>OY728151.1:1503856175-1506356175 GCA_963277665.1 Viscum album | reverse complement strand
ATTTTGTTACATAAGTCATGTTTGTTATGGATCAAATGTATTTTATTCAAATACATAATGATATTAAATTCATAAACATTATTTTAAATCATAAAATTGAAATTATTCTTGAATGGTTATGATGATGAATGAATCTCATCGTGTTCATGGAGATGGTAATCCATATGTACGCACGAGCGACAATGTCATTCTATAGATGGTGAAATATTATGTAATTGAATGTTATATTACAAATAAAGAATCATTAACATGTTATATTTATTATTTAAAACAATTATACATCATTATTATACACATCCAACTAATGAAGTGTTGAATAACAAACTACACCACGACGTGAACACAGTAAGCCGTACGTACGCACGTATGGTGAATTTTTCATTCATAGGATGGATAGAATAATGAGTATTATTGTACCATATTTATAATAACATCACAATATGTAGAAGGTACTGGAGTTATCATTTTGGTATGGAAACAACAAAGAAAGATGAAGTGGATGAATAATATAACTTTGAAAGAGGTGGTGAAATTATTACCTCTTCTTCGGGTGCTTCCTTTTGATTTGATAAAAAAGGATCCTTTGGATGGATTTATGATCAAAGAAAGGAATATAGGTTTAATTGAGGGTATTTAAGAAGATATTTGACCAGGGGTTGGCCGATATGAATGGATTTGGAGATGTGATTTGTGAGAAGGGGAATGACCCTTTTATAAGAGAGGTGAGGGTCATTTTAGGAAAACCTTTAAATATTATTTTATTATAAAATAATTTTCGGTTTATAATGGATAAAAATGATTTTATGTAGAGAATAAGGTGGGTATGGGTCGAAATAATATCAACCAATAGGTTTTAGACAAGTTTAAGTCACCATATAAACCTTATCTTTTAGATTTAACTCTTAGTTAAATATCTTAACTTTTACCATCTCTTCTTGTATTTTTATATTACATGGTTAATAAACTTACTATAAAATGCCAAGAGAACCCCAAGTGGTTCATTAATGACATATATATAATTATATAATTCATTTGGATGAACATTATATTTTTAGGAATATTATATCATTTAATAATATAGTATTTTTTTGAAAATTCATTTATGTCAATTTTGACACTATTTTGTATTTGGTTTTTGTGAAAGTAAACAAAATTTGATTAATTAGAAGAAAATACATTAAATAAATCATAACATGTCATATTGACATATCAAACTATTTTAATTCATCTAAGGTATCAATTTACATTTACTTGGATATTTATAATATCAATTATTTTAATATTTTATTAATAAGGTAATTACTATCTTATCATTGTGCCATAAATAAATTTAATTATTTAATTTCTAAAAATTATAAATAAAATAAAATGATGTAGGAAATAATTTTATATTTCTAATGAATATTTATAGTCAAATTTATCTTATGTATAACCCTATATTAAAAATAGTTTAGTTATTAAACTTTGAATTTTACACTTTTAACTATTCTTTAAATAAAATAATAATAAATGTCCTAATCTAATCCAATTGGATCAAAGATGGTCATATTTTATTCCTAGTGTTTTTTTTGGTCAAAATAAACTTATCCAATAGAATTAGTACATGTGTTAGGGTAATTATAATATCATTTTTACCTTTAATTACCCTATTTACTTTTAACTCTGTTAAATTAAATTCAAAAGTTACTATTCACCAAAAATTATTTTCATCCAATTGAACCACATTCTACTTAATGATGTCAATCGTGTCTCTTAGATTTTTTAAAATCAATTCACAAAAGAAGTAAAATTACATTTTATGCAAATTTGAAAATGTGGCTAGAAGGTGGGTAACAAAGGTTAAAAAATTGAATAAGCTTTTATATATCTAATCTTATTATAAAATTACTCTAATGAATTAAATTGGACTAATATAGGTATTACGTATCTATTTTGAATTTAAAATAAATTTAAATAAAAATAATAATTATATAAATAAAAAGTCGGTTTTTATGTACTCTGTAGTATTTTCACTATTCATCAAAAATGGAAAGTTTTCATAAAAATACCAAAAATTTACCCTAAGATAATTTTGATATTCCGAATCCAAAAATGAAGTCTATTTTACCAACTTAAATTTTTTGGAGTGTATAATATTAATTTTATCATTTTTCACTCTCTGGCATAAAAAGTAGTCCTTTTAAGAAAATATATTTTTTAAATATATAACCATTTTAACAAAACATATACATTTCATTATAAATATGTTTTATTTATGTGAAAAAATTATAAATAAAAATAAAAATTTATTTATTACTATTCAAATCACAATATTTAATTGATAAATAAATATATCCTTTAAATAATTATAATACTAATGTGTTGTTTCGCAGAAACCCAATCTTGCATATAACACAATCCAAGTTAGTGTTGCATGTAATATAAGCTATTGACTTACTTTAAAGATATAACTTACTATGAAATCTTGGGGTGTTATAGTGAATGTTTTGTATGGATCAAATCCACTTCTGAGGAAACATTATCTTAGATACAAGAGTATCAATATATCCAACGAAGGTGTCAACTATACTTTCTTGGGAGAATCCCAAGAATATCTCTAATATATGGTGTTTCATTGGGATTGTTTGGTATTACATGCATTTCATACAAGAAATCCTACTCTTAATAGTGCCACTGATGGGATTGACTAATAAGGGTTTAAAGTTTGTTTGGACATATACATATGAGATATCCTTTTTGGATCTAAAAAGGAGATTTAATTCAGAAATGGTCCTGATACTGTTAGAGCACGGTGTGAGATACACGATGTATTATGATACACCATGTATTAGAATTGGAGCATTGATAATGTAATGGTATAGAGTCATGGTGTACATGTATCGACAATTGAGGCCACATGAGAGGAACTGCCTGACACATAATCTCGAGTTAGCTGCAGTTTTTCATGCTTTGCGG
Source organism: Viscum album (assembly GCA_963277665.1). NCBI lineage: Eukaryota > Viridiplantae > Streptophyta > Magnoliopsida > Santalales > Viscaceae > Viscum > Viscum album. The sequence continues at coordinate 1,506,353,220 of OY728151.1, read as the reverse complement.
TTTTGGAGACATTATTTACTATGAGAGTGTTTTTTGGTGTACACAGACCACAAAAAACTCAAGTACATATTTAGACAGTGTGATCTGAATTTGAGGCAGCGTTGATGGGTTGAATACCTATAGTCTGTTGACATTGATCTTTCCTACATGCCTATAAAGTTAAATGTTGTGGTTGATGCACTGAGTATGAGGATTAAAATACAGGCTATCCAGTACATTAGTAGAGAATGGTATCTTATGGATTTGTTCTCTGAGATGCACTTAGAGGTAAAGGGAAGTTAGGGGTAGACTTTTCTTTCATCCATAATTGTGGCCTCTACCCTACTTGATAGAGTGAGGTTATGGTAGATATCAGATTTAGAGGGCATAATCCTATGGGAGAGTATGACAGGGGAAGAACCACCTCCTATTTGGACCACAAGAGAGGATGAGATCCTGAATATTCATGGTCAAGTTCGGGTTCCAGTGGACATACATGAGGAGCTAATGCGGGAGTTTCATGGATCAATTTGGGCAGTGCATCCCTGTGTCACCAAGATGTGCCGTGACATGCACCATCAGTACTGGTGGTCGGGTATGAAGTGTGAGGTATCTTTTTCTATTACGAGGTGTTCCACCTATTAACAGGTGAACATAGAATGTCAATGACCAGACGTACTTTTACAGTAGTTACATATTCCCATGTGGAAATTAAATGATGTTGTGATGTATTTCATGACTGGTTTTCTAAGGTCTTCTTGAGGTAGCAATGTTGTGTGGGTTGTTTTTTTAAGTCTCATGAAGTTAGATCATTTCTTTCTGATCAAGGATACCTTCAGTGTGGATGAGCCTGGGAAGTTGTATAACCATGATGTAGTATAAAATAATGAGGTCATGTGCACTGTCACTTCAGATAGGTATGCCTACTTTACATCTCCTTTCTCCCATATTTTTCCTAGGGAACTGGGTAAAAAGTTGATTCTGATCATATCATACCACCCTAAGACTAATGGTCAATCAGAGTGTACGATATAAGTTCTAGAGGATATGTTGCGAGCATACATCCTGTATTTTTTGGGCTCTTGGGAGAGGCATATACCCCATGTTGAGTTCACATACAATAATAGTTATTAGGTGACTATACAGATGGAACCTTATGAGTCTTTTTAAGGTAGTTCATGATGATCACCCCAATATTGGTTAGAGGTAAGTGAGGTAGCATTATTGGGACCATGCCTTGTGATGGAGACTTTTGAGTAGGTCCATTAAATTCATAAGTGGTTGGCTACTACATAGTTTGGGCATAAATCTTATTTTGATTTCCACAAACAACCACTTGGGTTTGAGGTCATGGATCATGCCTTTATACATATTTCATTGAGGCTGGGACACCAATAGACTAGGAGATATGGTAAGAATTAATTGTGATATTTCATACTATTCAGGATTCTTGGAAGGGTCTGGTCGGTTGCCTATTGGTTTTAGTTAACTCAGAGATACTGATCCATACATGGCATCTTCAATGTATCTCATCTATTCCATTATCATTAGGACCCATCTCATGATTTTCATCTTGGGGAGGTTGAGTTATAAGAAGATTCATCCTTTGAGAATAATCCAATTTGTATCATTGATAGGATAATGAAGATTCTCCAAGACTGGTTGATTCCTCTAGTATGGGTGTTATGGCAACACAACCGATTGGAGGATGAGACATGGGAGAGGGAGGAAGACATACATTCTCAGTGTTCAGATTTGTTCTTGGATACATCTAAACCACCCCTAAGAGAAAAATTTAGGGAAGAATTACATTAAGGGGGAAGATTCTATGAACCTGGGTTTTTGTATGAGGTACAAATCCCTCCGTTTGCAGTTTGAATATTTAAATATGGACTACTCTGAATTCCCCTTGATGTCATGGAGGTATCGGGGGTGTCTGGGGACTCTTCCGAGCCTGAAACCTAGTTTTTAGGGTAAAACATGCCTGGAACATGGTTAGATCAAACCATATAGGGTATTCCACACAACCTGATAAAATATGTGACACTTGGGAAGAGAGTAGGATGATCTAGCATGATTTGGTAAACCGTGTTATTTGAGGCACACATACATGTGTAGATGTTTTCAATTTTTACAATGGATTATTTCATGGTTGTCACAAAGTTATTCAAACTATATGTACTAACTATGTGGGGGGTTCCCCTTACCTATAACAAATCATGTATGGTTGTCACATGGTCTAGACCACCTTGTAGCCAAACTGTGTGGCCCCTTTAATTTTGTGGTAAATTTAGATTTTTCCTTCGTTAAAATTTTAAACCTAAATTTATTTCCACTTTAATCCTACAGACAACAAGATCACCATTTTAAATATCCCTTAAGTGACTATTCTAATATTTGATACTCCTCCTCCACCTGGAGTCTAATTCAAGTAGTACCTATCTCATTGGATCTACAATGGTAAGATCACGATTCCGTTCATGTCATTCCTCATATGGTTTGGTATCGACGATTCTATTTAGGTGAAAGATGATTTTACCTAACATTAGGTTCTTCATCCAACCTTAATTTTTCTCCCAATCAATGTCTAATCAAGAGTTTATATTGGAAAATCACTATACTGCTGAGCTATGGTAGGTGGTCTATCCATTTACCATTTTATTTGGTTCTTTATTAGGATAGCTTCCACTATACCACCCTTCGAACATTCCGATGTGTCCCTAAAATTCAAATGATAAATTGAATTAAATGGATTTAGACTTATTATGGATTCCCTTAGGTTATTTTTTAATGATATAGTTGTTGTTTCTCCAACCAAAGGCCACTGATGTGGTGTTCCATGTAATCACCTTTATGTTAACCTTATTTGAACCACCTAAAGGGTGTGTTCTCATGATTTACTAGTTAGATAAAGGTCAATAATAAATTAATGTAATTGTTTTGATATATAGGATATTCTTTTACTCCCTTTTCTAGGGATATATATGATTAGGAGTTATTTAATTATTGAATTGTAAATGGTTTTGTTACATGATTAGGTATACTCATTGTTTTTCTTTGATTGGGAACATGTGATATATGTGTGTGTATAATCATGAGATGTGATTTAATATGAATTAAAAAATGAGTGGGTAAACTCAATGGTAAATATTGGGAATTTAATGGAATTGGTGAATGATTGTACAAACAACATGGATGTTTCTCCAACGGGTCTTGAATGTGGTAGTGGACGCCTTGAATAGAGTATGCTCCATGGGTCTTGATTCCATGGGATTCATTGGGACTTTCTACACCTTGGATTTAGATTTCTTGGAATCACGTAAGACATGCTCGGCTGACATGCTCCCTGGACTCTGACCAGGGACTAATGGAGTTTACATAGAGATGCTCCTAGAACTCGATGAGGAAGCCTTGTTCTTCTATACCTTGGATTTGTGACTTTCATGGTCTAAAACATTTAATTATATAACATGGCCATTAAAATTTGATACACACGATTATACGGCTTGATCACTGATGTTCTGAATCATTGGGATATATGGAAAGTTCATGGTGGTTTAATATGTGTGGATGTATGGTAAGTTGTTGATTATTTCTATTTGTTATAGCTTCCTTTTTATAGGATCTCTTACTTGTTCTGCAGGGACCCCCGTTTTACTATAAGATATCCCTTGCTTGGTTATATGTTCCATGGAAACACTATTGTTTATTATTGTTTACCATTTTTACTTTTCACACACTTATCTTACTATATTTCACAACCAAGACTTGTATAGATCTTTGGGTGGTTACCTACTAAGATCATATCTCACACTGTATTCGGGCCTCTATTGGGTACCCAAACATACTATTTGGATATAGGTAGAGATAATGGAAAGTGACCACAATTTGAGGGTTGAATTTGTTCCATGCTTAGTAGAAGGGGAGTATGAGACTGAGTTGAGTCTCATGTTCTATCAGGGGATAATGATTTTTAATGTTTTTGGTATTCTAACTTTTGTATTGTATTGTACTTTTATGTGCTTATTATGGAGGCTTTAATAGAAAAATGAAACATATCATCATTTTTTTATGTGATATTCCTTCTGTTATAGGTTATGTCTTCCTATCTTGTTCTATTATCATCTGTCTGATTGATTTATTACTTCCTCTACTTGTATGATTTTTATATTCCATTGTGCTAAACTTTGGTAATGATGGAATTGTCTCCCCACAAACACACATATGCTCTATTTACTAGTAGGAAGCTTATGGAGTTTGGGGAGATTTTCTTGTGTCCCTGTAGCCACATCGGCTTGGGGAATTGTTGAGTGGAATCCCGGTTCAGTATGTTAGACCTTAAATTTATATCCCTTCAAATATTTTGATGATATTAATAGTCAGCATGTTCCTTATAGGACTTGTACTACTCACTATGTTCACCAAACTACCATGTACAATAGACATGATCTACATAAAAATATTATGAACCATACATCCCAATGAACCTCCTTCAATTTCTGCATGTAATTCCACTTCATGTGTTGTAAAATAACCCATAAAAAATACCTCACCAAAGGATGAAGGTTTAGGTATGTTGATGTTTGGTTCCAAGGAATCTGTTGCATGGACCCCCTCAATCCCCTCTAGCCTTGGAAATCCCTGCACTGTAGACCATTGGTCAACCAAATTATGTTTCAAATGGTTGAAGATGTCCACAACCATCATATTAATTTTTTTTGGTATTTCCTCTTTCTAGAGAGAATTTATAACTACCCATACTTTAAATACATTGTTGATACATAAAAATTAAAGCACACTTATTACAACATATGACAAAATCACAAAGGACCGTATAGGTATAGTGTCTTTAGAAACTGGGAAACATAAACAACTGGTTCATAAATCTTCTACAGTGTCTCCCATTTATTTCATCATATCTAGGGTCCCTTTTAGCATACTTTACTTAATATCCATCTTCCTGACCTGGGGAAAAGAAAACATAAAAGGGTGAGCTCAAATGCTCAGCAAAGGAAAATAAAGGAAATAAAGATCATATCATATCTTTTTGAAAATTATAACCTGCAAAAGAGATCATAATATCTTAACATGGAATAAATCATAGAAGTGAAAATGAGATCCCCATAATCATAACATGAAACTTGAAAATTTGTGGCATGCACACATAATCATGGAAAATCATTTCTTGTTAGTCATGACTCATTGCCAAGACTATCTTAGTGGACAAAGTCCCTTTCTGAACCGAGTTCACTCCTCGTTTCAGTCCTGTATCACTGAACCGAAATAACCTTCCGTTCCAGCCATGTCTATCTCATGAGATATAAATCTTTACCCAATGCATTGGAGGGAGATATAGCTCCCACCCATCTTATAATGAATCCTTTCTTATGTGTGCCACATAATCATAAACCATACATCATAGCGTAACCCATGTAATAAAAATGGGATTATTAAACAACATGACATCATAAAACAATTCATATAAGATAAAGGAATTCAGAAAAATATTTCCATCACAACATAATCAAATCCATGTAATAATAGGGATAAAAACAGAACCCTTTTATTATCTTATATGGAAAATAATTTTGATAAAATACTTGAAATGAATTCTTGAGGAAAATATCCTTTCTTCTTCAAAATCAATTTCTTTTCACAAAACATCATGCAATTTTAAAAGAAAGAGATTTTATTGAAAATAGTCATGAAATATTTTGGAGGAAGCTTCATGAAAATAAGGCTTTATAAAACCGTAAAAATCCATTCGTGCCGTTTAATTTAAAAAAACTTTTTCTCGTACTTTTGTCAGAAAAGTCAAAAAGTAACTCATACGAAAAACGACAAAAGATTCCTTTCATATCTTTTACTAAAAACTCACCGAAGGGTAGAATTGGATTTAAACGATTGTAGGTGGATGGAAATAATATTACATATTGAGGAAACATGGATGTGGATGATAAAATACACCCCAGTAAATACCAAAGTATAAACAATCTCGGATAAAAATGAGATTGTGATATTTCCCTTACCTTAGGTCCGATTTGCTTTGTACGTGTCCAAAGATCCTGTATAATGGTTTAAATAATGTTATTGACTTATTCCAGAATCATACATATTGATATGATATCATATATGGTCATATTCTTAGCTTCTTGTTAATATTTCATTGTTACTTGTTACTCGGGTCTTTATTGCCTTTTGTTCTTATGTGTGTTTTGCCGAATAAATTCTTATTATTCTTTTAAGGTTATAGATACCTTATATCCAGAATGGTATTAGTGTAACATATATCATATTTATTCATTCAATTCATTTATATAATTACTATGTAATGATGATCATGTAGAACGAGTCGCATCACATCGTGGGGACGGTATTCCGTACGTACGCACGAGTGATGATATCATTCCTATGATCGTGGAATTGTATTGGAGTATATATATATTATTTCAGTATCAATATTACTTTATAATAATCATAAATGGTTTCTCATTACACCATTATACCCATCCTTGTAAGGTGGTGGTGGAAAATAGATTACACCACGGCGTGGAGACGGTATTCCGTACGTACGCACGCGTGGTGATTTCATTTTTCCATAGGATGGATAGAAGGTGAATTAGGGTTGTTTCATATTTATAATAACATATCAGTATGTAAGTAATACTGATGTTATTACTTTATCATGAAACAACTAAAGGAGAAGAAGTTGAAGAAGAAAGAAACTGAAAAGATCGGTAATGGATATTACCTCTTCTTTGGAACGCTTCTTTGAATCCTCCGCTTAGGGAACTAAGATTGGTCTTTGAAGAAGACAAGGACCTCTAGGATTATTCCAGGGAAGTGGAGAGGAGAAAATGGTAGGGGTTGGCCGAGCTTGAGTGCTCAAATTGGTGTGAGGAGGAGGGGGAGGAGGTGGCCTTTTATAATGGAGGAGAGGGGCACCTTAGGAATATCTCAAAATATTATTTTATATTAAAGTCAAAATCGGTTTATAATGGTTCCAAAGGGTCTTATTTCGAAGATAGAGTGGGGATGGGTCAAAATCCTATCAACCAATAGGATTCAGACAAGTTTAGGTTATTATTTTAACCTTATCAATTAGATTTAACTCTAAGTTAAATAATTTAACTTTTACCGTGTCTTTTTGTTTTCTTACACTATATGGTTAATACACTTACTATAATATGCCAAACGAACCCAAAATTGTTTATTATTAATATATATATCCTTATCTAAGTCATTTGGCCGAACCTTAGATTTTTAGGAATAAAATAACAATTAATAATATAATATTTTATTTAAAAACTATTTTGTGTCAATTTTGACACTATTTGATATATGATTTTTGTGAAAGTCATAACAGAATTATATGTTCGAAACAAGTTGATTAAATCAACACTAATATATCATAGTAACCTAGAAAATTAGTGTAATTCAGAAAAAGTCTCAAATTATATTTAGTTTGGTGTTTATAACATCAATTATGTCAATATTTCATAAATAAGATAATTACTGCATCATAATTGTGTCATAAATAAATTAAATTATTTAATGTCTAAAAATTATAAATAAAATACCATCATGTAGGAAATCTTTTTATCTTTCTAATGAATATTTATAGTCGAATTTATCTTATGTATAACCCCATATTAAAAATGATTTACTTATTAAACTTTGATTTTAACTTTTTTAACCCTTCTTTAAATAAATTAATAATAAATGTCCTAATCTAACCCAAGTGGGCCTAAATGGTCATATTTTATTCCTAAGTTTGTTTTTGGTCGAATTAACCTTGTCCAATGGAATTAGGACATGTGTTAGGGTAATAATAATTTCATTTTTACCCTTAATTACCCTATTTACTTTTAACCGTGGTAAAAAAAGTAAAAAGTTACTATTCACCAAAAAATTATTTTCATCTCATTGAACCACATTTTAGTCCTTGATATTAACCGTGTCTCTCGGATTTTCGAAATTCCACTCACAGAAGCGGTAAAATTAAGTTTTATGCAAAATTCAGTTTTTAACCTACCACTCAGTGGTTTCACTATTCATCAAAAATTGAAAGTTTTTAGAAAAATACCAAAATTTCACCCTAGGCTAATTTCGGTATTCCGAATCCAAAAATGAAGTCCATTTTGAAAGATAAAATTTATAAAATTTCAAAAAGTGGTTATTACTATTCATAACGGCTAGTTTTAATAATATTTTAATAGCATATCGTTGTTTAGTGAAACTCAGTATTGCGTACGACGCAAGCTATCGAGGAAGGTCGCGATTGCATGTAAAGTAAGCCAAGCTAGTATGTAGTGAAATATTCCTTTGATGATATATAAAAACAAAATATTACTCATAAAAATCTCGGGTGTTACATTCTACCCCCCTTAAAAAGAATTTCGCCCTCGAAATTCGTCACTTTGTAACAAACAGATGAGGATACTTCTCCCTCATCATATCCTCAAGCTCCCATGTAGCTTCTTCTAATTGGTGGTTCCTCCATAAAACTTTCACCAATCGAGTGGTCTTGTTTCGTAGGACTTTTTCGCTACGATCCAGAATCTCTATCGGCCGTTCTTCATAAGAAAGTTCTTGCTCCAGTGGTACAACTTCTGAGCTGAGTACATGTGAAGGATCAGGTATGTACTTTCTCAGGAGAGATACATGGAACACATCGTGAACTTGAGAGAGATTCGGTGGAAGCGCCAATCGGTAAGCAACCTTTCCAATACGATCCAGTATTTCGAAAGGACCGATATATCTAGGGCTCAACTTCCCCTTCTTTCCAAATCTCATAACCCTCTTCCAGGGAGATATTCGTAAGAACACTTTATCACCCACTTCAAACTCTAGGTCTTTTCTTCGGTTGTCGGCATAACTTTTCTGTCGACTCTGATCTGCCCTTATGTGTTGTTGAATAGATCTGACCTTTTCTGCCATTTCATCAACGAGATCAGGTCCTAATAGCTTTCTTTCCCCAACTTCATCCCAGCAAGTTGGAGTCCTGCATTTCTTTCCATAGAGAGCTTCATAAGGATCCATCTGAATACTGGAGTGAAAGCTATTATTATAAGAAAATTCCACCAAAGGTAGGTGTTGATCCCAACCTCCTTTTAAATCCATAGAGCAAGCTCTCAACATATCTTCTAGGGTTTGAATTGTTCTCTCAGACTGAACGTCTGTATGAGGATGATAAGCAGTGCTGAAACTCAACTCTGTATCCAGAGTATGCTGAAGACTTCGCCAGAACATCGAGGTAAATCTCGGATCCCGATCAGATATAATAGAAAGTGGTACTCCATGCAATCTTACCACTTCCTTTACATATATCCTGGCAAGCTGATCTAGAGAGAAATCCTCTCTAATAGCAATGAAGTGTGCAGACTTTGTAAGACGATCAACTATGACCCAGATAGCATTATTTCCTTTGGATGTTTTAGGAAGTCCTGTGACAAAGTCCATAGTGATGTTTTCCCATTTCCATTCAGGTATGGGTAATGGTTGTAACATCCCCTTAGACTTCTGTCTCTCAGCTTTAACTTGTTGACAAACCAAGCATCGAGAGACATATTCAGCAACATCTCTTTTCATGCCATCCCACCAGAAGTATTCTTTCAGGTCCCTATACATCTTCGTGCTTCCAGGATGAATAGAGAATGAAGAACTATGAGCCTCATCCAGCAGCTCCTTCTTTAATTCAGGGATGGTAGGGACACAAACCCGATTCCTGAACTTTATTATCCCATCACAATCAAGGTTGAATTCAGGAACATTTCTCACTTTCTTTTGTAACTCAACATCTTCTTTCTGTGCCTCTTTAATCTTCACATGTATAGATGGTTGAACATTCATTTGAGAAAGATAAGATTTTTCCCCTTCCATTATAATTCCAAGATCCATACTTTTTAAATCCATAAATATTGGATCTTTTGTGATCCTCATCATGGATAAAATAGCATGGTCTTGTCAACTTAATGCATCTGCCACCTTGTTTGCTTTCCCAGGGTGGTAATGGATTGAGCAGTCGTAATCCTTAATTAGCTCCAACCATCTTCTTTGATGCATATTCAACTCCTTTTGTGTGAAAATATACTTTAAACTTTTACGATCAGTATAAATATCACACCTTTCACCATAAAGTTAATGCCTCCAAATCTTTAATGCAAAGATTACCGAAGCCAACTCCAAATCATGTGTTGGGTAATTTTGCTCATGGATTTTCAACTGTCGTGAGGCATAATCTATCACCATATCATTTTGCATAAGAACACACCCCAATCCCTTCTTGGATGCATCACTGTAGATCACAAACCTTTCTCCACTACAAGGCAGTGTGAGCACAGGTGCACTGGATAACCTTCTTTTCAACTCCTTGAAATTCTCTTCACATTCCTCTGTCCAAACAAACTTAACTCCTTTCCGAGTCAACTTGGTGAGTGGATTAGATAATCGTGAAGAATCCTTTACAAAAGGTCGATAATATCCAACCAAACCAAGAAAACTTCGGATCTCAGTTACTGTTGTTGGTCTCGACCATCTTTCGATAACCTCTGTTTTTGCTGGATCCACAGATATCCCCTCTTTTGAGATTATGTGACCCAAAAATGCAACTTTTTGAAGCCAAAATTCACACTTGGTAAATTTGGCATAAAGATTCTCCTTTCTCAGGGTCTTAAATATAATTCTCAAGTGATCTTCATGCTCTTCCTTGCTCTTTGAAAGACAAGAATATCGTCTATAAAGACTACCACAAATTGATCCAGATATTCTTTAAAGACTCTATTCATTAGATCCATAAAGATATCAGGGGAATTAGTAAGACCAAATGGCATCACTATAAATTCATAGTGTCCATACCTTGTACGGAAAGCCGTCTTTGGTATATCCTCCCTTTTGAACCTTAATTGATGATACCCTGAACGAAGATCAATCTTGGAAAAGTATTGAGCTCCGCGTAGTTGGTCAAATAATTCATCAGTGCGTGGGAGAGGATATTTGTTCTTGATAGTGATCTTGTTAAGTTCTCGATAATCAATGCAGAGTCTCATTGATCCATCTTTCTTCTTAACAAATAGAATAGGTTCTCCCCAAGGTGACGCACTAGGGCGTATGAATCCCTTATCAAGATTCTCCTGGAGTTGCTTATTCAATTCATGCAACTCAATTGGGGCCATTCTATAAGGTGTCTTTGAAATAGGCAAAGCACCCGGTACAAGTTCTATTGAAAACTCAACTTCACGATTTGGTGGAAGACCCGGTAATTCCTCCGGAAAGACATCATCAAACTCCCGTACGATGGGAATATTCTTAATCGTGAGCTTCTCACCAACCATTTGAGATAAATAACCTTCATTTAGTGGAATCAATACCCATAAAATGGAAGAAATTTCCACTGGAAGGTTATGTTCATCCTTGCATTGATAGATGATCATAGATTGATCTGGAATATGAAATGTGACTTCCCTTCTTTGGCAATTGATATGAGCTCCGTATAAAGAAAGCCAATCCATGCCAAGAATCACATCAAATTACACTATAGGAAGGATCACAAGATTTGCAGGAAGCACTTTCCCACAAACTTCGATCGGAGAAGAATTATAAACTTTTGATGTGATTGATGTGCCATTAGGTGTTGTCACAGCTAAATAAACATCTAATTGTTGAGGTAATACGGTGATACCCTTAGAAAATTCTTCAGAAATAAAAGAGTGGGTGGATCCAGAATCAAATAAAACATTTTCTACTTTAGAGTGGATGGTAAGTGTACCTTTCACCACATCATTATCGTACTCCACATCGCTGATTGAAATTGCATGTGACTTTCCTTTGTCTTTAGCCTTAAGTTTTTGTTGACGTCGACCATCATCATCAACCCTTGGATTTGGGCATTGATTGGCATAATGCCCCATCTCCTTGCACTTGAAACATTTAAGTGTAGTAGGTTCATTCTGTGTATCCCTTCCTTTGTTTGCATCATTAGACATATTCTTCCCATTATCGCGGCATTCAAATGCCCGATGACCTTCTTTTCCACATTTGAAATATTTACTTGTCCCTTTAAGACAACTCCCTCCATGTTTCTTTCCACACTTTGAGCATAAGGGAAAGCTCATCTTCTTTTCAGTGTGCTCTTTAGATTTTCCTTTGAATTACATCTTCCTCTTCTTATCAAACCCATGTGACTGATGGGTTACTCCAATCTCCATCTCGACTTTGAGAGCACATCAAACGATTTCCTCGTAGATATTGAAGTCCCTTATGGCTAACGCCCTTCGAAGACTTGGTTTTAAGCCACTAAAGAATCGATCGATCTTACTCTCAGGTTGGATAATAATACCAGAAGCGTACCTTGCAAGTCTTGTAAAATTTGCTTCATAGGTACCAACAGATTCATCATCCCTTTGCTTCAGTTCAAGAAACTCTTTCTCCATCTTTGTTCGGAGAATACGAGGGAAGTAATTATTGAAAAATAAGTTCTTGAACTCGTCCCATTCCATAGACTCAATTTCATCCCTTTGCCTCGTATTCTTAATAAGATTCCACCATTGATCAGCATCTCCTTCCAAACGATACACTGCTAGGATGACTTTATCATGTTCAGAACATTGAAGAACTGAAAATATCTTTTCAGTAGTACTAATCCATTGTTCAGCAACTAATGGATCAGTAGACCCACTGAAAGATGGCGGACGCTGCCTCATGAAGGATTCAACAGAATGTTGCTCCTTCCTTTGCTCGTTTGGAAGTCCTGCATGATTCATAGCTTGAGAAAGTTGTGAGAGCATGGCTACACGATTTTGCATTCCAGCTCCCATATCGTTTGGTTGCTCAGGGGGACAATCATTGCATTGCCCATCGCATTCCGCATTAACACGGTTCCTTCGGGTTCCAGCCATTGACTAAAAACAAGAAGAATAGTGTGAGAAATACTAATTATAATAAGAAAACCACATAATCAAGAATAAAATTTCACACTTAAGGTCTTATCCTAGGTTATTCAGGGATATTTCTAAAACACTAATATTGTGCTCTATGCTTAGACTTATCCTTAGGGTTCTTACTAAGGCTTTCACATCCTAGTTTCCAAAGGTTGACTATACCTTTCCTCTGATACCAACTATAACGACCCATACTTTACATTCATTGTTGATACATCAAAATTGAAGCACACTTATTACAACATATGACAAAACCACAAAGGACCGTATAGGTATAATGTCTTTAGAAACTGGGAAACATAAACAACTGGTTCATAAATCTTCTACAGTGTCTCCCATTTATTTCATCATATCTAGGGTCCCTTTTAGCATATTCTACTTAATATCCATCTTCCTGACCTGGGGAAAAGAAAACATAAAAGGGTGAGATCAAATGCTCAGCAAGGGAAAATAAAGGAAATAAATATCATATCATATCTTTTTGAAAATTATAACCTGTAAAAGAGATCATAATATCTTAACATGGAATAAATCATAGAAGTGAAAATGAGATCCCCATAATCATAACATGAAACTTGAAACTTTGTGGCATGCACACATAATCATGGAAAATCATTTCTTGTTAGTCATGACTCATTTCCAAGACTATCTTAGTGGACAAAGTCCCTTTCTGAACTGAGTTCACTCCTCGTTTCAGTCCTGTATCACTGAACCGAAATAACCTTCCTTTCCAGCCATGTCTATCTCATGAGATATAAATCTTTACCCAATGAATTAGAGGGAGATATAGGTCCCACCCATCTTATAATGAATCCTTTCTTATATGTGCCACATAATCATAAACAATACATCATAGCGTAACCCATGTAATAAAAATGGGATTCTTAAACAACATGACATCATAAAACAATTCATATAAGATAAAGGAATTCATAAAAATATTTCCATCACAACATAATCAAATCCATGTAATAATAGGGATAAAAATAGAACCCTTTTATTATCTTATATGGAAAATAATTTTGATAAAATACTTGAAATGAATTCTTGAGGAAAATATCCTTTCTTTTTCAAAATCAATTTCTTTTCACAAAACATCATGCAATTTTAAAAGAAAGAGATTTTATTGAAAATAGTCATGAAATCTTTTGGAGGAAGCTTCATGAAAATAAGGCTTTATAAAACCGTAAAAATACATTCATGCCGTTTAAGTTAAAAAAACATTCTTCTCGTACTTTTGTCGGAAAAGTCAAAAAGTACCTCATACGAAAAACGACAAAAGATTCCTTTCATATCTTTTACTAAAAACTCACCGAAGGGTAAAATTGGATTTAAACAATTGTAGGTGGATGGAAATAATATTACATATTGAGGAAACATGTATGTGGATGATAAAATACACCCCAGTAAATACCAAAGTATAAACAATCTCGGATAAAAATGAGATTGCGATATTTCCCTTACCTTAGGTCCGATTTGCTTTGTACGTGTCCAAAGCTCCTGTATAATGGTTTAAATAATGTTATTTACTTATTCCTGAATCATACATATTGATATGATATCATATATGGTCATATTCTTAGCTTCTTTTTAATATTTCATTGTTACTTGTTACTCGGGTCTTTATTGCCTTTTGTTCTTATGTGTGTTTTACCGAATAAATTCTTATTCTTATTTTAAGGTTATAGATACCTTATATCCAGAATGGTATTAGTGTAACATATATCATATTCATTCATTCAATTCATTTATATAATTACTATGTAATGATGATCATGTAGAACGAGTCGCATCACATCGTGGAGACGGTATTCCGTACGTATGCACGAGTGATGATATCATTCCTATGATCGTGGAATTGTATTGGAGTATATATATATTATTTCAGTATCAATATTACTTTATAATAATCATAAATGGTTACTCATTACACCATTATACCCATCCTTGTAAGGTGGTGGTGGAAAATAGATTACACCACGGCGTGGAGACGGTATTCCGTACGTACGCACGCGTGGTGATTTCATTTTTCCATAGGATGGATAGAAGGTGAATTAGGGTTGTTTCATATTTAAAATAACATATCAGTATGTAAGTAATACTGATTTTATTACTTTATCATGAAACAACTAAAGAAGAAGAAGTCGAAGAAGAAAGAAATTGAAAAGATCGGTAATGGATATTACCTCTTCTTTGGAACACTTCTTTGAATCCTCCACTTAGGGAACTAAGATTGGTCTTTGAAGAAGACCAGGACCTCTAGGATTATTCTAGGGAAGTGGAGAGGAGAAAATGTCAGGGTTTGGCCGAGCTTGAGTGCTCAAATTGGTGTGAGGAGGAGGGGGAGGAGGTGCCCTTTTATAAGGGAGGAGAGGGGCACCTTAGGAATATCTCAAAATATTATTTTATATTAAAGTCAAAATCGGTTTATAATGGTTCCAAAGGGTCTTATTTCGAAGCTAGAGTGGGGATGGGTCTAAATCCTATCAACCAATAGGATTTAGACAAGTTTAGGTTATTATTGTAACCTTATCAATTAGATTTAACTCTAAGTTAAATAATTTAACTTTTACCGTGTCTTTTTGTTTTCTTACACTATATGGTTAATACACTTACTATAACATGTCAAACTAACCCCAAATTGTTTATTATTAATATATATATCCTTATCTAAGTCATTTTGCCGAACCTTAGATTTTTAGGAATAAAATAACAATTAATAATATAATATTTGATTTAAAAACTATTTTGTGTCAATTTTGACACTATTTGATATATGATTTTTGTGAAAGTCATAACAGAATTATATGTTAGAACCAAGTTGATTAAATCAACACTAATATATCATAGTAACCTAGAAAATTAGTGGAATTCATAAAAAGTCTCAAATTATATTTATTTTGGTGTTTATAACATCAATTATGTCAATATTTCATAAATAAGATAATTACTGCATCATAATTGTGTCATAAATAAATTAAATTATTTAATGTCTAAAAATTATAAATAAAATACCATCATGTAGGAAATCCTTTTAGATTTCTAATGAATATTTATAGTCGAATTTGTCTTATGTATAACCCCATATTAAAAATGATTTACTTATTAAACTTTCATTTTAACTATTTTAACCCTTCTTTAAATAAATTAATAATAAATGTCCTAATCTAACCCAAGTGGGCCTAAATGGTCATATTTTATTCCTAAGTTTGTTTTTGGTCGAATTACATTTGTCCAATAGAATTAGGACATGTCTTAGGGTAATAATAATATCATTTTTACCCTTAATTACCCTATTTACTTTTAACCGTGGTAAAAAAAAGTAAAAAGTTACTATTCACCAAAAAATTATTTTCATCTCATTGAACCACATTTTAGTCCTTGATATTAACCGTGTCTCTCGGATTTTCGAAATTTCACTCACAGAAGCGGTAAAATTATGTTTTATGCAAAATTCAGTTTTTAACCTACCACTTAGTGGTTTCACTATTCATCAAAAATTGAAAGTTTTCAGAAAAATACCAAAATTTCACCCTAGGCTAATTTCGGTATTCCGAATCCAAAAATGAAGTCCATTTTGAAAGATAAAATTTATAAAATTTCAAAAAGTGGTTATTACTATTCATAACGGCTAGTTTTAATAATATTTTAATAGCATATCGTTGTTTAGTGAAACTCAGAATTGCGTACGACGCAAGCTATCGAGGAAGGTCGCGATTGCGTGTAAAGTAAGCCAAGATAGTATATAGTGAAATATTCCTTTGATGATATATAAAAACAAAATATTACTCATAAAAATCTCGGGTGTTACATTCTACCCCCTTAAAAAGAATTTCGCCCTCGAAATTCGTCACTTTGTAACAAACAGATGAGGATACTTCTCCCTCATCATATCCTCAAGATCCCATGTAGCTTCTTCTAATTGGTGGTTCCTCCATAAAACTTTCACCAATCGAGTGGTCTTGTTTCGTAGGACTTTTTCGCTACGATCCAGAATCTCTATCGGCCGTTCTTCATAAGAAAGATCTTGCTCCAGCGGTACAACTTCTGAGCTGAGTACATGTGAAGGATCAGGTATGTACTTTCTCAGGAGAGATACATGGAACACATCGTGAACTTGAGAGAGATTCGGTGGAAGCGCCAATCGATAAGCTACCTTTCCAACACGATCCAGTATTTCGAAAGGACCGATATATCTAGTGCTCAACTTCCCCTTCTTTCCAAATCTCATAACCCTCTTCTAGGGAGATATTCGTAAGAACACTTTATCAACCACTTCAAACTCTAGGTATTTTCTTCGGTTGTCGGCATAACTTTTCTGTCAACTCTGAGCTGCCCTTATGTGTTGTTGAATAGATCTGACCTTTTCTGCCATTTCATCAACGAGATCAGGTCCTAATAGCTTTCTTTCCCCAACTTCATCCCAGCAAGTTGGAGTCCTACATTTCTTTCCATAGAGAGCTTCATAAGGATCCATCTGAATACTGGAGTGAAAGCTATTATTAGAAGAAAATTCCACCAAAGGTAGGTGTTGATCCCAACCTCCTTTGAAATCCATAGAGCAAGCTCTCAACATATCTTCTAGGGTTTGAATTGTTCTCTCAGACTGACCGTCTGTCTGAGGATGATAAGCAGTGCTGAAACTCAACTCTGTATCCAGAGTATGCTGAAGACTTCTCCAGAACTTCGAGGTAAATCTTGGATCCCGATCAGATATAATAGAAAGTGGTACTCCATGCAATCTTACCACTTCCTTTACATATATCCTGGCAAGCTGATCTAGAGAGAAATCCTCTCTAATAGAAATGAAGTGTGCAGACTTTGTAAGATGATCGACTATGACCCAGATAGAATTATTGCCTTTGGATGTTTTAGGAAGTCCTGTGACAAAGTCCATAGTGATGTTTTCCCATTTCCATTCAGGTATGGGTAATGGTTGTAACATCCCCTTAGACTTCTGTCTCTCAGCTTTAACTTGTTGACAAACCAAGCATCGAGAGACATATTCAGCAACATCTCTTTTCATGCCATCCCACCAGAAGTATTCTTTCAGGTCCCTATACATCTTCGTGCTTCCAGGATGAATAGAGAATGAAGAACTATGAGCCTCATCCAACAGCTCCTTCTTTAATTCGGGGATGGTAGGGACACAAACCCGATTCCTGAACTTTATTATCCCATCACAATCAAGGTTGAATTCAGGAACATTTCTCACTTTCTTTTGTAACTCAACATCTTCTTTCTGTGCCTCTTTAATCTTCACATGTATAGATGGTTGAACATTCATTTGAGAAAGATAAGATTTTTCCCCTTCCATTATAATTCCAAGATCCATACTTTGTAAATCCATAAATATTGGATCTTTTGTGATCCTCATCATGGATAAACTAGCATGGTCTTGTCGACTTAATGCATCTTCCACCTTGTTTGCTTTCCCAGGGTGGTAATGGATTGAGCAGTCGTAATCCTTAATCAGCTCCAACCATCTTCTTTGACGCATATTCAACTCCTTTTGTGTGAAAATATACTTTAAACTTTTATGATCAGTATAAATATCACACCTTTCACCATAAAGGTAATGCCTCCAAATCTTTAATGCAAAGATTACCGCAGCCAACTCCAAATCATGTGTTGGGTAATTTTGCTCATGGATTTTCAACTGTCGTGAGGCATAAGCTATCACCATATCATTTTGCATAAGAACACACCCCAATCCCTTCTTGGATGCATCACTGTAGATCACAAACCTTTCTCCACTACAAGGCAGTGTGAGCACAGGTGCACTGGATAACCTTCTTTCCAACTCCTTGAAATTCTCTTCACATTCCTCTGTCCAAACAAACTTAACTCCTTTCCGAGTCAACTTTGTGAGTGGATTAGATAATCGTGAAAAATCCTTTACAAAAGGTCGATAATATCCAGCCAAACCAAGAAAACTTCGGATCTCAATTACTGTTGTTGGTCTAGACCATCTTTCGATAACCTCTGTTTTTTCTGGATCCACAGATATCCCCTCTTTTGAGATTATGTGACCCAAAAATGCAACTTTTTGAAGCCAAAATTCACACTTGGTAAATTTGGCATAAAGCTTCTCCTTTCTCAGGGTCTTCAATATAATTATCAAGTGATCTTCATGCTCTTCCTTGCTCCTTGAATAGACAAGAATATCGTCTATAAAGACTACCACAAATTGATCAAGATATTCTTTAAAGACTCTATTCATTAGATCCATGAAGATATCAGGGGCATTAGTAAGACCAAATGGCATCACTATAAATTCATAGTGTCCATACCTTGTACGGAAATCCGTCTTTGGTATATCCTCCATTTTGACCCTTAATTGATGATACCCTGAACGAAGATCAATCTTGGAAAAGTATTGAGCTCCGCGTACTTGGTCAAATAAGTCATTAGTGCGTGGGAGAGGATATTTGTTCTTGATAGTGATCTTGTTAAGTTCTCGATAATCAATGCAGAGTCTCATTGATCCATCTTTCTTCTTAACAAATAGAATAAGTGCTCCCCAAGGTGACGCACTAGGGCGTATGAATCCCTTATCAAGATTCTCCTGGAGTTGCTTATTCAATTCCTGCAACTCAATTGGGGCCATTCTATAAGGTGTCTTTGAAATAGGCAAAGCACCCGGTACGAGTTCTATTGAAAACTCAACTTCACGATTTGGTGGAAGACCCGGTAATTCCTCCGGAAAGACATCATCAAACTCTCGTACGATGGGCATATTCTTAATCGCGAGATTCTCACCAACCATTTGAGATAAATAACCTTCATTTAGTGGAATCATTACCCATAAAATGGAAGAAATTTCCACTGGAAGGTTATGTTCATCCTTGCATTTATAGATGATCATAGATTGATCTGGAATATGAAATGTGACTTTCCTTATTTGGAAATTGATATGAGATCCATATAAAGAAAGCCAATCCATGCCAAGAATAACATCAAATTCCACTATAGGAAGGATCATAAGATTTTCAGGAAGCACTTTCCCACAAACTTCGATCGGAGAAGAATTATAAACTTTTGATGCAATTGATGTGCCATTAGGTGTTGTCACAGCTAACTCAACATCTAATTGTTGAGGTAATACGGTGATACCCTTAGAAAATTCTTCAGAAATAAAAGAGTGGGTGGATCTAGAATCAAATAAAACATTTTCTACTTTAGAGTGGATGGTAAGTGTACCTTTCACCACATCGTTATCGTACTCCACATCGCTGATAGAAATTGCATGTGACTTTCCTTTGTCTTTAGCCTTAAGATTTTTTTGACGTCGACCATCATCATCAACCCTTGGATTTGGGCATTGATTGGCATAATGCCCCATCTCCTTGCACTTGAAACATTGAAGTGTAGTAGGTTCATTCTGTGTATCCCTTCCTTTGTTTGCATCATTAGACATCTTCTTCCAATTATCGCGGCATTCAAATGCCCGATGACCTTCCTTTCCACATTTGAAACATTTACTTGTCCCTTTAAGACAACTCCCTCCATGTTTCTTTCCACACTTTGAGCATAAGGGAAAGCTCATCTTCTTTTCAGTGTGCTCTTTAGATTTTCCTTTGAATTCCATCTTCCTCTTCTTATCAAACCCATGTGACTGATGGGTTACTCAAATATCCATCTAGACTTTGAGAGCACATCGAACGATTTCCTCGTAGCTATTGAAGTCCCTTATGGCTAACGCCCTTCGAAGACTTGGTTTTAAGACACTAAAGAATCGATCGATCTTACTCTTAGGTTGGATAATAATACCAGAAGCGTACCTTGCAAGTCTTGTAAAATTTTCTTCATAGGTACCAACAGATTCATCATCCCTTTGCTTTAGTTCAAGAAACTCTTTCTCCATCTTTGTTCGGAGAATACGAGGGAAGTACTTATTGAAAAATAAGTTCTTGAACTCGTCCCATTCCATAGACTCAATTTCATCCCTTTGCCTCGTATTCTTAATAAGATTCCACCATTGATCAGCATCTCCTTCCAAACGATACACAGCTAGGATGACTTTATCATGTTCAGAACATTGAAGAACTGAAAATATCTTTTCAGTAGTACTAATCCATTGTTCAGCAACTAATGGATCAGTAGACCCACTGAAAGATGGCGGACACTGCCTCATGAAGGATTCAACAGAATGTTGCTCCTTCCTTTTCTCGTTTGGAAGTCCTGCATGATTCATAGCTTGAGAAAGTTGTGTGAGCATGGCTACAAGATTTTTCATTCCAGCTCCCATATCGTTTGGTTGCTCAGGGGGACAATCATTGCATTGCCCATCGCATTCCGCATTAACACGGTTCCTTCAGGTTCCAGCCATTGACTAAAACCAAGAAGAATAGTGTGAGAAACACTAATTATAATAAGAAAACCACATAATCAAGATTAAAATTTCACACTTATGGTCTTATCCTAGGTTATTCATGGATATTTTTAAAACACTAATATTGTGCTCTATGCTTAGACTTATCCTTAGGGTTCTTACTAAGGCTTTCACATCCTAGTTTCCAAAGGTTGACTATACCTTTCCTCTGATACCAACTATAACGACCCATACTTTACATACATTGTTGATACATCAAAATTGAAGCACACTTATTACAACATATGACAAAACCACAAAGGACCGTATAGGTATAGTGTCTTTAGAAACTGGGAAACATAAACAACTGGTTCATAAATCTTCTACAGTGTCTCCCATTTATTTCATCATATCTAGGGTCCCTTTTAGCATATTCTACTTAATATCCATCTTCCTGACCTGGGGAAAAGAAAACATAAAAGGGTGAGATCAAATGCTCATCAAGGGCAAATAAAGGAAATAAAGATCATATCATATCTTTTTGAAAATTATAACCTGCAAAAGAGATCATAATATCTTAACATGGAATAAATCATAGAAGTGAAAATGAGATCCCCATAATCATAACATGAAACTTGAAACTTTGTGGCATGCACACATAATCATGGAAAATCATTTCTTGTTAGTCATGACTCATTTCCAAGACTATCTTAGTGGACAAAGTCCCTTTCTGAACCGAGTTCACTCCTCATTTCAGTCCTGTATCACTGAACCGAAATAACCTTCCGTTCCAGCCATGTCTATCTCATGAGATATAAATCTTTACCCAATTCATTGGAGGGAGATATAGGTCCCACCCATCTTATAATGAATCCTTTCTTATGTGTGCCACATAATCATAAACCATACATCATAGCATAACCCATGTAATAAAAATGGGATTCTTAAACAACATGACATCATAAAACAATTCATATAAGATAAAGGAATTCATAAAAATATTTCCATCACAACATAATCAAATCCATGTAATAATAGGGATAAAAAAATAACCCTTTTATTATCTTAGATGGAAAATAATTTTGATAAAATACTTGAAATGAATTCTTGAGGAAAATATCCTTTCTTCTTCAAAATCAATTTCTTTTCACAAAACATCATGCAATTTTAAAAGAAAGAGATTTTATTGAAAATAGTCATGAAATCTTTTGGAGGAAGTTTCATGAAAATAAGGCTTTATAAAACCGTAAAAATTCATTCGTGCCTTTTAAGTTAAAAAAAACATTCTTCTCGTACTTTTTTCGGAAAAGTCAAAAAGTACCTCATACGAAAAATGACAAAAGATTCCTTTCATATCTTTTACTAAAAACTCACCGAAGGGTAAAATTGGATTTAAACAATTGTAGGTGGATGGAAATAATATTACATATTGAGGAAACATGGATGTGGATGATAAAATACACCCCAGTAAATACCAAAGTATAAACAATCTTGGATAAAAATGAGATTGCGATATTTCCCTTACCTTAGGTCCGATTTTCTTTGTACGTGTCCAAAGATCCTTTATAATGGTTTAAATAATGTTATTGACTTATTCCATAATCATACATATTGATATGATATCATATATGGTCATATTCTTAGCTTCTTGTTAATATTTCATTGTTACTTGTTACTCAGGTCTTTATTGCCTTTTGTTCTTATGTGTGTTTTGCCGAATAAATTCTTATTCTTCTTTTAAGGTTATAGATACCTTATATCCAGAATGGTATTAGTGTAACATATATCATATTTATTCATTCAATTCATTTATATAATTACTATGTAATGATGATCATGTAGAACGAGTCACATCACATCGTGGAGACGGTATTCCGTACGTACGCACGAGTGATGATATCATTCCTATGATCGTGGAATTGTATTGGAGTATATATATATTATTTCAGTATCAATATTAATTTATAATAATCATAAATGGTTACTCATTACACCATTATACCCATCCTTGTAAGGTGGTGGTGGAAAATAGATTACACCACGGCGTGGAGACGGTATTCCGTACGTACGCACGCGTGGTGATTTCATTTTTCCATAGGATGGATAGAAGGTGAATTAGGGTTGTTTCATATTTATAATAACATATCAGTATGTAAGTAATACTGATGTTATTACTTTATCATGAAACAACTAAAGAAGAAGAATTTGAAGAAGAAAGAAATTGAAAAGATCGGTAATGGATATTACCTCTTCTTTGGAACGCTTCTTTGAATCCTCCACTTAGGGAACTATGATTGGTCTTTGAAGAAGACCAGGACCTCTAGGATTATTATAGGGAAGTGGAGAGGAGAAAATGGAAGGGGTTGGCCGAGCTTGAGTGCTCAAATTGGTGTGAGGAGGAGGGGGAGGAGGTGCCCTTTTATAAGGGAGGAGAGGGGCACCTTAGGAATATCTCAAAATATTATTTTATATTAAAGTAAAAATCGGTTTATAATGGTTCCAAAGGGTCTTATTTCGAAGCTATAGTGGGTATGGGTCAAAATCCTATCAACAAATAGGATTTAGACAAGTTTAGGTTATTATTTTAACCTTATCAATTAGATTTAACTCTAAGTTAAATAATTTAACTTTTACCGTGTCTTTTTGTTTTCTTACACTATATGGTTAATACACTTACTATAACAGGACAAACGAACCCCAAATTGTTTATTATTAATATATATATCCTTATATAAGTCATTTGGCCGAACCTTAGATTTTTAGGAATAAAATAACAATTAATAATATAATATTTTATTTAAAAACTATTTTGTGTCAATTTTGACACTATTTGATATATGATTTTTGTGAAAGTCATAACAGAATTATATGTTCCAACCAAGTTGATTAAATCAACACTAATATATCATAGTAACCTATAAAATTAGCGGAATTCATAAAAAGTCTCAAATTATATTTATTTTGGTGTTTATAACATCAATTATGTCAATATTTCATAAATAAGATAATTACTGCATCATAATTGTGTCATAAATAAATTAAATTATTTAATGTCTAAAAATTATAAATAAAATACCATCATGTAGGAAATCTTTTTATATTTCTAATGAATATTTATAGTCGAATTTATCTTATGTATAACCCCATATTAAAAATGATTTACTTATTAAACTTTGATTTTAACTATTTTAACCCTTCTTTAAATAAATTAATAATAAATGTCCTAATCTAACCCAAGTGGGCCTAAATGGTCATATTTTATTCCTAAGTTTGTTTTTGGTCGAATTAAACTTGTCCAATAGAATTAGGACATGTGTTAGGGTAATAATAATATCATTTTTACCCTTAATTACCCTATTTATTTTTAACCGTGGTAAAAAAAAGTAAAAAGTTACTATTCACCAAAAAATTATTTTCATCTCATTGAACCACATTTTAGTCCTTGATATTAACCGTGTCTCTCGGATTTTCGAAATTCCACTCACAGAAGCGGTAAAATTAAGTTTTATGCAAAATTCAGTTTTTAACCTACCACTTAGTGGTTTCACTATTCATCAAAAATTGAAAGTTTTCAAAAAAATACCAAAATTTCACCCTAGGCTAATTTCGGTATTCCGAATCCAAAAATGAAGTCCATTTTGAAAGATAAAATTTATCAAATTTCAAAAAGTGGTTATTACTATTCATAACGGCTAGTTTTAATAATATTTTAATAGCATATCGTTGTTTAGTGAAACTCAGTATTGCGTACGACGCAAGCTATCGAGGAAGGTCGCGATTGCATGTAAAGTAAGCCAAGCTAGTATGTAGTGAAATATTCCTTTGATGATATATAAAAACAAAATATTACTCATAAAAATCTCGGGTGTTACAGAATTAGTATGTGTTGAATCCTTATTACCAAATAGTTCTTCTGTGGGGGGAATTAAAATCATTTTTCCCTAAATAATTATGATTAGTCAAGTCAATAAACCCATGTTGATCCCTACCAACATGGTAGTATATTTAGGAAAAAAACACACATGTTTTTTTAAATTTCAGCCTCAATGTGAGGAACTTCATTATTTTTGAGGAAAATATCTTTTATCCATGGATTCTTCCACTAATAATATTTTCATAAATTATATTTTAGGGGTATTTATACAGAATCCCACAATTTATCTATATCCTAAAAATATCCTCCATTCTCCTAATAAGAAATTACAATTTAAAAAATTCTTATTAGACTCCCTCTATCCCTTAATCGGAAATATTATATTGACTCCCATCATTTATATACTCTACATATAAAACTAAGGAAAAAAAATATAAGAAAAAATTATATACAAGTCACTAAAAGTTCATATGATAAAATATATGTCTGATGACTCCTTGTGTTACACCTTATAACTTCGTTAGGTATACATTATTGGGTTCACCTCAAATCTTATATGATATTCCTCTATTTGGGGTGGATGAAATCAATTCCTCTTAGACTATACCCACTGAACAATATAATCTCTATCTTTTGTACTTGCAACCATCTTGCCTTTGTTTGATGGTTCCGATCGAAACCTTTGTTCGGTATGGCTTCGCTCAGTACCTCTATCTGGTGCCTCTTCTTATACCAAGTATTTACTTAGTTAGAAACATAAAATTCTCTAAAAACATCATAACTTTAGATTCTTTATGTGTATGGATAGTGATAAAATAAATTGTATGTACTCCTCTTTATATAGTCATACCTTCAAGGAAAAGGGTAGGAACTCAAATTAAGACAACCCATATTTTTAATACACTTTATTTCATAATTTATAACATAAAGGTAAACATAATAAAATTATAAAATATCATTAATCCTAGTTTATTTGTAAAATTAGGTACATATCACATAAACTTGATACATTTATAAAAAAAAATTACTGAAAACTTCCTTAACATCCTCCAAAAATTCAATTTATATTTTAATATTTCATAGGATAACCTGGGGATAGACATAAGAAATATGTGTGAAATAAATCCCATTAAGTGAAAAAAAATCATAACATGAAGAAAATATTAGATTTTAATAAAAAGAAATATCAATGGGACATAAAAGGGGTGAGAATCATAAACATGAACATCGAAGAAGGATATACCATTATAACATAAAGGAATCCTGGGAATGTGGAAACAATATAAAACATTTCATCATAAACATAATTCAAGTATAAACATCAATACATCATAACATGGTGGAAAAACACCCATAATGAATTAGGTTTACTCCCAAATCTCAAACACGACATCCCATGAGACTAAAATATTACCCAATGTATTGGAATACAATCTAGGTTCACCCTTCAGAATATGTACATGCTCATACATATTTCATCACATTTAATCCCATGATTATATAGTGTGGATTAAATTTGTGTATTTACCTAATAAATTTGTTATAGGTACATTCAGGTGAATACCCTTTAGTTGAAAAGGGTATGGGTATTCACTACACAAATGTTTGACTTGGAAATACATAGGATAATTTTTACAGCATAACAAGGTATATAAAGGATCATGAGAGGGGTTAATGAAACTAAAAGGGGTTTATAATTACTTGGAAAACATAATTTTGGTAAGAGGTATGTGTGGAAAAATATCCCAATATGATCAAATGGAAATAAAAATGCACAATATAAAAGTGGAGCTTGAATGAAGAGGAGGAGAGGATCCCTTACCATGAGAGGGTACTTCTAGAGGCCTAATAGGTGCTTATTGAGAGATTAGTTTATATTGGGAGGGATAAATAGAGGGGGATACAGATTAAATTAGTGCTCCATGAGTTTTGGGTGAATAGATATGATATCTTAGGTGGTTTTATATAGAAGAAGAGATGGCAGTTATTTAATATTTTCTAAACATAGGTCTTGGGAACTATACAATAAATTAATCTTTACCACAGTTTATATGAGGGTATTTTCAAATGTTTTTACTTAAAGAGTATTTTATTTCATTATTTTACAAATTTTATATCCAAACTCATTAAAATAATACCTCTGGTAAAGTGGAAGTGAGTCATGTTTATAAAGAATTTATTTAAAAATATTAAAATATAATGTATTTTTGGAGGATTCATAAAGGGTTTATAAAATTAACAAAATAAAATAAAAACATTATTTTAAAGGGGAAAATATATTTGTTCTTGGATATATTTTAGGGAATATATTAAATCACTTTTGGGTCATTATTATTTCATAATATGCACTGTATCTTTATACCGTATTTAATTTTGACCAAAAAATTCAATTGTCACTGAAAATTATGAAAAAATCACCATTGGATAATTTCAACATAGTGATATCAAAAATATTATTTATTTTATACAAATAATTCTCTAAATGTGAGAAATCACTATTTTAAATTAAAATCTACATTTATTAAAAATACATAGTTTTTTACAATATCTATTTTCCAAACCAAATATGAATTATTTTTTACTACATAAAATAATATTATCATTTATATTTTATATATATTATTTAATAATATTATTAAAATATAATCTATTTAAAATATTCATGAATTCATCGAAAATATTTTCTTGATTGAAACTATATATATCCCAAAAAAACAATTTGTGCTTTGTCAGATTAAAATATAATTTTAACAAATATCATTATATAATATTTTATAAATGAACATTAAAAGAAATAAATATATAAATTCATACTATTATGGTC
Organism: Viscum album; assembly: GCA_963277665.1. Lineage (NCBI taxonomy): Eukaryota > Viridiplantae > Streptophyta > Magnoliopsida > Santalales > Viscaceae > Viscum > Viscum album. The sequence continues at coordinate 1,506,325,291 of OY728151.1, read as the reverse complement.
AAGATACACAACCCATTATTACAGTAGTGGATCCCTTAAGGGTAAGGTGCATGATGATAAGATTTTCATCGGGTGGTTCGACAAACATAGATCAGGTCGTCTTCTCGATGAGCTTGAACTTCTACTATAAACTAATTCAGTCATGATTTAGTTGTGGAATGTCATCTTGGGCCTGGTTAAGGGAAATTACCAGTGATGTTATCTCTATTTGAAGCACTGATAAATGGTCTTCAAAGAGTATGATCCTATTGGTTGAGGCCATCGCTTCTTTTTACTATATCAATTGGACTTTATCATAACCTTTATTATACTAATCTTAATGGTTAATTTAAAAAAATATTATCAATGGTTATGATAATATATGGTATTTTAAATTATACTGATTATATAATAATCTAAAATAACAAATGAAGTGAATTTATTTTCTATAACTTCATTACATAATAGGGGATTTACTCATTAAAAAGGTAATTTAATTTATAAAAGTTTGGGTTGTTATATTATTCCCCCTTCAAAAATTTTCCCCAAGAAATTTTATTTTCATACATTAACAAATATGAGAGTACTTTTGGTTCCTCTACTCTTCTAGTTCCCATGTCTCTTCCTCAAACATGGGGTTTCTCCATAATACTTTTACCAGGTGAGTAGTTTTGTTCCATATAACTTTGTCTCTATGATCTAAGATCTTCATCAGTTGTTCCTTGTATAAAATATCATTCTTCCATTATACCACCTCTAGATTCAGTACATGTCAGGGGTTTGGTATGTACTTCCTTAAGAGGGATACATGGAACACATCATGTACCTGAGATAGGTTAGGTCGGAGTGATAGTTGATAGGCTACCCCTCTATCATGATCAAGGATATTAGAGTGGTCAATGTATATTTTACTAATAATTTAATTCTTTCTTAACCTCATGACTTTATTTCATGGTGATATTCAAATAAACACTTTAACAACAACCTTAATCTCCATGTATCATCAATTATTTTCATCATAGTTTTTATATAAACTTTTTTTGGACTTTATATGATTCTAAATGATTTTGAAATTCTATATCAGCTCTTGGATAAGATCTTGTCCTATCATCTTCCACTCTCTAACTTCTTACCTGTATGTTGGATTCTAAAACCTATTTCCATAAAGAGCCTCATAAATTACCATATGAATTATAGAATAGAAACTATTGTTATATTAGAACTATACTAGGGGAATGTGTTTATACCAACATCCTTGGAAATCCATTGATCATTATCTCAACATATCCTCCAAGGATTGAATGGTACTTTCATACTGACCATATTTTTTAGAGTGATTAGCAATGATGAAGCTTAGTTATTTATCCAACTCTTTCTGAGTGGTTCTTTAAAGCCTAAAGGTAAACCATGGATCTTGATGCGATAAAATAGAGAGTGTAAATCTATACATTCTTACAAATTTACCTATTAATATCATGGTAAGTTAGTCAAGAGAGAAATATTCCTTAATATCAATGAAATGCTCGGACATGGAAAAGTGATTAACTACCACCCTGATGTAATTATTTCCTTTATATGTACTAGGGATACATATGAAAAAATACATGGTTATGTTTTCCCATTTACATACTGGTATGGGTAATGGTTCCATCATACCCCTAGAATTTTGTCACTTAGCCTTAACCTGTTAATATACCACACATTGAGACATAAACTCTGTAATATCTCTCTTCATGTTATCTCATGAGAATTTATTATTCAAATATCTATACATCTTAATGATTCATAAATAAATTGAGATGGTTAATCTATACTCATAATCCAAAAGTTACCTAATCATTTCGAAAAATAATGATACACATATATAGTTTCCAAACCTTAATAACTTATCTTCAACAAAGTTGAATTCTAAAGTATTCACTACCTTATTCTATATAAATTAATTATATTTTTGGGCCTCCTCAATCCCCTCAAGAATGGATGGTTGAGAAGTTATTTAATTAAGGTAGTATGAATATCCTTTTATTGTCCCCATATTCATCATTTTCATGTCCAAGAAGATTATATCCCTCACAAACCATATCACAGATAGATTTTTAGGATCCTAACAACTCATATCATCTTCCACTTTTTTGACTTTCATAATATGATAATATATTGAAAAATCATAATCCTTGATTAGCTCTTACCATATTCATTGGTGAATATTTAGATCATTTTATGTAAATATCCACTGGATGATTTTGTAATCTATATATATGCCACACTTTTCCCTATAGATATAATGTCACCAAATCCTCAATGTAAAGATCACTATATCCAATTATAGATCATGAGCTATGTAGTTATACTCATGGATCAATAGTTGTAAGGAGGCATAGGCTATCATTTTTTCATCTTGCATTGGTATACAACCCAATACCTTCTTGGACGTGTCATTGTATATCAGAAATCCCTCCCCACTAGAGGGTAATGTGAGCATAGCTATAGTGATTAACCTAATCATATACTAGTTAAATATTTATTCCAATTTATCATTCTAGATAAACATGATTCCTTTCTAAGTTATCTTGGTCAGTGGGCTTAAAAATAATAATTTTTTTCTCAAAAATATATTATGGTGCCGAGATAATCTAAGGAAACTATTGATATCTTTCACAGATGATGGTCTTGGCCATCATCCAATTGCCTTTATTTTTTAAATATTCATAAATATTCCTTTACTGTTGACAACATTCCCAGGTAAAGATAGTTTCTATATCCAAAACTCACAGTTACTATACTTTTCAAATAAATTTTACTTTCAAAATATAGTTAGTACATAATTTAAATTCTCCTCATTTTCCTCCTTTGTTATGGAGTAAAGAAGAATATCATTTATAAATACTACCAAAAATTTAATAGGTATACCCTAAAAACTCTATTCATCAAGTCAATAAAGATTAATGGAATATTATTAAGTTTAAATAGCATCACTATGAACTCATAGTGATAAAAACGTATATGAAATGTAGTCTTTAGGATACCATCCTCCTTCACATTTACTTGATAATATACCAATTGAACATATAGAATATAGAAATACTAGGCTCAATGTATATTATTGAACAATTCACCAATCTGTTGAAGAGGATACTTATTTTTTATCATGATCTTGTAGAGCACATGATAATCAATGTAAATTCACATTAAACCATCCTTCTTCTTGGTAAAGAGGACTGGTGTGCTCCATGGTGAAGCACTTGGGTGTAAAAACACTTTATACCAATTCTCCTACAATTTCTTTTTTAGCTCCTCAAGTTCAACAATGGCCATACTATATGGATTATTTTATATTTTCAATGCTCCAAGTATAATATCAATTGGGATGTCAACCTCATAGCTTGGAGGAAGACCAGGAAATTATGTGGGAAACACATAAGTGAATTCCCTCACTATATGAATGTCTTAAAGGAAGATATTTTCTTTCATCTCAATAATTTGAAGAAAATACACTTTCTCATAGAGAAATTATATATATTCTTCAGATGATTATTCCATTTATGATTCATCCTACTCATTGAATATTTATAGAATTAGAGGATAAATCATGATATAGAGGGTGATTTACCTCACTTGACAATTTCTGTTGTCTCAATATAAGGAAATACAATATATGCCTAATATAGCATCAAATTTTGTTAAAGGAAATATCACAAGGTTTTGGGGGAAGTTCATCCCACAAAATTTGATATGGGAGGAGTTATATACTTGTGAAGCATTAATTTTTCCATTTTTTGTTATCACTGATAGCTCTACTTATATAATTTATAGTGGTGTTTGAATATTTATACTAAAATTTCATGATTTAAAAGAATGCATACAACCATAATCAAAAATCACATTCTCTCTCCTTGAATAAATAACTAGCATACATGTCACCACTTCATTGTTGGGTTCCACCTTAGAAATTATGATGGAATAATATTTCCCTTTCTTCCTTGGAGGTTGTTGGCATTTATTTTCCCCAATAAACCTCATCATAGGGAATTGTTTTCATAATTATCACACTATTTTTAAATAAAACATTGCATTTCTATTTAAGGGTTTACTAGAGAATTAATTTCTTCTAATAAGTTGGTTGGTTTATCCTAACAGAAATTTCTAGCTATGTTCCCTTCCCACACCTAAAGCATTTACCATCCCCTAGTATAAATTTTTGGGATTCTTCTTCCCACACTTTTGAAAAGTGGGATAATGGAATTATTTCCACCATTTTATTTCTCCATCATACCTCCAGAATTAAAAAATTCCACTTCTTATCACTATGGCATCCTTGAGATTAAATGAACACCATTTCTACTTTGAGTTCACATTAGAAAATTTCCACATATCTATTAATTCCCAGAATCTAAAATTCTTATAATATACTTATATTGGGCCACCAAAGAAGTGGTCAAATTTATTTACAAGTGTAATGATAAAGAAAAAGGAATATTGTGAAAGTATCAGGATTTTTTCCTCATATTCCCTGATAGATTCTTCATTCTCTTTCATGAGGCTAATGAAATCACTCTTTAATTTATATCAAAGAGTGCAAGGAATTTGTTTTTCAAAAAATATTTTATGGAATTCCTTACACTCCATCAATTTGATATCTTCCTCATGTTTTTTTATTTTTTATCAATATACACCACTTATTAGCTTCTCCATATAGATTCTAGAGACCCAGAACAACCTTATCTTTCTCATACCATTGATGTATGGATAAAATATTTTAAATTGATTTGATCCTTTTTATGTGATTATGGGATCAGAATATCCACTAAAAGTTAGAGGCCTTTTTCATATAAAGGTCTCAATTACAAATTTATTTTTATTAGGGGGATTTGGTATTTCCTCCAGATTTTTTTTTTCAAAACATGATTCAATTAATAAATTATTTTCATTAATTTTGTGATTCTTACTCTCACCATGTTATTAATCTCATTTGGGAAGTCATCACATTGCCCCTCACAGTGGTTGTTAACTAAGATCCTCCTACTTCCATCCGTTGACTAGAATAAAGGGAAAATTATAGATGAGTATTTTTAAACTATAAAGAACTTAAATTGTAAACCATGATAATTAAATAGATAAATCATAAATGACCTATATTACATAACCTATGAATTTATAGGCTTAAATCTAAATTATCCATGATCTATTTCCAAGCATAAAATCTTATGTGAATTTCCCCCCTGAATAATGGTATGTAATGACATGGTGAATTTAGCAAACTATATCACCTGGGAGTGTTAAATGAGGTCTATAGTAAGGCCCACATTCATGCACCAGTTCACAATAAAGTCTATCTCAATATGATGTTTTTGGGGTTATTACCACTAGATAAATCTGTATTAGATCCACATAAACTTATAGTGTCTAGGTAGTGATGTGTTTTCTTGAAAACCAATAACTCAATACTTTACAAAAATTTAGGGATTTATTCCTATTTTTATTATTATCCCTAAGGATTTCACTAGAATTTTCTAATCCTAATACAAAAATTAATAGAGTCAGCTCTCATACTAACTATTACAACCCATATCTTTAATATACTTTATTTCATGATTTATTATATAAAGGTATGCACAATAAAATACAAAAAGATCATAAAGCCTTCTGAATTTTTGAAATTAGTTACATAACAAATAAACTTGATACATTTATAAAACATAATTTTTGAATACTTCCTTAACATGATCCTAAAATTCCATTGCTCTTTTAAAGATGCACAGGATAACCTGGGGACATTCATAAGATATGAATGATCTAAAAAGCCTTGTAAGGAAGGAAAAATAGAATTAAATGAAGAATGTATTACATGATAGTCAATAAAAATGTGACTGATACATAAAGGGGGTGGGAATCATGAACATGAACATTGAAGGAAGATATATGTTGATAACATAAAAGGAAACATGGTAATGTGGTGACAACATTAAATATGACATCATAAACATTGGTTAATCCTAGCTACCAAGAAATAATAACATGTTGGAATAAGTCCCATAATGAATTAGGTTTACTAGATAATCCCATATATGATGTATCATTGGACTAAACCATTACTCAATGCATTGAAAAGATATATGGTCACACCCATTATAATACGTACATGCGCACGTGTGTCAAAAAGATCATATTACATAAGGACATATTTAATCACATCTAACCCCATGATCTAGTATTTAAGGTTAAATACATGGATGTCTCCAATAATTGATATATAAGTACATCTAGGTGAATACACATGAGTGTATGTTGGTACGGGTATTCACTACCCAAATGTTTGGCATGGAAAATTTCAGGATAATTTTGGCGGCATAACGAGATTTATAAAGGTTCATGGGATGGATTATTGAGGGTTATAGGGGTATACCATTAATTTTAAGTAATAAGGGTAGTATTAGGTTTTTATTAAAAAATATCTATGAATAAACAAATTTAAATAAAAAGGGATAACATAAAAGAGGTGCTTGAATAAAGAGGAGAATGAAATATCTCTTACCTTGAGAGGTCGATTCTAAAAGATTTGGAGGAACTACATAAGATCATGGGGAACCTTTAAAGGGATATAGAGAGGGAATTTAAGAGTAAATTCATGCATAAATTGTTTTGGGTGAAGATAAATGTGACCTTGTTGGTATTTATATAGGAAAAGGGAGGGGATTTCTTTATTATTTTCTAAACATATGTTTTGGATTCTATTTAACAGATTAATCCAAACCAAAAACCATAATATTGATTTTTACCATAGTTTCTACCAAAAAAGAGATTATTTAATTATTTTAAAAGTCTACGAACTAAAATTATTAAAATAATACCTTTGGGGATTTTTAAGTGATTCGTGTTTATAAAAAATATATTCTAAAACATTAAATTTTAATATAGGTTTTAGTGGATTCATAAGGGTTTATAAAATCAATCAAATCACCTAAAAAATAAATTATTTTAATGGGGAAACATATATTGTTTTATGGAGAAATTTTATTAAATATATTACATCACTTTTAGGCAATTATGGAAATATAATACACACCATATATTTATACCGTATTTAATATTTCACCGAAAAATTTTATTGCCTCCAAAAATTATTAAAAAATAATTTTTGGATAATTTAAATATTTTGATACCAAAAATAATATTCATTTTATCCAAATAATACTCTAAATACGAGAATTTACACTTTTAAATCAAAATTGTTGTTTGTTGAAAAATTATGGATTTTTTTCTTACAATAACAATTTTCGAACCCTAATAAAAATTATTTTTGACTTCATACAATCATATTAACCTTTAAAATTAATATATATTATTTAATAATATTATTAAAATAAAATTTATTTTAAAAATTCATGAATTAATCAAAATCGTGTCTTTATTGATACTTTATATTTCCCAAAAATACAATTCTAGTTTTTTCATATTAAATTATAATTTTAGTCAAACTCATTATTTAATCATTTAAAAAGTAAAATTAAGTAAAATAAAAATAATATTAAAAAATAATAAATATAAAAAATCATACTATTTGGTTCAAGATAGAAAACCCATTATTACACCAATGAATGACCTAATGGTAAGGTTCAAGATGGTGAGATTTCCATAGGGTGGTTTGAAAAACATTTTTCAGGTCGTGATGCCGGTGAGCCTAAAATTCTCCCATGAATAGTTTTTCTCATGCTTTAGTTTTTAAAATATGGATTGGTCCTGGTCAAGAAAAAATACTAATGATGTTATCTAACTTGTATTCTCTGATAAATGGACTACATAGGGTACAATATTTCTAGTCAAGGTCATCGCTTCTTTTATCAGTACCAATTATACTTTATCATAACCCATAATATACTAATATAAATGGTTATTATAAAACTACTATATTATCCATGGTTATGATGCTTAATATTATTTTAAATAATACATATAATATAACACTCTTAAATAACTCATGAACATCACATACATTCTATAATTGCATTACTGAATAAGGAAATTGTTTATTAAAAATTGAATTTCATTTATAAAAGTTCTTATCATTACAAAAACTTGTTTTCCTGCTCAACCCAAATATGGATTTCTGACACCCCTATCATTTAAAAATCAATGGTTCTCTCAACTCTTATTTAATATTCAAATAGATTCATGAAAACTCCATCATCCATAACCATTATTGAACTTCCTTAACTCAGTGCTAATGAACTTCTTCAAACTTCATTATCTTATCTAGATAACAAATATTGAAGGATTAGATCAAAATATTAATTGTTAATGAAATAAAAATATTTTTAAATCTCATCAAGGATTCATTAAATATATGGTTTTCAACGAATTCATTAAGAAAAATTCACCTAGTATACTAATTACCTATCTAGAGCATGTGGTATTTCTCTATCCAGTGAATCACCTCTCCACAATCTGCTTCGATCGGTTACTTCTGTCCTGTGAACTTAGAATCACTTTGGATGGTTCTCTTCATATTCCTCCTCTACCTAAAGAATTTATAAATGTTTAACTGATGAAATTCAGTGCATTCCTATTTCTGATGGCCTCACATATATTTGACCAAAACAATTTTTCTGATGAGTTGACATTCTTCCATCCCTTCACTTGTGTGAGGAATTCATACATCTGATGTTCATTTATCTGATCACTCTACCTCATCTAAAAATTAATACTTAAATCACTAGAATAAGGCCAATATAGATTAACTTTATCATCCATCCATTGATATCATTTACTTTTTTATGATGCTTCTTAATTCGATGAAACTTTTACCATTAAACCTAGCATGCAAAACTCATCATAGAATCTCCTTTGATGTACAATGTTCTTTCACTTATTTCTCCCTGATTAGTAGTACATTGTTAATTTTCCATTTGATTGAAATAAAAATAATATCATGCTTTATAAAACATCATCTTTTAGGAGAACCTTAATATTTATCCATCTAATTACATCATTAATCTCCTTATATTGGATATTTTTAGTGCCTGAATGATGAAAATTCAATCATTACAACTTCAATGAAGTCTTGATCTGGTGCACTTATCAAATTTCATCCTTCTAGTAGATTTTAAAATCTATACTACAAACCTTTTCGTAGATTTTTTATATTGTATATTTCCTTTATTTAAATATAGGAATCTACTACTACCATTACACAGCACCTGTGATACCTTTATGTAGCCTTCACCTAGAGAGACAACTTCTTTGTTAAAAAAAACATTGTCTAATGGTTCTTTTCATGGTAGACTTGAACATATTACTTCATTTAATAGTGTTCTTATTTACTTTGTAACATATAAATTAATATATCTTGTAACATAATCTTTTTTTAATAAAAAAAATAAACTGACTGTATATAAAATTCATCTAGAACATTCCAGTGAGCTTGAGTAATTTACTATCTGATAAAATTATTGAAACTTCTTAATACTTCTCCATTAGATTATTTTGACTCAATATTTTATTTCTCCACTTTGTCTAGTTACAAAAAAATTTGTTTTTTCAGTATTAGAGGTTCAACATTGCAATGATGATCGAACATTAAACTTCCCATACCATTATACTTATTCCAATCTGTTCTTATTTAAATTTTATTAGTAGATTGGAATTATTGTTGTTTCCTATCTGGTAATTATGTTCCTAGTCCATCTGATTAAATTTTACATTGTTTATCCCATGAAATTGTGAAACTCTGGCCTCTAACTTTTTACAAATCATAGTCCGATAATTCTGGCCCTGGTTTATCCAGTGTAACTATTATACATTTCACCTATTGTAAAAATATTTACAACTTCCACAAGGATCTTGAGTTTTCTTATTTATGTCATTAAATTGAATAATGGAATATCATCATTTGACTTTGTAATGAAACTTTCTTAATTTATATATGGAATGTTTCTTAAACTCCTCCAACAACTCAATATCCCCCTTTGTAATTTTGATGGTTTTACCTTTGGTATAAAAATAATATTTATACATTATAAATATTCTTATCTATTGTAATTTATTTTTTCAACATACTTGTAGGATTTATAATAAAATATTGACTATATATTAGTATATCAATAACATTATATGATAGGAACTTCACTCATTCACTGAAATCACTCTTCGTGGGATGTATCGCATTCTGAAATATCTTTTAAATGAGACTCTATCATAGGTTTGAGCCAAGAAGGTTAAAATCCATTTATGGGTATAACATTTTATCCTTTATAATGGCCCTAATTATTAGAAATTCCTCTATAAATGAGGATTTTATGGGGAAATCCTTAGAAGAATTGAATTAGGAGAGACCCTTAATGTTATGTAGGATTTCTATGCTTGACCTTAAAGCACACATAATTTAGGGACCTATATCTTCAACTAAATTATAAGATAAGGATATATTGAGACATTAATGATGTAGAATAATATCTAATTCGACAAGAATCTCCAGGTGTGATTAACTCTTTTAAAAAAAAATTCAATAACCCCTAATGTTATTTCACACAGCCAAATTGTAACACCCTAATATTTTGAGAAATTAGTTTTTTCAAATAAATTTAATCTTTTTTATATTTTGTGTGACAATAAATATCGAGTTTATCTTTTGTTTAAATCAATAGAGAGTTTAAATAAAACATGTCATACTATTGAAATATTATTTTTTAATATGATATTTATCACCTTACCATTGGAATGGTGGGTATGAATATGATAAACTAATTTGTAAAAATATATGTTTTACACTTGTATATGTAATTACTTATATAGTGATAAGTTAAATAGCAATGAAATTAATACCTTTTGAAAATATAGGAAATCGTTTTCAAAAAAAAAATTATGCACATAAATGTTTTTTACCTTCAAAATTAAAAAAACTAGTTTTATTTAATGTTTTAAAAAAAATTTATATATTAATTATTTAATTAAATGTCTATAATTCTTCTTATGTGTTTTTTAGACAAGATATGGGAATAAATCCAATTTTATGCTTCAAATTGTATTTTCTAAAAAAAACTCTTTTTATCCTTTAGAAGACTTATATTAAAATTAATTTTTACCAATTTTATAAAATTTATTTGATAAAATGAACATAATTTTTGAAAATTTAAGGTCAAATTTTTCTTAGGGTGATTTTTTGGGGTTTTCTGAAATGTTTCAAATGTTGGTGAATAGTGATAAATATTGAATTTTAATTGAAAAATACCATTTATTTTAAATTATTTATAAAGTAAAATTATATATTAAATTTATTTTAAAGTTAAATTAGATCCATTATAAATCCATTAATCCAATTTATTTCATTGTAATCAATTTTTTGTTGAATTTTGATGTAAAAACGTTGTAAGCTTTTGAACATTTTCTCTTTAAAAAACATGTTTTCTTGTTACAACTGTGGGATTAAATTTAAGTTAAAAATTTACAATTATATCAAGGGAATTTGGAAAAAGGATTCCATATTTATAATAATCATAATATATATTATATAAAAATTTCAACTTAATTTTTACAAAAATGAATAGTGAATGCACACAAAAATTAATTACCGTGGATAAAGTAAAAATGGGTGTGTCAAGGGTTAAACTAAAAAGATAAGGAAAGAAATAAACTATAAGCTTGTGTAAAAATATTTTATGTACATATTTTGACCATTTAACATCTAAGGTTCCTAAATGAGCTATTTTTTACCCTTGTGACATATGGAAAACATGGGATCACTCAATTCTTTTCAAAAATACCAAGTGTGTACTTTCCTCTACTTATGAAAGGTCACCCCCTATCCTCTCATCTTCACACCTTCCAACCATTTTGTATCAAATAATAACTAACCAAATAAATTCCAAAATTACCTCCCATAATCATAGAAACCTTATATATGGAATAAATCCATCCTACAAAGCCTTTTAGTGAAAACCTAAGGATATCCGGAGAAGAGGTAAAATTCATCAATGAGAATTTTTGTTTTTTTATTCATCAATGCCATTTAATTTTTATTATAAAATATTTATATAATAACCTCTTATAATCCATATTTTTTTTCTTTTTTATGTTATGGTTTTTTATTTTCAACCATCTCCACTTCCATCAAATGGTTTATGAAATCGTCGTTCTTGTGTACGATAGACTACCATTGTGCAAACAGATATCATTGGTTTTTTCCATTACCACCTATCATGATTGTACATAATGGTTGATTTATTATTTATATATAATATTTATGATATTATTATTATTCAATTTTTATATCACATATAACTTCATGCTTTTTGTTTTGAGGGAATGCGATAGTGCCACTCGTGTTTATGGCGGACTACCACTTAGCAAAGTGATGTGATTCCTTTTCACTTTACATGGAATGCATTAAAGACTGGTTTAATAATTGTTTTTGATATATATGACATAAATTTAATGTCTTATATTTTCCACCTTTTATTTTTAAATATTATATTGAATTTTTTCGAGACATGGGGCTAAGATGGAGAACGATTCCGCGACAGAGTGTGCCCAGAATAAATGTTTGAAAAATATAAAATTATTAAATATAACGCATGCATGGTTTTATAGAAAAATTGGATTAACTCTTAAATGGGATTCCAGATCACAAACATGTTGGCACCATTGAGTTCAGAAGGGTAGTTTTACCCTATACATGACCTAAAATTGGTTGGTGTGGGCCGTTGGTGAAAAAGATGTCACAGGAATGAAATGAATAAAATTATTTAATAAAATTAATTTAATATATGTTTTGATGCAGTGATTTAACTTTATTTAAATACATATTTATGTCAATGTTCTTGGGTTAGCAACATAAACCTATAATATTAGGAGTATCATTTTATATAACTCTTGAAGAAATCTCTCGAATGAACAACGATAGAATCATGGATCAAAGATCGACGCTCCTCTAATTCGACAGATCATTCCAAAGACGATGAAGTAGCGATAATTATTCATTAGAGATTGACCCAAATCCGGACAAGGCATGCGATTTTGGTTTTCTTTTCCCCATTCTTGAATTTCACAATGAACATGGACCAATCAACAAACAAATTGATACATTGTTTAATCCTATTGATGGGATGGGTTATTATTTGGGGTGTTTTTAGGAGATCAATAATTGTTATTATTTGTTTATTTGATTTTTTTTCTAATATAAGAGAACCAAGATCAACATGAACATTGAATGAGGTTCATTCCTCTAGATTTGGTTTGTGCTTTTATCCCCCGATTCACCATTATTCTTGGTGTTCTTCATTCATCCCCACATTTCAACATCCCTTTGAACAATCGATCATTACACACGTGATTCTAGGTGAAATGATCTGAAATCATAGATCTAGAATCAGTATGACTTGATGGATGTGTGATGGTGGTTTCAGAAATAGATCTAACAATGGTTGGGGCTAATTTCACATTCTTCAGTGCATAAGGAATAATGGAAATGATCTCATTTTCTGAGCTGATTGAAATATCGATTTTTTTTAGATTTAGTTATAGAATGAAAAATCAACCTCAGATCTTGAGTTTCATGGTATGGAGATTAGTGTAACAATTTCTGAAGGATTGTCTTGAGCGACCGAGAGAAAGAATAAGGGTTCTAGAAAATCCTGATACAAATAACATATAGTCTTTGACTACATGACGTGTAATTCCCTTAGATGAACTCGACATATACTTAGGACATTACAAAAACACGGGGTGGAGTACACAGGTTTCCAAAATGGCATGTAATCCCCCACATAGCATGGATTGGAATATGTACATGGGATACACCATTTACTGGTACACAAGAATGGATACATGGGCTCATGTCGTGTTCTGGAACACGACTGGAGTACACGGGTGGGACCCTAGATATAGGGACGTGATATGTAACCCCTATAAATGTTGTGTACTCCTCTTCTACATGACATGGATTGAATGACATTGTCCGTTTTACACAAGAAGTACCTGGCGTCAAGGGACACGATGTCTACCCTTACTACACATCGTGTACCCCTTTCTATATGGATTGGATCTCTTGTCCTCCGTATCTTAGAAAATTTTTGTAAGTGTTCTTCACCTTTATAATTTCTATTAACGCCAGTGGTTCATTTCATACTCCTAGGACTATGATCCCTTCAGTAGGTCTTCTTGGATAGAGTCGTTGGAATCCCTCATAGAGGCCTAGAGTGAGATCCTCTATTCATCTTCATGCCCTATGAAGAGTTCTAGATATCAACATGAAAAAAATACCTAGGAACCGATCCTATAATTATCAGGGTTCATCCATATTGGGTTGTTTGTATCACCCCATGGACTTACAACAATCCTTATCTATGTATTGTATCTTTTTGGACTATTAGCGTGTTCTTTCTCAGGACGAGACCAATGAGTAGTACCTCTCTGAAAGACATCATCAGTGATATCAAACTTAAGAGTGTGTTCTCTAGGGTGGGTGCCTTGTGGAATCTTCAAGTTGGAATCAAAGAGTTATTATACCATGTTTCTGGATTACCTATAGACTAAGTGACTTTGTTGAGTATATCTTGATGTTTTTATTATATGTAATGTAGACATATACTTGTGTTGATATGGATCTAATTTCCTTTTTATATTGATTTATGGTTTTTGGTGTGTCCTACTAAGTATTTTATACTCAACCCCACATGGTTTTCCCCAAATGTGTTGTGTCTTGTGTAGATGATCGACCTTTTTAAAGAGTTTTAGGTGGATCAGGACCATATGGTACTAGTGAGATCATATAGACTGAGGTGTGTTCCTACAGCTTTCAGATAGTAACACGGATACCATCACTTACGGGTTGGACTTTTGTTATGGAATCTTTGTGGTGGGCCTGTATTTATCCCTATTTACTTTAATTTACTTCCTATCATACTTTGGTAGCATGATATATATGTATGCATGCATACTTTACTTAGTGGTTTTTTACATCTCAGTATTTGGTGGGTATGGAGATGTTTGTTTGTGTATAGGTACATAGTCAATGCCTCCATAGTTATTGATAAGCCTACTTGGTGCCAGTCACAAGCCCCTAGCTTGTTGGAGGTTTTCATGGGGAGTTGTAGCATGGGCCCCACTAGAATGGGTTGGGACAAAGTGGTATCAAAGGTGTTAGTTCTACTTTAGGGTTGGGAGTCTATGATATTGGTTTGGGGAAACAATGTTAATTGTTTTGAGTTCGTATTTTAGTCTAGGGACACCAATATTGGTGTGGCAACCGACATATTTATACACCAGGACTCTGATAACCTTCTTTTCGACTCATTACACGAGAACACTAGTTTTAGGGAAAACAATGGTACATTAATCATCTAGGAATGGGTAGTGGTTTCCATGTCCTTGTTAAGTCACCTCTCTAGATGTAATCATTAACCATGGTATATCTTGTATACTTTCAGGATGATTCTGTGACATATACCAGTTAGGATTTAGTAGGTTGATCATGAGGATGACCCCCTCAGTGACAAGGCTTTGATATAGGGACCAGTTCATGAGATGTTACCTATAGGTGGTGCACTATACATTACACCTATAGAGAAGCACATGGTACCCACCATACCAGCGGATGAGGTGTGCCGGCTGAGTGCGCTTCATGAGTTTCAGTGGAATAGACCCCTCAGGTTCCGAGGTGAGCCCGAACCATAGGCAGCTGAGGACTATCTTGAGGCAGTGACCTGAGTTTTCCATCTAGTCAAGACACCAGTATATGAGATGGTGGTATTGGGGACATGCCATCTTTACGGCTCCACAAGATGATGGTGGAGTTTGGTCACCCAACCTTACAATAAGGTAAATCTTTCATAGATAGAGTTTGGGGGCCTCTTTATAGAATAGTTATCACTAGTTACGACAAGGGATATGCATATATAGGAGCTACTTCAGCTCCAACAGGGAATCATGTCAGTGGATGATGATTCATCAAGGTTTACAAACCTTTTTAGGTACTCTATGGATATGGTTCGAGATCTGTACATCATGGATCAGACCTTAGAGTGAGGTCTGCATATAGAAATCTGAGTCAATGTTATCTCTATGTTCATTACTACTTATGCTAGGGTTCTTGAGTGGGATTTGGTGGTTGAAATTTTATTGGATGAGCAGATATAGTCAGTGATAGTCAGTAGTGGGAAATCAGGAGAAAATACCTCACCTAAAGGGAGATGACATCAGTCTCAAGGACCTGCACATGAGAGAAATTTCGGGAGTAGTTCCTCAGAAAGAGGATCTTCTTTTCATGGCCCTTAGGGTGTGTCTAGTTATCTTACAGAGAGGTGGTTCTACTCATGTGGCGACAAGGGACATGTCGCTCAATATTGTCTAACCCGCCATTTAGCTAATAGGGAGATAGTGTATGGACTCCCAATGAAGATAAAATGATAGCAGCAGGAAGATATGTGGGGTGGTAGATGAGGAAGAGGATATAAGAGAGAAACAAGAGGTGATATATGTTTTAACTTGTTACCACATCCACCCCCAGGTGGTCCACGCTAGGCTCAGGGAGCTAGATGATAGAGGTGGGGACAACTGTAGGCGGTTGCAGATTATAACCCAGGGGCTCTAGGAATGATTTTAGGTGCGTTCTATGTCTTTTATAGATTAGTTTATGTACCGATAAAAACTTGTTCTATTCATTCCTTTCTTTCCACATACCTTGTACAAGACCTAGAGTTTCTGGTTGAACCATTTACTCGACCCTTATATAGGGAAACAACTACTGGAGAAGACTCAGTGATCATAAACATATGTTGTCAGTGTGACCTAACCCTTGGAGGTGAGAGTTTCAGTTGGAACCTATTGGTAGTGGCATCGAGGACTTAAGAATTTATTCTTTATATGTATTGGCTATCTTCTATCCATACATAGATTGACTATTTTAGGAAAAGGGTGTGGTGTGTCCACATCGATGGAATGGGGGTTTACTTTTTTAGGGAAAAGGAAACACATGCAGTGCATGATGGACTCATACATCGGAGGGTGAAGTTGATTACTCATCAATTTTATAGCCTAACACTTCCTTAAGTGTTTATTATGAGTTTTTAGTATCCTGTAGTGGTGGAAGAGTATATGGATGTCTTTCCTAAATATTTTCCAAGTTTACCTCCCCAGTGAGATAGAATTTTTCACTGATCTACACCCTAGGACATCACCGATATCTACACCATCATATCGGATGTCTCCCATAGAGCTTTGAGAGTGGATGGTGCAGTTGGAGGAGTTGCAGATGAAGGGATTCACGAGACCTAGTATTTTCCCCTGGTAAGCCCTAATTTTTTTGACAAAAATCCAGATGGGATCTTGATATTTTATTTGGAGTACATACAATTGAACTAGGTGACCTTGAATAAAAAGTTTCCAATGTCAAGGATTGATAACCTCTTCGATCAATTTAGTGGGGTGTGATGGTTCTTAAAGGTTGATGTCATATTAAGCTATCACCAATTGCTTGTACAAGATGAGGATATATTGAAGATGACATTTAGATGTCTCTATGGTCAATATGAGTACTTGGTGATTCATATTGGATTGAAAAACTCCCTATAATTGTTCATGGTACTCATGAAATATATATTTAAGAATTTATTAGACCGGTTCATGGTAGTCTTCATCGATGACATCATTGTGTACTCAACATCTGAAGAGGAGCTTTTAAGACACTTAAGGGTAGTTCTGGACATACTTCCAGAAAACTAGATTTATAGAAAGCTCTCGAAGTTCCAGTTTTGGATTCAAGTGGTCCAATTTCTAAGACAAGTTATCTCAATAGATGGAGTGTAAGTGGACCCATCTAAGGTCGAGGCATTGTTAGCATGTGATCCACCTAAGAATGTAGTGAAGGTGCGTAGCTTCCATGGGTTGGTAGGCTATTATCAGAGTTCCATACCTGATTTATCCACAATATTTATACCCATGAAAGATTTTACTTGAAAGGGTTAGCATTCTATGTGGATAGAGATTTGATAGAATACTTTTTTATATTCTAGGGAGAGTTTGACAAGCACTCCAATCAAGAGTTTACCAGAGGAGGGTGTCGAGTACGTATTATTCTGTGATGCATCAGGAATTGGCCATGGTTGTGTCCTAATGCAGAGGAAAGTAGTGATTGCCTATGGTTCAATCTAGTTTAGACCACATGATAAGAACTGTATGACCCATGATCTCAATTTAGTAGCAGTAATCTCATCTTCTATGATGTGGCGATACTACCTGATGGGAAAGCTGTTTATCGTCTACTCTGATCATAACAATCTCAAGTATATATTCTCTTAGAATGATATTAACATGAGATAGAGGTGATGGATATATTTTTCCAGGACTACGACTTATATATTTTCTATACTCTTGGGAAAGGGAATATGGTAGAAGATGTTCTCAGTAGAAGATATAGTTTTCAGTTACTAAACAAGTCATCAGAGAAGTTTTCCTTATTGTAATTATCCTTTATGGATGGAGATGGATCAGTATACCTCTAGTTGATTGTTTTCACCCTTCCCCTCTTATATTGAGTTAGGGAGGAACAAATAGGGTATATAGACTATGAGAAAATACATGCTAAGATGTCCATAGGGAATACCCATCATGTATATTCAAATGGTGGGGAGCATGTCGTTATTTTCAGAGGATGCACAGTAGTACTAGTGATGTTGTGGGAGGAGGTTATGAGAAAATTTCACACATCCCCTTTGGTGGTATATCCAAGTGCAGAAAATATGTACCAGGACCCCTGATGCCTGTTTTCGTGGCCAAGGATGAGAAATGGAGTTGAAAAGATTGTCTGTCAATGCCTTACTTGTCAGCAAGTGAAGGTTGAGCACCAAGTTATAGCGGATTTAACCCAACCCCTTGAAGTGCCATGAAGGAAGTGGGATGGGATATATATGGACATCCTGATGGTATTTCCATATATATCAAGGGGACATGATGCCATTTGGGTGATTGTCGACTGACTCAACAAGTCAGACCACTTCCTAGCTATCGTAGAATAGAGTTCAGTAGAGATCTTGGGATGCCTCTACATTCAGGAGATTGTTTGACTATGTGGAGTTATATCAAAGATTTTATCTGATTGTGATGATTGATTTACATCCTGATTTTTAAGGGATTATAGGAGGCATTTGTGACCTAGTTATTCTTGATCACATTGTTTCACCCATAGAATGATGGCCAGATAAAGAAGTCCATTCTGGTTATAGAGGTTATCCTATGAGATTTCATGTTAGACTTTAGCTATAGTTTAGAGGATAATATATCACTAGGGAATTTTTCATACAATAATAGCTATAATTCAACCATATGTATGGTTCAATTTGGGGATTTTTATGGGTGACCCTTTAGGTCACCACTTAGCTGGACTGACTCAGGAGAGTCAGCACTCAGGGGCCTAAAGTTGGTACGAGCTACAACTGAGGAGGTGTAGATTATCTTGGAGTTGATGAAGAGTATACATAGACACCATTAGTCTTATGATGATAAGGGAAAAGGGCCTTTGGAGTTCAAGGAGAGAATCCATTTTTTCCTATAGGTTTCACCTTGATGTGGATTATGGAGATTCGTTTGAGGTGGAATGTTATATCCAAGGTTCATCAGCCCTTTTCAGATACTGTGTAGAGTTGGAGAGGTTGAATACTGCTTAGCTCTACCTCCACAGTTATACCAGGTACAGAACATCTTCTATGTGTCACAGCTGAGGATGTATGTGCATGAACCATCACACATTGTCGAATAGGGTGAGATGGACATAAAGAATGAAGACAATTTTTCAAAGTACCCAGTGGAGATCGAGGGTTGATAGGAGAGGATACTTAGTGGGTGATAGACTCCTTTGGTTCATGTACGGTGGTATCATGAGAATATCTAAGAGGGAACATGGGGGAGGGAGGCTCAGATTCGTGTTTAGTACCCTAATGTTTTTAGTAGCCTTTATTTTGGATTCTCAAGATGTAAAGCCCCAAGGTGGGGAGAATGTAATGTCTCATATTTTCTATTTATTATCTTCAAATATTATATGGATTAATTTCAAGACTAGGCACTGAGACAACATGTGATTCCATGGCCTGGTGTGCCCAGAATTAATGTTTGAAAAATATTAAAATATTAAATAACATGCAAGCATGGTTTTCTTGAAAATTTTTATTAACACCTAAATGGGAGCTCAGATAAGAAATATGAGGGTAACATTGGGTTTAGAATGTAATTTTTACCCTAAGTGCGACCTAACATTAGTTAGTGTGGTCCATTGGTGAAAAAGTTCTAGTAGGCGTGAAATGTATAAAATTATTTTAGTATGCATGTTGATGCAGTGATTTAACATTCTTTAAATACATCATTATTTCAGAGTTCCAGGTTTATCCTCATTACCCTGAATCTTTAGAGGATAATTGGAGAGAACCCCTAGAGAATTATTTCAAATGAAAAATGATGAAATCACAGATTAAATATTGATGCTTCTCTAATTTGATAGATCATTACAACGATGATGACATAATGATTTTTCTTCATCAGTGATTGAACTGAATCATGGTAGGGTGTGTGTTTTTTATTTTTTGTTCCCTGTTATTGAATTCACTAATGAACACATATGAATAAATAAACAAATTGATCCATTGTTTGATTGTATTTGTGGTATGGGTTTTTTTGGGGTTTATCGGGAGATCAATCTTCATGATTATTTATTTATTAAATTTTCATTCTAATGCAAATGAACCAAGATTGACACGAACATTGATTGATGTTCATTCCTTTTTATTTGGTGTGTGATTTTCTCCCCCAATTCACCATTCTTCATGGTGTTATTTGTTCATCCCCATGTTTGTACATCCATTTGAATAATCGATCATTGCACATTTGATTCTATGCACAATGATATGAATTTATAGATCCGACATCAGTATGATTTGATAGAGGTTTGACTATGGTCGTGACAATAGATCGAATAATGGTTGGGGATGATTTCACATTCTTCAGCACATAATGAAGAATGATGATGATGTATTTTTCTAAGCTTATTAAAGGCCCAAATCTTACTGATTTGGTGATTTCATGAAAAAAAATAATATATCGAGTTTCATGGAATGAATACTATTGGTTAAAAATCCATCATGGTTCCATCTCGGTTTGTTTTGGGAGAGATTTTGTTTGATGAAAAAGTTATATTATCGCGAATGAGTATGGTTAGTGTTTTTTGAAATCATTTTTTATGGTGGCGTAGCTTTCCTGTGTTTTCCAAGTTTTTAAGCCTCAAAATTGGGAGTTTGGTTTTGGAAAAGGAAGGATTTCTGTGTAGGAGTTCACAAAATGTGGACTGCGAAGGATAGTTCATGGACCAAGAATGAGAGTATGTGGAATATCGAAGGGAATCAACATAAGAAGGGATTCACGTAGCGTGAGGCATGGACCATGTATGGGAATGGTTCGTAGGACAAATATTGTTCATGTCAAAGGCGTGGAGTACGTGGAAGGCTTGTGGTACATAGGATGGATCGTCCTTTATGGAAATGAGGCAGTGTTTTTTGGATTCATAAAGTGTTTCATTGACGGAAATGTGATGGTGATCGGTTTGTGGAATCGCCCTCCATGAAGGATGAATAGAGATAAGTTGACCTCATAGGAAAAACATTTCATGGGACGATTGTTGTTCGCAGTAGAAACGGTAAGCGGTGAAGGCAGTGTCACATTAAAGATTTAGGGAATTTCAGATTCACATATTTTTTGGATCTATTTATCTATAAAAGGAGTGTTAATACCATCATTAATATTTGAAAGTGATTATTATTTGAAAATGTATTTCACTCTAGGAATTCAGCTAATTCTGAAAGAGTTCATTGGGAGTCTGTGAACGGTGATGTAGTTTAAAAAGAAGAAATTCTGCTAAAGGTTTTTGGAGGGAACTTTAGCCCATAAAGAAAGAAGGTTCTATGGATGGAAGGTGGTCTGTGAAGTAAGAAATCACCTGTAGAAGTAGAGGTAGTATGCGAAAGCGGTACTTAGAGGTGGTTTGAATAGTCAATACATCGAGGTGGTATGTGATAGTGCAAGAAGAGGTAGTCTGCGGGAGAGGCATTCCATGGAGTAGAAGTTGTAAACAGAATTGGAGGCCATTCGTAGAGGATGATATCCATGTAGCATACCCTCTAAACAGTTCATGAGGGAAGAAGGGTGAGGAATCAAGGGAGCTTTCCAAAGCTAAAAAATAGTTCATGAAAGAAATTTATGCTAAACATAACAATACATAAAAAAGTGAAATTAATACATGGATGAAAAAGTGACTTCGACATAGAATCAACTTATAGTTGAGGATGTGTTATTTCATGAAAATGAAGGAACCTACAAGTCCATAAAATTTGAGTGGATCACTTCCAAGAGCAGTGAGATATGGAAAAGGAAGACAATGATCCTTCCAACTGGTAATGATCCAAAGGAAGAGATACAGGGAGTGACCCTTGGGAATGTTGTGATCAGACCCTACATCTTGTAATGTTTGTGAGCCTGGGAATAGAAGTGATCTAGCCCAAATCTTGTAATTTTAAATGAGCTCTAGTGGATTTGTTACATTAGCACGTCACCATTATATACTCCTTCGATGTATCCCAGTGAGGGTGAACCAAGTAAAATCATCAATTCCTATTCATGATTTAATTTATATTCATGTATTTCTATAGGATAAAGAGAGAGGACTGTTTTGTTTAATGATGAAACTAGATTTAAAGAGGTAGTAATTTTAATCTGTCATACCCTAATTCACCCCCCCTTAGGGTATTCGACCTAGTGGAACTAATAATTGGTATTATAGGGAAAGGTTGAAATTTTGTGTCTTACTCTCAGTAGAAGAAATGTAGGCAGTAAATCACAAAGGAATTCTGATCTTGGATGGAAATAATTTTCAATAATAGAATAATCAGATGCAACACTATGTTTGATATTTGGAAATAGATTTTTTTACTGTATCCATGCATGGAATATCAGCTGATATCCATAGTGTGCATTATCAGAACCTAAATGAAGGGAATTTTATGCTAATACTAAAGGGATCAATGATTTAGGGGAATACCTATCCAATTTCATATATACAATGGTGATGTCATTCAAGTAATCACATGAATTGTGGGAAAATTTGTTGAAAATTTATGAGGAAGACTCAAAATTAAGAGAAGCAAAGCTGTAGGTTCAATGAAAAAATATGAGGATCATAGAATTCACTCGAATAAGTCTATTGATACATTATTTGACTGGGTAAATGTGGTTGTGGAATTCATGCATGATCTTGGAGAAGTCATTGAAGATATAAATATTATGAAGCATATCTTAAGGAACCTTACACCATGATTCAATCTAAAAGTTCCATTATTAGAAGGTAAATATCCAAAAGAGCTGACACTGTATAACTTGTGTGGTACCCTTATAGCACGTGAAATGATAAATGATGATAATGATGTTGTGGAAAAGGGGAAATGAAAATATGTGTAATTCAAGGCCACAAAAAATATCTCCATTGAATATGGATTATAATATGAAGAAATAGATGAAGTGATATCATTATTTTCCACAAATATTCTAAGGGGAAAAGGAAAATTCAAAGGGAAACTTACACTTTCATGATTTTGTTGGGTAAAGGTTGGACATATTGAAATAAGGTGCCTGAATAAGTTTCAAGAAGATGAAGAGTATGAAGTTAAATTTACCATGAATAAATATTCATCCTACTTTAAAGGGAATAAAAATTATAAGAAAAATTTCTTCAAAAAGAAGAATCTACTTTCAAGGGAAGATTACAATTTAGAAGAATCTAAGGAATAAATATTAAAGGATTGTAAGGATCTTGAAGTCAATGTTTTGGTAGTAGTTTTTAAGAATTATATTTCAAAATATGAAAGAGATAATGAAGAATGATAAGTTAAAGGAAGAGTTGACCTTCATGTCTAACTAGAAGCTTCTCTTGAGGAAATATATGTTTGGAGAGACAAAATTAAGAAATACAACAAAGTGGATTGTGATTCAAAACAATATATGCAGAAACATGAAGAAGAGAAGTCCGATCTAAATAAATAAATTGAAAAACTATTGTCTTCAATGCCAGAGAGTTCAAAATAGGTGGTTTAGTACAAGATCCAAATTTAAGAACATAAAATAGAAATCGAAATTTTGACTGAAACTAGAAAAGATCAAATAAAAAATATCAATGAACTTGAAGAGTAAATCATTGTTTTGCGAAGAAAATTTAAAGATCTTGAAAAACTATTGACTCTCAGTACAACATTAGGAAAGATGATGATACATACAATAGAGAACATGAAGGTTGAGCATAGTGGTCCAACAAAACAGAAGAAATAGTGACATATGAATGATAAGGATGCTATGAGGCTTGATAAAAAACAGAAAGTAGTAATGGATGAAGTCCGACCCCAAGTACCCACTCGAAGAGCGAAGATTAATTTGGGTATGAAGCAGAATCAGAAGATTCAATGAACCTAAGGGATGATCAGTGGTGTATTAGTGATACACAAGAATGTACACCCCATGATATGCTATTGTTTTGGAAATATGGGACACTCACAAAAAATTTGTTCCATAGGAAAAAGGTACTAAAGGGAAAAAGACAAACAATGGAAGTCATACATAGCTCAAAATTCCAGGCCATCATTTGATAGACACTATTTCAAGTGTAGAGGAATCAAACATATGGAAGGATATTTCTCATCAAAAATATAGATGAATGTGTCGAAGAAGACTGAATATGGTCATAGGAAGAAGCCAAATGTCTCATCATATGAGATGAAAATGAAAAATAAAATTGTAGTTATGAATGATGTAGTCAGTCTATCATATACTAAGGAAGATAAAGATTAGAATTCCATGATAGATATAATGTCAAAAACATGGGTAAAAAGGACTGATCAGACAGTGGTTGCATAAATTACGTTCAAGGCATCAGATCACACTAGTGTATGGATCATAGATAGTGGATTCACTTCACATATGACATGAAATAAGGATCCGGTGGACAGAATCAGGTATGATAAAAAAGGTTTCGTAAGATTTGGTAATGACGAGGGACTAAATATTACTGGTTTAGGAAAATTAAACTTTGGAGGAAAAGTCATGAGATGAGAAGATGTATTAGTTGTTGTAGGTATTAGTCACAACATATTAAGTATATGTCATCTGTGCGAATCATGACATTTCATAATATTTTACAAGAAATTATGTGTCATAAAGGAAAAGGACGATACTATTGTATTGTATGGAAAACCTAAAAAAGGGAATCTCTACCTCATAAGTGGAGAAGAAGACATGTTATTTTTTCTAAGAAAAAATAGGTTATGACATAAGAATATTGGCCACATAGGCCAAACATCCTTGTAAGATCTAGTGAAATGTGATGATTCTCAATATCTCCCTAGATTATAATGTGATCGTACCCATAAGTACAACTCTTGTGAACAAGGGAAGATCATTGGAAATACATATAAGCTAAAATAGAATAGGTCTAAAAATTGATTGAGTTAGTGAATATTGTTGTGTGCGGGCCAATCTCAAAAAGGGATATTAATGGGAGGAGATATTATGTTCTCTTCATTGATGATTATAACAAAATGGAATTGGTATCAATCATTACCCACTAGTCTGAGGTGTTTAGCTTCATTACAAGATATCGACAGGAAGTTGAAAAGATGCTATGTCAAAAAATATAGAATATCTGAACAAATAATGTAACCTAGTTCAAAAATATCCAAGTGGAGGACCATCTTAAGAATCATGGGATAAGGCATCGAGTTTTCATGGTAAGAACTCCACGTTATAATGGAGTAGTTGAGAGAATAGATCGGATTGTTAACAACATGGCCAGAACCATGATCATAGAGAAAGATCTTCCAGAGAAATTTTTGGAAATAAGTAGTGATTATTGTATTCTATACTTCAAATAGAGAGTTACTATGTCTAAAAGTAGAGAAGACTCAACATGAGATATGGTATGGAAATAATCTTTCATTGAAGTACTTTTGAGTCTTTAGAAATAAGTGTTTTATTCTCAATAAGGAGAAACAATGGATGTTTGAATCATGTGGAGATGAAGGTATATTTATTGTCTACTTAAAGAAAATAAAAGCACGTAAATTATTCAATAAGTAGGTATGAAAGGTAGTTGAAAGCCATGATGTATCCATAATGGAGAATGAGCATAATCATTAGCAAATACATGATCAGCCTGGGGAAGATAGTGATGAAGAGATAAATAGATCAAGAGATGATCTGGTTCGATAGGTTGATTCTGAATAATAATTATATGATGATAATGATGAGAATAAACCAATTTCTACATAGAGACCAACAAGAAGAGCTGAAATTGACAGGTAGAACATAATTGGTGATCAGAAAATACTAGTGAAAACAAGGAGGATGTAGTCTCTACAACAATAATCATACTTATCATAGGTAGAGCCCAAATTTTTTAGTGAAGTAGTTGGAGATGAAATTTGGGTTCAGGCTAGGAATGAATATCTTGACAAATTTATAAGAATCAGACATGAGATATTGTTTTGAGACCAGCAGATAAGAATGTCATCAGGAAAAAATGGTCCATTCTTAACAAAATGAATGAAGATGGTGTGGTGATTCAAATAAAATCATGACTAGTGTGAAAAGGATACTCCTAGATAGAGGGAATATATTTGATGAAACATTTTCACTTATTGAAAGACTAGAGATAATCAAATTATTCTTAGCCATAGCCATATAGAGAAATTTCAAAGTTTTCCTGAAGGATGTTAACTCAGAATTTTTGAATGGGGATTAAGAGGAAGAAGTCTATATTGATAAGCCAGATGATTTTCTCATTCATGAATATGAGAACATATTTTTTCAGTTGAAAAAAGAATTTTATAGTTTGAAACAAGTACTAAGAGCATGGTATTCAAGGATAGATCAGTCTCTGAAAAATCTCAGTTTTCGGCATGGTGGAGTTGATTACAATATTTATGTCAAAATGATAGTGATCAAAGGACTATGGTGCTAGTTTATGTTAGTGACATAATATTATATGGATCATATGAAGCTCAGTTCCTAAAGTTTTCTGAATTCATGAATAATGAGTTTGTGATGTTAATTATTGGTGAACTAACATTTTTCATTAGTTTATAGGTAACACAAGTGAAGAATGACACATTCATTTCACAATCTAAATATTCCAAGGAGGTTTTGAGAATATTTGGAATGTAAAATTCCATGGATTTGAAAACTTCGGTTTCTACCTAGATGAAACTATCAAAAGATTATGATGGAAATTCATTAAATATCACAGAATATTGGAAAATCATTAGAAATTTACTATACTTGATATAGGCAAGGAATGCTATTGTATTTTCCACTTTCTAAGTTGCAAGATATCAAATCAATCCAAAGGAAATAGATATTCTTGTAGTGAATAGGATACTTCAGTATAATAATGGAACTGTGGATTTTAGTTTGATGTATAATAGAAAATATCAACCAGAGTTATTGGGATATATGGATATAGATTGGTCTGAGTCAACAGATGATAGTAAATTAACATCAAGAGGTTCATTCTATATTGGTGCATTATGTATATCTTGGTTGATTATGAAAAAAGATTGTATTTCATTGAAAACTGCAGAAGATGTATATTTTACGATTACTCAAGCTTGCATGAAACTATTGTGGATGGAGCATCATCTTGATGATATGGGAGTTCAAGTGATATCTATGATCAGAATACATTGGGATAATTCAAGTCCTATAAATCTTAGAAAAATTCTATTCCATCAATCAAGGAAAAAGTACATTGAAATAAAATATCATTTTATCAAGGAGAAGGTGGATCAAGGTCTTGTGAAGTTGGAGTATGTGCCTACAGAACAATTGGGTGGGTACATTCTAACAATTTCCTTACTCAAAGAAGCGTTTGAACAACATCGACTAACTCTGGGAGTCTAGTCAACTCCCCGCACTTGAAAAGGTATGGATTTGGTCCCCCCTCTTCCTGAGGTATGGTGTGTTTTCCCCTAATGTACTAATATGTTTTCTTTACCCTCTTAAAGACAGCCATGAAGTGCCCTTCTGGTTCATTTACAAAGTGGGAGAAATTTGGGTTATTAAAGGGGTGTTAATGTCTTATTCTAGACATGGGGATAAGCTGTTAAGTGGATTAGTCAGATAGGGGGAACTAAAGCTATTTGGGGTAACTGTGATGTAGGGGAGCATTAAATCTAATGATTCTAGAAGTGATTGATCAAAAGATTATATATCATTATAGCTAAGGTTTGTGATGAATGTATAAGAATGGTTTTGTATTGGAATGAAGTGATTAATTGATGAAATTTTCATATTACTCTTTTTTCCCATGCCAAGCATTTCTCAGGTGGTCTTAGAGTGTGTGTTAGGTAAATCATTGATCACTATTGTAATCATAATAAGAGAATGATGGAAGAAGTTGGAAGAATTTTTAATGAGGTATTGAATTATGAAAGTGATAGCAAAAAACCCATAGGGGGAGATTATTGGGAAAAAATACCTCAAGCTGTCCTCTCGATGTGTTTTGGGTGTGATTGTGTTTTTTAATAAATCCAGATGACTGTGAATGAGTATGGTTAGTGTTTTTTGAAATCATGATTTTATGATGGCATAGTTTTCTATTGTTTACCAATTTTTTGGGCCTCAAAATCAAGAGTTTGGTTTTTTAAAAGGAAGGATTTTTGCACAGGAGTTCATAGAACGTGGATCAAGAAGGATATTTCGTGGACCGTGAATGACTATACACAGAATGGAAAATGGAATCAACAAAATAAGGGAGCCAAACAGCGCAAGGCATAGACCACAAATAAGAATGGTTCACAGGATGATGATGGTTCACGGTGAAGCCATGCAGTACACATAAGGCTTTTAGGATGAGGGATGGATCTTCATTTACAAAAATGAGGCAGTAATTTTTCAATCCATAAATGGTGTCATTGGTAGAAACATGGAAGTGATCAGTTTGTGGAATCAGTCACAACAAAGGTATAATGGTGATAATCATAATGTGTAGGAAAAATAGTTTTCTGGAAAATTTCGATTTGCGTAAGGAGAAGTGATATACGGTGATGGTGATGTCGCATTGAAGATTTGGGAAATCTCAGATTAATATATTTTGTGGATCTATTTTACTATAAAAGGATAAAAATCCCATCATTAAGAGTTGATATCAGTTTTCATTAGAAAAAAATATTTCGCTTTGGGAATTTTTCTAAGTCCTAAAGAGTTTGCGGGGATTCCGTGAAGGGTGAAGTGGTTCGCATGGAAGTAATTCTGCCAAAGGCTTTTTTTGCGGCACTGTATCCCGCAGAGGAACAAGGGTCTATTGATGGAAGGTAGTCCACGGAGGAAGAAATCGCCTGTATAAGCAGAGATGGTACATGGAACCGGTATGTGGAAGTGGTACGCAGAGGTGGTTCACAGAGTCAGTATGCAGAGGGGGTATGCGACATTGCAATCAGAGGCAGTACACATGAGTGACCGTCCATGGAGGAGAACCAGTACATGGAATTGGAGGTATTTCATGAAGGAGACTGTCTATGTATAATACTCGCTACACCATTCATGGAGGAAGAAGGATGGTTTGCGGGGGACTCAAGGGAGCTTTCCAAAGATCAAAACAGTTTCAAACAGAAATTTACACTAACCTAATAGTACACAGAAAATTGGAATTCATCTATGTGTGAAAATGGGATTTAAATAAAGCATCTACCAATTTTTTAGGATGTGTTCTTTGATGCAAATGGATGGACCTACATGTCTATAAATAGTGAGTGTATCCCATCCAAGAGTTTTGAGTGAAGGAAGAGGAAGACGATGATCCTTCCCAATAGTAGTGATCTAGATAAAGAGACATAGGGAATAACCCTTGGAAATGTAATGAGAAAACCCTTAATATTTTAATGGCAGTGATCCTGTGTATAGAAGAGAGCTAGATCAAACCATGTAATTGACCATGAGATTTAGTGGATTTGGTACATCGGCACGTTGTTGTTGTTTGCTCCTTTGACTTAGCCCAGTGAGGGTGAAACGTGAAAAATCGACGTGTCCTATGCATTATTTTATTTATGTACATATATTCATATAGGATAAAGAGAGAAGAGAGTTTTGTTTAATGATGAAAATAGATCTGAAGGGGAAGTAATTTTAATCTGTCATACCCTGATTCACCCTCATCAGGGTAATCGAACAAGTGGACCTAAGAGAGATCGACAGAACTGATTTAAAATTATTAACCAGATCAAGTGAGAGAAAAAATAAGGGTTCTTGAAAAACATGATACACAAGTTGTATAGTATTTTACTACATAGTGTTTAGTTCCCTTGGATGAACCTGAAAATTACCTCAAATAGTACATAGACATAGGGTGGAGTACATAGGTTACCAACACGATGTGTACTCCCCCACACAACATGGATTAGACCATGTACACATGCAACCCTATGTATTGGTACATGGGCACATATACACAAGACAATGATGTGTACAAGCACATGGTAGGAGTACACAGCCAGGACCCTAGATATAGGGACACATCGTGTAACCCCTCTACACACCGTGTACTCATATTCTAAATGAAACAAGTTGAATAACACATGCCGTTTTACATGGGTAGCACCCAGAGTCAAGGGACATGGTGTGTACCCCTACTACATGTGGTGTAACCCTTTCTACATGGATTGGATCTCTTTTCCTACATATCCTTGGAAAGTTTCATTAGGTTTTGTTTCCTTTATCATTTCCCTGAAAGATTTTGGATCATTTTCCACTCCTAGGACCGCGATCCCATTAGTGGGACTTCCTGGATAGTGTAACACCCCGACCATAGAAGCATGGAGCTGGTGAATTATTTTAATACATTGGCATGATTACAAGGAATAAAGTCCCGAAGGACTGATCATTTTAGTGGTCTTGGAAAATAGATTACATACATGAAAGTTACATTACAAATTCAAAAATAAAACCAAGAATAAAAAATCCTTTGAGAACACCATTATTCCCCTAGATTAACCCTTCATATCAAACATAATACACTTCTTGGAATCTTCGGAAAACAAAACATAAGAAAGGGGTGAGCTCAGATGCTCAGTAAGGGTAAATAATTTAGCCAAAGATATAAACATTTAAGGCATGATGTTTAATAAAAACAACAGCCTATTAAACATAAAATTGAACATAATATGGAGAAAATAAATCAAGAATTACCATATAAACATGCACATGGATATTCTACTAGTCAAATAATCACATGTAATAATTAATTTCATAATGAGGGAATGCCGAACACTGGAGATCATTACCACATAGTCAAGGCCTCGTGCCAAGACTAAAAATAAATTTTTTTTCAAGACCATGTTCCAGGACACTAGTTTGTGTCATGAGACCTACCAATGAATCGAGGGGCTATAGAGGGCCCCACCCATCACTTACAAAGTCCACTGCATTCCTCATATGAAAATTTTGAAACATAACATAAACATTTATATTAAAACAAGCATATAATATGTCATTACATAAACCATAAACCATGAAGGGTATAAATAGAGCACATCCATAGTCATACATATCATAACTCATTCAATACAATATAAAATACTATATTATAATAAATCAACCTTAATCATGAATAATATCTCGTAAAGGATGTTGACAGAGTTGAAAATGATCAGTAAAGTTTTTTGAGAGAAATATCCCTTTTCGTGAAATCATTTAAAAGTCACAAATTTATAAAGTAAGTTATTTAAAAGATATTTTTTTGAATCAAAGTGTCCCATACCACTTTGAAACATTTTAAAGGAATTAACATTTTAAAACAATCATGTCCATATAAATAAATCCTTAAAACCGATTTGAATACATGGACATTAAGGAGAAATATTTAGATGAATAAATTTTTAAAACATTTAAAATGATGTTTTAATTAAAGAATACCTTAAAAGAATCATTTTCAAATGGATTTTATGAAACATGGACATGGATAATAAATATTTCCTAGAGAATACTTACACAAAAACAATCTCAGATAATAATGAGATTGGGGAATTAACCCTTACCTTGCACTTTCCTTTGGTTGAGGGTACGTTTAACCTCTTGTATAATGATCATATTATATTATTAAATTATACCCAGACCATATTAATATTTATAAATGATTCATTTATGACATTATACTACCCATTTAATAATTATTTCCTTGTTAAATTAACATTTCAAGTAATAATCATTTTCTTTATCGTACATGTTTTAACTTGTTATTATTGATCGTATCATTTAGATCATGATTTAAATACATCCAGAATATAAAACATGATTTATATATAACATATATTTAGAATATAAATATTTATAATATATAGATATATGAAATAGAAAATATTGTTTATGGAGATGGTAGGTCGTACATATGCATAAACATTGTTTCCGGTTCCATATCGCATTGAACGGAAGTGAGTGAATAAGATATATATAAGTACACACACAAACAGATATATATATATATATATATATATTTCTCCATATAATTATTATTTCATATGTTACGTACTTAATAATAATATATATTTTTATAATCATCATTGAATGGTGAACCTGGAAATGAATCTCATCTCATCGTGGAGACGGTAAGCCGTACATTCACACGAGCGACGATATCATTTCATAAATGATTAAAAGGTTTAGAATTTTATGGTATATTAATTTTAAATATAAATCATCATGTTATTTTAATTGTTTATGTACATATTACTCATCATTAAATCCATCCAAATAACATAGTGTTGAATAACAAATTACACCAGGACGTGGAGACGGTTAGCCGTATATACGCACTGATGGTGACATTATCATTCATATAATGGATAGAATAACGAATATAGTTTCAACATATTTATAATAACATAAAAGTCTGTATAAGGTACTGGATTTATTATTTTGGAATGGAAATAACAAAGAAGTAGGAATTGGAAGAAGAAAAGAACTTTGAAAGAGGTGATAAAATAATTACCTCTTCTTTGGGTGTTTCCTTTTGATTTGAACAAAAGGGATCCTTAGGTTGACTTTATGCTCAATTGAATGCCTATAGGTTTATGTGAGGGAAGTTGGGAGGATATTTGGGTAGGGTTTGGCTGATCCAAATGGATTTGGAGGTGTGATTTTGAGAGAAGGGGAAGTACCCTTTTATAAGAGAGTTGAGGGTAACTTTAGGAAAATTTTCAAATATTATTTTATTATAAAATAATTTTCAATTTTCAATGGCTCAAAATTGATTTATTTAGAATATAAGGTGGGTATGGGTCGAAATCCTCTCAAAAAATAGGTTTTATCCAAGTTTAGGTCACCATATTTACCCTGTCTTTTATATTTAACTCTTAGTTAAATAGTTTAACTTTAACCATGTCCTCTAGTATTATTATAATAAATGGTTAATAAACATACTATAATAAGATAAGAGAACCAAAAGTTGTTAATTATTGAAATACATAATATTATCTAAGTCCTTTGGCATAAAAAAATATTTTTAGGAGTATTTTATCATTTAATAAAATAGAATTTGTTTCAAATACTCATTTATGTCAATTTTGACACTATTTAGAATTTGGATTTTTTGAAAGCCATTTAAACTTTATCACTTAAAAAAAAATTAATAAACCCTAACATTTCATATTAACCTATAAAATTAGTGTAATTAATAAAAATTATAGATTTACAATTATATTAATATTTATAATATCAATTATTTTAATCTTTCACTAATAAGAGAATTACTGCATCATCATTGTTTAATAAATAAATTTAATTATTTAATGTATGAAAAATTATAAAGAAAATACTACTATGTAGGAAATATTTTTAGAATTATAATTATTATTTATAGTCGAATTGTTCTTCTATATAACCCTATATTAAAACTAGTTTAGTTATTAAACATTGAATTTAATACTTTTAACTCTTCTTTAAATATAATAATAATAAATGTCCAAATCTAATCCAAGTGGTCCAAAAGGATCATATTTTATTCCTAAGGTTAATTTTTGTCGAAATAAACTTATCCAATAGAATTAGGACATGTTTTAGGGTAATTATAATATCATTTTTACCTTTAATTACCCTATCTACTTTTAACAGTTGTAAATAAAATTCAAAAGTTACTGTCCACAAAAAATAATTTTCATCATATTAAACCACATTTTACTTACTTATGTCAAATGTGTCTCTAGGATTTTTGAAATTCAATTCACAGAAGCAGTAAAATTACATTTTATGCCAATTTGCAAATGTGCCTAGAAGGTGGGTAAAAGACAGTAAAAAGTTCAATAATATTTTATACATATAATTTTATTATAAAATAACTCAAATGAATTAAATTGAACTTATACAGGTATTTTGTGTCTATTTTTACATAAAATAAATTTATGTAAAATAAATAATAATTTAAATTAAAGGTCAGTTTAAAATAATAACGCATTGTTTTTCACTATTCATCAAAAAATGAAAGTTTTCAAAAAATACCAAAAATTTACCCTAATATAATTATGATATAAAAATTAAAAACTGAAGTATATTTTACCAAATTAAAAACATATATGTTTCGTTAATTAAGTTAAAATTAATTCCCATTGTCAAAACCAAAAAGAGGGTTTTTAAAAATCAAAAACTATCAAAAGATTGATATGTGTTTATGTCCAATTTAAATGTGAAATTAATTATAATGAGATACATTATATTAAATAATAAAAATATAATCTTGTTATACTTTAAAACAACTCAAATTCATAATTTAAAACTATAAATTATTTCCATTTAAAAATTTGTTTTCAATTAAAATTTATTATCTACACTATTCATCAAAATATGGAAGTTATCAGAAAAGTACAAAAAATTTATCCAAACTAAAATTTTATATCCCGATTCTAAATAGGAATTTAATTTTACTAAATTGTATTTATAAGAGTGTCAAATATTGGTTTTAAAAAAGGTTTCGCCATTAAAAGGTGGTAAAATGACATTTTTTGAAAAATATTTCTTTTATCTAAAAAAATGAATTTTTTCGTATATTTTTTCTAAGAAACACATAATACGGATTCTAAAATTATTTGGAGTATATAAAATTCAAAATTAAGTTAATACTATTCATACCCTCTTTTTGAATGGCTAGTTTGGCAAGTCGTGGTTTGCTCGAACATGGTGTTGTGTGTAGCACAAGTTATTGAATTACTTTGAAGAGATAACATACTATGAAATCATGGGGTGTTACATTCTCCCCTAATTCAATAAAATGCATCCTCGTAATTTGAAATTGTTCATCAAAAATAAAAGGTTAAAAATAGAAAAATACCTTTGTGGAAAACCCACATCTAGAAATTGGGTTAATAAAATTTAGTCTTAATAAGAGGGAAAGGGAAATGAAAAAGTCACAACCAAATTAGGATCTCTATTAGGAGAACATTGGTGGAAATTAGAGACACATAATTGGAGGAAAAATGTAAATATTTATATGGAGCGATTGAGGCCATCAATCACAAATACGTGTAAAATTGAGGGTCTCAAAGCAATCAATCTATGATGATTTAAAATATCATTGGTCCAAAAAAACACAAGGTCTTAGGATAACACATTTTTGGTTTTAAGATCCCTTTCTAAAAGTTTAATAATTAATTTATTCATTGAGTAAGTGGAAAAAAATACTTGACAAGTAGAGTTTCATCCTTCAACTAATTCCCACCACAAACATATCTTTCACTCCAAAAGATAATAAAATTAAAAAATATTCTATTTATCATAATCATATAGGGTTCCAAAAATAATTAAATTATAATTAATTTGTTAGAATATTTAAAAAAACTACATTATAAAAACTAGGACATCACATAGGCCAGTGTAAGGTGATTCACCCCTCTCGCCCTTCAGTTGCGGGTTCAAGTCTCACAGCCTTGCCGGACATGACGGGTTGTCGCCTGACCTTCAGGTTTTCCTTTTTATAACAATAAAAAAATAATCTAAAGAAACGATTTAACCTTTAAAATATTATCCAATGTCAAACTTAATCCATTACAACCTTTAGACTTATCCAAAATACTTCTGTCCAAACTCACAGTCCAAAATTTATAAGGAAGGTAATTACAATGAAGATTTTTTTTCCCACGTAATAACACATGAATACCTTCATCATGTATTCTTTTAAAACACGGTAAGACCCTAAATTACCATAAAACCTTATTGATTACATTCATGCTCCCTTATTCATTAGAATACTAGATATACTTCTTATATCCAAAAATGTTATAAACTCCAACCATAATGGAATAAACAAACAATTAATTAGTTTCAAAGTAGTCAGGAATATCGAATATAATTTATCCAAATCAATCATATCTTATTCCAAAATCTCTACCTCAGTATCCGAACCATATTAAGGTTTATATTTCCTTGAACCATATATTTTCCAAAAAGTTTAACATGCTATTGAGTCACTTTTCATAGAACCATATAATCTCAAATCATTAATGAAATAGTACTATAGTACAATCCTTATTTATTTCCATAATTCATATAACCAATAAATCATTAATAAAACACTTAAATGAAATAATCCATTAATAACAACACAAGAACACTAGTCATTCCTCTTTATCTGTGGTAGTATCATAACTTGATTATTTTTTAACAGCATCATTTGGGGCATACTCTGATGATTTGGAAATTGATACACATAATATCCCACCTCCTTGAAGATGAATCATTGTACATTTGAAACTTTTTTTACCCTTTCAATCACGTACTTGGTGTCCTTTTTCTCCACAATTATAACAAACTCCCATTTCATTTATGCATTTACCAAGGTGATTCTTTACACAGTTATCACACAGGAGAAAATCCTTCTTTCCCCTCTTCCCATTATCTATCTTTCTCTCTACCGTCCTCTTAATTCTCTTTACTTCGTTAAAAGACATAGGACTGATATAATTCTTCATATATCTTATTAACAGATTATATTATTTCTTCATATGATGAGAATAAGTGGGAGACTATTTCCCTTCTAAATGTATGCTTAATACCATGAAAGATATGATCCATCTTACTCTTTGGATCATGTGTATTATTGGAGTTCTCATTCCCTATACAGGGTTTCATTTCTAAACAATGGCATACACTATGTTAGTTTATGAATATCAATGCATAATTTCGAACATGTAAAATACCTAACGTAAATTGAAAATATTATGCATATAATCTATAATCGTAAAAAATGTTTTCTTTGAAGAAGTATTTAATCCTAAATCCTTCATAACGACTTGTAAATAAAATGTGAATTATCCTAAACATATCCTCTAACATTGTTATAACCAAGAGGGCAGTAAAGCCAGTTGTCGTGTACCAGGATACCCCAGGTCATGCCTGAAACTCCTTGTTTGAGTTTTCACTCCTAGGAAAATCTGTACCAGAGTCACCTATACCTGCTAATATCCAGACAAGGATGTATTACTTGGAAAATACAAAAAATATCTACATTACCAAAATTCTAGGATGTTCTTATATACTAATCCTCAAGTTCTATCTTAGGGTAATGTTCTCTATTCAGAGTTTTTCAAAATCTATTTTCCATGGTTTCTACTAAAATTTCTCTGATACCAACTGTAACGCCCTAACCCCAGAAGCCCTGATCTATTGCATTAATTAAATAAATTGGCACGATTTGAAGGAATCAAGTTCAGAAGGACCGATCGGTTTAGTAGTCTTGGAAAATAGATTACATACATGAATGTTAAATTACACATTCAAACATAAAACACAACAAAAATAATTCGTTGAGAACACTATTATTACACTAGATTAACCCTATATATCAAATATAATACACTTCTTGGAATCCCGGGAAAACAAAACATAAGAAAGGGGTGAGTTAAAATGCTCGGTAAGGGTAAACAATTTAGTGAAAGTTATAAACTTTTAAAGCAAGATGTGTAATAAAAACAGTAGACTTTTAAACATAAAATTGAACATAATATGGAGAAAATAAATCAAACATTACCGTATAAACATTCACATGGATATTCTACTATTAGAATAATCACATGTAATAATTAATTTCATAATGAGGGAATTCTTAATGCTGAACATCATTATCACATAGTCAAGGACTCGTGCCAAGACTACAAATGACATTTTGGTCAAGGCCTTATACCAAGACACTAGTTTTTCTTTTGAGACCTATCGATGCATCAAGAGGCTATAGAGGGCCCTACCCATTACTTACTAAGTCCACTGAATTCTTCATATGAAAATGTTGAAACATAACATAAAAATTTGTATAAAAACTAACATACGAAATTCCAATACCTCAACCAAAAAACATGAATGGTATAAAAACAACACATCCACAGTCAGACATATCATTTCTCATTCAATAAAATATAGATGTTTTTATTATAATAAATTGACCTTAATCAAGAATAATATCAAGTAAAGGATGTTGACATTGTTGAAAATGACCAGTAAAACTTTTTGAGAGAAATATCCCTTTTTGTGAAATAATTTAAAAGTCACACATTTATAAAAGATTTCATTTAAAATAGATTTTTGAATCTATGTTTCCCATACCACTTTGAAATTTTTTAAAGGAATTAACACTTTAAAACAATCATGTTCATATAAATAAATCCTCAAAACCATTTTGAAAACATGGACATTAATGAGAAAGATTTAGATGAATAAATATTTAAAACATTTAAAATGATGTTTTAGTTA
Source organism: Viscum album (assembly GCA_963277665.1). Classification (NCBI taxonomy): domain Eukaryota; kingdom Viridiplantae; phylum Streptophyta; class Magnoliopsida; order Santalales; family Viscaceae; genus Viscum; species Viscum album. The sequence continues at coordinate 1,506,286,525 of OY728151.1, read as the reverse complement.
AAGAGTACCTTAAACAAATAATTTTGAAATTTCCTTTATAAAACATGGACATGGATAATAAATATGTCCTAGAAAATACTTACACATAAACAATCTCGGATAATAATGAGATTGAGGAATTAACCCTTACCTTTCACATTCCTTTGGTCGAGGGTACGTTTAACCTCATGTATAATGACCATAGTATGTTATTAAATTATACCAAAACCATATTAATATTTATAAATGATTTATTTATGACTTTATACTACCAAATTAATAATTATTTCCATGTTAAATTAACATTTTGGGTAATAATCACTTTCTTTATTGTACGTTTTTTAACTTGTTATTCTTGATCGTATCATTTAGATCATTATTTAAATACTTCTTGGATATAAAACATGATTTATATATAAAATATATTTAGAATGTAAATATATATAATATATAGATATATGAAATGGAAAACACTGTTTATGGGGACGGTAGGCCGTACGTATGCATAAATGCTGTTTCCGTTTTCATATCGTATTGAACGGAAGTAAGTAAATAATATATATGTAAGTACACACACACACACACACAAATATATATATATATATATCTCCAGTATCATTGTTATTTAATATATTACATACTTATGAATAATTTATATTTTTTATAATCATTGTTGAATGGTGAACCTGGAAATGAATCTCATCGCGTCATGGAGATGGTAATCCGTATGTACACACGAGCGACGATATAATTTCCTTCATGATTAAAAGGTGTGGAATTGGATGGTAAATTAATTATATAGATAAATTATCATGTTATTTTAATTATTTATATACATATTACTCATCATTATATCCATCCAAATAACATAGTGATGAATAACAAATTATACCACGACGTGGAGACAGTAAGCCATACATACACATGAATGGTGAAATTATCATTAATAGGATAGATAGAATAATGAATATAGTTGTACCATATTTATAATAACATCACAATATGTATAAGGAACTTGATTTATTATTTTGGTATGGAAATAACAAATAAAGAGAAAGTAGAAGAAGAAAAGAACTTTGAAAGAGGTGTTAAAATAATTACCTCTTCTTTGGCGGTTTCCTTTTGATGTGAACAAAAGGGATCCTTAGGTTGGATTTATTCTCAAGGGAAGGCCTATAGGTTTAAGGGAGGGAAGTTTGGAGGAGATTTGGGTAGGGTTTGGCTGAGCCAAAAGGCTTTGGAGGTGTGATTTTGAGAGAAGGGGAAGTACCCTTTTATAAGAGAGGTGTGGGTCACTTTAGGAAAAGTTTAAAATATTATTTTATTATAAAATAATTTTCAGTTTAAAATGGCTCCAAATTGATTTATTTTTAATATAATGTGGGGATGAGTTGAAATCCTCTCAACCAATAAGTTTTAGGCAATTTTAGGTCACCATATTAACCCTATCTTTTAGATTTAACTCTTAGTTACATAGTTTAACTTTTTCCATGTCCTATTGTATTATTATAATAAATGGTTAATAAACATTCTATAAAAATACAAGAGAACTCCAAGTGGATAATTATCGACATATCTAATCTTATCTAAGTCCTTTGGCCTAACCTTAAATTTTTAGGATTATTTTATCATTTAACTAAATAATATTTTTTCTAGAAACTCATTTATGTCAATTTTGACCCTATTTAGTATTTTGTTTTTGTGAAAGTCATTAAAAATTTATTACTTAGAAAAAATTTATTTAATCAACCCTAACATGTCATATTAACCTAGAAAATTAGTGTAATTATAAATAAAATACCATTATAATAATAAATTTCTTAATTGAATCCATGTGGTCTAAAAGGATACTATTTTATTCCTAAGGTTGATTTTGGTCGACATAAACTTATCTAATAGAATTAGGACATGTGTTAGGGTAATTATAATTTCATTTTTACCTTTAATTACCATATTTACTTTTAACTGTTGTAAATAAAATTCAAAAGTTACTATTCAACATTTTTTTTCATCCTATTGAACCACATTTTACCTACTGATGTCAACCGTGTCTCTCAGATTTTTGAAATTAAATTCACAGAAGTGGTAAAATTACATTTTATACAAATTTTCAAATGTGCTTAGAAGGTGAGTAAAAGATAGTAAAAAGTTCAATAAAATTTTATACATCTAATTTTATTATAAAATTACTTCAATGAATTAAATTGAATTCATATAGGTATTATGTATATTTTTTTAGTTACAATAAATTTAAATAAAATAAATAATAATTTAAATTAAAAGTTGGTTTTGAACAATAACGCAATGTTTTTCACTATTAATTCAAAAATTGTATATTTTCAGAAAAATACCAAAAATTCACCCTAAGATAATTTTGATATTATAAATTCAAAAATGAAGTCTAGTTTACCAAATTAAAAATATAGTAGTTTTATTAATTAATTTAAAATTAATTCCGGTTGTCAAAACCCAAAAGCGGGTTTTTAAAAAGTAAATTCTATCAAAAATTGACATGTGTTAATGTCCAATTTAATTGTGAAATTAATTATAATGACCTACATTATATTAAATGATAAAAATATAATGTAGTTATACTCTAAAACCACTCAAATTCATAATTTAACACTATAAATTATTTCAATTAAATAAGTTGTTTTGAGTTAAAATTTATTATTTTTCATTATTCATCAAAATATGGAAATTTACGGAAAGTACAAAAAATTTATCAAAACTAGATTTTTATGTCCTTATTCTAAAGAAGAATTTAATTTCACTAAATGTAATTCATAAAAGTTTCAAATATTGGTTTTAAAAAATGGTTTTCTATTAAAAAGTGGTAAAATTGCATTTTTTTTAAAATACTCCTTTTATCTGAAAAAATGAATTTTTTATTATATTATGTATAAGAAACACATAATATGGATTCTAAAATTATATGGATTATATAAAATTCAAAATTCAGTTAATACTATTCATAACCATTTTTTGAACGGTTAGTTTGGTAAGTCGTGTTGCGCTCGAACTCGGTGTTGCATGTAGCGCAAGTTATTGAATTACTTGGAAGAGATAAAATACTATGAAATATTGGGATGTTATAGATAGTGTCATTCAAATCTATCCAAGAGTCCTGGAGTGATATCCTATATTCATCCTTATTCCCTAGGTGTAGTTCTTGGTTTTTAAGTGACCAACACTATCCGGGCACTGATCCACTACTTAGCAGGGTTAATCTAGATTGAGTTGTTGGTATCACCCCATCTCCTTGGTAGTGATCGTCTTCTGTGTATCATATCTCTTTGGACTATCAGCATGTTCTTTCACATGATGAGACCCGATGAGTATTACCTCTCAAATGAATTTCATCTTTTCTATCAGACTCATGATTGCGTTCTCCTAGATGAGTGTTTCAAGGAATCTTCGTGCTAGAATCATTGGCTATGTATATCGTGGTTGTGGTTTACCTTTAGATTGTGTGTCTTTATTGATTATATCTATATTTTATTTTTATTTTTACTATAAACATGTAACTTTGTAGAAATTACTATACCTTCCTTTGTTATATTGATTTGTGGTTCTTGGGGTGTCCTATCGAGTATTATTATACTCACCCATGCACTGGATTTTCCCGCACATGTCATGTCTCATAAATACGATCAAACTTTTTGATGGAGTCCAAGGAGTACCATGACTAGATGGTTCTTAGTGAGACTGGATAGACCGAGGTGTGTTCCTGTGTCTTTCAAACAACAGTTCATGAACATTCACTTATAGGTTGGACTTCTTTTAGAGACTCTTTGTGGTGGGCTTGTATTTGTCCCTGTTTACATTACTTTACTTCATTTTATACTTTGGTTGTGGTATATATATGTATGAATGCATTGGTTACTTATTGGGTTTTTATATTTTAGCATTTTTTGGGCTCAGCGATCTTTTTGTGTGTGTGTGTCAAGGTATATAAAAATTTCCTCCCAAGTTAGTGATATGCCTACTCGGTGCCAGTCACCAGTCCCTGGCCTATTGTAGGTGGGCTTTCAGAGTCATGGAATAGGACCCACCGGGATAGGTCGGGACAATAAAAATGATTATTAAATGATTATATAAATATATGATTTACTTTCCTATCTTTTGATCCAATAAGAAAACTAAAACTACATCCACACGTACATACAACCTACAATCTCCATGAACTGTGTATTTTGTTTTCCACCACTATTTTTTTGGATTACTATAAATAAATATATAACAAATATATATGATATGTATATCATGTTTATCATTTTGGATATTATGGTACCATGATCAAATAAATAAGACAAAAATGAAAAAAAACAAAACATATATAAAAAATGAAGCAGCTATTACCTATAATGTAAATTTACATTGAATTGATAATTAAAGAGTAATAAAGGTCATAAAAAATCATATATGGTAAGATAAATATGAATATGTTTCCAAAATATATTTATAATAAACATAAATTTATTATACATGATGTTTTAAGGACTATTATGAAAGGAAAACGGGGGAAATAAAGTTATAAAAATAAATGGAAACGTTTTCAACTCTGAAAGTGAGATTGTAAAAGCATCTCTGGAATATTTTTAGGGGATTTATTCTGATAATGGAGTGAATAGAACTCAAAAAATAATTACCAACATCAGCACTTGCATTAAGGAACACCATAACTGAAACATACTGATGGCTCCATCCAAGGAGGAAATCCAAGCTACCCTCTTCTCTCTTAACATGGAAAGTGCTCCTAGCCCTGATGGCTTCACCAACAAGTTTTTCAAGTTCTATTGGGATATTTTTCAAGATGAGGTGACTCAGGCTATTAGGGAGTTCTTTATTCACTTTTCAATACCGCATAGAGCTAATGAAAACTTCATTATCTTGATACCAAAGAAGGAGAATGAATTTGAAATCAAGGATTACAGACCATTGGATTTTGGGAACACAATTCCTAAAGTCATTAGCAAGATCCTTATGAATAGTATAGGGGATATTATGAAGGAACATATATCAATGAACCCATTTGGTTTCATCCCTGGACGAAGCATTCAACACTGTTTTTACAGATCATCAGAAGGAGTAAACTTGATGAGGAGGCCAATTAAAGATGGAAACTTTTCCTTCAAAGTTGATATATCAAAATTATTTGATACACTAAAATTGGGCTTTCTATTTTACATCCTCCTAAGGTATGGATTCTCAAAGGAAGTCATCAAAATTATTTATGCCATCCTTGAATCTTCCAAACTGTCCATTCTTATTAATGGGGCACCAAGAGGTTTTTCTTCAGTGCACTAGGGGTGTGAGGTAGGGTAATCATATTTTAGGGCCTCTATTTTCCATTCCTGAAGATTATTTGAGAAAATGTATCAATGAGATGGCTCAACTTGGACTTTATAATCAAATCAAATATGGTAGGTACAATCTGATCCCTTCACATCTTTTTTATGAAAATGATATACTCTTGTTTGGTCATGCCTCACAAAAGACCATTTCTATTATAAAGGGTCTATTTACCCATTATGAGAAAGTTTCTGGATAGGTCATAAGTTGGGATAAATCTTTCATTGTCTTTGGTGATGGTGTGAGCATCAACAAACAAAACAGGATAACCAGGAGACTTGGAATTAAGAGGGCCTCACTTCCTTTTAATTATCTTAGAGTGCCTTTATTTTTTGGTAAGGTAAAGAGATAAAAACTTGAAAGAATACAGATAGGAATTATGAACCAAATGGCCCAATGAAAAAGAAAATCCATGTCCCAAGCTACAAGGGTGTTCCTGGTTAACTCTGTGATCACTTCTAAGTTTCTCTACTCTTTCTCACCTTATAAATGGCCACAGGGTCTTGTGAATGATATTCAAGTAATGAACCTAAATTTTATATCGACATGTTCTTTTCATGAGAGGAAGATGGTCACTGTTTCATGTTCTGAGTGCATTAAACCCATTGAAATGGGAGGCCTTGGAATAATATATCTCAGGATTTTTAATAATGGATGGTTTGGGAAATTCATTTGGAATCTTATATCGAGTGAAAATTCTCCTGAGTTATTTCTTAACATATTCAAGGTACAACTCTTCAATGGATACAAATATCACCTCACATCCTCTCTCTGGATATCTCTTAAGTCTTCCTTCATGGAAATCAATCATGACACCAAGTGGATTGTGAGTAGGGTCTCAAAAAATAACTGCTGGACTACTGTATAGCTGGATACACCATTGCAGGATGTCATTGATTTTCCTATAGAATACACTCACTTGTCAATTGAAAGACTTCTATCACAGATTTCTAGGTTTGACAACATTCCTCATCAGATCAGCCTGGACATTCAGAATTATAAATTTATGGACTATGATACTATCATATGGAAGCAAAATCTGCAGGGGTATTTTAATGAAAAATAGTTTTACCAACATGAATTTGGTGTTGCTAATCAACCACCAGTGTGGTTAATGAGGTTTAATAACGTTTTAATTCAGACCTAAAGGTTTGTGTTGCTCTGGAAAATCTATAAAGGAAGGCTGCCCACTCAGGATCAAATTAAGAAGGCTGGATTTAATATGGCCTCCATTTGCAGTCTCTACCAGCATTCCGAAGAGGGAACAAATAATTTGTTCATTGTATGTGACTTTGATCATACACTTTGGAAATATATTGGAATGATGTTTGATATGTAATTTTATAGGAACAACCAGTTTGAAGAGTGCATGAAGGCACTTTGTATGGCCAATTATAGTGAGCAGGTTTTCCACATGCTACTTGGAGCAACTGCGGTGGTTGTATATCACATTTGGAATTCCTACAATTAGCTGTTGTTCTATGAAATGAAGCCTTCTATTCATGCACGGATGATGGCGCTACATAAGGAGGTCTATGCCGCATCAGTTGTGCAACCTGGAGGTATGTTTAACACGATCCAAGAGTTGAAAATTCATAGAAAGTGGGGGGTTTCCGGCCGACTGAGGAAACTCAGAGTGGATAAATACATTCATTAGATTCCTCCAATTGCATCATGGTTAAAATTTAATGTAGATGGGCCTACGATAGGAACTTCCAGCCCCTCGGGATGTGGAGGTGTCTTTTTTACTCATCATGGATTCACCAAGGGGTGTTTTTATCACTCCATTGGAATTAAAACGAAGTATGAGGCTGAGTTATTGGCCATGATATATGCAATTGATTATGCTTCTCAGTACAACTAGACACCATTGTGGATTGAATCTGACTCTAAGGTTGCTGTGAAAGCTTTGAAGGGGAGGAAACAGGATGTACCATGGAGAATTACACCTCTTTGGGTTGAGTGTCTCAACAAGATCACTCATATCAATTTGGAATTCTCCCACACATATCAAGAAGCAAATAAAATTGCGGTTGTGCTATCCAAGAAGGCTATCAGTGAGACGCGTATGTTTTGGTCTTTTACAATTCCTAATTTCTATGAAGCAATGGTGAATGCAGATATGTGTGGAGTGATTCACTATCATATAAATAATTACCCCTTGTAACTCTGACTCTTCTTTTCTCTTTCTTTATTTCTTATATATTTTTATGGGTTCGGATTTCATCGGCTCCCATGCTTTCTTAGTAATTTTAACAAAAAATTAAAGTGAATCTTCAATTCGCTTAAAAAATGATCATTTGGATTTTAACAAAAATATGAAAATAATCTTCATTTCAAACATTAACAGCTTGAACAGAATTTCCCAGTATATGAACACTCACCGGTTTCAAGATTTCTTTATAGGTTATCAAATTTATTTTCAAAGAAATTTTTTTCATTGATATTTTTTATATTTTATAATTTCAATTAATGATTTCAAAAGGAAATTATTTTTGAATTTTATCAATTTTTTCAAAAATTTGGCTCAAATGGAAAGGATATTTTCCTCAATAATTGTTTTAAATGGTCATTCAAAATTAATTTCTATATATCATGTCATCGATTATTGTTTCCTATTTCTTGTTGGGGATATGATCCAAAGATACCATTAATATTATTTCTCTGAATGGTTTTGGTTTTTATGGGATTATGTTTATGAAAACCATTTCTCTTCCACGGGTTATATGATGAGGAACTGATTATTAAAAAAATATCATTTCATGGGTTATTCATTGATGAAATGCACATTTTATGTTATGGTTAAATGTTTATAATACCAATTTCAGTTAATCTGTTATGATATGATGAATTTTTTGGATCTTGTGAAACAATATGTTTTATTTCATCATGTGATAGGTGGGAATTATATCTACCACCAATGCATTGGGTAATTATTTATATATTATGAGATAAAAATCTAAAAAAAGTCAATGGGGTTTATAAACTATGTGAAATAGGTGTGTGATGATCTAATAGGGGAAATAGGTGTGTCTTGGTCCACAATGGGAAATGGGTCTCTCCTAATCCATAATAAGAAATAGGTCTACCCTAATATATAATGGGAAACAGGTGAATCCTGATTCATAATGAGAAATAGGTGATAATTCCAAATCCACCATGTTGATGGTTTTTGTAGTTAACCTTGAAATATGAAATTGTTTTCTATATTTGTTAGGGTTACACACTTTTAGGATATTATCTTATGGTTAATTATTGATTTGTGATGATTTATCACCATTATGGTCTAAGTTTTAGGAAATAATAATTTTTTAACATAAACCATTCTTATGATTTGTGATAGGTTCAGTTTGAACCACATAAGACGTTTTCATGACCACATTCCTTTATTATTATCTTATTCTTACATATGATCATAGATGGATATATATTATTTTATCCCTTACTGATCATTAGAGATCACCATTTCTTATTATTCTCTCCCCAAGTAATACATAATGGTATAGGTAGGGTTTTCCTAAGAGGCGTACTATATGAGAATAACTTTTTGGGAGATGTTGAGAATTTTTCACCAAATTAAAAGATTTTGTTCCATATTTCCAAAGGAAACAAACTATTATGATCATCGAGAATGTGTTTGTGTAATATAATGAATATTTATATAAAATGATGCAATGTCCATATGTGAGAACCCTGGGTCTCTATAGTTGGTACCATTTTATAGGTTTATCCATCCTTTGGAAATAATGATGAAGAAACATTAGTGAGATACCTAAGGATTTGTCTAAGTATAATTTTAAGGATGATATAATGTATTGGAAAATATATGGGAATTTTGGTAAAGTATAGAGAAAGTAGTTTCTAATAAATTACATCCATATTTGGATACTACAAGTGTATGTATCTCTAGAATAAATTTACGTAGGGTTAACAGACCTAAAAAACTGTATTTTTCTATACTCGATCAGGAACTGGAGCACAAAAAATGGGAATTGCTCCATACCTAGTTTGAAACTCCCAAGGTATATGCATTGGATATTAAAAAACTCTTGTTAAACCTTTGAGAATGATTTAAATATATGGTTACTATGATTGACCTAGGATAAACTATGGTTTCCTATTTTGAAATTAAAGTGTCACGATTTATACAACCTATAAGTAATTTTTCCTAATTATTTGCTTTTTCACCCTAATTAGTATTTCTTACACTCTACCTTATAGTTTTAGTAAATGGAAGGAACCGAAAGGAACCATACCAAGGCTGAATGTAATTAGAAATGAAATTATCATCCCCCTAAGAGACCAAATGATATGGGATCTATAATGAAAAATATTATTGATATTCTAAAAAAAATCACAATTTATGAATAATGTTGAACTTAAAAATGAATAATGGAATAAAAAAAATTCTACTGAGTCCATTACGATGGAACATCCACATTATTTTAGTAGTTACAATGATCCACTAGTTGTTGAGTAATGGATTGGTACCAATATAAAGGTTTTTTCCATTCTTTAGTATTTAGATCATGTCAAATTAACTTTCGATGTTTATCATTTGGAAGGTAAAGCAGATCAGTTTTGGAATCTTATTAAGAACATGAGGAAATAAGAAGAAATTGAATCTATAGAACGGGAAGCATTTAATGGGATATTTTTCATTAAGTAATTCCCATATAATCTATGAACAAATATAGATAAGTAATTACTTGATCTTAAAAAAAGGATGATGGATCTATTGATATCTATAAAGCTAATTTTACAAGACTTTTAAGGAATAATTCTAGCTTAATGATCATCCCTGAAAAGAAAATTTATTGATTCATTGGTGGAGAAAAACCAAGTCTTTGAAAGGGAATGGAAATGGGATACTTTATTATCTATGAATAAGCCATTCTTAGTTAACTAAAGGTAGAAATGAAAATTGGATATTCCCACCTTTATTCTGGTTTGGATATGAAAAGTAAGATCGTGTCTCATGAAAACTCAAATGGTGAAAATAAATTCCAAGAATCTGTATGCTAGAAATATGGAAAGAAGCATCAATGAAATTTATTGAATAGAACTAGGTGGTTGTTTAAATATGGAAAGGCAGGTCACTAACAGTGTGAATATCATAATACAATTAATGGTATTGTTAATTCAATAGATGAGAATAGGTCGCCAACTAGTCCACCCCACAAACTTAAGTGTTTCAAGTTCATGGAATTTGGGAATTATTTGTATCAATTCACCAATACAAGGGCTAATGTGGATGATAATCCCCAAAAACCTCTAAAGAGATAGGAAAATGGAAAATATTATGCAATCACAATGGATTATGTAAAACATGATAATTTTAGAACACTTATCCTACCCTCCTTTGTTGAGAATTTCATGTTTGAATTTTTATAAATGGTCACTATGAAGATCTTATTATTCATCCTTTTGTGACATTTCATGTAATTATCTCCCTCTACATGTATTATGGAATAATATTGATATTCTATCAAAACAAGGATAAACCCAATATTCCAATAATTTGTTTTGTATAAATTAATATCTTTTATAGGAAATAAAATGTAAATTAAATTGTGTGAGTTTATATTTATCCCTGTAAGATTAACATAATAATTATATATACCACCATTGGTTTAGGTGTTTAAGGTTGATCATAAGTTCATAGTCATTGAACCCCATTTTGTGGTTTCTTATGATGGGAGTTTATCAAGATTAAAGATATTTTAAGGGACATTTATGGTAACAAATGATTTTGGTTTTTAATATGTTTTAGTGAAAAAGTTCTTTAAGGAAGAATACTTATAAACTTTGAGGAAATGAGATTAATGGTATTGGTAAACATTAGGGTTTACCTTATCATTGATGTTGATGTAATTATGGGTTCTATTGAATCACCTTAAAAAGTTAACAGACTTCTCCACAATCAGCGTAGATTTCTCTTTGGATCCACATACCAGAATGTATATTAAGGAAGTGTTAAGGATACAAGGAGTACCTTAGTCAATTGTATCAGATCCAAATCTGAACTTTACCTCAATATTTTGGAAAAATATTCAACAGGAACTTGATCTAGAGTTGAATTTTAACACATTGATTAAAATTAAAACCATATAGGTATCTTATGATGTTATTAAATGGATTTAAAAGGTGTTTGAGATCATAAATTCCTTTAGTTTATTTTCCATACAAAAATATACTTAACATGAGAATCTATATGGATACTTTTGGAGCCCATTATACATACTGGAATGAAGTTTAAAAAAGAATGCTATTGGAACCTAAGAAATAAGATGATATATAAGTAAAGGTTAGAGACATTAAAAAAAATGTATGTACTATTGAATGTTGACAGATAAGTTTTTCTGATTATCACTAGTGTGGTCTAGAATTTGAAGTTGGTGAGAAGGTCTTTATATGAATTTATCCATGGAGGAAATAAGAGAAGAAAAATCCCATGATATATTAGTCCCATTAAAATACTTGATCATATCAGGATAGTATATTATTGTTTGGTACTTCCATAAAACCTATATCAGGATCACAATGTTTTCCATGTATCACTCCTGAGGAAGTACATACATGATCCATCACATGTACAGAGATTAGAGTTCATACCACTGAATCATGAGACTTATTATGAGGCACAACTAGTAGATATTCTATATTGAATAGAGAAAATTATATGAATCTAGACAACTCACCTAGTCAAATCTTTGTGGTGAAACTACCATCTTAATGAAGTTATTTGGGAACCTAAGGAAGTAATTAAGTATAACTATCCTCATTTGTTCATTCCAATGTGATGAATTTTACGGGTGAAATTAATTTTAATGGGGGTATAATGTAACACCTTTAGATTTTGTGAAATTATTGTTTCCAAATAAATTTAATCATTTTTATTTTTTGTGTTTAATAAAATATCATGTTTATCTTTCATTACACATAACACTGAGTTTAAATGAAACATGTCATAATATTAGAATATTATTATTTCACATCTTAGTTATCACCTAGTCATTACAGTGGAAGGCTTGAACATGATTAAATAAATTATTTAAATAGATGGTTTAAAATTTTATGTATAATAAATTGTATGTTTATCAATTAATTAATAATGAAAATAGAAACCTTTTGAAAATATTGGAAATCATTTTCTGAAAAAAAAACATATTCTATGCACATAAATGAATTTTACCTCAATAAATTAAAAAAACCCCTTTTGACAAATAATTTTTATTATAATTATATATTATTTATTCTATAATATTTTTAACATTAACCTTATGTGTTTTATATAAAATAGAAAATAATAAATATAATTTTATGGTAAAAACTGCATTTTCCAAAAACCATTTTTGAAACCCTTGGCACACATATGTATAAATTAATTTTTACTAATTTTATAAAATTTAATTAAAAAAATAAAATTCATTTTTCAAAATGGAATTCTAAAATTATCTTAGGATAATTTTTTTTGTTTTTTATCAAAAGTTTCATTTTTTAGTGAATAGTGAAAAATACTAAATTTTAATTGGAAACTGCCGTTTCATTTAAATTTTTTTATGTTAAATTATATTTTGAAATTATTTTAAAGTAAAATTAGTTCAATTATAAATTTATTAATCCAATTCAAGTCATCAGAATCAATTTCATATTAAATTATGATATAGAAACATTGTATACGTTTTGAAAATTTTGTCTTTAAAAACATGTTTGATTGTTGCATCTGTAGGATTAATTTTTAATTAATTTTTTCCTCTTATATAAATGGAATTTATAAATATATATTAAATATTTAGAATAAGAATAATTTATATTAACTAATAATTTCATCTTTATTTTTTTTCCGAAATGAATAGTGAATTAATTAAAAATTAATTATCGTGGTTAAGGTTAAAATGGGTTTATCGGGGTTAAACAAAAAAAATATAGGTAAAAATAACCAATACACCTATCAAAATAACATATAAACTTGTCTTAAAACAATTTTATGGAAATATTTCTTCCATACCACCACTAAGGTTCAATAATAGTCCATTTTTTACCCTTTTGACATATAAAAAACATTTGAGCACTCAATTGTTTCCAAAAATACCAAGTGTGTCCTCTCCCCCACTTATAAAAGGCCACACCCATCCAATATTCTTCACACCTTCAAAACCATTTGGTTCATAAAATATCTACGCAAATAACTTCTCAAATTCCTTCCCCTGATCTTAGAATCCTTAGTTTAAAAAAAATCCATCCTACGAAGTATTTTATTGAAAACCTAAAGAGGATACCATAAGAAGAGGTAAAGTTCATCAATGAGGGTTTTAGTTTTATTTCTTCCTATACCACAATTAATTATTATTATACCATGATTATATGATAAAATTATCATTTTCATATACTTTAATTTTTTTATGTCATATTCACGATCTTCAACCATCTCTACTTCTATCAAGTGCATTATGAAATCATCTTTTGTCTGTATGACAGATTACCGCCTCGCAAACTGATGTCATTCATTTTTCCATTACCAGATTTCATGGTTGGAATGAATGGTGGATTTATTATTTATATGTTATATTTATGATTTTATTATTATTCTTGATTTATTATGTCATGCATTCCTTTATTATTTCTATTTTTTAGGAATACAATAACATTGCTCATGTGTACAACAGACTACCGCCTCACGAAGCAATGCGATTCATTCATGATTTTCATGGAACTTATTAAATATGGGATTAATGAAGAAAATTATATATATATATATATATATATTACATAACCATTATTATTTAGTAATTATATATATATATACATATATAATTTACTTTTTTTCTTTTAATCCAATTAGAAAAAGGAATCAATGTTAATGCATACATACAACCTACCGTCTCCATGAACGATGTATTTCATTTTACACCACTAAATTTTATGCATTACTATAAATACATATATAATTATTTTATATGATATTTATATCATTATTTCATTATGGATGTGTTTTAACCATGATAAATGTAAGAGTACCTAAAATAAAACAAATCAAAACACATATGAAAAACAAAGCTGTTATTACCTAAAATGTAACTTTAACATGGAATTATTAATAAATGAATAATAAAATACCATAATAAAATCATATATGGTATGATATATATGAATATAGTTATTTAATATATTTATAATAAATTTATATTTTTTATACTAGAGGTTTTGATGGGAACAATTAAATTCAAGACTTCCGATGTGGTATTTTTGTCTCACTTTTTACTTCTGTAAGATACATTCCATATTCACCAACTATCTCTTTTAAATGGAGTATTTATTTTCCATGAATGTATATTATTATTATTTTCATGTAAATTATTGGTATTTAAATATCAATTTGAGAATGTTTCTTTCATGTAGTTAACAGTTCAAATGTTACCAAAGCGTTAAGGGGTTTTTATCTCAATTTTCTTTATTTGAAATGTATGTTATGTTATACATCTATATTCTTTCATGATGTGTATGTAAAGACACATTGAAATGTAATATAATTAATTTATTCATCCTAATTATATTTAAATATTTATTTTATATTATTACTTCCTATGTCTTATCTTTTAAATTTACCAAAGTGGTAAAGAATTATTTTTATAATATCATTGTTTATCTGGATTGTTTATTATTATGTTTACAATGAAAATATATTATGATACATATCTCCAGAAATCTCATTAATTTTCTCATACTCTTATTATTTCATGATAATATATTTTTTTCATTCATTTTCCCATCATTTTGTACTCAGGATTTAAAAAATGATGTATTTAAGTAAAATCACATTTTCAATTGAAAACCGTTTTTCTAGAATAATGTTTTCTAAGGATATTTTCTAAAACGTTTTTAATATTTATTTAAAGAAATATTTAATAAATTAATATTTATCCATTTTTTAATTTAAAAAAAATTAAAAGGAACTTCATGTTGTTTTCAAAAACAATTCTTGTTTGTTTTTTTACTAAAAATGTAAAAAGAACCTTTTTTAACATGGATGAAATGAACAATATTTTTCGATATGATGACCAATTAATGACTTCAATATTCCCTTTAAAAATTTCAATGATATTTACAAAGAAAATGTTTTCATTAATATTTGTGAAATTTTTATATTTTAAATTAATTATTTTAATAAAAAATGATTTTGAAAATGTTTTATAGTTTTAAATTTTTTTCTCAAAGTAAAAAATGATATATTCCTCAATAAATGATTTATATGATATTTCAAAATTATTTTCAATCTAATATGACATTTTTTGGTGCTACCTATGCCTTACTGGGGATATAATCCACGGATACCATTCATGTTCTTTCAGTTAATAGTTTATCTTTTGATGGAATGATGTTTATGAAACTCTATTCTCTTCCATAGGTTATACCATGAAATGATGCTTATGAAATTAGTTTATCATCATTGATTATTATATAATGAAATTATTATAAAACCATTTTATTTTCCAGAAGTTATGAAATGTTGAAATGTTTATGATACCCATTTCATTTCATGGGTTATGATATAATGAATTTTTATGATCATATAGAACACATATGTATGATTTCTTTATGTGATGTGTGGGAACTACATCTCCCTCCAATTCATTGGGTAAAGATTTATATATCATGATATACAAATGGGAAATAATTCAACCTACTCGATCCACTAAGGGAAATAGGCATGTCCTTGTCCACTATGGGAAACTGTGTGTCTTGATCCACTATGGGAAATATGTGTGTACTAATAGAATATGGAAAATATGTGTTTCCTGATCCACTAAGGGAAAAAAGTGTTTCCTAATCCACAATGGGAAGTTTTTGCATCACAATCTATAATAGGAAACAAGTGTTGAGTCTCGACCACTATGCTGATGATCATGGGGGTTCACCTTGACATATGAAATGATTTTTTATATTTATGATCGTACCACACTTTTATGAGATGATTTTATGGTTCATGATTGATTCATAATGATTTATCACACATATGAGCTATGTTTTTTTGAAATGATAATGTTTTATACCATGTGTCATGTTTATAATCTATGATAGGTAGGTATAAACTTTGTAAGTTATGTTCATGATCACAAACAAGTATTCTTATCTTATTATTTCATATGATCATAGATTTATATCTCTTATGTTTACCCTTATGGATCATACGACCTCACCCATTATTATGTTTCATTACTGAGGTTATAAAAAAGATATATTTAGGGTATTCCTAATAAGAGTATTATTTGAGAAGATATTTTTGGGGGATGTTGAAGATCATTCACCAAATTTTAATATTTTTTTCCAAATCTCTAAAGGCACTAAACTATTAGGATCCTAAGTCATGTGTTTGTGTAATGTAATAAATATTCATATGAAAAGATATAATATCCTTGTATGAGAGGATTGGGTCTCTATATGAATACTCTTATATGTTCACAGTATATTAGATAGAAATCATAGGTTTATACACCTAGATAAGATCAGGAATTTCAATTTCATTCCTATTGTTATTGACTTATTTTCTAAATGAGCTAAACTTAAACCATTCAAGGGGGATGAGACAATAGATTTTATAAAAAAATTTAATTCAAATATAATTATTTTACTATGAACCCAATATACTATTTTGAAGGAAAATATAAGTAACATTTATGCTTTTGAGCTAAATAAGTTGAACCAGTAGTGAAATTTTACTCTATTCACTAATTGTACTGGCATGAAGTGGAAAAAAGTTAGATTGAGGCCTTCAGAAAAAATCAATCCAATACCCTTTAGATTATTGTGAACATGGAAAATAGATCCTATACATATAATCTACTTCTATCTTTATGGTCATATCACATAAGTACCCATTATACCACACAGGCTACCCCAAACTCACTAGTATACAATAAAATAGTAGTCTTTTTCATCAAAGTCTAGTTACATTCAAATATCATTTCCATTGGTTATTAACTATACAAAGATGAATAATATCATATCCAAATTGATGTGTTGATATAAATTATTGAGAAAAGGTTTCACACAAATAATAACCTCAAATTACATCATAACTGTGTTGTAGGTGCATTTAAAAAGAAATTCAACCAATAGTTCATCCCTGAAGAATTGGTATTGGGATTGAGAAATCTAATGATAAAGGTAAGGAAGATTTTAAATATTGAAAATAAATGAGAAGGGTCTTACAAAATACACTTGGTATACTCTAATGGATTTTATTCCTTAGTCATAATGGATGGAGAGCATATCATATGAGCTAATAATGTAATGTCTGTAATGAAATACATTTCATAGTTTCACATTGGGTTCTCGGATCTATTCTAAATAATATTAGACTACTTATATATGGTACATGTTTCATGAACTTAAAATATAATACATAATGTCAATCATCATCTAACCCTAAATTTCATGGTTAAACCACACAACACTTGATCCACCCCACATGACCATTATACTTATTATTTAGGTTTTTCAGGAATGAAATAGTATCCTTATATAAGATTACACTCCATGAAAGTGTTATTAGTGTATAAATATCCATTTATAATCCATATATATGGTAAAATATCTCCAATTCCAAAAACTATCAAGGGTTTGAATCCTATTATCATTGGATACATAGTGACATCCAAATCTCTTCCCATGGAACCACATGAAAAATTCAACCTCTTAATTTCCACTCTTTTCATGTGTTTTATACCTCACTTATTAATGTCGGTATTTACTCAATAACATTTCATTGAGGTTGGATAATTTAATTTTTCTTTATGTATATGATAAATCTACGAAAAACCTCATCTTACCACTATGTGTGTCTTGAGTCGTATTATTTTATTATATACATCGATGTTTAGATCATATACCTTGAACCCAGTGAAAAAAGTCATTAAACCCAAACCCCCACTACATATTGATTTTCTGGATTTGTTTATTTTGGGTTTGATATCCTTATACTAACTCTAGGACAAATCCATCCCATTTTCCTCCCATGTTTGAGCTAGATTTGTGTAGAATTTTTTTCAATGAAATATGTGGGTCTTGAAACTATTATTACAAGATATGTAGTGATACATGGATCTCTTTTCTTGTGTTTATCCAAAAATTAGAATTTCACATATATTCCTCATTCCCTATTTTTTTATATTTATCCTCATTCTTGTCATGTCTCTCAATGTCTTTGTATTAGGATTGAACCATTTTACATTGTCTAAGTGTATCCTTCATTATCTCACCAGGACACTCATCTATTTCCCTACATGTTTCCCTATGTATGAGCTAGATCAATTCATATAACTCTTAAAAGAACAACATGTATCTTGATAATTGTTACCATAGGATACATAATAATATCTAGATTTATTTTTTTTGGTCTATCCACAAATTTCATTTCAATCCTATTTCCCCCACCGTCCTACCACTCAGGTTTAACTCATTCACACTAGGGTTTTCTATTGTTATCTTTGTGTTCAAATGATAATTATTATACCATTTTTGAGAAATTTTTGTTATTTTATTCCTACTATCATATGATACATAGTTACTTTTAGGCCACATACCCCAGAGCCATCCATAAGCATCATCACTATCAACCCCCCTCACACAAACACCAATGTATTCCCTCCTATATTCACATTAGGTCTACCTATATTTGACTCCATGAAGGTAAAATGCATATTTATATTCCTATAACTATGTGTGTATTGATTTCTATTATCATGGGATATATAGAAACATCATTCCTATCTACCTTGAATCCAACCACAAATCTTAATCCATTTATCTCCCATTATCATTCAACAATGACTAAATCTTCTGTCCCAAAGTGGCATGTTTCTAATTACCCTCTAGATGTTCTATAATCATACAATCAATATTGTACCTTGAGTGTCCAAATAACTATAAATATTATATGTATACTACCAATGAAGATATCTAATCCTCACGGACCTCTCTGTTTGGTGTTAGTGAATTCATTGTGTATTTGTCCCTGTTGTGTCCAACCAATGGAATGTTTTTTCATAAAGGTAGAGATACTCTAACCCAATATTCCCTTAATATCATTTAAATAGAACCTTTCATTCGAATTTGGTTTCATTAAATCTTATTACATTTCATTTATAGTATCATACATGGATTATCATTTCAAATATAGTCAGTGATTTCCCTAGCCTATCTATTTTCATCTCACCATTTCCAAATTCAAATCACTCAAGTTACAATTTACATTAGTTTAATCCAACGTTTAAAAGTTATTGAAATTATTATAACACATTAACCTCCAATTTTTGTTGTATTATTTCCAATTATTATGATCACTCTGACCTTAAGCTGTGTCAAACAATCTTTATGGTCATCTAAAATATTATTGTGACTGATATTAACATAATTTTTTCCTCAAATTTGTTTCTATATGGTCTAAATTATATTTTTTTATAACATTTATGACTTTAAAATTTCAGTTTTATGGTCTTCAAATAAATCAAAACTTAAACATTATCTTCATTGGTATGTATTTCAAGAATGTAAAAGTATAAAGGAAAGATGCATAAAACTAATCTGGTTGAAAAACCATAATGAGAAGCCTGATAAAAAGGCTTATCATAACTTAATAGACTTACACCTTACAAATCCATAGAAAAAGTTAGATTTCTTGAAATAGAATAAGACAAAAACAATTTCATGATGACAACACACAAAGGGAGGCCTGTGTAAAAACCAAGTTTTAAAAAATTAACCCTTTCCCCTCTAATGGATTTTACAAAAGTTAAGGACAAAAAGAAGAAAAACCAAAGTATTAATTTGGCCACCATTTGGCCCTAGAAAAATTTAATCTATGATCTTCAGGACTATATATCTAGGAAAAAATATATTATCTTTTTTTTCCTCCCATACTTATTAGTTCAGATGATTTTTAGGAACACAATAAAATATATTTTTAGGTTATTTAAACCCTCATTGGAATTTACTATTCTATGTAAATCCCCTTCTTGATTGAAACTATGTTGAGTCATTCATCCCCTCTAACTAAATGATCTTTCCATGGATTATGGTGATTATAAATGCACTACATATCTCGCTCACCTTTAATAGTTTAATATTACAAGATCAAGTGGAAAACAAACATCAAATTTAATTCAAGTATTTCATATGAACTTATGGGGATATTATATATATGTTATATATATAGATTTATTATATCCACCTAGAAGTAAAAGAATTAAGAATGACTGGTTGATTTAATGGTTTCATCATTTGAAACAAGTATTTTTAGATTATGATTTACTAAACCCATATATATTTAATCCTAAATTTAATTCAATTATTATGACTTTACTCTTTCTGAGTTTCACTTATTATCAAAGATAAATAGATTAAGGGACACATATTTTGGGAAGTTTACAACATATTTTAAATAAGCAAATTTTTTATTCATTAAGTAAAATAGGGGAGAATCCATAAATTGGGTTCTCTCACTAATTTTATAGAAAATAATACATACATGTGTTATAAGGGAGATCCAATGAAACTCATATTTGATCATTAAATCTCATATATTCATAAATATATCATTTATGTTTGGATAACTCTACAACCTATACTTCATCATCAGAACACAACATCTCCTCTTCAACAATAGTATTTTCTTCTCCTATTTGGGAATCACTAAATATATTTTTTTGATGCTCCATTATTTTATAAAATTATATTTTTTCTTAACAGAGAGGTTTTAATAATGTTTTTCCTCTTTAGTTAACAATTGTTTCCTTATTATCTCTTTTATGAAATAAGATTTTACATGAAGAACTAAAAACTTGTGGTTGATGGAATGAGATATTTATTCCACCTTGGATACAACGAATTGTTATTGTTTATCTTTATCATGCTTATAAATGATTTATTTCACTGTAGTTTGAATGTTCTAGTAGTCAAAAATGTCATATATCATGATCATGAACATAGTGTATAACCTGTGTAGTTTTCTATACATACCCTATATAACGATTTTTCCCCAAATCATTTTTTATAATTTTCAAATAAATAATATTAAAGGACTTAGATATCATAAAAATGTATCTTAAGAACATTGGAAAATGAAATAAAAATTTTTTCGCCTCCCATTATAGGGGACCATCACTTTAGTTCCTCATGATCTACCTCATTCAGTACCCACCTTGAGACCCGATGAAGGTACGCCACATGAGAGTTTCACTGCCTCTAAGGACCACCTGCTACCAATAACATAGAGTTTCTATAACCACCAAAGCACTCAAAACCACCACATATATGAACTCTAAAATATCTTTTAATTCTAGATAAATGTCCAAAAAATACACTGAACCCACAGTCTGACCAGAAAGACTTGTTCCGTTGAATGGGATCACAATGGATCTCGACCACTAGTAGATAGGAAGAAGGGTAAATATAAGAAAACACATATATATGAAATAAAAACCATATATAATGACCTTGAAAATGAACTCCCAAAATGGGAAACTACAAATAGTCACAAACTCATGGTATCCCATGTCAAGCAACTGTGTAATGCCATTAAGCACTATGGATACTACAACTATTGTTACAATACCATACCACTAAAAACCACCCCATGTTTGAAAAATATGAGATCAAGAAAGTTTATATCTATATTTATAGAAGACAATGATAGATAAAAAGGGAAGATAGATCCTAATTAAGATATAGAAACACTAAAGGACATTGAGATGGGGGGGGGAACACTAGTAGAATATTCTAGTATGATCATAGACATAACAAAGTATATATACAGACAATGGGGAAAAAGGTTCCAGAAAAGGTGGGTGAGAGATCAAAGTTAATTCATCTTCAAATCATCGAATTATAATGATTTCAAGGTAGTATGCATTATAAGATGTTCATCCATTACTGTATGTACATACCACCACCACCCAAAAAATGGTCCAAAATGAGGCTACAGAAATCCAACATGATTTCAATGTTGACTATACTTCCCTACATCAAATCAGATTCCACAAACCCCATAACATAATTTTATGGGGAAACATTATAATCCCTTCCATTCATTCCAAATGATCCCATAGACACTCCATACCTATGTGGAAATGGTGTTTGGGTCACATGGGAAAGGAATGTTGATTTCTATAAAAAAATCCCTTCATATTTCTGAATGTCCAATTGAAATAACCTAAGATCCATTATAGATCAGATGGAAAAGCTCTATATATAGAAGAAGAACATTTATCAATCAACATGCCATAATAAAGTGTGAATATACCTCATGTAAAATACAACTTATGGGTAGACTATCCATTTTTATGATAGGAGGCATAATAAATAGATGAAGGCACTGAGTTTAGATAAAAATGGATGGGAATTATAAGAATAGGTGAATCTCACAACCTTAAAGATTAAATTGGGAGCCATTATGATAATATATCAGGGGCTAAGATCTATAAGATATCATTCTAGTCACACTAACTTGAAGACTACTTAAAGAAACTCAAGGTATGGATCAAAGTCACATTGGAAGACTAAGATATACTTACGGACTCACTCACTCAGGGGAACCACATGATCACTACTCTCTAAGGTACATTATTCAAGAATAGTTTCACCCTTTGTACACTCTATTTGTTCATGTTTTTGGATAGAATATTTATTAAATTTTCCCTCAATTATTTTCTGTTGAACTATTTTATGTGTTGAGTTTTGTACATATATCAATAAGAAGATTATAGAAATGACCAAAATCATTGTAAAAGATCACCTTCACCCACTGAGGAGATAGGTTCTCCTATTATTTTCATCTAATTATTTTATGAAAAAATAGAATATCCTATTACAAGCATTACCAATTTATTTATTTGGGAAATATTATATTCATCCCCTAATACTACATCCTCAGTTTTTATCAGTTGGGTATCTCCTTAAAATGATCCCTATGTAATATTTTTATAGGTTTTGTACCCTTTAGAAGATCCATGGACCTAGGTTCCAATTAATTCTATGATACACTATGATTGATTCAATATATTTTTACCAATAAAAAATAGACACTAATTAACATAGTTAATAAATAGGGTACATGTTTCAAAGAAACATTCTTTCCTATAATGATTCACTAATACTTGGATAGATGAATCAAGATATTAGAAAAAATATTCAACATCCATGAGGTCATGCTCTAAATCTGAGTGGATCAAATCAACAGTTGGAATATTCACAAAAATTAATGATTTTCATCTCTATGAGTTTTTGAAAATTATTTCCTCAGTTAAAGAACCTTGTTAGTGTGTGGGTATTATATCCTCTTGAGTAACCAATCCACCAGAAAATGAGAATCTTATAGAAATATCTGAGGAATTAAAAATATTAGTGGGAAATTATGAAGATACCTTGAGAATAAATGCATAGATTCAAAAGAAACATATGAGCCATAAAAATATATGATGTTACAGTAGCCTTGGTTTTTATCTCTAGTTATGTTCCTCAAATTATAGTTCTAGCAAGGTAACCACCAATGATGGTATTAGGAATACATTTAGAGGTTTAATGGTCATAGACATTAACTATTCTGAATGATTAAGAGAAGTTATTCTTTAACCCTAACACTTTAATCGAAACTTTGGTTAATCTTTGATTCTCCTATTAGATATTCTGGAGATATAACTGGTGGCTGAGCCTTCTTAGTCTCATATAAAGGTGAAGTAAAAGTTCCATAATAATGTGAAAACAATATATAATACATGAATGAGGACAAATGTTATCTCTTTCAAGGAAGAAATTTAATTAGCCACCCACTATTAGTGGTATATTTTTCCATTAGAGAATCATATCCATAATTAGCTTTTTCAAATTCAACATCATTGTCTTTTGGGACTTGATAAAGTTGACCACTTCCTTTAATTATTTCATATAGACTTCCCCCTTCTTGTGATGGGTATTATAGGAAATATTATATGGTGAAGTTATTTTTCAAACTTCTATTAAAATTATTCCTTCCACATGAATCGAATCATAAAATTAAATTATTGATGAAGTAATCATCCAAGAATCCCACTCATTTCATGAGTATTAAAACTATGCATTGATAGTTTTGGTTGGTAGATGAACCACCCTACTTGTAAAGAGAGAATGGTATGGGTACCTCAAAAAATTCTCAGGTATGTATCTGATCAGAGGATTTATTAGAGAGGAACTATTTCATATTCTCCCCAACCTTGTTAGTTTATCCTGATCCACTATACCTTCAATAATTATTTGACCATTTATACAGGGAACTGACTCAACAAAAATGAAAACAAGGTATAACCTGATCTAAGATTTTACATGTTCTATTGATAATCCAATGAGAGAATTACTTACTGTGAGATTGACTTGTATCTATGTATCCTCCAATGTGAGTATCAAATATAATTGGCATAAAATCATGGGTTGTCACTCAACATAAACACTTCATGGTGGACAGAGACATTTATTTAATACAAAATTGCAATTTTGAATGAACCTACAAGGAGAATACACCTTATTAAAAAATTATATACATTAATTTTAGCTTAAAGTACTCCCTCTCATAGTTAAATAAAAAATAACTTTTTTTATGTTTTCTAATCACATTATTGGCGATTTTACCATTAAAATCCCTATATTAATAAAACTTGGTCATATAAGTTTTGTATAATAGCTTTATCTTAGTATTTATGTGGGAGGAGATTAACATCGAAAATTCTTTGAAGATGTGGTTTGAACTGGGAACTAGTAATTTCTTTGTCATTTATGAATATTATACCACCCATGTGAACTTAAATCTAGCCCCATAGAAATTGGAACTTGTTTATGAGTCTAAGGGGTAATTACCCTCATAAACATTTCTAATGTATTGATACAATTTGGTTAACAATAGTAAAAAATGTTTATTTGCTTCCTACAAGAAAGTTACTCTACTATAAAACAAAGTTTCAATACACCCATTATGTGACTTAAGAACAAGGTATAGATAGTTATTTATTTACATTTCTAGAAATTATTCAAGGAATACTATAAACATGATCCAAGGGATAACACCTAAACCCCCTAATTATATTGGCCTTCTTCTAAAATTTGTTGTTAAAATTCTAGATCCCCCAAGTATTGAGGGTTGGGAAGATCCATAGTGGAAATTTATGTGTCCCCTTAAAAATTGGAATAATAAATATCTCAACACATTTACATAATGGAACATTTAATCCATGGTGAAGATCATATTATAAAACATACCTTACTAATTTCAAGAGCTCCCTTGTGAGTAGAGGAGTATTTTATGAATAATTACATGTGGATGTTGGAGGAATTTTTTTCATAAATATCCCCTATAATTGGAGATTCACTAATTATATGAACAACTTAAGTGTATTAGCCTAACATATCTATGAGTTAAAGGGATGATATTTCTGTCTAGGATATATGGACTGATTAAATATAATGTGGAATCGATTTGAAAAATTATTTCTACATATTTAGAGTGAAATAATTGATTTTTTATATTAAAATGAACTTCAATTGACGATATTTTTTGTAATTTATTATTTTAGAATGAGAATATAATTAATTGAATAATTATATTATAATCATTGTTTTCATTTTTAATAATTTAACTGGTCTTTTTTGTTATTTTTATAAACACTAAGATAAACTATTTTTCAAAATTATAATTGTGAATTAATTAATTTTTATTTTTAAATGATCTTTTCTCAAAATATTTATTTGGTTAGTTCCTTAATTATTTCATTTTTTTATGGTATTTATTTTAAACACATCTTTATTTATTTTAAATATATAATTTTTTCCCTTTTCTGTTATGTTGATTAATTTTTATATTTTTCATTAATAATATCATTAAGGGTGATATTGTTATTGAATACTACCAGATAATTATGTATATATTTAAAACTAGACAACTCAATTAAGTAGAGGTATACCTCTATAAAGGTACAACCATGTTTTCAAAGGTCACAAAAGGTTATGAAAAGGATATATAGAGACTGTCCAATCATAAATTTCTAATCTACCAAGAGCCTTAACTAATAAACTATTTAACCACATGAAAGTTAGACCCACTATATGGAGAGTGTGAACTAACCATAAAGAGAGGTAACCTTTCCAATCTCAATCAAACATAAGAATGGTTGAAACAAAAACATTAAGAATCAACCTACTATAAGAGTACTGTGAGGAAATTGATCGAGGATGATTTAAAGAATAAATGAAGGATAACCTGAGATGAGTGAAGCATGAATATTAGAATGAATGTAACTAAGGATAAAGCTCAATGTTGTACAACAATGGGGACCTCAACATGACTTTATGGATTGAAGGAAATAAAATCTCATTGTGAGTTTATATTTTGAAGAGGACTGTGGATATCGAGCTCAAACTGAATCCACTATGAAAGGTAACCTTTACCCCAAACAAACTCCATCATTATATAATAAAAACCCCAAGAATGATAATCTGAGTCTGATGATCCTAGTACAAATATAATCAACTGATGATGTCAAGGTCTAGGAGCTCACAATTGAGTGAATTGTTTACGTGCTATCATTTCCTTTAATCTAAATAAATAAGAATGAAGATGTTCTAAAGTTTTATAGTGGATCAGTGGTTAATAAAAGTTTAATATTAAATGAAATGAAGTTTAACTTGGTGGATGAACCATGAAAAATATAGTGTTGATCTATTGAAACTATGTTCATCACTAGTTTGATATTTATTTAATGGGTCGATTTTTGATGATGGTGGGTCTTCATTGAATCCAAATGAAGCAGTAAAATACTTTTTCAATAGTTCACACCATGTGATAAAATCAATTTCTTATGAGGATTTGATGTTTGGATTGCTGAAATGTAACCACTCGATGTTTTTCCTCAATATGGGAAATGGGTGATTAATGGAGGACTAGGTTTGGGAGATTTCCTTTTTAACTGATGAATATTTATTGCCTACAATATATTCATGTGATTACGCGAGTGTATATAGTTTAGTTGATAGATGATATAGGTTAATTTATAGGAAAATAACATCATTTAAGGCCTCAACTCCAAACTAATTTGTGACAAATTAGAATTATTTTCAGGTTTAGGAAGTCAAAACTGTGGTTGAGATCTACAAATAGGTATCTATCATGAAATATATCGTAAAAAAGGTTATACCCACAAAATTGAAGCTAGAATAAAGGTACCCATGTTCACTTAAGAATAACATCAAGGTACCTCTAGAAACAAAAGCTACATCATTGTGGAATTAATTTTAGATCAAAGTGCTATGAGGAATTAAAATCCATGAATTCAATAGATTCTTAAATAAAAAAACAAAGGGCGATAGTCATAGTTATGTATGAGAGTTCATTCTGAGGGATGATAAAAAAGAAATATATAAGATCGCATAGGTCTATAGGTATATATTGAGGGATTCATATCGAGCCTTTTGAGGTTTAAGATGATTAATAGTGACCTATAAAATGTGGTGACTACAGAGACATGCTTGGTTCTACTGGATATGAGTCATGGAAGTGTAGTTGAGGTGATGCTTGATTTTAATTCAGTGGAAAATTATTTTAAGAAAGTTGAAACCAGTATTTGATCATTCATCATCCATTAACTAATGATATGCATCACACTTATGGTGAAGATTGACCAATGTAGAGAACTTAAACAAGGGTGAAGAGAAGATGAAAAAGATGTGGTTGGGAGACTAGATAACCTTACCAGAGAAGCCTCATTTTCCCCTCTCTCTTGATTATTAATTTTTTCTATGAATATTTTTTAGACAAAATCAACAATAATTGTTAGATAATCTCTCAAATGGGAGAAATAAATATTTCTATATTTATTTTATTACTATGATCTTGGTGAATTTTTATTCTAGGTCACTACTTTCTTTGTTCTTTTTTAAAGCTTTAAAAAATTCTAAAAATATTCGATGTCAAAATGATTTTATTTAATTAAATTTTAATTATTTTAAGAAATTTTCATTCTTGGAATACTTATAATAATTTGTTTCATGATTGAAAGGGAGAAGTGAACCAAATAAAAATAACCATTCATATCTAATTTCCCTGAATTTTTTTCCAATAATAAGTGTAAAAAATTCAATAATAGAAAATCAAATTTTACATTACTCATCTATTACATTTTAAATTTGTCTCATTGTTTTTTTGTTCAATTTTTTCATAGTTTCACACATTTTTCATCATTTATTCATTATATACAACACCCTATAACCATTATTTACTGTTTTCAATATTTGTGAGTTGTTTTTCATAGAATTTAAAAAAAACCATACATGTGGATTCAACCCTACTTTCTTATAACTAGTTTTAAGTAGAAAATAAAAATAATAAATTGTTGCTTTATCCCCAGGAATTTTGGTAATTTTATTTTATTTTCTAGAAAAGTAACATACTGTCCAAAAATATTAAAACTCAAAAAAATTATACACTTTCTTCTAAAAAAATAAAAGAAATTGAAATATGTGTAATTTTTCTTAATCACTTTTAGTCACTTTTTTGTTTATGAAAACTATTTCAAGGTATGAAAATATTGAACCCTTAAAAATATAAATTCAAAAACACATTACAAATAATAGGAATTATAAGTTTGAAATAGGGAACCTAATAGATAGAGAACATGTTTCTAATGAATAGAACAATAAATTAGTTATCATTCATCAAAATATATATTGACCTAGAATGAGGTATTATCAATTCTATTGCAACTCTAGAAACCCAACATCAATTTGGATTACAGCAAGAGCCCAAAATTATGAGCTGGAATAGTAATATATCACACATATTCCAACATTTAATTGATTTTATAATGGAGGCTATTTATCTTGTATTGGAGTATACTTACTGCAATTCTACAATTACCACTCCATGGGATCCCTAAATATGAACTTTGGATGAGATTGTTACCATTCTTCCTTAAGGTGAATACTAAAAAATAGCCTAAAAAAATATTGAAACATGTTTATAACATGGTAATATATCTATAATTATTATTTAAAAAATATTTACCCTATAATATTAAAATCATAATTTAGAAATCATATCACTAGATTTTTTTAATAAGCTGGAGAGGTATGATATATATTTAGGGTAATTTATAGCTAGCTCCCTCACCATTATATATCTTCCCATGACCTCATAGATATATTCATTAAATTATTTTCCTCCTTAGTAAAAAATTTAGTTTACAATTCAACTGGTGTAAACTATATAGATAAAACTAATGAAAAGTTGACATAGATTTTTAATAGTCTTACCATGAACTCTTAACAAAAGAATCATAGGTTTAGAAGGGTTAATATGGGTAAAAACATCATCTTGGGGATGGAAATGAACTTATATCTAGTTTTGATGAAGGATAAATTTAAATTACTCATGAACCAGAATGATAAAAATTGTTTTAAAAATAGGGGAATCAAAATTAC
The DNA here is from genome assembly GCA_963277665.1 of Viscum album. Classification (NCBI taxonomy): domain Eukaryota; kingdom Viridiplantae; phylum Streptophyta; class Magnoliopsida; order Santalales; family Viscaceae; genus Viscum; species Viscum album. The sequence goes on along the minus strand of OY728151.1, from coordinate 1,506,256,696 downwards.
ACTTGAACTCCTATAGAACATTTTATATTGTGTGGTATGTTTTGGAAGACTAAAAATTCATTGCTTAAATTTGACATTTTATCCCAATTGTTAAAAAATAAATTTTTTACAGTAAATCATCATATAATTCTATCCAATAATGATCATTTTTCAACAATGTTAACTATGGTGATAGGAACCATCTCAATCTATCATGGAAAGAGAAAGGATTGATTTGAAAACCTACACCAAGTATTCAGAAACAGCCCCAACCACAATTTAAAAACCAACATTAGACTGATAAATCTATTTAAAAATATGTTGTAATGGGTATGATTTAGTATTTTATAAGGATATTTGATTCAAAAAACAAATCTCAAGTGGATTTTAGAATTCATGATTTATAGAATCAGATGTTGCAGTTAACTAGTGATATGAACACAAGGGATAATGGAAAAATTCCTAACATAATTGAATTGTGCACTAGGGAGTATTCCATTAATATTAATCTTACGAGTGGATTGAAAACTCATTAGGAAACTATAAAACAACACAATAATATGAAAAATAAAAAACATAATGAATTTATAAGTATAATTCCTGAAAAAAATTCAATTTGAAAATATAGATAGTTTCACTAAAAAATGAGAAAAAAATATTTTCTTCCACCTAAAAAACAAATTGATAACGATTTTATAGTCAAGAAAAATAAATTTAATGAAAATATTGAAGAAAATATGGAGGGGATGCCCATAAATTTAAGATTATTCCCTTGCTTCCCCTTACCAAAAAAGATCAAAAAGAAAGATGATTAACTTAATTATTTAAAATTCCATAGGTAGTTTAGGAAAATTATCATAAAAAATACATTATTATAATTAATAAAAAAATCCCTTCCTATGTAAAATTTATCAAGATGGTATTCTATAATTAAAGGGAAATATTGGAAATATCAACCATTGGTTTATCCAATGAATGTAGTGTTTTCCTTTAAATAAAGTTTCCTTGTAAACCAAAAGACCTAGGTTGATTTTTTATTTTTTGAAAAATATGGAAAATTTTGAAACATAATTTCTTAAGTGACTTGGAAGAGATTATTAACCTAATTTATTTATAGCTATTTCAGAGATGATGACTTGGGGAATTAAAAACTACATTAGTATCACTTCAATTGTTTAATATGTCCATTACCAAACCAATTATAAAGGTGTATAAAAAGTTTGTAAATATCAGGAAGCTCTAATTACACCCTAATTTTCTTGTTCTTGAAGTGGAGAATGATTAGAAGGTCCCTATCATTCTGGGAAACCCATTTCTTTCCACTGGTGGTGTTGTAATTTTTTTATCAAAGGGGAAACATAAATTTTATACTGAATAATAATAAGAAGAGTTTGATGTGTTTAAGAAATCAACCCATGATGTGAATTAAAAATTAATTTATATGGATGGATAATTATTTAGGGAAGAAATAAGAATTGATACGCATTCCCCATCTGGAGGAATAATTCATTAATCTTTGTATGAACATTTTAAGCTAAAATGTGTTGAATCTAAATCAACTAATGAACATAAAATATTATCAATACTTGATAATATAATTAAGGAAAATATTACCAAGGATCAAGTGGTGGTCCATGTTGAAAAAATATTTTCTATTTATAATCATTCCTATGTTGATGTTTGGTGCTCAAAGATTGTTGTTTGTAGTGAAATCATTTTAACACAATCCAGTTGAAATTCAAATCTTGTAACCATTAATCCTTAGAGTTGTAATACTATTTCTATATGGTTTTCATATAAAAATGGGTGTTTGTTTCAAAGGGTTTGTTTATAGGTTAATAATACCCTAATGTAAGTAGAAGTTAGGTTTTTATAATCTATTGAAATTGAGAAGGGAAATGTGGAAAATGTTCCAATAAAGGAAAACTGGTATTCTTTTATTAACATAAGAAGTTTTCAAGATTTGTTTTTAGTATATGAGATGAATAAAATGCTAAGATAACTTAAGTATGTATTATCTATTAGTTAAAATAAATTAAATTGTTCAAGTGATGATTTTTCTTTGGAAAATAATGAGAAATATAAAATAAATACTAAACCTATTTTTGAGTTGTTAGATGTATCTGGTATAGTAGAATATATATAGATTACTTCCATTAAATAGAATGATTTTCCTAGGCTATTGATCTCAATTTTTAATACTATATTAGATATATTGGTAATTTAAACTAAACTGGGAAGGAACCACACCCCAAATTCCATTTAATATTTTCAATGAATCCAATTGATTTTAATGCTTTATAAATTCTGAAAAAATATGATGAAGTGTCCGAAAAAATAGTGGAGTCATATTCAATAAAAATATACAACAAACCAATTATCATGGCTAGTATTCTAAGGTAAATTATAACTTAAGCATCTAAATTTAGTTCTACTTGGGAGGTAACTCATGGATTTCAAGAAAAATCACAATTTTTGTTTTTTCAAATAAACATTCATCCACTATATTGTGTGATACCCTCTATTTTTTATCAAATGGTCATCTCGCTCAACTAACCATATGAACGGGAACAAGTGACCATGATGCAATCTAAATAATTTTCTATCTTAGAAGATATTGTGTGATTAATATACCTACCATAATGCATAGGGAATATCAACAATGTTGGTCTAAGAGATATAAATAAAATGTGTTTGATTGACCATAATATAAAGAATGATTAGTCGACCACATGGTAGGACATTCAAACATGACTTAACTAACAATAAGAGTTAATATTGGATTTATCAAGATCTCAATGTAACATAAGAAAGAGTTGCATCCTAGAACTATATGGACCACTCTCCCTTCAAATTATACCTTTTTCACATTTTTTATCTTTCACTTTTAGAATCTAATTCATAATTTATCCAACTGGTAGTTAAAACAAGATAATCAACCAATAGGTATCCTAATTAAATAAAATAGATAATGTATCATTAATTAAACTTCAAGTGTAATAAATAATATACATCTGCTCAGTTTTTTTATTAAAATTTTAAATTAATTTATACTCATTTAAATACTATTGAAATAGAGAAAGAGTGTTTCCATCTATTTAATGACTAACCAATACATGAAACTAAGTGGAGCAGAATTTCTTTGATTGATAGAACTACATTGAACAAGGAATCTATGTTAAAATATATCATTTATGGGGCCATTGAAATTTTTTTTCATTCTAATCTTTATTGAGGATAATTATCTACTTCACTTATGTAAATTTTATGTACAATAATAAAACTATTTTGGGAATTTTCATTTATCTTTTGGGTAAGATATTATTTTGAACAGGCTCATGACCCTTAAAATTCTTTTTAGACTTAATAATTGAAAATATTTTTGATCTTAAGCCTTTTTCTTGTTTCTCTCAACTTAGAATTCAACATTTAGGATAATGTTGGGGTTTATGTATGGGGTAGGGGTCTTGAAATATTATATGTTTTACTTCATAGATAACAAGTCAATATTTTCTCAAAAATTATCAAAAATTTCATATTTTCACGAATTGAATTTTAATTTTTAACAATTGAAAATTTCTCTTTAGATTTAAGGGCGTGTTGTCACTTTTGGGAGATTGATATATATTAACTTATAGAAAAAATTAGGAACATAATTTTATTACCCTTTTGAAAAAACACACATTCAATGATATTTTGGGTGTATTTTTCATGATTTTCATTGGATTTACTTTTTGATTCAGATTAAAATCATGAGATAGTAATCTAAATGAGATTTGAAATGAAGACCTTAATCTAGGTTGAACTCTTCATTATTTATTATTAACTTCTATATGTGTTAATTATTCACTACTTTTTATTATTTAAATCATCCATCATTTTTGTTGTCTAAATTTATTTTATGTTAATTATGTCTATTTTTTCACTAGGATGTGAATATAAGTTTGGTAGTTTTAGTTGGATGTAAATTTTTGTGTGTCTAAATATTTAAAAAAAATTCAATATATTTTTTTAGAACAGAAGACCAATATTTCACAAAAACAATTAAATTTTTATAGATATATCACACTTACTACTTGAGAGAGTCCATGGGGGAAAATATTTTTGAAATCCATTCTTTATGGTATTTCATTTCTCACTCTTGGGATCACTCTTATTCTACTAAATTTTACTAAAATTATTGTTTAAGGGAAATCATGGATTTATGTGTGCGGGAATTTTAGGTGTCCTCAATTTATTACTTATTTTCAAAAACATCAATGTAAAATAATTTTATTTTTTATATTAAACATATCTTAAATAGAAGTAATTTTTTATTTTGTTCATTTTAGAATGAAAAAACTATTATTTTAATTATGTTATTATAATTAGTGTTTTTTTCTAAATTGGTTTACTGGTCATTGTGGTCATTTCGATATTCTTTAAGATAAAATATTTTTCACAATTTTAATATGGTGTTCATTATTTTATCTTTTAAAAATATCATTTATTAGAATAATTATTGGATTAATTCATTCATTATTCCATGTTTTTGTGGTATTTGTTGGGAACATCTTTATTCCTTTGAAATATGGAATTTTATTACATTATTATTTTATCCTTGTTAATATTTGAATTTTCAATTGATAATATCATTATGGGTAATTTTTTTCTTGAAGATTAACCTATAAATAAGTGTATCACAGAAGTATAATTTATATTATTAAGGTTAGTTAGACATTTGTATAGGAAAACCATGTTTTAAAATGTTGTATAATGGTATGATAATCCCATATGGGGACCAATTGATATCATTTTCCGGATCTACCATAATAATAACCCACATCACAATCCAAGCTCATGAATTTCGGGCCAACTGTATAAATAGAGTCAACTGGCCTTGAGGAAAGGTACCTTTTCTAGTAATAATCAACCATAAGAAAGTTAATACTAATCATATTATGATTTAACCTACTATAATATTATTTTGATGAAACCAATTGTGGTCAGTTGAATGAACAATAGAAGGCTCACCTGAGATAGGTGAAGCATGAATATGTGAATGAAGGATGTCAATGCATAAGCCTAACTCCACCTGATGATGATGATGATGACCTTGATTCTGAATAATGGATAGAAGGATTATATCTCAAGTAAAGTCCATATTTTCAAGAGTATTTTTTATACTAAGATCAAACCAGATCATCACAGAAAAGGAACCTTGACATTAACTGAACTCCAGAATCCTATATTCAAAACCTCATGGAAGATTGAATGAGTCTGGAGATCATGATCTAACAATGATCAATCGATGACACTCAGTTATAGGATCTTGATGTTTAGATAATTTATTATTCACTATAATTGTCATATATGTACTCTAATAGGAATGAGGATTATATGAGGTTTGGAAACAAATCAGGGATGTAGAAATACCAATATTAGAATAATTTAATCTTATCCTGGTGGTTTAACCTTGATAGATCTAGATTTTATCTGTTAAGGGAGATTTTATCATTGGTTTGATCTTTTTTTAAAGGAAAAAATTTCAATGATTATGGGGATTTGTTTCTTCCAAAATCCTTGGTTTATTTTTTTGTTCTAGAGTACAATGTGGATATGGAATCCCGCCTTTTTCAATACATAAACTTTCATTACATTATACAAAACTGAGGATCTTTAAGGTTTAGTGTCTTGGAAACCAAGAACTTAATACATGAAAACATAGAACGTTATTCTTAAAAACTTTAAAGGCTTCTCCTTATGTTCATCCAAGGTTTATTACTGCATCTAATAACCTGGGGACATACATCAAAAGAAAGGGTGAGTAGAAGTCCCAGTAAGGGAAACAAGGGGAAACATTTAACATGTGAACTTGAGATACATCAATAAAGTCATGAAAAAGAACTTTAAGGCATGAGAAAGAAATCGCGAGGCATATCATAAAAAAAAATATTTCATAACTTGAATATGAGGCCACAACATTTAACTTAGGAAATAATTTCCATTTCACCATGGTTTATCCCCAAGGTTTCATTAAAACAAATTAACAAGGTTATTCATCAAGGTATCGTTAAAATTGTAATCCCTAGAGATTACATCATTACCCAATGCATTGGAGTGATATTAGGGAACACCCTTAAATTTTTATTTATAATCATGTGATCCACATATATCATCATCAAACATTTCATAAAAAACCCATATAGCATAATAGAAATGGGTTTCATTTCATAATCATAACGTTTTAAAAACTGCTTTTAAGACATGATCTTTATGTCACTTTAAACCCACAGAAAAGGAAAGATGGTCTCATATATGTAAATACAAGAATTTAAAATAGAACATTTCGATATATATGTGAATACCCCTATAGAAGAAAGATCTTTTACTATTCACTTAATAAAATAAAAGAATTTGAGAAAAAGAGAGGGACATTTTGAGACAACAATTCTGCAGCATAACGACTATGTTATAGGGTTTTAGAAAATATTGAAAAGAGGGGGGACATGGGTCACCCACTCATAAATGATCCATAAAACAGTATAGGGATATAATATAAAGTATATAATTACATGTTAATGAAATTTGAAATACATACCATATGAAATGAAAAACATGGAAGGAAGACAAAAATAAGATTTCTCTTATGAAAATTCGGCAGCCTAACGACGTCACTTAAAACATACAAAATGAATTGATGAGATAATATAGGGTCTCTCATATTATTAACATATAATAACAGTATAAAGAATATAGAGATCATACCCCAACATAATAAAAAGGAACTTGAAAGACCTGACATGAAAATAGAACTTGAAATGAGAAAGGTGAAAGAATCCCTTACAAAAATTCGACAGCCTAACGGCGCCACTTAAAAATTCTTCAAATGAATTGACGAGAGAAAGAGGGGGTCTCTAATCATATGAAAATGAAAAGTAAAGTAGGATAAATATAAAATAAAATCCCCAAAATAAGAACATGGATCTTAAAATAAATGACATAAAGGAGAATACATGAAAAGAAAGAGATAGGTAGGATCCCTTACCTTGAAGAGTAACTTTGAAATCTCAAAGTTTGGGACCTTGGGAGGATTGAGGGCACCTTGGGAGGAATCTTTGGGAGGAAATGAGACCAGAAATTTGTTGAGGAGGGTTTTGGAATTGAAAGTATGTGAGAATGGCTTGGTATTTATAGGGTAAGTGAGGGGACACGACATTAATGGCCAAGGGACACCTCATTGGTGGTATTGGAAAAACCATGGATTTGACCGTGGTATTTTCCCATGGTATTGCCCACTTGGGACACCTCATACCTTAAAATACTATTCATAAGTCAACCAGAATTATTACATAATTATTACATCCTTAATGACGTCATTAAACACCCGAAACTCTAAACTAAAAATTCACTATTCACCGAAAATTCATCTTTTTCAGAAAAATCACAAAACTTCATCTTAACATAATATCGATGCTCTGAATTCCAAAATGAACCCCATTTTATAAAAATAATTTTCTAAATATTTTTAATTTAATTTTTAAATAAAAAACATTATTCACCCAAAAAAACTAACAGTTAACTAATAATTTCTGAAACAGTTATTTACCTATTTTATTGAATGACATTACTTAATCAAGGTGCCTAAATTATATGAATAATTTCTTTAAGTTAGATTACTAATCCATTTGGTCACATTACTAATCCTAAGCGTAAAATCACTATTCATAATTTACTATTCACCAAAAATTATGTTGATCTTATTAGACTCTAAATTTCTTACTGAACACATTTACAAAAGACCATTTTTTGAAAATCCTTACACATCATTAATTATTTAAGGTTTACATAAATATTTTAAAATATACTTTTTTTTAAAATTCATTCATAAGATACATCCTATATTTATCCAGACATCTGAAAATTCACAAACTTCACCATAGGAAGAAATCACAATTTTATTTATCTCAAGGGATTACACAAAGTAGCTATGGTCTCTTTACATAGCCCCTTACAACACCAGCATAAAACCTAAGTGTAAGGTGTGCTAAGGTGATAGAATCTTGGGGAGGCTCAGATAACATTTCCCAAGTAGTAATCTCCACTAACTTGAACTTATCCCGTAGGTGACTCCGTTCAAGCTTGAAACACTGGAGTTCGGCTTGGGCTTGGTCCAAAGCAAAGCCCAAAGATTCCACCTCCTTCCCAAGGTCTGATAAGTGGGCTTCATAACGTTCGAGTCTACTGGATGAAGCCATCGATTCTTCTTTCTGCATTGACCATTAACATCTCTATTAAATCGTTAAGAGTAAATTAAAATACTATTCAAAAAGTTTTTGTTGTTACATTCTTCCCCCCTTAAGAAATTATGTCCCCGAAATTTTAAACCAAAGGCCTAGTCAAAAAGGTGAAGTAATTTTGCTTCATTGTTTCCTCAGGATCCCACGTCGCTTCTTCATACTTATGATTCCTCCACAACACTTTCAAAAGGTTGGTAGTCTTGTTGCGTAGAACCTTGTCACTACGGTCTAAGATCTCCACTGGCTGCTCCTCATAAGAGGGGTCATGTTCTAGTTGTACCACCTCTGGGTTTAGTACATGTGAATGGTTAGGTATGTACTTCCTCAAGAGAGATACATGGAAGACATCGTGAACTTGAGCTAGGTTCAGTGGAAGTGCTAGATGATAGGACACTGCTTCTATGCGATCAAGGATTTCATAGGGGCCAATGTAACTAGGTATGTGATTCACTTTATTCCAAAACCGCATGACTCTCTTCCAAGGAGAAATTTGAAGTAAGACTTTGTCGCCAACACCAAACTTCAAGTCCCTTCGATGGTTGTCAGCATAGCTCTTATGCCGAATCTGAGTAGCCTTTATGTGTTGTTGGATGGCATAAACCTTTTATATCATCTCTTTCACAAGATCAGGCCCAAGAAGCTTCCTCTCACTAACTTCATCCCAACAAGTAGGAGTTCTACATCTATTTCCATAAAGAGCTTCATAGGGTGACATCTGAATACTCAAATGGAATCTGTTGTTGTATGAGAAATAAACTAATGGGAGGTGTTGATCCCATCCACCTTTAAATTACATTGAGCATAATCTCAGAATTTCCTCAAGTGTATGAATAGTCATTTCAGATTGTCCATCAGTTTGAGGATGATAGGATATACTAAAATTTAATTCAGTATTCAGAGCATGTTGAAGACTTCTCTAGAATTTTGATGTGAATATTGGATCACGATCAGATACGATGGATTATGGTACCCCATGCAGCCTTACCACTTCCTTTACGTATATCATGGCAGGTTGATCCAAAGAGAAATCTTACCTAATGGAGATAAAATGGGAAGTCTTGGTGAGACGGTCCACAATAACCCATATCACATTGTTTCCTTTGGAAGTTTTTGGGAGACTAGTGACAAAGTCCATAGTGATATTATCCCACTTCCATGCTGGTATGGGTAGTAGTTGTAATACCCACATAGAAATTTTCCATTCTACATTTACTTTTTGACACACCGGGCACCTTTTAGTGTAATCAGCAATCTCCCTCTTCATGTTATCCCACCAATAATGATCACGAAGGTCTCTATACATTTTAGTGCTTATCGGATGTATAGAGAAAGTAGAGCTATGATCTTCATCCATCAGTTCTTTCTTTATCTCCAGAATAGATGGAACACATAGTCCTGTACAAAATTTCAATACACCTTCTTGATCAATATTGAAATCAAGAAGCTTCACATCCTTCACAGCCTCAAACTTCTCCAGCAACAAGAGATATTCTTTTTGAGACTTCTTGATCTTATCTAGTAATGAAGGTTGATAAATCAGTTGGGATAGGGTTGATGATGTCCCTTCCCCTACAATTCCCATGTCTAGCTTTACTAGATCCTTAATCAAGGGATCTCCTACGATCCTCATTATTGCCAGAACAACAGGGTCTTTCCTACTTAATGAATCTGCGACTTTGATTGCTCTTCTAGGGTGATAATGAATTGAACAATCATAGTCTTTAATAAGCTCCAACCATCTCCTTTGTCTCATGTTCAATTCTTTCTGTGTGAAAATATACTTTAAACTTCGGTGATCGGTGTATATATCACATTTCTTCCCATAAAGATAGTGCCTCTATATATTTAGAGAAAAAAAAACTTCTTCCAACTCTAGATCATGCATAGGATAATTCTGCTCATGTTGGTTCAGCAAACGAGATACATCAGCAATTACCTTGTCATTTTTCATGAGGACGCACCCATGCCCTTTAAGAGATGCATCACTAAAAAAACGAATCCTTCTCCGACAGAGGGTAGTTTTAACACAGGTGCAGTAACCAATCTCTTCTTCAGCTATTGGAAACATTCCGTACATTCCTTTTTCCAAATGAACTTAACCCCTTTTCGAGTCAACTTGGTTAGTGGATTAGAAAGCCATGAAAAGTTTTTCAAAAACCTCATATAATATCTTTCTAAACCAAGGAAACTATGAATCTCAGTTATTTTTGTGGGTTGAGGCCACTCCTCCAAAACACTTGTATTTACAAGGTCAACCGAGATTCCTTCATTGGTTATGATGTGCCCCAAGAAATCCACTTGTTGTAACCAAAACTCACACTTTCTGAACTTTCCAAAGATCCTCTCCTTCTGAAAAGTTTGCAAAATAACCCTCAGATGATCTTCGTGCTCCTCACAAATTTTTGAATATATCAAAATATCATCAATAAAAACTACAAAAAATTTATCAAGGTAGTCATTAAAGACTCTATTCATCAAATCCATTAAAATAGAAGGAGCATTAGTCAAGCCGAAGGGCATAATAGTAAACTCATAATGCCCATATCTTGATCAGAAGGCAGTTTTGTAATATCTTCCTTCTTCACCCTCAATTGATGATAACTAGATCGAAGATCAATATTGGAGAAGAATTGAGCCCCATGAAGTTGGTCAAATAAATCATCAATTCTTGGAAGATGGTATTTTTTTCTTCACTGTGATCCCGTTCAGTTCTCTATAATCAATGCATAGCCGCATTGATCCATCCTTCTTCTTCACAAAGAGAACTGGTGCTCCCCAAGGAGACACACTCAGGTGGATAAACCCCTTCTCCAACACATCTTGGAGTTGTTTCTTTAACTCCTCTAGCTCCACATTTTCCATTCTATATGGAGTATTTGATATTGGTTGAGGTCTAGGTATGAGTTCAATGGAGAAATTTACCTCTCTTTTTGGAGGAGGTCCAGGTAACTCCTCAGGAAATACGTCCATGTATTCCTGAACAATCGAAACATCTTCTATTTGTATACTCCCTTTTCCTTTTTCATACTCACCGATTAACTCAATAAATAAGGCTATAGGAGGTTCCTCTAGAAAAGGATCAGGTTGGGATATCTCTCCTTGGAAGATAATTGTAGGTCGTTCATTCAAGACTACTGAGATTTCCTTACTTCTGCATTTTATCTTAGCATTATACTTTGATAGCCAGTCCATCCCTAGTATAATGTTGAATTCCATCATGGGAATGACTACTAGATTTGTGATATGATTGATCCCACAAAATTAAACACTAAAGTCTCTAAACACTATTGATTCATGGATAAATCCACTTGGATTCTTGACTAATAACTCTACCTCTAGCAGTTCGGGGATTGATTCTATATTCTTTTCAAACTTGGAGTAAATAAAGGAATGCGTAGAACTAGAATCAAACAAAGTACTTGCTAGTTTTGAGAGGACAATAAGAGTACCTTCTACCTTGTCATTCGGAGATTCAACTTCATTTGTTGTGATAGAAAACGCATGACCATGATCCCTTGGCCTTTGCTGAGGTTGATGGTGGTTCCCCTCTACTGCCCTCGGGTTTGGACAGTGATTAGAAAAGTGCCCAGGTTGTCCCCACATGAAGCATTGGACTTCAGGTAGGGCCAGAACCATCTTTCCTCTGTTGTTAGCATTGGGGGGTTAACGCTTCACCTCACTATGACAATTCCGAGCAACATGACCTTCAATTTTACACTTTTAGCACTTTCCACTTCCGATCAAGCAGTTCCCCGAATGCTTCTTCCCACATTTATTGCATGTGGAAAGTTGTATTTACTTTCCACCTCTTTCCTGATCAAAGATTCTTCCTAGGCTTGGTTCTAGAGATATCTTCTTCTCATTAGATTTTTGAGACCACTGTGTCTCACAAAACTTCTGTTCGACTTTCATAGCACTTCGAACTATTTCTTCGTAGCTATCATAGTCCTTGTTGGCTAGATTCTTCCGCAGATGAAGTCGTAGTCCACAAAAGAATCTATCAACCTTCCCATTAGGTTCCATGACAAAGCTTGAGGTATAATGGGAAATCCTTGTGAAGTTCATCTCGTAGATTCCAATAGATTCATTCTCCTTCTACTTCCGCTCGAGAAATTCTTTCTCCATTCTCATTCTCATCGAACGAGGGAAATAATTTTTGAAGAATATTCCCCGGAACTCTTCCCACTCCATAGCATCCATCTCTCCTCTTGGATTTGTGTTTTTGATCAGTGACCACCACTGATCAGCTTCTCCCTCTAGGCGGTAAACATCAAGGCTGACTTTTTCTTGTTCTAAACAATGAAGTACAGAAAAGATCTTTTCAATGGAGCTTATCCATTGTTCCGCAACCAATGGGTCAGTAGATCCACTGAATGTTGGTGGTCGTTAGCGCATAAAGGACTCAACAAAATGTTGTTCCCTTCATGGTGATATTAGCCTCTCATCTTGATTCAAGTTATTACTCATAAGTTAAGTCATTTGGTTCATCATTCGCAAGAATGTTTCCATTCCAGCTTCCATCGGAGGGCCGTCAGCGCATGGTCCATTGCGGTCACAATTTGCACGATTCCTCCTATTGCCTGCAATTTTCTAAAAGAATAAAATCTTAGTGAGAAACTTGTTTCATTTACGAATATTTTAACTATAAATGATTCTATATCTTAAAACTTCATGCTTAAACAATTATATTTCTCTATAATTCCTTCATAATGATTCATAAAAATCTTGAGATTAACCAAACATATCCCCTGAGAGTGTCGTAAGCAAGAGTGAAGCAAGGCCCATTGTCATGAACCCATTCCAATTCGAGTCTATCTCAAAGTGGTGTTTTAGGGTTTTACCCCTATGTACATCTGTGCTAGAGCCGCCTCTACCTTCTCGTATCCATACAAGTATGTACTTGTTTGATAAACCACTTACTCAATACTCACCAAAATACCAGGAACTTTTCCCTATATTTAGACTTTTCTACAGGGTTCTTCCTAATTTTTTCATAGCCTAATTTTCATAAATAAATAAACCATCCTTTAATACCAACTATGGAATCCTACCTTTTTCATTACATAAACTTTCATTACATTATACAAAACCGAGTATCTTTAAGGTTTAGTGTCTTTGAAACCAGGATCTTAAAACATGAAAACATAAAACATTCTTATTAAACACTTTAAAGTCTTCTTCTTATGTTTATCCTAGGTTAATTATTGCATCTCATAACCTGGGGACATAAATCAAAAGAAAGGGTGAGCAGAAGGCCCCGTAAGGGAAACAAGGGGAAACACTTAACATATGAACTTCAGATACATCAATAAAGTCATGAAAAAGAACTTTAAGGCATGAGAAAGAGATCACGAGGAATATCATAACAAAAATAAAGTATTTCATAACATGAAGATGTGTCTATAACATTTAACTTAGACAATCATTTCCATTTCACCAAGTTCCATCCCAAAGGTGTTATTAAAAAAATTACCAAGGTTATTCACCAAGGTATCGTTAAAATTGTAATCCCGAGAGATTACATCATTACCCAATTCATTGGAGTGCTATCCAGGTTCACCCTTAAATTTGTCTTTATCATCATGTGAGACACATATATCATCATAAAACATTTCATAAATAACCCATATAGCATAAACGAAATGGGTTTCATTTCATAATCATAACGTTTTAAAAACTTCTTTTAAGACATGATCTTTATGTCCATTTAATCCCAAAGAAAAGGAAAGCGGGTCTCATGTATGTTAATACCAGAATTTAAAATAGAATATTTTGATATATATGTGAATACCCCTATAGAAGAAATAGATTTTAGTATTCACTTAATAAAATAAAAGAATTTTAGGAAAATAGAGAGACATTTTGAGATGAAAATTCTGCAGCATAACGACTATGTTACAGGGTTTTAGAAAATATTCGAAAGAGAGGGGACAAGGTTCACCTACTCATAAATGATCCATAAAAAAGTAGAGGGATATAATATAAAGGATATAAGAACATGGTAATTAAATTTTAAAGACATACCATATAAAATGAAAAACATGGAAGGAAGACAAAAATAAGATTTCTCTTATGAAGATTCGCAAGCCTAACGACGTCACTTAAAACTTCAAAAAATGAATTGATGAAATTAAATAGGTTCTCTCATAATATTAAGATAAAATAATAGTATTATGGATATAGATATAATAACCCAACAAAATAAAAAGGAACTTGAAATACGTGACATGAAAATAGAACTTGAAAATGAGAAGGGTGAAAGACTCCTTTACAAAAATTCAACACCCTAACGGTGCCACTTAAACATTCTTAAAATGAATTGATGAGAGAAATAGGGGGTCTCTAATCATATTAAAATGAAAATTGAAGTAGGATAAATATAAAATAACATCCAAAACATAATAACATGGATATTAAAATAAATGACATAAAGGAGAATACATGAAAAGAAAGATAGAGGTAGGATCCCTTACCTTGAAGACTAACTTCGAAATCTCGACGTTTGGGACCTTGGGAGGCTTGATGGAACCTTGGGAGGACTCCTTTGGAGGTAAGGAGACCATAACTTCGTTGATGAGGGTTTTTTAATCGAAAGGATGAGATAATGGCTTGGTATTTATAGGGGAAGTGAGGGGACAAGGCATTAATAGCCAAGGGGCACCTCATTGGTGTTATTGGAAAAACCATGGGCTTGACCATGGTATTTGCCCATGGTATTGGCCACTTGGGACACATCATACCTTATCATACTATTCATAAGTCGACCAGAATTATTACATAATTATTACATCCTTAATGACGCCATTAAACACATGAAACTCTAAACTGAAAATTCACTATTCACCAAAAATTCAACTTTTTTAGAAAAATCCCAAAAATTCACCTTAACATAAAATTGATGCTATGAATTCAAAAATGAACTCAATTTTATAAAAAAAATTCTAAATATTTTTGATTTAATTTTTAAATAAAAAACACTATTCCCCTGAAAAAACTAATACTTAACTAATAATTTCTGAAACAGTTATTTACCTATTTTATTGAATGACATTACTTAATCAAGGTGCCTAAATTATATGAATACTTTCTTTAAGTTAGATTACTAATCCATTTGGTCACATTACTAATCCAAAGCGTAAAATCACTATTCATAATTTACTATTCACCAAAAATTATGTTGATCTTATTAGACTCTAAATTTCTTACTGAACACATTTGCAGAAGACCATTTTTTTGAAAATCCTTACACATTATTAATTATTTATGGTTTACATAAATATTTTAAAATATCATTTTTTTTCAAAATTCATTCATTAGATATATCCTATATTTATCCAGACATCTAAAAATTCACAAACTTCACCATAGAAAGAAATCACAATTTTTTTATCTCAATGGATTACACAAAGTAGTTAAGGTCTCATTACATAGCCCCTTATAACACCAGAATAAGACCTAAGTGTAAGGTGTGCTAAGGTGAGATAATATTGGGGAGGCTTGGATAACATTTCCCTAGTAGTAATCTCCACTAACTTGAACTTCTCCCGTAGGAGACTCCATTCAAGCATGACACGCTGGAGTTTGGCTTGTACTTGGTCCAAAGAGAATCCCAAAGATGCTACCTCCTTCCCAAGTGCTGATAAGTGGGATTCATAAGGTTCGAGTCTACTGTATGAAGCCATCAATTCTTCTTTCTGCATTTACCATTAACATCTCTATTAAATCTTTAAAAGTAAATTAAAATACTATTCAAAATGATTGGGTCGTTACAGTGGATACCCATTAACTTCATACAAATATATTACATCTTATTATAAGAATATTCATTACATTTCATTACAATACATTCCGTAATTGAAAATATATTTTTTTATTTAGAAACTAGGATACATAAAAGACTAGTATATAAAAATCTACATCTTCTTATACTAAGTTATTTATAGCTAGAACCCTAGTTACACATATCATACATAAAATTTCTCTTCATGTCCTACAGAAAAGTAAACATAATTATGGGTGATCATAGATGCTCGGTATGGATAAATAAGAGAGATTTTAATCAATAATAATTTTAAATTACAATATTAACATAATGGTATAAGAACATGAGCTTAAAATTTGAATATCATTCCCATAAATTCATAGATCAAAATCATGAGTCATATCATAAATCTTGGAAGTTCATACGAAATGAATCATAAAGGAATAAAATAAAATTATCCATTATAGAATAACATTGGAATATGATCATGTTATAAAATTGTGGAATAAAGTTTTGTATAATCCTAATAATATAAATCTTATGTCAAGGATTCACACTATGTAATTCATCACATGTTAGGCTTGGGTTAACCACCCGTGCACCTTCTATTGGATTGGGATAACTTCCAGTGTACCCTTCTAGGGATTGGGATAAAATAACATATACCCATTTATCTCCTAAATCATTAATCTTCTCCCAATTTATTGTAGGACTATAATGGTAAAACCCATATCATAATCATCATCCATTCATTTTTATTCCACAAGGTCATGAAAACATTTATCATTTCACCATGGATTACCAGGTGGAAAAAAGGGTTTTATAAATATTTCATCATTATAATCATAAAACATATAGTGAAAGAATAAGGATGGAATCATATGATCATAACCCTATTTAATCATTAGTAAAATAAAATGATGTTATAATAGATTAAAAATGTCTTTAAAATATAACTGCACTATTTATTTAGAGTGACACCAATTTCATTTTAAAATTATATATTTAAATCTAAAAAATTACAAAATATTAGGGATTTTTTTTCCATTCATATGAACCATTTAAACCTTTAAATTAAAACTCATGGAAAAGTGTTTTCATGTTATCTTAAAACCCATTCATTAAGTGTATGTTAATACAATGTTTATGTTCACACATTTTTTAAATAAATAATTCGATCAGAAAACAACTAATGTATTCCTTTTAAACTATTTTAGAGAAAATAAATATTTTGTAAAAAATTAATTAATTAAATATTTTTAGAATCATAAAATTAATCTTTAAACCATTTTAAATAAAATATGAACATGGATTAAAATAATCTCGGCCGAACAAAAAAGTATGTTTTCCTTAAAAACATTATTTCATATCATTTAGTGATTGGAGTGAGTAAAATAAAATTAAATCATGTGATTTGTAAAAATAATTATATGATAATAATATACATGATATTTTATAGAGATATATCATATAGTTTCATCATCCAAAAATTTAACCATAAATTGTTATGGTAAAAAGTGATGTTGTAACATAAAACTCTTACATCAAGTTTGAATTGCTTTATATGTGTTGTAAAATATTATATAATAAATTTTAATTAATTAAAATTAAATACCATAACTATATCCACAATTATAATTCAATAAATTGTTTACTTATATCATCTAATCAACCATTCATTAACAATTCCTTATTAAAATCACTGTTTGAGGTGATAAATGATTCTTTTTTCACTTATGTTTCAATTTGAATTTTATGGTCCTTGAATATTGATCATGGTTCCATAATATCCAAAATTATAATCATTATATAAATATAATATATATTCATTATATATATATTTATAAATATCAATAAATTACAGAGAGAGAAAAATGAATTACATCGTTCATTGAGATGTTAGTTCGTACGTACAAAGGAACATTTTTCTCATTTCTTAACTAAAAGAATAAACAAAAGAAAAATAATATTGTATCATCAAAGAACCATAAATATATATTAAGTATCATATATATTTTTCAAATCCCTTATTATATCCATTAATGCGAGACAACAATGGAAAATGCGTTGTATCACTGCATGGAAGTTGTAGTCCACACATAGATAGGTATTATACTTTTATTTCCCATTTGATTAGAAATAGGGGTCAAATGGTTATACCATAATAATTATAACATCCAAATATATTTATTATAATGTATTCATTATCTCCTAATATATGCAATGGGTTTTCTGAATGTAGAAGAATAAATAAATTAAAGAGGTCAGTGAATATTTATACCTCTTCTTTGAGAGACCTCAATTGGATTACACCTCATGCCTTTAAATATTGTTCTTAAGAGAAGGTAGGAGGATATAGGATGAAGGTAAGGGAGCATGGAAGGTTTTATGGTATGTATATTCTGATCTATATGTATTACACTTCATAATTAATGGAGGAGAGGAGTTGTCCTTTTAAAAGTGATGGAGACGACACACAGGGAATTATATAAAAAGATTAAAAAAATATAATGTCCTTTTTTTTCATTGGCTCCAAATGGATATGAAATTAAATGTTGTATAAAATATGGTCTAAATATATTCAAAAAATAATATTTATACAAGTGTATAGGGAATTCTTACCATTAACTCTTGGTTTTATACCCAGTAAACTCATTTTAACTTTAAATGTGGTAACATATTGTTAATAAATTAACTATTCATTATGGGAAAAAATTAAAGTGTCCTCATTAGAAAATTTGAAAATGATTATTCCAAATCTGTAACTAACTTTATCTAATTCAATTTCTATAAATTATAAAAATTAATTTTAAAATAAACACACAAACCACAATGAAAAACTTTTTAAAAAATATTCATTATCAAGAATGAAACTGAATTGACATTCATTATTTTCATGGTATAAAATATTAAATAAAAGTTAAAAAAAATTAATATATAATATATGAATTTCATTAAAAACATTAATAAATAATGAATTATTGCATTTATTAAGATAAAAACACTTTTCACATATAAAAAAAATTCCTAAAAATAACACTTTATACCATTAAATGATTTTATCTATATTCTTAACCATTAGATAACTAATTTATGGATGAATATTAATTTATTCATATATATTATTCATATATTTCATTAAAATAATTTTTTAGTATTGATTAATATATATTATTTAGATAAAAAATATAACATGATGATAAGTACATTTCATTGAAAAATTTGAACTTTAGTCATTAAATAGTTTCATTAAAAGTGGGTTCTTATCAAAAATAATTTACTATTATACATATATTTCATAATGTAGTAAATATTATTCACACCATCCAATCCAAATGTTATGTTATAAATTTATAATACATTACAAGTTCATTTGAAATTGGGGTTATGTGTAAAGCAAGGTGTTGGATACATAGAGCTTATTTCAAATTAAATACATATAAAATATTTAGGATTTGCATTCTACCCCCATTAAAATGAATTTAACCCTAAAAATTATGTCACTCTAATAATATAATAAATGATTATATAACTTCTTCATCACATCCTTACATTCCTGTGTAGCTTCTTTGAATTTATGATTCCTCCATAGAACTTCAACCAGGTAAGTATTATTATTCTAAATCACATTACCTATATGATAAAACATTTATACTAGTAATTATTCATAGGAAAGACCATTATACAATAATACAATATTAGATACTATTATATATGAATGATCAGGTGTGTACTTATCTCAAAATAGTTACATAGAACACATAATTATCATGAGAGAGTTTTGGTGGAAGTGCCAAGGGATAAGCTACAGTCCCTACTTGATAAAGATTCTTGAAGCGAATAAAATTCCTATGGCTCATATTCCCCTTATTTCAAAATAAAATAACCTTCTTCCATGGATAACTTTTTAGGAATACCTTCTCAGAAATATTGAATTATAGATGTCGCTACTAATTGTCAACATAACTGATCTGCCGACTCTGAGATTGAAGTGTCATTGAATGGTTCTAACCTTCTTTGTCATTTCCTCAACTTGATCATGTCTCAATATCTTTCATTATATAACATTATCCTAGATTATAAGATTATTGAACATCTTTCCATATAGGTCCTTGTAAGGATCCATATGAATGCCCACGTGAATGATATTATTATAAGAT
The DNA here is from genome assembly GCA_963277665.1 of Viscum album. Lineage (NCBI taxonomy): Eukaryota > Viridiplantae > Streptophyta > Magnoliopsida > Santalales > Viscaceae > Viscum > Viscum album. The sequence goes on along the minus strand of OY728151.1, from coordinate 1,506,236,516 downwards.
ATTTTGATAAGAGGAAGTTGTTGATCCCAACCACCTTTGAAATATAAAAAATTACACTAGATCATATCTTCTAGGGTTTTAATGGTCCTCTCATACTAACCATCTATCTAAGGATGATTATCAGTATTGAAAAACATCTTCATATCCAGAGCATACTGAATAATTTTCAATAACATCAAGGTAATCCTTGGATCTGCATCAGATAAAATTGAAAGTGGTACTCAATGAAACCTTACCACTTCCTTAATGTATATCTTTTAAATCTCATCAAGAGATAAATTTTCTCTGATAAAAAATAAAGTGTTCTGACATCATAAGTTGGTCGAGTAATACCAAAATAGAATTATGACCTTTTGAAGTTTTGTTCTGTGTAATGATGAAATACATTGTGATGTTTACCCATTTACAATATAGTATGGGTAATGGTTGTAAAATCACCTTAGGATTCTATCTCTCATTATTAAATTATTGATATACCAAGCATGGAGATAGATATTCTTGGATATCTCTCTTTAGGTTATCCACCAAAAATACTCTTTCATAACTTTATACATCTTTATAATTCTAAAATTAATATTAAATGATGGGATTGAGTTTATTACAATAGACACTTCTTTAATAATGGTATTAATGGGACAAATACTCAATTATTAAACCTTATCATTTCATCAAAATCATGGTTGAACTTAGTGACATTTATCACCTTCTTTTGTAGCTCCGACTCTTTCTTTTTCACCTCATTAATATTATCAGGGATATATGATCAAACAATAACTTTAGAATGATAATATTTTCACCCTTAATTCATTATTTCCTAGTCCACTCTTTTTAAATCATCAGATATTGGGTCTTTCATGATCCTCATCATAGATAAGATAACATGATCATTTAAACTCAAGCAAAAACACCTTATTCTTTTTCCCTAGGTGGTAATGTATTAATATATTATAATATTTAATCAACTCCTAACATATTCTATAATACATACTTAACTATTTTTAGGGGAATAAAAAAATTAAACATTTATAATCAATACATACATCACACCTTTTTCCAAAATTATAATACCTCTATATCTTCAATGTAATGATTTCATATGTTAACTCTCGGTCATGGGTCTAATAATTCATCTAGGGAAACATTAATTGATATGATGCATAATCTATCACCAAATCATTATATTATTATAACTTATCGTATACCTTTATTTGATGCATTATTTAAAATCACAAATCCTTCTTCACTATAGGGTAGTTTTAGAATAGTTTAATTATCCAATCTTCCCTTTAGTTCCTTAAACATTCATTCGCATTCATTAGTAAAAAGTAAATTGAATCTATTCTGAGTTATGTTTGTTAGTGTATTTGATAGACATGATAAATTCTTAAAAAAATCAATAATATCCAATCAATACAAGATAAATATGAATCTTATTAAAAGTGGTGGGTCTCAGGAAATGTTCAATAACACATGTCCTTGTTGGATCTAACCATATACCATCAATTGAGATCATATAACACAAAAATGAAACTTTTTGTTTCCAAAATTCACAATTTTCATTATGGTCTTTAGTACAATCCACAAGTGATCTTCATTCTCATCCTCGCTATTGGAATATATATTAATATATTCTATAAAGACTATAAAAAATTTATCAAGGTAATCTCTAAAGAATATATTCATTAAATTAATGAAGCTGACTAGAGAATTAGTAAGACTAAATGGAATCACTATAAATTAATAGTGTATTTACCTCATATGGAAGGATTTCTTTTTTATGTATTGAATTTTGACCCTCAGTTAAGAGTATCCAGATCAAAGGTCAACCTTGTAAAATTATTGTTTTCCTAGTAATTGATCAAAAAAATCATTAATATAGGGTATATTATTCTTAATTTTATCATGATCTATTTATTATTTCTATAATAAATGGAAAGACACATTGATCCATCTTTTACATTAACAAAAAGAGTTTGTGAACCCATGGTGATGCACTAATAAAAGTAAATATTTTATCAGGATTCTCTTAGAGTAGCTTCTTCAATTAATACCACTCAATTGGGGGTAGTATATTTGGAGTCTTTTAAATAGGTTTACTGCAAGATATAATTTTTATTGAAGACTCAACTTCATGATGTGGAAGAATACTAAAAAAAATATTTTGAAAATATATAAAAAAAAATCATGTGCAATAGGCATATCTTCGATTTTGAGTTTTTCCCTGACCATCATTGATAAATATCCCCATTGTATATTAATTAAAAACTATAAAATTGATGCATATTCAATTATAAGTTAATATTCATCCTTGTTCCAATAAAAAATAAAAGGATGGTTCAAAATATAAAATGTGACATCCCTTCCTCAAAAATTGATATGGACTCTATAGAAAGAGATATAATTCATTCCCAAAATCCAATCAAATCTATCGGGAGGGAGAATTAAAATATTTTTTAGAAGAAAATTTCTAAAAACATTAATGGGGAAGAATCATAAAATTGAGATGCAATCACTGTACCAATATGATTTTTCACTACCAATTCAATATTTAATCATTATGTTTGTAATTTGATACCCTTAAAAAATTATTCATATAAAAAGGGGTTAGTAGATTTAGAATCAAATAAGATATTAGTAGTTCTAGAGTGTATTGTAACTTTACCTTTTTCCACTTCATTATTTTAATCCACATTTGAAATTACGATCACGTGAGATTTCCCATTTTATCGAGGATTAAAAGGTTTCTGACATCGATCATCATCATTAACCCTTAGATTCGACTGTTTATTAGAATAATTTTCATACTCAGTGATATGAAACATTAGAGTTTGGGTTATGAATTCAATGAGGGTTTCCCTCCATTTTCATTATTACATAATTTTTTCCCATCATGTTAACATTTTATTTCATGATGAAATTACTTTACACAATTAAAAAATTTACTAGTCCACTTAAGAAAATTTCCCCTATATTTCTTCTATAATTTTGAAGAAATAGAAGAATCATATTATTTCTTGCAAAAATTTTTATTAGAATTTATTTTTAATTCCATCTTTCATTTATTAACTAAACCAAAATATTTATGGATGATTTTGATATTCATTTTTACCTTGAGTGAATAGAATGATTCCTTCATAGTTTCTAAAGTCACTTATGGCTAAATCCCTTCAGAAGCATGGTTTTCAGCCACTAAAGAATAAACCAGTCTTGATTTAATGTCGGATGATAATAAAATATTATTTCCTATTGAGTCTTGTAAAATATTCCTCATATATACTAATAGATTCGTCATTGTTCTACTTTATCTTAAGGAATTCCTTCCTTAATTTAATATCAATAACACAAGGAAAGTACTTGCTAAAAAACAAACTTCTAAACCCATTCCATTCCATGGATTAAATTTAATCTTATTTACTTAGGTTCTTGATAAGATTAAACCACTGATCTACTCATCTTCCAAATGATAAATAACAAAAAATAACTTTGTCATGCTCTGAGACCGGATAAAAAAATATCATTTTTATGGTATTGATCCATTTCTTATCAATTAGTATATTAGAGGACCCCCTAAATGATGTTGGATTTTTCCTAATGAAAAACTTAGCATAATGTTGTTCCCTCCTTTCCAAGTTTATAATAAAAACATGATTTATTTCTTTATAAATTTTTATAAGAATGAAAATGAGATTTTACATTCCATATCCAAAACAAAATTGGTTGATTGGGAGTAAAATCATTGGATTTTCCATCACATTCAGAATAAATATGGTACCTTTTAGTTCTATCCATTGAATACAACAAAAAATCATAGTCTGAGCAACAATAATCATAGTGAGGAACCGTACAATAATGAAAATAATTTATTTTATATCTAAATCATTACACCTTCTTTTTTATCTATAAAAACATAAATTTAACATTGATCATCCATCTATTTATATCCATCATAATAGTTCATAATGAAAATTAGAATTAACCCAAAAATATACCCAATATGAAAGCACCTAGTTAGGATTATTGTATCACTGATAGGGGGATGGGTGAATCAATGATAATATTTTCCTTTTATGTTTCTTTTCAAACTAAACAAACTTCACCTCCTATTAGATATTTCAATTCCCTGGTGAAAAAATACAACACACATCTATAGGAACACAAATATTTAAAAGGATAAATATTGAATAAGAATAGTTATGTCTTTGGTATGTTTTAGAAATGATCCAATACCATACAATCCACTAGAAATAAATCCTTGGATCACAATGAGTATGATGTACCCATACACTCATGTATCACTATGAAACAATCCCACTAGTGTGTGTGCACCCTCTTAGAATAAATTGGGTAATACAATTGTTATGTAACAACTCATGTTACCTATCCTAATTTTCAATTAAACAAATGTATTTAATTAAAATAAAATTCTTAATTTCCTTTCCCAAAATAAAGGTAAGAACCTCTTGGAAATTTCTGCAGAAAACTCAGCCCTATTTTTTTTTGTCCGATTATCCTAGTCTGGTTTCTCTAAGTATGATTATTCTAGTCTGATTTTCATTAAAAAGAATAAAATAGAAATGAATCAGCACTGCATCAATACAACTTCCTCTGTCTGGAAATCCTCATTACGGAAATATCGAGTATGGAAACAGAAAATCCAATTAATTGAACCTAATATGATGATCCAATAAATATAATTGAAAAGACAAATACGATGATCTCTTGATTACAATAAATTCTGAGTACGATGATCAGTCAAATATAACGTTTCAATCTTGTCTATGTATTCTTCCAGTCTAAATGTATTCAAAAAATAAGGTATCACTTTCTCTCACTGAAATATTAGAGCTTCTATCTCTACTATGGTGAATATTAACTTTTCATCAGTCAATTATAATGTACTTTTCTCCTTTTATAGGTGACCTTTGAGGGTTTTGGAAGGAAACCCAAAATCCTTTCCCACGCACATAAATTCACCCCTAATACAATTTCACCTAAAAACTAAAAATTCATTTTGACTTCATTAATGATTTTTGAGGCCTCTTGTTTCTTCTTCAACCTTCTTATCTATCTTTATCCCTTCATTATAATCTCTAGACCGATTTCGATTGATGATTCTAATTACAAATATTGAGTTTTATTATTCTCAATCCAATTTCTTCAATAAAAAGCTCTGTATCAATTGAAATAAATGTATGATGAAATGGATACCATTCAAAATTTTTTAATTCAATTCTTAAAACCAATTAGAATAAAAATATTACTATTGAATTTACATTCCCCGATGAAAATTCATTGGGAAATCTCATTCTCCCCTTTTTTTCTCTTGACCAACTAGAGATTTAAAACATCATCTTCTCCTTTTCTCTTAACCCTGTTACAAACCATCAATGTAATTAAACCCTTTTAAAATGGTTCACAAAATAATTGATCTCATTTTCATATTATCTTCTCTTTACCCAATTGAAACACCACTTCAAAGTGTAGAAAAATTAAACAATACATGTCCCACTTGGTAAATACATTTGAAAAAAACCAGAGTATAATCATCTCGGGATACAATTATTTGTGAGTATGATCATTTCTAATTACAATCATCTCTAGGTATGATATTTTCATACTTAAGCCTAAATTAGATCATAATGATGTTGTTCAACCTAGATAAGATAATTTTTGAGTACCAAAAGTTTTTATATCATCCGATGGAATACATATTTCTATAGTAAATCAGTACCACCTCTTACTCTTCTTTCACCAAGATAATATTTTTTTGAAAAAAAATAAGTATCACTTATTTTTATCTACCATGAAGATATGATAAATATGAGTACAATATTTTTTGGAATAGAAAAAACTCTTTCACTTGGCACCAGCTTTTAAATCAGTACCAACTTTATAATCGGCACAACATTTTTCTCTCACTCCCCCTTTCTTCCATCAAGCTTACATCAAAAGTTATCATTTCAAATTATGATTTATATGAAATAAAAATTATAAAATCATAATAACAATTAAAACATCACAGTCAAACTGACCCCAATTTTCCAACAGAATAAACACTTCTTTCTCATCATATTTTGAGTGAATCTGATGACTATTTACTTCTAACAATATGTTTTCACTTTTAATTGGACCTAGGGTGAGTCTGATGAGAAATATTTCTTTCAAAAAATATTCATCTCATTACGATGGACTTTCACAGTGAGTATAATTCTATAAAAAAACATGAGTTTGATTCTTTATAAAAAAACCCCAATATGATTGTTTCTAGAAACAAATTGAAGTGATTACCTTTCTTCAAGTCTTACCTTGACAACAAAAGACAATACATTAAAACACTCACCTTCATCATTATATTTGTCCTAATAATATTACCCTTTGGATTTTATTGTGATCCATGTTTTCATAAGTCATTGTAATTTTTATCCTAAATTAATGGATTATATATCAAAAATTATATACCTACATGAGCTAACTCATTATAGGAAACAAGAATCATTGACATCTAAGCCATTTTGTCCAAAATTAGTTATTATGACAACACCTTCATCTTTCTTCCTCATATATTCTTCAACTTCTTGGAAAATAGAACAATTTCTTTCCTAAAACCAATCAAAAAACAAGTTAGAATAGTTCACTCACAAAACAATCCTAAATTCATAGCTTACCCACAACTCTCTATTTTATGCAATACATTTCGGAAAAAATAAAATTATCACCATTGTAAAAACAATATAAAGGTAATATGAGAGAGGGGATCGAAACACATACCTCAACCTTGATTAGTTTGAGGTTTGATTCTCATGTTCAACCTCAATCTAGAAAATAATTACTTAGGTAATGTTTTTTTGAAAATATAAACCACTTTTTATGATTTTGAAACATACTCCATCTTCAATTCATTCTTCTCCACAAGATCTTCGATGAAATGATATTTGATACCAATATGATTTGAACAAGAATTTTGAACTAGATTCTTGGTGAGATTAATTTTTCTTTGATTGTCCCAACCCAATAGAAAGTGTAACCTCAATTACACATGTAAATATTCCAATGGTGTTTTCATACACATGAGTTGAGTAGAGGATTGAGTTTCAGAAATATAGTTAGATTCATCCATACTGATATTTTCTGAATTTTATTTCTTTGAATTCCACATAACATAATTCCTTCCCACAAAGAATACTGAAACAGATGTGGATATTTTATCATCAATATTTCCTTCCCAATATTCATATGAATGCCTAAAAAATCAATAATCTATTATATTCAATACCTAATTCCAAATTCTACTGTTCATTTGATGTATATGATGATTCTTTTTTCTGTAATAAGATGTGATTATTTTGGAGCTCTATGAAATTTTTAACACAAGGTAAAAACATAAAAAATGTTGATTCTTAAGGTAGTCAAATAAAATAGAATCCAAATTACCTTCTAATAATCTTTTTGATTCACATCTTTTTCTTCTCCATATTTTCTCAACTTGGTTCCCATTGACATAGCTTTGGATAAAATTTCCGAGTTTTCCATGTTGAGCCTTTTGAGAATTTATTTAGCATAAATTTCTTGGGAGAGAAATATGTATTATTTATTTTTCAACATTTATAACCTATGAAACTATCTCATTTCCAGCATCAAGGACATTTCAAATACGGTCCTCATTTCTTTATCAAAACTTTCATAAATTCTTTCATTATTCCCAATAAAGATAATATCATCAACATAAATAATTACAATGAGGGAATGCTCTTCAGTTTCTATGATATAAAGATAGTTATCCAATCTTACTTTATTGTAATGCATCTTCCTTAATAATGTATCTAATTTTTAATACCATAACCTCAAATAGTGTTTTATACCGTACAAATCATTCTTCAATCCGAACACATATCTTTCATATTTTCTAATAACAAACCCACAAGGTTTCTCAATATAAACCTCCTCTTCAATAGAACCATTTTGTAATATAGACTTAACATCCATTTGAAATATCTCTAAGCCTCATTGCAAAAAAATATCAAGAAAGATTCTCTGTGTTTCCAATCTAGACACTAGAGAAAAGGTTTCATCAGAATCAATTCCTGCAATCTATGAATACCATTTGCAAACCAATCCTTTTTTCCCATATAACATCACCTTATTTATTCATATTGTTCTGGAAAAACCAATTTGTTCCAATTATGTATTTATTTTCAGGATTGGGTATGATTTCCCTTGTATTGTTATTTTTAAACTGATCCAATTGTTCATTCATGGTTTGAACCCATTTTGGATGCTCTAATGATTTTTTCACATCATTTGGATATACTTTTGAATATATATAAGTATGAGTAATTGAATTTATTTTTTCAATGTCTAAACCTTCTAATGTTGATCTCTAATTATATCATAATCTTTCACTTGCTTCCTTATCCTGAGATGAGTTTTTAGAGAATCATCTATATCACTTGTAATAACTAAGCTTGATTCTTCTTTTTGAGAAGGAATACAATTGTATGTATCCTTATTAGAATTATTTTTTACAAATTTACCAACTTCCTTGTCTGCATGAGCATGTTTAACTTCTTCTCCCTTTTCAACTACTTTCACATAAACTAAATGGAAAATTATTTTTGTTTCTTTTTTAAGCTTTTATATCCTATTCATTCTGGAGAATATCCAAGAAATATTCCATCTTCACCTTTCTGCACAAATTTCCCATAGTTTCTACATTTCTTCATTAAAACACATGGACTCCCAAAAACCCTAAAGTGTTTAAAAATTGGAGTTTTTTTTTTAACAAAATCATATGGATTCATAAATTATTAAGGCCTTTAGAAATAGTGGTTCTGAATATAAACAATAGTGAATATGTCTTGCCTCCAAAAGTAATGAGAAAGGCCATGTTTATGTAACATGGTTCTTCCCATTTCCACCAGGCTTCTGTTCTTTCTTTCAGAAACCCTATTTTGTTAGGGAGTATATGGGGAACTATAATCATTATGAATTCCATGATTCTAAAGATAATAATCAAACACTTCACTTCTATACTCACCACCATTATCTATTTGAAATTTATTCACTAAATACTCACATTACTTTTCTACTTTTCTTCTAAAATTTTAAACATTATCAAAGCATATGATTTATGTTTCATATAAATGAAACAATTAATGTGAGTAAATAATCAATGAAAGTAATGAAGTATTAATCTCCATTTTTAGATTATTTGATCATTGTCCCTTATATATCTGAATGAATCAGATCTAGGGGTTGTTTTGAAAAAATATCAATATTCATATGCACAAAATTTATAATATTTACTATATACAAGATATTGAAACACCAATATTTTATTATTTGAAGATAGTTAATGTCTCTAACACTATCAATTTTGGATAAATTACTCATGTTTCTCTGAAAAAAATTTCCCATCATTTTATGCCACAATTCATTCTCTTCCACTATTCTCAAGTAACTAGAGTTGTGTATTTCACCGATATAAAATAAATTCCACTTTATACATTGGCCTCTTGTAAAAATATTCCTATATTATTCACTTAACAAAGAAAACCCATATTTACTATAGATAACCTTATTACCCTCATCAAAAAATTTTGAAAGACTCATAATATTCTGTTTTATCCCATCAACATACAATGTTTTCTGGGATTCCATTTTTTCTTTTCTAATGATGGATGATCCAATGCCTTTGATTTTCAAGGATTAATTATTTCCAAATGTCAATGTGCCTTCCTTTAACTCTTTTAGATTATTCAATAGCTTCAATTCTCCTGTCATATGAGAAGAACACCCACTATCAAGTATCCAAGGATGTTATCCTTTTATGGATTTCAATACAGTTTCAACAACAAGATATTTTTCTCTTTTCTTTTATTTCTTCACTTATGGATTGTGAGAATTGATAATAATATTATGTTCTTCCTATAATAAAACCATAAATACTTTTTCAATATATTATGGTCGTTCACATCATTAAAAAATCGTTACTAGTGGCTGGGACCTATTCTTAGTCTTAATTCCACTCTTTTCAGACTTCTTCAAAGAAAATGTCTTAGCTTTATTTCTTTAAGGAGATTGACTCCCCCTAAATATTTTCCTTTAATAACCTATGGAATAATATTAATGTTTTTGGTTAAACCAAAACATATTTTCCATATGTTTGAATCCACGAGAGTTCCAGTAATGGCTATAAAATGAGTATTTTCCTCTAAAACGTGCTTGGGGAACAGAATTATGTGTACATTTTTCAGTTACCTTAATTTAATTTTCAATCGGATTAATCTTATTCCTTTCATCCTTAACAGAATCATAAGTATTCGAATATTTTATGGATCCAGAAAAAACTTTTTTAGACTCATGATGTTTTGTAACTTTTGAGTTCTTCACTTTGGACACATACATAACTTTCCCAACATTCTTCTTTTCAGAAAAAATTCCATTATTATTATCACCCTTTAAAGTTGAATGTTGTTGAACCTTATCAAGTGTCTCATTATGGTAACATTAACCAACTTTAGAGATATAGTTTTGGAAACTTTCACTTTTCTCTTGATCTTTATAATTTTTTTGTTGGAAAACTTTTAACTCTTATTCTTTTTCTTTTAATTTCACTTCTAGACTGTCATTAATATTATTTTCTTCTTCAAGTTATTTATTAAAATCATCAATACATTTCACCGAAATTTCATTATCATTAGAAAAAAATACTTGGTTTCTTTAGAATGCATCTTCTAAGTTTTTGTTTTTCTTTTCAAGTCTTATGATCTTTATCATATATTCTTTCAACCCTTATTTCAAATGGATCTCATGTTGAGTTTCTTCTTCTTCAGAACTACTTATTCTAAATTCTTCATCCTTACCTGTTGAAATTAAAGTATTTTCAATACCATGATTAACTTACTTTTTTTAGATTTAGTATCACTACCTTATTCTTCTTCATCTTTTGGTAATAAACTTCTTTTGGATTTCAATAAATTATTTTCATTCCCTTTGTATTTAAATTTTTATTCGTATCTTTGTTTCTTCCACAATATTCTTGGATTTGTTTCTTCTTCATCACTATCCTCTTCATTATTTACTCTAAGAAAGTTGTCCGAAAAGTGAGTAATGCATCCACATTCTAAATATTTCAAGGTAAGTTTATCTATGTATTTCAATGTTCCTATTTTCACATTTTTAGAAAACTAGGATAAAATATCATTGAGATTTTTACACACCTCACTTTAAGAGTCAGAATCACTATATTCTTCTTAAATTAGAATGCTCATTGATTTTTCTTTCTTTGTAGCCTTGAATAACATTTCTCTATCAAATTTGGTTTTTTCCTTCATATATTTCTCTCTTATCATTTAATAAGTAATAATAGTACTATAAAAATTGTCAAGAGATAATGTTTCAGGATCTCTGTAATCCAATCAAGAAACTTTTTCATGGAATTTCACAGGTAGGATTCTAAATATCTTTCAAAATACTACAAAGTCATCCATATTTTCAGAAAGACATCTGAATATACTCACTATATCATTCACCCTGGTAAATAAGTCCCTAATAGATTCATGCTCACCCATATTCAAGTCTTTATACATCAATGTCCGGATTTGAAAATTTTCGTTCTTATATTTTGTATTTCCTCCATATATGTCTTTCAATTTTTATCATATACCATTGGATATAGAAAAACCTTTAACTAATAAGAATGAACTATCAGAAATAAATGATAATATAGCATTATTTTCCCTTCCATCATTCTCAGGATGCTTCTTATCATCAGGTTTAAGAGGAAATTTATCATCAATGTGTGGAAACCCAACTTCTGTAGTTTCAAGAACATAATAACTGATATACATAAGATAAGGAATCATTCTATCCATCGAAATAAGATAATTCATTCCCTAGAAGACCAGAATACATTAACTATTCACATAGTTCCAATTCTCCATTATAAATGAATAAAAAAGGGAACTAACCCTTTGATACCAATTGGAAGTGCGCAGTCATGATGATTGTATCACTGTGAGGGGCAGGGGTGAATCAGTATTGATCTTTCTACTTTAGGTTTCTGCTCAAATTAATCAACCTTCACCTCCAATTAGATATTTCAATTCCCTGCATGAAAAAAAATCCAACTTACATCCACAGGAACCCAAATATTTACAAGGTTCCCTATTCAATAAGAATGGCTACAACCTTGGTATGGTTCTGAAATGATCCAATAACATTAAATCCACTAGAAATCAATCCTTGTATTATAATGAGTATGATTTTACCTTACACTCATATAGGACTATGAAAATATCCCACTAGTGCATGTGCACCCTCTTAGCATAAATAAGGCAATGGAATCAATATGTAACAACTCATGTTACTTGCGCTTCCTTTCAATTGAACAATTTTTTTTTTCAATTGAAACAAAATTATAGAATTCCTTACCCAAAAGAAAGGTAAGAACCTATTAGACTTTGTTGAAGAAAAATCATTCCAATTTTTATGGGTCTGATTTACCCAGTCTGATTTCTCTTAGTTTGATTCTCTCATTACAATTTTATTACAATAGAATACAATAGAAATGAATCGGTACCACATTAATACAAATTACTTAGTATTGAAATCCTCAACAAGGAAATAACTAGAACCGAAATCCCGAAGCCGGTTAATCTATCCTGATATGATGATCAGCCGAATAAAATTGACATGTCGAATACCATGATCCACTGAGTATGATAAATTCTAAGTATGATGATCAATCGAATAAAATGATTCAATGTTGTCTATATATTCTTCCCTTCGAAATGTATTCACCATAAAGAAATACGATATCACTTTCTATCACTAAAAAATTATAGCTTCTATCTCTACTATGGTGAATAATAAATCATCACCAGTTAAGTACAATATACTTTTCCCTTTTAATAAGTGACCTATGAGGGTTTTGGAGGGAACCCAAAATTCTTTATCGCTCATATAAATTCACCCAAAATGAAATTTTCCCTAAAATATTATAATGTATTTTGACTTCGTCAACGCTTCTCAAATATTATCATTTCTTCTTCAATCATCATCTCTTTCTTCATCACTTAATTTGAATTTCTAGACTGGTTTATTTTACTAAGTCTGATTATAATTGATTATTCTGATTTTTCTAAATCTTATTTCTTCATTATAAAGCTATGTATCAATTGAAAAAAATGTATGGATAAATGGATACCATTTTTATTTTTCTAAATAAAATTATTAGAATTTATTTTAATCGAAATCTAAATTTTGAATGCAAAGACCCCACCATGAAAATTCAATCAGCAATCTCATTATCCCCTTTTTTTCTCTTTGCCCACTTGAGATGAAAAAGTTCCTCTTCTCCTCCTCTCTTGATCCAATTGGAAACCTTAAATGTAGTTCAACCCTTTTGAAATGGTTGACTATATTGTCTATATCATTTTCAGTTTCTCTTCTCTTGACCTAGTTGAAACACCACTTCATGGGATAGATAAATTAAATCAATCCTTGACATAATTGATGAAGGTATTTGAAAAACAAACTAGAGTATGATCCTTTTGAGATACTATTATTTTTTATTATGATCATTTTTGGTTATGATCATCTTTTGGTATGATACTTTTCTTCTTGAAACTAAATAAGATCATCCTGATGCTGATCAACCTGGATATGATCATTTCTGAGTACAGAAGGTTTTCATATCATCCCATGGAATACAAGATGATACAATAAATCGATACTACCTTTATCTCTTCTTTCACCCAGATATGAATATTTTGAAAAAAACGGTACCACTTCTTTCTCTTTACCATTAGGATATGATAAACAGGAGAACGGTCGTTTTCTGATCGGAAGCAACTCTTTCACTCATCACCACCTTTTCAATCGGCACCACCTTTTTCTTTAACTCCCCCTTTGTTCCATCAATATTGCATCACAAGTTCTCAATTAAACTTATGATTTATATGATATAAAAATAATTAAATTATCATCATAATTAAAACATCTTAATAACACTGACCCCAATTCTCCAGATAAACAAACACTTCTTTCTGATCGTATTCAGAGTGAATCTGAAAACCATTTACATACAGTAAGATTTTTGCACTTTTAGTTGGGATAGAGGTGAGTCTGATCATAAAAACGTCTTTCAAAATAGATTCTTCTCATTATAGTGGACTTTCACAGTGAGTCTAATTCTACAAAAAACATAAGTTTGATTATTTACAAAAAAACCTCAATATTATTTTTTCTAGAAAAAAAGTTTAGTGATTTCATTTCTTCAAATATTACGTTGAAAACATAAGTAAAGACATGAAAACACCCACCTTCATCATCATCTTGGTCCTAACACGATGAGTAATTATCTAGGTGTGTAGTATAAGGCCTACTCACTATTTATAGGTGATGATTGATTTAATACCAAATTAACCCATTTCATAGTTTTTACCCTTAGTTTAATTTGTTCCACAAAAGCATTCACATGCCTGAATACAAATGGGGACATATTTTTTAGGAAACCTACTCTTCTTTATTTATTGAAATATTGGTTTTTATTTTACAGTTAGACTTATCCTAAATGTAATCATTAAATTTTTCTCATATTAGTTTCCAAAACAATTAAGCCTTGTTATGATACCAACTAGGGATATCCAATAATTTCATTTGTAAATATTACATCTTATTATATGAATATTCATAATATATCATTACAATCCATGCTAGAATTTTAACGGTTTAGTGTCTTTGTATACCTAAATAAATAATAAAATTTTACATAAATGATCTATAACATCTCTGAAAAAATTATTCACAACCACCACCCTTCTCATACATATCATACTTAAAATATTTCTTCATATCATGGGTAAAAGGAAACATAATAAACGGTGAGCACATATGCTCAGTAAGGTAAAAAATGGTGATATCCATAAAAAATAATATTGTACGCATAACATGAGATTAAGGGTATGATAACATGAGAATGACATTTCAAAATAGTACCCAACAATTCATAGATCATAATCATAAGTCATGGCAAAATTCTTTCTAGTTCATTAAACATGAATCAAAAATTAATCAAAGAACATGATCCATCATAGCATAAAATTTGCATACGGTCATGTTATAATAGAGTGGAATAAATTATTTCATAACAATAATCATAGGAATATTATATTTGGGATACACGTCAAGACATTCATCACATGTTAGGAATGGGCTAACAAATCATGTACCATCATTAGTCTTGGTAGAACCTTATATATAACCTATTTAGGATGGGAATAACCTCCTATATACTCTTTGATATCATAAAAAATCTTCTTTTACCAATGCCTTGGATGTATATATGAGACCCTCACATCACATAATCATAATCAATTCATATTTACTCCATAAACTCATAAAAACATTTTTCATTTTATCATAGATTACACCATAGAAAATAAAACAAGTTTCATCAATGTTTCATAATTATAATATTAAACCATTAAAATAAATTGTTTTATCATAGAATAATATACCAATTAAATCATAAGTAACAATAAACGATGTTATCAGGGATGGAAAACATTAAAATATTAATGTAATATTTCCTAAGATAAATACCCTTTTCATTTTGAGATCACATATATAAAATCTAATAAATTAAAAAACATTTAGAAAAACATTTACATTGAAAAAAACCACATAAACTTGTAATTTGGTATTAGAAGAAAAGGGTAGTAATGATGTTATGAAAATTAATTTGTGTGGTATACGTTAAAACAAACACTTTGTTCACACCATTAGTAAAAAAAATTCATTTTGAAAATCACAAGATGATTCCTTGTAATAATTTTTTTGAAATTCATAAATGGATTAAAATGGATTTCGTATGTCTTTTGAGAATATTAAAAACATTCCAGAAAATATTTTACATAAAATAAAGACATGTTAAAAAATATTCATAGCTGAAAATAAAACAATGACATTTTTCCTCAAAAACATTCTTTCAGACATTTGAGTACTTGGATAAAGGAAAATTAAAGGAAACCATATGATTAATAAAAATAAACATAGGATAAGTAAGTATATAATATTTCAAAGGGATAGTTATTAAAAATTCACCATCATAAAATTAAATAAGAAACAATCTTAGTAATATGTGAGATTGTTACATTAAACACTTACCTAAAGTTTGACTTCATTCATAAGAACTCTATCCTCAGGTTTAATAATTTTTTATACATATATACTAGAAAAATATTAATAATTATAATAAAATAATTTTTTTACTTATAAAATCTTATCACCTATTCATTACTAATTCATTCTTAAAATCATTATTCTGTGTAATAACAATTTTGTTTTTCAAGTATGATTCGATTCAAATGTTACGGTCTTTGCATCTTGATCAGGATTATATCATATGAAAACTTTCAATAAAGATAAAAAATATATTCATTATATATATATATATTACCATACATAAATGTTAGTGATTAAAAAGATGAATTTCACCACTCATGGAGATGGTTGTTCGTACATACACATGAAAGCTATTTTGATTTTCTAACAAAAATGAGAAGGGAAAGATAAATAAAATTTTATCATTAAATAATATTTTTTTCATAAATATCATATAAATTTATTAATTATGTAAATATATCCATCATTTTGATGCAGCTATCGAATACTGATCATATCTCAATGTGGAGGTAGGTTTCCATATGTACGCAAGAGAGATACATTCATTTTCTATTTTATGAAAAAATGGGTAAAATGGTTGTTTAATAATTATAATGAAATTTAATTATATTTATGATACATTATTAATTATTAAATGATGGATAAAACAGGTTTATTGAATATGGAAGAAGAAATAAAATTTAAAGAGTTTGTTTAAGATTTATACAACTTTTTTGAGAGGCCTCATTTATCTTACAAATTAATCGATAAAATATTAGTCATAGAAGAATACTATAGGATAAAGGATAAATGTAAGGAATATTGTATTGTTTTTTGGGTAGGCCTTGGATGATCTATAGGGATCAAAATTTTAGAATAAGGGAGGATATCAGGTTTCCATTGAAAAGTGAGTTAGAGGACACACATGGAATTATATAAATTATTTAAATAATAGAAAGTCAATATATTGTGAAATTATATTCAAATGGCCATGAATATAGAGTTATTATATGATAAGGTCAAAATATATTAAAAAAAATCATTTATACAAGATTATGTGTCATTGTTATCTTTATCTATTTGTTTAACCTACTTGATAAACCCATTTCATCCTTAACTATGGTAAAAAAAAATTACTTCTTATACTATTAATTATGACCAAAAATAAAAGTGGAATCATTACCAAATATTTAAATAATAATTCTAGTTATGGAATTAATTTTATCAAATTAATTTTTTATAAGTTCCAAAAATTAATTTTAAAATAAGCATACAGAACGTAGTGAAAACCTAGTTTTAGAAAAAATGCATTCTTAATGATAAAATTGAATTTAATTTCATTATTTTACAAGTAAAAACTATAAAATGATTTTTAAAAGATTTTTATTCAATAAATAATCTATAAATTTAATTAAAAAAATTAATCAATAATAATTTATGCTAACTATTATGATAAAACACTTTTAGAATAATATTTTTTTAAAAAAAATAAATATTATTACCTATAAATGATTTTATCCTCAATAATAACCATTATTTAAATAATTTCTGGATGATAATTCATTTATTTAGATATATTATCATTATATTTAATTAAAATAATTTTTCAATATTGATCGATATATTTTTTTATATAAATATACATAATATGTTAAAAAATACATTTATTCAAAAAATAAGCCTTTTAGTCATTAAATGATTTCACTCATATTGGGTTCCTATAAAAATACTAGCATTGAAAATCTATTTAACAATGTTTTAAATCCTACCCATTACCCCTAATCAAACTACAAGGTTATAAGGGTGTACTATATCTCATGTACATTTAGACTAGGGGCTGAGTGTAAATAAAGCTATCAAATACCTCAAGTTTATAACAAAGTATATATATATACTCTTGGGGAGTTAAATTAACACCATGTTCTTGATCAATTTTTTATGTGGATATAATTTTGTGAATGTTTCAATGAAACCACTCAATATAATGCGTCAATGTGGGATATGGGTATTTGATGGGGGACTCTGTATGGGGGCTTTCCATGGTCAACTAAATATGTTATCACACCTGTGTGGATTACATGTGAATACCTAGGAGGATTTGTTTAAGTTGGATGAATATTGATGTTCATTTTCAAACCATGAAATTTATTTAAGGAATTGATTCCATGATAATTTGTGTTAGTTGACATGATTTTTTATTTGAGTAATCCCAAATTATAGTTGAGGAGCTATTTAAAGGTATCTATCATGAAATTCATAAAACAAAAGAGTAGTCCATTTCCTTTAAATCTCACACAATTCTCTTTATATGCACTTTATACTTTCATCAGGGTAACTCCATGATCAAAAGCTACAACGTGTGGAATCAATGTTATGTTAAGGAGAAATGAGAAATTAAAATTCAATCCCTAAATTCAAAAATCAAAATAATATGGGATATTCAGTGTGTTCAATGATAATTATTACTAAGGAAGATAATAAATAAATTAAAAAGATTAATTAGGTCTACCATAATCTATTGAGTGGATAAACTAGACTCACATGAGGTTGAAGATAATGTTCAATGACCTTTGACAAGTTTAAATATAGGAAAATATCTTAGAGCTTTTGATTGTGAGTCATGAAGGTGGTGCCAAGATGTTTCATGATTTTACGTAGGTGGAAAATTATTAAAAAAGGGTCATCCATTACATTATAAATAATAATTAATTCATCAATGATATAAATCATAAATTTAGGGAAGCTATATTGGACCAAAAAATGAAAACTATGGTGGAGAGAAGTTGAAGAAAATGATGTTAGGAGACTTCAGAACTTTGATAGGAAGCTTCCATTTCCCAAACTCTTGTTTACTACTTATTTCTATGAATTTATTTTTTTATGAATCAACAATTATTTTTTGAAAAACTCTCTCAGTGGGAAATCAAAAGTTATATTGTTCTTTTTTTACCTTACTCTTATTGATTTTTTCTTTTGGTTCATTACATTATTTGTTCTTCCTTGAATATTTAAAATATTTTTAAAGCAATAAAGGTCAACAATAATTTTCTTGATATAAATTTTAAGTCTTTAATAAATTTACCTTCATGAAATCCTCCTAAAAAGGAGTTTTGGTATTGAAAGAGAGTGGTGAACTGGTGCTAAAGACTGGTTTAAGTCTAGTTTCCTATGTTTTCTTTTTGAAAAAAAAGAAGGGGAAATAATTTCAAAAATAGAAAATATAATTTTATCTTTTCAACATTTAAATTCCATATAAATAACAATTTTTATTCAATTAATTCATAGTTTCACACATGTTTCATGATTTCAAAATTCTACACATTACACCATCACCATTTATTATTTTTTTCCTTATTTTTGAGCTTTTAATTGGGATTTTATAGACAACATTATTGTGGGATAAAACATACTTACTATTAATTAGTTTTAAGTAGGAAATTAAAAAATAATTTAATATTTAATCAACATAAAATTGAATAAAAATAAATAATGATTTTTTATTTCAATTAGAAAATAATTATTATATTTGATCTATGTTATATAGTAATGCTTCCTAGAGTTCCCTTTCTATCTTTTTATAGCTTCAGTTCACCAAAAAGGGCCACCCCTAATCCATTCTAGAGATACCTCAAGTGTGGAGGTCCCAACTAGAATTCTTTGATCACTATTTATGTATGGATATTCATAGAATTGTTGAGTAGTTGTGGAATTAGGGATATAGAATCCAAGGTCATTTCTATGGGGATAGTGGGATATAACAAAGTACATAGCCATTTGTGATATTATACTCCTCGATGAATCAAATAATAATATATATGTTATATTTGATGATCAAAAGATCATGGTCGATCTAATAAAATAGATCATTCCTTCTAGGCTAAGGTTCAAGGATGTGTGAATCACTCAGTAACCTAAACTCATAAAGGGGGAAACTCTCTTATGATGGGGTTTTTTGGAAACCATTTCTAATATACCCTAAGATAAGTAGGTTACTTCGGTAGATGAACTATTTTTTTGGGAATAAACATCATTGATCATCCCTATTCACTTCATACTAATATTTTAAGCAACATGGTACATATTAATTTTTATAGAGTAATAGGTTAAAAAATCATGTAGATTGAGTTTATTTAAAATAAGGGATTGAGTGATAGAATAGTGCAAGAAAATTTTAAATGTAAAAAATTTCACATATAATTCATGTCAAGTGTGTACAACATAAAAACTATAGGGTTTTATGAGACCCACATTAATGGTTTCTAAAGGAATACATTCACATTTTTTGTTATCTGTAAAGTGTATTGCTCATATAATTCTTGTACAAAGGTTTTATATATGGGATCTTTAACAGAATATCTTTTCTAATAGAATAATATTCAAATAAATTATATCATTAATATAATGTGATGAATAGGTAATCGTACTACCCTATTTATAAAGGTATGCATGACCACTGGACTTCCAGCTTATGTATCCCACATAGATGTTACGGGAAATACTTGGTTTTCCTCAAAATTTAATCATCTTCATTCTGATCAAATCCAATTTTGAGGAGGTATTTTTTGAATCCTAGAAAATATAATTAATACATTTTTAGAGATATTATAATAAATATTTTTAAAGGGAATGACTTGATAAAATTGGGCATTCCATAAAAGGAAAAAATAAACATACTATATAAAAGTTTTGTGGTTCCAAGTTTTATATGAGTGGGAGACCCAAAATCATTTACCATCACACCCATGTCAATATATCTACCATAATTTATAGTATATTTATGGTACTCCATTTTATCCACATTAAATTATTATTACATGGTAAAAAATTTTGGTGTGATGAAAATAATCTATACAACCTATTGGTTTTTATGAATGAGGTTTATAGTTTTCATTATCGAGTTTCATGTTCCATGTGGACTTGAACATAAATTTTAATTAGGTAGTGTTTCTACATGTCATGAAATGAATTTTTAGGAAAATTTCCTATAAATACATCCCCATCTTTTATTTTAATAGAGTAATAAATTTATCAAGGTATGAAGTTCATGAAATTGAATCATTTATGGGAATATCCTTCATGAGAAGGCCTTTGATGTTTAATTTCTATAGGTTTAATTTAAACTTACGTATGAAGAGGGTGTGGATACAAAAATAATATTTATGTGTTAATAATTTACCTGGAAAAGATTATTTTGGCTCTTCTATAAAGAAACCCTTGTGTGAATCCCCATTATATACCTCGTATAATGACATTCTAAAGGGTTTATTATATAATTCATATCTGGTCATGCATCTCAATACTCTTTTAAAAACATTCCCCACTCGTCGGCATAAGGGACTAAATTATAATAAATCCAATAGTTTTCAATGGTATATATCACCCTCTTCCTAATGGACCACCTCTATTTATATTTTGACTAAAGTTCATCCCTTCTATAAAAGATTATTTCTATAGGTATTTAGACCCTCCTTTCGAACTAAAAGGCCTTATTATCATCCTTTAAACTTGTTCAAAACCATGAAAATACTATTCCATAAAGGGCTCACCTAGACGCACTTGACATTCATTATTAGTTCACTATGGACTTCTACATGATATCCTTCAATCATGCATTTCTTTGTTAATATGAATTCTACAGTTTATAGTAAATTCCTGTTGGATTTGCCCCCTTTAATGGGGTCATCAAATTATAAAAAAAGTATTCCTTTAAAAATGACGATCAAAATCATTAAGTGAGGAGAAAATATGTTCCTGGTCCAACAAACTCATACAAGATTCTATACCCTATTATTCATAGATCTGAACCATTTGGTCAAACACCTAGTATCTAATTTATGATCCAGAAACATAGATGGGAAATTAATTCAACGTAATTACCAAACCTTATTTATTGGATCACATCACCTATGAGTATTTTCACCCTTGAATATTATGTTTCCAACTGATAAGAGATAACCAAAATGTTCCTCTCTTGCATACGTCCAAAACAAATAGTTTCTAGATTCATTTCATCAAGTTGTCTATTCTATATGGATTTAAACTGATTAGAATAAGTCATATCCATAAGAACATAAACTAAATGACATGTTAGTTCTGATTTCATAATCATATAATTTCCATAATTATTCCTAGTTGTATGACATTAAAAGGAATTCCATTTGTTCTTGATATGTTTCCTTATAAGGAACTTCCTTGGTTATGGTTTCAAAACCATAAAAGGCAACACGATTGTACTTTTCACAATACCATAAAAGGACTAACAAGTATTTTTAAAAGGAACCACACTCCATAGGTTTTGATTTCATTCATAGGGATATCTGTGTATCCAATATCAGGAGAATAATTTTAAAATCTCTACACCAACCATCTCCATGGAGGATATTGAACACTAGAGTGACCAACTATGTAGCTTCAAACCATAGTGTAACCAATCAATGATAGTGAATATGGATAACAAATGATCTATATAGAAGTTAAAATATATGAATTCTTTAAATCAATCTATTTCATGATAAGGGTAACTCAAATTTTTACATGGAAGGATTTCTTGGATAAACCTTAAATATATGATAGAGTTCCACACTAATAATTAATTCCCTTTCTGGGACGAGATAACCAACCATTATCTGGACCTTGATGGAAAATTTAAAGTATTGTTATCCAACCCAAATGACCATACATTTATTGAATGTGGGTACACATTCAAACAAAAAAAATGGTAATTAATGTGTAAGGGAATATACTCTATAGATATAAATTGTTGAACTCATTCAATTATGAATAATTGGGTACTTGAAAATCCAGTTTATTAGGAAAATCACCAATTAACCCTCTTGTGGAAAGGGTGAGATGGATAGTGTACTATTTTATCTTATATATAATGAAGTATTTAGACAAATAAGAAATAAATAAAGTAGTTGGTATATATAATTCATAACCTTTATTGATGACTTTATTAGGTATTATTACGTGTTTCTAATGGGAACAAGTTTGAAACATTTTAAAAGTTAAAAGTGTTTCACAATGAAGTATATAATTGACTAGGAAAAATTATTAAGATTCTCTGATTAGTTTAAGGTGGTGTATTATTAATCCATAAATTCACTAAGCATATGAAATTTTATATAATTTTAGAAAAAATAACTCCTCTTTGAACACTGTATTGGAACCATGTGTCTTAGATGGGAAATCTTACGTTGTTATACATGGTCCAGTTAAGGATGAGTTTGTGAGACCTTCTTATTTAATTCTGTGGATATAATCTCAAAACTATCATATTCTTATATAATCATGTTTTATATAAATAATTCATGAATACACCACTGAGATATGGAATGGTAGGTATCCTATTTTTTCATTTATAAAAAAATTATTGTTGTGAGGAATACATAATACATTTATCTTTGAAAATATTGACCCTAAGTCAAATAAATTTTTATTTGTTTGCTATCCCATGGAAATATTCAGATTTTGATCCTAAAATAATACTAAAAAAATTAGATGTGGATTGATATAATATTTTCCTTCTTGTGGATGACATGATTTGTAGAGTTAGTTTAAGTAACGTTAAACTTATAGAAGTGGAAAAAATAAACATGAAGTTCATCTGAGATGGATGTTGAGTCAGTTTTACCAAGATTTATGAAGGTTTAATTGACTCATGTTACATAAGAACATAAATTATTTGGAAGAATATTTCAGGATCCTAATATATATGTATTTATTTTGGAAAATGATAATAATTTAATGTTTATTGACGGAGAAACTACTACCTAACATGTGATCATTGGTAGTTCTAATTCTTATAAATGGTGAAATTCCATAATGATTTAGATGGACTCTATATACATTAGAATAGTTTGTAACATAGTGGATAAAACTAAAGGGGTGATATACATAATTTGAAAGGAAATATTTATAAGAAAACAAACATTAATGGTTGAGTGTATAACTATAAAAATAAATTGGTAGTGAAATGTTGTGAAAAAAACACAGTACTGTCTCTGACTAATCCTTTTCTAAAATTATGATAATAAAATCCATTAAAATATTTCTATCCTCGAAAAATCATTATGATTAAGTGATATATCAAATAGATATAAAAAAAACTTTCTATAAAGTATCCACCAACTCTAGGATACAAGGGTCTAGGAATTTACAGGTGGTATTAGATATAGTTTATTAGTTTCCATGTGAAATAGATTTGGAATTTACATGCCTAATATGAAAGTAATGATAATCCCTTATAATAGTTGATAATGTTTATCATATATGAATTTTTAATTTATGGCTCAATATTCATGATAATTATGATCCCACATAGCCTCAAAGTGATTTGTAAAGGTGGGTTCTCACTTAACAAAAAAGTGTTTCAAAAATAAAAAAAATGAATTTTTTATTAGTCTTTTTTTAGTGATGAAACTTAACAGAGGAAAGGTAATCAACAATCATAATAAATGTAGAGATTTCACTACTGAGCAATCCAATACATATAGTGTTGTAACTAAGAAGATCATGGATATATTAAGGAATTTGACTCAGATTGGGATGCATAACCTATCTTATATGAAATAACCTAATGTTCCATAGTAAGATTTACCCATATTTGATCTCTTCATGAGATAATATGATCAATATTTTAAGGGAACTAAAAATTCTCTTAGAAGTTAAATAATGGTGTCTCCTAAAACGACATTCCTTGATTTGGGAAGTAATGAAAGTGAAAATGTAATTTTGGTAGTTTATTGTTTGGGAAGAGATGTTGATCAATATTGGAAATTGATCTAGAACACTGAAGATGATTAATAAAATAGAAAATATGGAATGGAAAAATTTTAATGTGATAATCTTGGAGAAATACATTCCTCATGATAAATGAGATGATATAGAATGAAAATTCATCAATATAATACAGAAGAAAGAGGAAAGTGTTTCTAACTATAAGGAAAGATTTAATAGATTATAAAGGATTATTATAAAATATATACATAATCAAAAAGATTTATTAACTATTTATTTTATGGGATTCATCAAATCCTTCAAATAGAACTAGTCTCTAAAACGTAATCTTTATATGGTGATATGGTATCAAGTTCCATAAGGATTGATAAATAATTATCAAAATCACAAATTTTCATAGGAAATTAAGAGAATTATATGATGACTAAGAACCATGAAAATAGAAATGAGGTGAAGGAAAAGAAGATAAGGATAGAACTTCCCACATGTGATAATTGTTGAAAGAAACACTTAGGTACTTTATTAATGGGAACATGCGTTAGTTTTAATTACAAAGAAATGGGTTATAAGGCTCTTGAATGTTAGGAGAATAATGAAACCATTTCTATGAGATTCATAATTTATGAATATATGGACAATTATTCAAACCAGTTTCCCAAGTGTCATGGAAACTTACCATTGAATAATCCAGGGGGATAAGTCCAACCCTAATAAATTACTACAACTGAAGTTGAAATCCCATAGGTTTTAATAATATGTATCATAAACTCATTCATTATTTGATTCCAAATACATGTAATATTTTGTTGGATATAATATCATCCCTTGAAACTCTAAGAAAAGAATATTTAATTAATACACCTTGTAAGAATATGATTATTGGGTGATTTTTGTTATGATAAAAAATTATTACCTAGTTGAAAAAATCGTTATTATACTTAGGTTTATCTTTGAAAAAATCCTTATTTGTGGGATTTATTCAGTTTTAATGATTTAAGAACTAGTATAACATGCATAAAATAATATAGGAAATTGATCTTGATATAAAAAATTTATCATATTAACTTCATTTGTGATGAATATAAGGCCTTTTCATGCCTTCCCTGATTTATGTTCTTGAGCTCATTAACTTCCCCATGGATAAGTTTTTTTATCACTCTATATTAGTCCTTGTTTATTAGTTTAATCCTATAAGTAAAAATTTTCATATTCTCACAAATGTTATTCTTATCTGGGAACCTAAATATTTTTTATTTTTGGTAACATTTATGTTTCCCACTTTCCATATTCAAAAGGGCTTTATTATCTCTCGATGCCTTGTGGGTTTTAAAAAATGGTAGAACCATTGATTACTAAGATAAAATTGTGGGAACTAAATTTATTTAAGGGGGTAAAATGTGACAAAATGAGAGTTTTTTATATTTCACTTTAAATAAATTTAATTTCTTTAATATATTTCATTACAAGCAACATAGAGTTTAAATAAATCATGATATCCTATTAAAATATTATTATTTAAACGTGGTCGTTATAACCTAACTGTAAATATTGGTAGTATGAATTTGAGAAAAAATTAATTAATATATTTTTAAAGGTTATATATAATGAAAATACATTGAATAATATGTACTCAATTTTCAATAAAGTCATTCTATACTTCGAAAATATATTTTTATCAAAAATGGTTATTATTCATTTTTTGGAGAATATAATATAAATAATTTATACCACCTTAAAATAATTATTTGACCAAAATAACTTCATTTAATAAATTATTATGTCAAAATTATCTTACAATGAAGATTTTATAATTTTATGAATACATTGATTTTTCAATGAAAAGTAAAAAATACTAGTTTTTATTACAAATTGTACTTTCATTTAAAACATTTAAAAAGATAAATTATTTTTAAAATTATTTTAAAGGTAAAATTAGATCATTTAAATTTTGAATAATCCAATTTAGGTTATTAAAATTATTTTTATGTTGTATTTAGGTATAAAATATTTTTATACTTTAGAAAACATTTTTTTCTAGAAAACAACATTTGTCGGGTTTTGTAGGATTAATTTTAAATTAAATTATTACAATTCTATGAATCAAATCCTGAAAAATAGATTCCTTATTTATTAAGTAGAGAATAAAATTTATTAAATATGTCCCTTTTATTTTTTATCATTATGAATAGTAACCTTGGTAAATATCTGTCACCTTGGTAAGGGTAAAATGGGTAAAACATGGTAAAAACATTAGGATAAGGATTTAAAATTTCTATAAAACATTCCTTTATCCTACTAGATGAATGGATTTATGAAATTTTTATAAAAGTTTAAAAAATATGGATATTTGGTGCTATTTTTCATTGATTTTGACCTTCATGATATTTAAGTAAAAGATAAAGTCAAAAATATCACTTTCTTAATTTTAATATCATTGCTATTTTTTAATAGAAATAATGAAAACATATTCTTAGTTATAAAAAAATTATTTTCAGTATGGATGATTTTTTTAACATGTTAAGTTATTTTAATTTTTATTTTGAAATAATTAACATAAATTTTTACGCAACGCTGACACAGTGCTTATGCAAGCGAAAGATAAATCAATTAAATGTTTTTAAAAATGATAAATATATTTTTTTTCTTTGGGTTTTTATAGTTTCTCAAAAATATTGTAGATAAATATAAAATATTAGGGATGTTTTAAATGTTTATATTCAAATAAATTTTATTTTGTTTTGTTTTAAAAGTCAAATTAAATGAATGGTTATAAAAATGACATCAATGATATTTTATAATAAATAATATTTTATTAAATGATTTTGAATTCATTGAAATATTATATTTTGAAAAGTTGAAAGAATATTGTCATAAAAATTAACCATTTTCAATTTTTTGGTCTCTTTTCCTTTTATTGTTATATTCTTAACCCTCAAAGGGTAAAAATCATTGATATTGTGATAACTGTCAAAAGAGTTAGTGGAGTGTTAAAACAAAGAGATAAGGGTTAAAAATAACCAAAACTTGTCCAAATTTTACTATATGATATTATTTAGACTCATTTTAATTTTTAATTTTAATTATATGAATTTCGAGCCATTTTTTAAATAAAATTAATTTATATTAATTTAATACGTTTAGTAATTCCAAGTCTGTATATCCCCTCGAATATAAAAGGGAACCCCTGATCCTCTCTTCCTAATACCTATTTATCCATGTATATCACATAAACCCTTCAATAATACCTTCCTATATTTATTACCCACATTTTAGAGCTTATTTTATTTCTAGAAGTCCATTCCTATAATTCATAAGTTTTAATACAAAATAAGTTTGTCAATGAAGTGGTATAACATTTAACTGATAATTTTCAATTTTATTTATTATTTTGCCTCATATAAATCAATAATGTTCATTATAAAATAATAAATTCAGTATCTTAAATATATTTAATTATTGTTATGATAATGTAACAACCATTTCCACCAGTTTTTCAACATATAGAAAGTGAAAACATCGCTCGTTGGTACATACAACTTTCCGTCTCTACTTTCTGGTGTAATTCATTTTTCATCACTATTTTAATTGGATATTTATAAATATGGTACTAATGAGTATATATGATATTGGTTACCTAATTATGGTTCTTTAGATATAGGCTTACCTTCTCCATGTAGTTGTGTAATTCATTTTTCATCAACATTTTACTTATATTGTTATAAATTTGGTATTAATAATATAATATTTTATAAATACATAATTATTGTTCTTTAAATATAATATTTCATTAACCCTTTTTTACTTTATATCTTTTGGAAAATGATAATTTCGCTCGTTCTTACGTGAGGACTACCTCCTCCCCAAAGTGATATGGTTCATTTTTCATTTTCTATTTATGTGGATGTTAATAAGGATAGATTTAATGAATATATATTATATATATTTTATTCAAAAATTATTCAGTAATGTTGAATTATAACTTTCCATTTTTTAATTCCATCTTTCAAAATGCAAAACCATCGTTCATGTGTACATACCACCTACCGTCTTTATGAACGATGTCATTAATTTTTAAATATATACCTTTCAATGAAGATTATATATATATATACACGATGAATATATATTATATTTATATCATGAATAAAATTATTAAAATTATGGAACCATGGTCAAGGTGAAAGGATCACAACAATCTAACCAAAATTACATGAAAAACTAAATAGTTAACACTCCGAAACAATGATTTTAATAAATAATTATTAATAAAATAGTGTTCAACTTTTCTAAGTAGATCATATATGATATTATAATTATTTATATGGTACTGGTATATAATTATAATAAATTTTAATTTATTATAAGGTAGGATAATAACACTTACAAAGCTATTCGGACCAAAGGTAATGGTTTTCTCATCTCACATTTGTTTTTGTAAGTCATATTCCAAATTCATCTCTTATTTCTTCCATGTAGTGTATATACTGTCAATTTGATATGTTATATAATTAATCCCTTTATATTCATGGAATTTAATTTCTTATTTTAAGTCATTTCTTTCTTGGTTGTTAAGATTAAAAAAATACCAAAGCGGTAAGAGACTTAAATTACTATCTCATTATTTATTGGGATTTTTTATGATTATGTTTTTGAAGATTAAAAATTATGATATATCTCTAAATAAAATCATTAATTTCATTATCATATTGTTATTTCTATATATTACTTGTTTTCCTTTCTTTTTCCTCAAATTAATTATATAAGATACTGAAATAATGTTTTCAAAGAAAATTGACTTTATTTTTTATACTCGATCAAGAATAATTTTCTTCGATATCCATGTTTCCTTTCAAATGTTTTCAAGATTTTTTTTCACTATTATTTAATTATTTTTAATGTAATTTTTAACCATCTTTTACTTTTTTTATAAAAAGGAATAAAATGAATCTTTTTCTTATTCTTAGGATGAGGTACAATTTATTAATAGTGTGAATGGAATATTTTTGTTTTAAAACATGACATGAACTTAATTTTTCACCAACATCGCTACTCAATTATTTGTATCTTACATTAAAAATTTATTATGGTATTTTCAAAAAAAATACTAATATTATGGATGTTTTTAAATTTTATGTAAGTGATTTTAAATGGAAAATTTTATATTCCTTAAGAATTATTCTAGTGATCTTTTAGTGGAATTTTCATCTATGACAACACCCAATGGTTTTAATCGAAATATAATATAATTATAACATATTTATTATTTCTATGGATGTATTATGATGATGAGGTATTGATGTAATATATCTATAATTCAATATATATTTGTGTTGAATTCTAAGTAATTTAGAGAATTAATTATATTGATCGTTATAAATATTAAGAATAAATTAGACGTGTAATTTATGATTTTGGAATTGTTATCGAAGGCCCCAGTATGTATTTATAGGTCTCGTGGTATAGAACAATTCAGAAAAATTTATAAGATGATTATATGAGATCATGTCATAATAGTTGGGTATTTGGTGTATACCAGTGCATTTAATGATACTTCCTTGGTTAAGAGTCCTTTAAAAAATTATAATTTCTTGGTTAAGAGGTATTAAAATAATGTTAATTTTATTTTTGAGTTTACTTTATGGATTGATAATGCCTTGTTTGAGAGGACTTAATGGTAAGATTCATGATTTTTTGGATGAGATTCCTTGATCATAAATGTCCAGAATCATATATATTCTTTATTAAGAATTCAGTTTTCATTATCCAAGTGTTCTCTATGTTTATATTGTCCATGGATCGTCATTGAACAAAATATTTTTATTTAAGGTAAAGTGTTTTGAATATCTACTCATCCGTGATAATTATTCATTATTTACTCATGATATCTTCCACTGTTTGTGACCCTTATTGAGAATCTGATTTCAACCTTTATTTGTTTTCCTTTCCCCAAGACATGAAGAAGGATATTGTAATTGATATATAGGATTCAAGATAGTTTCATATGCTATGCTTCTTTATTTCCAATGTAATATAAGAATCATGTATATATTTAATTTACCAAGACTACTAAACTATTTGATACTTTGGTATGTGATTTATTTTATTTATTTTTAATGTAATAAAGTAACCATTAATAATGGTATACTGGGTTTTGGGTCTTTATAGTGGAATTAGATAATTTTTTTGTAGAAACCTTGGGAAAAACATTTTTAATGAATATAGCTAATATGAGAGTTCAGATAATCCATTATTGTAATTATGAAAATTTACTATGTAGATATTTTTAATATATGGATAAATATTCATTATGATTATGAGCTAACTTAGTGTGTTCCATTTTTTAGTGATGGTTCATAATTGAAGAAATGGAATCAAAACATACTCAATATATATATTTACCAACAAATAAATTCAATAAAATAGGTCATGGAACTGAGTAGATCATGGATATATTAATAGAAAAAACTATGGTAACGATGAATAACCTTTCCCATATAGATTAAAATATTGTTCAACTACGTGATTCACATATATTGGATAACTTCATGAGAAAAAATCATCAATTATTTAACACAACTACTAATATATTGTTAGTTGTATAATGGATTAGGTCTTTAGAAAATATATTCCTTGTTTTAGGAAGAAATGATGTGAAAAGGTTATTTTAGAAGCTTACTATTTTAAAGTAGATATCAGTCAAATATGGTCTTTGATCAAGAAAACTAAAATGTATTGATGAAATAAAAATAATTAATAGAGAACTGTTAATATGATATTCATTGACAAATGATTTCCTCACGAGGAATGATCTGATATGGAAATGCAATTCCTCAAACAAAGATAGAAGGAATAAGAAAGTGTGGTTGAGTATAAAGAAAACATTATAATATTAGAAAGGAATGTTATAGACTTCATACATAAAAAGGAATATAAGACTAGTTTTTCCATTGATTAGATTAATCCAAGATATCAAATGTAACAAGTCTTTCAAACATTTTTATTATTTGATGATATAGAATCAATTTCCATCTGGATGGAGATATAATTCCCCAAATCATATATTTTCAATGGAAATAAAGATAAGAATAGGAAAACTAAGAACCATGAAAAAAATAAAATATTTAATGGAAAATAAAATAAGGATGGAATGTAGCATTTATGATAATTTTGGAAATAAAATTCTACAACTAGGTTAATGGGAAAAAGAGTTTGTTTTAATTACAGATGATGGGGTCAAAAGGCTCTTGAATGAAGGGAAAAGAATGGAACCTCTTCTATAAAATTATCCTGTATTGAATATATAGGAAACTATTCAAATAAATTCCCCAAGAATCAATTTAATTAATAATATATAAAGCCAATTGGATACAACCATGATAATGTAATTACTACAACTAAATTTAAAATCCTTCAATTTATAATATTCGGTATAATACACACATTATTTATTTCATTATCAATATAAAAACTCTTTTCGTGGATATAAAATCATCCCATGAAATTACACACTAATTTAATGGATATCAAATCATCCCTTGAAATGCTTATGAAGTAATTATAAATCCTACCACCTGGTCAGAATCTAATTATCTAGTGATTTTTGTTAAGAAGAAAAATTATTCTCTAGTTTCAAATATGGATTTTATAACATTGTTTGGATTTTAAATAAAAAAAAATTTGTTTTTAATTATTTTTAAGGATTTAGGAATTAGTAAAATATTCATAAAATAATATTGGAAAAGGATCTTGATATAAAACTTATATCCTTTTACATTCATTTCCTATGAATTAATGGTCTTTTAACCACTAACAGATATATGGTTTTGATGTCACTAAATTTCGGTTGACCATATACTCTTTCACTCTATATTAGTTCTTGGATGCTATTTTTATCCTTTATATCTATATTTTAACTTCTCACCATTTTCCTCCTTATTGGGGAACCTTTATAAGTTTTATTTTAGTTAATTTTTTTATCTCCTCCTTTCCCTTTGGAAAAATGTTTTATTATCCCTCTATACGTTGTGGGTTTTAAAAAAAGGTTGAACCTTTGATAATAGAGATAAGATTATAAGAGAAAAATTTCATTAATGGTATTATAATGTAACTCCTTGAGATTTGATTTTGTTTTTCTCTTTAAATAAATTTAATTTGTTTTATAACCTTTGTTTCATAAAATTATGAATTTAAATGAACAATGCTAAACTATTAAAATATTATTATTTAAATGTGACCCTAATAACTGAGTCATTAAAATAGTCTATATGAATAATAATAACTACATTATAAAAATTATGTATAAAAGTTATACATAATGTAAATACATTGATGAATAAGTACTCGATATTCAGTAATTTCTTTTCATTCTACAAAAAAACATTTTCCTCAAAAGTGATTTTTTTTACATTTTGTGAGAAAATAATATATTTAATTTTTGAAAATTTAATTAAATTTATGTGAAAAAAATTTCTTCATTTTTAAATTTATCATATTATAATTATTCTATAGGGAATTTTTAATAATATATTTAAAATATTTATTTTCATTAAATATTGAATAAAAACTAATTTTCATTGAGAATTGTCTTTTCCTTTAAAAAAATTAAAATGTTACATTATGTTTAAAAATTATTTCAAAGGTAAGATTAGTTAATTTATATTATTAATAATCCAATTAAGTTCATTGGAATCAGTTCCATGTGATATTTTAAAAAAAACATATTATACTTTAAAAAAATTTATATTTACTACCTTCATTACAATTTCTGGTTTTAATTTTAAATTAAATTTCATAGATTCTGTGAATTTAATATTTAAAATTTTATTCTATATTTTATATTTGGGGGATAAAATTTAGTTT
Source organism: Viscum album (assembly GCA_963277665.1). Classification (NCBI taxonomy): domain Eukaryota; kingdom Viridiplantae; phylum Streptophyta; class Magnoliopsida; order Santalales; family Viscaceae; genus Viscum; species Viscum album. Next base: position 1,506,202,751 of record OY728151.1, on the reverse strand, counting down.
TTAGTTCCCTTTTATTTTTGGTCATTATGAATAGAAACCATGGTCAATATCGGTCACCTAGATAAGGGTAAAACTTGTAAGGCGTAGTAAAAAAACTTGGATAAGGCTTTAAAATTTCTATAACACTTTCATTTATTCTATTTTAGAAATTAATTTCATCCATTTACATACTTTTTTTGAAAATATATCAACTTGGTGTCCTTTTTCATTGATTTTGACCTTTATAATATTTAAGTAAGAGATAATGTCTAAAATGTCAATTTATTTCTTTTAAATTCTACGATATTTTTTTATAAATATAATAAATAATTATGTTTGGTTATAAAATTATATTTTAAATATTAATGATATATTTTTATCATCGTATTTTTTAATTTTTAATGAAATAATTAACCTAAGTTCTTACGCAACCGTTACCAATTTCTTGTGTAAGTAATAAAAATATCTGGTAAATGATTTAAAAAACTCTAAATTTTTTTTAGTGAGATATAGTGTCCCAATATTTTTATAAATAAATATAAAATATTTCTTATTTTTAAGAGTTTATATTATAATAAAAATTTCCCATGTTGTTTTCAATGTCTAATTAAATGAATAGCTTCAGAAAGTGACATTAATGATATTTTATAATAAACTATATTTTATTAAATGACTTAAAATATTTATAAATATTATATTTATAAAATTAAATGGTATATGGTGGGAAATAAAAACCATTTTCAATTATGGGTTAAATTATCTTTTATGCTAACATTCATGACCCTTAAAGGATACAAAACTTTGATATTGTGTTAATTGTCAAAACGGTAAACAAAAGTTAAAACTAAGTGATATGGGTTAAAACGTAACCAATAATTTTTCAAATATTATTTTATGAGATTATTTTTACTCAAAATCTTATTATATATGAATATAACATTTTTAATTTATTTTTAAATTAAAATTAATTTATATTAATTTAATGTTATAAGTAATTCTAAGAGTTCCCCTACCATCACCTATAAAAGAAAACTACATCTCATATTTTACCCACACCTTTTAATCAAAATATATTGTACAAAAATACCATAATAACTTCCAATATTACATATCCACAACCTAGATCCTCTTGTGCTTCCAGAATACCATCCCTTGAAGTCTTAATGTGTAAGCAATATGAGGTTTTTCAACGAAGAGGTTTAACTCTTAATCAAGTATTTTCAATTTTATTTCTTCTGATATCTCCTCTTAATCCCTGGTATAAATTATAAAATAATTAACTATGTATCTTAAATATAATTAATTTTCTTAATGGTAATTTAAAAACCATTTTCCACTAATTTTTTAACCTATTAAAAGCGAAAATATTGCTCCTGCATACATACAACTTATCATCTCCAAGAAGTGGGGTAATTCATTTTTCATCACAATTTTAATTGGATAATTATAAATATAGAAATTATTAGTATGTATAATATTTATTAAATAATTAAGGTTCTTGAAATATAACATATCATTTACCTTCTTACCTTTCCATCCATTATCCAATGATAACATCGCTTGTGCGTTTGTGGGGACTACCACATCCAAGAAGCGATGTGATTTGTTTTTCATTTTGGATCTACATGGATGGTAATAAGGATATATTTAAGTAATATATATGATATATATGGTATAATTTTTTTTTATAATTTTTAATTATCATTTACATTTCTTTAATTTCATCCATCGAAAAGTGAAAACAAACCATATGTATACTTACAGCCCACTATCTCCATGAACGGTGTAGTTCATTTTTATATATCTTTCATTCAATGATTGTTTTAAATATGTATATAATTAATATATATGATATTTAAATCATTTTTAAAATTTTTGAGATTATTTATTTATGATCTAAGTGCATGTACCAGAACTATCAAACCAAAACTAACTTGAAAAACAAAATAATTAACACTTAGAAACAATGATTTTAATAAATAATTATTAATAAATTAGTTTTAAAGTGATATAAGTGGATTATATATAATTTTGTAATTATATATATAAATATTTTATATAGTTATACTAAATTTAATTTTATTATATATGTGGTTAAAAATACTTACAAAGGGAGTCTTACATGTGGTAAGAGTTTTCTCATCTCACTTTTATTTATGCGAGACACATGTAATATTCACCACTTGATTATTTCAAGTGGTGTATATAATATCCCATTGAAATTTCATAACATTAATACCTTTATATTCATATAATTTAAAATTTCATTTGTGTTTATTTTTTTCATGGGGGTTATTTTTCAAAAGATACCGAAGAAGTATGGGGTTTATATTACATTCCCATTATTTATTGGGGTTAGTTATGGTATGGGGTTTATATTATAGTCCAATTATTTATTGGGATTGTTTATGATTAAGTTTATAATGATGAAATTTTATAATCTATATCTTATAAAACTCATGAATTTTCTTCAATAATGGTTATTTCAATATAGTAGATTTTTTTCCATTCATTTTTTGCTCTTTATGTACTCTAGTTCTGAATTATTTTGTTAGGAAAACTGACTTTATTTTTTTTTCTATGTCTGGAATATTTTTATTCCACATCTATTTTTTTGTAAAAAAAATTTCAAGAATGTTTTTGAATATTTTTTTATGATTGTTTAAATTCATTTTTATGTATATTTTACTTCTTAAATAAATTATTAAAATGAATCATCTTATCATTGTTTGGAAAAGGTACATTTTACCAATAGTGTGAAATGAGTCTGTGTTTTATGAAATATGGAATGAATGGAATTTCATGTCATCACGACCACTCAATTATTTTAAGCATACTATAAATGTTTCTAGAGTTATTTTCAAAAAAATGTTTTTCCTAGTATTTTTTAAATTTTTAAAGTTTAGATAATTGATTTAAAAATGAAAAGTGTATTTTTAAAAGAACTTTTCTTGTGATATTTTAAAGGTATTTTCATCTGTGACCACACCCACTAATGTCACTGGAAATATGATCTAATCATACCATATTTATTTTATATTTAAATGTTTTATGATGATGATGTATTGATGTTTCATATTTTTAATTCAAAAAAGCTAAATATTAAATTATATGGAAATTTGAGAATGAATTATTTTGATCAATCAAAATATGAGTAATGAATTATACATTTAATTGATAAATGGGGCCTAGTTATAGATATCCCCTCAATACATTAATAGGTATAATGAGAAAAAACATGTTGGAATGATGTATAGGCTGATTACATAAGATAATGTCATAATATTTGGTTATTTATTATATGCCATCCTATACAGTGATACTGTATTGGTCAAGAGGCCTTAAATTAATTATAATGTCTTGTTTGAGAGGCTATGATGGAATGATAATGTCTTGGTTAAAGGATTTGTTGGAATTATAATGTCCTAGTTTTGAGGCACTGACAGTAAGATTCAATATTTCCTTGTTGAGAGCTTTGTCCATGAATGTTAATAATTATGATTTTCCTTTATTAAGAATTCAATTTTCATTATATAGTTTTCACTATGTTGATTTATCTATATATTATTATTTCACTCCTTATTTTAATTTAAATGAATGTATTTTTAATATCTTTTCTCCCATGTTAATTATTCCTTATTTACCCATTATAGATTCTGTTATATGTAACCCTTTCTGAGCATTTAATCTCACCCTTTTTGTTTTCCTTTCCCTAAGATATGAAAAATGTATTATGAATGATATAAAGGATGAAATACTATCTCTAATACATTTTTTTATATTTCAAATGTAATATGGGAATCGTATATAAATCTTTTTTACCAATTCTATTAAGTTATTAATTATTTTGGGATGTGATCGCTTCATTCCAGTTCCAATGTAATAAATTAACCATTGAATCTAGGATACTAAGGTAAGGGTCTTTATAGTTTGTGTCAAAATATTTTTGTAAGGAACCTTGGGAACAAGATTTGAAATGAACATAGCTAATATGAGAGTTATGTTTATACATTATAGTAATTGAGAATATTTTCTATATATGGATTTTCAATTGAAAGATTGATATTCATGATGATTATGATCTAATAGCATGTATGAAATTGTTTATTAATAGAAACTAATGGAAGATGGAATAAAGGAAATCAACACTCGTAGTCAACGTAAGAATTTCCCAACTGAGTAATCCAATGTAGCTGGTGTTGAAACTATGTATATTGGTTCCATACTATGGTATTTGACTCTAGTAATGATGAATAAAATTTAATGTATTCAAAAACCTATTTATTTATAGTGTGATTCACCTATATTGGATCAATTTATAAGATAAAATCTATAATAGTTTAATTGAAATATTAATCTATTAGTAGATAAGCAATGGAGCAAGTCCCTCGAAATATATATTCCACGATTTGGGAAGTAATGAAAGTGAAAAGTTTATTCTAGAAGTTTATTTTTTTTAATTTATAAGTTGATCAATAGTGTTCACTAATCTAGGACACTAAATAGGTGTGATTATATATAAAGCATGGAATCAAGAACTTTTAAAGTGATATTATTCACGAAATAATTTTCTCATGGGAAATGAGATGATATGAAAAGGAAATTAGTCAATCTAATAATGAAGGAAGAGAAAAGTATTGTTAAGTATGAGTAAAACTTTACAATATTCTCAAATCATTATATGTACTACATATATAATACAAAAAAGTAATTTTACCACCTATTTGATGGAATAAATCCAAATGTCCAATGAGAACTATTTTCCTAAACATTTTTATCATATTATTAATTGGTATAATGTTTCATACGTATAGAGAAATAATTCTAAAAATTATATATTTTCAAAGTAAATAAATAGAAGAATAGGATGAATGAGTGACTAGAATAAAATAAATAAGGGTAAGGAGAAAAAGATAAGGATTTAATTTCCCACATGTGAAAATTTTGGAAGAAACACCGAGGTATATGCTTAATAGGAATTAGAGATTGATTTAATTTAAGAGAAATGAGTCATATGGATATATAATTTATGGAAAATAAAGAAACCATAGTTATACAATTCCTAATCTATAAAAAATATGTGGTGTTATTCAAAACAATGTCTCAATAATCGAAAGAAATTACCATAGATGAATTCAAGGGGATAAGTCTAGGCTTATGAAATTACTAAAACTAAAATTGAAGTCCTTTAATTTGTAATAATAGGTATTATAAAATCATGTTTCCTTTGATTCCAGATCTATATACTTCTTTAATAGATATTTAATCATACCGTGCCACACTGAGAAAAATATTATCAATCAAAACACCTAGTATGAATCTGATTATTGAGTGATTGCTGTTAAGATGAACACTTATTCCCTAGTTAAAAACATAGTTTTTATACATATGTTTGGAATTTAAATTTTTATAATTTATAGATATAATTTAGTTTTTAGGATTTTGGAAGTATTATAATATGAAAATAATTATATAGTAAAGGATATTGAAATAAATTTATATCATTTTAACATAATTTCTGATGAATTGATGTTCTTCTAACACCTCAAAGATTTATGGTCTTGAGATTATTAACTTTCTAATGGCCATGTTCTACCTCACTCTCTATTAGTCCATAGAGGCCAATTTTATTCTTTATGTCTTTATTTTATCTTACCAACAAACTTATCCTTTTCCATGAATCATAATATGTGTTATTTCAGGTACCCATTAGTTTCCCACTTTCCCTTTTCAAAAGAGGTTTTATTATACCTCTATAAGATATGGGTTTTCAAAAAAGGTTAAATATTTTATGACTGAGATAAAATTTATAGGAATAAATTTATTTATGGTTGGTAGAATGTGGCACACCAAGAGTTCATGTCATATTTACTTCAAATAAATTTATGTTTTTTGTTATCTTGCGTTACACACAACACCGAGTTTAAGTGAACCACGATATACTATAAAACTATTATTAATTAAAAGTGATCTTTATAGCCTAATAATAAAAATTTTCAGTTTTAATAGAAAATAATATATTAAAAGTATGTACAAAGTTTATATATAATGATAATTCATTTAAAAATAATTACTCAATTTTCAGTAGTCATTTTATGCTTCAAAAATTCATTTACATCCGAAAACGTTTTTAATGCTTCTTATGATTGAATAATATAATAAATTTATTACACTTATAGAAGATTTATTTATAAAAAATAACTTTTAATTAATTTACCATGCCAATATTATCTTAGAAATAATATTTTATAATTTTCTTAAAAGAATGATTTTTCGACGAATAGTGAAAAATAATGATTTTTATCAATAAAATTCTTTTCATTCAAAACATTTCAAAAGTTCCTTTATTTTTTAAAATGTTATCAAATGTAGCATTAGTTCATTTTTATTTTTATTAATCTAATTAAGGTCATTTTAATTAATTCTACTTTTTATTTTGGTATAAAATTTGTTTACACTTCATAAAACATTGTTTTGGAAAACTACTTTCATCACATTGTGCAGGTTTAATTTTAAATTAAGATTTACAAATTTTATGAATATAATAAGGAAAAATATATTCAATATTTTTTGTTTGGATAACAATTTTTTTAAATATTTCCCTTATATTCTTATTCATTATGAACATTTACTGTGGTAAATATTTTTCACCTCAGTAACGGTAAAATGGGTAAAATAGTGTACAAACATTGGGACAAGGCATTAAAATTTATCTAAAACTTGAATTTATATATTTATATTATTATTTTTGTATATTTACCTCCATCTTTCAAATATATTGTAATCTTTTCCATTTATAGTTTATTTTTACCTTTATAATATTTAAGTAAAAGATAATGTAAAAAATATCAGTTTTCTGCTTTTAATAACTATGATATTTTTTGACAGAGATGATAAAAACTTATGTTAGATTATAAATTATTATTTAAAATATTAATTAATTAGTTTTTTAATGTTAATTTATTTTAAATTCCAATGGATGAATTAATTACCTTAAATTCTTTTGCAACTCTAACACGGTGCTTGTGCATGCAGTTGAAAAATCTAGTAAATGATTTAAAAAACACTTTTTTTAGTGAGTTATAGTTTCTCATGAATTTTATAGATAAAAATAACATATTTTATATGTTTTATATGTTTAAATTTTAATTCCTTTGTTGTAATATTGTTTTCAATGTCAAATTAATTGAATAGATCCAAAAACTAAATTATTGGAATTTTTATAATAAATAATATTTTGTTAAATGATTTAAAATTAATAAAAATATTATCTAATACAAAGTGAATAGTGTATGGATTCAGATATCAACCATGGTACATTTATGGTCACATTTCCTTTTATGTTATCATTCTTGACCCATACAGTGTAGAGAACATTGATATGATGTTAATTGTCAAAAGGGTTAATGTATGAATAAAACTATGATATAAGGGTGAAAATATAACCAAAAATTATAAGAATTTAATTTTATAAGAGAATTTAGAATAATTATCATATTATTTTTTAATTATATCAATTTTTATCCCTTTTTCAATGAGAAGTTATTTATATTAATTTTGCAATTCAAGTAATTCCAAGAGCGCCTCTCCTCTCACATACAAAAAACACCTCTTCTCATATCTTCCTCATACATTTTGAGCCTTATATATCTAAAACTAAGTTCCATAATACCTTCCTAGATTAATTAACCACATAGAAGATATTTTTTTCATTCTAAAATACTAACCCTTCAAGGCATAAGTTATAAGACAAAAGTGGTTTCTCAATGAAGAGGTATAACACTTAACCGATCATTTTCAATTTTATTTCTCCTTATATCTACTATAAATCCATGTAATACTTTCTAAAATAATAACTTGATATTTGTAAATATAATCATTTGTGTTTATGATGATTTAACAACCATTTTATACCTATTTTCCATCCTATAAAAAATAAAAACATTGTTCGTGCGTATGTATGGTTTATCATCTCCACGTAGTGGTGTAATACATTTTTCATCACCATATTAAATTGATGGTTATTAATATAAAAATAATGAGTATATATTATATTTATAATATAATTATATTTCTATAAATATAATATATAATTTACCTTCTTACTTTTCCATCTGTTTGAAAATGATAATTTTGCTCGTGCGTATGTGTGGGCTACCACCTCCACGAAGCGATGTGATTCATTATTAATTTCTTTATTAAATGGATGGTAATAAAGATATATTTATTGAATATATATTATATATATTATATAAAAATAATTTTGTAAATTTTAATTATTATTTACCTTTATTTCACTCCATTTATCAGAAATTGAAAACAACGTTCATGTATACGTACGACCTACCATCTCTACGAACGGTGTAATTTATTTTACTATCTATATATTTCATGGATGATTATAAATATATATTTATATATATATATATAATGTAAAAATGCTATTTTTATATCATTATTAACATTCTAAAACATATGGAACCATGATCGAGGTTCAAGGACAAAAACTATCAAGCTAAAACATTCATGAAAAATGAAACAGATAACACTCAGAAATGACAATATTAATAGAGTTATTAATAAACAAGTATTGATGTGTTATGATTCTGTTATATAGTATATTATATGTATTTATATGGATATTTTTTATAATTTTAATATATTTAAATTATTATTATGTATGATGAAATCACTTACAATGTGAGTCAGAACAGAGGTAAGGGTTTTCTCATCTCTATTTTATTTCCATGGGACATATTCCATATTCAACACTTGTTTCATTCATGTTTTTTCATATATTATCAATTAAATATTTTATATAATTAATAAATTTATATTCATAGTACTTAAAGATTCATTTTATGTCATTTATTTCATGGGGGTTGTGATTGAAAAGATAACAAAGTGGTAATGGATTTATATTACAATATCATTGTTTATTATGATTGTTTATGATTAAGTTTTTTATGATTAAATATTATGATATATATCTTAATAAACTCCTTAATTTTATTCTCTTATATTTATTTCTATATATTTCTTGTTTTACTTTCTTTTTAATCACTTCAATAACTCAAGTGAATGAAATAATTTATTTATAGAAAAATGATATTCTATTTTTTACTCGATCGAGAATATTTTTATTCCATAAACATTTTTTGTTTAAAATATTTTCTAGAATTTATTTTTTTACTCTCCAATTATTATTTAAATTAATTTTTACCCATATTTTAATTTTTTACAAAATGGTTTAAAATTAATCATCTTGTACTTTTATGGATGGGGTATGTTTTATCAAATGTGTGGCTGGAATCATTGTTTTAACAACACACTTCATGAATGTAATTTATCAATATCATGGATAATAAATTATTTAAATCATTACATATATGTTTCTAGGATTATTTCAAATGAAATTCAAATATTTTTGGAAATGTTTAAATTTTAAATAAGTGATTTTAAATTAAAAAGGTTATTTTTATCAAGAGATGTTTTAGTGATCTATTTATGGTATTTTCAACGATTAGAGCACTCATTTATGTTCATAAAAATATAAACCAATGATAACATATTCATTATTTCTTTAGATGGTTTGTAATGATGAAGTATTTATGTTCTATATTCTTAATTCTATATAGATAACTATTTACTTATAAAGAATTTTAGGAATGAATTGTATTAATAATTCTAAATATATGGAGTGCATTCAACATATAAGTGAAATGTGGGGCCCAATTATATATATATCCCCAAAATTCATCTATGGGTCTCATGGTAAAATGTTGTATGGTATTGTGTGTAAGCTGATGTTATAAGATCATGTTATAATAGTTGGCTATTTGATGTCGAATACCCCATTAAATGAAAATTCCTTGGTTGAGAGGCCTTGAAAGAATGATAATTTCATGGTCTATTAGACTTAATGGAATGATATTATCTTGGTTGAGAGGCCTTTATGAAATGATAATGTCCTAGTTGAGAGGTATTGATGGTAAGATTATGATTTCTTAGTTGAGAGACCTTGATCATGAATGTCCAAAATTATGAATTTACTTTATTAAGAATTCAATTTTCATTATACATGTGTCTGTTATGTTGATATTATCCTTGGATTCAGATTAAAATCAAGTTGTTGATTGAATGGAATGTGTTTTGATTATCCAATGTTCCATATTAATTATTCCTTATTTAGTCTAGATAGCTTCCACTTTACAAACCCTTATTGACTACTTGAGCTCACCATTTATCTTTATTCCTTTCCCTTGGATATGAATAAAAATATCATTAATGATATCAAGGATGAAGGATTGTTTTATATTCTATGTTTTTTTATTTACAATTTATTATGAATATTATGTTTGTATCTAGTTTACCAGGTCAACTAAACTATTTGGTCTGTTGGGATGTGATTTCTTGTATGTAGTGACAAATTAATAAAGTAAACATTAACTCTATGATATTAGGGTCATGGTATTTATTTGTTATTTTCAGGTTCTTGTGTTCTTATAGGCTATATTTACCATTATGGTACAATATCCCTAATCCTATCCATTCCATGAGTGAGATCGATGGAAGAGATACCATGAGTTTGATGGAGTCTTCACGTACATGATGTTAAGCCATACCATGATTAATAACTTAGTGGTTGTGAATATAACATTTTCTTTTTTGTGAAAATTCATGATCCACCATGTCTTGAGTGAGAATAAGTGGGTTAACATATGATTAGGGGACCTTTCCAGGAGTAAGCTTGGGTTGACGACATCTGATGATAGATATGGGCCAAAATGTGATGTGAGTGTTTGCTTATAGACCCTTACTTGAGGGATAACACTATGGTTCAAGGATTTCACATAGAAACATAACATGTTTCTTCGGGAATTGGGTCATGTTTTGGATGGTACCCTACCCAAATTCTTTAGGTACACGTCAAGTATCGATTACAGTGGAATGAGGTAAGGTGATGACTAGATCCCAACATCACACCAAAGTAGGTATATCTAGGTACCATAGTGTCTTGGATACCACAAAGTATGCTAATGGGAATTTATACCTCATTGAGTGTCATGGTGGACTAGTTAGCACATGACCACTCAATGAGAATTTTTATTTATTTATTTAATATCCTTTTGAATACACACATCTATAAAGGTTTATATTAGTGGTTCAATGTGAGATCCAACGAAATTATATTCTCACACCTTGTATAATAACATTTTTGTAAGGATCTAGCCTTAAAAATTATATATGCAAGTGTTTTTGAACTATAATTCACATTTGGGGATTTTTCAGTTTAGAGTTTTAGAGAATTAATATATACTCTTACAAAGTAAACACATACATTACAAGTGGACACTTAGGTTGGAGTTGGTTCCCTAGAACCAACTTCTTTGTACTTTATGATAACTTGTATTCATTGTTTTTTACTATTAATAAATAATTTTTCACATCATGATTGTTCATTTGTGTAACATAGTATGTGATAATGTTCTAAGGGTAGCTGTCTCACTAAAAGGTCATAGTAGTTCCCCACTATGATGAGAACTCCAAAGTTCTACCACAATATTATTGAATATATGTTCTATATCTAGATGATATCATTTTAGGGACATAAATTATATAGGATATCAAGGGTGGATACTCATAGTTCTTTGAGGCACCTTTGCATGGTGTACACCCTTGGTAATATTCATAAAGATATTATGAGAACAAGAATTTCTAGTTTGAAATCCACATTTATATGTGTCATCAGATGTTTCTATCTCCAGACATGTGTATTCTTCCTTATACTTTATTATTATTATTAATGATTTTTATGAGTTGTGTACTTAGATGTATTGATGAAAACCATGATGATAGATGTTCACAGTGAGGTAGGATATGTTGGGTGTATCATGATTAATATTGAATTAATAAATAATGTGAAAAAGTTTTTTTCCATTATGTTTTTAACATAATTTGATATCTTATAACCTTTTATGGAAATGATATATCCTAAATAAATATATATCCATGGTGTTCTATAGGGAAGTACAATTTTTGGAAAGTCAAAGAAAGAGACATCGAGCACATAAGCTGATGGCACTAGCATGCAACTTACTTGGTTTGAGATATCATGATAAAGGGATTATATTACATAGTAAGCATTAGTACGAGGGGATATGTCATTATAACATTAAATTTTTTTTATCTATGTTTTCCTTAGTATGTTCCTAGATGCTAAACCTTGGACTTTAGGAATTTTCATTGAATTCTACTAAGAAAGTGGGCAAGAGGGTTAAACACACTGTTTATCTAGAATATTAGATAAACAATATATTATTATTCTTTATTTAATAGGATTAATAAATATAATTACCTTATGTGGTTTAATAATCATTCATTTACACTTTATCTCATATAAATATTCATTAACTATTTAGTAAATATATTATTTATTTATTTATTTTTGAATTGTGTAGTGATAGTTATTTAATAAATAAATACTCATTACTCAAGGTCCACAAATACTATGGAGGAATGGAAAACATTGTTTAATGGTCCAATGAGAAATAATAAATACTGAATATTATTTTATTAAATATTATTTAATTTTAATTTTAAGGTTAAGAGCATGTCTAGAAATAATATTATTATTATATTAATTTGGGGTATACTATGATTAAATAAATAATTAGGGGCACTTGTGTAATTTTTTTAACCATAGCGATATATAAACCCATTAATGTTATTTTCTCATAATACAATTAATTATTATTTTTTGTGTATAATGGATTTGGACAATCCTCTCTGTACCTAGAGATCTCCATTTTCCAAGAACACACCTAAGAATAGAGGGAAATCTTCCTCCACCAGATCAAGGAGAACTCTTTGGAAGCGGTTCTCGCGGTGATGAAATGCTTGCGATGCAAGTGCAAGGATCTGCCATGCTAGTACCCTAAGATTCCTTCAGTAATGATTGGGGATTTTTGGAACATATGTGGATCACCACTAGAGGTAATCTACTCTAGATTCCTATTATGAAATGACAGTGCATCATAGATATGGTACTAGATCCGTCAATGATGAAAGAATTCCATGTAAGTAATTATTATTTAATTAAATTAATTATAAATAATATGTGATGATCCTCTCTCTCAACTTCCAACATGATTCATGTTGTTTGTATTATGTGATTCAATTTCAATGATCATGGAGATCATCATCGTATATATCTTAGGTTGATCATCGATCTTTACAAAAATTAATGTTGGGCAACACCCATCACACTTTTTTGCTGTACTCAAAACCTACAAGTGTTCGTTACATTCTTTGAAGCATAACAAGTGACCGAGAAATCATTTCATTCATGTAATTATTTGTGAAGTTCATTTCATGAAAGTATGTGATAATTCATGTATAAAATATATGACAAAAGAAAACAATATATGATTATAATACATGTCTGTTTGAATCATACAAGTGTTCACAATGTTGCCTTCAAGGTACAAATTATGTACATAGATAATTTTAAATGAATATATTTACTTTTTTTAAAATTTTATTGGATGATAATCTTAAGGAAATTCAAATAATAATTAAGATAAAAGAATTTATTAATTTAAGATGATAATTAATTGATTATAGTGCGATCTATCTTAAATAAGAATGATTAAGAATTTAATTCTAGTTTAATTAAATGTATAATTCTTTGTATGTGGATGATCATGTGCACAGACCAAGCCATTTTTTTGTGATTAGTTTCATTTAATTTACTATCAAATTAAATTATTGGCTTGTTCTCCTTCTCTTCTCTTTTTATATAGGGCCTACATTACCATGGTTTATTTTATATAAACCCCTTATTTCATTCACTTATGTGTGAGTAAAATCCTATGTAATAGATAGAGATACAAAGGTAGTGGTGGAAGTTCATATTTGGAGCCAAGGGAAAACCAATCCAAGGAGATATATAGGTGGACCAGAGGAAATATGTAACACAAACCTTAATCGCTTCAAGTATTTTTACCCCTAGGTCAATGGTTAGTTTATCCACTGCTAGATAAAATGAAAATTAGTAAATCTCAATAACATACCGATTTGTTATTTTATTTCTGTCAAGTTGTATGGTTATATCTTTATGGATGTTTTTTCATGATCACATATTTAATTAAATAATGAGCATGCAAGATTGATCTAAAATAAACTGGATTATGCGTAAATATGATCTAATTCATGGTTAATCATATAATTAAACCAACCTAATATTATCAAGAAAGTGATAAAGATAATAATTGGAAATTTATGCATAAATGGATAAAACCCATTCGTAAAATATTATATCGGTATAGCCTTCCATTATTTCTATTAAAATCAAACCATAGTTCAAAGTGCTTGATGAGAAAGAGTTGGGGTGCTTTCAATTATAAGGGAATTCTAAATTGATATTTTGGGTTGAATTAAATTATTTCACATCAATAGTTGACTAGAAATATAGTAATTTGTTTAACTGCAAGGCAATGGTTGAAGAAATCCAATTAAGGATTTCATGATTTGGGAGTCCACTCAGCATATCGAGGAATTGTGAGTTAATGCAGTTTGCATTTGGAATTCATACCTCAAACCATTCAAGTAGCTTGACCAACCAATATTGGGGTAATGAGAAGGGGAATATAGATCCTTGGAACTTGAATTTCCAAGCAATAAGATATTCTAAATAAAATGGTGAGGTAGATTGGTTTTTGATAAAATTGAGGGAGATTAATATATATAAAATTTATTTATTTGTCTAAATTTTAACTCATAATATAGTAAAATATCTTCTTATATTATTTTTTTAGAAATATTAATAAAATTACATCAAACATATCATTGTGATCCATAATTTATAAGGATAATCCTCTCATGGGCACATATTTTCAAGAGTGACAAAGTCACCTATGTGTCATATGTCACCATGAAAGGAAATTATATGTGCTGGAAGACCCTTTTCCTAAAGTACATGGTAATGAGGCGAGTGATGAAGAGTTATCACTATATAAGAAAAAAAATTGATGATTTAATATATTTTCAATGTTTTATGCTATCATCCATGTTCAATGATCTTTTGAAAAAACATGAGGAGATGGATGCATATAGAATGATGTCTCAGCTTCCAGATCTCAATCAAGAAAATGTGATACAAGAGAGGTAAGAGATCTCCAATGCATTGTTCACTACTAAGCTTAGAGAGTCTCAACCTATTGTGCCTCAACTGGTTAATTTTATTGTCGATATTGAATGTTTTGATATCTTAGTGATTAAATTACCAAATGAGTTGCATATAGATATCATACTTTCATCACTTTCTATGACCTTATTTAGTTTTATTGTGAATAATAACATGAGAAATAATGAGGTGAGTCTTTCATAACTTCTTACCTTGACTCTCTAAGTGGATATGGAAATGGGTCATGATAACCCTACATTCCTTATGGTGAAAAAGAAAATTAAGAACAAGGAAAAGGACGCCAAGAAATATAAATAGTATAAATCTCTTGAGAACTATCCTCCCATGAAGATAAATATCTAAAGGCAAGGAAATTAAAAGGAGGTAGTATGTTTTTCATGTGGCAAGCCAGACTGCTGGAAGAGGAACTACACCCAAAATTATGGGGAAGATAAAGGTGAATTCATTATCGATTGTAATCATTCAATATATACACATTGGCTATTAGATATATCTTGTGGTTCTCACATATGTATAAAAATGCAGTAACAAACTATATTTTGATATATTACTAGAGGATAAGTGGATCTAAGAGTTAGTAATGGTGTGAGGATGACTGCTCTAGTCATTGGTGACTACCACCTTTCATTGCCAACATGAATAATTTTTGTTTTAAAAGATTGTTATTATGTACCTATGGTTAACAGGAACATAATTTTTGTATTGTGACTATATAAATATTTGATTATTATCAAATTTGGAAATAAAATTTGATTCTCTTATAAAGAAAACATATGTTATGATATGTGACATTTGAATAATAGTCATTCCATATTAAATTATAAAAACTAGGTATTAGAAATTGATAACGAATCATGTTCACATGACTCATACAATTCCCATCTTTGGCATCATCATCTTGTTCATGTGAACAATAAGTTTTTGAGAAATCTCTGTCAAGATGGTCATTTAGACTATTTTGAGCTAGAAGCACATGAAATATGTCATTCTTATTTAAAAGGAAAAATGACCAAACCACCATTTGGTAGATAGGGTTAAATGGCCATAGATCTTTTTGGATTTGTCCACACTAATGTTTGAGTACAATTTCAAGTAAAATATAGAGGTGGATATTATTACTACTTAAATTTTACTGACGAATTGAGTTGATATGGATATGTCTAATGGATGAGGTATAAGCCTGAGTCCTTTGAGAAATTAAAGGAATTCAATAATGGAGTAGGGAATATTTTGGTAAGAAGATAGAGAAGCTTCGATCGGATTTAGGTATTGAATATCTTAACCAAGAGTTCATAAAATTTTTATGGGAGTTTTGTATTCTATCTCAACTCACTCCACCTTATACACCATAGTGAAATGGTGTTAGTTAAAGGAGGAAACATACCTTATTATACCTGAATATGATGAATCATTTTATCCAATTTCCTTGTTTAAATCCATTAGAATTATACTTTCTATAGCATCTTATCATGACTATGAAATTGGGTTTATGGATGTCAACACAACATTCCTTAATGGGAACCTTCAAGAAGATGTCTGTATGACACAACCATATGGGTTTGTGACTCCAAGTGATTCCAAATTAATTTTCAAGTTGTATATATCCATTTATGGATTGAAGAAAGAATCCAGTTCATGGAACATTTGATTAGATGATGCTATAAAAGAATTTTTTTATAAAGATTGAATGTGAGTCATTTCTTTATTAGAGGTTTAGTGAACATGAATTAAATATCCTAGTAATATTTTTTGATGACATATTACTTATTGTAAATGACATACCGGTTTTACAGTATATTAAGGAATAGTTAAAAAAGTGTTTCTCCATGAAGGAATTGGGTGAAGTAGCCTAAATTATATGGATCAATATCATTCTTGGTAGATATAAGAGGATTATTGGACTAATTTATACTACATATATTGACCAGATACAAAAAAGGTTTAGTATAGAAAATCCAATAGGGGATTGGTTTTGGTGTCACATAGTTTATATATTTCTAAGAAAATGTATCATCAGACACAACAAGAGAAAGAGAGAATGAGTAAGATCCCATACACTTTAGAAATATAATCAATCATCTATATAATTATATGTACTAGACTAGACGGAACATATTCATTTAGCATGATAGGAAGATATAAAATAGATCCCTGAGACAACATTGTTTTTCCATTATGGTTATCCTAACGTATCAGAGAAGAACTAAAGATATTTTCTTGGTGTATATAAGAGACAATGAGATAGTCATTAGGGGTTATAATAATTATAATTTTCATACAGATAAAAATGATATGAAGTCTCAATCATGATATTTTTTTATCTCAATGGAGGAGTTGTGAGCTAGAAGAGTTCCAGAAACCAGTTGTCACTGATTCTATAGTGGATTTTGAGTATATAGTGGATTATAATTCATCCAAGGAAGACATTTCCATTCCAAAAAATTTCCATTATTTTTATGTGGTGCCGAGTAGTAAAGAATCTATCACATTTTATAGTGATAATATTGCAGTGGTGGCTCTTGAAAAAGAGACAACGTCACACCAATAGAAAAAGCACATAATTTGGAAGTATCACCTCTTGAGGGATTTATATCAGTGGGGGAAATTGCAGTGATCATAATACCCATATAAGATAACATGGAATACCCCTTGAATAAATAACTATCTCATTAGAAGAAAGAGTATCATGTGAGAGTTAGCAGACTGAAGGTTGTTAATAGTTGGCTCTAGTAGAAGTTGGAGTATGTTGGAATTGGTTCCCTAGATCCAACTTCTTTATAATTTATGAAAACATGCATTCTTGGTATTTTAATTATAATAAATTCTTTATTACTTCGTTATTGGTATTCTATGTAACATAGTATGTGATAATTTCTAAATAGTAGTTACCACACTAGAAGGTCACAACAGTTCCCTTCCGTGATGAGAACTCGGAAGTGATTCGAAACTATTCTTTAAGATAAGTTTTATAGCCATATAATATCATTTTAGGGGAAAAAATTATATAGTCTATTAGGGGTGGAGACTCATAGGAAATTGAGGAACCTTCTCATGGTTTACTCCCTTGGTAATATCCAATAGGATATTATGAGAACAAGCCCCGCTAGTTAGAAATCCACATTTATAAGTTTCATTGGATGTTACTGTCTGTAGATGTTTGTATTAGTCCATAGACTTTAAGAATATTAAAATTAATGAGTATTATGAGTTTCACACTTAGATGTATTGATGAAAAATGTGATGACAGATTTTCATGGTGATGTAGGATATATTGGGTGCATCACGAATAATGTTGAAATAATGAATAGTGAGAGAAAGTATTTGTCCCTTCTGTTATTTAAAAGATATTGATATCTCAGGCCATTTTATGTAAATGATATAGCCTAAATATATCCATATCCATTATTTTATATAGTCAAGATCAATTTCCAATAATTTAAAGTAAGAAAAATCAAGCACATAGGTTGATGGTAGTAGCATGCAACTTGCTTGGTTTGAGATATCATGATAAAGGGATTATATTATACAGTAATTGTCCATATGAGGTGACATGTCATTACAACATTACTTTCTTTCTTTATTGGTGCCTTGGAGTGTTTCCAGATGCCAACCTTTCACTTTAGGCTACTTCACCTAACTCTACTAAGAAAGAGGCCTATAGGGGCAGACACTAAGTATATCCACAATTTCAGTTAAATAATATATTATTATTTATCATTTAATAGGTTTAATAAATATTATTCCCATATTTGGATTAATAATTATTCATGTATGCTTAATCACATATTAATATTTACTTTACATTTAGCAAATATAATATTTATTTATTTATTGGCGAATAATGAAGTGACATTTATTTAATAAATAAATAGGCATTATTCAAGGTTTGATAAATATTGTGGAGGAATGGAGAACTGATTTTAATGGTCTGGGGAAAAATAATAAATACTGAATATTATTTGGATTAAATAATATTTATTTTTAATTTTTACGTTAATCACATGTCGATAAATAATAATATTATTATTATTATTTGACATGGGGTTTTTTTGGATTAAATATATAATTAGTGAAATTTGTGAAATTATTTTATTTTAACCCTATCAATATATATACTCATTTGTGTTATTTTCTCATAATCCAATTCATTATTTTGTTTGTTCCCGACACATTTGGAGAATAATCTCAAGATATAGATATTAACCTTATCCAAGAATACTCCTATAAACATAGAGTAGTCTTCTTCTACTAGATTAAAGAGAATGCTTTGGTAGCAGTTCTCGCAACGATCTAAGGCAGACGACGCAAGTGAAAGGATCTACCATTATAGAACCCTGATATTCCTTCAGCAACATATGGGAATTCATGGAACACATGTGGATCACCACTATATTGAATATTCACTTAATTACAAAAACATAAAGATTGTGCATTGTAGATCTACTACCAGATACATCAATGAAGAATTAATTTCATCGAGGTAAGTATTATTTAATTAAATTAATTATAAATAATATGTGATGATCTTATCTCTCTGGTTATGGAATGATTCTTGTTTTCTGTCTTATTTGATTCAATTAAAATGATCACGACCATTATCATTATATTGATCTTGGATTTATTAATGATCATGTTGAAAATCAATTTTGGGCACTCCCCATCACACGCTTCAGTCGTGCCTGAAGCCTAAAAATTGTACAAAGTATCCATTTTTTTCACAATATAAAACACCTTAAAATGAAACATAATTTCCCATTTTGAAAAATATTCACAATTATACCCTTTATCTCATCCTTATATCTATTCCCCCTTAACCCTTGTGAATTAAATTTTAAAAACAAGTGATGATTAAAAAATCTAAATATAGGATATAAAAAGAATAAAAACTTTTAGTTTAGTAAAAATATAAAAACTCATATAACATTTACATTTATCTTCAAACTTATTTGATAATATGAAATATAAATTATTCACATGAAATAAACCACACCTTTTTATTAAATAAATTCATTAAAACCCATATAATGAAATTAAAACTCTTTTAGGTGACTTAGCGCATCATATGAAAAAAAACCTTTTCAATTAGAATAACCATTCTATTAACATCAAGTATTAGTATTACCCAACACATTTCAGATCCATAATGGGGATCAACCTTTGTATAATCTATATTTGGCTCACTCATTTCTCATGAGCTATAATGGGGATAAACCCTTTGTATAATCTATTTCAAGCTCACCCGTGAGTAATAATGGGGCTCAACCCAATATATAAGCTATATTAGGCTCACCCATGAGATATAATGGGCACGAACCCTTTACATAAGATATATCAGGATCACCAATTTTATATGACTCTCAACTACCAATTCATGAATGAAATATTTTAATCATAAAACCCTCTGAAAAACAATTTTAATTCCATATGAAAAATACTTTCATATAAATATACACTTTTATTTTAAAAACCCTTTTTGTATTACAAAGTACCAAAAAATTAAAAGAATTATTTTCATTTAAGAAAAAATGTATTCTTTTAACGGGGCCTATAAATTAAATAAGATTCCTGGAAAATATTTTTTTTCAATGTGTGCATTAAGAATAGAACATTCCTTTAGTAGGTTGTTAAAATGCTTCATATAAATCATGTAAAAAGATTAATTTTGAAAACCATTGAATGAAATTAAAAATAGAAGTAAAATTTATTTTATAATCATTTTATATCCATATAAATGTGCATATAAAATAATATCAAGAATATTTAAATGGAGGAAATTTTTTTAAATTAAATCATTTAACATTTAAACAAATATTTTTTAGTCAAAGTGTCTCATTCCACAATGAAATATTCGTATCATAAGCCCCATGAAGTAAAAATATTTAACAAAAAATTAAATTAAATAGTAATAAATAAAATGATGAAATGTTATGTCAATAAGGTTTTATATTCACCTCATAAAGATGGTGGGTGTATAGAATCAAGATATGACTCAATAAAAGGAGATTGAGATGAAGTCCCTTACATTGAGTCGAACTCATCATGTAAAATAATTAAATTCCTTAATTATAAACTTAGGTTAATTTTTTAATTTATTTATAACCCTTTAAATTTTTATATTCTTTTTATATCACTTATTATTATGTTATAACACTTACTTAATTATTTAATTTCATGTCGGATGTTTTGATGAAAACGGTACTTAATTAAGAAATGATTTTGGTATGATTTCAATAGTCATAGATGTCATTTTTAAATCATATATAGAATAATATTAATTACATTATAATCAATTTTAAACATAAAATATAATTTTAAATCCATTAATTATATATGGATATGAAGAATGAACTACGTTACAATCATGGAGATGGTATGTTTTGCGTACGCATGAGTAACCTTTCCATTTTTCAATGATCATTATGGAAAAAAGTTAAGTATTATTATTTATTCTTATAATTATAATAATATAATTAATATCATATTAATAATTTAAATATACGTATATATATCATTTATATGATGTGGGGATGAAAAATGAATCACATTACTTCTTGGAGGTGACAACTCACATGTACACCCGAACGACATTATCATTTTTATGTGTATGGAAAGGCTATAATTTAATTGATATATTATTATTTTATAATGATAAATACTTAATAAATATCATTTTTAAATATTAATTCCATAATTATAAACTCTTTTGAGATATAGTTATGGAAAACGAACATATCAGTTTGTGAGGTGGTAGTCCACTGTACACACGAACGATTATTTATTTTCCCATTTTATGGAAGTGCATATGGATTTAGGTGATGATATTAACATAATAAAATATAATTATATTTATGATAATGTATTTATTATTTAATCATGGTAGAACAAGATTTTAAGTAAGAGGAAGAAATAATAAAACAGAAATACTTGATTAAAAATGATACATTTTCTTCAGACAATCTCTTTTACTTAACAACTTAAGACTACTAATGGGGTTGTTCTGTATAAACTATGAGATATAGAATGTTTTAGGTATTATATTAAGGTATTATAGAATATCTTTTAAAAAATAGGTTTTTAAGTGTGAAGAATAGGTAATAAGAGGAGACAATTTATTAGAGAGTGGAGGGCCACTTTTGAAATTCATCAAAATATTAAATTAATATAAATTAATTTTTTATCTCAAATTTATCCAAACTAAAAAATTTATAATATAGGTTTATTTTGGGATGAAATAAATTTATCAAATGAAACTTATATAGGTTTTTCAATTTTTTTAATCCTTGTCATTTTGTTTAAACCCTTAGTTAAAATTTTTAATTCTTACCGTGAGAACATATGTTTTTACACCTTAAGGGTTAATATTATTAAAATAAATTCCAAACATTCAATAAATATATCATTTATGAAATTTAAACCTTATAAAAATAATTTTTATGAATTTTATATTTTGATTAATTTTATATCATTTAATAAAATATTATTTAATTTAAAATATATTAATGCAAATTCTGACAATATCCTTTACGTGATTTTTTAAAAATATCCTAAAAAATGATATCTTTGAAAAAAATCGTTTAAAACATCAATAAAAGGAAAAATTAATCTATAAAATTAGTTTATGACATTAATTAATTCAAATTTTATTTATTTTAATACATTTAATACCATTTATTTGATATTTCCATTAATTAAACAATTTCTACATAATCATTGTACAAGCCATTAATTTAATCATTCCTTCCCAAAAATTTAAAAATAAATTACCATGATGAATATGAATATTTAATATTTCAAAATAATTTTTATATTCCACCATATCCCCTATATAACCACATATTAAAAATATTTCACTTGTTAAAAACCAAAGTATGATAAGGTTGACTTTTCTTGAATGAAATACTATAAATTTCTTAAAGCCATCCATGTTACTCCATGTTCTCATAAAATTATCCCAAGGATGTTTTTTTTAAAAACTCACTCATAAAATGAAATTATGATAAGTGTTATAGCAATTTTCTGATATTTATAATAGGATTTTTAACCTTAATTACTCAATTTATCCTTAACCATGGTAATAAAAAAAATTACAAAAGTTACTATTCATATAGTGCAAAAATAAAAGGGACATATTTAATTAATTTGTATCTTATGTTTCCAAATATGGAGTCTATAATTTAAAATTAAATACATATAATAGGCTCAATTTATTTAAAATTAATCTCGATGATAGAATAAGAAAATGGGGTTTGAAAGTGAATACGTTCAAAAGATTGAAATGTTTTAATGTCAAGATTCAATGTGAAATTTAGTCCAATGAACTAAATTGGATTAAATAATAAAAATAGATCAAATTATACTTTAAAAACAATTAAAAATATAATTTATAAATATGTATTTTTAAATTAATAAGTTTTTTTCAATAAAAATGCAATATTTTTTCACTATTCATCAACACACGAAACTTGTCAAAAAATACCAAATATACATCCAATGTAAATTTTTATACTAAAGTTTAAAATAATAATTTTATTTTGTCAAATATAATTTATAAAAGTGTCATAAACTAGATTTAAATAATGCTTTCCCTAAAAAGGCGATAGAACTACCTTTTTAGCAAAATACATCTTTTATGCATAAAATTGGATTTTTTCTTATTTCATGTCTAGAAAACACTCAAGATGAAATTTAAAATTTAAATTGAATATATATATATATATTAATATAATCCAAAAAATATTAATTTATTTACTTATTGGTTTAAAGTGCACTGGTGCACATTTAAATAGTTTTTCAGAAAAAAAAACATTTCATTGTATTTTTTAAAAAAAAGATTAATTTACATTTTTAATTAATTAGACACCAAATAATAAATTGTATATACATTTTCAAACCATATTTTAAAAATTAATTTAATAATATTCATTATTTTTCATTCTAACTGCTAGGTTGTAACAATGACTTTTAAATAATAATAATTATTTATTCGTTTAAGCTCGATGTTGCATATCATGTATGATATCGAAAATAGAATTTCATTATTTTTATACTAAAGATTCTAAATTATCCCCCACCCACATTTGGGAAATTTTCACCTTGTATTTTTGAATTTCGGATCAGTAAATAAGGTTTGAATTTTAAAAATACCTTTGTTTAAATCCCACATTGGAAAAAAAGATTAATAAAAAATCCACATTAAAAGAAATAAAGGGAACTAAGAAGGTAAATTTAGATAACATAGACAATGATTACATATATGAAAACCTCTATATGTAAGAGAAAACTAACTATCATGTTCTGATGGATAGTGGTATAGAACATGGTCATCATAAAGTTAACCATTACAAAACCATAAATCCGTGATGGGTTAAAAGGTCAATGATTTCTTTGTAAGAAAACTAAATGGATAACATTTTTTGTTTTAAGATCCTTCATTTCTAGAGTATAGGAATTAATTTTATTTCTAGAATAAGAACATATGGAAACCTACTTAGTGGGAAAGTGTAGTTTCATCCTTTAATCAATTTCCCCAACAAACTCATTTTTTCTCTAATTGATGAGTATATAAGATTAATTTTCATGCCAGAAGCATTAGAATAAACTTATAAGGATCAGAAAATCAAAAAAAAAATCTATCTATTCCTCCTATATGTAAAAATTTATCAAAACCAAAATGGTTAGAATAAGATAAGATAATTCACAAAAGAAAATATCCTTTAAATGAATAATTTCTAATTTTAATATCCAAAATTCAACTGTAATACCCAATGTTCAACATAGATCATTCAAAAAATAATTATCCTTTACATACCTAATAAATATTCTAGAATAACATTGAAATCCAAAAAAAATCTTAAGGATTTGATCACATAGTCATCCAAGATATTTTAAACATTTATCTCCAAATAACATCAATTACTCTTGAAGTATCATACCAAAAGGTAATTTCCCTAATAATCTTTAAGATACGCTAAACATTACCATAAATAACCTGAATCACCATAAGTCCACAATAAAGTGTTTTTTACTTGAAAAAACAATTCAACCTTTATTCCTAATAATATTCTATTTACCTTAAAGTTATATGATTCCCAAAATAGTGAACGTCTTCTGAAATTAAATTAATCGCTTAATCACCAAATCATTTTCCAATCCCAAGGTTATCTATTTGATAAATAATATTTTCCAAAAATAAAATTATTCTTCATCCATAAATTTTTTTTAACTAAAAGATCATACTAATTGGGACTTCATGTAGAACAGTGGTAGGAGATTCACCCTTTTCATCCTATGGTTGTGGATTCGATTCCCCGGGTCATTCCAGATGCAATGGGTTGTCACTCATATTGTGGGTTTTCCTTTTTCTAAAACAATTTAAATAGTATCCTTATCAAATTCTAGAGATGAAAAACATCCTAACTTATGATCAAACATAAAATTATAAACCCATCAAGATATCCACAACTCTTAAGAAAACATCCTAATCTCAATTGTTATGTAAACCATCCTTTGATACCAAATGTAAGGACCTAAACTTAAAAAATACATATTATAGTGTTTTTTAACTAGATTTCACATTTAATTATCTTTTTAGTTTAGAGTTTTAGAGAATTTGGTAAAACTCATACAAAGTAGACCCATACATTACAAGTGGAAACTTATACTCAGTATCCATTTTTTCACAATATAAAACTCTTTAAACTTAAACATTATTTATCATTATGAAAAATCATCATAATTATCCCCTTGATCTCATCCTTGTCTCTATTACCCATTAAAACCTATTAAATACATTTTAAAAACATAGATTGGGAACAAAATATCAGTAAGTGAAATGAAAGTAAAGGAAATTTTTGGTTTCGTAAAATCATTAAAAATCATATAACATTCAACATTATCATAAAATTTATTTAAGAATATGAAGTAAAACATTATCACATGAAAACACACACATTTTTCTAAATTAAAATCATTAAAACCCATATAAAATAATTAAATATCCTTTAGGTGACTTAGATAATCATATACCAAAAACACTTTACAAATTCTTTCAATTATAACAACCATATGTCTGAATTTCAATATTATTATCCCCTCTATCTCATCCTTTGAAAAACACTTTTTATCCCATATAAAAAACACTTTCATATAAAAATACCCTTTTCTTTTAAAAAAACGATTTTATACTCAAAAATACCCAAAAATGAAAAGAAATATTTTTGTTTAATAAAACCTATAAGATTTAAAATTAAGGTATAAATTAAATAATAATCAGAGTAGAGAAAAAGAAATTTCCACCATGTACATTAAGAATAGAACATTCTTTTAGTCATTTGTTAAAACACTCCGTATAAAACATGTAAAAAGATTCATTTTGAAAAACATTGAATGAAATTAAAAATATAAATAAGATTTCTTTTATAAACCTTTTATATCCATATAAATTAACGTATAAAATAATATGAAAAATATTTACATGGAGAAAAATAATTTGAAATTAAGTCTTTCAACATTTAAAAAGAAGCTTTTAAAACAAAGAGTCCCTTACCACATTGAAATTTTTGAATCATAAGGCCCATAAAATAATAATATTTTCCAAAAAATTAATTAAAATGAGAATAAATAAATGAATGATATCATATATAAATGTGTCAGAATATACACCTCATAAAATAGGGTTGGGGTATAACATCAAGATATGCCTTAATAAAAGGATATTGAGATGTAGTCCCTTACATTGAGTCTTACTCGTCATGTATAATATTTATCCTCATGTATAATAAACATAGGATAATTATTTAATTTCTTTATAACAATTTTAATGTTTATTATTCCCTTTATATCATGTATTATCATGTTATAATAAATTCTTAATTTTTTAAGTTCAAGTTGTATGTTTTCAAGATATTCGGTATTTGAGTCCAAAATGACTTTGATATGATGTCAATAGTCAAAGTGTTCCTTAGTCCATCATATAAAGAATATTATTAATGATATAATAATAAAATTTATACATCAATAGTACTTTTAAATCAATCACTTACTTAAGAATATTAGAAATGAACTCTGTTACAATCATAAAGACAGTAAGACGTACGTACGCATGGGTAATATTCACATTTTTCAATGATCTTTATGGAAATAAATTAAGTATTATTTTATATTTCTAGATTTATAATAAAATAATTAATATCATATTAATTATTTAAATATACTTATATATATCATCCATGTTATGTGGTGATGAAAAATAAATCACATCACTTCGTGGAGGTGATAGATCAAACGTACCACGAACGACGTTATCATTTTTATATGCATGGAAAGGTGAGAAGATAAATGATATATTATTATTTAATAATTATAAATATTTAATTAATATAATATGTAAAAATTAATTCCATAATTACAACCGGTCTCAAGAGATGGTGATGGAAAACAAAATATATCAGTACGTGAGGTGGTAGTTCGTTGTACACATGAACGATTAATTATTTGGCCATTTGATGGAATTGGAGATGGATTTAGTTGATGACATTAACATAATAACACATCATTATATTGAGAATACATTATTTATTATTTCATCATGTTTCAATTATATTTTAAGGACATGTAATAAGAAGAAAAAAACTAAAATACTTGATTAAAAACGTTACCTTTTTTCAGGAAAATCTCCTTTTCTTAACATCTAAAGTCCATTGAGGATGGAGTTATTCCAAAAGTAAGAGATCTATAATGTGGATAGGTATTCTATTAAGTTATTTGGTAAGATATTTTTCTAAAAAAATAGTTTTATATTTTTCAATAATAGAAAATAATAGGTTCCCTTTTGTAAGAGAGGGGACTATCACTTTCGAAATTCTTTAAAATATTAAGTTAACATAAATTAATTTTCTATTATTAATGTATCCAAAATTATTTATTTATAATATAGGATTATTTTCGGCTGAAAAAAATTCATCAATGTAAAATTATATAAATTTTAAATATTTTTTAATCTTTATTTTTTTGTTTTAACCCGCATTTAACCTTTTTAATTCTCTTCGTTGTAACCTGTGTTTCTATTTATTATGGGTTAATATAATTACTATAAAATTACAGAAGAACCCTTAGTTGTTATTTGACAAAATTTTAAATCATATCAAAATATTTTTTTTAATTTTTAATTTTAATTAGTTTTATATCATTTTATAAATATTATTTTTCAAAAAATATCATTAATGTCAATCTTGACACTATTCATTATTTTATTTTTTAAAAATATAATAAAAACATGATATCTATAAAAAAATATTTTAAAACATAATGAACATGTTAGATTTATATATAAAAAAATTTTATTACATTAATTAAATAAAAAATTATTTATTTTAATAATTTTAATATCATATATTTGATATTTCCATTAATTAAATAATTATTGCATCATAATTGTTCCTAACTTTAATTTAATGATTTATTCCTTAAAAATAAAAAATTATAAAGATGAATATAAATATTTTATCTTTACAAATAATATTTTTAGCCTCACGTTTACACTATATAATCCCATATTAAAAATATTTCACTTGTTAAAAATGAAATCATGTCAAATTTGAATTTTCTTTAAAGAAAATTCTACAAAATGTTTAAATTTATCCACTTCTTTTTCACCCTATAGGAAAATAAAACACTGTCTATCTGCACTTGGGGACTACCACCTTTATGAAGTGATGTGTTTCATTTTTCATAATTTATTCACATTTATGGTTATATTTATGGATTAAAGGAATATATATGATATTTATATTATTATTATATTTTTAAGGTGGATTATTATTATTTTTTTCATTCTATCAATATAAAAGTGGAAATATCCCTTATGCATACATATAGACTACCATCTTTACAAAGTGATGTAACTAATTTTTCATCAACTCTTTATATTTATAGTTAAAAAAGTTTATATAATTATTACATATGATAATAATGAAATTATTAAAATTATGTAGATTATGTAACCTGGATCAGTATACAGGACGACCAAAACGAAACATGCCTGAAAAATGTAGTTATCACCTGAAAATTTTATGTTAATAATGAATTGTGGAGAAAAGGGTGATAAGTTGTTATTATTAAATCATATATGGTATTATATATATGATTATGGTTATATAATGTATGTATAAAAAATATCAATTTATTATATATAAGGTTTTTACACTTATGAAGCAAGACAATACATGATGTAAGGGTTTCTCGTCTCACTTTTATTTCTTTGAGTCTCATGTCATATTCACCACCTATTTTATTTTCTTAATGTTATAATACCCATGAATTTATTTTATTATTCATTTCATGATAATTATAGTGATTTAAAAATCCATATAAGTTTTTCCCTTTCATGATTATTTTATTAATAGATTACTAATTTATTTGGCATTTATATTATAATATAATTTTTACTAGAATTATTTATGATTAAATTTATGATAATGAAATTATTTGACCTATAACTATAAAATATTATCTATCTTATTATATACTATTTATTTCAAAAACATATTGGTTTCCCATTGGTTTTATTATATTTAATTTCTCAGAAGTCTGGAAACATGTTTTAAAGGAAAACCAACTTTTTTTTTCTATTTTACTGGGAGTCCTTTTATTCCATATACATATATTCTTTAAAACAAATTGAAGAATATTTGTATTATTATTTAATTTATTTTAAAATTCATTTTTACACATTTTCTAAATTTTATAAATTGTTTTAAAATAAATAATCTCATCATTTTTTGAACGAAGTACTTTTAACCAAAGATGTGAAGGTCATATTTTTTTAACATGGATTGCATGAACA
Organism: Viscum album; assembly: GCA_963277665.1. NCBI lineage: Eukaryota > Viridiplantae > Streptophyta > Magnoliopsida > Santalales > Viscaceae > Viscum > Viscum album. Next base: position 1,506,172,722 of record OY728151.1, on the reverse strand, counting down.
TATTTTCCCACTATCATGAATAATATTTTATTTAAATCTTCGTTTTCAATTTTACAAGTTTAATTTCAATGAAAATGTATTCCTTAGTTTTTTTTTTGAAAAATTTATATTTTAAATATGTTATTTTTAAATTGGAATGGTATTTTTCTAAAGAAATATTTTAGTGATATTTTAAAGATATTATCATATCTAATAGCATCTTTTGATATTTATGATGATTTAGTAAGTATATGATCCAATTTTACTATATTTATTTTATTTTTATTTTTTTATTATACTGATGAAATCTTGATGAAACACTTTTTCTTTTCCACATATTAAATTATGATCAAAAGGTAAATATTTTTATGATCTTATGGAATATATATAAATGGATTATGATTATGTGATGGGTGGGTCCCTTATAACCCTCCAATGCACTAGATAAAGCATTATATATCATGATATAACCATGGGAAATGATTTATGTACTTGAAACAATATGGTAAATACGTGGGGATTCATGGTGTGTTATGATATAGGAAATAGGTGGTGATGTTTAATCTGTTATGATTTAGAAAACAAGTGTCAATTCTTGATCTAATTTGATATGATGGTCTCGAAATTAAAACATAGACTATGATATGGTTTTTATACCTATGATGGTTTCACACTTTTATGAAAATTTTATATGCTTGTGATTTTAACTCATGACTCATTATTAATTTTTTGTTGATTCCCCAATCTCGCGACACACTAATGTTTTATTCCATGACTTGTGATTATAATAAATGAATTTTTTTAATTATTATATATTGATAATAAAATGTTATTATACCCTTCTTCTCAAGATAAGTTTACATATGACCATTAATTTATATATCCCACCTTTACCCTCATTGATAACCTAAGATTACCCCTTCTTATGTTATAAATTTTCCCCAGGTTATGAATAAGGGTACTAAGTATTATGAGTATATAAGGGTACCTTATGTATATAAATATTTTTTAGATGATGAATATTTTACTTAAATAAGATGTTTAGGCATCTATTTTCCAAGTATACTAAATGGTGTGAAAAAAATCTCACAATGTAACTTTTTAGTATTTTTTGCTTGATTATGTTTGTTAACAAAGAAGGTTAAAAAGTAAACTTGTAGAGGTCCAACATTATTTTTAACTAGTTATGTTGGAAAATCATCAAGATAGGGGTATGAATTCTATATAAGGGATCAATAATTTTTTTTGTACAATATGGCATCATTTCCCTACTATTTCCCTATCATTTCCAAATTTTTTTGGTATAAAATTTGGAGGAAGGTACAAGTTTTGTTAAAGTAATTATATTCATGGGTACCTAATAAAAATATGGAAAAGGCGTGTAGAATTCAAAAAGTTTGGAGTTTCAAAAAAAATTTGTGTCACAATTGTAACGCCCCGACCCTAGATACCCAGAGTCGGTGCATTATTACATAACATTGGCATAATCACAAAGGATCAAGTCTCAAAAGACTGATTAGTTTAGTAGTCTTGGAAACACTAAATATATTCATAAGTCTTACATTACATCATAAGGTAAAATAAACTACAACAACATCTTTTATTCATATCCCCTCATACTATCCCTACAGGTCATCCATAAATTACTTCTTCATAATCTTGTGAAAAATAAAACATTGAAATGGGTGAGCTCAGAAGCTCAGTAAGGATAACACTATAGCAGAATCTTTCATAGAAAAGCATAAACACTTAAGGTAGTTTATAACTAAAACAAAAGCCTTTTAAACTTGAACTTCAGCATAAAATGGAAAAGATAAAATAAAATAATGTCATTTACTTACTCACATGGATATTCAACTACTCGAATGATCACATGCAATATCAATAACCACTTTCATAATGATGGAATGCATAATTCTAGACTATCGTAACCACATAGCCAAGGCCTCGTGCCAAGACTTCAAATAAGATTTTGTCAAGGCCTTGTTCCAAGACACTAGTTTGTCTCATTAGACCTACCGATGCATCGAGGAGTTATAGAGGGCTCCACCTGTCACTTACTAAGTCCAATGCATTCCTCATATGAAAAGTTTGAAACATAACATAAACATTCTAATTAAAACTAGCATATGAAATGTCAATACTTTATCCAAAAACCATGAATGGTATAAAAAAATCACATCCACAGTCAAACATAACTCATTCGATACAATATGGAAGATTGTATTGTATCATATTAACTGCAATCGAGAATAATGAAGGATATTGACATAGATGAAAGTAATCATCAAAACTATTTGAGAGAAATATCCCCCTTTTTCTTGAAATCATTTAAATTCACACTATTTGTCAAGAAGCCATTTAAAAATAGATTTTTGAATCAAAGTGTCTCATACCACTTTGAAAATTTTAAAAGGTGTTTTAATTTTAAAACTTTAATGTCCATATAAATAAATCCATAAAACCATTTTTTTAAAACATGGACATTAATGAGCAAGATTTAGAAGAATAAGTCTTTAAAACATTTATAAATGGTATTTTAGTTAGAGTTTCTAAACAAAAGAGAGAAACTTGAATACAAATAATTGAGGTAATAAAAACATTGTAATATCATGAGAATAAAGGAATCCATGATATACTATGTCAAAGTACATTATATACACCACATAAAAGTGATTTGGTGTATAACAACAAAGAAGTCTCAATGGAATGTAAATTGAGATAAAATCTCTCATAAAGGCTATATCCTTAGGTTAATAATAAATCAACGACATAATTATGTGTGAAAAATATAAATACACTAAATATTATTAGATATTCAGTGTAAAAAAATCAAGGACATTCACGCATATTCTTGTAAAAACAACACCAATGAATTGGATGTTTAACTCATCAAATGGAGAATGAGTTAAAATGACTCTTATCAAATTCATATCAATGACTTGAGAAATTATCAATGGAGTGATTAGATGTATCAAAAGTATATCCATAGGAAGGGGAGTGGAAATTATGACATAATCAAATGAATAGTGATTCCACACATAATCTTGGGGTAATATAATCAATGAAACATGCATAAAGCCAAATGAGTGGAAATTGAAATTTCAAATTCCCTTATCGATTAGGTAACTTACGAAACATACACCCATGAAAGAAGGATCATACCATGATGATGTAAATACCCATAAATTAAAGTATATTACACAATGAATACAATCATGGGCAGTACACATACACCACATGCAATAATTAAGTGGTGAACAATGGAATTCTCATGAAATTAAGAGTGAGTTAGGAAACCCCTTTCCACATTGTAATCAAGTGAGTCATATGACCAAAAGTTAATAACCACAAAATGATTTACAGAATAACATGAATATAAAGAGAATCATGATAATATATATCAAATGGCCGTACACAATACACCACTTTCAATAAATTAGTGGCGGACAAAGGAAATCTCACGGAATTGAAAGTGAGATAAGAAAATCCCTTACCCTGTACTTTTCCTTGGTTGTGGGTTGGTTAACCTCCTGTATAATGTTGAAATAATTGTTACTAAATTATTCATGAATCATATTCCTTAATATTATATCATATATGATCTTTTAACATTTCTTTGTTAATAATATCTTAGAATTATCGTCGTTTCGGGTGTTAACTTACTCGTTTTCTTTTATATGTTTTGTTACATAAGCCATGTTTGTCATGGATATGTTGTATATTATTCATATACATAATGATATAAAGTTTTTAAACATTATTTTTAAATCATAAAATGATAATTATACTTGAATGGATATGATGGAGAATGAATCTCATCGCGTTCGTGGAGACGGTAGTCCGTACGTACGCACGAGCGACAATATCATTCTTTTGATATTAAAATAATATATAATTGGATGGTATATAATATATACAGAATCATTATCTTGTTATATTTATTATTTAAATGAGTTACACATCATTATTATACCCACCCAAATAATAATCTATTGAATAACAATTATACCATGACGTGGAGATGGTAAGCCATACGTACGTACGTATGGTGACATTTTATTCAAAGGGTGGATAGAATGCTGAATATGGTTGTACCATATTTATAATAACATCACAGTATATATAAGAAAATGGAGTTATTATTTTAGAATGGTAATAACAAAGAAAAAATATGTGGAAGAAGAAAGGAACTTGAAAAGGGGTGGTGAAAACATTACCTCTTCTTCGGGTTCTTCCTTTTGATTTGATCAAAAGGGCTCCTCAGGTTAGATTTCGGATCAAACTAAGGCCTCTAGGTTGTATTGAGTGAGGTTTATATAGTATTTGGGCAGGTTTTGGCCTATCCAAAAGGCTTTGAAGGTGTGAAGAAATGTGGAGGAGTTCCCTTTTATAGGAGGGGTGAGGGGAACCTTTGGAAAAGCTAGAAATATTAATTTATAATAAATTCATATTCGGTTTATAATGGCTCAAAATTTTATTATTCAAAGTTTAAGGTGGGGATAGGTATAAAACCATTCATCCAATAGAATTTATACAGGTTTGGGTTACTATATTAACCTTATCTTTTAGTTTTAACTCTTAGTTAATTAGTTTGACATTTACCATGTCACTTTGTATTTTTAATATATATGGTTAATAAACTTACTATATACATCCAAGTGACCCCCAATTGGTTAATTAATGATACACATATCATGATATAAGTCTCTTGGCCGAACCTTAGATTTTTAGGAATTTAATATCAATTAATAATATAATATTGTTTTTAAAAACTCTTTTATGTCAATTTGGACACTATTCAATAGTTGATTTTTGTGAAACTCATAACAGAATTATTACTTCAAAAAAAGTAAATTAAATCAATCCTAATATGTCATATTATCATATAAAATTAGTGTAATTCATAAAAAGTCTCAAATTATATTTATTTGGATATCTAAAATATTAATCATTTTAATTTTTCACTATTATGGTAATTACTGCATCACCATTGTGTCATAACTAAATTAAACTATTTAATGTCTAAAAATTATAAATAAAATACCATTATGTAGGAAATCTTCTTAGATTTCAAATGAATATTTATAGTAGAAAATCCAACATATATATACCTATGTAGAAATTGTTTTTAACAATGATATATGCTTGTGTCATTTTTGAATTCATTTTAACTTAATTAAAATAAAGTGTCCCTATCACTTACAAGTGGCACCATGGGGTCCCAAAATTGACCCAAAGATTCCCATGGTCGAACATGTATCAAAAAATAAGGTTAGTACACGTTTTAGGGTAATTTCTTATTATTATAATATTATTTTTTAACCCTTATTTACCGGATTTACCCTTTAACCATGGTAAATAAAATATTTACCGAAATAACTATTTAAAATGTCTAAAAATAAAAGTTACCTATTTACACAATTTTAACATCCTGATTCCAAATATGGAATCTATTTTTCTAAATTCAAAACACAGAAGTGGCAGAAATTAATTTATAATTAATTCCCACTGTCAAAACAAAAAGCGTGTTTTTAAGATATAAAAACTATCAAAAGATTGATACTTGTTTATGTTCGGTTTAATTGTGAAATTATGTCCAATGACCAAAATTGTATTAAATGGTAAAAATATATTCTAAATATACTTTAAAACCACTCAAATTCATAATTTATCGCTATTAATTATTTTGATTAAAAAAGTTGTTTTTAATTAAACTTTAGTAATTTTCACTATTCATCAAAATATGAAAGTTATCCAAAAAGTACCAAAATTTCACCCTAGGCTAATTTCGATATTCCAAATCCAAAAATGAAGTCAATTTTGAGATATAGAATTTATAAAATTTCAAAAAGTATGTATTACTATTCATAACGGCTAGTTTGATTGGTTGTGGTGTGTTAGAATCTTGAAGTTGCGTACAATGCACGCCATTGAATTATTCAAAGGGAAACATACCGTGGAAGCTTGGGGTGTTAAAAAAATGGTTTAGAGGTTCATGAAATAATGTTTCACAAAATATCGATGAGGAGCGAACAAAATATGGCAAGTTATGTGATTATGAGGAGTTTTGTGTACACGAAATTTCCCTAAAGTTTTATGAAGATATGTAGTTTTCAGGAATAATAATGGAGTGTTACACAAAAAGTAAGTGGAACTCTTGAATGATTTTTAAAAGAGAGGAAAATATATAAATAGGATGTTACCTCCTCAATACAAGATATGAAGCCTTAATGAAGATCCAAAGTCTATGAATTCATGAAGGAATTTTTAAAATTATTTCTATGAGTGAATGATTCATAAGAATATCAATTTTACAATGGATATTTCACAAAAAAAACATTTTCATGAATAGTTGTGAGATTTTTTAAATTATATAATGTTTCATGAAATTTTGTGGGTTTCATGAAAGCAATTGTATTGTGAATATTTGAAAAGTTTCTAGAATTATTTAGTATTATCACAAAATTGGAGAAAGGGGTTTTGTGAAAGGAAATATGATGATAATTAGAAGGTATTGATTAGTAATTCTATGGTAAAGAGGTATCCATCATGTTCATGAATGTAGATCTTCATGGTGTACTAAATTATGAGTAAAAAATATTGATCCATGTGATCAAAAGAAAAAATTTCTGAAGGATCAGTGATCACATTTCAATTAAAATAGAAGTGAGACTTCAAATTAATAATGGTAATGAACCATGAGGGAAAGTGTGTCTATTAAAAAAAATTTAATTGTAGTTTTCTTTAGTGGATTTGATACATAGATAAATTTTCATTATATTCTCCTTGTATTTAGTATTATGTGGGTGAACAATGTAAAATTTATGCGTCTCATGCATTTTATAATTTTTTCTCACATATTTATATGGGAATGGGAAAGAAGATTGTTTTGTTTAATGAAAAAATAAGATCCAAAGAGAAAGTTTTTTTAATCTATCATACTCTGATTCACCCCCCCCCCCACCCAGTGTACTTAAACTAGTTGTTATTAAAATTGTATCAAAGGGAAAGGATAAAATCAAGGTTTCTATCTCAGTGGTTTTAATGGAGTTTGGTAATCATAATGGGATTCTGATATTTGAAGGAAATAGAATTCAATTATGGAAGGGTCGGATGTAGTACTACTTCTAATCATTAGTCATGGATTTCTTTATAGATATGATACATGGTATTTCTGGTAGTGTGGATAGTTGAGTATTATCAATATTATACTTAAGAGAACCGAGTACTAATTCCAAAGGAATAAATTCCTTAGAAGGAGATTTATCTAATAGAATCTACAAGAAGGTTATGTCCTGAATGTCAATTCATGACTTCTGGGAAAAGTTTCTTAATATATATGAAGATGACACCAAACAGATAGAAGAAAAAATATAGTTTTTTTAATAAAAATGAGGAACTGAGAATGCTCCCAATTGATTATGTTGATGGATTCTTTTACTAGTTGAATATTATTGTGAAATACATGCATGGTCTTAGAGAAATTATTTAAGATGAAAATATCGTTAATAACATATTGAGAATAATTCCACCTTATTTCAATTAGAATAATTATGTACAAGAATATAAAGATCCATTGGAGGTTAAATTGGATAGTTTTCATAGTACTCTTATTGCATAAAATATGATAAATGATGATAATGAGTCCATGGGAAAAGGGAATACCAAATAGGTGTAATTAATAGCCATGAAAAACATCACTATTGAAGAATCCTATGAAGTGTAAGATATATATGAGGTCATGTCATTTTATTCCTCAAATCTAAAAAGAGTAAAATTAATGTTCAAATAGAAACTTTCACTCACGTGATTTCGATGGGAAAAGGTTTGACATCTTGTTGCAAGTTTTAAAAATAAGTTTCAAGATGATAATGAAGATTAAGTAGAAATTCCACGGAAGATGTCATTAGGTTATGTGAAAGGTAATAAAAATTTAATGAGAAACTTATACAAAAAGAATATTTTTCTTTCACAATAAAATCATAGTTTATAAAAATAAGACACAGGTTATTGTTTTGTGACCATAAGATAAGAATTTCTTTAGGAACAAATGGGTCTTTGAAAAAAACTAATTAATGACTCATTGGTAATATGAAAAAATCATGATTTTTTTGCAAGGTATAATCCCCTATTAATGGAATTTATTTTGATGAGAAATTTTATAAAATTTTAAGGATATAAACTAATCAATTATTCTAAGACATTATAGTGAAAAGAAATTTCAATGTTTTCTAGATGGGCATCAAGTCACATTTGGGAATTGGGTTCTGGAAGAATGATTGCATATCGAATATCCAGATGATATTCTCATTCATAAAGATGTGAACATATTTTTTAGATAAAGATTTCTCAATATGGGTTGAAGAAAGCACTGAGAGTGTGGTACTAAATATTTGATAAATTTTTACGGAATATTAGTTTTTAGTAAGCTGTAGTTTTATTAAAATATCTATGTAATCAATGATTGAAATAAAAGGATGGTGGTGTTTTATTATGTTTATGATATAATCTTTGGTGGATCAGATGAATATCAGTGTAAAAAGTTCACAGAATTCATGAAAATTCCATTCTAAATGTCAATGATTGTAGAAATGATATTTTTTCATTGTTTATAGGATAAATAAGGAAAAAATGAAACATTAATTTCATAATCCATATACGTTAAGGAGTTTTTTAGAATATTTCTAATGTAAGATTCAAGGGAAATAAAAACACTTGAAGCTACTTCGATTAAATTGTGGCAAGATAGTGAAGGAAAAGTGGTTAATGTCATGGAATATAGGTAGATCATTGGAAGTATTTTTAATTTAAAAGAAACATGACATGATAGTACGTTTTTACATATTCTATAAATTGTGGTATCAAATAAATCTCAAATAATTTCACTTATAGTAAAAAAATAATACTTATATATATAAATTCCATGGTGGATTTTAGTTTGTAGTACAATGATAAATCTCCTAAATATTTATTTTGGCAATATAGATTCACATTGTTCCAATTTAGTAGACAATATAAAATAAACATCAATTTTTTAATTCTATCTTGGTGGATTTTTTATTTCTTGGATAAGAAAGAAACATGATTTCATTATGTTGATCATTTCAGAAGTTGAATATATTTAGAAAACAGAAGCTTTCACACAATAATTGTATATGAAGTAGTATCTTGAGGATATGGGAGTTGAATTGATGTCTCATATTAAAATACATTATGATAATTCAAGTTCTATAAATATCATTAAAAATCTATTACATCACTCATGGATGGAGCACATCAAAATCATGTGTCATTTTATCATGGAGAAGGTGGAGCATGGTCTTTTGACGTCAGAGTATGTGCCAAAAAAACTACAAGTTACAAATATTATATATAAGGCCTTTCCCGAAGAACCATTTTAATGAAATAGAATAGATTTTGTAGTTAAGTAAACCTACCACACTTTAACATGTTTGGAAGTGGGATCCTCTCTCCCCGATGTATGGTGTGTTTTCCCTTATGTACTGATATGTGTTCCGTAAAATGTTTTAGACCCAAAGGATTTAACTTTGGGTTTATTAATAAGGGGGGGATATATTGATCAAGACATGGGAAGAAGTTGATAGGGGTGTAGAAAATTAGGAGGATTAATAAATAAAAAAATTCTTAAGATGATCAAACAAAGGTTATATATCACAATATATTGTTTTCATGATGAATGTATATAACTATTTTTGGGAATGAATTTATTTATTAATAAACATTTATTGCTACTCTTGTTTCTCATACCGAGCATGTATCATGTGGAATTATAGTGTGTTTTCATTATGTCTTTGATCTCTATATGGAATCAAAATATTATAATTTTGTAGAAGATGGAAGATGCTTTAAAGTGGTATCAAAAGGGTGAATAGTATTCAACAAACCCAAAGGGGGAGATTGGTGGTAAATAATATATCAAGGTAAAATTTTAATGTTTTTGGGATGATTCTTTTTTCTAATAAATAAGGCTGAAAAGATCAGTTTTGGAGTTTTGGTGTGATTTTTGACTAGGTATGTTGACATAGAGGTCATTGGAATCCATGAAAAATAATTATTTATAACACCTACTATATTATTATTGTAATGGAAAATAGGTAATGAACTGAAAAGAAATATAGTTGTGTGGCCAAAGTGAAATAAAAACAAAAAGGGAAAAAATATTGAGTGTATCGATTATGACTGATAAAACGATGATTGGAAATAAAAATGCCCAAAGCCATAGGTAGAGGAAGACAGAAATCATGTGGGGAAATTACAATGACTAAGGAAGGGGAAATTGATTTTATGGTGAGATTATTTTGATGGTTGTTTTTTTATTTTTATTTCATCCCTCCTAGGGTTAGATACTACAAGAACAGGTAAAGGAGGTAGCTATCTCTTTTGAGTTGAAAGTCTCTAAGTGAAAGTTACCTTCCCTTATCAACTAAGACTTCTTTTTCAACCCATAATGGGACCCTAGTATCCCACCTTTGAATTGTCTTTCCACTTTTCATTTGGACTTATATAAGCCAATCATAAATTAAAGAAATGTCCTAAATAGCTTTGTTGAGTTCTGGTAGTTGAGTTCAAAAATAACATGACCATAGAAGAAAGGGTGAACTACTATAGTTCCTTACACCTAAGAGGGGTTAAATAATTCTCACTATCTCATCCTAATTCCCCCAATATTTTTTCCAATAATTTCAACAAAAGTATTCATTCACTCCAATAGGTGTTTTTTTATAAAGGAAAAATATACGATTCTCCAAAAAAAGAACACCCACATAGCGGTAAAAATGTAGTAACAAAAATGGTCCCCATTGTCTTAACCCTTCCCATTTCCAATGTTTTTTCCTCCCAATTCACTCATTCACTCTAAATTTCCTCTTTTTCTTCTCTCTTTATTTCATTCTCCTCATTATCTACTCTAAAATAAACTACCTCCTAACATTCATTAAAAAACACATACTTGATTCTTGACTCTTATGTGTTAATGACATATACAATGGACCATGTATCCATTTATTTCAATGTAGGTGTTTTGTTCTACATAGTTATTTCATCAACATATTTGATTCCCCTTGTAGTCATTATCTACATTTTCATTTGGGATGATGAAGAAAATTATTAATGTAGGTTCTTCAGAATGACATGGTCGAATGGTTTATATAGACAACTGATACACATATATGAATAAACCATATATCCATTTGGTTCACATAGTATATTCTCCATGTATTCATTATACTTCATGTAATTGTTTCCCTTATATATATGATTATAATATATAATCATTTCCAATATAGTTGAATCCTTTTACGTGGCCATTTGGGAACATGTAGTCATTTCCTAACAAAGGTGATTGATGTTCATGTATCACATTCCAAATGTTTCCATTACTGATTTAGGCAATATACATGTTATACATGATTACCCAATGTAGTCGACTTTTTATGTAATTGATAGACCATTTTCACCAGGTATTCCACCGAAGTTGAAACAATGTGCACCAGAGCATTGTATACCAAGACTAGTGTCATCACTTTAAAATATTCATCACTCATCCCTGATAATTGAGACTTACATGAACACACACTCAAAAATTCACCTCCCTCCTTCATCAATGAAATCCAGTGAAAATTAGAGATGAAGCATCGAAAAACCGAAGGAAACATATGATCTATGGAGGCTCAGTTCGGATTGCAGCACATTTTTCTCTAGCCCTCAGTGGAACCCATATTGCAACATATGTTAATTTAGAGGCATATAGGTGGTAGAGGCTTCACCCACTTTGATATAATCAGGCTCTTAATAATCTACCATAGGATTGTGAAATTGAGAGTTGACACTAGTAAGGAATGGGTGCATCGGCATACCTCTGCTGTAAATTCAACTCATGGGAGTTCATCTTCAAAATTATTTAAGGATTATTCTAGTGTAATGATGATCAATATGACAGTTCTTGAATAGATAAATCCTATACTTCTTTTGAAATTTCTGTAATTCCTATATGGAAATCCCAAATGATTCTTTCAATTTTAATTCAATAAATTAATTTTTTCACTATATCATCAGTTTAATTCTACTACAATAGCCATGGACTATTATGAAACCAAAAATAATAATTTTCATTATAAAAACATAATGAATTACCAAATATAGCCTAAGTATTACATCTTTAGTATTAATTCATTATAATCCTAATCAAAAATTAAAAAGTCATTGAATTAATAAAAATAGATATGGAAAATTATGAAATAATGGTGCCACATAAAACTCCCCCTCACTTAAAATATTTCACTCCTATGAAATTTTTAAATTAAGTTATTCAATAACAATTTCATGAGAATCAATAAACCTAATCCTACCCAGGAAAGCACTAAATCATCCATTGTAGTGGATTTTCATTTCTCTAATGTGGGTTCTTCTAACTTACCTATATCAATAAAAATTCAAATATCAGTTCCATGATTACATACTAATGAAGCTCAAGTGGAATTAAATCTATAATAGAGGGAAAGAAAAATTTACCTCTCACATAAGTTCCTCAAACCAAGATTTCACATCCCACCTAGTTGATACAACTCAAAATATGTTCTTATAAATAAATTTACCTATTTTTTCCCAGGGTTAAATATTCCCCTCACTATCATGAGAACATATTTGAAAAGGGAACTTTATATTTTTTACCCAGCCTGGATTTTTTTTAATGCAATGTATAGAGTAATTATTGTGTTTAGATTTATTTATAAAAACACACCTAGTACCCTTGTCTCAATTTCTCATCATGGGATCTCAATTTCCCATATTATTACATATTCAAAGGATTTATAATAATTCTCAATTGGGTAAGCAACCTAAGGTGTTCCATGATACCCCAAGTATAGTAGCTAAGTTCAAATTTAGTTTTAAACTTCCTAAAACTATAGTTTTAGTTCTACAAGAGTTTAACCTATTTGAAATCCTTCCCCTAGTTTCAAATCTGGTTTTCCATAAAACAGTAGATAACAATACTCAACAATCACTGAAAAAAATAATTTCAAATTCAATGAAATCTCCCTAAATAAATTAAGGAATTTTCCCCTTGGATATTCACTTTGATATCTTATTTTTCAAACTAAGAGACCCAAAAATTCCCATTAACACAGACTAAAACATGTTCAATTTCTCAAAAATGGTTTCATTATTTAAAAAATTTCATACATGATGGGGTGTTTTGATATAGTAGAAAGTCCAGCTAAAGTACCAAATTAATTCCTCTATCCCCCACACATAAAACTCAACATTTAAAACATGTTAAATATTATCATAGGAAATAACAATGAACAAAAATTATCTAATGGTGTAGTAGTGAAAATAATAATGAGAGAGTTTCATGAGTTTTTAGAGAAGCATTATCACCACATTCCAAATTAGGTTGAAAAAGAACACTAGTATTAAAGTCCATGATTTACATTGTGATACTAAAAATAAAACAATTTATCATGGGAAACAAAAAGAATCATGATAAACAATAATGTATAATAATTTTTGTTAAAAAATAACAGGATTCCCCCACACATAACTTCTAGAAATAAGAAAAAATGAATAGGAATAATATGAAATAACACTTCCCTAAAAAACATGATTTTTAGGAGTTATACAAGAATATAGCCCATTTCCTAAGGATATAGAATTTTCTATATGACAAAAATATTCCTGAAAAAAAATATCGAGATAGAATTTTGTATAATTCGGTAAAAAAAATGGAATATAAACAATTCAAAAACAATGAAAATGAAAAAATAAACATGATTTGACTACCCTGAAGCACTGAGATTAAACTATTTAGTTGGAAAACTATTAAATCACTTTATTAAATAGAAAATATAGATAACCCACCCATTTTCTTCTCTTCAAAAAAATTCTTCAATCAATGGACACAAACTAAGAATGGATGGTTTCCTTGTCTAGTTAATTCCACTACTCCATTGACTAGAACTCCTAAATTTTTGAATGGGACAAATGACATGGACATGAGCTTATCAGGAACTAGTTTCAGTCTAGAATTAAACTATAAGACCCTATGACCAAACTTGAATTTCCTATTCTGAATTATAGTGTCATGAAAATCTTTTCTTATTTATTTATAAAGTCTATAATTTTGAAAATAATCTCTTCTAATTTCATCCAACTCACATAAATCAAGAAACCTTTCTCTCTAAAAGACATAAAATCATATTTCATAGCTTTCATATCCCAAATAATCTTTTTAAAGCTCTACATGAAAATGACATGTTTTTTCAAAGAGAATCCTATATAGAGACATCCCTATGGGGATTTTAAAATTAGTTATGTATGACCATAATTTATCATCAAGTTTTATAGACCAATACTTCCTAGAATGTGACATAGTTATCTATAGTATTTTCATTAATTCTCTATTGGAGATTTCTACCCATACACTTGATTATGGATGGTAAGTATTTCTTGTTATTTGGGTGCACCCATACTTTTCCATCAAGGTTTTATTTTTTAATTTTTAAAATTAGTCATGTTATCTATTATGAAATCCCATGTTACTCTAAATCTGGAAAATATGTTATTTTTAATGAATATAATTAAACTTGAATATTGATTTTTGGGAATATCCACTACCTCAACCCATTTGGAAGCATAGTCTACAAGCACTAAGATATACTTATTACCATGAGAATATGAGAATGGTCCTAAGAATTCTAATCCCTAAAAATCAAAAATCTCAACCACTAAAATACTTTTGTTGAGGAGACTTCTACTTTATTCCAACATTTCCAATCCATTGACACCTATCATAGCCAAAAACTAAACTTGAGCATCCTTAATCATTATAGTCCAATAAAATAAATCTTGAATAACTTTTTGGGATGTCATTTCACCTCCATGATTACAACCTCATGGTGTCAAGGTGAAACTATCTAAAATTGGAAACATATCCTCTTTTGCTACACAACACAAAAGTATACGATATTCACATATCCTAAAATGAAAAGGATTATCCCAAGAATATTATTTATATTTATAAATAAATTTAATCCATTGATTATTTTAAAATTCTTTATGCATGACACTTACAACCAAAAAATTAGCAAAGTATGCATAACAATAATATTTTTTATCAACAACTACAAGAAATTTATCATCCAAAACTCAGAGTCGATTCCTCTGGGATCAACACACATAATACTAGATAACCTAGATAGATGATCAAAAACATCACTTTCATCCCCATTATTATCTTTGGCCTCTAAATAAAATCAATTTAGAAAAATTATCAATCAAATTAGCCTGGCTTTTTCCTATTTTTTAAAATAAATATTTCAAGGAAGAATGCTCTATGAAAACTATGAATTGGGAACCCATTAATTACAACCTGAATGTTTAAATAGTATAAAAAATAGAAAATATCTCCTTCTTATAAGTTAGGTAATTTCTTGTAGCTTCATCTAGAAACCTTCCAGGATAGAACACCACATGCAATTTCCCTTCTCTCTGTTATCCTAAAATCACTCCAAAATCCACATCACTAACATTACACATAAGTGAAAATGGTAGTTTCAAATCATGTTAAATGATGATGGGAGAATAAGTTATTTTTTCCTTAATAATGTTAAAATATTGAAGATATTTTTCATCAAACACAAATGGTTCATATTTGGTGAGTAGTAGACACAAGGGATTTGTAATTTTTATAAATTCCTTGATAAACCTATGATAAAAGCTGGCATGCTAAAGAAACATTCTAGCCCCTTGATATTCACATGATGGGGAAACTTTTTAATGACCTTAATCTTCAAATTATCATCCTCTATACCCCTATTAATCAATTTATGTCCAAAAAATATCTCTTTGATGATCATAAACTAAAATTTCACCCAGTTTAAAAATAAGTTGGTATCTATAAATATTTCTGAGGAATGTTCCAAATTCTCTAAGTAGTTTTTAACACTATTTCACAAAATGGAAGAATCATCCATATAAACCTCAATAATTATCTTAATAATGTTATATAATACACCTTTGGAATGTATTCGGTCCAGAATACAAATTGAAAGACATTTATCAATATGAAATATTTCTAAATGGGAATGTAAAAGTGGTCTTACGATGATATTTTGAGGCTACTAGAATTTGATTTTAACCAGAATAACCATAAAAAAAATATAAAAAAGCATTACTATCCAACATATTGAGCATTTGATATAAACAAGACTTAGGAAAATTATCCTTTATAATGGCTTGATTGAGCTTTCTATAATCAATACAGACCCTCCACTTGGTCTCCTTTCTAACATATATTTTCTCATTATTTTTGTTGGTCACAATATTTAATCCTACTTTCATTGGAACAACTTGGAATAGAATAACTAAAGCAATTTTATAAATGGGATAGATAATTATAGTATCCAATAGTTTAAGAACCTCTTCTCTTACAACTACATTCTTGTTCAAAATTTGTAATGTCGCGATTCGTAGGTATTGAGGTTATATTTGTGGATATGGTTGATTGTTAGGTTATTGGTATGTATTTTTTTAGTGGTATTTATTTCAATTTTACAGTTATATATTCTAGAATAAGTTTTCATTTAAATTGGATGTTTATGGATGTAATTTGTTTTTGTATTTATTGATTTGGGTCAGTCATGGGGGTTTTTAATTAGAAATATGATGAATGATTTGTGTCTTAATTCATCGTGTGTTTTTAGTTATATATTGGAAATATGGTCATGGGTTTATTATTTGGGATTTGGTTTTAATGGTATTTTTTTATCATCAATTGTAGTTGTTTTTGTTATTTGGTTTCATTTCTTATGAAATTTCAGTTCCATAGTTTTAGGGGATTCTTGTGATCATTTATAATTTTAAAATATCTATATTAATATTGGTAGGTGGTCTTAACTCACCATGTGATTATCAGGATATTCCTATAAAATGATTTAACTCCATTTTAAAAATATTTTTATAAAAATCATATTATATTTTAAAGATATCAATGTAGTGTTTCCAATTATAACTTTGTATAAATGACTAAATGTATTCAATGGTTCCACGAGATTATATGTAGATATCATCACTCCAACTTGCTTATTTTGGGTGAACTTTAATTTAAAAATTAATCTTTAGTGATACCCTATAGACCAATATCATATTTTTTCAAACTATTTATTGAAATTAAAATCTAATACCCCATATTAGATATTTTCACATAACCCCATAGTCTTAAAGTGTCACACACTTTCTCTTTACTTATACTTGGGTAGAAATGGAACCCAGGGGTATGTTTCAAAGTAATTAAATTTTATAGACAACCTGTATCTAAGGGACTCTATAGTGACCCTAGCCTTTTACATATAACATTACATGATTTTAAGCATAATTATATATTAGAGTACAAGCCAAGGATCATAAAGTCTAGCGTCTCGGAAGACAAGGTACATAATCAAACATTATAAAAACAACTTTTTATTTATAGTGCACAATGAGATCCTATATTCCATTTTGCTCATAAATCTTCATAGGAAAACCAAGGGATAACATGAACAAAGGGGTGAGATGAAATCCCAATAAGGTAATAACCATAAGAAAAAATAATTATCATATGGGATACAATGAATGACATGATAATACAAAAAAAGCATGTAACATATGGAATCATAACATATATTCATGGGATCATTTAAACATGTAATAATATAAGTGTTGAAGAAACATAAAACATGAATTTAGTATGATTCAAGGATAAACTCCAAGACAGTTTCCCATAGTATCACAAGCCAAAACTAACCACCAAGACCGTTGCACATAGTAGTATAAGCCAAGACTAACCACCAAGACCGTCGCACATAACGCCTCATGAGACTCAACTTTACCCAATTAATTGGATATCTATCTAGGAATACCCATCCTACATTTCATTAATATGTTTTCCACATAAGTAATCATACATACTTAATCTTACATGAACATATTGGTTACCCATGGTAAAAAATGGGTACCACAATCATGACATAAAGCATAACAAATGGACGTTTCACGAAAGTGTCCATGAAAGAAATGAATTATAAAATATATGGATTTTAATATGGTAAAATAGTTATATATAATGGTATGTTATGTCAAATATTTGTGGAAATATATAAGAAATGTATTTGATGTATTTTAGCATTAATACATTTATGTGCGGTTTTAAGGAAAGTACTACAGATCTTTTAAAATAAAAAAGAGAAAAACTTTTATACAAAACCAGAAGTGAAACATGATGGTTTTGATAATAAAAATATTGATTTTATAAATATATTAGTTTCTTAAAACAGAGGATATAGTGCACTTGAAATTGGGTACAAATTTTGGAAGTTCCCTTAAAATGATTTTTCTTATTGGGAAGTATCGAGAGGGGAGTCACTTAAAAGTAGGTATATCCCAGAAAGAGAATGAGGGATGGATCGTGAAACATGAGTCTTGAGAATATAAAAAATAATGTATAATTTTTACATAAAATTTAAAAGAAAAATTTATTTGGGTAAAAATAAAGATAGTGCAACCCGAAAGAATAAAGGTAGTTCGGGTAGAATTCCTTACGGATTATCGGCATGGTATCAAGTGTACTTAAGAGGGATTCATGAGAGAGAATGAGGTTTCTCATCACTTATAAATCATTATAGAAGTTTGGGGAGGTTATAAGTTATACCCATAATTATGCATTACATATGAATAGGCATAGCATAGTGGATATTCTTGAATAATAGTTAAATGGATAGGATCCCTTAACTTAAGTCCAATGGTAGTCTTTTCTTGAACATACTGACTGGAAAAATAAAATTTTGTTCATTAATTAATAATTAAATAACCTATTTTATATTTAAAATATTTATTATAATCTTTTAATGTTCATTTATAACCATTTTAATTGGTTAAGAGATTCAATTTCATTGTTCAGGCTAGTTTTCTTGCTTGGTTTTAATGATCTGTTCATGTTCGGATAAACATGTATGATGAATGTGTTTGTCTAGAAATGATGTTATAATTTATTTTTGGAAATACAGAATTTCACATGTTTGAAAAATAAATTTGGTTACTTTATGTAAAGTTTAATCATTATATAATACTTTAGTGACATCCTTTTGGGTTAATTGGCAGTTTTTGACCACAAAGAACACATTTTGTTTTATAAACCAAAACCATGTGAATAAAAGGATTATAGAACCATATATGAGTAATAATAAATATATTATGGTCTTTTTAAACAATTAAAATGGTATAATGACCATAATTTAAGGTGGTATAGGAAATTGATAACCCGTTATCCTTGATTATGCTAAATTAACACATCTCAAACTGTGTTTTCATTTATTTCAAATAAAAGATGAGGAAAGGAGAGAATACAATGAATTATATCATTATAATAATATAATTCCTATAAATATATGTTTCTAGAGTTATCATACCATTTTTTGGAAGGGAGGTGAAGGAATAAACAAGAAAAGAAAAGAACTTAAACGAAATAAAAGAATTGGAGAGAGGAATTAACCTCTTGAGTTTACCTCCTTTGAGAGCCTCCTTAGGGGAGAGAATTTTGTATATTTAAAAGAATAGAGACTTTTGTACTTGGGGAGGGAGCTTGAGAAGATATTTGGGTAGAATATTGGAATGGCACAGGGCTCGAGAGGAGTAAACAGAAGAAGTAAGGATGGGTGGTATTTATAGTGGAGGGGAGGAGGGTTTTCATAATATTATAATCATTAATTTATTATTTCTTAAAAAGACAAGAAATAGAGATTATTATTGGACTTAAAATAGTAATAAATGTCTCTAAGATTGAACCAACTGGGCTTACATCAACATATCATCATCAATGACTCAATAAATCCATTATTTAGCATTTATCGTAAATTATCGTATTTTACTATTCATTAAAAGATTCAACTATTTTAGAAAAATCCAAAAAATTCCCCCTATCCAATTTTTATGTGTAGAATCAAAAAATGAACTACATTTTTCAAAAATAATTTTCTAAAAATGAATAATTTAATATTTAATTAAAATCAAAATTTATTCTAAAAAACAGTTTTAAATCATTTATTTACTTATTCCTAAATATAGGTATGTCATACTTTCACTTAAATCATATTTAAATACTAGAATAGGTAAGGCTACTTTTTATTGGGGTATTTCACTATTCATAAGGGCAACATTACTATTCATAAGAGTATGTCACTATTCCCCAAAAATTAAGTTGGTCATATTATACTCAAAATAACTTTCTGATCACAACCATGTATGTTAGATTTTGGAAATTCAAATCACAGAAGTGACAAACTTATGTGTAATGGTAACATAGTACTTTTTATTTCATTTTTTGTGATATAATGTGATTAATGGAATTTCCATTGAAAATTATTAGGTCCTTAAATTCTTTCCCCTTATGAAATTTCACCCTCAAAAATTCGTTTTACATTCTAATCCACAAACATGTGTGGGTACTTTTCCTTCATTGCCTCCTCCAGTTCTCATGTTGCCTCTTTGTACTTATGGTTCTGCCATAGTACTTTGACGAGGTGAGTAGTCTTGTTACGTAGAACTTTATCTCTATGATACAAGAACTTGACTGGCTACTCCTCGTAAGAGAGATCATCCTACAAATATACCACCTCTGAAGAGAGTACATGTGAAGGATCTGGTATGTACTTCCTTAAGAGGGATACATGGAGGACATCATGTACTTTGGCCATGGTAGGTGGAAGTTCTAGTAGATAGACCACAGCTTCGACTCTATCAAGGATCTCAAAGGGGTCTAGGTACCTATGACTTTTCTTCCCTTTCTTCCCAAACCTCATGACCTTATTCCATGTTGATATGTGTAGAAATAACAAGTCACCAATTTTGAACTCAAGGTCTTGTCGACGATTGTATGTATAACTATTCTATCAATATTGGGATACCTTGATATGATGCTGAATGGTTTTCACATTCTCCCCCATTTCTTCAACCATTTCCAGTCCTAGTAGCTTAATCTTACTGACTTCATCACAACACGCCGATGTTTTACACTTTTTTCCATAAAGGGCTTCATATGGTGTCATTCAGATGTTCGAGTGGAAACTGTTGTTGTAGGAGAATTCAACCAGAGGAAGATGTTGGTCTCATCCTATTTTGAACTCCATTGAATATGCTCTCAACATATCTTCCAGTGTTTAAATAGTTCACTCATATTGTCCATCCGTTTGAGGATGATAGGCTGTACTAAAGTTCATTTCAGTGCTTAGAGCATGTTGGATACTTTTCCAGATCATCGAGGTGAATCTCAAATCACGATCAGAGACAATAAATAGTTGTACTCCATTTCACCTTACTACATCTTTGATGTAGATCCATGAATTTTCATCCAATTATAAGTCCTCTCAACTTGTGATAAAGTGAGAAATATTCATAAGATGATCCACAATAACCCATATAGAATTTTTTCCTCTAGATGTCCTTAGAAGTCCAGTGACAAAGTCCAGGGTGTTGTTCTCCCACTTCCATGTTGGTATGGGTAGTGGTTTCATTATCCCCTTATACTTTTGTCTCTCATCCATCACTTACTGACATACCTAGCACTTTGATGTATATTACACTATCTCCCTTTTCATATTGTACCGCCAAACGTTTTCTTAGAGATATCGATACATATTTGTGCTCCCTGGGTGGATAGAGAAGTTTGAACTATATGCGTAATTAAAAATTTCATTCTTTATCTCTGGATCATATGGTATAGATAATCATGATCCAAATCTTAAAAATCCTTCCTCATCAATCTTGAACTCTGAGGATTTCCCATTTTTGATAGCTTCCACCCTTTTCATAATTTCAACATCTTTTCTTTGATCATCCTTTATTTTCTCCATAAGGGATGGATGAGAAATCATTTGAGAAAATATTGATGATACTCCTCCCTTAGTTATTACCATATCCATCCTCTTCAAATCTAAGAAGATTGGATTTTTTCAATTCTGATCACTGATAAAGATGCAGGATCCTTTCTACTTAGCGCATCTTCCACCGTATTTGTCGTACCAGGATGGTAGTGAATTGAGTAGTCATAATCCTTGATTAGATCTATCTATCTTAGTTGGTGAATATTACTCTCTTTTTTGTGTGAATATATATTTGAGATTCTTGTGGTCATTATATATCCCACACTTCTGCCCATAGAGATAATGCCGCTAGATTTTCAATGCAAAGATCATAGTTGCTAACTCCAGATCATCGGTGAGATAGTTTTGCTCATGGATTTTCATATTCCTTGAGAAGTAGGTTATAAATTTATAATTTTTAATCAAAACATATCCTAATACCATTTTTGAAGCATCACTGTACACCACAAAAGTTCTCCACTTTTTGGGAATGTGAGTACGAGCATAGTGATAAGCCCCTTTTTCAACTCCTTAAAATAGTCTTCACATTCCTAAGTCCAGAAAAACATTACTCCCTTCAGTGTCATCTTGGTAATTGGGTTTTAAAACAATGAAAATTTCTTCAAAAATCATTGATAATACCCAGATGGCCCCAAAAATTTGCGGATCTTCGTTACATATGTTGGTCTGGCCCACTCTTTAGTTGAATTTGTCTTGGAAGGGTCCATAGATATCCCTTTTCTGGTGAAAACATGGCCCAATAATGATACTTCCTCCATCCAAAATTCACATTTGTTGTACTTTTCATATATCTTCTACCTTAAAAAATTCTTTAATACGGTATTCAAATGCTCCTCATGTTCCTCCTTGCTGTTGGAGTATATCAGAATATCATCAATAAAGACTACCACAAATTTGTTAAGGTAATCTCTAAATAATCTATTCATAAAATCCAAGAAAATTTCTAGAGCATTAGTGATTCCTAAGTGAATCACTATGAACTCATAGTGTCCATACGTTGTTTGAAATGTAGTCTTGGGAATATCATTCTTCCTCATATTTAATTGGTGATATATCGATAGAAGGTCCACCATAGAGAAATAATAGGCCCCATGAAGCTGATTGAACAATTCATCTATCCAAGGAAGGGTATACTTGTTATTTATCATGATTTTATTGAGCTCACGATAATCAATTAAGAGGAACATTTATCCATCCTTCTTCTTGACTAAGAGGACAAGCGTACCCCATGGTGAAGCACTAGGGTGTATAAAACCCTTCTCAAGATTGTCCTGTAACTACTTCTTCTTCTCTTCCAGCTCTACAGTGGCCATTTTGTAAGGTATCTTTGATATAGTTAGAGATCTAGGAATTAGTTCAATTGAGAACTCAACATATCGGTTAAGAGGAAGACCAGGAAACTCTTTAGGGAATACATTAGTGTAATTCCTCATGATGGTCATGTCTTCAAGCATGATTCTATCCTTTGTCTCAATCATTTTGGCTAGATTTTCTTTCTCATAATGAATCAATATCCAAACTTTATACATTGATTATAAAGGAGATTCATCTTCCTCCTTACACTTGTAATGAATTGGAGGATGCTTCGGGATATGAAGAGTGATCTCTCTTTCCCGATAGTTGATGATGTCTTTGTATAAAGATAGTGAATCCCTGCCTAGTATAAAGTCAAAATCCACTAATAAAAGTATAAAAAGATTTGTTGGGAGGTTCAGTCCACAAAAATTAATTGAGGAGGAGTTATAAACCATGTATGCAATAATTTCACCATTCATAGTTCTCACAGATAACTTGTACTCCAAATTTTTAGGAGGAATTTGAATATTTATACTAAACATGAAAGATATGAAAGAATGTGTAGAACCAAAATAAAATAGTACATTATCTATTCATGAATCAATAACTAGTGTACCTGTCACCACATCGTTGTCCGGCTCCACCTCAGTAGTAGTGATAGCATAAGACCTTCCTTGTTGCCTTGGAGATTTTTCTTGATTTCCACTGAAAGAACTTGGATTAGTGAATTGTTTTTACATAATTTACATGATGCATCCAGTTATAACACTGCACTACTGGCTAAGTACTGATCTGAACCTTACATTCTTCTTCCACATTAGCGGGATTTTCTCATATCCCTTTGGGAGTTCTTGGCCAGATGTCCCAGATTTCCACATTTGAAGAAATTCCTATTTCCCTTTAAAGAGTTCCCAAGATGCTTCTTTTCACAACTTATAAAAGTGGGATATTTGGGATTCGTTTTATCTTTGGATTTGTTTGTTGAACCACCCATGTTGTTATCCATTTTCTGCTTCTTGTCACTAGGCCCACAAGACCACTAAGAGTATGCAATCCCCATTTCAACCTTAAGGGAACAACAGACAATATCCTCATAACTGTCAAATTCCCAGATCACCAATACCTTATATAGACTCAGCTTTAGCCCTCTAAATAAGTGATCCACATTTATTTTAATGTTAAGGAGAAATCCAGAGGAATACCTTGCAAGCCTTGTAAATTGTGCTTCATACGCCCCGATGGACCCATCTTCCTTCTGCTTGAGTCTATGGAACTCTCTTTACATATTGAGATAGAGGGTTTGAGGAAAATATTTATTAAAAAACACACTCTTGAATTCCTTCCAATGCATGCAATTAATTTCCAATTGGGAATTTGTATTCTTGATCAGTACCCACCACTGATCATCTTCCCCATCAAAATGATTGAACTCCAGTACAACTTTCTCTTTTTCCTAGCACCGGAGGACAGAGAATATATTTTCAATGGTGTTAATCCACTGTTCTGTGAGGAGGATATCAAAAGATCTACTAAACATGGGAGTCTATTTCTTCATGAAGGATTATATGACAACTTTCTCTTTCCTTATAGGAGGAGAGAGTTCCACCTGATTCAAATTATTATTCATAATTTGAGCCAACTGAACAAGTATCGTCATGATGTTTTAAGCACCCATTCCCATAATATCACAAATATCATTATGGAAATATTTAAATTTTCTATCACATTGGTTGTTGGAACATGTTCTTCTACTTCCCACCATTAACTAAGAAAAATTACGTACAATTAGTGGGCTTGAATACTTAGCTATTGATAAAAAAAGGAAAATTTGAACCTAAAAGGATAAACTTGTATAGGATAAGTATATCCTAACTTGTGATTCCTTAGGATTAAATCTAGGTTATCCTTAATCCATTTCATAACTTATATTCTTATGGGGTATTTTTTTATTTCCATAATAATTTGTTATACTAATCTCTTGAATTTACCAAAGCATTTCACCCAATAGTGTCAACCCAAGAGTGCAGAAAGAACCATTGTTGTGTAACAAGATACCCCAGGTTAAGCCCAAAACTCCTTGATGGAGTTTTCACCCCTAGGTACATCTATTCTAGAGACGCCTAATCCTATTTTTATCTAGACATGGATATATTTTCTTGATAAATCACTTACTCCGTACTTACCAAAATTTAGGGATGTTTTCTTATACTTTGTCTCATCCTTAAGGTTTTTACTAAAGTGATCTATTCCTAATATCCAAAAATGACTAAACCATCCTATGATTCCAAATATAGTTACCCAATCATTTTACATATAATATTATGTGATTTTAAGCATAATAATACATCAGAGTAAAAGCCAAGGATCATAAATTCTAGTGTCTGGAAAGACTAGGTACATAACCAAACATTATCAAAACAAATTTTTATTTAAACTCCATAATGAGATCCTATCTTCCATTTTACTCATACATATACATAGGATAACCTGGGGATAACATGAACAATGGGATGAGCTAAATCCTAATAAGGGAATAACCATAAGAATAAATCATTAGCACATGGGATAGAAGGGGTGACATGATGATACAAAAAGGAATTTAACAAATGGAATCATAA
This sequence comes from Viscum album, assembly GCA_963277665.1. Classification (NCBI taxonomy): domain Eukaryota; kingdom Viridiplantae; phylum Streptophyta; class Magnoliopsida; order Santalales; family Viscaceae; genus Viscum; species Viscum album. The sequence goes on along the minus strand of OY728151.1, from coordinate 1,506,146,894 downwards.
CATATAAACATCGTATCATTTAAACATGCAATCATAGAAGTTAGGAAGAAACATAAAACATGAATTTAGTATGAGTCAAGGCTAACCACCAAGAATGTTTCCCATAGTATCACAAACAACGGCTAATTGCCAAGACCATTACACATAGTAGCCCAAGCCAAGGCTAACTGCCAAGACCGTGACATATAACATCTCAAGAGACTTAACTTTACCCAATGCATTGAAAAGATATCTGGGTGCACCCATATTAAATTTCTTGAATTTTTTATACATAAATAATGAAACATAATCACTATTACTTGAACATAAGGGTTACCCATGGAAATAATTGGGTACCATAGTCATGACATAAAGCATAAAAAATGGGTGTTTCATGAAAGTGTCCATGAAAGAAAGGAGTTAGAACAAAAATGGGAGTTCATAAGGTAAATTATTCATATATCATGGTAATTTATTTCAAATATATTTGACAACATGTAATAAATATATTTGTGAAATTTTAGCATTAAAACATTTTTGTGCAGTTTTAAGGAAAATACTATAGAGCTTTTAAAATAGATAAAGGGAAAATATTTTATATAAAACCATAAGTGAACCAACAAGGTTTTCATAATATAAATACTGATTTTATAAAGAAAATGGTGGCTTAAAATAGAGGATAACGTTCCCTTGAAATTTGGTAAAAATTTGGTAAGTTCCATTAAAATGAGTTTGGTTATTGGAAAGTATCGAGGAGAGAATCACTTAAAAGCATGTATATCCCTAAAAGAGAATGTCCGATGGATCTTGAAACATGAGATTAGAGAATTTAGAAGTTTAAAATAAAAATAAAAGATAACTTCATTTGGTTAAAAGGAAATATAGATCAACCTGAAGGAATAAAGGTAGTTCTTGTAGAATTCCTTACAGATTATCGCCATGGTGTGAGGTGTAATTAAGAGGTCTTCATGAGAGAGAATGAGGTTTCTCATCACTTATACATAATGAGGTCAGTATGGGGGGTGTGAAACATACCCCATAATTAGGTATTACACATGAAATTTCATAACATAGAGGACATTCTTGAATTAAAGTGAAATGGAAAGGATCCCTTACCTTAAGTCCGATGAGGATCTTTTCTTAAACTTAATGACCTGAAAAATAAATTTTGGATAATTAATTAATAATTAATTAACCTATTATATATTTAAAATATTTATTTTAACCTTTTTATGTTCATTTATAACCATTTTTATTGGTTAATATGTTAAATTTCATTATTTGGGTCTGTTTGCTGGCTTGGTTTTAATGATCGGTTCTTGTTCAGATAAACATGTATGATGAAGGTGGTTGTCAAAAATTGAAATTATATTTTATTATTAAAAATACTGAATTTTAAATGGTTTAAAACTTAATTTTTTTACTTTATGTGATGTTGAATCATTATATAAAACTTTAGTGACATCCTTTTGGGCTAATTAGCGGTTTTTTACCACAAAGAACAAAATTTATTTTATAAACAAAAAATATGTGTAAAAAAGGATTCCAGAAACATATATGAAGTATAATACATATATTATGTCCGGGTTCAACCATGAAAATAGTTTCATGACCAAAATTGAATACAGTAATGAAAATTAATAACACGTCATCCTTGATTATGCTAAATTAACACATCTCAAATGGTGTTTTCATTTCATTCAAATAAAAGATTGGGAAAGGAGAGAAGATAATGAATTATCCCAATAGAATAATAGAATTATATTTAATTTATTTTACTTGAGTTATCATACCATTTGGGTTAAGGTAGGTGATGGAAGAAACAATAAAAGAAAATAACTTAAAATAAATAAATGAATTGGACAAACGAATTTACCTCTTGAGTTTACCTCATTTAAGAGCCTCTTAATGGAAGAAGATTTGGTATATAGAAGAGACTAGGGGATGTTGGACATGGGGAAGAATCTTTGGTAGATATTTTGGTAGAATATTGTCAAGGAACAAGGCTTGAGAGGAGTGAAGATAATAGGGAAGGATGGGAAGTAATTATAGTGGAGGGGAGAAGGGTTTTCATAATATTATAATCATTAGTTAATTATTTCTTAAAAATACAAGAAATAGTGAGTATTTTATGACCTAGACTAGTAATAAATGTATGTTATTTCAAACCAATTGGGCTTATATCAGTAGATCATCATCAATGACTTAACAAATCTATTATTTAGCATTTATTGTAAATTATCGTATTTTACTATTCATCAAAGATTCAAGTATTTTTGAAGAATCCAAAAAATTCACCCTAACCAATTTTCGATGTGTAGAATCCAAAAATAATCTCTATTTTTCACAAATAAATTTCAAACAATTATTTATTTAATATTTAATTAAAATCATAATTTATTCTAAAAAATTATTCTAAAACATATATTTACTTCTTCCAAAATATAGGTACACCATACTTTCACTTAAATATTATTTATATACTATAATAGGTAAGGTTACTACTCATTGGGGTATATAACTATTCATATGGGTAACAATACTATTCATAAGGGTATGTTACTATTCAAAAAAAATTAAGTCCATCATATTTGACTCCAAATAACTTAATGTTCGCAACTGTGCATGTCATATTTTCAATATTCAAATCAAAGAAGTGTCAAAGATATATTTAAAGGTCACATAGTAATTAGAAGTCTATTGTGTTGTGATTTCATGTGATTAAAGAAATTTCCATTGAAAAACATTGGATCGTTACATACTCCACTTGACTTATCACCTTTGATGATTTTCATATAACTAGAGTGAAATTTTTTTGACCTTAACCAAATTCTATAATTAGAGTCACTTATTACCACTTGAACTTAAATAAGTTAATATTCAACAAGCCACACTTGATCTATGGTAAATAGTGTTTCCATGGTGATTTGTAAGTTGTCTTTAATTGGCGATAATAATTGATTTACTAGGAAAAACCAAACAAAATTAATATATATACCCAAACATAAAACTTGACCACTATAATGGTTTTATAAGATCTAAAGTGTGTAAAATTTTATGAAAATATTATTCTAGATATGGTTTCTCTTAGGATATGATTAATATTTTTCCCCTTCTTCCACCTTTCATTATTCATCAAAAGGTTTTATATATTTTTTCAATTACTAAACACATTTACCTTATAAAACATGGACACTTAAATGAAATGTGGTTATATATTGTGGAGATTACAATCCTTTTGTTAAATATTGAGTTTAGAAGTGTAACATTGAAGATAAACAAACCTTAAAAAATAATAAAGATATTCTATTATAACATTATAACACTATTTTGAATTTATTTTTTACCATTTAATCCCTAGGACTACCACTATAATTCCCAAGTATAACTATTAAATCTATTTTACTCTATATAATTATAAATTTGTAGATGTTTTTATTCTCGCAACCTTTTTCTCTACTATCGCAAGACACCATTAGTGGTTTCTTATTATGTATTTTTTATCAAAACCAACATGGACTCATCGATGGAAATAAAATATATATACTACTAATTTCCATGTAATTTTGGAAAATAATATCCATAAGATAACCTAAGAGGGTATTTCATGTTTTTTATAGAAGAAGGGTCGGTTCCATCAATAGAGTATGAGCGACTGGAGGTCATCCACAATCCTATTTTGAACTTCTCTAATTCCACATAGTTTTTTATCAGTATTAGGCTATATTTGGTTTGAATTCTATTCTATAATTAATTTATACTATGAGTTTTATGTTTTTAGTTGGGTTTTCATTTCTGTAGAGAGTTATGGGAAGTTTACATTCTATTTATTTCTTTGTACATCATTTTTGGTTAAGGTTTTATTCATGTACGATTTTACCAATTAATGAGTACTTCATAATTTTATATAAACAATAATCATGAAATATCTCTATAATAAATGGGTAAATCATTCCCCAACTGTAAGTTGAGACCCACACCACTAGACAATAGTTTTTGGGGACCAAGGAGAACTCTTGGGGTAGTAGTGAATGAAAATGATGTGTTGTATGGGAATTCAAGTCATGGATAACCCATGAAGATTCATTTTTTACTTATATTAATATAATTTATATCATGGATTCAAATTCATAATAATTTAATACAATGGATAGCTATATTAATGTTAAAAAAGTGATAAAAAATTCAAATATTTATAAAAATAAAATGGCTGAATAAACTTTCTCACTCCTTTAAAGATCCAATCTAACTGTCAATTAAACACCACCTAGAATGCCATATACCAAGTGAAGAAATGAATAAATATAAACTCCTCCCACATGTTAGACTATCACTTAGCAAGGTTATAGAAACCATCCTATAATTACTTCCTTTTTTTCATGGGATGCTAAGCACTTTTGAAATTCACACCTCATACCAAATGCATTTTGCTTATCATAGAGTGATTAAATGATTTCTTTGAATGTTGAAACTAAAATGAAATTATAAACATGAATGTGTGAAAAGGAATTCAGCTAAGCCTTCTCATGGTCACACAAATCATGGATCCCCTTGTAGGTTTGAGGCTGATGCTTCTTCTTTTTTCATCTTTAGGAAAAAAACTATGAAATGTTGTCTGGTGCTTCACTAACTCCCAGCCCTAGAACATTTATATTTAAAGATACAAATATCATCTTCATAAACTTCATATAAAAAATAGTTTTTATTTCATTTTTTATCTTAAGAATCAGTATCCATCTCTTCTAGACATAAACCTATGTTGCTTGAACTACTTTGAGTAGTAGTCATCCCATACTGGGTATAGATTATCATTTTGTAAGAATTCATAGGATAACAAGTACCACCAGTGGAGTAATTATTTTGTTAAATTCAATTACTCATTTCCTTCAAAGAATATTAAAATATTTGAAAAAATAAAATGTTGGGTTCCCCTTGTTATAATTAACTATAATTTTCTCTTTTGGTTGTTAATATTTTATGTGTATATATTTATTTATTGCAAAAAATGAATATTTTATGATTCTAATAGGATGGATATGAATTAAAAATAGATTAACACTAATCATATAAAAAATGAGTGTTAATATAGAGTTAAATAGTTCATAAATATTTCAATAGAGCATGTATATGACCCTTCTTAAATCCTTTGCCGATGTTTAAATTTTTGTTATTCAAAAAAATTAATCCAGAAGAGTTCGAAGAACGTTTGATTTTTCAGGGAATAGATCAAAGATATACATGCTTGGCTAAACAAGGGGAAAACTGAATGTGAACATTGATTGGGATGATACTATGGTTTATGAATTATTTGATATTAATATGAGTGTAAATGATAATAGAGATCACAAGGAAGAAATGATAATTGAAATTGAAGATGATCATTGTGATTGTAAAAAGTTTTTTGAGAATTAAAATAGCTATTGTAAAAGACCATTGTATACCAATTATACAATATAAAAAACATTTTCATCTATATTGAAGTTATATAATTTGAAATCTAGAAGTGGATAGAGTAACTCCAAGTTTACATAACTACATAGTCTCTTGGATGATATTCTACTAGAAGAAAATAATCTTCCTTTTGGAACATATCAAACTAAAACAATTCTTAATTTGATGGGAATAATCTCTAAAAAATACATGATTTTACAAATGATTTCATATTGTTTCACAAGGACCATAGATCACTCATAAAATACCCTACGTGTGGAACAAATTGATACAAGAAAGATGAATCATTTACTTTGAAAGATGTACGGTACTTTCCTAACATTCCATAGTTTATAAGACTATATGGATGTTGGGAAACCAAAATAAAATTGACATGGAATGAAGATACCATAATTAAAGGTGGGAAACTATGTCATCCAGCAGATTCTACTCAGTTATAGAAAAATGATTATGAGTATCCTATATTTGGAAATGAGTCGATAAAATTATATATTGTGTTATATAAATATGGAATAAATATTTTTGGTGTACAGAGTATTACTCAAAGTACATGGCCTGTCATGTTGGTAAATTATAACTTTCCATCGTGGTTATGCATGAACTGTAAATAAATTATGTTGTCTCTACTTATATCTAGACCAAAGAAACTTTGTAATGATATTGATGTATATTTGGATCCCTTGATCAATGATCTGAAATTAATGTGAGATAAAAGTTTTAATGTATGATAGTCATAGAAGTGAAGAATTCGCATTGAGGGCCATGTTGTACTGGACAATAAAAGACTTTCCTACTTATGAAATTTTTTTAGGCTATATAATTAGAGGAATATTGGGGTGTCCCATTTGTAAATAATTCACACAATTAGTTTAGTGGAAACATTTCTTGAAAAATGTGTTTTAAGGAAATCGGAAATTTTTACCTCGACAACACTAATATTTATCTTGGAAGATAGTATTCTATGGGAATACCAAACATGGTACAACACTATCTCCACTAATGGGTGATAAACTGTTCAATAAAGTAAAATATATTGACTGTGTTTTCAGTTTCCATTTTTGAAAAACCTTATGAAATGAGGTTGGAGAAAGGGATTAATTTTCATTAAATTACCATATTGTATTTTTTGTACTTAAAAAATTTTATTCATTTCATCCATGTAAAAAATGTATTTGATAGTGTTATTGTAATATTATTAAATGTTCTCGAGAAAATTATGGAATCAAGGAAATATTGGACGTGATTGGCATGGGGATAAGGGAAGAGATGGAACTGGTGATTGGTAAATGGTGTACTTTTCTTCCTCCAACAACTTACACCCTATTCAGACCATAAAAAATTGCATTTTTTTCATTTTCCTTAATGTTTTAAAATTCATAGATAGGCATTCATCAAATATCAAGAATGTCATGTTAATAACTAATTTGAAGTTATATGGACTAAAATAACTTGAATATCATGTTTTGATGCAATATTTGTTGTTTCTCACTTTATGTTTCATCCTGCCTTTAAATGTATGACATAAATTAACCATACTATGCTTCTTTTTTAAATCTTTATGCATTAAAGTAATATACCCAAAAAGGTTTCCAATCATGAATAAGGAGGTTTTACTCATATTTTGCGATTTAGATATGTTATTCCCACTATCATTCTTTGATATAATGGTCCACCCGATGGTTCAATTGGTTAAAGAGGTTCAAACTATGTGGTCCTATGCATTATAGATGGATATAACCCATTGAACTATTTATGAAAATTTTGAAAGGGTGTGTTATGAATCAAATTTGATTAGAAGGTTGTATTGAAGAATGATATATTGTTGAAGAAGTTGTTGAATTATATACCGATTACCTATTACATGTTGATAGCATTGATCTCCCAAAGTCAATTCAAAGTGGATTCCTTATGGGAAAAGGTATTTTCAAGAGAGATTTTGTTACAATTACCATCACAGAGCAGGATCAATCACACCTTTACATTTCACATAATAGTAAATATGTTTATCCATACATTGAATCTCACAAAGAAATTCCTAGAGGTTTGAATCCATCAAGGGGTGAAGGGTGGATATCAAACACACATAACCAATAGATTATAGGATGGTTTTGAGATCATATTTATAAGTAGTTATCTGAAAATATAAATCTCAATTATCAAATGACTTTGATTGCTAGCTAGGGTACCAAATGAAAATGTAATATCTTACACTAGTTTTTTAATCAATGGTTATACATTCTATTAGAAAGATAGTGCTGGCTATAGTAGGATGAAAAATAGTGGATTTATGCTTATGGAAGAATCTATGCACATATCTAGTTCCAATGATAGAAAACCTATTTATGTGAATATGTAAATTTTAGTATTATAAAAAATATATACAAGTTATATTATACAACATTTCAAGTGTCTATTTTCCATTGAAAATAGGTTGACAATCAGAGTGTAGTGAAAGTTTATGAAATGGGATATATGTAGGTGAATTTCATTGTAGAAGGAGATAAAGATGAGTCATTCATAATTACATCACGATTAGTGAATTTATTTTATGTCTTAGATATAGAAAACTAGAATTAGTTGATTTTCCTACTAGAAATTAAAACAACTATAAGGTTTTATGAAAATTCAATCAAGGATCGACCTTTTATTTGGATATCACAATTAGTTTATGGAGGTCCCAATGTAGACAATGTATTTTATGTCAGAGGGTACCACAAAGAGGGGATTTGTATTCTCAATGAAGGATCTGAATCCATTCATTATTCAAAAAAATAAAGATAGTTTAGTGATAATATAACACCCCAAACATTTTATGGTATGTTTCTCTTAAATACCTTCAATTAATAGCATATATTTCATAAATCAATGAGCCTCTATTGGAAAAAACATGGTTATTTATAGAAGATAGTCATAACATAGCTAGTAAACTTAAATTTTCATGTTCTGTGATTTGAATTTTGAAAATCTGACATACACGGTTGTCTTCATGGTGATATTTAAAGTCTGATAAAATTAACTTAATTTTTTTGTGAATAGTAACCTACCCTTGTGAATAGTAACCTACCCTTATGAATAGTAACTTACCCTTATGAATAGTAATATTACTCTTATGAATCGTAACCATACCTATGTAAGTGTAAATAAAATTTAGGTACCATAAAAACGAAGAGGAATAACTTTAAGTGTTTGTATTTTTTGATTAAATAATGATTTAATTAAAAATTAAATTTTTTATATTTAGGAAATTATTTTTAAAAAATGGAGTTCATTTTTGGATTCTACATGTCAAAAAATGGTTAGGGTGAATTTTTTGGGTTTTTCTAAAATACATGAATTTTCAGTGAATAGTAAAATACAATAATTTTTCATATAAATATATAATAATATAAATTAACTATTCCTAGAATCATGAGTGATTTAATAACCCAAATATCAAACTCAAATTCTATTATTACTATTTTAGTTCATGGAATACTCACTATTTCTTATCTTGAGAAGAAATAATAAAATAATGATTATAATATTAAGAAAACTCTCCTCCCCTCCACTATATAAACCACCCCCCCCCCCTTCCTCCCACACCACTCAAGATTAAATACATGCATCAATTCTGCCAAATAATCTTCCCAAGACCTCTCCCCACATAGAAGGCTTTCTGGACTCACCAAAAGGCCAAAAAATGGCCTTAAGGAGATTCTCAACGAGGAGTACTCAAGAGGTGAACCTCTCTTCTGTTTTCTTTCAATTTCTTTTACTTGTTCCATTCTTTTTTTACCTCTTCTAACCTCACCCTATCAAAATTCCATGATAATTACATTACCTTAAATGTACTAGATTTTCGTTTTTCTAATGGAATATTTCATCATCATCTCTCTTTTCCCCTCCTTTTATACAATAAATGCAAACACAGTCTGAGATGTGTTAATTTATCACACTCAAGGAATGCGACTTTTCAATTTGCATTACTATCTTCAATACTAGTCATGAAACTTATTTAATGGTTTAACCAGATTATAATATATGTATTTTATCATATTTAATGTTCTAGAATCCTTACTCACTCATAATATGGAATAATAATACAAAACAAGTTCATAGTGCACAAAATTTCCATGCTAAATCCAAGCGTTTATCATTAACTTATCAAATGATTCATCCTCATGGTATATAAACAAAAAAATTATAATATCATTTATATATATTTAATTTCACTAATAATATATATTAAACAATTCTGGATGTTTAACCACATTTAAAATGAACTTCTATTCATGAATACAAGTAAACAGACCATGAAAACCAAGGAAGAAAATACTTCCAAAATAATAAAATTGAACCTCTTAAACCCATAAAAAATTCCATTAATGAACCTAATATGGTTATAAACTATCAATTAAATGTCTATTAAGTTATTTAATTATTAATTAATTAATATTAATTTGATTATTTAGGTCGTTAAGAATAATCAAGAAACCTTCGAGCATAAGGTATGGGATTCTCTCTCACTTTTATTCAAGAATTCAGCCTATGTTGTGTCCTTTTATTTTTAATTACTAATGATTGGATATGTTTTTTCACCTCCCCAATACTTCCCTTATGATATATAAATTATGGGATACCCCTTTACCTCTCATTAATCCCTATCAAGAACACCAATTACCATGCTGAAATGTTTGTAAGGGGTTTCTCATCTCACTTTTAATTCCGTGAGATTTACATTGTTCACCAATTATTTCTTTTACGTGGTTTATGTGTACTACATATTGATGTAAAATATCATTATTCACTTTATATTTGTGGTATATAATTATTCAATTGATGTTTATTAACTTTTAGTCATACGATTCGATTGACTACAATGTGGTAAGGAACAATGTCTCATTTTCCATTTTGTTGTTACTTACTTTGTATTGTGCACCTAATAATTATTATGTAGTGTACCTACTGCCTATTTGAGATCAATTTTCATTTGAAGTTATATTTATATTAAGTATCCATATTATCATATAATTCATATGATTATTTTCTAAGTCATATACCATTTTACATATGGTTTTTATTTTGAATGTTGTTTTAATAGTGGAAGTGTTGAGGAATCTATATCCTCTATTCTATACGGATAATGTAAAGGAAGATTTATCTTGTATTGAATATATGTATAAAGAATTATTTTGACATGAAATGATGATTGGGGTCCTCTATATCCCCTAGATGCATCTACAGGTCTCATGAGATAATCAGTTGGAGACAAACCATTCAAGTTTGTTTCCAAAAAGCTGACGGGTTTCTACCGACAGACTTAAATGGTTTCGATGGTATTGTGGTATCAAGTGCCAGATACATGACTTAAAAATAATAATCATCCTCTTTATTCATTATCAGTTATTATTATCCATGAGGTTTTCACTATGACAAAATCTATGGATGCAATTTCATTTTGAGTTTATTAATGGTGTGAGTTTTTCATTTATTCACCATGCCATATTAACTATTCAAAGTTGTTTATGATTATGTTATTATTGATTCATGATTCCACTATTTGTAACCCTTAATGATCATTTGATCTCCCCCCTTTGATTTTTTTACCTTAAATATGTTATGAATAAGGGATGATTTATTGAGTTCTCAAGGTTGTAATTTTTTTATTTTTTCCTATGTATTATATTTATCTTACCTTTCCCAATGTAATTTGAGTTACATATATGTATCTTATTTCTGTAAGACAACTAAACTGATATTTATTTTGATATTTCATTCCTTTTAAGCATGATAATGTATTTAGTAATTAACCAGCTCTGGTTTAGAGGGGTCGAGGCATTATAGTTGGTATCAGAGGAAGTTTAATAGAAAACTTGGAATCTATATTAGAAAATGTAGATTATGGAACAATGCCCTAAGGTAGTATTTGAGGAAAAAAATATAAGAACGTCCTATAATTTTGATAAGTAATATATTATGTGGATCTTTCTAGAAAATACATCCTTGTCTAGATACAAACAGGTAGAGGTGGCTCTATCACAGATGTACCTAGGATTGAAAACACTGACAAGGAGTTTTGGGCTTGACCTGGGGTATCCGGGTACACAAGAACATGCCTTGCTACACTCTTTATACTAACACTCTGGGGGGATATGCTTAGGATAATTCACATTTTCTTTACAATCCATTATGAAGGATTTTAATGTAAATTTTACCTTAGAGAAACCATGTCTATGAGATTAGCTAAGCATAAGATTTCAATTTATGCTAATTAAATTTCTAGTCGAGGTTATAAATTATGATTTATAACCTAATCTAGTGTATTTAATTATTTAGAATTGGAACCTAATGGAAAATGGGGAATCAATACTTATGGACAATGTAGGGGTTGCCCTACTAAGTAAGTCAACATAGTAAATGTTGGAGGAGATAGAATCATGACCATATTGGTACAACATACTCAGTTTTTCAAGAATAACCATGCTACACCTGTGTTGGATCGTTTCATGCGGTAGAAGCCCCCATCTTTTAGTGGGACTACAAATCTAGTGGAAGATGAGTAGTGGATCAAGTCCCTTGAAATGATATTCATGGAATTAAGATGAAATAAAAATGAAAAGGTAGTGCTAGTAGTGTATTGTCTCAAGGGTGACATAGATCAATGCTGGTCCTGGATCCAGAATATCATAGAGGAAGAAGAAATAGAAGATATGGAATGGAGGACTTTTAATGGAATATTATTCGAAAAATATTTCCCTTATAAGAAACAAACTGAAATGAAGAGGAAATTCCTTGGCTTAAAGAAAAGGGAAGTAGCCAGTGTTGTAGAGTGTGAGGCTAACTTCACAAGACTAGCCATGTATGCCATAGATTATGTACATGACTCAGAAGAAAACATTGAACATTTCTTTGAAGTTATTACACCAATTCTTCGAAGGGAACTTTCTTCTCAAACATTTTCATCATATGATGAAATTTTATTAAGTTCTATAAAAATAGAAATGGAGTTTTCTAGATCAAATTTGTTTATGGGAAACCAAGATAAGAAGCAGCACTCTGATAACCATGGAAAATTTGAAGCACAAAAGAAGAACAGAGGAATGAATAAATTCCTATTATGTGATAACTGTGGAAAGAATCATCATAGGAAATTCTTGAAATGCATGGGAGTCTGCTACAAGTGTTGACAAAAGGATCATAGATCTAATGAATTCAAGGGGAAGAAACAAGTCAACGATATTCAATTTTATAATTGAAGATAAATGGTACACTATGAAAATGAGTGTCCTAAGAGAAAAGGAAACATTCCTCATAAAATTCCATGAGAGAAAGGGAAAGATTATGCAATTATAACTATGGAGGTTTAAGTTCCTAATAATGTGGTGGAAGGTACTTTAATTGTTTCCCCAAACATAGCTAACACATTATTTGATTATTGATCATCACATTCATTTATATCTTCCTAGTTTTCCAGGAAAATTAGACATGTCCAATTTGATTTAATAAATGAGTTGTCAGTCAAGACACCTAGGGGATATATCATTACAAAAAGTCATGTCGATTAGTCCCCCTCAGGACACGTAAACGTGCTTTAGTTGCTAAACTTATCGTCATATCAATGAATGACATTGATATAATTCTCAATATGAATTGGCTATCAAATTATTATGCGAAGACTTATTGAAATAATAAGGAAGTTACAATCTTTGAAAATGGTGTATAATCCCTTATTTTTAGAGAATAAACCTCACCATATGATTCTTATCTATATCCACCCCTAGTGGCTCTATTGAATTCAATTCTTGGAGAGGAAGAGAACCCAATCTCTATGAGTGAGGAAATAAATCTTCAAATTGAATATGTATATATAATACAAGAATAAATTGATATATTTTAAGAGGATTTACCTAGACATCCTCCAGAGTAGGAAGTTGAGTTATCTATTAATTTAATTCTGGGTGCAGGACCTATATCAAATACTCCCTATATAATGGAAAATGTAAAATTAGTGGAGATAAAGAAAAAACTAGAGGAATTGAGTGAAAAGGGATTTATTAGACCTAGTGGTTCTCTATAGGGAACCCATGTCCTCTTTGTCAATAATAAAGATGGATCAATCAGGTTATGCATTGATTATAGGGAAATCAATTTTATTACAATATAGAATAGGTATCCACTAACGAAAATTGATTATTTATTTGATCATGTTCATGGAGAAAAATAATTTTCAATGATTGACCTTCAATATGGATATCATCAACTCCATGCGAGTAAGGAATATATTCCAGAGACAGCATTTTCAACCAGGTATGGACATTACGAGTTTACAGTGATGCCTTTTGTACTAACTATTGTACCCTCTATTTTCATGGATTTAATGCATATAGTGTTCAAGGAATATATTGATATTTTTTTTGGTATTTATCGATGATATCCTAATATACTCCAAAATCTATGAATACCAGGGGAATCCCTTGTTGATTATTCTAAAAACTCTTAAAATAAATGAATTATATGGTAAGTTTAGCAAGTGTGAATTCTGGCTTCAATCAATTTATTTTCTTGGTCATATTGTCTCTAAATATGGAATCTTAGTTGACACTCTGAAGACAAAGGAAATCCAAGAATGGCCCATGCCAATGAACATAATCGAGGTACACAGTTTTGTTGGCTTAGTAGGTTACTAATGACATTTCGTTCATAATATCACCTGAATGGCTAACCCGCTAACCAAGCACACACGCAAAGGGGTAATGTTTGTATAGATGAAATAACGTATATAATTCTTTGAATAATTGAAAATAATATTGGTCAATGCTCCAATTTTGACTCTTCCATCTAGAAAGGATGGATTTTTTATATACAGTGATGCATCAAAGAATGCACTGGGTTGCATCCTTATGAAAAATGATAAATTTATTGCTTATTTATCAAGGAAGTTGAATACTCGTGATAAAAATTACCCAACTCATGATATTGAGTTAGAATCTATAATCTTTTCTCTTAAAATATGAATAAATTATCTCTATAGAGAAATATGATTTATATACACAGAACACAAGAGTTTGAAATACATTTTTACACAGAAAGAACTCAACATGAATAAAAGGAGATGGCTTGAGTTACTCAAAGATTATTATTATTGAATACAATAAAACCCTAAAAGGGAAAATAAGGTGGCAGATGCATTATGCAGGAAATATCATGTACTCCTGACTCAAATGATGATTGAGAGAGATCCTATATTCGTGTATCTACTAAAGATAGATATGGGAATTATTAAGGAAGGGGAAACATATTTCCTCTTTCAAATGGTTTCTAAACCATCTTTACTAGAGAATATAAAAATCTCTCAATCTTGTGATGAGAATCTACATATGAAAATTAATGTTTTTAAGGATGTGATATTGGAAGACATTGTGTTTGAGGAAGGAGTTATAAAATTTGGGAAGAGGTTATGTGTTCCATAAATACCTAAGCTGAAAAGGAAACTATTATATGATGCTCATAGTTCAAATTTCTCTATACACCCTAGTAGAACAAAGATGTATAGATATCTGAAGGAAAATTTTTTTTGGGATAAAATGAAGCAAGAAATTTCTAACTACATGTCAAGGTGTCTAGTTTGTCAACAAGTGAAGGAAGAGAGACAACATCCTAGAGGGGTGATGAAATATTTACCTATTCCTATGAGGAATTGGGATAACATTACGATGGATTTTTTTGCAGAACTACCGAGGACACCTATAAGGAATGATTCAATATGGGTAATTGTGGATCGTCTTAGAAAATTAGCACATTTACTCACTATTAGAGAGGATTTACCACTTGAGAACCTAGAAATACTTTATATTAGTGATGTTTTAAGACTTCATGGTGCACCTCTTTTGATTGTTTCTGATCGAGATCCCCAGTTTACATCAAAATTCTAGAAGGGTCTCTATAAGTATTTAGATACTGAGCTTCATATGAGTACAACTCATCACCCATAAACCGACGGACAGTCTGGAAGGACTATTCCGGCACTGAAATACATGTTTAGATCATTTTCTCTTGACTATCAAGGTGTATGGGATCAATATTTTCCTTTGGTGTAATTTTCCTAAGCTAATAGTTTCTATTATAGTATTAAACTAGCTCCATATGAAGCATTATATGGAAATTGATGTCGAACGCCAACTTATTGGGATGAAGTTGGTGAGAGGAAACTTATAGGCCTATAACTTATTAAAGAGACCACGATAAAGGTAAAGACAATTCAAGCCCGTATTAAAGTAGCCCTAAGTAGGAAGAAGAGTCATGCTATCAACCAGAGAAAGTATTTGGAATTCCAAGTGGGAGATCATGTATTTCTAAAAGTATATCCATGGAAGGGTATCTTGAGGTTTAGTAAGAAAGGAAAATTGATCCCTAGGTACATCAGACCATTTAAAATTATTGACATAATTGGAGCTATAGATTACCATTTAGCAATTCCACCATGTCTCTATAAATTTCATGATGTGTTCCACATATCATTGTTAAAGAAATATATCCCAGACCCAACACATGTACTCACCGATGAAGAAATATAACTAGAACCCGGTTTGTCATATTGTGAAGAGCCTATCGGGATTCTTGACACAAGGGAGTAGGTTTTGAGAAATCTGAAAACTCATCTAGTCAAGGTTCTTTGGAGAAAACATAACATGTAGGAAGAAACATGGGAACCTGAGGATGTTATGAAGAAGAACCACCCACACATTTTTAAAGGGCTCTACACATGATAAATTTTGAGGAAGAAATTTCTAAAGGAGGTAATAATATAAAACCCCAAACATTTTATGGTTTGTTTCTATTAAATACATTCTATTCATAGTTTATATTTTATAAAGAAATGATCCTCTATTGAAAAGAACATGGTTATTTATATTATATAGTCATAAACTAGATAGTAAACCTAAATTTTCCAGTTCTTTGATTTGAATTTTAAAAATCTGACAAACACAGTTCTATTCAAGGTGATATTTAAATTCTGATAAAATTAACTTAATTTTTACTAAATAGTAACCCATTCTAATGAACAGTAACATACCATTATTAATAGTAACTTACCCTTATATCTTATTAATGGTAACCATACCTACGGAAGTGTAAATAAAATTTAGGCACCTTAAAAATGAAGAGGAATAACTTAAGTGTTTGTATTTTTCGATAAAATAATAATTTTAATTAAAAATTAAATTTATCATATTTAGGATATTATTTTTGCAAAATAGACTTCATTTTTGGATTCTACATGTTGAAAAATGGTTTGGGTGAATTTTTGGGATTTTT
Organism: Viscum album; assembly: GCA_963277665.1. NCBI lineage: Eukaryota > Viridiplantae > Streptophyta > Magnoliopsida > Santalales > Viscaceae > Viscum > Viscum album. The sequence continues at coordinate 1,506,130,169 of OY728151.1, read as the reverse complement.
CTAAAATACTTGATTTTTTTGTGAATAATAAAATACATTAATTTACCGTATAAATACATTATAATTTAAATTAACCATGCCTAGAATAATGAGTGATGCAAGAAAAAAATCTAGAACTCACATGCTCTTATTACTATTCTTGGTCATTTAATACTCATTATTTCTTATCTTGATAATAAATAATAAATTAATGATTATAATATTAAGAGAACTCTCCTCCCCTCCAATATATAAACCACCCATCACCCCCATCTTCCTCCCACACCACTCAAGCTTCAGTACTTGCCTAAATTCTACTAAATAATCCTCCCAAGGCCTCTCCCCACGTCCAATTATTTCTTGTCTCACTAAAATTCCAAAAACAAATTCCTTAAAAAGATTCTCAAGGAGGAGTACTCAAGAGGTGAACCTCTCTTCCTTTTTCTTTCAATTTCATTTACAAGTTCCATTATTTTGTTCTATCTTATCCCCTCACCTCATCCAAATTACATGATAATTCTAGTACCTTAAATGTAATGTATTTTCATTATTCTAATGGAATTTTTCATTATAATCTCTCTTTTTCCCCTCCTTTTATACTATAAATGAAAACACCGTCTGAGATGTGTTAATTTATCACACTCAAGGAAGGAGATTTTTCAATTTCCATTAAAATCTACAATACTGGTCATGAAACCATTTTAATGGTTGAAAAAGATCATAATATATTTATTTTATCATATTTAAGGTTTTTTAATCCTTACACACTCATAATATGGAATAATAATACAAAACAAGTTTATTATGCACAAAACCGCCAAGCTAAATCCAAGGGTTTATCATTAACTTATCGAATGAGTCATCCTCATGGTATATAACCAAAATCATTATAATATCATTTATATCTATTTAATGTCACTAATAATATATATTAAGCAATTCTTGATATTTAACCACATTTCAAATGAACTTTCATTGATGAATACCTGTAAATTAATCATGAAAACCAAGGAAGAAAATGCTTCCAAAATAGTAAAATTGAACCTCTTAAAGCTATAAAAAGTCCATTAATAAACTAATAAGGTTATAAAAAATCAATTACATGTTGAACATTTATGTAATAATTAATTAATGAATATAAATTTGATTATTCGGGTTGTTAATAACAATCAAGAACACCTTCGATCATAAGGTAAGGGATTCACTCTCACTTTTATTCAAGAATCCACCCTATGGTGTGTCCTTTTATTTTTAATTCCTAATGATGAAGTATGTTTTATAACCTCCCCCATACATCTGTTATGATATATAAATGATTTTATACCCCTTTATCACTCATTAATCCCTGTCAAGAACACCCATTACCATTTCAAAATGTTTTTAAGGGGTTGCTCATCTCACTTTCAATTCCGTGATATTTCCATTGTTCACCACTTATTTATTATATGTAGTTTATTTTTAATAAATATTGATCTAAAATATCATGATACTGTTTATATTCATGTTATCTAATGATTCATTTGATGTTTAATAACTTTTGGTCATTTGATTCGATTGACTACAATGTGGTAACGAATATTGTCTCATTTTCCATTTCATTGGGACTTACTTTGTTTTGTGAACCTAATAATTCTTATTTAGTGTACCTAATACCAATTTGAGAACAACTTTCATTTGAAATTATATTTATATTAAGTATCCATATTCTCATATCATGGATATGATTATTGTCTAAGTCATATACCATTTTACATTTGTTGTTTATTTTGAATATTGTTTTAACTGTAGAAGTGTTGACGAATCTGTATCTTCTATTCTATATAGATAATGTAAAGGAATATTTATCTTGTATTTAATCTTTTTATAAAAAATTATTTGGAAATTCAATTATAGGTGGGGTATACTATAGCCCCACGATGCATCAACATGTCTCATGAGATAATCAGTTGCCAACAAACCCTTCGAGTTTGTTTCTAAATATCATATGGTTTTCTACCCATAGACTAAAACTGTTTTGATGGTATAGTGGTATAATGTTCCAGATACATGATTTCAAAATAATAATCACACTCTTGATTCATTATCAATTATTACTATCCATGAGGTTTTTACTGTGACAAAATCTATAGATGCAGTTCCATTCTCAGTTTATTAATGTCTTGAGTTTTTCATTTATTTACCATGCCATATTGAGTATCCCAAGTTGTTTATGATTCATTTATTATTGATTAATGATTCCTATATTTTTAACCCTTACTTAGCATTTTATCTCACCCCTTAATTTTATTACCTTCAATATTTTATGAAGAAGAAACTATTTATTGAGTTACTGTGGTTGCAATTTTTTTCATATTTCCTATGTATTGTATTTTTGATAAATTTCCCAATATAATTTGAGTTAAATCTATGTATCTAGTCTCTTAAAGTATACTAAACTGGTCATTCATTCAGGATTTTATTTCTTCAAAGCATTCTAATGTATTTAGTAATGCACCAGCTCTCGTTTAAATGGGTCTGGGCGTTACAGATAAGGTTAGAGTGTTTGTTAATAAACTATTATTTTCTTGATAATATTATATATTCTCAACTATATTAACATAATTTAAATTAAATGTTTGACTACTCATGAAGACAATATCTTCTACACAAGATGATGTTACCAATCTAGGGGAAGAATAGGAGGTTAATGCTGAAGCTATGGAATTATTAGGGGATCAACATCATGTCGATGAAAAAAACAACAATGATATAGAAGTAAGTGTTGGATAAAATTATCAAGGATATAAGTAATATTATAAGATATGATGTTGGATGGAATCAATGTGGCCAACATGTTTACCCCAACAATTCAATGTTCATTAGTTATGTTGGGGTCACAACGAGGATGAATATATTTATTTATATAGATTCACGGCACCATATTTATCTTGTAATGAAGGAAACCCTTTTAGAAGATAAAAAGGTAATGTCATGATAACCTTTCCCAATTTTACTGAAGAATTATATAATGAATATTTTATTTAATTTTAATTATTACATTAAGAGTTCATTTATTTTAGACGATTCTATAAAAACATTTATGTCTTAATAGCCACTATAAAATCCCATAGAGGCTTTTAGACTCTTCTTACCAAGTTTTATCTTAGTGATGGTGAGGGAAACCTAAATCCCCACCCATCATTTACTTATGTACATATTATAAAGTAGAAAACATGGAATTTTTTCATCAGTCATCATGATGAGAATTAATTTCAAGTTAGTTTTAGTTGATAATATATTATTTAGAATTACTTATTTAATCTAATTTGATTCAAAATTGTTAATTTATGAAATATAAATTCTGATAAAAATAAATAACATGCATCAAAACCAATGTACCCTTATTGTAAAGAAAGGATAGGGTACGCTTCATTAGAGAAGAAATGGTAAGTATTTTAAACAAAAGATAAAACTTTAACGTGATATGAAAAAACATATGTCTCTTTTTTATATATGCATATTGATATATCAAAATATGAATCCACTTTAATCCAATGTCATGTGTTATGTAAGGAGGCTCACATAAATAAAGAGGGAAAACAAGTTGATGAAAACACAAATATAGTGTGGAAAACATTGATAATTATGACATAATAGTAATTCCATATAATTTAAAATATTATTACATAAAAATATATATTTATTTTTATATGTTTTTATATTTTTTAGACAAAATAATTGACATAAACCATATAAAAACTACTTTTAGTAGTTTTGAAGTAGCTGTAACAATATGGTCTTTTTAGAGTCGTAGGTTTTGGAGTTTCTCCTCAGACATATTTCAAGAAGAAAAAACCTCAAGAAGATACATATAAGATGATGAAAGTATTTTATAAACAAATAAATTTTTTACATTATATTATTGTCCAGTATGGTTTGGTAAACCAATATTTTTGAAAGGATCAAAGAGAACTGTAGGTGGAACAAATATCAACACATGAATAACCAAATGACCCTATTGGATTTGTGGTTAGTCATTCCCCTCAACTTCATACCTTACCTAAGGTAATAAATTTTGTAATTATTATTTCTCTAAAATTTGAGTCAAACAAATTCTGATAACTTTATATTATTAAAATTCTCAGGGTAAATTTGTGTGTGATTTTTATCTATCAACACTCACAGACCGCCTTGTTGTGAGGGGTACAATGTATAATATCCTAAGAGATGTGATACATAATTAAGAAACCCCAAAATATCACCTGAGAGTGGGTATTACGGTATATCAAGAGTTGACCCTTAAGTTTTCTATTCCACTTGGTGATCCAGATACTAAAATGGTCAATGATGTTGTTGGAACATTCAAAGCATGGACATATAATCTTATAAAGACACATAAGGCATGTCATTAAAAAAATGAAATATAAAACCTATAAATGTTTATGAAAAATGGGATAAAATGAGTTATAGTATTAGTAATGGATAAATCGATGGGGAAGTGGAATGTCAGATAAATATAATCTAGTGAATTGACCAAGAAAACAAAAGGACCTTATGAGAGTACCTACTCACTTCTAGTTCCACTACAACATTTATTATCATTACTACTTCATGTACAGACCACATTAAAAGATAGATATATGTCCTAAATTCCATATAAAGAAGAAATATTTAGAACAATCATTATAGATTCAGTTGGTCATGAGAGTATAAATGATATTCTTATGTTTGAATGGTCGTGAGTCTTGGTTTGGAATACATTTATAAGGTATATTTTCATAATACATCTATAAAAAAATGATCTAATATATTCATTAAATTTAATTAATATTCATAGTCTTTTACAAAAGTTTATATTACTTCTATATAAAGGAAAAAGTCTTTGAATCGTGATTTGGACTCATTAATCCCTATATAATTTCTATAGAATAGACTAAATTGGAATAAAAATAAATTGATAACAAAAAGGATGAGCTAAATGAGGTGTTTGAGAAGAAAATAATAGATGAATGACTCTTTTTAATGCCTACAATTTAGGATTAAAACTCTGCAATCTAATCATATAAAATATATTTTTATATTTTCATTACTTATGTTTTTTAGGAAGCAGTAAATGTTGATCTCAATCAATATCGATACCCCAAATATTTATTTTTTGGATCCAATACACCTATATTCTTCAAACTGACCACACATGATGTGTATTGTGAATTTATAATAAACTAAAATCAATATTCTATCAATAAAAATTTAATTATATGTTTCAATCATTATTTTAACAAGAATTTTATTTTGATTTGATGGTAACTAAATATAGGATAAATCATGGTATGATGTTGGTTAATGAATATAAGAACCCTATGGATTACTTCAAATGGAAACAGATTAAGGTACATATAGAAAAATTTAACAATCAAAACATATTTCAAAACAATTTACCTATTTTTTTCAATGTTTCTATAGTCTTTGAAGCAAGATAACAACAATGATTGTTGATAATATGTTTTAAAATTTATGAGAGATATTATAAACAATGGAAATATCAGTATCCCCAAATATGTAATTTCCAAAGGTAATTTCAATTTCATTAAAAATATTTATTAATCATCTGTTTTTCAATATTTTCTCAATAATACCATGATTTCTAAAAACATTCATACTCAAAAGAATTAAATTTTTTTAGAGTTTATTATGAATTGTACATGGCATGGGAATGTTTTTCAACATATAATAAAGGTGGTTGCATACTATATTTGTGATTTAGATTAGGATATGACCTTAAAAATATATTTGGGGTGTGAAGCATTAGTATCATAATTTTTATATATTATTTTTAATATATTTCTCAAGGAGAAGTATATTGGAGGAAATAAATTTGTTTATAAATGAATGGATATAATTTATGGTGTTAGAATGTATACAGACAACATGAAGAGGTGACTTCCAACTACTTATTTAGTTAATTTTCTCATAATTTTATCTACTTTTTTTTGTTAATTTACATATAATTTTTATCTTATACTAATTTGGTTAAATTTATACATGAGTTAAAAAAACACATCACATGATCAAAACTGGGAAAACGAGCCTGTATATTTTTCAAACAATAGGTAAAAAATCTATAATTCATTTGTTACATGTAGAAATTGAAAACACATTGATCTGAAACCCATTGTGTCTTGAAGTACTTGTTTTCAATAAAAAAGATTCATTTTAGTTTAAAACATAAATTAAATATTGAAAAATGAGAAAATGAGATTGATTTTTTTTCAAAATTTAAGAAAATGATACATAATTAATTTTTCATGTGTAATAATTGACCATACATCAATATGATCCCTGATGTGGTTTGTATGACTTGAAGTACATGTTTTCAACAAAAAAGAGTCATTTTAGTTTAAAACATATATAAAATAGTCAAAGATGATCAAACGAGCTTGGAATGTACACAAATATCCTGAAGATGTCACTTCCTGCTACTTATTTAGTTGATTTTATATTCATTTTATCTACTTCAAGTGTGTCTTTAATTTAAAATTGACATTAATTTTTGTAAAAAGGACAAGTGACATACTCAAAACTAATAAAACACATTTTTATTATTTTTATACTTTATTTAAATGATCTATAAGTAATTTTGGATGTGTAGGAATCATCCACACTGCAATAAAATACACGGTGTGCCCGATATGACTCAAAGTGTCCATTATCAGTTTAAAATTGACAATTTAGTTAAAAACATGTGTCACTAACTGAAAACTAAGAAAGTGCACACTGATTGTCTTGAAAATTTAGGAAGAGAATCCATAATCCATTTTTCACATCTATAAATTGAATTTATTTCAATATGACACACGATTTGGTTGATATGACATGAAGTACATGTTTCCAGTTTAAAATGACATTTTAGTAAAAAACAAAAGTGACAAACTCAAAATTGAGAAAAAAATCATATTATTTTGATACTTTAGTAAAATTATTCATAATTCATTTTCGATCTTTAGAAATCATCCAAACCTCAATCTAATCGATGGTGTGACCATTATGACTCCAATTGTGTCTTTTTGTTTAAAATTTACATTTATTTTAGTAAAAAGGAAAAGTGGCATACTCAAAACTGAGAAAACATATCCATATTATTTTTATAATTTATTAAAATGACCCTTAATTAATTTTTGACATGTAGGAATGAGATACACCTCAATATTATACATAGTGTTCCCAGAATGACTCAAATTATTTGTCATGAGTTTAAAATTGACATTTTAGCTCAAAACATTTTTCACTATCTGGAACCCCATAAAAACATGCTCATATTGTCTTGATAATTTATGAATATTATAAATTATTCATTTTTGAAATATAATTTTACCACACATTAATCTGACACACAATGTGTTCAGTATGACTTGAAGTATGTGTTTCCAATTTAAAATGACATTTTTGTAAAGAATTCTCATTTCATACTCAAAAACCAAGAAAAAAATCTTATTGTTCTGATACTTTAGTAAAACAATATATATGTCATTTATGATGTGTAGTAATCATCCTCACCTCAATCCAACACATTTTGTGACCAGCATGACTCTAAGTGTATCTTTTTATTTAAAATTGATATTAATTTTAGTAAAAAAGATAAGTGATGTACTCAAAAACAAAAAAAAAACATGTTAGGATTGTTTTTATGCTTTATCAGAACAATACATAAGTCATTTTTAGGTATATTAATTAACTTCACCTCAATCTAATACATGGTGTTCCCGGATTGAATCAAAGCGTCTGTTATCAGTTTAAAATTGATATTTTAGTTCAAAACATGTGTCACTAAAAGAAAATTGAGAAAAAACACTTAGATTTTCTTGATAATTTAGAAAAATGATTTATAATAGTCATTTTTAATGTGTAAGAATAATTATCATGTCAGACTGATATATGATGTGACAGGTATGACTCAAAGTGCATGTTTCTATTTTAAAATGACATTTTAGTAAAAAAACACAAGTGACATACTCAAAATCAAGAAAACACATTCAGATTGTTTTGATACTTTATAAAAATGATCTATAAGTCATTTTCGATGTTTATTAATCATTTTTTCCTCAATTTTATGCACAACATGACCGTTATGACTCCAAGTGTGACATTTTATTTAAAATTGATATTAATTTTCGTAAAAAAACAAGTGACATACTCAAAATCATGAAAACACATTCAGATTATTTTTATTCTTTTGGAAAATGAAACGTAAGTCATTTTTAAAGTATAAGAATCATCCACATCCTAATGTTATACATGGTGACCCGGGTATAACTAAAAGTTTTTGTTATCAGTTTACAATTTACAATTTTGATAAAAACATGGGTCACTCATTAATAACTAAGAAATCACACTCGCATTTTCTTGATATTTTAGGGAAATGATCCATAATTCTTTTATGGAATATATAAATTGACCACATATCAATATGACACACAATATGGTCAGTATGACTCAATGTACATGTTTTTAATATATATAAGTTTCATTTTATTTTAAAAAGCGCATCACATCTCCAAATTGAAGCAAAAAAAATTAGATTGTTTTCTCTTAATTTTATCTATTATTACTTAATTAATTTTCTTATCATTTTTATCTTAAACTTATTTAGTTAATTTTCACATAGATAATGATTAAATATGAACAATAAATGGCGTGACAATTGAAGAATTGTTCTAAAAAATCAAGTCATATTGAATTTTTTATCATCGCATATGAGAGCTAATTTATTAGTACCTAATTTTGAGAACAAAAAGAAATGGTGTTATGTGCAAGAATAAAACACAACATAATATGATACACGGTGTTCCTAGTATGGGCCAAAAATATATATTTTTAGTTCAATATTAACACTTTGTGATTAATTTATTTCTTCATAGTACTACTAACATAAGAATTATTTTCTTATAAAGGTGCATTTTTTTCTTGATCTAGGGTGGTTTGTTCCAGAATAGCATGGCCAGGGGTTGGAGTCAAAGACCAAGGAATATTGGTGTTTTTGAATACCTATGATAATTTTTACTTACTCTTGTAATTATACAAACCAATGTTTGAAATGTCTATATTATAGTATTTTTTTTCTTTTATTTGTGTTGTAAATTTTATTTGATTTAAATGCTATATTTTAAATATGTATTTTTTGTTTTTTACTACTATTTTTCTACTACAGCGTGCTCTAATTTTAATATCACGCCATGGTAGTATTTCCCCATTATTAACACTTTTTATAGCACTGATAAAAGGACCTTTTATCCGTGATTTCAATAGTACTGGTGAAGGGGGTATTTTATTAGTACTTTTTATAGTGATGATAAAGTTTCTTTTATCAACACTTTTTTAGCACTGATAAAAGCCTAGGTCTTTTAATCACACCCTATTATTTAGTGATTTTTTCAATGTTAAGGGCCAATTTTAGCACTTTCAAATGCCATATTTTTAGTAGTGATTAATTGAAATTATTAATTCCATGATGTCTATCTCGGGTCTCTCCAAAGGTTTTTGGGGAGTATAAGTATTGATAGTATGTCACATCCTAAATTGGGTTCCCATTAAATGGAATATCATGGGCCTATATAAATTTTCGAAGCATAGGAAAACAAACCTAAATTATTTAAATGTTGGGGTTTTCCATGAAATTATAAGATTACATATACATAAAAGAGAAAATTTGGTCAAAGAGTTGTTGATGTCATATTTCTTGGATATGTGGAGCATTAAAAGTCTTAGAGATTCACGATTGTAAAATAAAGTGATTTAGAAGCTATTGATACAATTATTTTACCAAGAGATGTTATTTTTAATTGATCTAGGTTTACCTATTTTCCTAAGAAAGTCCAAACATAGGAATTTGGATTAAAAAACGAGTATCTCAAAAAGATATGATTGATGAGGTTCATAAAATTATACAACCCCAGATATCTTATACTGATGTATCTGATTTCAATATGTGCTTTTTGGAAGGAACGCATGATAATATTATTAAACAAACTCTGGTTTTTCTCAGTATAGATTCTAATCCAAGAACTTTCAAAGAAGTTATGTAATATTATGATGCATCAATTTGGATGGAATCCATAAATGATGAAATGAACTCTATAACTGGAAACAATACTTGGATATTAGTTGATCTTCTTCAAGTTTCACAACCTATAGGTTATAAGTGGGTATTTAGAAGAAAATTAAAATTCTATGGTATAATTGAAAAATATAATGAAAAATTGGTGGCCAAGGGGTTTACTCAAAAGGATGGAATCAATTATTTTGATATTTATGCTCTTGTAGTTGAGACATCTTCAATTAGAACTCTTATCACTTTAGATTCCATATATAATTTGGAAATTCACCAAATTAATGTTAAGACAACATTTTTAAATAGACAATTGGATGAAGAAATATATGTAGAACAACCTAAAGGATTCATAATACCAGGTAAATAAAAGAAGGTTTGTAAATTGGTACACTCCCTATATGGTTTAAAATAACATCCAAAATAATGGGACAATAAATTTAATGAAGTAATATTATCAAAATTATTTTTATTTAACCAAGCTCATAAATGTGTTTATAGTAGGTTCCATAATAACTATGGTGTTGTTATTATTATATATGTTGATGACATTCTTATTTTTGGAACTAATATGAATAAAATAATTGAGAAAAGGTCTATTTTATCTTGAAAATTTGATATGAAAGACTTTGGTGAATCTAATGTTATTTTTTGGAATCAAAATTCTTATAAATAGGAATTTCATTATGCTTTCTCAATATCATTATATTTAAAAAAATCTTAAAGTGGTTCCAACAATTGGATTGTTCCCCGGATCCTAAACCACAAGCTTTTTGTAGTATGATGATACCAAATCCTTGTAGGGAAGTTTCTCAATTAGAATATTTGAGGTTGATCGGTTGTCTCATGTATACCATGACACGTACAAGATGGTACATTAAATATGTTGTTATAAAGTTGATAAGGTATACAAATAATCTAGATTAGGAATAATAGGATGTGGTTAAAAGAGTACTCAAGTATCTAAAGGGTACTGTGGATTACAATATATGTTATAGTGGAAACCTATGGGTATCGGAAGGTTTTTCCAATGCGAGATGGATAACTTATCTAGAGGATAAATCTTCTACAAGTGGTTGGGTTTTTTACACTTGGAGGTGGAGTGATGTCTTGGGATTCAAAGAAAAAAATTTATACAATAGACTCTACAATGGATTATGAGTTTGTTTCATTAGAAAATACAAGAAAGTAAAAAAGAATGGATTAGATCTCTTTTATCAGATCTTCCATTGTTGACTATGTTGATATATCAGATTTCTATACATTGTGATACTCTAGAAGCATTGTTTAGGCATAAAATAATAAATATAATGGAAAATAAAGACACATTTATCTTAGACATAGCTATGTGAGACAGTTCATATTGGATGACATCATAATTTCAGACTTTTTTAGATTGATACAAAATTTTGTGGGCCCACTAACAATGGGTATTTTAAGATATTTGGTATAAAAAACTTCCTTAGGGATGGGTTTAAATTCGTTATAAAAAATTCACAAATGATGGGACCTCAACATAACATGTGATAACTTCACATAGAAAAGTTAATTATAAGAAATTATATTATTTGTGTAAAGGAAATACCAAAGGTATATCAAATCCTAAGAGAATGGTGTTTTTTCCCATGAAGAAAAAGGAGAGTGAGTTTAAAACTGTTAACGAACTAGGGATTTTAAACAAGTGTTCAAATATGGGAATTCTTTTTGGTTCACCTATGTGAATGTTGGATTGGGGCCGCTCTAACTTATGACTCTAGTTCTCAAATATTAATGTACTGATAAGTGATAAATGTTCATAATGGTGTCTTAGAATATATGATGAAATAAGTAATTTGGAAGGAGTTGTGTAGGATGAATCTAGTTGATAACAAGAGTTACATGTTTAAGATATGGTCCACATATTTATATACTTAAATTTGATTTGTATCTACTATATAATGGATCTAATCTATAGATTATTTATTTATAAAGGTTCTTTCCAAGAGAGTATGATGCTTTATTTTGAAAATGGAATTTAAATATTTTAAAATGGTTAGGGATTGTTGTGTTTTTAATATTTAAAAATATTTAATTTTTTATATTTTAGGTTTTTAAAATGGGAAGTCCTTATTGGAATCCCACATTGTAAAATGAGTTGTAATGGAAATGTATATTCACTAGAGAACACATCCATTTGATAGTGGGAGCGATCTGGTCCAGTAATTTGATCAGGTATAATCTAATGGATAAGAATAAATTTGGAAAAGACATGTCTTTCTAGGAAAGGTGCCAACCCAATTCAAAGGGGTATGATACCTTATCTGAATGTGTGGTTCTATGCCAATAAAATGGAGACCTCATTAGATGGGAAAATTAATTTCAATCATTCTTAAGATCTCCAATCCATCCTACAAAGTGAGATTCATTTAAAATCCTTCAACAAGAATCCAATGAATTTTTTTGGTGCGCAACCATAAAATTATTTTATTATTCTCTTGTTTATAATGAATATTCAAGGGATACTCTCCACATAGTATTTATATAGATTATCGAGTCACCGTTGTATCCAATATATGATTCGTTGGAACCCCATAGTAATATTTATTTGGTGGGGGTGAGTCAACTCTTAAAGAGTGAAAGAACATAGCATGCATCGATGACCTTAATCTACAGCAATAAAAAGTAAATATCATATACAATATCCAAAAATATACTCATATCACCAATATAAACTCTCCTACGAACCAAAACACTTGCTCGTGTCGAGGAAAACTAACTAGAGAGAGAGAGGGCCTAAAGGGTTTAAGATTGAATAGAGACATCAGATGTCACGGGGGTCGGAGTGGTTGATAAGTGTGATATTTTCACTATGAGGGTTGGTGATGATTTTCACCATGAGGTTTAGATTTATAGGGGTTTGAGAGTTTGGTTTCATGGGAGTTATAGATATAGATTGGATTCACTACTACAAATAAGATCTTTAACGATGCTCCAAATGGACTTTAACAGGGGTAAAAAAGTGTTGTTTTCCTAAGCAAGGTTAAAAGGGGGTCCCTTTTATCATTGCTAAAAAACACTAATAAAATCAATTTTTATTAGAACTAAAAACAACACTGATAAAAGAACCATTTATCAACACTAAAAAAAGCACTGATAAAAGTCCAAAAAAATATTTTTGAAAATATTTTTGATATTTTTGTAAACTCTTACAGACTTTTTATCCATGCTTGAAGTCTCCCCCCAACCCATATATCAGCGCTAAACCCCACCCCCTCTTTTAGTGCTTGAATCCACCCCCACCACTTTATCTGCGCTATAATTTATTCTCACACTGGTACACTCTTGCCTCTCTCTAGATTCAAACCTGATACCTCCCCCTCACGCGGTTATAGTTTTACCACTCCATATTTTTGTTTTGTTATTTATTTTATGATATATATATATATAGTAATATTTTGTTATGCATATATTTATTCGTATATTAATATATATTTATAGTATTTTTTAAATATATTTATAAAATATGTTTTGTGTGTGTTTATGCATGTGTTTATATATAAACATAATTATACATATTTATATTTATTTATATATATGATATATGAACATTTATACACATATATTATAATATATAGATAACATATATCAGTTTGTTAATACATACACACACAAAATACACACACACACACACACACATTTTATAGGTAAATAAATATTCATACTTTTTATTTTAAATAATTAAATGGATACTATTTTTTATTTATATATGGTTTTTATATTAAAATAGATATTTTATAGGTAAATACATTTACATATTTATTTATAAAAATAAATTTTCATGTGTAAATATATAAAAATATGTATATATGTGTATATACATAATTATGAATAAAAATAAATTATGAAGAATGAAAAAATTTGAACGTCATAGTATCCTTATGAGTGTAAGTCTTGAAAATAAATTCAGTTTCAATGAAAAAAAGATAAAAATACCCCATAAATAAGGTTGAAATTCTATCGAATATTAAAAAATTGGGATACCCAGACTAAAAACTCAATGTTTGATTCTTTCTGTGCCATTTTTGGTCTTGAAAACATTGATTGTGGTTCGCTCAAGTCACCAGGGTGTAGATATTTTCGAGATATTCAATTTTATATGTGGTAGAGTTCAAATGAGAACCCAAATCAAAAGTTGTGGTCATTTGAAATTCGAGTTATGTTTTCAACTTATTTTAGATATTTTATTGATTTTTTGATTTTTTCTATCGTCAAATTGTTATTAAATGACTAATACTTGATAATAATTAGAAAATTATGAATTAGTATTATTATTTTTTATTTTAGAATCCATTTTTCTATAAATATATTATATATTAAGCATAAATGCATATTTATCAATATATTAATATTTATTAATAAAATATTGTACCTTTATATCAATATAAATATTTTTTTATTAATATGTTTTTTTAATCATTTATATTTTTTTATGAAATTATTCTTTAATAATCTCTTGTAAACTAGTGCTCATAACGACCCCCTTTATCATCGCTACTAAAAAAGGGCTAATAAAAGGGAACTTTTAACATTTCTCTGTTTTAACCTAGTTAAAAACACCTCTTATCATCATTTTTTAGCGATGATAAAAAAACTCCTTTTATCGATGTTTTTTCATTGCCGTTTATGTGTTAGCGATTGTAAAAACTTGATATAGTCAATATTCATGGCCACATTTATCAAAAAATTACACTAAATTAGAAATTGATCTAATTTTACATAAATGTGTCTAAAAAAGATGATAATTTATCAATGTTTTTTTAAACAAGACTAAAAAATAATCATGTTTTACTAAAACTTAAAAAATATTGCTATATATATATTTTCATTTTTATTTTTATCATGGTTTCCCTATCCTTTTCCCTAACTTTGAATCATTTTAAAAATTAATCATTTTCTTCCCAACAACCCACATCTTCTTAATTCATGTCTTATTTTAAAAAATTAATGTCATGGATTATTTATCCAATACATAGTTCTCATCTATAATCTTTTTAGTTTTTAAGACCTGAACTCTATTTTTGAAACTCATCATCCTAAATTTGTCATATCATATTAACTGACATAGCACATTTAAACACTCTCATAATTTCAAATTTCTGAAATTCGTTATGTATGAATAAGAAATTATGTAAAAACATTTTATAAGTTTATTATCATTTAAAAATATATAGTTTAAAAATTAATTTATTTAAATTAGAATTTAGAATCAATTTTAAATATAATTTGAATTGAATTGAAAATAAATAAATCATCATTAATAATTAGGCTACCTAGTAGTGACATATAATTTTACTATTATTTAATAATTTAATATTATTTAATAATAATCGGGTTTTGAATTTAATATTCTCATCCTATAGAAACTAAATTAAATACTATATTATGTATAGTGACATCTCTAAATGATACAATATTATATATATATATATATATATTATTGTACAAGTATGACCACACCACAACATCAGACCCCTGAAATTGATCCCTAGTTCGATATTTAAAATAGTTTTTTTAACCCAAGTTTGACTAACGGAGTTTATCAGACCTGCAATTTTCCAAAAAAGAATTATGAGCCATAATCATTCTGAAAATATATTTTTTATTTAATATTATAAATTAAAAAATAATAATGTTTTTTTGGCATTTTGAAAAAATATTTCTTATAAAATAAATTATTTTTTACATTTATGAAAAAAAATTGTGAAATAAAAATATACTTTAACTTTTATGATTTTAAAATACTCTAACTTTTAAAAAAAATTATATTTTAAAATAAATTATAAATTTTATCATTAAGTTATGAAAATATCTAAACTTGGATAATCTATCATATAAAAAAACATTTTTATAACTTAAAAAAACATTCAAGTTTTTTTAAAAAATAATTTTTATTTATTTGTAAAAAATATAAAATATTTCCATAAACAAAAAATATTTTTAAATGTATATAAATTAATTTTTTCATTCTTTTAATATAATTTTCACCATAAGTTTGCAATGATATTTTCCCCAATAATTAAATAGTGAATTTTTCTAGTGATATTTTTCTAGTGAAAATTTTTGATGGATTTTTTCAAGAGAATTTTTCAGTGACATTTTCCATTGGTGGATTTATTAAGTACTATTTTAGTGGAATATTAAATTAAAATTTTACAGTACAGGTCTTTATTTCAATAAATTCATTGAAATATTTTGATGGACAATTCAAGTGGAAGGTTCCACTTGAAAATTCTTATGAAATATTCCATTGAAAAATGGCACTATAAATTTATTGAAATATTTTAATGCAATTTTCATCTAAAATCTTCACATTAAAGAGTTTCATTCTAATATTTCAATGCAATTTTTCATTTTAATATTTTAATGGGTAAGTTATGTGTAAAATTTCAGTGACATTTTTTAAAGGGATATTACATTTAAATTTTCATTGAAATATTCTAGTGGGAAATTCAAATGAGAAATTACATTATAAAATTCCAATGGATTAGTCTATTTAAAAATTTCATAGTAAAATTCATGATAACATTCAATTAAAATTTTATACTAAAAGTTTCCCATTAAAATATTTCATTAGAATATCACCATTCCACACTCCAATTTAATATTCCAGTTTTCAATTCATGTAAAAATTCCATTGGAAAATTCAAGTGGGAGATTCCAGCATAATTTTCTATTGAAAATTTTCAGTGGAATCTTCAAGTTGAATTATGAAGTGTATATTTCAACTAGATTTTTCAATGGAAAATTTATTCTAGAGTTTTCAAATAGAATAATTTTCCAGTGCAGTATTCAGTGGAATTTTCCATTGTAATTTTTCAGTGAATGTTTTCAGTGAAAATTTTCACTGGATTTTTCTAGTATAAATTTTCCATAAAAGTTTACAATGATATTTACCAGTGGAATTTTGAAGTGATATTTCCCCCTAGTATTTTTTAATTGGGTTTTTCTGTGGAATTTTTCACCGTAAATTTTTAGTGATGTTTTTAAGTATTATTTTGCATTAAATTTTTTTATGTAGAATTATCTAGTAAAAATTTAACTATAAGTTCTTGTGAATTTTTATTTTGAAAAGGAATTTTTCATCAGAATATTCCACTAATAATTTTTAGTGTAATTTTCCACTTAAATTTTTCAAAGGGGTTTTTTTACTCGAAATTTTCCAATGTATTTTTCTAATGGAATTTTCCATTAAATTTCTATAGTGTAATTTTCCAGTGTAATTTTTATATCACAATTTTCATTTTTATTTATCATTGAATGTAATAATATTTAAAGGTAAATTAATGAAATATTTTTTAAAGGGATCATATAATCTATAAGTAATAACATGTTTTTATAGAATTAAATGTCAGTCTTGGTGTCCTAAAACCAACTTCTATATACATTATGATTACTTGGATTCATGGTTTCGAGTATTAGTGAAATTTTTATCACATCATGATTAATGTTTTGTGTGACATTGTATGTGATAATGTATTAAATGTGCCTATCATATTGAAAGGTTTCATAGATTCCTCACAATGATGAAAATATAGAAGTTCTATGATAGTATTATTAAATATATATTCTTTGAAAAAATGATATTATTTTTTGGGACACAAATAATATAGACATTGAGGAGTGGAAACTCATAGGTTTTTGAGAAACTATCCAATGGTGTACACCCATGGTAATTTTAGGAAATGAGGTTACGAGTGTTGGAGTTGGTGCCCTATAGCCAACTAATTTGTACTTTAAATTACATGTATATTCAAAGAAGTGAATATTACTTTAAATATATTATCACATATTGATTTTTATTCTGCAAAACATTTATGTGATAATGTTGTAGGAAATCTATCGCATTGATAAGGGCATAAATGTTTCTAGTTATGATGAGAACCATGAAGTGTCATGATGATATTTTTAAAATATAGTTCTATAGTAAGATAATATACTATGATGGTGCACTTAGTATACAAAATTTTAGGTGCGAGTACTCGTAATAAATTTAGACTTCATCTCATGAATTTTTTACTTGGAAATATTCAAGATGGGAGGTTATGAGATGAGACCCGCCTGTAGGAATTAAAAATGTTTTGGTGTCATCAAATATTTCTATATTCGATCATGTGTATTGGACATTAGATTTTAAGATCATCATTAATGCATGTTATGACTCGTACACTTAGATTTTATGACAAAAACCATGATGACATATGTTAATAATGAAGTATGGTATGTATAACAACCCAGTCTTAACGTACATTTACATTACTTCACTTTTGCGAAATACTTAAAAAATTACAAAAATAGACACCCAAAGACTGTATTAGTTTAGTGCCTTTGGAAACATGGAAACATAAGAACTGATACATAAGTGAGAAACATTATCTACCACTACATTCATCATTATTGAAACCCTTCTTATACACACCAAAATTAATAAATATATTCATAACCTAGGGAAAGAAACATAAAAAAGGGGTAATCTCATATGCTCATTAAGGGTAAACAAGAGAGATATATAAGAATAAATATGATTATAGAGGTATGATAAAATGATTATAACATTAGAAGATCATACCCTTCATATCAAAGATGATAAACAAAAAAATGGAATAAATCATGTCAGTTTATAAGGCATGAATCATATGAAAATAAAGAACATATGCCATGGAATCATAACTTATGAATAATACATGGAATTATGACATACATAAACATGTGATATCATTACCTATAAGTCAAGATGAATTTCTAGAACTTGTCATGACATTTCATGGGAACTATACCTACTAGGCGGGACACATTACCATCCCCAGTCACAGTCCTTTCCTTATAGGGGATCGGGTTTCCCCATCTTTCTATATTGCATCAGGTTTCCCCATCTTCCCATAGTGGATCAGGTTTCCACATCTTTCATTTTCTTGTTGGATACACCTACTGGGTGGGACACACCACCATCCCCAGTGGTAGTTATTTTATTGTAAGGGATTAGGTTTCCCTATCTTCCCATAGTGGATCAAGCATGTCAACTTGATTCCCATAATTATATCATGAGATATAAATCATTACCCAACTAATTAATGGTAGATATAGGTCCCATGAATCTTATAATAAAATCATTCATACATGTGCCACAAGATAATCAAACATTCATCATATCACAACCATAAAACAGATGGATTATATAAACATCAAATCATAACCCATGAAATGAAATGGTTATCATTAAAATATCATCACATAATAACCTATATAAAATATATGTGTTTCATAATCATTTAATAAAAGAATAACTTGTGAAAAAAATTGGGTTTCAAAATCATATAACTCATGGAAGAAAAACAAATGTCCTAAAAACCATTCAATCAAAACATAAACCATTCAAGAAAGAATATGAATGGAACCTTTAGATCATAAAACCTTTTAAAACCCATTTTCTTGAAAATAAACTTGAGAAATTATAATGAAATATTTGAAAACCTTTTGGAAACATTTTTATTTAAAAATATTATAAAAAATTTTAAATAAGGATTGAACTTATTTTTAAAACATTTTTCATGAAAACTTATAAAATAAGCTTCAAAACATTTTAAAAACTTTTTTCTTTGAGTGTATTTTGAAAACATATAAACTAAGCTTAAAACATTTTGAAAAAAAATTCTTTGAAAATAATTTGAAGATTCATAAATAAATATTGAAAGAGTTTTGAAATCCATTCCTTTGAAAATAATTTTAAAACTTATAAATAATTATTGAAAAAAATTAAAACCATTTTATAAAACAAGGGTTTTAAAGAATACAGATTTCCAACCAAAGAGAGAGGTAAAGACAGAGTTTATTAAAAACGCTTTTTTATTCATCTTATGTAACAAAGAGTAGAATAATAGTACTAATACATGAATATATCTTGAATATATAGAGGATAATAAAATTCATGACTTCACATGAGATATGGATTATAATATTTCATCAATGGAAACATAGTCATAAAGAATCTCAATAAACGATGAGATTGTTTCAATAAACGCTTAACAGTTGGTACCTTTGAATTATAGTCCCCAAGTAAGAAAATGAAATTAAATTATTATTAAAATATAATTTATATAAGTATATTCATGATTTATCATGTCAATTGTATTGTATAGACCTATTAGAAAAATATAGTTTCATAACATAACATGTGTCTCAAAGAAGGCAAATTTAGACAAAATTACTCTACCAATTTGGTAACTTTTGAAACATAAACCCATGAAATAAATATCATGAAATGGATATATAAATACCCATAAAAATTATTATAATAATCATATAATAATTATATGGGTAGTATACACACCACATATAATAAATATGAGGTGAACATGATATGAATCTCACAGAAATAAAAGTGAGATAAAATTCCCTTACCATGTGCCTTGACTCTCGTCGTACTAATTCAAACCTCCCATATAACAAATTAAAGTTTATTTTAAATATTTTTTAGAATCAAAGTCCTACATATAATACCATATATGGTTTTATTATGACTTTATACTACCTGATTGTTAACAATTCCATGTTAGGGTTACACTTCAGGTAATATTCAGTTTTTTTTCACTTGTTCCATAATTTGTTATATATTTGATACTTATAGTAATATCATGATTTAAATAATGTAAAAAAACCATATAAATATAATTAATATTATTTTTATTTTTATTATAATAATCTATATAATATAGATGTATGAAATGGAATACACTGTCCATGGAGATGGTAGGTTGTACATACGCATGAAAGTTGTTTTTGTTTGATTGTTGTATTAAAAGAAAAAAGAGTAAATTAATTATATGTATATATGAAAATAATATCATTAAATTATAATTACTTTGTCATATAAATCATATAGGTTCACTAAATATTTTCTTCATACATTCCATGTAGTGTGTGAATGAATCACTTCACATTGAGGGGGTGGTAGTCCACCCTTGCTCAAATGAAATTATCATATTTACATAGGATAGAAAGAAAAAGGGTATGTTCTAAATAAAAATTAAAAAATCATAATGACATTATAAATACAACATATATCATATATAAATATATTTTCCATCATAATGTATATCATGAGAGGCGGTAAATAAAAAATGAACAATCATTGTTTCGTGAGGCGGTAGTTTACCATACATGTAAACAGTATGTTCATTTCCCATTAGCTGGAGGCATGTGTATGTTTGGGTCAAAACCATAGAATAAAAAATCATAGAATATATAGGATTTTTTTTTAAATCATGTAATAAGAAAATTTTAGGGAGTGGATAACATAAATAAAATAAAGGCGACTAAGGGAGGGTGTTACCTCTTAAGTAAGTAACTCCTTTTAGTTTACACTAAGGGATTACTTGGAAGTCTTTCTTCAAAACGACAGGGTTAAAGGAGGAAGTTAGGGTTTTTGGGAAGTTTATTGGGAATATCCTTTCCAAACATAAGTGTTTTAGAGGTTTTATGAAGTGGGAGAGGTGGTGGCCTTTTATAGGGAAGGGAAATGACAGACTTGGCATTTTTGAAAACAAGTAGTATTTACCCACATTTTTACCTATAAAAAGTAACAAAAATAATGGAAGTTTTATGGAAACAATATTCCCAAAAAATGGGTTTTGGAAAAGTTTATAGATGATTTGGGCCCTTAATTTTAAGTTTTATTCCCTTATTAAGTTTAATTTTACCTTAATCAATATAATTAATTTTAACTACATGGACAAATCATTTTGGTCAAAAATTAAGTTCATATTATTATATATTGTAAATTATTATTATTCCAAATATTTAATCCAATTTTACAAATTCAAATCACATTGGTGACATAAATTAATTTAAAATTAATCCTGCAGATGGGACAGCACTTGCAGGTTTTTAAAGTAAAAGACATCCAAAATTTTGCTAAGTTTTTACAACCAATTTCAATGTAAAATTGATTACAATGACCAAAATTGGATTAATTGATAAAATTATGACCTAATTAAACTTTTAAAATAATTTAAAATATAATTTATCTTTATAAATAAATTATATGAAAAAATGTTTTGGATTAAAATTCAATATTTTTAACTATTCATTAAAAAATAAAACCTTATAGATTATTACCAAATATTTATCAAAACCTACTTTTTATATTTATATTTCAATTATGATATTTATTTTGACATATTAAATCAATAAAATTTATAAAAATTGGATTTAAAATTGGTTCTCCATTAAAATCCAGTAAAACTACCTTTATAAAAATATAGCTTTTAAGCATAAAATTGGGTTTATTATTATCTTATGTATATCAAATATATTGTATGAATATAAAAAATATTTTATTGATTATATAACATATTTATTACTTTAATATTAATCACTAATTGTAATAAATTTAATTTTCTAAGAAAAATAACCTTTCGAGGCATAAAAATATATCCTTTATATTCAATTGGTTCTTATATTTTCATTTATAATTAATTGGTAACCTATGAATTCATCTTATATTTTTGAAAAACCAATATTTACATAATTTAGTTAATACTATTCATAACTTTTAATTTAACAGATAGGTTATATCTTGTTATATTAAATACTAATATATTATTATTTGGTAAATCTCAGTCTTGTGTGTTATTTAAGCCATCAAGGAAATTTGATATTGTTTGTAATGTACAATAACCTTAGTTTTATGTGTTTATAATGTTAAAATTTATTTTGTGTGTAGTGAAAAATAACTTGGTATTGCATATAATGCAATACAAACATAGTGCATTAATATAAAAAACTATTTTTAGTGTTTCATGAAATGAAAAATATCACAAAGATAATATAATTTGAAAAAAAATAATTCACAAATTATCAGGGTGTTACATTATATCCCCATTAAAATTAATTTCTCTCATGAAATTATTCTGGGTTATTAAAGGTTTAATACTTTAATATTCCTTTCATGAAAACCCACATCATAAAAATGAATACTAAAACGTCGATTAAAAATGGAAAGTTGGATACATAACAGTTTCCCAAAGTAACATATAATCAGGATTCCACATAAGAGAACATAAGTGGGAAGTGAAAACACAGATATGGAAGAAAAATTTAACTATCATGTTCTGATGGGGAGTGATAGATAATATTGACCAAAAGAAGTGGGTGATCTCAAAACCATAAATCTTTTATGATTTAATGGACCATCTAATTCATTAGAAATAAAGGTGCTATGATAAATATTTTTTGATATCCATTTCCTAGATTCTTGACGATTTCGTTTACTATCTAGGAACATAATGAAATAATATTACTTGATTTTATTCATTTTCATATATACAGTCTCACCCTTTGGTTTTTCCTTGATCAATTCCCACTTTATCTCTTACTTTAGGGGATAATGGTGAATTTATCATTCCTAAAGAACTAACATATTTTTAGGTCCATAAATGGAATAATAAGTCATTCCATATTCCTTCACTTAAAATATCAGTAAAATGGAAAGCATAGGTTATCATTCATGTATAAATTCTAATATGGTGAGATATTACATTAATCTCACAAACTTTATTCAAAGTTTAACAAAATATTTCCATAAATAGTTAACCTTATAACCCTTACAAAATCTGAAATTACAAAAAAAAAAAAAATAATATTAATAAATCATCTTAACATTGATCCCCCACAAAGTAACTCTTGGTTGTCACATTCCAAACATGTGAATACCCTTATTTATATTCCATTGAAAAATGGTAATAACATGAATTACCATAAATCCTTTTGGAAAACATGAATTCTTCTTTATTTCAATGATTACTGGATACATTCTTTAAATCCCAGAATTTGTAAACATCATCCATGATGACATATACCAATTTAACATCAACTCTATAATCAGATCCTGGGTAATCAGTGCTATCCAATTTACTTTATCCAAATAAATCATCTCATTATCCAAGTTAAACCCAGTTTTCTCAACATCTAGATCACAATAAGGGTTAACTTCCCTTAATAAAAGTATCACCTTTATATTAATTAATTTTTTTATGTTTTAATCACTATTCCATATATCATTTTCAATCCTTAATGAAAACTTATTTTGAAAATCCTTATATATTTCATTATTCATATAACATAATCATTGAATTATAAAACATAAATAAATCATTCATCTATCATTATTATTAAACCATTACTCAGACTTCATTAACTTATTCCTTAATACTTCTTTCCTAGAGTATAAAATATGAATCATTTCTTAAGGTTCCTCAACCTCAATCTAATAATTCCTCTTATGGTTAATTTAAACAATACTGGAAGAATATCACATATGTAACTTCCACATTTTGGGATGCACTAGACAGGTTCTCCAATCTGAGTTGGCCATACAACCTCAAGCACATCTCCCCTAATGCTAGAGTTTGCCGACTAGCAGTGAGGTCCTTTTTAACGTGTTCATGGGGGATATTGTGCCCTCATGGGTAATAAGTAATATAAATATGAATAAAAACAATTTATAACAAGTAGCATAAGCATATAAAAAATCAAACTACAACATAAGAAAATAAATAATCCCAAATGAATAAATAATAAGTGCGGAAGCTGATAAATAAGCCAGATACACAATGATGTCATGCTATGATTCATGTGATAAAGTAAAAGTATGGAAAATAGGAATACAAGCATTCAATCAAAGCTATAATGAAA
The DNA here is from genome assembly GCA_963277665.1 of Viscum album. Taxonomy (NCBI): domain Eukaryota; kingdom Viridiplantae; phylum Streptophyta; class Magnoliopsida; order Santalales; family Viscaceae; genus Viscum; species Viscum album. Next base: position 1,506,105,382 of record OY728151.1, on the reverse strand, counting down.
ATGGCACAAATTGAAACAACAACATCTCGAGAAAAGTCTCAGTCTTCTGCCCCCAATATCTATCCTAAGAATCAAGAAACACACAAGCACCAGAACCATCATGCTTCCCCTTATCCCTACCCATGAGCATAAACTATACTCAGGTACCAAACGGTGCTTGAGAAAGGAGTGAGATAAAATCCTAGTAAGCTGGAACCCACAGTGTCTAAACCTTTCCATTTCATGTTGTAAACAAAAATAGTGTTCTAATATATGATAAAAATAAGCAACCAAATAAACATAATAAAATAAATATATATTGGTTTGGGTTCTCAATGTCACATGTCATGTATCACCTACTTCGGCCTAAGTTGGGAATCTAAATAAGGACATGTGATAATAAAAAGGTACATATATATAAAGGATAGAAAATTAGAAGGCTGAAAAAAATATACCCATAAGTCTATGCTTTATCTTGGGGTCTAATTTATATGTCAAGAAATTGTGCTACGAGGCCCGAAAAATGTATCAAAATTAATAAGGAACTCAAAGCAGCATCAAAATAACCTTCCATGCATTATCATAATTATTACGTTCAAGTTGAGAGTCAGAGTCCAAGCTCATCCCGAAAGTATTGTTATAGTACATCCTTCAATTTATCCAATACCACTGAGCCCGTCCACGGAAATCTTCTGAAAGACCATGTATCACTCAATCCAAGGATTTATCATGATTCCATCCCATGTATCGCACATCAGAGGTCGAGTATCACCTAGTACATGGCATAGTGACTTTTAGAACGGGTCTATCCTCAATTGTCCCTTAGGGAACCAGTGTCACTCAGGAGTGTATAGAAAACCCAGGTAAACCCTTATTTGAACGAGCCTAAGACGTCACCTCCCTGGTGTATAGTGTTGTAACTAATAAGGAAGGAAGATTCCATCTGGGGGCCTTAATACTTAACCCACATTGTATCACCACGCTGAATTTCATTTGATTTCAGGGAAGAAGATATCACAAAGTATGCATTAATAATTTCAACAAAACAATTTAGCAACTAAAGTCACATATTTATTGATCATTCAAGATAAATAGTTATAGACAAAAAACTTTATCAAAAAAAGAATAAAAAATGAACTTTTCTCTTTTATAAACAAATATCGTAGTTAGAGTTTAAATAAGGAATTTATCAGGCATAAACAAAACAAAAAATAACCGCAATATTCAAGGTTCATAAATATCTAGAATAATTTATTTAATTTAAAGCTTAATAAATATGGGTCGTGCAACACATGAAATTAATAAAATTAATTATTCTGGGATAGTGGAAAATATACCAATTTCATCATCACACCAAAAGGGGTATCCACTGATGTTGCAACAATTTAAAAATTCTAGTTTACCTCAAACAAGTGGGAAATAGTCATGCTGAGTAATTTAATTAAATTTGTAAATGTGAAAATAAATTTTGTTCATAGGTATCGATGATCGGCACAACATGTGATCTAAGAGATGAAACAAAACAAAGGGAAAGGGAGTATACTCCTAACGTCGTAACTATAGAGGATCTTACGCTCTGCGACGAACATTGATTTAACCTAAAGTGGAAGAAAACGGATTATTTTAGAAAAACTTGAATTTTGGATAAAAACCTTCAACCACATATTACACAATGGATAGAGGATGATATCCTATGATTATTGGTGTGTAATGTTAGCCTTACCTAGCGATTTACTACACACCCAATGATGTTGAAAATGGATGAGAGACGGTGTCACGATGGACATTTGAATGAGGAGAAGAGGAGGAGGAATGCCACAAATTAGGGGGGTGCTAAAGGGGTGACAAACAAAGGGAGAGAAAGGAGAGAAATAGATAAAAATAAAAGAAAAAATAAATAAGGAAAATATAAAAAGAAAAGAAAATAAAAATAAGGAAATAAGTAAAAAATATAATAAAGGGAAGATAAATAAGAAATAAGTAAAATAAAATGGATGGGAAAGAAAAGGAAATAAAAATAATAAAAATTAGATAATGCCCATTATAATTATTTTTACTTTTATTATAACCCCATTTTTATTTTATTTTAAAATATCTTTTAATCCATTTTTAGTTTTTTTAATTTCCTTTAAATTCCATTCTATTCCTTTTCAATTCCTTTTTGATATTTTTAACCCGAAAATTGTGCCATGGAATGATCTAATATTTTACATAAAACCCTTCAAGTCATTTAAATAATTTTAATAGTTGTCCGGGACCCATAATTGGGTGTGCAGGCAAGCGCTCTTGGTCGCTTTAAGGAATTTGACTAAACATTTAAATGGTATATACCTTGCTTAAAGACAGGATGTTACAACCTCCCCTCCTTATGAAAAATCATCCCTAAGTTTCCCTTCTGAGGGTAGTGGAACTTCATCAGAGAAAATCTCGGGCCATTGATAATGCACATCGATCTCTCACTCCTAGGTCTCATACTAAACACATCCACGCTACTATAGCACACAAAGCAAAGGAATTGACCTACCTCAGAGAACCTTCATGCTACATTCGACGATACAGATCAGACGCTCCTCAAAGGATACTTCCTCTTTGAGATCGATGTCATCAGGATCAAATGAATGAGACCGGTGTGGATGATACTATCGAAGCTGAGATACATGGACTAAGTTGTGCATGGTAGGGTACCTCTGAGATAATTGTAACTGATAGGATACCAACCATACTCTCTCTAATACCTTGAATGACCCATCATATCTCAGGGATAACTTCCCCCATCTCCTGATCCTTCTATCACCCAACCTTGGAAGAACATGAAGAAAGACTCGATGTCCCACCACAAACTTGAGAGTTATACAATGAATATTGGTATAATATTTCAATCTGGACTGAGTTGTAGTAATATTATTTTGAATCATCTGAACTTTCTCATACATATCTTGAATGTGGTGAGGATCCAACAGAGTTTCCTCACTTGCTTTGAGCTAGAATAAAGGCAAACGACACGGTCTACCATAGAAGGCCTCATACAGAGCCATTTGAATTGTCACCTAAAATATGTTATTATAGGTAAACTCACAAAGTGGACTTTTTTTCTCTAAGGAACCCCCAAAATCAAGAATACAGGCATGTACCACATCCTTTAACACTCATATGGTCTGATCGGGTTTCCCATCATTCTAAGGGTGATATGCAGTACTCAATAGTACCTACGAACCCAGTGCTTTCTGCAACACTTTCCATAACCATGAAGTAATGAATTCATCTCTATCCAAGATATTATAATGTGGTATACCATGAAGTCGCACTATCTCATAGATACACATACTTCCCAACTCATCAATAGTGAAGGTCTCCCAGATAGGTAGGAAGTGCGTGACTTTAGTCACTCTATCAACAATTACCCATACTAAAGCACTACCTCAATGAGATATTGAAAATCCTATAACAAAATACATGGTGATGTCAATATATTTCCACTAAGAAATGGACAGAGACTGTAGAAGTCTAGTAGTTCATTGGTACACTGCCTTCACCTACTGACATGTGGAGCACTGAGTGAAAAAACATTTTATCTACTTTTTCATACCCGGACACTAGTACCGACGACACATGACTTTGTACATCTTGGTATGTCCTGGATGAACTACCCAAATTGTGGTTTGAGATTACTTCATCAATTCTTCTTGCATATCTAAAGGTACCCATACTTGGCCACGATAGAGTAAAGTTTCTCTACCATCAACAACCCAACCAGGAGGTGGGTTCGCTCCTATGGTGTTCTCCCTCAAAACGAGTCCCTCTATATTAGATAACTATCACATATAGACTCACTCTATAAGAGAGTATGTAACTGTAAGATATGTTAAAATAGGTTGACCATGATGTTCCTAAACCTCTAGATGCATCTCATAAAACAAATCCATCATCTGGCACTCACTTCTAGATTCTTGGATGGCTTGTGTCTTTGTTTTGTGGCTCAAAACATCAGCTATGAAATTTCCCTTACTAAGGGTATAAGAAAGCTCAAAATAAAAAGATTGTAGGTATTAGACCCACCTACGGTGCCTTAAATTCATGTCTCGTTTCATGGAGATATATTTCAATCTTTTATGATCCATGTAATCAATGAACCTCTCAACCAACAAGTAGTGTCTCCAACAATGTAAATCATGGACCACGGCTACTAACTCAAGGTCATGTGTATGATTGTTATGCTCACAAGGTCTCATTTGGAGGAATTCATAAGCCATGACTCGATCACCCTGTATCAAAACTGCATCTAGTCCTATTCCTTAAGCATCACAGTAAAGAGTATAGATTCTTCCAAGCTTAGGCAGAATCCAGAAGTGGCATTTGTTGAGCTTTGCATATAGCTGGTGTTCTCTCAGTGCACTCAGTATGATCTCAAGATGGGTTGCATGGTCATTTGTAGAACGTGAATACACCAAGATTTAATAAAAACCCACCACAAAGGAATTAAGGTATGGGTGAAAACTCGATTCATCATATCCATGAAGAATGTCGAAGCATTTGTGAGGATGAATGACCTAACTAGATACTCGTACAAGTCATACCAGCTCTAGAACGCAGAATGTGGTATGTAAAATGGTGTCACATGCACTTGGTGATATCTGAACCTCATATCAATCTTGGAGAAATTAGTTTCCCCTCAGAGCTGGTCAAAGATATCATCTATATTAGGAAAAAAATATTAATTCTTTACCATAATCTTGAGGATTCAATGATAATCCATGCACAATCTGAGGGTACCATCTTCATTCTTGGTGAAAAAAACAAGCAAACCCCCCGACGATGGGCTAGGTCTGATAAAACCCTTAGCCTCAAGGAATTAAAGATTCTTTTTGAGTTCATGTTGCTCTGTAGGTTTCATCTTATAAGGAGGAACAGACAATGGTGTCATACCTAGCACTATCTTGATAGTGAACTCCACATCCCTCATGATAGGTAAGCTAGATAAATCTTCAGTGAAGACATACCTGAAATGATTCACAATGGGAGGAAATTCCACTAGTAGTGTTCCCATATCGTTCATGAAGAGACTTTCTAATTGAGTTGTCACTCTTCTTAGCCCTTCACTTTTAAGTATCGTTCGATCTTCCCACATATCCCATTATCCTTTGTGGAGATATGTGTCACCCTCAAGGGATGTGAAGGACATCCAACAATGATAGAAATATAATTGGTCATGATAAGGAATGATCCAGTCTATACCAAGAATGACGTCGATTCCAGACATATCATGGATGTAAAAATTCCAAAGGAAATGGTACCCACCTATCTCAAGGGGCACTCTTGGCACTGGCATATTCCCTATGTCCTGACCCCCAAAGGAGTGTTGAGAGACATAACACTGCTAAAAAAATTGATGGAAAACTCACACCATAGATGAGATTATATGGAGGATGAGGTAAACAAGTAAAGTTTAAATAAAAAGGGTAAGTATATTTCCTTCCTCAGAGCACTACGCAACAGATATCCCTCTCCAAGAGTCGGGTTTAGATAAGGAAGAGAAAACTTAGAAAGATCTCTAAAACAAGTCATATCGCCTATTTCCTAGGTAAATCCAAGTTAACATCTAACAAACTATCACAAAATTATATTTAACAAATAGGCACCTCAAATATCTTACAACTAGTCATAACAGTACTCACATAAAAATATAAAGATGCATGTTGAAAGTAGATATGGCATAACAATATGCATGTCATTTTAATCCCTATGGTGTCCAATATGATGCACATAAATGCATTTCCCTCATATCATTAGGTTGAAATGGTAAAAATCATTAACTCAATAATACCAATATCAAAAACAATACAAAACAATTATGTCACCCAATAGTAAAATAATATCAATAATAATTGGAATAATTAATAATTGTAATCCCAAACTAGAAATTTGGGTTTCCAATATACATGAGTTAGATATATCCAAGAATAGGGTATGTTTTGGATATATATATCCTAGTCTTATATCTAACCAAAAAAGTAAGACCAAAGGAAAAAAACAACCTCCATCTGATACCACATTGTAACATCCCCATCCTGGGAGCCACTGGAAGGGTTCTCCAAGCTAGTTTGGCTACATAACCTCAAGTGCATCTCCCCAAACACTAGAGTCTACCAATTAGTAATGTGGTCCTTTTTAAAGTGTCTATAGGGGAGACTATGACCTCATAGGTAATAGGTAATATATAACAGAAGAAAAACTATTTATAACTAGTAGAAGAAGCATATAAATAATAAAATTGCAGTAGAAACAAATAAATAATCCCAAATGAATAAATAATAAGTGTGGAAGATGATAAATAAACCAGATACACAATGATGTCATGCTATGATGTATGTGCTAAAGTAAAAGTATGGAAAAAAGGAATAAAATCATGGAATCAAAGTTGTAATGAAAGTGACACAAAGTGAAACAAATACATATCAAGAAAAGGATTGTCCCTATGCCCCCTAATCTCTATCTTAAGCAGTAATTAATACACAAGAACCAAAAGACGTATACTTCACATTATCCCAACATGTGAGAATAAAGTCTACTCGGGTACTAAACAGTACCTGAGTAGGTAGTGAGATAAAATCCCACTAGACCAGAACCCATGGTGTCTAAATCTTTCCATTTCATCTGTAAAAAACAGTAGTGAGCCAATATATGATAAAAGTAAGAAATAAAATAAACATAATAAAATAAACATATCTTGGTCCAGGTTCTCAATGGCACCCATCCCATATCACTTACTTCAGCCTAAGCTGATAATCTAAATAAGGATATGTAATAAGCCAAAGGTATATATATATATATATATATATATATATATAAAGGATATAAAATCAGAATGCTGAAAAAAAGAACATACCCCCAAGACTTTGCTTTATCTTGGGGTCTAATTTATGTGTCAAAAAAGTTTGCTCCAAGGAACCAGAAAGGTATCACAATTCACAAGGAACTCAAAGCAGTATCAAAAAAACATTCCACACACTATAATTATTATTATGATCAAGTTGAGAGTTTTATTTTGAGCCCATCTGGAAGGTATCTCTAGATTAAATCCTTCAATTTATCAATTACCACCGATTCCATCTAAGGAAATCTTTAGAATGTCCAAGTATCACTTGAGGCTTGACTTTATCATGAGTCCATCCTAGTTATCACACATCAAGGGTCAAAAATCACCTAATTCATGGCATAGACACTTTTCCAATAGGTCCGTCCTTGATTATCCTTTAGGGAACCGATGTTACTCATAAGTATATAGAAAACCCAAGGAAACCCTCATCCATAAAATCCTAAGACATCGCCTCCCTCGTGCACAATGTATTAACCAATGAATAATGAAGAGTCCTTGTGTGGCCCTTAATATGAAACCCACATTGCCTCACCGGCCAAAATTTAATTAGATCTTAAGGAATCGGATATCACCTAGTATGAATTTATTATTGCAACAAAACAATTTAGCAACTAAAGACACATACTTATTGATCATTTAAGATAAAAAATTGCAACCAAAATATTTTATCAGTGAAAGTAGAAAAAACAATTATCTATTTTGTAAAGGCATAGAATGATACTATTTTAAACAAGGAATTCATCAATCGTAAACAAAATAATAAAACCCCAAGATTCAGGGTTCATAAATATCCATAATAAATTATTTTATTTAAATCTCAACAAATAAGGGTCGCACAACACATATAATTAATAAAATTAATTATTCAGGGATAGCGGAAAATATACCAATTTTATCGGCACACCGAAAAGGGTATCCAACGATGTTTTAACAATTAAAAAATCTAGTTTGACTAAAACAAGGGTGAAATAGTCATGTCGAGTGGTTTAATTAAATTAGAAAAGGTGAAATTAAATATCGTCGGTAGGCACTGATGATCGGCAGAACATGGAATCTAATAGATGTAATGAAATGATGGGAAATATATTAGACACACTAACTTGTAACCATAGAGGATCCTATGATCCATGACAATCTCCGATTTGACCTAAAATAGAAGAAAATATATGATTTTAGAAAAAAAAACCCAATTTTGGGGAAATAACCATCCATGGAAGATTTCGCAATATATATAAGATAATATCCTATGATTCTTGTTGTGTAACATTATCCTTTCTAAGAGCTTTACTGCAGACTAGATGATGTTGAAAACGGATAAGAAATTGATTCATAGCGGGCATCCGAAAGAGAATATAAGGAGGAGGAGGGGCACCACAAGGGGGGTTGGGCACTATAGGGGTGACACACCAAGTGAGGGGTAGGAGAGAAAGAGAGAAAAATAAAATAAATAAAGAAATAAAGAAAAGTTAAAAAGAAAATAAAAAGAAAAATAATGAAATAATTAAAAAATTGAAAAAAGGGAAAATAAATAAGAAATAGATAAAATAAAAGTGATAAGAAAGAAAAGAAAATAAATATAATAAAAATGGGCTAATTACCATTTTTATTATTTTTACTTTCTCTCAACCTCCTTTTTGTTTTATTTTAAAATTTCTTTTTATCCCCTTTTACATTGTTTTAATTTCCATTAAATTCCTTTCTATTTCTTTTCAATTTCTTTTTATTATTTTTTTAACACGAACGCTATGCTAGGGTGAGATATAATATTTTACATAAAACTTATGAAATCATTTAAATAATTTTAATAGTTTCCCAGGACCCATAAAAGGGTGTGCAAGCGCACACCCTAGGTTGCTTTAAGGATTTGGATTACAAATTTAAATGATTTGTACCTTATTTAAAGTATGGACATTACAACATAACTTTCCCATGTTGTTTTTGGTCTCTTTATCTTTGAAGTTTAACAAATAATCATACCACCTTCCTAATTCTCTTTATGATATTTCCATTTGGGAAATCTATTTTTACAGTGCCCATACATTCCACATATGAAACACTCAATGTTAACCAGGTTCCTTATAGTTCACACTGTTGACTAAAACCCAAAGGTATAGTGAGAGAACATTTATCATGATGGGGTACCATATCATCATGGAAAATTACTTACAGGGTGACCAAATCATGGCTCGTACTTATTTAATCCCTGAAACCTTAGGTTTAGCATATTTTGTTTTCATCCTTAATGATGGTCTATAAAGAGTTTTTGAATTCCCAACACATATCCCCTAAGAGTGTCAAACCAAGTGTGCAGCAAAGCCAATTTCCATGTACCATATTACAGGAATTCAGTCCCGGGACATCTTTTTTAAGTTGTTATCCCTAGGTATATCGGTGCCATAGCCACAACCATGTGTAGTATCCATATAGGTATGTATTATTAGGAAATCACTCACTCAATCCTTTACCAAAATTCCAGGACATTTTCCAAAACATTAAATCATCTTTATATTTATCCTAAGAGAAATCCATAGACACATCCTTTGAAGTATAACTTGGGATCTCACTAAATTTTTCTTATCCTAGTTTCCAATGGTTAACTAAACCTTCACTTTGATGCCAACTACAACAACCCAATATTATTGTATATTGAAGTTACATCATTTTTTCAGAATACTTATAACATTACGAAAACAAATGCCCAAAGACCATATTAATTTAGTTCCTTTGGAAATATGGAAACATAAAAAATGGTACATAAGTGAGCTACATTATCTCCCACTAGGTTCTTAATGAATAACACCCTTCATAGATACACCAACTTAATACATGTATTCATAACCTAAGGAAAGAAACATAAAAAGGGGTGATCTTATATGCTCAGTAATGGTAAACAAGGGATATATGTAAGAATAAACATGAGTACAGGTTATTGAGAATGTGATCATAACATTAGAATATCATACCCTACATATCAAAAATCATAAACATGAATCATGGTATAAATGTTGGTAGTGTATAAGGCATGAATAATAAGTAGATAAAGCACATTATCCATGAAATCAAAACATAAGAATAAGAAATAGAATTGTGGATTACATAACTATGTGATATCACTACCTATAAGTTAATAGGCATTACTAGAACATACCAAGACACTTCATGAGAACTACACCCACTGGTCAGGACAAACCATCATCCCCAGTCACAGCACTTTACATGTAATGGATTGAGTTTCCCCATATTACATATTTATGATGACTACACCTACTAGTTGGGACACACCACCATCCCTAGTTATAGTTCTTTCCTTGTAAGGGATCAGGTTTCTCCATCTTCCCATAGAGGATCAATCCCGTAGACTTTATTCCCATCATTATCTCATGAGATATAAATTTTTATCCCATTCATTAGAAGGATATTTTGGCCACACACATCTCATAATAAGACCATTCATACATGTGCCATAAGATAATAAAACATTCATCATATCATGACCCCAAAAAAAGATGGGTTCTATAAATATAAAATCAAAACCCATGAAATGAAATGGGTATCATTAAAATCTCATCACATCATAATATATGGAAAAGATATAGGTTTCATAATCACTTCATCAAATAATATCCCATGAAAATAAGAGGTCTTAAAAAGAATTAACTTATATAAGAGAAATGGGTTTTATAAGCATCATTTCATAAAAATTCATTTTAACAATGAATATGAATGGAACCTTCAGATAATTTCGTAAATGGGCATGAGTAACATCAAAGGATGTAATCTTAGATGGAAAATAAACTTGTAAATATATTTTGAAAAATCTTACCAATACATGAAGATATCATTAATATAAAATGGATAATAAAACTCATTATTTCTCTTGAGATATGGATCATAATATTTCATCAATGGAATCATAATAAAAACAATGATGATAAATGATGATATTGTTTCAATCAACTCATACAACATGGAAGCTTTCAATTATACTCCCCATGTAAGAAAATGAACTTACATGAAGCTTAAAATATCATTAGTATAAGTAAATTCGTGTTTTAAAATGTCAAAGGTAGTATATACACCTCATAGAAAAATATAGTTTCATACCATGACATGTGTCTCAAAGAAGGAAAATTGAGACAAAATTACTCTACCAAGTTGGTAACTTTTGAAACCTATAACCCATGGAAGAAATATCATAAAATGGATATTTAAATACCCATAAATTTAATTATAATAATATTATAATACTTATATGTGTATTTTACACAACACGTATTTGAAAAATGAGGTGAACATGGCATGTATCTCACAAAAATAAAAGTGAGATGAAATTCCCTTACATTGTGTCTTGAATATCATCGTACTCATTCAAACCTCATGTTTAATAAATATAATTTTATTATATATATTTAAATAAAATTATTCTTATATCTAATACTTTATATGGTTTGGTTATGGCTTTATATTACCAGCTTGTTCACAATTCCATTTTAAGGTTACGCTTCGGGTAATATTTGCTTTGTTTTTCGTTTGTCTCTTAATTTGTTATATCTATGGTCCTTATAATTCTATCATGATTTCCATAATGTAAACCGTGATAAAAATATAATTAATATTAAGTATATTTTTATTATAACAATCTATATAATATATAAGTATGAAATAGAATACACCATTCATGGAGGCGGTATGTCTTACGTATGCATGAATGATGTTTCTATTTTATTGGTGTATTGAAAGAAAGAGAATAAATGACATATATTTATATAATATAATTAAATTGGAATTATTATTTCATATATATCATATATTTTCACTGAACATATCCTTAATACATTCAATGTAGTGTGTGAACGAATCACATCACCTTCAGGGGGTGGTAGTTTACACTTCCTCAAACAAAGTTATTGTATTTACACAAGATGGAAAGCATAAGGGTATGTTCTAAATAAAAATTATAGAAGAATAATGACATTGTAAATATAATATATATCATATATATCATATATAAATATATTTTACATCATAATTTTCACAATGAGATGCGGTAAAGGAAAAATAAACAATCATCGTTTCGTGGGGCGGTAGTTCGCCATACACGTAAACAATATATTCATTACCCATTAGATGGAACTTTGTGCAAGTGAAGGTTGACACAATATCATAAAAACATCCTAGTATATTGATGGAAATTTTTATACACAGTAATGTAATAAGAAAATTTTAGGGATTGTAGAATGGAAATAAAAGAATGGAGCTTGAGGGAGGGTGTTACCTCTTAATCAGGTAACTCCTTTTGGTTTACACCAAATGGATTAATTGGAAGTTTGTCTTCCCAAAAAGTGGATTAAAGGATTAAGGTATGGTTTTTGGGAAGTTTATTTGGTAGATATTGTATTAGCCTAATTGGTTTCATAGGTGTGAGGAATTGGGATAGATGGTGGCCTTTTATAGGGAAAAGAAATGACACACTTGACATTTTTTAAAACAAGTTAGGTGTACCCATGTTCTTACATAACAATAGTCATACCAAAGAAAAAAAATTAATGTATATGGATGAAATATTTTGAGAAAATGTTTGTTGGAAATTTTTCTAATTTATTTGGGCCCTTGATTTTAAGGTTCATTAACTTGTAAAGTTTAATTTTACCTTAAACACTGTAATTAATTTTAACTTCATTCGCTAATATTTTTGGCAAAAAATTAAGTTGAAATTATTATAAATTATATATTATTATTATTATAAATATGTAGTCTATTATTCAAAATTTGAATCATTGAATTGGTAGAAATTAATTTAAAATTCATCCCGCAGACGAGACGACACTACAGATTTTTAAAGTAAAAAACTTTGAAAAGTTTGCTATGTTTTTACACACAATTTCAAAGTGAAAATGATTCCAATAACCAAAATTTTATTAATTAATAAAAATATGACCTAATTAATCTTTTAAATCAATTTAAAATATAATTTATTCTTATTAATAAATTAGATGAAAAATATGTTTTGAATTAAAATTAAATATTTTTAACTTTTCATTAAATAATGAAACCTTATCAAAAAATACAAAAAAAGACTAACCAAAATTTTATGTTTAAATTTAAAATATTAAGTTTATTTTTAGATATTAAATATATAAAATTCCTAAAAATTGTTTTTAAAATGGGTTCTCCATTAAAAGGTGATAAAACTACCTTTATAAAAATATTGATTCTTATGCATAAAATTGGGTTTGTTCTTATATTATGTCTATAAAATATATTGAATGAATATCAAAAATATTTTATATAACATATTTATTACATTAATTTTACTCACTATTTTTAATTAATTTAATTTATTAACACAAAACACCTTTTGGGCATAAAAATATATCTTTTATATTCAATTAGTTCTTATATTTTCATTTTTTAATTAATTGGTAACCTATAAATACATCTTATAATTGTGAAAACCATATATTTTCATAATTTAGTTAATACTATTCATAACTTCTAATTTCATTAATAGTTTATATCTTTTTAAATTAAATAATAATATATTATTTTTTAGTAAAACTCAGTCTTGCATGTTACGTAAGACATCGAGGACAGTCAATATTATGTGTAATGTATGATAACCTCGGTGTTTATTGTAGTCTATGTTAAAATTTATGTTGCATTTAGTGCATGATAACTTGGTGTTGTGTGTAACGCAAGCCAAACATAGTGATTTAATATTAAAACACTATTTTCAGTGTTACATGAAATGAAAAATATCAAAAAGATAAATTAATTCAAAAAAAATAATTCACAAAATCTCAGGGTGTTACAGTATGTTAGGTGCATCACGAATTAAATGATGTTAGTGGATTATGTAAAGACCTGGAAATTTCAAGGAAATTTTTTTCTTAATTTTCTTTGGAATTTTACAAGAACGCAGTTTCTGACGGCGCCTGATTCCGAGGCCCGGTGTGCCCGGAATTAATTTCCAAAGTTTGGCTCGGGTACGTTCAGTGAACGAGCGAGTGGGAATTTCTATCTTTTGAACTGGTGCCCGGAATCGAATTCCAAGGGCACCGATGGAACCGCAGCGCTGGTAATTACTTAGGAACTCCTGTTCCGGAGTTGTGTTTACACGATTGTTGATAATAAAAATTGTGGAAGTTTATTTTATAACTACACTACAATTTTTATTAACTTACTCTAAGTGTTAGATTATGGTGGAAGTTGGGTAACCACCCAACCTCCCTTAGGAGGTTATGAGGGTGGTGGGGCCAAACGAACCCCACCTCTTCATATCATCTAAAACCCCTCAACCCCCACTTAAATGATTTTAACTTAGTTATAACTTATGTCTTAAATGAGTTGATTTTAATGTGGTGAGTTGTGTGAGTCTTTTGAGTTTCAAACACTTGAATTTCAAAAGCCATGTGAAGTTAATTAAATAAGTGGAGAACTTATTTCATTTGGTTGGGTTGTGTTGTTTGAGAGCTTTTGTAAAGAAGGCTTAGAAGTCTTGAAGTTTCTTCATCCTCTTGACAAAAAACACGAAGAACAATCGGACATTGACGAAGAACGCCACGTTCTCGGGAACAGTCTTTCGCGACGCCATACCCGCAATACCGACGACGTCTTCTTCCGCGACATCTCTTTTCGCGATGCCGAATCTCATCCCCTCTTAAATCAAGGTAGGGGTTTTAACTTTTAAAAGTCATGTGGATCTCTGCTTCGAACTTAAAGGTTTATATTTGTCGGGCCTTGCTTCCAAATCTTTTTATTTAATTTAAAGGATTGTGAAAGTTTATCATTCATTAAAGGCCGGTTGTTAGCAAATAACGCGAGGGGGCCGGACCGCACGAACACGGTCGGCCCTCCTCCTATTCATGTTGATTTTGTTGTGGATTGAAATGGGTGTGGCGCGGTGTCGTCGCACTGCGCAGGATCATGCGGCAAGAAACGCGCGGCACCGTCGCGCCGCGTCGTTAAATAATGCAAGGACGCGACGCCGCCGCGCCGCGTCGAAGAAAGTTGAAGGCACCGCAGTCGGAGCAGGGCCGCGGTGGAGGGGCGCGGTGTCGTCACACCGCGCCAGACAACGAAGGTCGCGGCCGGTTCCGGGCCGCGGCGGAACGAGAAGACCGGCGGCCAGTCGGGCCGCCGGTGTCGGAAGCCGGAAGGCGGACCGGCCTTGCCGGTCTCGTTGAGGAAGAACGGGCCGGCCAGGTCGGGCCGGCCGGAAGGGAGAAAACCGGGGAAAATAATTTCCCCCGGCCAGCCTTAATGGCCCCTCCATTATGAGGGGGGCCGGTTTCACAAAGGGGGGGGGGGCAGGCGGCCCCCCGTTTTCTCGAAGGCAGGCCCCCACATGAGGGGGGCCGTTTTTCTTTAGGCGCGGAAGGTTGCCGTGCCGCCAGCTGAGGAAAGGTGGGGGCTTTGCCCCCCACGTGTGGCACACGAACGGCGCCCAGGCCGCACCGCCGTGCCGGCCCGTGCCGCCGCGCCGGGCCTGGTTTTCCGAGCCGGGTTGGGTCGTCGGGCCGGGTCACCGCCCGGGGCGGGTCGACCCGGTTCGGCCGCCCCAGGGGGGGTCAGGCCGGGTCGGCCCGGGCCCATACCCCCAGTTTCGGACCACATTCGGTCAAATGCCCGTATCTTGGGCTACGGGCCTCCAAACGACTCGACGTCAGCGGCAACACGATCCTTGGATGGAGACGGTCATTTCGGTATACTATACTCAAGGTGCACCTTCCTTTTCGGGAGCCTACGTGGTTAAAACTCCATAGTTAAGCGTGTTTGGCCTAGAGTAGTGATCAGGATGGGTGACCTCCTGGGAAGTTTCCCAGGGTGGGTGTGAGACGAAAAGGGCAATAACTAACAGACCGGGCGTCCAATTGACGCGCCGTCTGTTTCGTTGAATTTCTCTAAGTGAGACGGATCTTTTGGCTTACTCCGCTCGAGGTTTGGATGCAAACGGAGTGCGGTCGGGTTGGTTCTCTCACAAAATCAACCGGGCCCCTGCAACGAAAAAGCCAATAACTCTCAGACCGGGCGTCCGATTGACGCGCCGTCTGTTGCGTTGAGTTCCAGTTGATGATACGGAACTTTTGGCATCCTCCACCTGAGATTTGGATGCAGATGGATAGTGGCCGGGTTGGATCGCACCGAAATCCAACCGGGCCCCTTGAACGGAAAAGCTGATACTTTTCTGACAGAACGTTCGTTTGACGAATCGTTAACGGCGTTGGTGATCTCGTTGAGAAACGGTCCCTATGAGTATACCCTACGAGAGTTCGGGGTACAGTTGAGATACGGCCGGGTTGGTTCGCTCACGAAACCAACCGGGCCCCTGGGACGAAAAGGCTAATAACTCACAGACCGAGCGTCCGATTGACGCGCCGTCTATTGCATTGAGACCCCTATGACGAGGCGGTCCTTTGAGATACTTTTCTATGGGACTTTGAGATACTTGGAGTATCGACATGTAGCTCGTGGAGAGGACCCTCCCAGTGACGAGCGTGCGGAGTACGGAGACCGTGTAACTGGCTGAGACCTGACGACTGCTTGACCGACTCGACTTGGAGTGAGTCGACTAGCCCAGTGGACGGAGCACTACTTTCTGAGGTGCAGACCCATGGAGGACGGAGCACTACCTGTGTGACAGTGCAGACCCGCGGTACTCGTCCGGAGAGTACCTCAGCAGGCTACTAGGGGGTGTGCACTACTGTGTTTGGGTGACATACCTCGGCGGGAAGCACTACTGTGTCTGGGTGGCTGACCCGTGGTACTCGACAGGAGGAGTACTTCAGCAGTCTTAGGTTAGTGAGCAGTACCTCGGAGTCGTGACAGGACCACTGTACACTCTAGAGACGGAGCTCTTCAGCAGTTACGGTTTTGATAATGAAAATCCTGGTTTGAGCTGAGACTTTTGACCTTGTGTTTACCTCATGATTGAGATGTGTCACTTGCTAACTTAGGTATATGTATGGGCATATACCCGGGTAGTGGTTATCCATTGATTTCACAATCCTTTTGTTTCCTCATGATTGAGATGGGTTACTTGATATCTTAGGTATATGTATGGGCATATACCTAAGTAGAGGTTATCTGTTGAGATCTTCTTTGTGGTTATCCTTGTTGGTTTAGTGAGACCTTGAAGGTCTCGGGGTCCCTACTGAGTATCGTTATACTCACCCCTGCACGGGCTATGCCCGCACCTCGTTGTGTTGGTTGCAGACGACGGGCAGTGCTGACAGAGGCCAAGTGTTCAAGGACTGGACGGTACCTGGAGGTGGACTATACGATGAGATGGTACCCGGAGGAGGACCTCACGACGAGACGGTGCCCAGAGGTGGACATGACGACGAGGCGGTACTTGGAGGTGGACCATTGGGCGGACATACTCGGAGCGGACGGCGGGACCCGAGGAGCAGAGGAGCTATCTATACCCACCCTTCAGGTGGGATTTCCAGTGGACAGCTCGACATAGCAGCTTTACTTTTCAGTTGTTGTTTTCCCTTTCGAGTTGTACTTTACAGTTGGGCTTGTATTTCCGGCCCCTTTTTACTTTCCGCACTTACTGTTGTACTCATTTTTTACTTAGTGTTTACTTCTTCCGCTTGTACTCTGTGTGATTGTTTACTTTACAAAGGCAATGCCTTCCCTTTTTACCGGGATTTACGCCTTGGTGCTAGTCGCCAGCCCCTGGCCTATGGAAGGCGGGCTTGGGGTAGTCACGGCATGGGCCCCGAGGACGGGTCGTGACAAATTGGAATCATAGGAGTTCGGTTCTACCGCATAACTTATAACTCTGATGTTTCTTTCTGTGAAGCAATAGAGTTGAGAGTACCGAGTGTGGTTTTTAGTTCAGGGAGTCCAGTGTTGGTGCGAGCGGCCGACGTATCCATACACCAGGACTCTGACAACTGATTTCCGACTTTGTGCACGAAAACACTAGTTGCGTGTGTGTTTTCAAAGGTTTTCCCTTAAAACAGATCAAACCAGGTCATCTCACCAGGTATAAACGTTTGACCGTGTCACGATGTTTCTTTCAGAATGCCTTTTCACGGACGACCAGCTAGAGCCCTGAGAGTGGTACGTACTGACAGCCCGCCGAGCGACGAGGCCTCAGTACAGAGCCCTATCCCAGTTGAGGCACCAGCGGAGGCACCAGCAGTACTGCTACCCGTTGGGCCACCGATGCCACCAGCCCCAGCAGTAGGTGATGCACGACGCTTGAGCGCGCTGCACGAGTTCCAGTGCCAGAGGCCACCCAGGTTCCGGGGAGAGACGGACCCGCAGGCTGCTGAGGTTTGGCTGGAGGCTGTGGTGAGAGTCTTCAGGCTAGTGGGGACGCCGGCAGACTTCATGGTGATCTTTGCTACCAGCCTCCTTCAGGCAGCAGCCACTACGAGAAAACCGCCGTTTAGCGGCGGTTTTTTCGTGGCGGTTTTTAAAACCGCCGCGAAAAAACAGCAGCTAAACGACAAAAAAAATTATTTTTTTAATTTTTTTTTAATTTTATTCAAGGATTAGCGGCGGTTTTTTAAAAAACCGCCGCGAAATAGCGGCGGTTTCGGTAAAACCGCCGGGAAATAAAATGAAAAAAATAAAAAAAATGTGAGAAACCCCGAAAACACTAAAACGATCATAACTTTTGATCCGGGCGTCCGTTGAAGCGCCACGACCAGTCAAATCAAAGCTCATGAAGAGATATAGAGGCACATATAATCAAAACTGTGAGACGTTCTAAGGTGTGGACGATATTAGAGTTATAAAAAAGTTGAAAAAAGTTCTCCAACTTCAAATGGCCATAACTTTCGCTCCGGGTGTCCATTTGGGCTCTACCACATATCAAATCGAAGCCAGCGAAGAGAGCTACGCACCGATGCGACACAAGCTAGATTCTGTCGGGTTTTTAGACCCCAAAAACCCCTCCGAAGGCCTCCAAAACCCTGTTTCGGTCACCGGTGTCCCGTCGAACTTGTCTTCAAACGGACCTAACTTTCGATCCGCATGTCAATTCTGCCTCCTCCACCTGCCAGATCATAGATCGTTCCATGAGCTTCAGTTTGACTGGTTGCGGTGCCCACATGCATTCATAGATCATATGTTATGGCCTTTTTAGTGGGTATCGGGTTTGTTATGTTTTTCAATGCCTCGTTTCTAGCACCCGTTCCCCGTCATCTTTTTTTTAAATGGTCGTAACTTCCGATCCGCCTGTCCATTCGGACTCTTTCACCTTTTAGGTTGAAGATCGTTTCAGGATCTTTGATTTGACAGTTCGCGGATCTAAAACGGACTCTCGGATCTTAAGTTATCTCCGTTAATGTGAGTCCAATGTTTTTGTCTCTTTATGACCGTTTTGACGAGTTTTAACGGTAGCTCCATTTATTACTGTTTATTTGGGTTTCCATGACTTGTTATCTTTATCAATGGTTTTTTGTGGGTTATTATGATGATTATGTTGAATTATTAAGGAGTTTTCTAGATTTGTCACGAGTTTTCATGCGTTCTCATTCTTTCTAATACCTCATTCTTCATATGCTTCTCCATCCTTTTTCATGCATTTTCATGATTTTTCATCCCTTATCACGTCTTTTCATACTTTTTCATGTGTTTCCTTTATTATTTATTATTTATTATTTATAATATACTTTAATTTATTTATTATATATTATTTGTAACTGGTTATTTATTATTTATTATTTGTTATTTATTATTTATTATTTATTATTTATTATTTATTATTTATATTTATTTATCATTTATATTTATTTATTATTTATTATTTATTATTTATTATTTATATTTATTTATTATTTGTTATTTATATTTATTTATGATTTCTTATTTATTATTTATTATTTATTATTTCTTATTTCTTATTTATTATTTATTATTTATATTTATTTATCATTTATATTTATTTATTATTTATTATTTATTATTTATTATTTATTATTTATATTTATTTATTATTTATTATTTATATTTATTTATTATTTATTATTTATATTTATCTATTATTTGTTATTTATATTTATTTATTATTTATTATTTATTATTTATTATTTATTATTTATTATTTATTATTTATTATTTATTATTTATCTTTATTTATTATTTATTATTTATTATTTATTATTTATTATTTATTATTTATTATTTATTATTTATTATTTATTATTTATATTTATTTATCATTTATATTTATTTATTATTTATTATTTATTATTTATTATTTATTATTTATATTTATTTATTATTTATTATTTATATTTATTTATTATTTATTATTTATATTTATCTATTATTTGTTATTTATATTTATTTATTATTTATTATTTATTATTTATTATTTATTATTTATTATTTATTATTTATTATTTATTATTTATTATTTATTATTTATATTTATATTTATTTATTATTTATATTTATTTATTAGTTATTATTTATTATTTCTATTTATTTATTATTTATAATTATTTATTATTTATTATTTATTATTTATATTTATTTATTATTTATTATTTATTATTTATTATTTATTATTTATTATTTATTATATATTATTTATTATTTATTATTTATTATTTATTATTTATTATTTATTATTTATTATTTATTATTTATATTTATTTATTATTTATAATTTACAATTTATTATTTATTATTTATTATTTATTATTTATTATTTATTATTTATAATTTACAATTTATTATTTATTATTTATTATTTATTATTTATTATTTATTATTTATTATTTATCTTTATTTATTATTTATTATTTATTATTTATTATTTATTATTTATTATTTATTATTTATTATTTACTATTTACTATTTATTATTTATTATTTATTATTTATTATTTATCTTTATTTATTATTTATTATTTATTATTTATTATTTATTATTTATCTTTATTTATTATTTATGATTTATTATTTATTAATTTTTATTTATTATTTATATTTATTTATTATTTATTATTTATATTTATTTACTATTTATTCTTTATTATTTATTATTTAATATTTATTGTTTAAATTTATTTATTATTTATTATTTATTATTTATTATTTATTATTTATTATTTATTATTTATTATTTATTATTTATTATTTATTATTTATTATTTATTATTTATTATTTATTATTTATTATTTATTATTTATTATTTATTATTTATTGTTTATTATTTATTATTTATTATTTATTATTTATTATTTATTATTTATTCTTTATTCTTTATTATTTATTATTTAACTTTATTTATTTTTTATTATTTATATTTATTTATTATTTATTATTTATATTTATTTATTATTTATTATTTATTATTTATTATTTATTATTTATTATTTATTATTTATTATTTATTATTTATTATTTATATTTATATTTATTTATTATTTATTATTTATATTTATTTATTATTTATTATTTATTATTTATTATTTATTATTTATTATTTATTATTTATTATTTATTATTTATTATTTATTATTTATTATTTATATTTATATTTATTTATTATTTATATTTATTTCTTATTTCTTATTTATTATTTCTATTTATTTATTATTTATAATTATTTATTATTTATTATTTATTATTTATTATTTATCTTTATTTATTATTTATTATTTATTCTTTATTCTTTATTATTTATTATTTATTATTTATTATTTATTATTTATTATTTATTATTTATTATTTATTATTTATTATTTATCTTTATTTATTATTTATTATTTATTATTTATTATTTATTATTTATTATTTATTATTTATTATTTATTATTTATTGTTTAAATTTATTTATTATTTATTATTTATTATTTATTATTTATTATTTATTATTTATTATTTATTATTTATTATTTATTATTTATTATCTATTATTTATTACTTATTATTTATTATTTATTATTTATTCTTTATTATTTATTCTTTATTATTTATTGTTTATTATTTATTATTTATTATTTATTCTTTATTCTTTATTCTTTATTCTTTATTATTTATTATTTATTATTTATTATTTATCTTTATTTATTATTAATTATTTATTATTTATTATTTATTATTTATTATTTAGTATTTATTAGTTACTATTTATTATTTATTATTTATTATTTATTATTTATTATTTATTATTTATTATTTATTATTTATTATTTATTATTTATTATTTATTATTTATTATTTATTATTTATTATTTATTATTTAGTATTTATTATTTATTAATTTTTATTTATTATTTATATTTATTTATTATTTATTATTTATATTTATTTATTATTTATTATTTATTATTTATTATTTATTGTTTAAATTTATTTATTATTTATTATTTATTATTTATTATTTATTATTTATTATTTATTATTTATTATTTATTATTTATTATTTATTATTTATTATTTATTATTTATTATTTATTGTTTATTGTTTATTGTTTATTATTTATTATTTATTATTTATTATTTATTATTTATTATTTATTATTTATTATTTATTATTTATTATTTATTATTTATCTTTATTTATTATTTATTATTTATTATTTATTATTTATTATTTATTATTTATTATTTATTATTTATTATTTACTATTTACTATTTATTATTTATTATTTATTATTTATTATTTATTATTTATTATTTATTATTTATTATTTATTATTTATTATTTATTATTATCGAGATTATATCTATTATTTATGTATTATTTGTTTTTTCAATTAATATATATAAGTATATTAATTTCTGTTTATTAACCACATGGCGAGCTTGCTGGAGTGGTAAAGTCTTTGGAAAATATGCAAGAGGTTAGGGGTTCAAATCTGACCAGACGTAGGATTTATTTATATTGCATGGGCATGCATGTGCATGGGCATGCATGTGCATGGGTATGGGAGATGCATGCATGGATAAATAAATAAATAAATAAATAAATAAAATACATAAATAAAATAAATAAATAAAATAAGTAAATAAATACGAAATAAAATAAATAAATAAATACGAAATAAAATAAATAAATAAATACGAAATAAAATAAATAAATAAATAAATAAATAAATAAAATAAATAAAATAAATACGAAATAAAATAAATAAATAAATATAAAATTAAAAAAAATTAAAAAAAATTAAAAAAAAACCCCCATTGAATCATTTAGCGGGGGTTTAAACCGCCGCTAAAAAACCGCCGCGAAACGTTCCGACGGTTTTGAAAACCGCCGCGAATAGTTTCCCGACGCACGATTTAGTGGCGGTTTTCGAAAACCGCCGCCAATCGATTTAGCGGCGGTTTAAACCGCCGCTAAATGCCTTTTTTGCCGTAGTGAGCAGGCAGGTGGTGGAGCCACTTGTTCCAGTTTTGCGATGAGATGAACTTCGCATGGGAAGACTTCGAGACCTTTTTCAGGGTGGAGTTTGTGCCAGTATCTCTACACCCCGAGCGTGTACAGGAGCTTCTGCCTTTGTTGCGTGCTTTTCTATCAGTATCCGATTCATCTGTGGGCAGTAGACAGATGATGCAGAGGTCCAGGAGGACCATACTAGCAGTTAGACGATCTCGGGTTTTAGGACCGGTGGTGCGGGGCACCCGAGGTGGGGTCCGAGCCAGGCGTGCCAGAAACGGACAATGTTACTCATGCGGCGGAAAGGGTCACCTGGCACGTGACTGTCCGAATCCTCGTACGGTTGATCAGCGGGTGTTGGAGGAGCCACCGAGACAGAAGCAGTGACTAGTGCTTCAGCAACAGCCGAGCAGTGGACAAGGCAACAGAGCTCCGAGAGCAGGTGGGCAGGAGAGGAACTAGTGGATACGCCCTTTTTACTTCTAGTTCCATGTTGCTTTGTATTCGTGTCTTTGTACTATGAGCTGCAATAATAAAAAGACACTTATCTTTGTTTGCTTTCCTGTCCTTTTGTTTGGTTGATACTGAGTGGTCCCGATTAAACTGTTGACTTGACCCTCACTTTCGAGATTTCTACTGGAGGGGACCCAGTGACCTCACACTGATGCCGATAGTGTGACTCGACCCTTGGAGGCGAGAGTGACAGTTGGATCTCTTAGTTGATACGTCAAGGCCTTACGACGTCATCCATGGCATGAATGCATCATTCATGTCAGGATTGACTGTATTAGGCAACTAATGTGGTTCATCCAGTGGATGAGACCGAGTTTCTCTTATCGGCAAAGAAGAAATCGTATCAGCTCTTGGGAGACTAAAGGAGGTCCAGGACATCCAAGAGAGGATGAAGACTGCACAGTGCAGTAAGAAACAGGAAACCGGTGCCAGTCTTAGAGACTCGGGCGTGTTAAGAAGAGGAAGCTTAAAGGAGAGATGAGTCTACGAAGCAGTAGACGTGGAGGCAGAGCTAGGAGAGAAGCATGAGGTGGTGTACATCCTAAAATGGTACAACCACCCGCCTTAGTTATCCCCGCCAAGCTCAAGGAGCTGGAGGGCGGTGGAAGAATGCGGCTGCATGCGGTCAAGGAGTGTGACCCAATGGCTCTAAAAATGATTCAAGGGACAATCTGTGTCCACTACTAGCTGCTGTAGTAACATACGTCGATATGAATCATTCCTCGCTTTCACAAATCTTGTTCCAGACCTAGAGTTTCTGGTAAGCCGTGGACTTGAACCTCACGTCTGGAGATACCTTGGGAGGAGACTCGATAATCACACTTACGCCGACGGTGTGGTCAGACTCTCGAGGCGAGAGTTCCGGTTGGAATCTCTTGGTGACAGCGTCGAGGCCTTACGACGTTAGTTTGAGTATGGAATGGTAAATAACTGTTAATACTCAAATTGACGGTTTTAGACAAACGTCGGGATGGGTTTCCCTTGGTCGGCGGAAAAGGAAACCCCAGGCAACGCAGGGTAACTCTTGCACAGGAGGGTGTGACCGATCACTCTTGAGTCGGTCAACCTTACCCTCGTGGTAGCAGCCTTTCGAGTTCCAGTTCTAACAGAAAATGGAGACCTCTGGAGTTCGAGGTTGATGATCACGTCCTTATACGGGTCTCACCTCGATGAGGTTTACAGAGATGTGGCCAAGGAGGCAAGTTATCTCTGGGGTTTAGCGGACCTTCTTAGGTCCTTAGCTGGGTAGGCGGGGTGTTTTACCGCTTGACCCATTCACCGCAGTTGCACCAGGTGCACGACGACTTCCACGTATCTCAACTGAGGAGATACGTGCTCGACCCTTCGCATATCATCGACCATGAGGAGTTGGACGATGGCGATGCGGTGTCTTTCACGGAGATTCCAGTGGGGATCAAGGATCGACAGGAGCAGATCCTACGAGGACGATCGATTCCTCGGGTACACTTTCTTTGGCAGTACGGAAACCTCCAGGTGAGAACATAGGAGCGGAAGGCTCAGATGCGTGTTCTGTACCGCTTTTGTGACCCTAATTTGTGTTGAAGCTTTACGGGGACATAAAGCCCTGAGGTGGGATTAATGTAAAGACCTGGAAATTTCAAGGAAATTTTTTTCTTAATTTTTTTTGGAATTTTACAAGAACGCAGTTTCTGACGGCGCCTGATTCCGAGGCCCGGTGTGCCCGGAATTAATTTCCGAAGTTTGGATCGGGTACGTTCAGTGAACGAGCGAGCGGGAATTTCTATCTTTTGAACCGGTGCCCGGAATGGAATTCCGAGGGCACCGATGGAACCGCAGCGCCGGTAATTACTTAGGAACTCCTGTTCTGGAGTTGCATTTACACGAGTGTTGATAATAAAAATTGTGGAAGCTTATTTTATAACTACACTACAATTTTTATTAACTTACTCTAAGTGTTAGCTCATGGTGGAAGTTGGGTAACCACCCAACCTCACTTGGGAGGTTATGAGGGTGGTGGGGCCCAAATGAACCCCACCTCTTCATATCCTCTAAAACCCCTCAACTCCCACTTAAATGATTTTAACTTAGTTATAACTTATGTCTTAAATGAGTTGATTTTAATGTGGTGAGTTTGTGAGTCTTTTGAGTTTCAAACACTTGAATTTCAAAAGCCATGTGAAGTTAATTAAATAAGTGGAGAACTTATTTCATTTGGTTGGGTTGTGTTGTTTGAGAGCTTTTGGAAAGAAGGCTTAGAAGTCTTGAAGTTTCTTCATCCTCTTGACAAAGAACGCGAAGAACAATCGGACATCGACGAAGAACGCCACGTTCTCGGGAACCGTCTTCTGCGACGCCATACCCGCAATACCGACGACGTCTTCTTCCGCGACATCTCTTTTCGCGGCGCCGAATCTCGTCCCCACTTAAATCAAGGTAGGGGTTTTAACTTTTAAAAGTCATGTGGATCTCTGCTTCGAACTTGAAGGTTTATATTTGTCGGGCCTTGCTTCCAAATCTTTTTATTTAATTTAAAATATTGTGAAATTTTATCATTCATTAAAGGCCGATTGTTAGAAAATAACGCGAGGGGGCCGGACCGCACGAACACGGCCGACCCTCCTCCTATTCATGTTGATTTTGTTGTGGATTGAAACGGGTGTGGCGCGGTGCCGTCGCACTGCGCAGGATCATGCGGCAAGAAACGCGCGGCGCCGTCGCGCCGCGTCGTTAAATAATGCAAGGACGCGACGCCGCCGCGCCGCGTCGAAGAAAGTTAAAGGCGCCGCGGCCGGAGCGGGGCCGCGGTGGAGGGGCGCGGTGCCGTCGCACCTCGCCGGACAACGAAGGCCGCGGCCGGTTCTGGGCCGCAGCGGAACGAGAAGACTGGCGGCCAGTCGGGCCGCCGGTGTCGGAAGCCGGAAGGGGGACCGGCCTTGCCGGTCCCGTTGAGGAAGAACCGGCCGGCAAGGTCGGGCCGGCCGGAAGGGAGAGAACCGGGGGAAATAATTTCCCCCGGCCAGCCTTAATGGCCCCCCCATTATGAGGGGGCCAGTTTCACAAAGGGGGGGGGGGGCAGGCGGCCCCCCGTTTTCTCGAAGGCAGGCCCCCACGTGAGGGGGGCTGTTTTTCTTTAGGCGCGGAAGGTTGCCGCGCCGCCCGCTGAGGAAAGGCGGGGGCTTTGCCCCCGCGCGCGGCACACGAACGGCGCCCAGGCCGCGCCGACGTGTCGGCCCGTGCCGCCGCGCCGGACCGCGCCGGACCGCGCCGCCGCGCCGGGCCGGGTTTTCCGAGCCTGGTTGGGTCGTCGGGCCGGGTCACCGCCCGGGGCGGGTCGACCCGGTTCGGCCGACCCAGGGGGGGTCGGGCCGGGTCGGCCCAGACCCATACCCCCAGTTTCGGACCACTTTCGGTCAAATGCCCGTATCTTGGGCTACGGGCCTCCAAACGACTCGCCGTCAGCGGCAACGTGATCCTTGGATCGAGACGGTCGTTTCGGTATACTATACTCAAGGTGCACCTTCCTTTTCGGGAGCCTACGTGGTTAAAACTCCATAGTTAAGCGTGTTTGGCCTAGAGTAGTGATCAGGATGGGTGACCTCCTGGGAAGTTTCCCAGGGTGGGTGTGAGACCGAAAGGCCAATAACTAACAGACCGGGCGTCCAATTGACGCGCCGTCTGTTTCGTTGAATTCCTCTAAGTGAGATGGATCTTTTGGATTACTTCGCTCGAGGTTTGGATGCCGAAGGAGTGTGGTCGGTTTGGTTCGCTCACAAAATCAACCGGGCCCCTACAACGAAAAAGCCAATAACTCTCAGACCGGGCGTCTGATTGACGCGCCGTCTGTTGCGTTGAGTTCCAGTTGATGATACGGAACTTTTGGCATCCTCCACCCGAGATTTGGATGCAGATGGATAGTGGCCGGGTTGGATCGCACCGAAATCAAACCGGGCCCCTGGAACGGAAAAGCTGATACTTTTCTGACAGAACGTTCGTTTGACGAATCGTCAACGGCGTTGGTGATCTCGTTGAGAAACGGTCCCTATGAGTATACCCTATGATAGTTCGGGGTACAGTTGAGATACGACCGGGTTGGTTCGCTCACGAAACCAACCGGGCCCCTGGGACGAAAAGGCTAATAACTCACAGACTGGGCGTCCGATTGACGCGCCGTCTGTTGCATTGAGACCCCTATGACGAGCCGGTCCTTTGAGATACTTTTTCATGGGACTTTGAGATACTTGGATTATCGACATGTAGCTCGTGGAGCGGACCCTCCCAGTGACGAGCGTGCGGAGTACGGAGACCGTGTAACTGGCTGAGACCTGACGAATGCTTGACCGACTCGACTTGGAGTGAGTCGACTAGCCCAGTGGACGGAGCACTACTTTCTGAGGTGCAGACCCATGGCGGACGGAGCACTACCTCTGTGACAGTGCAGACCCGCGGTACTCGTCCGGAGAGTACCTCAGCAGGCTACTAGGGGGTGTGCACTACTGTGTTTGGGTGACATACCTCGGCGGGAAGCACTACTGTGTCTGGGTGGCTGACCTGCGGTACTCGACAGGAGGAGTACTTCAGCAGTCTTAGGTTAGTGAGCAGTACCTCAGAGTCATGACAGGACCACTGTACACTCTAGAGACGGAGCTCTTCAGCAGTTACGGTTTTGATAATGAAAATCCTGGTTTGAGCTGAGACTTTTGACCTTGTGTTTACCTCATGATTGAGATGGGTCACTTGCTAACATAGGTATATGTATGGGCATATACCCGGGTAGTGGTTATCCATTGATTTCACAATCCTTTTGTTTCCTCATGATTGAGATGGGTTACTTGATAACGTAGGTATATGTATGGGCATATACCTAAGAAGAGGTTATCTATTGAGATCTTCTTTGTGGTTATCCTTGTTGGTTTAGTGAGGCCTTGAAGGTCTCGGGGTCCCTACTGAGTATCGTTATACTCACCCCTGCACGGGCTATGCCCGCACCTCGTTGTGTTGGTTGCAGACGACGGGCAGTGCTGACAGAGGCCGAGTGTTCGAGGACTGGACGGTACCTAGAGGTGGACTATACGACGAGATGGTACCCGGAGGAGGACCTCACGACGAGACGGTACCCAGAGGTGGACGTGACGACGAGGCGGTACCCGGAGGTGGACCACTGGGCGGACATACTCGGAGCGGACGGCGGGACCCGAGGAGCAGAGGAGCTATCTGTACCCACCCTTCAGGTGGGATTTCCAGTGGACAGCTCGGCGTAGCAGCTTTACTTTTCAGTTGCTATTTTCCCTTTCGAGTTGTACTTTACAATTGGGCTTGTATTTCCGGCCCCTTTTTACTTTCCTCACTTACTGTTGTACTCAGTTTTTACTTAGTGTTTACTTCTTCCGCTTGTACTCTATGTGATTGTTTACTTTACAAAGGCAATGCCTTCCCTTTTTACCGGGATTTACGCCTTGGTGCTAGTCGCCAGCCCCTGGCCTATGGAAGGCGGGCTTGGGGTAGTCACGGCACGGGCCCCGAGGACGGGTCGTGATAAATTGGTATCAGAGGAGTTCGGTTCTACCGCATTACTTATAACTCTGATGTTTCTTTCTGTGAAGCAATAGTGTTGAGAGTACCGAGTGTGGTTTTTAGTTCAGGGAGTCTAGTGTTGGTGCGAGCGGCCGACGTATCCATACACCAGGACCCTGACAACTGATTTCCGACTTTGTGCACGAAAACACTAATTGCGTGTGTGTTTTCAAAGGTTTCCCCTTAAAAAAGCTCAAACCAGGTCAGCTCACCAGGTATAAACATTTGACCGTGTCACGATGTTTCTTTCAGAATGCCTTTTCACGGACGACCAGCTAGAGCCCCGAGAGTGGTACGTACGGATAGCCCGCCGAGCGACGAGGCCTCAGTACAGGGCCCTATCCCAGTTGAGGCACCAGCGGAGGCACCAGCGGTACTGCTACCCGTTGGGCCACCGATGCCACCAGCCCCAGCAGTAGGCGATGCACGACGCTTGAGCGCGCTGCACGAGTTCCAGCGCCAGAGGCCACCCAGGTTCCGGGGAGAGACGGACCCGCAGGCGGCTGAGGTTTGGCTGGAGGCTGTGGTGAGAGTCTTCAGGCTAGTGGGGACGCTGGCAGACTTCATGGTGATCTTTGCTTCCAGCCTCCTTCAGGCAGCAGCAGGCAGGTGGTGGAGCCACTTGTTCCAGTTTTGCGATGAGATGAACTTCGCATGGGAAGACTTCGAGACCTTCTTCAGGGTGGAGTTTGTGCCAGTATCTCTACACCCCGAGCGTGTACAGGAGCTTCTGCATTTGTTGCGTGCTTTTCTATCAGTAGCCGATTCATCTGTGGGCAGTAGACAGATGATGTAGAGGTCCAGGAGGACCATACTAGCAGTTAGACGATCTCGGGTTTTAGGACCGGTGGTGTGGGTCACCCGAGGTGGGGTCAGAGCCAGGCGTGCCAGAAACGGATAATGTTACTCATACGGCGGAAAAGGTCACCTGGCACGTGACTGTCCGAATCCTCGTACGGTTAATCATAGGGTGTTGGAGGAGCCACCGAGATAGAAGCAGCGACTAGTTCTTGAGCAACAGCCGAGCAGTGGACAAGGCAATAGAGCTCCGAGAGCAGGTGGGCAGGAGAGGAACTAGTGGATATGTCCTTTTTACTTCTAGTTCCATGTTGCTTTGTATTCATGTCTTTGTACTATGAGCTGCAATAATAAAAAGACACTTATCTTTGTTTTCTTTCCTGTCCCTTTGTTTGGTTGATACTGAGTGGTCCCGGTTAAACTGTTGACTTGACCCTCACTTTCGAGATTTTTACTGGAGGGGACCCAGTGACCTCACACTGATGCCGATAGTGTGACTCGACCCTTGGAGGTGAGAGTGACAGTTGGATCTCTTAGTAGATACGTCGAGGCCTTACCACGTCATCCATGGCATGAATGCATCATTCATGTCAGGATTGACTATATTAGGAAACTAATGTGGTTCATCCAGGGGATTAGACCGTGTTTCTCTTATCGGCAAAGAAGAAATCATAGCAGCTCTTGTGAGACTAAAGGAGGTCCAGGACATCCAAGAGAGGATGAAGACTGCACAGTGCAGTAAGAAACAGGAAACCGGTGCCAGTCTTAGAGACTCGGGCGTGTTAAGAAGAGGAAGCTTAAAGGAGAGATGAGTCTACGAAGCAGTAGACGTGGAGGCAGAGCTAGGATAGCAGCATGAGGTGGTGTACATCCTAAAATGGTACAACCACCCGCCTTAGTTATCCCCGCCAAGCTCAAGGAGCTGGAGGGCGGTGGAAGAATGCGGCTGCATGCGGTCAAGGAGTGTGACCCAATGGCTCTAAAAATGATTCAAGGGACAATCTGTGTCCACTACTAGCTGTTGTAGTAACATACGTCGATATGAATCATTCCTCGCTTTCACAAATCTTGTTCCAGACCTAGAGTTTCTGGTAAGCCGTGGACTTGAACCTCACGTCTGGAGATACCTTGGGAGGAGACTCGATAATCACACTTACGCCGACGGTGTGGTCAGACCCTCGAGGCGAGAGTTCCAGTTGGAATCTCTTGGTGACAGCGTCGAGGCCTTACGACGTTAGTTTGAGTATGGAATGGGAAATAACTGTTAATACTCAAATTGACGGTTTTAGGCAAACGTCGGGATGGGTTTCCCTTGGTCGGCGGAAAAGGAAACCCCAGGCAACGCAGGGTAACTCTTGCACAGGAGGGTGTGACCGATCACTCTTGAGTCGGTCAACCTTACCCTCGTGGTAGCAGCCTTTCGAGTTCCAGTTCTAACAGAAAATGGAGACCTCTTGTGTTCGAGGTTGATGATCACGTCCTTATACGGGTCTCACCTCGACGAGGTTTACAGAGATGTGTCCAAGGCGGCAAGTTATCTCTGGGGTTTAGCGGACCTTCTTAGGTCCTTAGCTGGGTAGGCGGGGTGTTTTACCGCTTGACCCATTCACCGCAGTTGCACCAGGTGCACGACGACTTCCACGTATCTCAACTGAGGAGATACGTGCTCGACCCTTCGCATATCATCGACCATGAGGAGTTGGACGATGGCGATGGGGTGTCTTTCACGGAGATTCCAGTGGGGATCAAGGATCGACAGGAGCAGATCCTACGAGGACGATCGATTCCTCGGGTACACTTTCTTTGGCAGTACGGAAACCTCCAGGTGAGCACATAGGAGCGGAAGGCTCAGATGCGTGTTCTGTACCGCTTTTGTGACCCTAGTTTGTGTTGAAGCTTTACGGGGACATAAAGCCCTGAGGTGGGAGTAATGTAAAGACCTGGAAATTTCAAGGAAATTTTTTTCTTAATTTTCTTTGGAATTTTACAAGAACGCAGTTTCTGACGGCGCCTGATTCCGAGGCCCGGTGTGCCCGGAATTAATTTCCGAAGTTTGGATCGGGTACGTTCAGTGAACGAGCGAGCGGGAATTTCTATCTTTTGAACCGGTGCCCGGAATGGAATTCCGAGGGCACCGATGGAACCGCAGTGCCGGTAATTACTTAGGAACTCCTGTTCCGGAGTTGCATTTACACGAGTGTTGATAATAAAAATTGTGGAAGCTTATTTTATAACTACACTACAATTTTTATTAACTTACTCTAAGTGTTAGCTCATGGTGGAAGTTGGGTAACCACCCAACCTCCCTTGGGAGGTTATGAGGGTGGTGGGGCCCAAACGAACCCCACCTCTTCATATCCTCTAAAACCCCTCAACTCCCACTTAAATGATTTTAACTTAGTTATAACTTATGTCTTA
Source organism: Viscum album (assembly GCA_963277665.1). Taxonomy (NCBI): domain Eukaryota; kingdom Viridiplantae; phylum Streptophyta; class Magnoliopsida; order Santalales; family Viscaceae; genus Viscum; species Viscum album. Next base: position 1,506,072,888 of record OY728151.1, on the reverse strand, counting down.
AATGAGTTGATTTTAATGTGGTGAGTTGTGTGAGTCTTTTGAGTTTCAAACACTTGAATTTCAAAAGTCATGTGAAGTTAATTAAATAAGTGGAGAACTTATTTCATTTGGTTGGGTTGTGTTGTTTGAGAGCTTTTGTAAAGAAGGCTTAGAAGTCTTGAAGTTTCTTCATCCTCTTGACAAAGAACGCGAAGAACAATCGGACATCGACGAAGAACGCCACGTTCTCGGGAACCGTCTTCCGCGACGCCATACCCGCAATACCGACGACGTCTTCTTCCGCGACATCTCTTTTCGCGACGCCGAATCTCGTCCCCTCTTAAATCAAGGTAGGGGTTTAAACTTTTAAAAGTCATGTGGATCTCTGCTTCGAACTTGAAGGTTTATATTTGTCGGGCCTTGCTTCCAAATCTTTTTATTTAATTTAAAAGATTGTGAAAGTTTATCATTCATTAAAGGCCGATCGTTAGCAAATAATGCGAGGGGGCCGGACCGCACGAACACGGCCGACCCTCCTCCTATTCATGTTGATTTTGTTGTGGATTGAAACGGGTGTGGCGCGGTGCCGTCGCACTGCGCAGGATCATGCCACAAGAAACGCGCGGCGCCGTCGCGCCGCGTCGTTAAATAATGCAAGGACGCGACGCCGCCGCGCCGCATCGAAGAAAGTTGAAGGCGCCGCGGCCGGAGCGGGGCCGCGGTGGAGGGGCGCGGTGTCGTCGCACCGCGCCGGACAAGGAAGGTCGCGGCCGGTTCTGGGCCGCGGCGGAACGAGAAGACCGGCGGCTAGTCGGGCCGCCGGTGTCGGAAGCCAGAAGGGGGACCGGCCTTGCCGGTCCCGTTGAGGAAGAACCGGCCGGCCAGGTCGGGCCGGCCGGAAGGGAGAAAACCGGGGGGAAAAATTTCCCCCGGCCAGCCTTAATGGCCCCCCCATTATGAGGGGTGCCGGTTTCACAAGGGGGGGGGGGGGGGGGGGCAGGCGGCCCTTCGTTTTCTCAAAGGCAGGCCCCCACGTGAGGGGGGGCTGTTTTTCTTTAGGCGCGAAAGGTTGCCGCGCCGCCAGCTGAGGAAAGGCGGGGGCTTTGCCCCCCGCGCGCGGCACACGAATGGCGCCCAGGCCGCGCCGCCGTGCCGGCCCGTGCCGCCGCGCTGGACCGCGTCGGTCCGCGCCGCCGCGCCGGGCCGGGTTTTCCGAGCCAGGTTGGGTCGTCGGGCCGGGTCACCGCCCGGGGCGGGGCGACCCGGTTCGGCCGACCCAGGGGGGGTCGGGCCGGGTCGGCCCAGGCCCATACCCCCAGTTTCGGACCACTTTCGGTCAAATGCCCGTATCTTGGGCTACGAGCCTCCAAACGACTCACCGTCAGCGGCAACGCGATCCTTGGATCGAGACGGTCGTTTCGGTATACTATACTCAAAGTGCACCTTCCTTTTCGGGGGCCTACGTGGTTAAAACTCCATAGTTAAGCGTGCTTGGCCTAGAGTAGTGATCAGGATGGGTGACCTCCTGGGAAGTTTCCCAGGGTGGGTGTGAGACGGAAAGGCCAATAACTAACAGACCGGGCGTCCAATTGACGCGCCGTCTGTTTCGTTGAATTCCTCTAAGTGAGACGGATCTTTTGGCTTACTCCGCTCGAGGTTTGGATGCCAACGGAGTGCGGTCGGGTTGGTTCGCTCACAAAATCAATCGGGCCCCTGCAACGAAAAAGCCAATAACTCTCAGACCGGGTGTCTGATTGACGCGCCGTCTGTTGCGTTGAGTTCCATTTGATGATATGGAATTTTTGGCATCCTCCGCCTGAGATTTGGATGCAGATGGATAGTGGCTGGGTTGGATCGCACCGAAATCCAACCGGGCCCCTAGAACGGAAAAGCTGATACTTTTCTGACAGAACGTCCGTTTGACGAATAGTCAACGGAGTTGGTGATCTCATTGAGAAATGGTCCCTATGAGTATACCCTACGAGAGTTCGGGGTACAGTTGAGATACGGCCGGGTTGGTTCGCTCACGAAACCAACCAGGCCCCTAGGACGAAAAGGCTAATAACTCACAGACCGGGTGTCCGATTGACGCGCCGTCTGTTGCGTTGAGACCCCTATGATGAGGCCGTCCTTTGAGATACTTTTTCATGGGACTTTGAGATACTTGGAGTATCGACATGTAGCTCGTGGAGCGGACCCTCCCAGTGACGAGCGTGCGGAGTACGGAGACCGTGTAACTGGCTGAGACCTGACGACTGCTTGACCGACTCGACTTGGAGTGAGTCGACTAGCCCAGTGGAAGGAGCACTAATTTCTGAGGTGTAGACCCATGGCGGACGGAGCACTACCTGTGTGACAGTGCAGACCCGCGGTACTCGTCCGGAGAGTACCTCAACAGGCTACTAGGGGGTGTGCACTACTGTGTTTGGGTGACATACCTCGGCGGGAAGCACTACTGTGTCTGGGTGGCTGACCCGCGGTACTCGACAGGAGGAGTACTTCCGTAGTCTTAGGTTAGTGAGCAGTACCTCAGAGTCGTGACAGGACCACTGTACACTCTAGAGACGGAGCTCTTCAGCAGTTACGGTTTTGATAATGAAAATCCTGGTTTGAGCTGAGACTTTTGACCTTGTGTTTACCTCATGGTTGAGATGGGTCACTTGCTAACTTAGGTATATGTATGGGCATATACCCGGGTAGTGGTTATCCATTGATTTCACAATCCTTTTGTTTCCTCATGATTGAGATGGGTTACTTGATAACTTAGGTATATGTATGGGCATATACCTAAGTATAGGTTTTCTGTTGAGATCTTCTTTGTGGTTATCCTTGTTGGTTTAGTGATACCTTGAAGGTCTCGGGGTCCCTACTGAGTATCGTTATACTCACCCCTGCACGGGCTATGCCCGCACCTCGTTGTGTTGGTTGCAGACGACGGGCAGTGCTGACAGAGGCTGAGTGTTCGAGGACTGGACAGTACCTGGAGGTGGACTATATGACGAGATGGTACCCGGAGGAGGACCTCACGACGAGACGGTACCCAGAGGTGGACGTGACGACGAGGCGGTACCCGGAGGTGGACCACTGGGCGGACATACTCAGAGCGGACGACGGGACCTGAGGAGCAGAGGAGCTATCTGTACCCACCCTTCAGGTGGGATTTCCAGTGGACAGCTCGGCGTAGCAGCTTTACTTTTCAGTTTCTGTTTTCCCTTTCGAGTTGTACTTTACAGTTGGGCTTGTATTTCCGGCCCCTTTTTACTTTCCGCACTTACTGTTGTACTCAGTTTTTAATTAGTGTTTACTTCTTCCGCTTGTACTCTATGTGATTGTTTACTTTACAAAGGCAATGCCTTCCCTTTTTACCGGGATTTACGCCTTGGTGCTAGTCGTCAGCCCCTGTCCGATGGAAGGCGGGCTTGGGGTAGTCACGACACGGGCCCCGAGGACGGGTCGTGACAGATTAGTTGAGGAATGATTTTTCTCTTCCATCTTTATAAAAGTTAAAATTTCAAACCTTTGATTGAAATATATCTAACGCATAAATTCCATGACTATGGTGTAATGATGTTTATTTTAGATAGTAAAAGAAATACGTATCGAGAAAATAGGTTGATGACACAGATGTGCAACCTGCTTGATTTGATATTGAGATAAATATATTATATTACCCATTGAGAATTCATATGTGATTGTCATTGTTGTGACATTAACTTCTCTATCTTAGGTGTCTCGACCCGTTGATAGATAGTAGTCGTAGAAATTAGGCAAGCTCGTCTAATTTCAATGAGAAATAATCATAAAGGGTCACACACTAAGTATTTCTATTGATCTTGGTTAAAATATATTTGAATTAAATTATTGGAATAAATATTATCATCAAGACCGAAGAATAATTTTATTCAAGTTTTATTGATCTCTAACATTCTCAAGGAACTAAATAATTATTTATTTATTAATAAATAATATATTTCACTTTGTGAATATATTTGACTTTGTGAATATATATAATAAATATTTATTCACTAGTTTCTGTATAAAATATTTATTTTATTTATTGAATATATAATAAATATTCATTTGCTGGTTTGTGAATAAAATATTTATTTAATTGAACAAAATAATTTTATTTAAATATTCGATAAATTTTGAAGAGTTCTAATAGACCATGTCCACATTTGGTGATGAATATTTATTTTCAAGATAGTAAATAATATGCATCACTCAACAAGTTATCAGATACAATAAAATAATATTATTATTATAATTATTTTATGTCATGTGGTTTTGTAATGGTCATTATATTATTAAGGTTTGATACAAAATTAAATAATATTTTAATCTAAACCTTAACTATAATATCCTCGAACTCACACTCTCGAATCCTATGCTTAAATCCAAAACTTTACATTCTTGTCTTTGATGCCGATAACTGTGACCCAAATTTTTCAACTAAACTTTACCAGATCAAAAGGAAAACTTGGATCACTTACATACCAGATAACATTTTAGGTTTAGAGTTTTAGATAATTAGGAAAAACTCTTACATAAATAATTTATAAACTATTAAAAGAACATTTCTCCTATTTAACCCAACTTTTCTTATTTCACAATAGGTTATGAACATCTTCCTTGTGTAAACTTTATAGACATAAATCATTCAAAATCATTCTTTAAAATATGGGGTAAATGAAATATAATAAGGGTGAGTTCAAATACATGTTAAGGAAAAACTTAATCATTAACAAATTAATGTCATCATTGAGAATAATAGTACATAAGGTTATGATGACATAATCAAAGTGCATGAGTGAGTCATAAAATAACTCATACCCATCAATACATCGATCATCAAAAATGAAAACATAGAAATGGAAAGAGTCATCAAAATAAATAATCAAAAGTCATGTGATATAAATTTTTATCAATATAAAAATTATAAACCCATAACAAGAACAGAAAACAAATAAAGGTATCTTGAGACATTATTATACTTTTCATTCTTATAATTGGAATAAACAAGCGGTCGACTTCCACACATTCCACTCAAACAAATGGAATAGCCATACAACCAAATTTTGTACCCAATGTATTGGAGGGATATCACAGACCCACCCATAGTTGGTTTATCAACTAACCACCCATAATTGGTTTATCACAAAACCACCAATCATTGGTTTATCGCAGAACCACCCATCATTGGTTTATCACATAACTACCCGTTAAATGTATAAGTATATAAAATCTTGTATTTCATCAAAAACTCATAGGAACAACCATTGTCCCTTTTATAACCGGATCAAACCATGGAAGATAAATTATTTTCTTTCAATATATTTGAAACATTATTAACCCATGGAAAATAAAGGGGATCAATAAGGATCTCTTCGAAACGTGATTAAACGAGGGAAAAGAAATGGGTTCAATGACAATCTCTTAGAAACATGATTAATCTTTGGAAAATAAATGGGTTCCATATCAATCTCTTTGAAACTTGATTACCACATGGAAAAAAATGGGTTCAATAATAATCTCTTTGATACATGATTAACCCTTGGAAGGGAGATGGGTTCAATATTAATCTCTTTGAAACATGGTTAATCCATGGAAAAGAAATGGGTTCCATGACAATCTCTTTAAAACATGATTAACCCATAGAAAATAAATGGGTTGAATAACAATCTATTTGAAACATAATTAGCCCATGGAAAATTAATATATTACCTTAAAATCTCTTAGAAACATGATTAACTCATGGAAAATAAATGGGATCAATAACAATCGCTTTGAAACAAAATGAACCCATGGAAAATAAATGGGTTCCATAATAATCTATTTGAAACATGATTAATCAATGAAAAAGTAATGGGTCCCATAACAATCTCTTTGAAACATGATTAACCCTTGGAAAAAATGTGTCAAATAAAAATCTTTTTGAAAAAATATTAACCTATGGAAAAGAAATTTTATCCATAACAATCTCTTTAGAACATGATTAACCCATTGAAAAGAAATGGGTTCCATAAAAATCTCATTGGAAAAATCGTAATCCATCTATAAAAGAATGAGTATGGTATCAATAAAAAATATCCCCATTTTATGATAATTAAGAATATGGTTTTTTGAAGTTGATGAATATAAATATCATTAAAATATAATTAAAAGTATTCATGAGGAAAATAACCTTTAGACATTTCAAAGTGTCTTATACCACCTTGAAACATTTGAATCATAATCCCCATGTAATAATAACATTAAATTAATCTTATAATATCAATAGAATAATTATATTCATGATATATCATGTAAAAAAGATAAGTATATACACCTCATAAAATAAAATAGGTTTATAACATAACAAACATCATAAGGGAGACAAATTGTGACAAAAATCCATTATCGCAACAGTAACTTTTAAACCATGAACCCCATGAATGATATATCCCAAAAAGGATATGTATAGTGCCATAATATCAATTATAATAATCATAAAATAAATTCATGGGATTTATATACACCAAAAAACAAAAATAAGTGATTAATATTGAATATATCTCACAAAAATAAAAGTGAGATGAGAAAAACCATTACAAATATCATATAATTGTAGCGAGAATAAATCAGTGAAATAATTATGTTTTATAATAATTAATACAAAAAATAAAATGGAAATATATAATAATACATTCATAGGTCATTTCACATGTATTCTTGGCATAACATAACCAATAATATAGAAGTTTAACCCAATGAATGTAAATTGAGTTAAGAAATCCCTTACTACATGAGTAACTTTTGAATCATGAGATCAGTGAAAGAGTATCATAAATTTAAACATTTAATATCATGAAATAAATGAAACTCATGATACAAAAATCCATTTGTAAGTAGATACACCATATAAAAGTAACTAGGTGCATAATAACAAATATTTCACAATAGAATGTAAATTGATTCAAAACCCTTTACCTTGAGTCTGATTCGTCATGCTTGTCCTCTAACTTCTTGAATAATAAACTTATATTAATTATTTAATTTCTTCATAATTTTTCTTTTTTATAATTATTTTTATTAAACTTATTAATATTTTGTATACAACTACATAAACAATTAATCTTATGTCAGGTGTTTTGACCATATTTGGTTTATGTGTGAAAAATGAATTTGGTAGGTCAAATATAGTCAAAGGGTTCATTATTTAAACATATATAGAATAATAATCATGAAATAATTATAAAATTTTAATATGAATTATAAAATTAAAATAAAATTGGAAATTTGGTTATGAAAAATGAACCAATATTACAATCATGGAGACAATAGGCCATATGTACGCATGAGTAATGTTCTCATTTTTCAATGATTATTATGAAAATAATGTAAGTAATGTATATCTTTCCAGAATGAAAATTATATCATAAATAGATTATTTATTAATTTTGGATACTTATATACATAATTATTAGGATTTTGTGATTAAAAATGAAGAATCACATCACTTTGAGGAGGCAGTAGTCCACACGTCCACGAAAGACGTTATCACTTTTTCATTGTGTGAAATGGAAACAAGAAAATGATATGATATATGTACAAAAATTTAATTATGTAATTAATATTATAAATATTTAATTTATATCATATATTTTTATTAAATACATCCTTAATACTTTCCATGTAATGCATGAATGAATCACATCGATTTGAGAAGGCAGTAGTCCACATGTCCAGAAGTGACATTATCAAATCCCCACAAAATGGAAAGAATGATGGTATGTATTATATAATAATTGGAGAAATATGAAGATGTTATAAATATAATATATATCAAATAAAAATAGTTTGACAATCATAATGTCTAACCATAAGAGGTGGTAAATGAAAAACAAAGAACATTGTTTTGCGAGGTGGTAGTTCGATGCACACACGAACGGTGATTTCTTTACCCGTTTGATGAAAGTGTGTGTAGGTGTGTGTTTAATCCTTAACATAACAAAATATTACTGTATTTATGATAATAATATTATTATATAATCTTTTAATAATAATAATTAAATATGGTTGAGAAATAAATAAAACAAAAGTGATCAGTAAATAATGTTAGCACTTTTTCAGGTAACTCCTTTTGGTTTGAACCAAAGGACTTATTTGGTTTGATATCTTCCCAAATTGAGTATTATATGATTAAAGAAGTGATTTTTTAGATTATTTTGGTAGGGTTTGGATGATCCAAATTTCTTGAGAGGTTTTAAGGTAGGAGGAGGAGAGGAGGCCATTTATAAGTGGGGGAAAATGCCACATTGGGTATTCTTGAAAATATTTAAGTGTTCCCCACGTTTTAATTGTGCCCCAAGGGTCAAAAATGGACCCTTATAAATACTTATATGTTACATGGTCTAAATAGGTCCATATGATAATTTTTAGAAATGTTCAGGGGTATTTTTATACCTTATATTCTAAGATTAATCATTAATTAAGCTCCTTTTTACCTTAATGACTAGAAATAATTTTAAATACTTTCAAAATTATTTTTGTTAAAAAACTAAGTTGTAATTAATGGAAATTATAAATTATTTTTATTCCAAAAATTTAATCCATTTTTCCAAAATCAAATTATAGAAGTTTTAGAAATTAATTTAAAATTAACCTAGCGAACAGGACCAGACAACTAGTTTTTCAAGAGAAAAGTTGAAAATTTTAAATTGGTTTATATCCAATTTCTATGTGAAATTTTATAAAATGAAATAAATTGGTTTAAATTATATTAAATTTATCTCATTATACATTAAACCAATTAAAAATAAAATTTATGTCTATACATTATATAGAAAAAAATAGTTTTCAATTAAAATTCGGTGTCATTCACTATTCATCAAAATATGAAAGTTTCTATAAAAATACCAAAAATTATCCCAAAGTAAATTTTGATATTATAATTTTAAAAGTAAATTTATTTTTTTCAAATAAAAATTATAAAAGTGTCAAAATTTAGTTTTAAAACAAGTATTCCATTAAAAGGCGTAAAACTGCCTTTTAAAAATATATAGTTTCTTATGCATAAAATTTGATTTATTCTAATATTAAGTATATAAAACATATTGGATGAATTTAAAAACAATTTATTAAATATATAAAATATAAATTTAATTAATATATTTCACTAATAGTGATTAATTTAATTTATTAAGATAAAATGCCTTTCTGGTCATAAAAAATAGTTTTTCATAATAACACATCATTTTTATTCAATTGGTATTTATTTTCATTTCTAATTAATTTGTCACCAATTAATTAATATTATAAACATGTGTAAAATATAATTTCATAATTTAGTGAATCATATTTATTCCCTCCATTCCAACATATTAGTGATAACTATTATCTTAAACAAATAATATTAATAATATATTGTTGTCCAGAAAGACTTGACTTTTTTTGTAACATAAGTCATTAATGGGACTAAATGTTGCAAAAAATGAAATAAAAACATGGTATTATGTGTGATGAAATATAAACTATGTATTGTGTGTAACACATTTTATTAAATAATTTAAATTAATTTGAAAGAATATATTTCACAAAATATCGGGATGTTACAACCTACCCCCCTTAAAATTATTTTTTCCCTTGAATTTATTCTTGGTTATAAAATGATTAAAATTTATTGAATTACTTTATTGAAACCCACATCATACAAATGGTAAATGAAACATCCTCTTAAAAAGGGAATGTGGGAAACATAAAGGTCACTTGAAGTTGTTCATAACTAGGATTACACAAAGGGAGAACAGTAGTGGGAAATTAAAAGATGGATTTGGAAGGGAAAATTAATTATCATGGTATATTGAGAGTGATATAAAACATGGTCAAGAGGAAGTCAATGATGAAAAAAATCACAATCCAAATAGGTGTGGAAAAGGTCATTGACATCATCAGAAAAATGGTAATATGATAAAATTTTATTTCAATATCCTTTTCCTAAAGATAAGGAATTCTCTTACTATCAAGACCAAGTGAGAAAAAAAGTAAATATACTTACTTTATGATTATAATTTTATCCTGTAGTCAATTTCCAAAAAAATATCTTCTTTTTCTAAAAATGATGAGTATTCAAGATTGATTTTTAATTCTTGAAGCACTAAAATCAACCTTTTAAAGACCACATAACCCAAAAAAGGGATAAACAAGCTATTAAACATGTATTTATACACTAACCAAATACAAAATTGGTAACACGTGGTAAGATAATTCACAAAATGTATAAAAATTTATATGATACATTAATATTCAAAATTAATACCCAAAGTTGAAACTAAATTATTCCATAAATAACTATCCTTAAAATTCTTCAAACATTTCCAAACTAAGTTCGAAACCTAAAGAATATAAGGATTTGATCACATATTCCTCCAAGATAAATCAACCATTGTTACTAAAATAAAACACCATACATTTTTTAATAAACATAATCATTACCTAAAAAAATTCAGTCTTAAGAGGACATCTTAGAGGCCAGTGGTAGTGCATGAAACCCTTATCATACTTCAGTCATGGGTTCAAGCCCCACAGCCTAGCTGGATGTGACATGTTATCACCCAACATAATATTTTTCCCATTTTATTCATTAATCCTGAAAAATAAAACCTCCATAAAAAATTCATATTGATCCTAGTGGTTACAAATACCTCAACCCCAAAAAAGTATCCAAAAACATTATTGATAACCTCAAAATCTGTACTAATTAAAAACCTAAAATGTGGTTTCTTAAAAATTTGAATTTATCATCATCTTTAATATTGTATTACAATTATGTTATCTATAACTCTTACGATAACCTCATATGAAAACATCATAATCACCAAATTTATCTAAACCGACATTTGATGACAACTATAATAGCCCAAAACCTGTACTCCCAGATCCTGTAATGAATTCCATATATTTACATACTTATATTTGATGTCAATAATTGTTACCCATATTTTTAATCTAAACATTAAAACATCATAAGAAAAACTTGAAAAACTTACAAACCAGACGACCTCTTATTTAGAGTTTTAGATAATTAGGATAAAGTCTTATATAAACAATTCCCAAGTCATCAAATGAAAATCTATCCCATTTAACCTATATTTTCTTATTTCACAATAGGTCATAAAAATCTTACTTATGAAATGTTTTATATTCATAAATCATTAAAAATAATTATTTAAAACTTAGGGATATGGAAAAATAATAAGGGTCACGTCAAACACTCAGTAAGGGAAAAAGTGATAATTAACAAATGAATGTCTTCAATGAGCATAAGTGTGCATATGGTTAGGATGACATAATCAAAGTGCTTGAGTGAGTCAAAAAATAAATCATACATATCAATACTTATATCATCAAATATAAATACATGGAAAAGTCAAGAGTTATAAAAATAAATAATCAAAAGCCATGTGATATCAATCTCAATCATTAGAAATATTATAAACCCATAACAAGCATTGAAAACACATAAACGTATCTTGGGATATTATTATACATTTCATTATTATAAATGGAATAACTATGTGCCCGACTTCCATAAATATCACTCTTACAAATGGGAACGCCTAACAACCAACTTCCATACCCAATGCATTGGAGGGCTATCAAAGAAACATCCATTATTGGTTTTTCACATAACCACCCATCATTGGTTTATCATATAACCATCCATAATTATTTTATCACAAAACCACTCATCATTGGTTTATCATGTAATCTCCCATCAAATAACCAAGTATATAAAATCGTTCATTTCATCATAAACTCATAGGAATAACCATTATCTTTTCTATAACTTGATCAACCCATGGAAAATAAATACGTTTCTTGTCAATATATTTGAAACATGATTAAACCTTTGAAAATAAATGGGTTCAGTAACAATCTCTTTGAAATATGATTAACCCATGGGAAATAAATGATTTCAATATCAATATCTTCAAAACGTGATTAAATTATAGAAAATAAATGGGTTCCATAATAATCTCTTTGAAAAATGATTAACCCATGGAAATGAAATGGGTTCAATAAAAATCTCTTTCAAACATGATTAACCCATGGAAAAGATATTATTTTAATAATAATCTCTTCGGAACATGATTAACCCATAGAACAGAAATGGGTTCCATAATAATCTATTAAAAACATCATTAACCCATGGAAAAGAAATGAGTTCAATAAAAATCTCAAAGAAACATGATTAACCCATGAAAATTAATGGGTTCCATATCAATCTCTTGGAAACATGATTAAACCATGTAAAATAAATGGATTCAATTAGAATATCTTTGAAACAAGATTAACCCATGGAAAAAGAAATGGGTTCCACAAAAATCTCTTCAAAACATGAATAACTCATGGAAAAGAATGGGTTTCATAATAATATCTTTGAAACATGCTTAACCCATAGAAAATAAATGGGTTCAATAAAATTGTCTTCTAAACAAGGTTAACTCTTGGAAAATAAATGGGTTCCATAACAATCTCTTTAGAACATGATTAACTCGTTGAAAATAAATGGGTTCTATAACAATATCTTTGAAATAATCTTAATCCGTACATAAAATAATGAGTATGGTATCAATAAAAAATATAATTAATGGATGATAAGTACCAAAAATGGTTTTTGATGTTGAATAATGAAATTATGATTAAAATATCATTAAAAACATTCATTAATAAAATAACCCTTAAACATTCCAAAGTGTCCCAAACCACCTTAAAACATTGGAATCATATCCTCCATGATGGAATAACATTAAATGAATCTTATAATATCTTGATAATAATTATATTCAGTATATATTATGTCAAATTATAATTATATACACCTCATAAAATAATATAGGTTTATAACATAACAAAGTTCACAAGGAAGAAAAATTGTGACAAAAATCCATTATCGCTTCGGTAAATTTCAAGCCTTGAACCCCATGAATGATAGGTCCTAAAATGGATATTTAAAACCCCTTAATTATATTTATAATAATCATCAAATAAATTCATGGGAATTATATACACTACACAACCAAAATAATTTGTGAATATGGAATATATCTCATATAAATAAAAGTGAGATGAGAAAAACCCTTTATAAAGATCATATCATTGTAGTGAGAATAAGTCAATGAAAAAAATATGTGTAAAAATATTAAATCCACACAATAAAATTTTAAATATATAATAATATAATCCTGGGTCATTTCAAACATTTTCTTTCCATAACATAACCAATGACGTAGAAGTTAAACCCAATGAATGGAAATTGAGTTAAGAAATCCTTTACTACTTCAGTAACTTTTGAATCATGAGATGTGTGAAAGAATAACATAAATTGAAACATTTAATATCATTAAATAAATTAAAATAATTATATAAAAATTAATATGGTATTAGATACACAATATAAAAGTGATTATGTATATAATAACAAATATTTCTCTAGGGAATGTAAATTGAGACAAACCCCTTACCTTGAGTCTATTTCATCATGATTGTACTCTAACTTCATGAATAATAAACTTATGTTAATTATTTAATTTATTAAGAAAAATTTTCAATTTTTTCATTACTTTTATTACACTTATTACAATGTTGTATACATCTACTTAGTAATTAAATTTACATCGGGTGTTCTGACCATATTCAGTTTATCGGTCAAAAACGACATTGGTAAGTCAAATATGGTCAAATGGTTCATTATTTAAACATATCCAAAATAATAATAATGGAATAATTATCAAATTTTTACATCAATTATACTTTTATAATCAAATAGGAAACATGGTTATAAAAAATGACCCAACGTTACAATAATGGAGACTATAGGTCGTATGTATGCATGAGTAACTTTATCATTTTACAATGTTCATTATGGAAAGAAGGTAAGTAATGTTTATCATTAAATAATGAACATTATATAATAAATAATATATTTTTTAAATTATATATACTTATATATCATTATTATTATGTGGGCATGAAAAAGGAAGAATTATATCACTTTGAGGAGGCAGTAGTCCACACGTCCAAAAATGACGTTATCACTTTTTTAGTGTGTGAAATAGAAATAATAAAATGATATTATATATATAAAAATATTATTATTTAATTAATATCATAAATATTTAATTTTTATATTATATTTTTATTAAATCCATCCTTAATACATTCTGTGTAAAGTGTGAATGAATCACATCGCTTTGAGGTGGCGGAAGCCCACACGTCTACAAACGATGTTATTGTATTCCCACAAAATGGAAAGAATGAAGGTATGTATTATATAATAATTACAAAAGTATGAATAAATTATAAATAATATATATATTAAATTAAAACTGTATTTCCATCATAATTCCCAACAAAAATTTGTGGTAAAGAAAAAACTAACAACATCATTTCGTTCGGTGGTGGTTCACCGCACACAAGAACAGTGATTTATTTACCCATTTAATGGAAGTGTGTGTAGGTGTAGGTCAAAAAATTAACGTAAAAAAATATTAGTATATTTATCATTAAAATTTTATTTTATAATATTTTAATAACTATATTTTAAGAGGTTTGAGAAATAAATAAAACAAGTGATTGTTGAAGAATGTTACCTCTTTTTCGGGTAACTCTTTTTTGTTTGCACAAAATAAATTCTTTAGTTTTATTTATTTCCAAATTGAGGCTTATAGGATGATAGTAGGAATGATTTTAGATTATTTGGTCTTGTTTTTTATGAACCAAAGGGATTGAGAAGTCTAGTGGGAGGGGAAGAGAGGATTCCTTTTATAAGTGGGGAAAAGACACATGGGTATTCTTGGAAATTTTTGAGTTCTGCCCACATTTTAATTATCCCTAAAGGGTCTAAAATGGACCATTAAAGAAACTTAGTTGTTTAATTGTCTAAATATGTCCATAAAATAATTTTTATAGACGTTTAGGGTCATTTTTACACCTTATATTCTATGTATAATCATTAATTAAGCTTGTTTTACCTTAATCACTGTAATTAATTTTAATTACTTTCAATAATATTTTTGATCAAAAAATAATTTTATTTAATAGAAATTATAAATAATTTTGAATCCTAATTTTGAATCCATTTTCCGAATTCTAATCATAGAAGTGGTGGAAATTAATTTAAAATTAATCTCATAGATGGGATAAGACAAGGGTTTTTCAAGAGAAAAGTTCAAAAGATTGAACTATTTTTATATCCAATTTCAATGTGAAATTTATTAAAATGACATAAATTTGGTTTAATGATATAAAATTTATCTATTTATCAGTTAGAAAACTAAAAAAAATTAACACTATAAATTATTTAGACAAGAAAGCATTTTTCAATTAAAATTTGGTGTCATTCACAATACATCAAAATATGAATGTTCACGGAAAAATACCAAAAAATAACCCAAATTAAATTTTTCTATTACTATTTAAAAAATTAATTTTATTTTTTCAAATAAAAATTATTAAAGTTTCAAATTTTTGTTTTAAAATAATTCTTCCATTAAAAGGTGGTAAAACTGCCTTTTAAAAATATACAGCTTTTTATGCTTAAAATTGGAATTATTTTTATATAAAGACTATAAAAATTATTGGATGAATTTAAAAACATTTTATTAAAATATAAAAATATAAATTGAATTAATATATTTCACTAATAGTTGTTAATTTAATTTATTAAGATAAAATATCATTCTAGTTATAAAAAAAGTTTTTCATAACAACACATCCTTTAGATTCAATTGGTCTTTATTTTCATTTATAATTAATTGGTATCCAATCAATTCATTTTTTAAACATTTTTAAACTATGATTTCATAATTTAGTGAATCATATTCATTGCCACCATTCCAATGGCCAAGTGATAACTATTATGTTAAATAAATAATATTAATACTATATTGTTGTCCGTTAATACTCGACCTTGTGTGTAACGTAAGTCATCCAAGGGAATAAATGTTACATGAAATGAAAGTTAAAATTTTTGTTGCATGTGATGAAATATAAACTATGTATTTAATGTAACATAATTAATTAAATAATTTAAATTTATTTGAAAGAATACATTTCATAAAATTTCAGGATGTTACATTACACCCCCTTAAAATTAATTTCTCCTTAGAAATTAATTTTGGTTGTAAAATTACTAACATTTATAGAATTTATTTATTAAAACCTATAACATAAAATGGGTAAATAAATAATCCTCTTAAAAAGTGAAAGTGGGAAACATAAAAGTTTGCAGGAATTTGTACATAACTATGATTCCAAAAAGGGAGAACATTGGTGGGAAATTAAAAGATGGATTTGAAAGGTAAAACTAATTATCATGGACTAATAGAGTCTGATATAGAAATTGGTCAATAGGAAGTCAATGATTAAAAAACATCAAGCTAAATTAGAATGTAAAAGGTTATTGATATCATCAGAAAAGATGGTAATAGGATACCATTTTATTCCAAGAGCCTTTTTCTAATTCTAAATAATTATCTTATCATCTATACCAAGTGATAAAAAAAGTAAATATACATTCTTGATGAGTGTAATTTCATCCTTTAGTCAATTTCCACCAAAACGTCATCTTTTTCTCCAAACAGTGATTATTAAAGATAAATTTTTAATTCATAAAGAACTAAAATCAACCTTTTAAAGATCACATAACCAAAAATGTTATAGGAAAGCTATTCAAAATATCTTTATACATTAACCGAAATCCAAATGGTTAGCACATTGTAAGATAATTATCAAAATGATAAAACCTTCAT
This sequence comes from Viscum album, assembly GCA_963277665.1. Classification (NCBI taxonomy): domain Eukaryota; kingdom Viridiplantae; phylum Streptophyta; class Magnoliopsida; order Santalales; family Viscaceae; genus Viscum; species Viscum album. The sequence continues at coordinate 1,506,056,116 of OY728151.1, read as the reverse complement.
TTGATACATTAATATTCAAAAGTAATACCCAATGTTGAAACTAAATTATACCATAAATAATTGTCCTCAAAATTCTTCAAACATTTCCTAAATAAGTTTGGAACCCAAATATTAGAATTATTTGATCATATATTCCTCCAAGATAAATAAAAAATTATTCGTAAAATAAAATATCATATTTTTCTGTAATATACATAATCATTACTTATAAAAAATTTCATGCTAACTAGGACATTTTATAGGCCTGTGGTAGTAGACGAAACCCTTATTATCCTAAACTCATGGGTTCAATCCCCACTGCCTAGATGGATGAAATAGGTTGTCACATTGTATATGGGTTGTCCCATTTTATTCATTGATCCTAAAAAATAAATCCTCCATGAAAAATTCTTGTTGATCCTCGGGGTTAAAAATACATCAACCTAAAAAAGTCTCCAGAAATTTCATTGATAACCTCAAAATTTTTAATAATTAAAAACCAAAAATGGGGTGTCTTAAGACATTGAACTTATAATCAACCCTAAGATTATAGTCCTAAGAAGGTATCCATAACTCTTAAGATAACCTCTTATGAAAACATAATAATCTACAAAGTTATCTAATCTGACCTTTGATTCCAACTATAACAACCCAGAACCTACAATCCATTATCAAGGGCTGAAATCCATAACTTTACATTTCCGACTATGATGTTAACAATTGTGACCTAAAATTTTTAACTAAACATTACAACATCAAAAGGAAAACTTGGATCACTTACATACTAGAGGAGTTTTTAGGTTTGTAGTTTTAGATAATTAGGATAAACTATTACATAAAAAATTCACAATTCATCAAAAGAACATTTATCTTATTTAACCAATATTTTCTTATTTCACCATAGGACATCAAAATCTTCATTTGAAAACCTTATAGACATAAATAGTTCAACATCATTAATTAAAACCTAGGGAAAATGAAACATAAGAAGGGTGATCTCAAACACACTGTAAGGGAAACGGTAATCATTAACAAATTAGTGTAATCAATGACCATAGGAGAGAATAAGGGTATGATGACATAATAAAAGTGCATGAGAGTCATAAAAGAACTCATACATATCAATACCTGGATCATCAAATATGAAAAAATAGAAAAGTCAATAGTCATCCAAATCCATAATCAAAATCCATGTGATATCAATCTCGATGATTAGAAACATTATAAACCCATAGCAATCATAGAAAACACAAAAAGGTATCTTGGAAAAATATTATACATTTAATTATTATAAATGGAATAACCATATGGTCAACCTCCATACATATCACTCTTACTAATGAAGTAGTCATGCGACCAACTTCCATACACAATGCAATGGAGGTCTATAATGGACTCACCCATCATTGGTTTATCATTTAACCACTTATAATTGGTTTATCATGGAACCAACCATTACTAGTTTATCATGGAACCATCCATCATTTTTTTATCACATAACCACCCCTCAAATTTCCAAGAATATAAGATCATTCATTTCATTATAAAATCCTAGGAATAACCATTACCCCTTTTATAACCTAATTACACTACCACAAAAACAGTTTTTCGCAGCGCCCCCCTTTATCAGCGTTAACGAAAAAGCGCTGATAAAGGGGGGCCCTTTATCATCGCTAACAAAAGCGCTGATAAAGGGGGGTACCTTTATCAGCGCTTGCTTAGTAGCGCTGATAAAGGGCCCCCCTTTATCAGCGCTTGCTTAGTAGCGCTGATAAAGGGGGCCTTTATCAGCGCTTTTTTTAGCGCTGATAAAGGTTCGGCTTCAAAAAAAATTAAAAATATATTAATATATTAATATATAAATATATTTATATTGTTATATAAATATAATATATAATTTTTAAATATATTTTAGATAAGTATAAATGTACATTTACACTTATTATACTTAATATTTAAGATATTTAGTGAAAATGACTTCTTAAAAAATTAAAAAAATATTTTTAATTAATATTTTGATAATAATTATGGAGTAATAGTCATTTAATAACAATTTGAGGACTAAAAAAATTAAAAAAATTAAAAAAAGATCCAAAATATGTTGAAAACACAACTCAAACTTCAAACGGCCATAACTTTTGATCCGGGTGTCCGTTTGAGCTCTACCACATATCAAATCGAAGCCTGCGACGATCTCTACGTCGCTGTGACTCGGGGGGACCCCAGTCAAGCATCTTTAAAGGCCAAAAGAGGCCCAGAAGGCCTCCAAAACTGAGTTTTTTGTCGGGGTACCCAGATTTTTTAACATTTTGTGGATTTTCAAACTTGTTTAAGGGGGTATTATTGGATTTTCTTGGTGGGGACTAAATTTATTCCAAGGTATTACATTCATATTGATATTATGTCTTTGAAATTTCATCCTTTTTTATAATGAACTGCTATTTATAATCAAATATATAACTATATGTACATATTTTTTATATATTCGCACCTAAAAATTAAATTTTTTAAATAAATAATTAAACATATTTACATATAAAATATATTGGATTTATCTAAATAATAACTAATATCCATTTTATTTAAAATACCAATATATGAATATTTATATACCTATATATTAATCTAACTATATATATATGTATATATTAATCTAACTATATATATATTAATATAATAACTATATATATATTAATATAAATACATATATATATATATATTAGTATTACTATAAATATATATGTTAATATCACCATAAATATATATATTAATATCACTATATATATATATTAATATAACTATATAAATATATATTCATATAACTATATATATGTTAATATAACTATATACATGTTAATATAACTATATATATGTTAATATAACTATATATATGTTAATATAACTATATATATATTAATATAAAAATATATTACTATACGAATAAATATAACTAAATAAATATATATATATAGATATAGATATATATTAATACCACTATATATATATATATATATATTAATATTACTATATATATTATAATATAACTATATATATATTATAATATAACTATATATATATATATTAATATAAATATATATTACTATACGAATAAATATAACTAAATATATAAATATATATATATATAGAGATATCATGAATTGGAAAGCAAATCAAAATAGAGTAGTGGTAAGGGCTTAGGCGCGCAGGGGGGAGGTCTCGAGTTCAAATCCTGGTGGAGGCAGGGGTGCACGCGCATGGGGAATATTAGAGCAAGCGCTGTTAAAGGGTGGAGGGGGTGCGTGGGGTACGTAGGGTGCATGGGGTGTTGTATAGGGGCCGAAAAGTGCTGTAAAAGGGGGGGTTCAAGCGCTATAAAAGCCCCCCCGATTGGCAGTATTTTTTAAATTTTTTTAAATTTTTTTAATTTTTTTTAATTTTTTTTAATTTTTTTCATTTTTTTAATTTTTTTAACTTTTATAAGCACTTTTTTAAAAGCGCTGATAAAAGGGTCCTTTATCAGCGCTAAAACGAGAGTGCTGATAAAGGAAGCGCTGATATAGGACCCCTTTATCAGCGCTAAAAAAAGCACTGATAAAGGGGTACTTTTATCAGCGCTTTTTTTAGCGCTGATAAAGGGGTCCTATATCAGCGCTTTTCAGAGCGCTGATAAAGGCCATGTTTGTAGTAGTGTTAACAGATGTAAAATAAATGGGTTTCTTGTTAATCTTTTTGAAAGATGATTAAACCATGGAAAATAAATGGTTTCAATAAAAATATCTTCAAAACATGATTAACCCATGTAAAAGAAATGAGTTTAATAAAAATCTAATCAAAACATGATTAAACCATGGAAAAGAAATGGTCTTGATAAAAATATATTTGAAACATTACTAACCCATTTAAAATAAACATGTTCAATAACAATCTCTTATAAACCTGATTAACCCATATAAAAGAACTGGGTTCAATAAAAATCTCTTTGAAACAAGATTAATCCATGGAAAAGATATGGGTTCTATAAAAATCTCTTTGAAACATGGTTAACCCATGTAAAAGAAATGGGTTCAATAAAAATATCTTAAATACATGATTAAACCATGTAAAATAAATGGGTTCCATAACAATCTCTTTGAAGCATGATTAACCCATGGAAAAGAAATGGGTTCAATAAAAATCTCTTTGAAACACTACTACAAATTAAGGCTATAGACAAAGTTTTCAATCTTGGCTATAGGTTATATCCATGGTTTAATGAACCATAGATTATATTGGCATAGATATAGGGTAAAGCCTATATCCATGGTTTCACCCGTGGCAATAGCCCTATAGCTATAGTTTTCAAACCATGGTAGAAGCCAAAGTCATGCAAGGCCTATAGCCACACTACCAAATTGTGGCTACAAACCTATAACTGGGGTTTCGAACTATGGCTATAGGTATTCCCATTCCATGAAAAATTGTACCTTTCAGTCGGTGCTGGCCCCTTTCACCCTCGCCTTACCCCTTTCACCCCACCTGCACCCTCCCCCTTGCACCCCACATGCACCCTCCCCCTATAGCTTGCACCCCCCCCCTCACACCACACTTCCACCCCCTACCCCCTCACTCTGCCCTCTACATACCCCATACCCCTCCCCCATCCACACCCCTGACCCCTCCCCTAAAAACCCCCTCACCCCCAACTTCACACTCTCCCTGCCCCTTGAACCCCACCTACACCCTCCCCCTTATACCCCACATGCACCCTCCCCCTGCAACTTACACCCCCCCCTTCACACCAAACATGCACCCCTTTCCCCTTCACCCTACCCTCTACACACCCCTACCCATCCCCCTACCATCTTCATACCCCCTTCCCCCTCCCCTACACACCTCTTTCTCCACCTGCACCCTCCCCCTTGCACCCCACCTACACCCTCCCCATGCACCTTACAACCCTCCCCCTACCCCCTCCCCCTACACACCCCACTTTCACCCCCTACCCCTTTCACACTCCCATGTCCCTCCCCCAACACACCCCCTTCCCCTGCCCCATCCCATGAACACCCACCTTCCCCCACCTACACCCTCCCCCTGCATCTTGAACCCCCCTGCCCCTACACACCTCACTTGCCTCCCTACCCCCTAACCCTGCCCCCTGCACACACCCTACCCCTCCCCTACACACCCCCTTCAACCACACCTCATTCCCCCACCTTCACCCCCCCCCCTTTCACCCCACAAGCACCCTCCCCTTGTACCTTACACCCCTCCCCCTGGCCCTCCCCCTATACACCCCACTTGCACCCACCTACCCCCTCACCCTTCCCCCTACACACCAACATTCCCCTCCCACCTGCACACCCCTACCCCCTTCCCCCTCCCCTACACACCCCCTTCCCCCCACCTGCACCCTCCCCTTACACCCCCCTTGACCCCTCCCCCTACAACTTTCACCCTTTCCCCCTGCACACCCCACTTCCCCCCCCCCCCCTTTCCCCTCACCCTACCCCCTGAACACCCCCTTCCCCTCCACCTCCCCCTTACACACCATCTGCCCCTCCCTTGCACAAGCCCTTCCCCCACCCCCACAACACCCCCTGCACCGTCCCCCTACCCCTTGCATGGAAAAGCTAATTGAGAAGAATATATTTTTTTAATTAGATAAGGTGATACTTAAAGACTCCATTGCTCAGATTAACTCTAAAATAAAGGATAAAAGTGGCATTCTAGACAAGCTATCATGATAATTAGAAGAAGATATGTCTAGTGGAAAGAAACTCAAGAAAAATATGAATGCTCAATTTGAATTGAAGTGTAATAGAATTTTGAATATGGAAGAGGGTGTGTACTCGACCAAGAAGAAATTAATTTCCATTAAAGATCTAATGTATTATAATAATATCAGTATAAATGTTTCCAAGAGGAGGTAAAGTTTTTAAGGTGTTGGAAAAAGACTTCAAAGAGTCTCTATAAGAGGAAAGGAAAAATTTATTTTCCCCTCAAGAGGGAATATAAATATGTGCTACGTTTATGGGATGCATGGGCACATTTCCATTTTTGTGGCATGTAAATATATAAATTGTTATGAAGTTGGTAGGAATAATGAAAGACTAAGTTTTGAAGTGTAGTGATGGAATTATGGGTCTTATCCTAATAATCACAATCTTTCTGACCATGTCTCAAGGGGAAGATATAAGAGGAGTTTAGTTGGAATTAAAAGATAAAAAAATCTTGTACTAAAGGAAACATGTATACCTCTCAATAATATATTTCACGGGATGGATAAAGAATATTTCCATGATGAAATTAGATCATGAAGATGATCTAAATCTATTGTGAAAATAAGAACCTTTTAAAAATAAAGAAGGTTAAACTTGAATCAAAAACAAAAAATAAATATCAATAATAAAGGAAGTGGACAAGACTACTGCAATTGAGATAAAATAAAATAATACAATAAAGAAAGTTATATACAAATTAGATTTTTTGGACATTAAGGAAGAAGCTTTCCAATGTTGTCCTATCAAAAGATTTAATAGATATAGTACAGTCTATTCCTAATTGGAAATAATACTTGATAAGAAGTCATTTTGAGGTTTATATAGACCATTAAAGCCTCAAGAATATGCCTTGTCAGTGGGTAGTATCGATGGAAAAACTATTTTTTCAATCAAATTTCTTTGGTTAAGATTTTTACTTTTTCTAAAATCTTGTTAGATTAAATAATTCTATATATGCCTTTTAAAGAGTAACTAAGGAATTATAGTTACAAATATAAGTTTCCTAGAAAAAATTTAGTAGAACTAAAATTAGTGAATTATGAGATAAAAATTAATGATGGTTTATGAAAATAAAGGAAACTTTGTAATAAGATTTTATCATAAATTAGGGATATACATCCTGAAGTGGGATTCTATTTTCTAAAAATAGGTATGTTTTTCTTAAGAAATTGGTTTTAATACCTATGATACATTGAAACATCCATTCTTCACCTAAATGGGGGACACATGAGGTACTTTGAGACCAAAAATATACAAAAAAATGGTTTTTGAAGTGTTTATAAATTATGGTGTGAAGTTAAATGGAATACTCCATTTTATTGTTAGTATCAAATATGAATCATTAAAGAAACACTGAGTGAATATACAGAGTGATCAATACCTAATTGAGAATTTTTTAAATAAACATCAAAGGGATGTGACCTACTAGGATGAATATATGGTTATGTTGATTTGATACATAATCAACCTGGGGCTATATCTAAGATCAACTAGAAGTTAGATTCTTCGTACTACAGTCACTTTTGCGATTGCTGGGAAAATTGGGACAATTTCATACAATTTCTTACTCCATGAAAATAGTAGGATACATACTATATCTCATGTGTTACAATTGAGGGAAAATATTGAGAAAAATTTCATGGAAGAAGTTTTACATGAAAAATTGTTGAATAAAAAGACTATCCAACAAATGTATGGATGAAGATTATCCTGGGAAGCACTCAAATAAAGCTAGTCATGTGGAAGAGAGGAACAAAAGGGGAAAACATTGGATGATGTATAGGTGAAAATAAACTCACTAATTTTCACCTTGAGGGAAAGGTGGATTTTAAAAAGAAGATGATGATGGTAATATATATGTGATGGATGGTGACTAGGAGGCTAGTGAGGGATAGTCCCATATCAGTCCACTCGGTAGTCAATTGAAGCATCCCATATACTTCACATACATAAGGACTGGGATACATAAGGGTAATAATATTGATATTTAAGTGTCTTATAGTTTATAAATTGGGGTGTATATGATATCTAAGGGTTTTTTGTTGATACATAAGAGTGTTTCTGATAAAACCCTAGGGGATGTGTAAGGGTTTTGTTATAAATGGAGTATAACTATGAGTTTGTTTGAGAGGGAGGGAATTGGAATATTTATATTTAGGAAGGTAAGGCTCTACTTGGTCTTAAGGCTAGGATTATTCCTTTGAGTTGTGAAAATTAATCTCTAGAACATTCATTCTGAAGTAGATATCTAAATCTTGAAAATAAACTTCTCCTATACTCTTTGAATATCTATCAAATTGTGGCTAATTAGTGTCCTTAGAAAGGTAACTGAAATTGAACTAAAAGTGTGAATCCAAAAGGAAAGGGTGGTTCAATATTAGTATTTCATCATGACCCATATATATGTCAAACATCCACACCGAAGGAAAAGAAAACAGAAGAAAAAAAGTATAAAGATAGAGAAAAATAAAACACACACATTAATCTCTCCACTACCCTGATATCCCTCTCCCATAAAGAAAACTACGTAGCCACCTCCAGTGCCCTTCTGGACCCCTTCGTAGAACATAACTACCCTCCATCTATATAAACTGATAAAAGTCCTAAGCATAAAATGCAATAAAGAAAATAAAATATTAATTAAACTACAACATATTGTTTCTTATAAAGAATTATATCTCTATCATATTGTATTTTTCTATAGAAACTTAATGATCTTCTGAAACCCACTTTGATTGTTGAAAGTCAAGAAAAATATTGACAATAATTCATACCTTTCATAATAAAAAATAAGAAATAGAGGAGAATCGGCCCTTTTTCAATGATTCTTATATTCAGGATGATGTTCTGAGAAGTCTAGCCCCTTACATTTTGAAAACATATTGACCATCTATTAAAATTGTAATCAATGTAGTCAAAGTAGTGATAAATTATTTTATAAGTCAATTATGTATTTTCATAATCCAAATCAAGAATGAAGACTATAATAGTGGAATAATGAAACAAGTCTACTTTGAGAAGATTTCAAATGTATAAATATGAAAGCACTAGACATAAGTATAAGCATATTCTAAGATGTGATAAAATCATAACAAAATGCATACATGAGAAAATGTATACAAAAAACATAGTTGTAAGGGGATCTTGAACAAATCTAAATCATAAATATCTGCTATATAATAATTCATGTGGATATTTAATAAATCCTAATCATAAATAACTACTATATAATAATGGAATACAAGCCCATAAATCATTGTTATATCATAAATAAATATGCAATGATGTGAAATATCCTCTATAAGACCTTGAAACAAAATACCACATGGTTAAACCACATAAAACATGAAATAAAACCCCTGAATCCCCAATAGTTCATTGGAGAGGAATAAACTGATGGATAAATGGATATGGAAAAGAATGGGATGAAAAATGAGGTATGGACCCTTTAAAACATTAAGGGTATAAATGAAAATTTATGTTTTACTAAAACAGGGCATGTTGACACCCTCCTACACCTATAGCCCCCCCCCCACACACACACACACACGCACCACCCCCCCCCCCCCCAGCCCCCCAGAACCATCCCCCTTGCACAACCCCCTGCACCAGCTCCCCACAACCCCTTGCAGCCCCCCCTACACACACTACATAGCCCCCCCCCCCCCCCCACCCCCTACACCAGCCCCCCTGTACACATCCCCCCTACACCAGACCCCCTATACCCCCCCACCCCCCCCCCCCACTACACATCCCCCCCAAACATCTCTCCCCCACACTACAGCACCCCCTTGCACAGACCCCCCCCCCCCCCCCCGCACATAGCCCCCTCCCCCCTACATCCCCCCCTACACCGAACTAGTTGCATCCTAAAGAATAAAACATATGATAATAGTGTATATCATCAAATCCCAACTTAAAAATTATGATCATACCTAGCAACTAGTTTACTTATAAAAATATAGGAGATATCAAATAGTATTACCTTTGTCAATGCATGTCTTTTTTCATTAAAAATTTCATGCTGCAATATCCTTGGGGTTCCATGAATAGTTAAGGTCGGTTCTTCATAAACAGGAACCCTAGTAATAAATTAAGATATTAGTATGGTAAATCAGCAAACATCCCAAAAGATGGAAATGAAGAATCCAAATGAATGAACTAGTGTAAATAACTTATAAGAATCCAATTCATGTGATTACATTGTAAAATGAAGGGTGATAGATGAAATATATTAAGATTCAGTTGAAAAGACACTTCTTACATATGTTTAAATTACAAAAAAGCATAATAACTAATTACAAGAGAATATCCTTATAAATAATCCCTTTCCCCTTTTCATCTCAAGAGAACTACCAACATCCCACTCTTAATATCAGCAATGCAGTACTACTTCTATAGTGGTTACAACCTGAAGGTATATTCCCTAAACTAGTTCATTCACCTATGAATGTTCAGGATCCCATCAATAAACCAACCCCTCATCTAGATGCACCAAACATATTTGTGCGAGATGAACACTCAATGCTATGGTGTCAAGAATAAGGTGTTCCAAGAAGCATTGGAAATTATATGGAAATTGTGGTTATGTTATACAACATTGATGATCATCTTACTTATAATGTAAATACATAGAATAATTATATGTATCTCAATATGATAATTCAATGAATGTAAATACATCAAATAATTATACACTTCTTAGTATGATGAAGAAGGAGAACCTCACTCTATAAATGAAGGAGCTACAAATGACACCATGCAAGTTTCTATATTTATCACAGTGAAAATGATCTTAAAAAGGGATACAACATGTTATTCTACTATTAGATTGGATGAAAAGATAATTTTTAGGGAGATTATTTCAAAAAACATTTGAATGAGAAATGAAATCTCATTAGGTGTCAACCTGATTTGATTATTGATATTCTAAGGAGAGAAATCCATCAATCAGTTCAAAGAAAATCTTGGAGCTGTGTAGTGGAACAGAGGTTGAGATTCATGTTTTTTCATTGAATACATTTAGGTAGAGTAAGTCTCTATGTATTTGTGCAAGAAGATAGGACCTTATGGGTGCAAAGACATCCATATATAGATTAATATCTACATCTAGAGGGGGCAGAATGACTATTATATCCAGGAATAAGAATCAATAAAGTCTAGTGGGATGCTAGAAATTGTTAACATATTAAAGAGTTTGGTAGTGCCTCATATGGAATAATCTACCTCTATTTATATCGACACTGATTTGGGGATCTCATAAAAGACTTCAAGATATAAGAATAAAAAAGAAATCAATAAGTTAATTAATGCTTTAAAGTAGCGGAATAATACAAACAACTATATTATTACTATAGATGTTTTGAAATGCATAACCTAAAACATTTAAAATATTATGCAAGTTTTATAACATGAAGAAACATGGTGGTATTTAATTCTTTGAATAAAAACATAATATATGATTTCTAAATTATATTTTAAGCAGGATCTCAACTATTTCATTATGGGTAAAACTAGAATCATATTTATCTAGAATCAAATAATTTCAAATAATAATTAGATAATTTTTAAGACCTATATTTATAAAAAAATCCATATGATCACACCAATATTCATGATAATCTTCATGAAAAATTAGTGACTAATTCCTGATAATAATTCCAATATATATGACTAGTATTATTAAGTTCAACCTCACCTGGAATACAAAATATTAGTAAAAACCCATCTACTTCCTAAGTTACAAACACCATGTCTCGATGAGAACATTTTGTGTACTATTTCATCTTTAGTATGATTTGAATTCCTTGCATGGGCATCAATTTTGGAGACATGATTAGTTCATTATGGTAATTTTCTATATGGAACATGGTGGTTTATATCACTTCATTATCTAGGGATTTATTTTAGGTAATTCAGGGAGTGTTTGTTCCATCAACTAGTTGTGCTCATATATCTATATTTAAAAAAATAGCACTTCACCCATTAAAATGCATGGCCTATTCACCATTCTGTGTAATAATATAAGTAAAAACTATTTAATTTATAGTATGTGTAAATGAAAAGTTATGTGACACAAAATAGGATATGTATATAAGAAAATGTTTTAAATAAATTAAAATTTATGTGTATAATTGAATAATTTTAATAATTACTGTTTAAAAGTATAGATTTCATGAATTAAATAAATGGTAAATGAATTGAAAAAAAAAGAAACAATAAATGAATTAAAAAAATTCAATAATTTTGATGGATATAAAAGAAAAAAATTACATCATTAGAAAATAAATTGTCTTACCTTGAGTTCAAAATATGAATTAAATAACATATAACATATCATCAACATCATTATTTAACCTCCGATATAGACAAAATTCAACTGTGACATGAAAACATTATCAAGAAAACCATGACAAGAAAAATTATGCACATGTGTATGACAAAAATCCACCAATTTTTCTTCAACATGTATTTCAAGATTGTCTTTCATTTTTTATTTCAGTTTTTCCATCTGAAATGACAACAGACCAACGATAAAAAGTAAACTACTTAGAAAAAATTGCAAGAATATTTCACTCAATGTGCAAACAAAAAATTAAACCTCTATTTACAAATACAAAAAAAAAACACAATAATTTTTTTATGCAAATTCATGCCACACATAAAGAAAATTCTATCATAGATTAATCTCCCTGGAATCAAAGTACCTCATAAAGTCTTTTATGACATTTTTTTATTAAAAAATAAAAATTAATCTCCCTAGAATCAAAGTATCTCATAATGTTTTTTTATAAACACTAAAAATGAAATTAAATTTTTTAATAAATTATTTATATTAAAATTATAAACATAATTACTTTTTAATTCCCAATTTTCAACATATATCTCATCTACCCAAAAATTTTGGCATGGTCTAAATAAATTTCAAAATACGACACTAAATATTAACACTTAATAATATTACATTTTTATAGAATTTATAGACAAAAAATAAAATAAATCAATTAATTATGTAGGAAAAATTATCCCCATAAACCTATCCAACATTATAAGAGAAATGATTTCGTAATTTCATTATTGGATATCAATAAAAATCTCATCCTCCCATCATTAACACTTCACAACATTGTCTATTTCATCATACTTATAAGTGTTAATTCATAATATTTTTTTCCTTTTGAGATACATTTAGTCTTGTAACTATAATTTTGTTCATAAAGTTTTATAAAAACATTGTCAATACAATGATGTGTGTAGTGTTTTCCTTATAACATGGCAATGTAGCGATCCTATGATTTTTAAAACCAACAAAAAATAAGCATCACAGGCAATATTATTTTGTAATGATGGTTTTGTTTACATGTCAAATGTAAAATATTCTTCCACACAAACCTCTAAATGATGTGGCTTATAAAATCCCCATATTATCATATTTTTTAACCATTTAATTCATATTAAATTTAATTTTCAAAAAATATAGTAAACTTATAAAAAATTCAGGAAATTAGATCTGATACCATTGATTATTTTTTTGGGATATCACTATGCCTGAAATACAATGGAAAACATATATAATACTCATTTCATAAGATATATACTTAGAGGTTTAGTAGAAGTACTTAAAATAAATAAATAATATACCTTTTTTTAGTGAAGTTGAGTCATTGTAGTCTTACATAGTTATGGAAGATCTCTTACGGGTAACTAGTGGACTCCGAACTCCAAATGTATCCATAGGAAAGTGAATCATCTAAAGAAATTAGGTTTGATTCCTTATAATCACTATAGTATTTATTAACCTCTATCAAAGGATAACGAAGAAACCAGATTATTTGGATTGGAGTTATCAATACTATAAACCTTTTATCATGGACTAAGAGTCTATTTATAGCCATTATGGTTACTTCTCAAAGGATCGATCACAATATTGAATGAAATATAAAAAAAATTATTATGATTTAACTTTTAAATGATATGTAATGTTCTTTTTACTCATGAAATATTTTTTTAGTTTTAAATAATTCACCTAACCACTATAATTTTCTATAAAGTATCATAAAATGATGTTTACCTAATGTATGAAAACTTAAAGTGGAAGAAACATAACTACAATATACAATATCATATATTATAATTCGTTATATGTGTAGTGATACATCACTACAACAGCCACATCACAAGAATCACACTAGTGGTGTTGGTCCCATAATGATTTTTTTGTTATGTGTTTTAACAAATTACTCCATAAATTTCAAGTTATACTAGCAATATTAAAAACACAAAACTACCAACATTCCATTTTGAAACAAACCATGAACCCGTGACCTCTTTATTACACACATATTCACCACTACCCCATGATCTCAAGATTATTTTTCAATATCCTAACATGGAATAAAATAAACCAAAACATATTATTAGGCCACATGTAATGTTTTCCAAGCTCAAGTTCCTAAAAAACTCATTCTTGGACTTCTTTATGATGTAAAAAGTAAACTTTCCAAATATAAATAATAAAATAAGGGTTTTTGTAGAATATTCCAGTAAAATTACTAAATCACACTGAGATATTTAATCTCCATCCTTAATATAACTGAATCTAGTCAAATAAACCTATCTTAGCCCATGAAAAAGTCTAGTTAATGATTTAAGCTAAGTTGTAGACTATTCTAACTCAATGTCTCCTTATTTTAAGTAGGTTGTAATACTTTTCATTATCCATGATAGATATTTTTTCCACTTACAACTCAAACACAGCCTATGATAAGAGTGAAATATATGGTGTAGTTAATTTTTTTAAACAAATAATACATGTTGTTGTCTATAAATCTAGTTTTGTTCTTTTTTCAGACACTAATAGCCATGGGTCATTATCTATCACTCAATATCTACAATATTTCCTTTTGGTTCTATGTGTAATAGAAAATATTTTCAAAGGAAACTGTTGTGATACATCTTTCCACAACATACGATAAACAAAATAAAATATTTATTAAGAACAATTTATCATTACATGTATCATTAAATTCTATAATCGTTGTCTATGATAACACATTTTTTTATAGTATGGTTAATTAAATTTCTTAAATTTTATCTATAAATGGTGTAACCAGTTGTTGTGAATAGATAAATTCTTGAATCATCTCTTATTTTAACAATGCATATAAAAAATTCACTAAATAAAATCATGTTATAGCAATGTGAATAATGAAATTATCATATTAAATCATAAGATAACAACTCATTGGTTTTGGAAGATGGTGGGTTTGTTAAAATCACTGCATGATTAAAGATGTAAAAGAAACCCATTTGGATATGTGATCTATCACTATTGAATCAACATTAAATGATGAACATAATAATAAACATGCACACCTTTATCATAGATATCTCTATCTTTTTCAATCATGATGTATTATATTTCATCGAGATGATAGAGATATGATCTAAATTCATATATATTATATAATATGAAAAGGATTTTCATAGATTACAATAAGAATATAGTAGAAAGAATTATATTCAAGAATATTCTAATATAATTTTTGATTATATAAGGATATCATAAAAACTATCTTGGGCAGTAGAATATTATGATAGGGTGATATTGTATGTAGGCTATATAAACATATCTTATTTTATGATGTGGTTGAGCTGTAATAACCTAAACTGAATTTTTTAATACATTGGGAAATGTTATGAATCATTCAGCCTTCAAAACCTTAAAGACATTAATGTTTTAATCTTTTATACATTAGTTTCCATTTATAAGTTTTTGTGTAGGTTGAAATGAATGAGAGAGTAATTGGTTAGGGGTTATATGGGATGAAACCAAAGTATTTACTCATATGTTTATGAAATGTATGATTAAATGAAAATATCACGGAGTATCCCCAAAGCCTATATAAAGTAGAATTATCTAAGGAATATAATGAATTTGATCTCATAATCCTCCTTTTGAAACTCTTCTCCCTTATATCTCTCTATTTCTATCCTTCTTTTCCATTAATATAATATTATATCATAAATAGTATTTCAATTATGCCCATTGAATTTGGGTGATTCCTTAAAATTCATTAATTCACCTTGAATGGATGATACTTATGGTTTTTCTTAAGTAGTATTCATTAAAATTTGATTATATTAAATAATAGAAAGAATTTATAGTGTAAGGTATATATATTTATTTAAATTATTGAATTATTCCAATTTCAAATGCATGGTGTTCAAAGGTTTCATGGTTTTTATGTTCCTTAGAAAGTTAGATTAATTATCAATCTATAATTAGAAAACATTCAATTGTATTGGAGCCTTTCCATGTAGTTTGAACTGTGAAATCATTTGAAAATAAAGGATTCTAAAATTGTATTTCCAATTTTTATACCATCCATAAAATATGGTAAAAAAAATTGCCCGATTAACTCATATCTTATGATATGGGGTATCATAACCTGAAATTCAGTGCAAACCCTTTGGTTTTTTTATAGGTTATACCATACGACATTGATATATCGTATTTTATGATTGTTCTTCCAAGGTTTTTTCAAAAATAGACAATAATATCAACTTTATGATACCCTTTTGTATTATAAAATATGGGTTTTTTTATCACATTTAATGATTGGTCTATCATTCATATATTTTGACTGGTAGTACATGAATAGTTTATGTATTATAGCTTATAAATCATATCTGAATATTGATTCAAAATCATAAAATATAATTTATTAGGAAAATAAATTTTATTTCTCTATTTTCATTTATTAGTTGAGTAAAATTATATATAAATTATTTATAAATTATAATAAAATGTATTTTTAGATATTAATTAATCTGTAATAGTGATTAAAAATTAATAAATTATAAAATATCTATAATTAATTAAATAAATAGTAATGAAAAAATTATTAATAAATATTTAATAATAATAAATATCAATATTAAAATATCATTTTCAAAATCAAATGTCATAACATATAATTTGGATATAAATAGATTATAAGTAAATTATAATTGTAATTTATAAAGATATTATAAATTACAAAATAATCCAAAATATAAAGTGATTATATTTAAAAAATATAAATTTCTCATAGTATTTAATTTGAGATGTTTAAATTACAAGGATAAAATTTAGAAATTATTTAACCCACATTATAATTATTTTGATAAATGATTTGTTTAAAGGTCTAAATGTTATTTATATTATATAAAATGTTTACATAATAGAAATTTAAATATAGAATGATTATATTTCATGAGATATCATATTTTAAAGTAAATTCCTTATCATGACTAACTTGAAAGAGTTAAAATTAGGAATAAATATAATGTGTTAATATTTTTTTAATTATAGAATGTTTATAATTAATTAAAAAGTGTTTATAATTTCTAATTTATTAATTATTCATAAATGTGTATATCATGTTTGGAAAATAAATAAAATGATTATTTATTTTTTTAATTCCTTTTGAATATTCATGTTTATATATTGTTTTTCAAATTTTAATATTTTGTATGCATTAATTTATGGGATAAATGTCATCTTATAAGTTTTCAAGTCTTGAATTACATTTTAGGTATGACAACATAGGATTCTATTTTAACATACCTTGACCATGGTTTTAATTAAAGTTATTAACTTGAATTTAGTTATTAAATATAGTTTATATATATTAGGTGTTAGAGTTGTGATGAATTGGATTCTCTGTTGAGTAAAGTATCCCAGGATAAATGGATTCTAGGTTGGACTTCCTATTGTCCGGGAGGATTGTGCTTAATTCTATAAAGGTGGAGGTTGGATTTCTATGGGTTTGGGCTTACTCATATGGAGATAAACTATTTCGTCTAATTATAAACCATTACATGAAAAGTTCATGTGCCTTATGTATAGGATTCATTTGGATATGTGTGAAAATGTTAAATTTTGATATTGGGAGAGTTAAAAACTACTAATTAGGTAAAGGGTTAAACATTAATTTAGTTTGAAAATGATAATCTGGTATATAGAATAGGGATTCCAAAACTAAATCATTAGAGGCATACATACATAAAGGAATAAAAAATGAGATAATAAATATATCATCATATAAAATAGTTATATAATGAATATACATAGGATGTATATTAAATTGGTGATAATTTTAAGGTAAATATCCATAAAATAATAAGTGTGAGATTACTTCTAAATCAGTACTTGTTAAGACCTCAATCATCCAACTGATTATGTCATGAAAATGATAAATGATCATGGATTATCTTGTGTATGGAAAGAAAGAAAAAAGGTTACCAAAATAGTTAGATTATTTGTTTTCGGTGTTTTATTTGGATTACACTTAGCTAGAAACCCCTAACGATTAGGATACTAGAGGAATATATTCTAGTAAATCCACATTCTGAATTTGGGTAATGAGTTATCTGCTCAACTATCCAAAATACCTACATGTATGATTGGAATGATGTTCTACCTAAATAACTACGTGAAGAGGGAAATTAGAAATCAGTGAAAAAATTAGTGAAATATGGGTCTTGGATCACTAATTCGATATGATGTATAGGGTTATCATTTTTTTTGAAGTACTAATATTACAAGACCCTATTAAATGATTGTAACACATGATTCTCATTTAGTAAATATTTTTTTTCAGATAATGGAATCATCATATTAAAATTAACCTTGAGATAAATATTGTATACCGAAATGTTAAATGGTATTAACTTCTTTAAATAGTACCAAAATTTGATCACAATTCTCATGGATGAAGGAATATTATATATGTTGGATGAACCCCTTCTTAAGATACTAAATGGTGAAGTTGTTCAACAAAAAATAATATATTCTTAGGAAAATAATCTAAAGAATTAACTAGAAGTATCTACTCTCATGCTTGAAACCATGGAATCCAAGTTATAAAATAAAAACGATACCATTGATGATTATAATATGATAGATAATATGAAATAGCACTATCAGGAAGAATCTAGTAATGAAAGGTATGAAGTATCGAAGGCTCGCTTTCTATATAAAATTGTAAAAGGAACCTCAGTCTCAACACATAAGCTCAATATGATTGGGTAATTGATTGACATGAGTGACTAGGTTATCTCCCTAGACTTTATCTATCCACAAACATCATTATAAAATCACTACTAGAAATATTTTGATGGATTACTATGATTTATAATGTGGATGTGTTCAATAATAATTTACCTAATCTTCTCAATATTTTAAGGATATCATACCATGACAAGGGAGTTCGTAGATAAAGTTCCATTATGATAGTTCTTAATGATAATGGTAAACCTTTTGTCTAGATAGAGAAGAAAACATCTCATAGAGAATCCATAGTGCCCCCATAAACTGAAGATGAAAAGTAAGTACAGTGATTTCATTATAAACAAACTAGACATTGGAAAAGAAAATTTCTTGAAACTTTACGTTTTTAAAGAAACCACAGGGGGATTCCCCCTAAAGTATTAGTGTTATAGAGTTCAATTTATATATTCAAAAGGGTATATGATACCAACTATATGATTCACAAGTGCTGTAAATATACAGGATTTTATAAGTGAAGGAAGAGTCAAAGAGATGAGTTGTAAGTTTTTTCAATAAATAGAGTAAACAGTTTCTTCATTGTAACAATCACTTCAATATTGGATTATTTAAAAAAAATTATTGTATCATTTTTATCTTAACATGATCTTGTAAAAATTCATTGTTTAGATGAATGAGATGAAGTTTTTTATACACATGTTTTATGATTATTCGGAATTCTATAACATTTTTGAAAATATACATGGTTAAAAGGAGTTTATCCAAGGTAATATGTTTATCCAAGAATATGTGGTAATATGATTCCACCACCAACAAGTGAATATATGGTAAATTCTTCTTTTAAATAAATTTTCAAATGCATAAAACCCCATATATGATATATAAATAATAGTTTATTATTTATGTATTCTCACTAAAAATAAATATAATTTATTTCCTAGAAACAAATTATTTTTTTTATCTTATCATGATGTCTTGAATAGGATATAGTTTCTAAGAGTATATTGGGATTATTTTTGGACTTATATAAGTTCAATGATAAAAAATAAAAGATCATTCTAGTAAATGTTCAATGTGAATTTCACTGGATATCCTAAAAGTTTTCTGATATGATGATAACAAAAAAAATGAAATATTTTCATTATTTACCACCATAAAGTGGATTAAAATTTATATACTAAAATAATTAAGATGAATTTTTAATGACATAATCTAAAAAAGTTACATTAATTACTTTTAGATTTAAATTTTAATGGAAATAGTTCCCTGAATGATGATGATGTACCTAGAAAATTTCTAAGTATAAAATAAATGTTATTAATAACATAATATTAGATATTGAGGAATTAAGGAGTCTAAATATTTTCAAGTATTAGAAAATTAGAAATATGATTCCTAAGTATCTCTATTATTAATGCAAGATTACTTTATAGAATTTTCTAACTAAATGGTTTAGTGGGATAGTTTTTCAGATAGTCATATAGTGATGTTGAAAGAATTTCATATAGATGTAACATTTTAATCAAAACATCAGAAAGTGTAAAAATAATAAGGAATATGAAAGTATACCATGTATTATATATTATATAGGATCTTAGGTATGGTTTTTTTAACTATTCTTAAGGAGCTTAAGAATGTAAAATGTATCTTGTCAACCTAACAGAAAACTCTTCATTATTATTCCTTAACTTTTGACTATATATATATTTATATATATATATATATATATATATTCAAGTGTAATGATAATTAACCTTTAAATTTATGATTATGAGTTTTCCCTAGCCATTGTTCATTAGGAATTATTATAGGATATAATGAAATATTATGCTTATCATGGGTATGATTCTCATATCAGGACACAAAATATGTGCATGAATTATAAAATGTATTATACATTGGATAACCCAAGAAATATGCCACATGGAGTGTCATGCGCTTTTTATTTTGTATACCAATGATGAATTGTCCATATTTGTAGTCTCCGTAAATTTGTTTGGTGAGATATCTGGCATGATAACATTCAATCATTGTTTACTTTCTTATTAAATCCTTGAGTCATATATAATTATGGGTGGTTGGGTGTGTTTTTGATCATGTCATCGATTAGAAAACAAACAAGATTTTATTTTTCCTCTAATATGATGGGAATTATATATGATCCATCAATTGAGATAGACTAAGGAAAGTTATATACATACATAGAAAGGTATATATGGTGTAATTTTCTACTTGGATGGGGTACATGAGATGTACTCATCTATAAAATAAATGAAATGTGATTTAGTCATTGACCTATATAGCATATACTCAAGGATTCGATAAAATTTTAGGAGGAGAAATTGGATTGACATACACCATGCCTCATGGTTAGTTGTTATCTTAGACAAAGTAAATGTATGAAAATTCATGTTATCATGTGATGTGGCTATTATAAATAGATATAAAGATACATGTGTTTGATGGTGATAAACTATATCCCTTTATAGCTTGAGTAGCACTAACTCTTGTCCAGAGGATTATATTTTCTTACATTTATTGATTCATGGATTAATATTTGTTTTCAAATCCACAAATTCCCCAACGATTGAAATTTTTGGATGGACATATGGGTATTGATTTTGACTCAAATAGATACTCCAAATGTGTTTTAATGTTCTATCCAAAAGATTTATCAATGGGATTTTTAAAAATTCATTGAATGTGATGTAACATAAGGTGAAGATAATGATAGTTTACCAAAAGTTTTTTGGAAAATATCCAAAAAAATATGATATGATTTCATAAGTTATAATATAAGATATGGTATGAGTTGAAATGGCATTAAAGTCCATTAGGAATTAGTGTAACTATAATATTGATAGGAATATTCCCAAAATCCATTAATATGAAATAATAAGATAAGGATTGATATATATTACAAATAGAATATGGAAAAAAGGATTATATTAAAGTATATACCTAATTCATATTTATTAATATAAGGATATTATAAAAACTGTCATGGGGAGTCATATTTTAGTTTAGTTTTATATCTTATCAGGGTAATATGAATAATTATGTTCATTATATTGTTGATCCATAATGCCATGAATCAATTGGTTTGATTCATTTAGAATTTTTGAGACTAATTATTCACCCTTAGTATTAATTAGTTTAACATTAAAATCTCTTATTCATTGGTTGTCATTGATAATCCATTTCATATAATGAAATGGATTAGAGGGTAATTGGGTGAGGGTTACATGGGATGTAACCAAAGTATTTAATCATAAATTTATGAAACTTACAAGTAAATTAACTTATTGGGAAGAATACTCATAGCCAATATAAATAGGCCTTATTTATTGGGAATAATTCATATTATCTCAACAACACTCTTTCTAAAACTCTTGTCTGATAAAGATCATTATTTATATCCTTCATTTCTTTTCAAATACAGTCATATCACAAATTATATAAATATCATGCCCAAAGAAATTTTTTGATTCATTAAAAGTTTTGGATACACCTTAGATGGAAGAACCTTTTTGTTTTTCCTAAGTTTTATTCATCAAAAACTGATTGAAGGGGGAAAAATCAAGAATTATATGGTCTTTGGTATGCATATCTATTTTAATTATTTTATTATTTGAGTTTCAAATTCATTTTTTTCTTTGTTTTCAAGGATTATATTCACTTTTCCTAGTTTTATTAATAGTTAATCTATTCTTAGAAACCTTTCAGGAGATCCCAGAGTGATAACCTAATGACTCTCTCCTCCAAAAGTTGTACACTAACAACTAGAATCCTTATATGATACAAGATGATATTAAAAACTCCAATAGGTGATATAGAAACCTCTTTGATGATAAAAAATGGATTCCCTAGCTTGATGATAGCTCTAGATATAGAAATAATTAAATTTACCCACTAATATGAGGATCCACAACCTTTATAAATTCATTCTTCCTTAAATGAAGATTATAAATATTCATCTTTATATCTATTTTCATAAATTATATTGGTGATTTTATGTGAGTTATTTATGGCCCATTTGGTCCTACTACATGTCTAGATTCTAGAATTATCAGCATGATCAATGTAATTAAATTGTAAAAGAAATGAAATTGATACAATCTATAGATGTAATGTGACTCTAATACCATCATTTAAGCTATCAAGAATGGGAAAATTCATTTATCATGGAATCTTACAATTATATGGATGAAATTAATTGATTTTATCTCACCCATTAACTATTTCAATACTCATGCTTCTTGTGAATCAAACTACTCGGTTGATAGTCTTACAAATAAAGGGGTGACTATTAATGAGCTTATCTTTTCTAGTGTTATACTATAGGATATTTTTTCTTTATTAAAAAGAGATTATTATAAAATATCTTTATTTAGACTTATCTCATCTTCTTTTTTTAAATAAGATAGTATTTTTCATATGGAAAAGTTCTCAATTTTCCTCTTAAAAAGAAGATCAAGAGTCAGCTTCCAATGTTTGGTATCCATCATGCATTACCCATAACATATGACTATTGAGAAAATAGTCATTTGAATGTTTAAAAATATTGTAATCAATTTGTATAACCATATATGAATCATATTAATGATTCAAAACATAATAAAAAAATAAAAAAGATGTACTAGTATCCATGTTGTCAATTGTATTTCATTTTCCTATTGTATTCTATGAAATATACCAATCATAAAATATGATTCATTAGTTTTAGTGAATTTCAAAAAATATCCCACTTGAACTAAAAATCCCTTAAGTACATTATGAAAAACTTCACAACAATTTGTGAACCCATTCAAACTTCATCGGATATAGTTTTTTCAAAATATTTTTATTTTATAACAAACACTTTGTCCATGATTTGAAATTTATTATAAGGCCTAACAATGTGACCCTACGTGCCTTTGTATCTTAGATATAAAATATAAAATCCCGATTTCATATATGTAAGAAAAGAATAGTCTCTAAAAAAATTCTAGTGCTACTCAAACTATAAAGTGGTCTATTGTAATCTCAATCAAACATACTCATATCTCGATATAAACAATTCCACCACAAGATATATCATATGAATTGTATGTATATCAATATAATCCATTTTTTCATGTCATTATGTTAATACTGGACATGGAACATGTCAATATAGTATAGGATATCTCACACATTCATGGTTATCCAAAATAGACTGGCCAGTTTTAATGAATACATCATGTGTTATTCATCCATGCATTTCCTCATAATAATCCAATCAAGGTTCCAAATGTCTTTTTTTGTAATAAAATTAAAAAAAACCCTTCCTGGTTAATCTATAACTAGTGTAATGATCAATAACATACCTAAACACCCATAATTAGTTATTTTGCAAGGCTTATATAAGAAAGGCATCAAAGTATGAAGGTTCACATGCTATGTTTCATTCCAACCTCATGTAATTTGGATTTATAATAAGCATAAACTCCTAAGTATATAAATGACCATATGATATTCCATGTGATATACTTTGGTGTGATATTCTAGATAATAATACTCAAATAATTACCATGAGATTATGTTATTTATATCACATACAACTCATTGTATCATGTACAAGATTCTACTCACACTAATCTTTACATATCATCACAACCCATAATACTCTGTGATGATCATCAATTAGATACAACCAAAAGTCTTACTTTAAAGGGATATTATCATTCTATTTTTCATGTAATATAAAATTAACATATATAAATAAATAATAAATGTATATTACCTTTATTATAAAATCTTGAAATATTTTATAATCATTACATTTTTAAAGGTTGGGGCCAAAGCCTCAATTTATTATTTAAAGAAAAGATCTATTTTAACTGGGTACAGAGACACCCACTGCATAGACCAAAGGCCCATGGCCAAGTAGCCTGAATACAAGGCTTGAAAGCCCATTTTTTTCCCAAAGGGCCCTTCGGTGAACAGTGCTACTACAATACCTGAGCTGTTACAGTACCATCGCCGCTAGAGGTTCTACTACAGTTCATCCACTTCTATAGTGTCACTACAGCTACAGTAACCTAGAAATTAGTCCCTTCTTGGATTTGATCCTAGGTCTTTTTGATTCCAATAAGGAGCCTCTACCACTTGGGTACAGTCTCATTGGCCATTACATATAATATCTCATGTATCTAATTCTTTGATATTCAATATAAAACTCAAGTTTTTTGTGTTAATGGTTTTCTCAAAGGATATGTTACATATTATTTTGTATCCACCCAATAGATATTTACATAAACTCTCTCAATGATCTATTGAATGAGATGGTTTTTTTGAAGGATGTGTTTAGTATATTGGTGAGATCTGGGTTCCTTATGCTAAGTAGTAGCTCTATTTTTTCATATTAAATATCAATATCTTCATCAATTCTAGGAACCACCGAAAGTTCAGTAAAAAAATTCTTTATCGAAACGAGTTCCTCTATAACGTTTGATATAGTGATATATTCTTCAATGATTCTCAAGTCTACATTAGTGGATTATTTATAACACTTCCAACTAATAGTCCCATTATTGAGAAAAATAAGAAACCATATTGAGATCTCATATAATCATTGTTGGGTTATAAATTAGTATTAGTGTTTCCCCTTAAAATGAGATCATATTCTTATGTACGTAAGGTTGTTATTAATTGAAATCTAGTGACTCCCATTAGGATTATATTGGAATCTACTAGTTGGCCTCAAAACATAATTGAAATCTTGTTTAGTACAAAACATGGTATAAATTATAGATCTTATGGATAACACCTAAATAATTCTATTTATACTTTATAACTCTTTATAAAGATCCTAAATTGACCTAAGATTTGTTCCATGAAACACTAGTAAAGACCCCTTCTTGGAGTTCCCATTCTAAAATACATTAGCACTTTACTAATATATGTTTTTTAATCATTCTAAGAAGCCTCTTAGATCTATCCCTATAGATATTCATACCTAGTATATAGGTTTCTTCACCCTTGGCTTTCATTAAGAAAATTTTCCCTATAATAACTTTATGGAGTATAAAGTTGGGATATCATTTATGAAAAGAAGTATATTATCCACATATAATATTAGAAATACCACAAGACTCCAACTAACCCACTTATATATATAAGAATCATTAGTGTTTTTAACAAAACCAAACTCTTTGATTGTACCACCATATCTGATATTCCATGTCTGAGAATCTTGATTCAATCCATTAATAGAATATTATACATTCAAATAATAGAAAACTCAATTATATCATATGCAAAACCATGAATAAATATTGTTAAGAAAATTAGTTTTAAAATCAATTAAATATTACATATTATCATAATGATTTTTTGTAATAGGAAAAATATGAATGGACGTTATCCATTAACGTCACCTACTACCATCAACTCCAAGTACAACCAATATCTTCCTACAATGTATCCCCCAAATAATTCAAGTTTCTACTTTGATGAATCTATGTAAAATTCAAATATATAATACCATCTCTGACTAGTTCTCTTTCTATATAGGCACAATATGTGTTGGCCCAAGGCCCATGTTGGGGAATGTATAAACATACTTGGTAGGACACCTTGAAAACCATAAGAGGCACAAAGTTACATGTAAAATCAAATATCCTAGTATTAAGAAGTAGATGAAAGGAATTAAAGTAAAATAATACATATATGTTTATCATTAGAAGTCTCATGGACCTTAGAAGTCATGGTCAATACAACTTCAATTATCAAAATTCACCTCACATAAGAACCTAACTATGCTAAAAAATCTAGACCATTTATATTAGATGGAAATATTTTCATCATATATTGAATCCACCAAGGTTTCTAAAGGTGTCACAAGACACTAATAAATATAAAATTATCAAAACTTCTAAACTACTTGTCATTGTCATATGCCGCAATGGGATGCCTACTCATCATTGAAGCATGATCTCTAGTTAGGAAAAGTAACATATCCCTAGATGACACCTCGGGAGAGGGAATTCAACTCAGGGGTAGTGTCATCACCCAACCCACATGGTCCATCTTTGATTGTGATCAGCTAAGTGTGACACCCCATGTCTACCCCCAATATGTTGAGGCCGAGTGAAAAGCACTGAGTTGGAATATTACACACCTAGGAGGGCTTAGACTAAAGTATATATACACATGCATGCATCTCCATACACTGTATGATGAAGATATAAAATATAAAACTTGTAAAAAATAAATGCATAACATCTATCCCAAATTAGAGTATGACACATGTACGGGAAATCATAATGGACCAAATACAATCCCACTAAAAAAATAAATGTGTCCAACTGGAGAGAAAAAAGGTGATTACTATAAAATGAAACTCCTAGAACCAAAAATTATTTCTATATCAACTATGACCTACCTAATCTTGGTATACCTAGGACCCCATCAAAAGTCCTATTGTATATATAATACATGACACGTGTGGGTAGATCCCAATCAGGGGTGAGTATAACATACCATGTAGGACACAACAAAATCACCAAACATAAATCCTGAAGTGAGTATTCAGATAAACATCATGATGGAATATCAATAATAATATGAAACAATAAAAATAATAATATAAATATAATCAATATAGACACCAAGCCTTAAATAAAGTACTCAATCATACTTCCATCCTAGTACACTGATCAATCCTTCAATGTAACAGTCATCCGAAAGACCTTACACCATGAGTCATATTATCATTGATGGAACTCGTTTGATAGATCATGTCTATTAGGATTCACCGTGAATAAGGTATAGGATATATCTTAGAATACTCCAATAAATATATAGGGGATCACACCTAAGGCCTTTGGGGGATTCCTAATCCTAACAAGAGTAACCCTTCAGGTAGGGGATCGAATTTCCTTTTACAATGGTCATGTGATTCATGACCCTAACTAGGGAGGAATAAATGATATAGGATCACACCTCATTCCACATATAGGTATTCCTAACTCTACCTGAGAATAATCCCATATATGGGGATCACATCCTAGGCTTTGAACATGATTCCACAATATACCCTCATAGGGATGGACAAAGGGAACACACCCTATAAATATTGGTCTAAACTGAAAAGAATGAGGGCCTCAACCTATGCTAGGAAAATAAAACTATGTGTCTGGGATATAATTGGAGTTTATTGGATACCTCTAGTCTTAACAAGTTTTATGGATGATGTGCATGTACTAGAGTCTATGCCTGTGTACTATGGTTATTCTTGTATACCTAGTTGTATCTAGGTACTCTAGCTATGTCTATGCTCGTGCAATCTGGTCATTCCATTATACATGATCGTGTTGGTTCCAATTTACCCTATGGGTATATGTCTATCCATCATCACTGAGTCACATGGAGAGTATGGGGTAAACATGGAGAGTGATTTTTAATTTTCATGAAACCATGGTCGTTGTAGCAAGGGACTACATGGCGTATGTTCATCTAAACTAAAAAATGTGTTTTTTATGATTTTCTAGAAATTATAGAATGTATCTGGTGTCTTCTCCCATAGAAATTACACCTCTAATATTATTTTATAATCTATTGAGTAACTTAGATTAGAGTTATCCAAACTCGATCCATCGTAGGTGACCAGATTTCGTCCATCCAATCACTCAGGAAATTCCTTCCATCACACTGTACCGCTGCAATGCCAATCCGTGAACTAAATAACTCTTGATCTGACCATCGATCCTCCATATTCATCATCTCACCTCATTTGTTCCATCAATACTAAAACTAAACCCCCATAAATGATCCTTTACTCTAATGATCAATTCTGAAATGTTTGATTTTTGGGTATTTCTCAAACATCTGGTAAAAAAGAAATAATGATGAAGATCGTATAAAGAAAATGGGGAGAAAATAACAAATCAATAAAATGTGGGACAAATCTTGTGAATTTTTCAAATTGGTCTCAATTTTTCTACGATGAATAGGATGATTATGTAGAATAATCAATGTTCAACCAAAACATTATCCATTAATAATTCTAGGAAGATAAATCAGTTCATTTCAATAATAATAGACCTGTAAATCAATTTATTAGAGGAATTGATTCACATTAATCATGGGATAATAAAATAGGGATTAAAACAATATAAATAAACACCTTACCTTGAAGATGTATTAATCGTTGATGAAGAATGGTTTTACTTCATTTACATTGGTGAGTTCCATGAATTCCTTTGCAAAATGATCATTGCACCATGATCCATTTTCATTCATCAAAGTCTCTCCCATGATCTCTCCAAATCCCTATGGTTATGTAGGTAACACTATGATTTTCCCATAACTTGTATAAAATAGAGAGAGATGTAGGTCAATGAAATTAAATAAAAAAATTATTCCATTAATTTATTTATTGATTATTGAACAGTGGCTGCTCTCTACAAAACACCTGACACCAAAAAAGATTATGTCAATCCTAGGGAAAACTCATATTTCGTATTTAATGGAAATATTATATTTCCCATTACAAAAATATTTTTGGAGTTATTCCATTATTTATAAAAAAATTAGAAGTGTGATATAATATATTTAATATTTTAATTATATAATTGTCGAGGCTCCATGGGCCCTAGATTCCCACGATAACTCAATGCATGGCTCTAAAAATATTTCATACAATATTCCAAAGTATTGTAAGGAAAAAAATAGATTCATTAAAATATTACTAAGTCAAAGATTTTTATCCCCAAAATAAAAAATTCCCATGCAAAAATATGATGCAACTGAGCTCACATATGGTTCTCACACTCCTAGGTTCTCCCCTAGAGATTATTGTGCTTCCACGGGACATGCACCAAGGAAATAAATAATCCAAGAAAGTTCATATTATACTAATCCTTGATCCATATTTGGTAAACTCTGAATGTTTCTCCATCCTTGATGTCCATATCTTCTCAATCGATAACATGAGATAGGTCGTGTGCATACCTCTACAACTATGACACATGGAAGACATTGTGCATCTAGTATAACTGTGGTGGTAGGTCCTAGAGGTTCACTACATTACTAACCCTATGAAGTATCTATAAAGGTATAATGAATTTCAAATATATCTTTCCTCACCATCCAAATCTCTAAAATCCCCATTGAGGTGAGACCTTAAAGAACACATGGTCACCCTCCTCGAACTTTAGAGGCCTCCATCATCAGTCTTTATGAGAATTTTGAGGGCTCTGGTAAGTCCTCATCTATTCCTAGATGATCTTTATTTTTTCTTTTATCACTGGAACTAACTCTAGTCTCATGAGTGCTAATTCCCCTTGATCATTCCAGTGTAGTGGTGACCTGGAGATTTTCCCATACAAGGCCTAAAATGGTGAAATATCAACGATGGATTGGTAACTATTTTTATTTGCAAACTCTTCCAAGGGTAGATGATCCTCCCAAATATTTCCAAAGTCAAACATGAAATCCCAAAATGTGTCCTCTAAAACTTTAATGGTCCACTTAGTCTGGCTTTATGCCTAGGGATAAAATGATGTTTATAACTACAACTAAGTCCCAAAGGCCTCCTAAAATACTCTCTATAGTCATTATGTGAATTGATCAAAATGGTTTATAATGATCCTCAAGCTAAATCTTTGATGTTAGAATATATCCAACATATAAAGTTATCCCAAGCTATCTAATAAACTCTACTCCATGGATATTTAGTGGCATGAATTAGTCAGTCAGTCAATAATCTTTCAGATAATATCATGTCCTATTGATGATTTTGGAAACCCTATCATCAATTACATCTATATCCCATCCAACATACACTCTATAACCTCAAGGGTTTGAGTTAAACCTGTTAGAACATGGTGCTCATCCTTCACCTATAGAAAATTCGGGCAATAACAGACAAACTTTGCAAGACCCTCCTTTATCCCTAGCCACCAGAACTAGCGATGAAGGTTCGGGTATATATTATCCAATCCTAGATGTAACTCTAAGTGGGATGTATGAAAATACCTAAAACCATCCTCTCATAGAGTCGCTGGTACCATGGTCCTCCCTTGGAAAAATATGATGTCCTCCCCACCTTTAGAAAATCCATTAGGAGCACATCTAGTGAAAATATAAATACACAAGGTCTCACATTTGGTATCATCATGCTAAGCCTCATTAACATGTTATAGATTTTTATGGGTTGTAAATATTTAATAAAGGTAAGTTTCACCATCCTTATTTTCTAAGGGAAACTGCAATGTGGCCAACTACTCTAACTCCTCACCCAACAACTGCAAACAAGATCTCTTGTTTAGAGATTATGCCACCACATTCCCCTTCATGGGTTATAGACTATCTTGAAGTCATGATCCTATAAGAAATATAGCTATCTCCTCTTCCTCAGGTTAATATATTTCTACAAAAAGATTTATTTGAGACTCTTGTGTTCATAATAGATGATAAATTGCCCACCCATAATGTAGTTTTGCCACATATGCAGGGCAAAGACTACCATTTACAGCCCTAGATCATGGGTCACATAGTTATACTCATGAGGTCATAACAGCTAACACCCATAATAAATTACTATTTTCCTCTAAATAAAAACACATCTAAGACCAGTTTTGAAGGCATTACATAACACAACATACTCAACACCCTCCTCTAACATTCTAAAGATGGGGGCACCTGTCAAACATTGTCAGAACTCTTGAAAATAATGTTGTAACTTATCTTTACACATGAAATTATTCCCATTTTGGTCTAAAATAATCCTAGGTTCCAATATACTTGATAAATAGATCATGAATCTCCAATATTATTTTGTCTTCCCAAGGAATATCTGCACTACTATCACACTCTTGAGTGGCTATTGAACTAACACTCCCTTAACTGTCACTAAGTCTACTGTTAATCCCTCTTATAAGATGAAATTTCTCAATAAGTGGACCTATTGAATCCCTAAATTACACTTTGAGATATTCCCATAAATATAATGATGTTGGATTATGTATAGGACCAACCTTAAGTGTCTCACGTACACTTCCTTTTAAACCGAGTACACACGGATATCATTGATGAATACTACCATGAACCAATCTAAGAAGGGTTGAGTGTACTATTAATGAGTCCCATGAACACTAATAAGGAATTTTTCATGTCTAAAGGAATCACCAACTTCTTATAGTGACCATAGAAATTACATAAGGTCATCTTAGGTATATCCCCATCTCAAACTCAGTGTAGGTGATAGCCCGACTTGAGGTCAATCTTTGAGAACCACTTATCCTCATTCAACTAGTCGAAGAGTTAATAAATTATCTTCAGTGGATATATATTCTTTAAAGTCACCTAATTCATGAAATGGTAATCCACACATAACCACAAGCTCCCATTCACCCTCTTGGTGAACAAAACTGGGGCTACCTAGGAGGAAACACTAGGTCAGAAAATGTCCTTCATCTGAAACTCCTCCAACTACACCTTTATCTAATGATATTCTATGAAATTCGTCCAATATGCTGGCATGGATATTAATAAAATTCATATATTCAATTATATATAGAATTTGATCTTTCAGTGGAGAGGTAAGCCTATAAAATCCTTAGAAAATATGACCTCATACTCCACCACCATAGGAGAAAGCTAAAACATTCTAGTATCTACTAATCCTTGGGTAATACTATCCAAATGATGTCTAATTGTTTATATATTCCTATGTATAAGCCTATCATACCATTCCTAGGTTTTATTTACACATAATAAGGAAAAACTAATCCCATCAACTCAGAAACACCACATCCTCTACCTAAAACTGTCAATTTTTTACATCAATCATGGATACAAATCCATCCCTAGAATGGTGTTATAAACCTTCATAATGGTCATTAATAGACCCTATTGGAAGTTCTATCCAACAAGAGTTATGTCACACTATTATTATAAGTTTTTTATCTCTAAATATCCTCCAGTACAAGTCACTAACCACAATGGTTGACCTAAAGGATACACCAAAATCTCTAGATCCCAAACAAAGAATGTGGAAAGGAAAAAATTTCTTATACCAAAGTCCCTATATACTATATATATAGTATATAAAAGAAATATCCCACCTTGAATCATCCCTAGAGCCTCTAGGTACTAATATTACAAAGCCTAAAACTACCCTCAGCCCTAACCACAAGCTCCCTAAGCCTAGTGTAGACCACCTAGGGGTGGTGGGAGCAACATATCATATCATCAACCACCTCCTTCTACTCTCCCAACTCCTCTGACACATTTTCACATTGTGGACCTCCTATTTCTAATTGTGACCTCTTTCTAGGTACCCCATAAACATTCTGCCTATCATCTACATGGATGTTCAGAATGTCCCATGTGAGATTCCCCCACCCATCGTAGGAGTATCACTAATTATACCTTGGCTAAATAGAATCATCTTGTGAGCCCTAAAATATTGACCCTTAGACCTAATACATTCTATAGAATCACCTCACATGCTTGGAACCCAAATTATTATGTCAAATTCCAGATATTAACATATACACTTCATAGTTCCCATTACTACTAACAACTTCCAGTGTCTACTCATCGACAAAGCTCTCCACTACCAAAGAATGCTCCAGTACTCCACCATAGGTAGGAATGTTTAGATACATCACACCATCCCAAATATCCTAGAATATTCCATGATTTATGATCCATTATTATAATAACTCATCTCTAACCATATCCATAGAGTATCTTGGGAGGTTAATGAACCTTGAAAAATACACTTCCACCATCACACAACCCTACTAAATCTCAAGAATCCCATGGATGCATACTGCTCAAAATGTTCCCAGATAGAACTCCTATATGAAGAGAAACTATAACTATGTCCTTGAAATATCCATATCACCATATATCTAAGTCACCAGACTCAACCATCTCCCTATATATCCCAGAGGAAGGCACACTTCGAGGACCACAGTCTGATCTGGAGGGGTCCTGACAAGGTGAAAAACACACCTAATTGCCTCATTCCAGTCTTATTCTACCTTGGGATCTAGATCTCCAAAAACCTAAGGGTTCACTACCTCTAAAACTCATAAATTTATCTCTACCTAAACATATCATTCACTGGTATTATTAATTAAACCTCCTATATAGCGGGTAGTGGTATGGCTAGAAAACCACCAGGAGATACCAACTCCTGAACAAATCTCTACACCAAATCCACTCCACTCTGTGGATCATCCTCTACATCCTAATTCTTAATCCTAAATAGCTATCATCATAGAGGCATCCTAAAAAGGTCAAGGCGCACCATGGTCAACGATTATATAACGGGATATGATTCAATAAGGACATGGACGTCGTAACTCATTACTATATGATTTGTGTATTGATGTCCTCCTTACAACCGGTTTCTACGCTTACCAAGAAAATAATAATGTTATCAGATTCCTAATGAATAAATATGTCGACCGCCACAACATCACAGGGTTCCCTAGCCAGAGATCTGAACTCAAAATAGATTAAAACCATTTCCCTAGTTTTAAACCAATCCTCATAGTTATAAAATCTACAAACTCTTGTCCTAATATGATCCTTTTTTGATACAAATTTGTCCTGAATCGAACCACTAGGGTTTACCAAGCTAGATGTAATCCTAGTGTGACAACCCAAGCCTACCTAAAATAGGCCCAGGGATGGAAACAAGTGCCATTTAGGTGTACCACACACACGGGAGGCCTTATCCTAAAGTACCTATACACACTCATGTATCTCTATATAAAATTATAATGAAGAAAGAAAAAGTACAATTGGTATAATAATGCATGCATAACATCTATCCTATATCATAGTAACACACAAGTATGATAAAGCATAATTCCCTAATAAAATTACACCAAAACTATAAAAGAGTCTTACCTACTAGAAAGAGGGGAATATAGTCCAATGAAACTTCTACAATCAACCATTACATCTAGATCAACTATGATCAGCTTACTCCTAGTCCACCTAGGACCCCACTAAAAAGAAAATCATATATATAATACACAACATTTGTGGGAAGATCCCATACAGGGGTGAGTATAACATAACCAATAGGACACCATAAAATCACCTAAAATAAAGCATCAAGAGAGTAGTTGGCCCAATATTATAAAGGTATGTCAGTCATAATATGAGACAATAAAAATAATAACCAAGATATACTCAACATAAAATCTAAGTGTAAAAGTAAGGTTAAAACCATATAGCCATACTTGGATCCTAGTCAAGTATTTAGATTAATTTTCATCTAGGAGAACTCATTCCACATGTCTTTTTATCATGGATCGCATTCGCCCAAGATTTTGTGTCTTTCTGTCCTTGCTATGAAGTAGTTACATAATAGATATCAGATGATATTGATACATAGATAGAAAATCACACCCAGGTCATGTGGGAGATTCCTGGTCTTAATAGGAATAACCTTCTAGGTAGGGAATTTAATGACCTAGTATATTAGTCATGTCATTTCTGGCCCTACCTAGGGAGGAATAAATGATAGAGGATCGCAAATCTGGATACACATAGGGATTAACGACTCTATCCATGAATAACCTCATAAATGGGGTCACATCATATGCTCAAGATTTGATGCCTCACGGTACCCACAAAAGGATAGACCAGGGGAACACGCCATTTAGATATTGGTCTAAACTAAAGAGAATTTTGGACTCAACCTACCCTGGGAAAAGTACGTAGTGTGTACAGGATATAAATTGAATATCATGGCTACCTCATGTCATCCATTGTGCTCCAAACCATACCCATGTACTATAGACCATACCCATGTGCTCTGACCATGCCTCTGTACTAGGTCGTGTCCAAGTACCATATCCAAGTCTGTGTCCATGTACTAGGTCAAGCCCATGTACTCAGGTTTTTCCTATGTACTTAGTCATGCATATTCCCATGTACACTAGGGATGCACACTGATTCATCATCACCGAATCACAGGGCGTGCATGGTGTATATATGACATGTGATATTTAATTTTCATGAAACCCTAGACAATATAGTAACATAATACACTTCATGTGTTTATTTTAAATGCATATCATATACTTCATAATTTTCCAAAAAGTCCAAAAATCCCCATGTGTATTCACTTGTTCCACTACCACCTCTGATACAGACACAAGATACACTAAGAAACTTGAATATAGTCTTCCCTGAACTTGATCTGTCAATGGTGGAGAGATTTCATCCATCCAATCACTTTTGAAATGTCTTCTATCCCACCATGTTGTCACAATTCCAAACATAAAAATGAAGAACTTATTATCTGACCATTGATCATCTAAATTCATCATCCCATCTCATTAATGTAATAAATATTGATACTAAACTCATAGAAATAAACTCTTTCACAAAATATTTATTGCGCACTGATTAGTTTGAGTGTATTTATTGAACCACCAGACAAAATAAATACTGAAAATGATCAGACGAAGAACATGGGGTGAAAATAACAAAACAAAAAGGTCATGAATGAATCTAGACCATTGCTTGGGTTTCCCTCAATCTATCGATGTAAAAAATTTCAAATATGGAGAATAGTACGGGTTTAACAAAAACAATATCCATTCCTAATTCTATGAAGATAAATAAATTCATGGAAATAGAAAATCATCCCCCAAATCAATTTTTTAGATTAATTAATATGTGTTCATCATGGGATAAAAATAGGGATTAAACCAACATAAAAATCAAGAACTCAGGTTTGGAATGATCTTTGATGAAGAAAGGTTCTATATTTTTTCTATTGGTGAGATCCAAGAACTCTATTGAAAAAAAATCACCACACCATGATCCATTTTAATTCATTGAAGGCTCTCCCATTATATCTCCAAATCCCTAAGGTTATGCAGCTAACCCTAGGATTTTCCCATAACTGAGTTTAAATAGAGTGTGTGTTGGTTCATAGAAATAAAAGTTAAAAAATAAATTATTTCATTAATTTATTTATTCATTATCTACCCATGAATTCTCTTTTACAAAACACTAGATACCAATAAATATTATCTCATGCCTATGGTAAAAGTCACATTTTGGATTTAATGGAGGTATCATATTTTCCTTTTGAAACACCATTTGGAAGTAGTTAAATTATTGTAGAAAATATGCTTATACATGATATAATATATTTAATATTTTTATTATATGAACACTGAGGCTCCCTGACCCCTGGAATGTGACACTAACACAATGCCTATATATGAAAATATTCTTTAAAATATTCCAATTTTTACAAGGAACAAAAGAGTTCTTATAGATAGAGGATTGTTCCTTGGGACATAGGGGACACCTAACCCCATCTGTATTGTCCCATAGGATGGGATCACATACTTGAATATAGGTAATGGGATACCTAACCCTATATTGGGAATCGATAGAGGATCACAACACTAGGACAACTGGGTTATACCTAACCCTATCAATGATCAACCTATAGATAGGGGATAACACATCCACTACAATAGGGTGGTATATTGGATCCTATCCATAAGTACCCTACAGATAGAGGATCACGCAACCTAAGTAGTGTAGTGGGATATTTATCCCTGTTAGAGGGGAGACAAGAGGCTCTACCATCACATCCTATGAAAAAAACCACTTAGAAATGATTTTTTGAAGGTACAAATTCAATATAAATGAAAGTACAAGCCATGTGCAAGGGGGAACATGAAATGTCATCCAAATTCAAAAATTCAGTCATGTGTTACCATTCAACATGGCATGTAAAAGATTAACTACATAGTGTGTGATATGAGTTACACAGCATGAGGGTCTGGGTTCAATACTCGAGATTCACCACACTGCCTATATAGTGTTTTACCCTGGGTTATATAGGTGTAGCATAGTCATAAATGACATGTAGGATGCCTTCAATCCATGGGTGGGTACTTTATATATATGGTGAGTCAGTTTTCTAAGGACACACAATGTATAGGCCAAAATATAATATTGTGTAACATTTCACTCAGACATGAAACCATGTCAGTGCATTTTTCAGGACACATGGTGTGTGTTCTTCCAAACTATATGTCTTGTATTCAGGATTTTCTCATAAACTATACCTTCTACCCCAATCTTCGTCAAGTCCATTAATTTTATTGTAACCCTCACCAAAACCACTTCTTTTCATGTTTATTGAGTCTGGACATCTCATTAGAGATCTGATTATGGCCATTGATCGCCCAAAAATTAATCTTTATTACATTTAATCATACACAAACATCCTTCAAATGAATCATCCATGGAACCACTATCATTAGAGAATTATTTTTATCCACCTAAATCTATAATCATGTCCTCCAATTGAAGTTCATTATCTTATATGAACCTCCATATCTCATAAATTCTTCTATATAGAAATTCACTCTCGTTGTCTCTAAAATAAAAATTTCATCCATTATTCATTGGAGAAATGGACTTTAATCA
The DNA here is from genome assembly GCA_963277665.1 of Viscum album. Classification (NCBI taxonomy): domain Eukaryota; kingdom Viridiplantae; phylum Streptophyta; class Magnoliopsida; order Santalales; family Viscaceae; genus Viscum; species Viscum album. Next base: position 1,506,017,860 of record OY728151.1, on the reverse strand, counting down.
CTACTTCTCATCACTTTTTCATACCAAATCATGAAAATATTTTTCTTCCATATCCATGAAATTATAAAATCTTCAGTGATCATGCTCGTTTTGTAGACCATGTAGTTGAATCCAAACAAAAACCTGAAAACCATTACAAATCACACAATGAATTTATCTATGAAAATAGTTAAATCGCCAACCAAGAATATAATCCAATTATGAATGTAAATAATGGAGTTAGGAATCAGATAAATAAAACAACATGTGAAAATAAATATCAAGTATGATTGATCATCGTCTATGATCATAGAAATTAATCATACAAGGATTAATTATAGGTTCCAAACAAATTATCCAAAAACCATAATATCAATAAAAACCTAAGTTTATAGAGCCAAAAAATTAGCTGGATTGTGGATTAAATATAAGTAGAATTAATAAATTATATCATAAACCATCAAGGATGAGTAAATAGTATATAAATAAAAAATATCTACCTCATAAAAGGATCGATCATTGGGGAAGGGAACACTCGTTGGTGATTTTGCTGGACTCGTTTCGGTCATCATCGATCCTTTATCCATAGAGTGTTTTCTAAAATTTCCACTATAGGGATCTCCTCTCAAGACTCTACCCAGATTATATGGATAACTCTAGAGGATCCACCAATGTGAGAAATAGATAAGGTATTATTTGGGTTGATTAATTAATTATAAAATTAATTAACAAATCTATTCCCTATTTAATCCACCTGCAACTATGCTCTGTAGAAATTCTTAATGATAACAAAACATAAACAACACTTAACATAAAGGTCGTGTTATATATTTAACCATTATCAGTTTTCACATCCAATACAAAATTTAATTTATAAATTCATTTTCTAATAAATTATTTCATATGGAATAAAAAAAATATAATATTTTTATGATATTATTTTTTTGAGTCCACATAGTACTCTCTTTTCCACACAAGCTAAACCCAAGGTTAAACACCATACACCATAACCTATAGAACCATCAAATTTTTTGAGGTTATATATTAGGGAAAATTTACTATTTTACCCCAAGTAAAGAATTTAAGACTTCAAAACTCAAAATTGAGTTGAGTCTAACTTGGATAAAATTAGGGTCACTACATCATGCTCGTCGTAAAACTTATTATCCATGGACTAGATCTTGTATATTCATAAATAAAATGTATTGTTCTCCTTAATAAAAATGATGTAGTGGGTTTTCATAGATATCATCTCTATAAAGTTTTAGTATTTTCATGTGATGGTGATCACATGTTTTACTTAGCATGTGCACTCAATTCAAGATTCATCTGAACTCATTGTATGAGATCAACCTCACAAACCTCCAACTATCACCCCCAAATAGTTCATTGATAAGGAAAAATATTCTGGAATCACCACTATCCAAACATTTTAAATAATATTTTAGATAGTCATAAGAGAGAGAAATCCATCTATAATACATATACATAATAGGAACTTAAATTTACCATGCCAATAATGGAAAACTTATAAGGTTGCTTGATTTTTTAAAATCAAGTCAGTAGCCTTTGCCATCACCTTCCAGAAAAGAACAAGCTCTATCATCTCTAACTCTTAGTACAGAAGAAACATTTTTCATACATCAAAACCTCAACACTAAAACACCTAATTTTTTCCCATTCACATCATGAGCTTCAATAGTTTCACACCATTAGTCAAAAATATTCTGATTGGGTTTTCATCACTCATTTGTGAAAGCTATTGATTAGAACACCAATCATAAAAACCACCCAATCCATCTAATAAATGCCACAACAGTGCTTGTTGGGTGTATCAATCCCCCATAACCTTAATTGGATGGTCTTATCCTTTTAAATCTCCCTAATATTTCATCTCCACACCTAAATAAGAAACTTTCCTAAGCAATAAACATTTATGATCCCTCGAGAGAAATTCTTCCTTCGCACAAAAAAGGTTTGTGAAGGGATAGGTATACCTAAACAAAAAAATTGGCCATGAAACACTATGTACTATTCTTACTTGAGTGGTATATAATCAGGATTCCCATCATGACACCCATCACATGCCACAGAGAAGAATCACTATCCACCATAAGTAGCGGTTGATGTGATCCCCATTGTTAAGAAAACCTTCTAGTCTCACAATATTACTATGTAAAAATAAGACCCATATAATCATTCACACAAAATAATGGTTTGAGGATACCACCATTGAATGAAGTCAAGAAATTTCTCACTTTCCAAGAATGAATCAATATCCTAATTATAACCACTCGCATGTTTCTATTATTTCCTAAACATGTATTCCTTCATTGTATAATACCAATCACCATTCCACAACTGCGCTACTCTAATATCATTAACCTCTAAGGCCTTAGTTTAATATGTTCCAAGACACTCCATTAATATGAGTTTCATGAAAAAATATCTTGAAGGCCTGATTTACTCCACCATGAATCATCTCAATGATATATTTTTTCTTGAACTGGGTCGACCTTCCATCCAACCCGGCACCTGATCTAGCCCCTAACATGTCGTGAAGGCTATTCTTAATCCCCTTGAGATGTAAACAAGTTCATGGGAATATAAGAACTTATTTAGGATCCTTTTTCCCATTTATATACTAACTAACAACATGATATGATAAAATATTAAAAAATGGTATCCAACATCCATAGAAAAGAAATACAATAGAGGCATGATCAAGTCTCAAGTTACACTAACACTTTTAAAATCAAGGATCGAAATATAAAAATGGCAGGGGAGAAACAAAACTAATAAAAGTCTCTATGTGGAATGAGGGTTAACACCAACAATTTCCCAAACATAAACACTTTACAAAAATGGAATCTACTAATGGGAATGCCCACTACTCTCTCCATGGTAAGCCTTTCCTTTACCTCTGTCTGATAGAACAATGTCTATATAAACCCAAAGTGGTGTATGTAAGGTGTGTGATAACTTCCCATATCGGATCCCCCATATTGTAGCATTAATATCCATTATAAGATAAATAAATTTCAATTTTTTAAAAGAATATACAAAATTTAGTCTGAAAATAGGTTTTAAATTTTATAGGAGAATACAGAAAGCTATAAAATAAAGAAAATTTAATGAAAACATGAGAAAAGTACTATAGGAAAACTCCAAGTGTCTAGGTTATTTGGGACTAACTACATCGTATCTCAATGATCAAACATATTCCTTCCTAGGCATGATTTTTTGGATAGGATGCAACCAAGTTCCAATTTTAACAATCCATTTCACAATTTTTAGTTCATATTCCATCATAATCTTGCTGGGGAGATCTGGGAAAGGGCCCTACCAGCTCATTTATCTACTAGTCCTAGCATTCCCATCTAGGTACCCATGTTTTTCAAGTTCTATAATTTATTTCATAACTGAAACTAATCCCCTTTATCCCAAAACATTTTTTCACTAGCCAAGAATATCATTTAAATTTTTTTAAAAGATTATTTAACCATTTACAATGTTTTAAACACACTACCACCCTTAAAACACCCATTTTAACACTCAATAAAATTTAGTAAAAACACTATAAATTAGGGAAAGTGCATTTAAATCATCAAATAATGACATAGAATGGAACCACAAACCTTTCTTCTTTAAATCACCACCCACCAGTGGTAAATAACAATCCATGATAAGAGGAGGTATAGAAGAAGTAATAAAACACCATAACCATCAAACCCTAAACCAAACATTGGAGATTCAACCCACTTTATGGTAAAAAAATATAATAGAAAAGGGAACTCAATAAAGAGGGAGAAGAGGATAAGAGGAGAAGAGATGAAAGAGTTACGTGAATAAATATTAATGAACCATACCTGAATAATCCAAGGATTTGATCTAGGTGATAGTGGAGAAGAGGGGGAGGTGTGGCTAGGGCTATGGGAGTCAAATGGTGGAAGAAATGGGGTTAGGAGAGTTAAAATTAGGGAGGGAAAATGTTTTAATTCCAAAAAAATTAAATTTTGGATAGGCCACACGGTTTGGATGCATGGTTAGCATGACCATGAACCTACCATGTAAGAAGATCTATCCTAAGGTGGGATGATTCACTGTTTTCTAGGTTAGGTAACATTTCCATGTTACTAGCTGTGAGGGCTTGAAAAATCCACTATATCAACCACACGGTTTGTAGGGGCTGGCACAGGGTTTCCCCTAACCGCACACTAAAGATGCATCAACCTTTTCTAGACCAAAACCCTCTATTTTTCTTGGAAAACTCCCCAAAAAATATGGAAAAAAATAAATACCAAAATTCAATGAAAATACCTAAAAACACCATGGTTTTGATAATTCTATGTAGAATGAAAAATTTACACCCTTGGAAATTCAATCTAAATTCTGATCAGAGAACAAGTGAGGGTGCTTATCCTCGACCCAAGACATTAATTCCCATGTCTCATGCACATCATTCTCATTATACCACAGGACTAAAACTAATTGAATATATTTCCCCCAAATCACTTTCACTAAGGAATCCATGATCAATATTATTTTCTCTATCACTGAGAGATCGAGTTCTAACTTGAGCTCTTCCCAACTAAGCACATGAGAAGGATCCATATTATATATTTTCAATTATGTGACATGGAAATAATCATGGATTAAATTAAATTAAGAAGGTAACACCAAGTGATATACCACCTTACTAATCCTCATAGTAATCTCAAAAGGTCTGACATACCTCACCATAGTATTCCCCTACTTACCAAGATAGTGGTGACTGAATCAAGGTGTCCCCTTCAAAAACACCCATTCAATTATTGAAAATTATAAATATTGTTGTCAATAATCATAATAATACTTATGATAAATATATTCTATCAGTAATTGATACCTGATCATCTTAATATTTATAGTCATTTATGGAATAAGGCTCGGTTATATCAAGTAATTTTCACCCACATAAATCCAATATAGGGAATACCAACATGGTTGAATATAAAACACTTAAAAGGGATCCATCCTGATAGAGTATTAGTAATTGTTATTATCAAAAAATTATAGCAATCCAAGATGGTAATATCATGAGCCTCTAAAGTCCAACACATAAGAAGGGAACATTTATTATTGACTCTGGTTTTCCCACCCTATCTGAAAATTAGTATGAGGATTTTATTTCATGTTGAGTGTGACCTGTGATCCCATTTCCATGTGAATAGCTTCCCAAAATAAAAAGGTAAAATAGATTTCTCTGTTTTGAATTATATCAAATGGAACATTGTGCATCCTCACAATCTTCTGAACCTATAACCTTCCTAAATAATCCACTTTGGTCAAATCCTTGCTTGGGATGAAATGATCATATTTTATTAGATGATCAATAACCCACCATAACATATTCATTACTCATGTTCTATGGGGTAACCCAATGATTAAATCCATTGATACCTTATCCCACATCCATATAAAAATATAGAGAGTATGAAGCAATAATGTGGTTCTATGGTGCTCGGTATTGACTAGTTGATAGGTATAGCAATGAGATACAAATTCAGTTATATCATACCTCATACCTGGACACCAGAATCGATATCGAACATCATAAAACATCTCGGTGGCACTAGGATGGACAACCCACTGAGATTGATGATAGTTCTTCTTAACCACCTTCCTTAGATATAATATCACAATATAGTGTACCTTAAAGAATATGGACACCATATGAAGACAAATATCATTTACTATAAATTTACCCATCATTTAGAAACTATGTTGAATGCTTTCATAGAGAATATTTAGGATTCTCATCACAAATATTCTCCAAAAGAGAAGGTTTCAAATACATTCTAGATAATAACATACCTATATTCTATTCATTTGATTCCAAATGCATCCATGAAAAAATCCCCATTAGATCCCACTCTTCACTAGACTTCTTTTTAGCCTAGGTTCCCAAATTTCTTCTTAAATCATATGCAACCACATTTCCCTTACCTGGAGTGTAGAACAAATCATATTAAACCCCATAAAGGTATTTCATCCATTGTCACTACCTTAGGTTTATATCCTTTTGGGAGAAAATGTAACTCATAATTTTGTGGTCTTAGAAGACTGTAAACTTCTCCCCAAAGAGATAGTGATGGTAAGATTTTGATGAATCATCACTACTCTAGCTTAAGGTCAGGGGTTGGGTAATTATTTTTATTTTGTTAGAGTTGTTGATAGCTATATGAAATCACATGGTCACCCTATATAAGAATGCAACCCAAATGCATACCTAAAGCATCAAAATAGACCAGGTAACTCTATCCACCATCATGTAAAATAAAAAAGGGTAATTTTAAACCACCAGTTAATCTCCTCAAAATACACCTAGAATTCTGAAATCCATAATAGCTTCACCCCCTTTTGGGTGAGGGTTGTCATCAATGATCCAATTTGAATGAAATCATTAACGATCTTTCTATAATATCATGTGAGGCCCATAAAACTATTAATCTCAAATACATTCTAGGGATCCTCCCATGAAATAACTACCCTAATAATTTCAATTTCAATGGAAACCCCTTGTTTGGATATCTCAAGTCCTAGAAACATAAATTCTTATATCCAAAAACAACACTTTGAGATATTATCATAAAGGAATTTTTCTCACAACGTGACCAAAAAAACCCTCATATACTACTTGTGATTCTCTTATAAAATTGAATATATCAAAATTTCATCCACAAACACCAAAAACAATAGTTGAGGTATTAATAAAACACTCTATTTATATGTTCTATGAAAATTGAAGGAGATTTTTTTAACCCAAATGGCATAACCAAATACTTGAAGTGATCATACCTCTTTCAGAAAGATATCATGGGAACATCTTCTTCTCTCACCTTGAAATACGGATACCTAAAATGAATGGTAATCTTATAAATCTACCAAGATACTTTGATATGATCAGATAGGTCATTGATATAGTGATAGGGGTATTTATTTTTTTATGGTGTCCTGATTTAGCTTTGAATATTTAATACACAAACAGAGAGATCCATCGGCATTCTTAGAAAAAGGTACTAGAGAGACGCTCCGGAAAAAACCCCATTTTATTTTAAATTTTCTAAATATATCTTTAATTACCTTGACTAATTGGTGGATATAAGATTTGAGGGAATAGATATTATTTGTTTCCTCAGTTCAAAATCAATAGTGAACTCTATGTTCTGTTCTATAGGTAAACCTGAGAAATCCAATAAAATAAACATAGGAAAATCATCCACTACATGAGGTAGTCCACTTTTAAATCCCTTCCTATCATCCTCCAACATAATAGAAGACACATGATAAGAAAATAATCTTAAATCAAGAATTTGAGGTTCAAATCATCTTGAACTTGGATCCCATTCCCCATGAAATACTTGAGTGCTCCCATATAGGGCCATGAAGTTCACCCATCAATGATAGAAATCAATATGGTCCTTGAAACATGTCATCTAGTCCATTCCTAGGATCACATAAAAGAGTTATATATCCAAGAGAATAAATTACCATTTTAGATCAACCTCTTACAAAGAGATAATACAATATGGATATCTGAAACCTTGTACTTTCCTCCTACTAATAGGGCTAAACAACTTAATGGAATAAGGAATAAGCTCTGTTGGGAGTTTGAATAGATTCACAAGGTGAACTGAAATAAAAAGATTAGAAGAAATCATATTTAATAATGAAAATAATATAGTTTATTTAATAAGAATAGCATGTCGAATAGTTTCAAGTCTTACATCATATTCCAGTGGTACCTCATCCATATCATGAAGGTTATTCATCTCTATCAGTGAATATGGTCAACTACAGATTTGAATATCTGCTCTGTCATGATCCTAACCATATCAGGGATCGAACAGAAACAACCCCAAGCCTACCTCCATAGGCTAGGTGGTGAAGACTAGCACCGAAGACCCAACAAACTTAGGGAGGACTTTTCCTAAGAACTTGTAAACACACACATAGAAAGTCATTGAAAAAGTGAAGAGGGAATGGAAAAAAATATGAAACACAACAATAAATAAACCAAACATTCATGAACCACTAAACAGTACAAGTATGGTATAGTAAAGTAAAAGGAAAAAAGGGGAAAATACACGCCCAACTAGAAAATTCCCACAACCTGACAATAACTAAAAAATAAAATAGGTGAGAGATCCCTACTCCTAGAACCCAAGATATGATCATCATACGTGGTCCAAGAACCCATATCCCTATGCTCATATGAAGTCACGATCAACCTATCTGTCATCTACATAAGGCATGACATGTGCGGGAAAATACGATGTAGGGGTGAGTATAAAAATACTCAGTAGGATGCCACGAAAAATCAAAGGGGGCCTTATAATAGATACAATAGAAGAAGATAGAAGTAGATAGAACAAGGTATATTAAAAGAAGTGAAACTCAAATTAAAAAGGGAGTGAATTAAGCTCATCAAAGCTTAAGGATCTAGAAATATTGATAAGATGAACTTCTCATCAAGTCTTCACTACCTATAGTAGGAGAGTAGACCTTTCCAACCATGAGAAGCTAGACACAGAAAGAACATGGCACACCTTGCATGTCTTCACCTATCCTGGAAGGATAATATCCATAAACCCTAAGAGTGGGTACTGAAAATAATATATATATATATATATGCACATTCAAATAAACCCAAATGAGAGAGACTAAGGGGATCTCTATCTCACAACTCGGCCTAAGAATGTGAGTATCCAACAGTCCCTGAAGTAACCACCATCGATGTCCAGCATCCAACATATCTACTCTAAACTGCAAGTCAAAGGGTCTTAATCACATCACCTTGATACTATCCGCTTTAGGTGGAACAGTCTCACCCTCAAAGATTTAGGATGTGTATTGGTGGGAAAATTTTACCTCTTCCTCATGAGTCCAATGGTATGTCAAAGCACACATCGTCACTATCCCATAGTTGACAGGTCATGTCTCAAGGTCGAGGACCCATTCCCATCCTAGTTGTAGGGTTATACTCTTGTCATAGGGTATATGTTCAATAGTATGTCAAGTGGGATCATTGCCTAGGAGTCGACGGGGACCCACTACCCAACCCAAATGGAGGGAACTGCCAAACAAGTGTCATCGATGAGACCCACTGCACAACCCCAGTGGAAAGAAGCCCAGAACTACCATTGAGGACCACTTCCCAGCCTAGTTGGAGGTAAACCCAAAACTGATTTGGTGATCCCTTCTAGATGGTACCTCTCAAAAATGCATCGAGGAACTCTGGTTATCCCTGGTAGATGGTACCTCTCAGAAAATCATTGAGGAACTCTGACCATCCCTGCTAGATTGTACCTCGCAGAAAATCATTAAGGAACATTGTCCATCCCCACTGGATGGTACCTATCTGAAAAGCATCGATATAAGAACTTGGACCTTCTTCTTAGGTATGTTATTTTTTTCTGGTTGTTTTTTAGGAAAAAGAGGAGTTTTGGAAAATTCAAGAGTACACGTCGTGTACTTATAAGTGCATATCATGTACTCGGTTGTTGCGGGTGAACGTGTACTAGCCAGGTAATAGCCAAGTACATGGATGTGTGTGGTGACCTAGAGACCGCCTAAATTGGAGGCCGGAAAAGGCAATAACAGCCATGTAATTTTAAAGAACACAATGTGCACTTTCATTTTTTAAATTCAACAAACCAAGTTCGCATCTAATCAATATAACCCTTTTCTTCTTCATCCATCTCATTATGGAGTGACCGTATGGCTATATATCTTCTTCAAGCCCCCAACTTGTTGTCCGCCCACCAAATCGACCATCGTTGATTGCATTAGAATCATATCAGTGAGTTCTTCCTTCTTCTAGAATTCCATCTCCTTTTTTCTCCTCTTCCACGAGTTATCCTTGATTGGGCATTTTAAGCATTTTTGTAGATCTACAAAATTATAGGGCATTTCAAGGCATGAGGTTTATGTATATTGATCTCATGACGCTGAGGTAGGTGGTTTGTTCCTTTCCGTAGATAGTATTTGAGTTATATGTGCAAAAGTGCCCAATACCCTCGTTCGGGGTATTGTGTGTTTATAGTTTTAGCCCATTTATTTGCCTTCTATTCCTTGATTGATTTCATAATGGTTAATTGTCTGAGAATAGAGTTATATTTTCCAGTCTATGGATGTTTTGACCATGTTTACTTGTTTTTACTGTTTGGTCTAGTTTTCCTGTTAGGCTTCTTTCTTTCCATGCCTAGTATTGATAGGATAGAGTGCTTATTAACGAACATGCTAGGATATGTTTTATTTTTCTTAGCTAAGTAGTTCTTGAGGATTAATTGGTTTTCTGATTATCATTTGTGCATTATTTCCTTACACAGGGATGCGGGAACCTGGTGGAGTGATACCATAGGGGAAATTAACGTTGAGGGATTTCCCAGAGTGTCTGTTATAATTTTTTTACGTTGTGAGACCATAGTGGGGATTGATGTTTAGTGCTCCCTCATAGTGTCTATAGTTACATTATAAGGTCACAAGAGTAATTGATGTTGATTGCTTCCTTAGATAGTCTATAGGTTACAGTTAAATGAATATAGGGGGAATCGATAGTGAGTGCTTCCTTAGAGAGTCTTTATTCACATATGACTATAGGGGGAATTGACGGTGAGTGGTTCCTTAGAGAGTATTTTCTATATCCTTTATTTCATTATAAACTAAGGGTTTTAGGCTGTGAGAACTACTCATAGGGGTTCTTGTATTTGTTTTGGTTGTTTTAAATGCTAAAAAGTAATGTTTGTAAATGGAACTGTAGGAATTTTTACTTCTGGGTACTTATTTGTTTACTGTTTTTTTGCTTATTGTTTTCCATATATATTCACTAACTATTAGGCATAGATATTTGGGTGGTTTCCTACTAGGATTAGTCTCACACCCTATTTGGGTCATGCTTTTGGGCCCAAAGAGATTATATTGTTGTGGGTATAGATAAGGCCAGTTCCATTCTATTTCAGGTACTTGATTGCTGAGGAGCTAGATAGAATGGGACCAAGCTGAGGCTTGCGATGCTGCTATAGATTTTCTGTTTTCTTTATTACTTTGGTTTATTACTTTTTTCTAACATTGTGACTTGTTTGGCTGCTTTCCAAGACATATGTACCATTCATCGTTTATATATGTGGGCTCCAGTTGTTTATTACTTATGTTGTTTACTTATTTCATGTTTTACTTCTTCCACTATTAGTATCTATTTTACTTCGATTATGTTACTCTACCAATGAGGGAATAGTTTCCCCACTATCACACTCAAGGCCCTCGTTGTTAGTCGGCAGCCTCTAGCATTTAAGGAAATGTGTTTGAGGCCATGTGACCAACCTGGTATGGGGCGCCTCCAAGTGGCTTCCGGAACTGAGACATTACAAACTACTATCAGATGAGATTTATTTTCTTCTTGACTTACTGTTTAGAGCCTATGTCCAGGGATAGGAAGGAATAGGTACTTGGTAATGAGCTGTGCATGTGAGTATCCAACCCGTGAACAAGGAAAACCCAACTTACCTCGTTATTGTAATTTTTATAGTTTCACATTTTTATAGTTTATTTGATTTCACCATTGGGTGATTTGCATGTTTTTTTGTTATCATTTATGTTATTGAGGTTCTATTTCTATTGAAACCCGATGAAATGAGGGTATTCCATCTCATGCATCATATAGGAACTTACAAGAGATCACATGTCATGAATTCTTATCATGCCATTTAGGGGTGCATTAGTGATTTCATGATATTGTGATATATGTTGTGTTAAATATGAATGTTTTTGTGATCTATGCCTTGATAAAATACAAACTTTTGATAGGGTATTGAATTGTGTAAGTTTTTGTTTAAATGAATGCCAAACTTTGGTTCTTGAGCTGTTATGGGCCCTCATGAATCCGAATTTGTTGGATAATTGCCCTTTTTCCTTGTATATGACATATATAAGATGCCAATATTTGATTTTCAGGGAGTATGGACCCTCACGAATTATAATTTGGCACTTTAATGTTCCTTTCAGCATTTTTCTGGGTTTCGGAGTAGTTTATGAGACGTACAGCCCAGAAAAAACCCAGAATACATGGCATGTAATGATGAATACACGCCATGTTTCCTTCTGTTCAGGAAGGAACTATTTTTCTTAAGTACACATCGTGTACTATATGTACACACCGTGTACTATATGTACACATCGTGTAGTCTCTAATCATGTCACTGGCTATGTGGGCAGAGACATGGGGTTGGGAATTATTTGGTGGGACACGTCGTGTACCGGATGTACATGCCGTGATGCATAGACCATGTTTCCACCTATGTGACTAATGAAACAGATGAATAAAACTTAACTTATACATGTCGTGTCAAGATTGAACATTCCTTGTAATGTAACCCTTGAATCAGGTTGTGTAACGAGCAACACGGTTCGGTGAAATCCTTCTTGTACATGTCATTTATGGAATAAACACGCTTTGTATAGTCAGTTGTGTGTTCACCCGTGTGACTAACACAATCAGTTGAAACCTAAGAAGTATACATCGTGTCCATCTAGAACAAGCCATGTAGAGTGAGCTATGTAACCGGCCATGTGACTAACAACATGGGTCAGTGAAGTTCGTCTAGTACATGATGTGTCTAGAACTAACATGTTGTGTAGTCTTGTTCTAGAAGATCCGCATGGCTTAGCCATCAAAGAGAACTCGGGAAAGGGAAGAGGCTTCAAGTACACACCCTGTGTTAGGACAACACGTTGTGTGTATGGGGTGTTACACGACCAGTTTTGGAAGAAGTATACGCCCATGTGAAGGCTTAAGGGAAAATGTCGTGTGGGAATTATACACATCATATATTCATGTTTTGAAAAACTAGAATGATTTTATTCTCTTGTTTCCTTATTACACTTATAAGTTTAATTCCCTATTAATCTTGATCTAAGGTGTACGATTGACCTTACAGAGTCATGCCACCGAGACGTCCTCTAGTTGTACGCCAGTTGCAGGGTAGGGATCAGACACCAGATATGGCTGATCAGGGGCCACCAGTAGATCCTTCAGTTGTGCCAGTCTTGGAACCAGTTGTTATCCTAGATATAGGTGCTGATGCACAGTTATGAGAGGGTTTTATGAGGATGATCCAGACCTTTCAGGGAGCATCGCATCCTACCCCGTCTATGGTAGAATTGACGTGGGTTTTCCAGCAGAAGAATCCTCCCACTTTCACAGGGGAAGGAGGACCTCAGGCTGCATAGTCATGGTTAGAATCCATGCTTTCTATCTTCAAGCATATGGAGATTCCTCCAGAGAGGAGGGTGAAACTCACAACTTATATGCTTTGGGACTCCGCCAAAAGGTGGTGGGATGTGATCTCACAGGTGGGATTCCAGCATGTTATGGCGTGGGACGATTTTAAGTGTACCTTCTACGAGTACTTCTACCTGGAGACTTTGAGGGCTGATCGAGCCCGAGAGTTCACAAGTTTTGAGCAGGGTACTCTTTTATTCATTGAGTATTCTTCTTGCTTCACAGAGTTGTAGAGCTTCACACCCTTTCTACAGGGATATGAGTTTTTCCTAGAAATGGAAGTTGGAGGATAGTCTCAGAGAAGACATTCTGGCTCAGATGAACATCTTTAGATTGAATTGAGTCACTTCTATATTCAACCAGGCACTGATCATGGAGCGTAAACCAAGGGATTCTGGAGCTGTGGGCTAGGTCAGTTCAGCTTCCAGAGTCAGTATCTCTTCGGATGATAGTAAGAAGCATCGTAGGGAGTCTACACTTGGATATTTGAGTAGGTAGGATATGCCTTCAGGTAGCAAAGTGGTATGCTACCAGTGTGGGAAGGTTTGGAATATGAGGCCACATTTCCTGAGAGACCTAGTGGAGTGCTGATCTTGTGGCAAGATGGGTCACCTTCAGAATTTCTGTCAGTTATTCTCACCAGCAGCTGGTGACATGGGTTCTTCTATGACACCTCATTTAGGAGCAGCACCATCAGCTTCTCATCATCCATGGAATTAGAGTTATTTCAGCAATTCAGGTCGAGGTGGAGGTCATGGCCAGGGTAGCCAGTCGCTAGAATTTCATCAACAGCAGGGTGGATCAGCTCAGATTGGTCAGGCAGGGTCGTAGGTCCATGGTTTCAGTCATACTTTTGTAGTGGAGTAGAAAAAATATGATCAGGATCCCAAACACTCTACAGTTCGAGGTACTATCCTAGTTGCCTTAGTTTTAGCTTATTATCTTTTTGATATAGGGGCTTCCCTTGGCTTTATATCTTTTTCTATTTTGGAGATCCTTGGGCTCTGTATATTTTCTTCTATTATTATCTTGGCATTAGACACTCTGTTAGGTACTAGAACGGCTTGTGTACATTAGTGAAATGAGTGCCCTCTAGAGTTTGGTGAGTGTCACTTCTCATTGGACCTTTGTTTCTTAGAGATACCAGACTATAATGTCATTCTTGGAATGGACTGGTTAGTTCCCTTCTAAGTTTTTGTCGATTGGTATCATCGAGGGTGAGTTTCACATCACCAGAGGGTGGATAGTATCTTCATAAGGGCAAATGGGATGTTCAGGCGAGCAGAGCAGGACCCGAGCATCATGGGTTGGGAGGAGTTACAACCCATATTACTAGTCTATATCTAGATGACCAGGGGACTACATATATGGACTCTCCTTCTGTGGTGGATTGTTTCAGGGATGTCTTACTAGAAGACTCTTCAAGTTTTCCTCTGGAGTGTGAGGTAGACTTTTCTATTGAGCTTGTGCAAGGAGAGGCATTGATGTCTATTCCTCCTCATAGGATGGCTACACCAGAGTTACAGGAGCTCAATAAGCAGTTGGAGGAGTTGTAGTCAAAGGGTTTAATCTGACCCAGTACTTCTCCTTGGGCTTCTCCTGACCTATTTACGAAGAAGAAAAATAGTACCCTCAGACATTGTGTGGATTATCAGAAGTTGAACCAGTTTACTGTCAAGAACTGATATCCCTTGTTGAGGATTGATGATATCATTGATCGGCTTTGATGATCCCGGGTATTCTCAATGATTGACTTGAGATCTGGATACCATCAGTTGTGTGTTAGACCATCAAATGTACCTCTTATATCCTTTCAAAGAAGGTATGGTCTATATGAGTATGTGGTCATGCCATTTTGTCTCATGAACATGCCATCAGTTTTCATGGAACTTACGAACTGAGTGTTCCATCCATACTCAGATTCCTTTGTGGTAGTCTTTGTGGATGATATATTGGTGTACCCTCACACTCAACATGACCATTCTACCTATCTTGAGATCATTTTGAGTACACTAAGAGAGCATCAGTTATATGATAAGCTCTCAAAATGCCACTTTTGGATGGACCAGATTCACTTCTTGGGTTATGTTATCTCAGAGACAGAAGTATCGGTAGACCCAGAGAAAGTGAGATCAGTAGTTTCTTGGGAACATCCGAAGAACATCTTTGAAGTAAAAAAGTTTTCTTGGGCTGGCTGGACTGTAAAAACGTTTCATACAGGACTTTTCACACTTAGCAGCGCCACTGACGGGCCTAACTAAGAAGGGTGTGAATTACTTATGGTCAGATTCTTGTGAGTCATCCTTTTAGGAGATGAAAGAGAGGTTGACTTTAGTACTGATACTAGTATTTCTTGAGATGAAAAAGATCTATATTGTGTATTATGATGCATCAGGTATCATCTTGGGAGCTATTCTTATGCAGGTGGAAGGAGTCGTTGCATATGGGTCTCGGCAATTGAGGCCACGTGAGAGGAATTACCCGATGCACGATCTCGAGTTGGCTGCAGTTTTCCATGCTTTACGCTATTGGAGAAATTATCTTCTAGGAGATCATTTTGTGGTTTTCACCAACCAAAAAATTCTCAAGTATATATTCACTCAGTGTGATCAAAATTTGAGACAGTGAAGGTGGGTTGAGTACCTTCAGTCCTTTGATTTTGAACGTTTCAATACACCTGGGAAAGGCAAAGTTTTGGCTGATGCGTTGAGTAGGAGGATACAGATACAGGTAGTCAAGGAGGCCAGAAGTGCGTGGTAACTTGTGGCTCTACTCTCTGAGATGCATTTAGAGGTTCACAACAGACAAAGGCAGACGTTTCTTTCTTCTATATTTGTTACCTATACTCTACTTGATCGGGTGAGAATGAGTTAGCTATCAGATTCTGAAGGCCTAGTCCTACAAAAGAGTGTGTCAGGAGTGGATCCTATTCTTGGACGGATAGTAGGTGAGGATGAGATCTTGTGTTTTAATGGGAATGTGTGGGTACCAGTAGACATACGTGAGGACCTAATGCTGGAATTTCATTCCTTAGATTGGGAAGTTCATCCGGGATACACCAAGATGTATTGTGATCTACACCATCAGTATTGGTAGCTAGGTATAAAGAGTGATGGTGTTGGTTTTGTGAGGAGGTGTTCCACCTATCAGTAGGTGAAGGTGGAGCATCAACGACCAGTAGGGATTTCGTAGCAGTTACCCATTCCCGAGTGTAAGTGGAATGATGTCACGATGGACTTCATGACAGGTTCACTGAGGTCTCCTTGAGGGAATGATGCAATATAGGTTTTCATTGACAAACTCACAAAGTTTGATGAATTATTGCCAATGAAGGTGACCCTCAGTGTTGATGAGATGGGAAGTTTGTAAATCTGATAGATTTTATGTCTTCATGGGGTTCCACAATCCATTTTTTCAGACAGGGATTCTTGTTTTACTTATTGGTTCTGGCAGGGACTTCAGAGGGCTTTGGGTACATAGGTACTTTTGAGTACAGCTTACCATCCCTGAATAGATGGCTAGTCAGAGTGTACAATTCTGGTGCTTGATGACATTCTTCGAGGATGAATCCTGAATTTTGGAGGTTCTTGGGAGAAGCATATACCTATTTTGGAGTTTTCCTACAATAATAGTTTTCAAGAAAATATTCATATGGAACCTTATGAGGCTTTGTATTGTAGGCTATTTTGATCACCCTTATGCTGGATGGAGGCAGCAGAGGCAGCTATTTTGGGACCTCGTCTTGTCCAAGAGACCATAGAGTAGATAGAGTTGATTCGGAAGAGGATGGCTACGGCACAGTCATGACAGAATCTTTATGTTTATCGACGAAGATGACCTTTGGAGTTTGAGGTCAGAGATCCTGTTTTCCTACGGGTCATGCCGTGGTTGGGACACAAGAGGATTAGGAGATAGGGTCAGCTTTCACCAAGGTACGTTGGGCTGTTTGAGGTATTGGAGATATTTGGGCTGGCTGCCTATCTATTGCAGTTACCTCAGAGATACTGGGGTATGCATGATGTCTTTTATGTTTCTGAGCTCTAACGTTACTTGTCAAACCCATATCATATTTTCCAACCCAAGGAGGTTGAGTTAGAGGTGGATGCCTCATTCGATGAGCATACAATCCAGATTTTTGATCGAAGTGCGAAGGTTCTCTGTGGTTGGTTTGTTCCTCTTATACGAGTGTTATGGCAGCACGTGAGAGTACAGTACGAGACTTGGGAGAGGGAGGTCGATGTACGATCACAGTGGCTGGAGCTATTCGAGGATTCTTCTTCCACGCTGCCATGCTAGGGAAATTTGGGGACAAATTTCTTTAAGGGGGGAATTTTTTAAGAACCCAACCCTTTTTTTCAGGAATATTTTTCTTTTCTGGTTGTTTTTCAGGAAAAAGAAGAGTTTCTATAAAATTCAGAAGTACACACCATGTACTTATAAGTACACGTCGTGTACTCAGTTTCCGCGGGTGACCATGTACTGGTTGGGTAACAGCCGAGTACATGGTCATGTGTGGTGACCTAGAGACCGCCTAAAGCGGAATCAACAAAAGTCAAGTACACGCCATGTACTTTTAAATAAGACATCGTGTAATTTCTTTTTTTCATTAAATGGACTGGGGTTGTGTCCAATCAACAGAACCCTTTTCTTCTTCATGCGTCTCATCCAAGAGTGACTGTATGGCTGCGGATCTTCTCCAAGCCCCTAACTCTCTGTCTATCCTCTGAATCGACCACCGTCGATTGTGTTGGAATTTCATCGGTGAGTTCTTCATTCTTCTATAATTCCATCTCCTGATTTCTCCTCTTTCATGATTTTTCCTCAGTTGATCATTTTAAGTGTTTTTGTAGATCTAAAGAATTCTAGGGATATTCAAGTCCTGAGGTTCACATATATATATCTCACGACGCTGAGGTGGGTGTTTTGCGCCTTTTTGTAGCTAGTCTTTGAGTAATATGTGAAAAATTTCCCAATACCCTCATTTGGGGTATTGTGTGTTTTTGGTTTTAGCCCTTTTATTTTCCTATTATGACTTTATTGATTGGATAGATTTTAATTGTTTAAGAATAGGGTTATATTTTCCGGGTTATGGATGTTTTCCCCATGTTTACATGTTTTGACCATTTGGTCTAGTTTGCTTGTTAGGCTTCTTGCTTTCCATTCCTAATATTATTAGGATGGAGTGTTTATTAACTGACATGCTATGATATGTTGTAGTTTTCTTATCCAAGTTGTTCTTGAGGTTTAATTTGGCTACTGATTATCGTTTGTTCATGATTGCTTTACATGGGGCTACGGGAACCTGGTGTAGTGAGACCATAATAGAAATTGACATTGATGGCTTTCCCAGAGTGTCTGTTATAATTTTTTATGCTGTGAGACCATAGGGGAGATTGATATTGAGTTCTCCCTCAGAGTTTATATAGTTATGTTATGAGGCCACAGGAGGAATTTACATTGAGTGCTTCCTCAGAGAGTCTATAGTTTATCATTAAATTGCTATAGGGGGAATTGATAGTGAGTGCTTCCTCAGAGAGTCATTATTCATATATAACTATAGGGGGGATTTATAGTGAGTGCCTCCTCATAGAGACTTTTCTATATCCTTTATTTCATTGTAAACCAGAGGGGTTAGGCTATAAGAAGTACCCAGAGGGTTGATTGTATTTGTTTTGGTTGATTTAAATGCTTAAAATCAATGTTTGTAAATGGAATTTTAGGACTTTTTACTACTGGGTACTTATTTGTTTACTGCTTATTTTTCTTATTTCCTGTCATATATATTCACTGACTGTTAGGCATAGATCATTTCATGGTTGCCTACTGGGATTAGTCGCAAACCATGTTTGGGTAATGCTTTTGGGCCCAAATAGATTATATTGCTATAGGTATAGATAAGGGAAAGCGCCCTTCTATTTCAGGTACTTGATTGTTGAGGATCTGGAGAGCATGGGACCAAGGTGAGGCTTAGAATGCTACTAGATATTTTTTATTTTCTTTGGTAATTTGGTTTATTACTGTTTTATAGCATTGTGACTTGTTTGGATGCTTTTCTAGACATATGTATCATGAATCATTTATATATGTGGGATCTAGTTGTTTATTACTTCTTTTGTTTACTTATTTCATGTTTTAATTGTAACGACCCAAAGTTTCATTAATGGAAAATCCCTCTTGATCCAGTTAAATGTTTCTTTATGAAAAATGTTTTTATAAGATGTCAACTTCTTTAAGTTTTACGTTAAGATTTGTGACCGTTACTTTTATAGCCGTTGAACAGTGATCATCTGGGTAGTTTAAATATAAGTCTTTAACGAACCAATTTTCTACTCAGACAAAGGAAGTGATGGCCTCATCCAGTAGAATTGCCCCTTACGAAGCCCATTTGTCGGAGCTCGGAAAGGAGGTGGCGTCTTTGGGCTTTGCCCTTGACCAAGCCCAAGCTGAGCTTCATCAAGTCAAGCTCGAACGTGATCGTCTACGGGAAAAATGGAAGTTGATAGAGATTACCACCCGATCGATGTTATCCGAGCAACCCCAAGAGTCTGTCACCATCGCACACCTTACCCTTAGGTCTTATGCGGCTATTTTAAGGGGTTATGTAACAAATAAGTAGCACCATGTTCATGTACATTATTTTGTATATAATAATGAATATAATTTCTAGTCATTTTTGATGCATTGTAATTAGTTTTTAAAGTACAAATGATGTTTTTAGTTATTATTTAATTAAGAATTATATTTTATTAAATTAAAGGATTTTTGAATTAAATAATATTTTAATAAAATATTATTATTAATATAAAATTAATTTTTATTAAATAAAAATGATCTTATAATTTTATGAATGCAATTAAAATTTTTATTAAGGTTTGAAAGTCATTTCTGTCAAAACCCGTGAATTTTTTATAAATGTCGGTTTTTATTTTAAAAGTGAAAATTCACATATTTAGAAAATTATTTAGATAAAATAAATATTATTTTTGGAATCAGGACGTCGAAATTATCCAACGGTGAATTTTTCATAATTTTCTGAGACAGTCAAATTTTTGGGTAAAAAATTAAATACCATTTAAATATATAATGTGTTTTATGACATCATAATGACCCAATGGTGATGTAATAAAATACCATAATCCTTATGTTCGGCCAATATATGTTTTATCATTAAAATAATGAGGTTTTGGGTTTGTTTGACTCACTTTTCAAAGCATTAATGGAGCCCTCAAGACTTATTCAACACTTTGCCTTTTTAAATTAATTTCCATGGGAGTGTGGCTCACCTCCACATAAGCAACCCTAATTTTTTTAATAAGTTCAGACCTTGGACTTGTAAAATATTGTTTTCCTCTTTCATTTTCCAGAAACCATGGGCTAATACCATGGGATGGTTTGTGGTTTGGATTATTTTAATATAAGTGGTCCCAAACCTAAATAATAAAGAATTCTCTCACCTTTCCTATATAAACCCACCCAAGCTCCCACTTCCTCCTCACTCAAAGCCCTTGAAGTTCGTCCAACCTCTGCCCTACTCTCTCTAGAATCCTCCCAAGGTGCCCCAAGCTCCCAAGAATCCTCTCACAAGCCTCTCTCTAGCCTTTGGAAGCACACTTCCAAGTAAGGGTTTTTCTTCCTTTCTCATTTTTGTCAATTTTCTTTAAGTTGTATTGCCTTTTTTTTATTTCAATTATGAATGTTGGGGTATTGTTTCTCACCTCCCCCATACTACCCTCTTATTGTTTGAATGATTGGAGAACCCTTTCTCTCTCATTAAATGTCTCCCATGTACACCCGTTACTATGCCGAAATTCCGAAAGGAACTTCTCTCTCTTCTTTTACATTCAAGCAATACTTTTGTATCATGAATCTAAATTCCATTTCTATTGTTGGGACATGTATATATATGATCTCCTTACTGTCCATTACATGTAAATATGATGAGTAACCCCTTTCTCTCTCATCAACCTTTTTTATGAATTCTTATGTCACGCCGTTACGCTGCCGAAATCGCACCGATTTTCTAAGCCAATGTCTTTGTGTAGTGAATACCATGCCCATTTCTCCATCAAGGGTATTCACCTTTATGCACATTTTCATATTGATTATAAATTTTCATGTATGAATTCCACATTCCTTTATCGTGGAAGAAATGATTATGTTTTATGAATCCATGTTTTATGATCCATGTGGCACACTTATGCATGAAATGAAATGTTTAAGAAGGGTGCGCCCTGATAGCGCTCCAATGCATTGGGTAAAGTATAGTATCATGATACGTCATGTGCAATGAGTGTTTACTCATGCTAATTCAAGTGCAACGAGGGTTTACTCGTGCTTCAAGTTCAATGAGGGTTTACTCATGCTCCATGTGCAATGAGCCTTGGCTCATGCTAATTCAATGTTAAGTGTTGTTGCCACATTTCCATGTTATGATTATCATGCTTTATCATGCCTTTATGTTCATGTCTCTCTTATGCTCTATTGATATGCCTATTGCCTAACATGTATTGTACTCCTCATGTTATTCATTATGTACTCCCTTACTGGGCTTTATAGCTCACCCTTTTCTTATGCATGTCTTCAGGTTATCCCATGCAATGCTAAGTACGAAGGAATGTAGTGGTCATGCAAAGGAAGTTTTCAATAAGGATGTTGTGTTTCAAGTTTAAATTTTTTATGTAATGATCCTAAGCCCCAAAGACACTAAACCTCTCGATCTTCTTTGTTGTATCAAGTGAAGTTTTATGTAATAAAGCATGTTTAAGTTGTAATAAAAAGCAGGGTTGTCATATTAATACTTCCTCTATTACTATCTTTTTTACTTCCGTTGTGTTACTCTGCCAATGAGGGCATATTTTCCCCACTATCACACCCAAGGCTCTCACTGCTAGTCAGCAACCTTTGGCATTTGAGAAAATTTGCTTGAGGCCATGTGACCAACTGGGTACGGGTAGGCTCCAGCTGGCTTCCAGAACTGGGATGTTAAAATCGAAAAACTATGGACATCCCTATTGGATGGTACCTCTCAGAAAAGCCCTCTTGTAGTCATCGGGTGCCGCCTCGGATAGGCATCACACTAGGAACATCTCACATCATAAATCAAAAGTCACTGTGAATAGAACCATCACATTCTATGTGAAAAAACACTCAGGATAGGCTACCCGCATGCTAATATCTGAGTTCAGAAGAAGGAGTTATGAGAGATAGAAGATTCTTAGTTGTACACAGTACATATGGGACCCACACATCATGTGACCCTGCCACATCTCCTAGGTGTTTAGCTATCCATTATCAGGTATTAAACTACGAACAAGTACCAACAATCATTCTAGTGTACTCCCTGAGTACACGACATATCTAGACAAAAGGCTAATGAGTACATTGTGCTCGTTGTTGATTCGAAGGGAGAAAATGTAATTTCGCTAGCACGCCTCCTCAAATGACCCCAGAACATTTAACTACATCTCTTCATACATATTTTCCACTCTCACAAGACTTGATGTTGACCCAATCTTTGGGTTCTCTTCAAACACCATAGTAGCATCTCCCACCAATATTCCTTTCATGTTTCCACAAATGAGATCACGAATAAGGCCATGCACATCGGAATGGATCACACCATTGTAGCCCTTGTAGAAAAACATGCAATATTATCTATCCAATCACCCCAAATAGACATCTGGTGGAAAATTCATAATTCCACGAATTTTTCTTGAATGGAATCCCATGGGGCCCATGACTCCATCCCAAAATATATTACATGGATTGTGGCATTGTGATCCTCATGTAAAAACACATGATATGGACTACTCATTCGTCCAAAATGGATACCCAGTAAAAAAATCATCATTTCACCGCAACACGTGCGAACCGAGCCTCACAATGCATTGACCTCCACTATGGTTTAAAACCCCAAAAGTAGTCTTTAAATTTCCTCACAAAGACTAGGTTCATTCCTCCACTGATGGTGAATCAAATAGATGTTCTTTTTAGAATATAGTTCTTCTACAAGAACCTCAATTAAAAATAATTATATTATTATTAAATTTTGGAATTTCAGGTACCTAACCCTGAGACAATGTTTTAAAAGTCATTAAATGGTCTAAAAAGATCTTTCTTGATGAGAGGAATGTGTGGCTGCAGAAGGAGTGTCAAATGGATGCACAATTTTGGACGTTTGGCTTTTTAAAGCTTGATGACCTGATTTGAACTGGTCTAGCCCACTCTAGACGGACAGATCAGCCTAGGTCGGCCTGCTCCGGCTGTCCCAGTCTGCTTTTCTGACCCACTGGCCCACTCCTGACTCATATCCTACCACCTCAGCTAGACAACTACACCAGCTGGCACTCCGCCTCATAAATGTGGCAACCCACACTACGCGGGTCACTTCTGCCTGAGGTCACACACCCGTGATGTCGTTGCCAGCTCATGCTCCGCCCAGCACACCTCTAGCCAGGTGCCGCTGGTTGCCACATTACGCTGGAGCCCCCCAGCTGTACCGGTCCACTCACAACCCTACTTCTCCATCACCAACTCATCTGCTCATTGATCCCCCTGTTGTCTTTCCATCTTAGAACCCAGCACACTGTCGTTCCACCTGGATGCTCCATCATATCTCCCTCTGCAACCATAGTGCGTCGCAACTGCTGGATGGTCTTGCTCTGGTGGTCCCTTCCTCGGACCACCACGACTTCACCAAAAGTCTAAAAAATGATATGGAAGTTATTCTGTGATCCTTGGATCGAGTTCTTCACAGACGAAAGCCTCTATCAACAATCTGTTGGTGTTTTGACACGTCGACGAAAAATTTACGATGAACTCTATGAAGAAAGACGAAGAACACAGAAAATAAAATGGTATTGAGCATGGATCGATGGTTGTGTTGGGTTTTCCAGAAATTGTGGTATTTAAAATGAAGATAAAAATATGAAATGAAGGATTTCCAATTTAAAACTTGAATTGGAACTCAAAATATAAAATAAATCCTACCTCGTTGTATTTGGTTGTCATTGACGACGTGCGGTGCCATTCCGTTGTGATCCTCCAGAGTTTCGTCAATGACTCATCCTAAATCCATGAAAGAACAAAGATATGTAGAGAGGGTATAGATTATTTTTAGAGAAATAGGTATAATTATGGGCTAATCGTAATTCTAATTCCCTAAGCTTCTATTTATAGGAGCCTCACTCGGCACGAAATCCAAAAAACATGAGCCCTATCATTTTATGTTGCGCCTAGAAAAAATACTATATTATGAACTCAACAGCAGTCTCAGATTTCCAATATGATTCTTCGATCAAAATTTATTTGATTCGTTGTTCGAGATAAAATAATTAAGTTTAATTATTTTATTTACAGCTTTTCCCCTAGGAGACTTTTCACACATAAGTCTTGCGCCGACAAAGGTCACGCCCCACCTAGGGTAAATGTTGTGTTTTAGACTCAATTGTGGCCTAAATTTTTTTATATGATCTACCATTTAATATATATCATGTTTCTATCATGTTCATTGTTTAAAAATACTTAATATTTTTATAAAAGTTACTCTAGGCATAGCGAGCCTCAGAATCACACGTTGTATCAACACCTAACTCTATAAATATATGTATAAATATTCCAAAGTCTTTAAATGTAAAAACAGGGTCTCTAAATCATTCCCTACTTCAAGATTTTCATCCCTGAAAATAAAAAATAGGGAAAACAACTTGGGATATTGAGCTCACAGCTGGCTCTCCCGTTCCCAAGAAAACTTGCATGTTTTCTATGTCGTCACAGTATTCGAACTGAAGGGATGGTTCATCCTCATAAGGTCTAATCCTACTGATGACATGTGTGGGAACATGCATGTATATCCTCAACTACAATACATGGGAGGTGTCATGCAGCCACTCCAGCTATTGGGGGTAGGTAAAGGTGATAGGCAACCTCTTCATCCCTTTACAAGGTCTCATGATTCTCCCCTTCAAAATATCCATCTGGTGAAACACTTGAGAAAATATGGTCACACAGGATTTCACAGTTGATGTATCACAACTGAGACTCTCTTACATACTCAAGATGCAAGCAGGTCAACACCATCGACTGAAGAAAAGATTACCCTTCTCCTCCACCAGGTCCAGCTGTGGGTAAGTTAACTACTCTAAAACATCCCACACAAGGAGAGCCTAGGACTCCTTGATAAGGGGATATGCTACAATGTTTCCAATTCCCAAATCATAGAATATTTAAAATTCGTAGTCTGGCAGGATGTTTAATCAGCATTTCCACCTGAGGTTCTAGTCTCTCTGGGTGAAAATGTACTTGAGACTTTTGTGGTCTGCGCAGACCACAAAGTGCCCTCCCAAAAGGTAGTGTCTCCACATTATCAGGGAGAAGAGTACCTCTATTAGCACCAGGTAGTGAGCTATGTAGTTCTTTTCATGGGGTCTCCATCACCTTGACATGTACTTGATCATCGCCATATCAAGGTTGATGTTGAGCACACAAAGGTACCAACGAATAGATCATGTGAGTAAAATCATCCAACCAAAAGAGGCAAGACGTTGAAAGAACGTGGAATACACCATGCATCATTACATATATTGGAAGGAGAGTAATCCCAAAAATAGGCACTCCCCCATAACCACTAGTGGCATTCCAAACAAAAGGAGGTCAACCAAAAAACTCCCCCTGCAATGCCAGGACCTACATTGACACTCCAATGCACAACCTCACCCTGAACGCATAAGTTAGAGAAAATTATACGCCACACCTTAAAACTATACTCCTTTGGTGGTACTGAATCTCCCTCATAGGTTTGGATCGTGTCAAAAAACGCATCTCGATGGTGGAATTACCCCTCTTTCTCATGAATTCGTAGCTACATTGAACACCACCGACATAGGGTTACATTGACGCCCCATGTTACCCTGGTGAAACGTCAATAAAGGAGAAATGAGAAAAGAGTACCTCACACGGTTCCTAACAACATATACTGAAAAAAAGTAGAAAATACAAGGGGCTTACTTCTTATCATCTCATGCTCTGTAGGATCATAGACATCCAAAGCTTGTGGTTATCTGTGGTCCCAGCTGCTGGCTTCCTGAACCTGACGTGGGACACCTGGTGGTGGTAGAAAGACCTAATAACATCATACCCCACCCCCATATCCTCTTAATCCTCTACCAGCACCACCTCCCTAAGGACCACCCTGATAACAATGTTGTCTCTATCGTAGTGGTCCACCTGATGCCTACTTGGTATTCTTAGCACGTCCGGTCAGGTAGTATTTTTCCATGTGACATCTCTTATCACAAGCATAACACCATCCCTTACTAGGTTTTCCCTGCACTCTATGCTTCCTCATCCCCATACAACTATGTTCCTGAGTCCGATTATTTGGAGGACTCTAGCGTCAAGTTCTTGTCGTCTGACACCTGCTAGATGTGGTAGATGTTTCAGCTCCATTGCGCCCACTACCACAACTAGCTATATAACATCCCTATAACATAAATTTCTCTGTCACGAGCACCTTCTTCCACACCACGACATAGGTGGGGATGCACAGGGGTACTATGCTATCACATATCTCTCTACGGAGTCCCTACTCTAACTTCCATGCTTTTATGTAGCCATATTGAATCATATCTAGAGAGTAGAGTGCAAGGTCTTTGAACCTAGTCACATACTCAGTCATCGTCATCCCTCCCAACAGAAACTATAGGAGCACCTGAATTTTAATGGAGTGCAGGTAGGAGGGTAGTACTCCTCATGAAACCACTGCTAGAAGGCGTACCATGAGAGCACTGACTCGTCAAGTATCTAGATAATCATGCTCCTCCAACACTTAGTTGTTCTGTGTAAAAGGATGGGTTCTAAAGCCACCATCTGATCTTATGGTGTCCGTACAAGCCTAAAGAGGTGGACCACTGACTCTAGCCAAACATCTACTATCTAAGGGTCTGGCTCACCATGGAACCTCCGTGGTCTTGGGTGCTGGAACTCCTGAAGTGCGCTCAGCCTACATATACCCTCATCCCCATCTACTGGGGTTGTCTATTGCTCAATAGGTGGGGGGTGTTGGTACCTTCCCACATGGAGGAAGGGGATTGCATGATGGGTCTTGAACTAAGGCCTCATTTCTCACAGGGTCTTCATCACAATCTGGAGCCAGTATCCTGGCTAGCAATCATAGTGGAAACATCCTGAATGTTATCAAGGAGGACTACAGTCAAAGAAGCATATATATATATATATATAAACAATATTGGGTATATGAATCAATAAGAATAGTCAAATACTTAGTCATATATGATTCATGTACCATTATTCCCTACAACATGTTCCTCAAGTTTCTAAGTCGACAAGCAGGTAATCAGGGTCCTGGCGAATGGATACATTGGCCACCCATTCCAATCACTGGACTCTCTATCGTGAGAGACACTCTCGAGACACTTCGACAATGTTTCCCTAAACCCAACAAATTCCTTTTTATAGAAACATCCTAACAACATCCCAAGGGTCAAACCACCTCTGATACCACTTTGTCATGACCCGAACCATGTCATAGCTCGAGCCTCACTACCCCAATCCCACCTCCATAGGCTAGGGGAGAAAACTAGCTCTGAATCCACAAAAAAACTCATGGAGGATTTTGTATAAGAACTTATACACACACACACACACAGTTAACTCAATGAAAATGTTCAGAGGGAAAGGAACAAAAGATGAAACACTACTATAAATAATCCAAACATGCATGAACTACAAAATAGTAGAACAACGGTATAGTAACAAGAAAGGAAATGGGAAAAATATAGCCCTACCAAAAAAGTACCACAACCTGGCAGTAACTGAAAAGTAAAATTGTTGAGAGAGACCTTATCCTAGATTCCTAGTTAGGACCACCGTACACGATACAAGAAACCATATCCCTAAGCTCCTATGAAGTCACAATCAACCTGTATGTGATCTGAATAAGGCATGACACATGTGGGAAAATCCCATACAGGGGTGAGTACAAAAATACTTAGTAGGACGCACCGAAAATTAAAAGAGGGATTTATAAGAGATACAAAAGAAGAAGATGGTAATATATAGAACAATGTATAATAAAATAAGTGTAGCTCAACCCAACAAAGGAGTGAAGTAAGATCATCCAAGCATAAGGGGCTACAAATGGTGGGAAGATGAACTTCTTGTCGAGTCTTCACTACCTATAATAGGAGAGTAGAATCATCCAACCATGAGAATCTAGACAGAGAAAGCATGTGGAATACCCTACACATCTTCACCTATCCTGGACGGAGAGTATCCAAAAACCCAAGGAGTGGGTACTGAAAATAGAATATATATATATATATATATATATATATATTCACTGTTATAGAAACACAAAATAGATAGCATAAGGGGATATCCATATCATAACTCATCCCAAGAAAGTGAGTAGCCAATAGTCCCAGAAGTAACCACCATAGATGCGCATAATCCCACACGTCTCCTCTAAACTGCATGTTAATGGGACTCAATCACCACACGTTAATACTATCCACTTTGGGTAGCATTGTCTCACCCTTATGGTTTTAGGTCATGTCACAAGGACATGTACTGGTTGGAAAAGTGTCTCTCTTCCTAGTGAGTCCCAAGGTATGTGAAAGCATGCCTCACCACTATCACATAGTCAAGAGTTCATGTCTCAAGGTTGAGGACTCATGCCTAGCCTAGCTAGAGGGTTCCACTCTAGTCAACGGGTATCTGTTCCCTAGTACGTCATGGGGGATCATCACCCAGGAGTCTACGTGGACCCACAACCCAACCCTATTAGACGGTACTACCTAGAAAGTGTCATCGATAGGAAACAATGCCCTTCCCCACTAGAGGGAATCTTGAAACTGAAATCGGGGACCACTTCCTAGTCTTTTTGGAGGTAAACCTAGAATAGTTCTAGCCATACCTATAGGATGGTACCTCTCAAAAATGCATCGAGGAACTTTGGACATCCCTGCTAAATGGTACATCTCAGAAAATCATCGAGGAATTTTGGCCATCCCTGCTAGATGGTACCTATCAAAAATCATCGAGGAACACTAACCATCCCTATTGGATGATACCTCTCAGAAAAGAATCAAGGAACTCTGTCCATTCCTACTGGATGGTACCTCTCGAAAATTCCCCACTACAGTCATCAGGTGAGGCCCCTGATAAGTGTCAAACCCGGAACATCTCACATCGTAACTCGAAAGATACTATAGAGGGCACCATCATGTTCGAAATAGAGAAACACTTAGGATAGGCTACTCACATGAAAATATCCATGTTCATAATAAGGAGTTACGAGAGATAAAATATTTTTTGTGGTACATAGCATGTACTGGGCCCATAGGTTGTGTGACCCCACATCGTATCTTGGTCATGTACCCATCCATTCATAGGTACTAAACTGGGAACAAGAACCCCCAAGAATGCAAGTGTTCTCCTAGAGTACATGGAATATCTAGCCCAAAGGCTAACAAGTTCACTATTCTCATTGTTTATCTGAAGGGAGAAAATGTAATTTTGCTGGCACACCTCCTCAAATGGACCCATAACATTTGACTACATCCATACATACATATTTTCCACTCTCAAGAGTCGATGTTGACCCAAGCCATGGTCTCTCTTAAAACACCCTAAAAGTATCTTCCACTGATATTCCTTTCATGTTTCCACAATTAATGAGATCATGAAAAAATCTCTTCACATCCGAATGGATCACTCCATTGCGACCCTTGCAGAAAGACATGCAATATTGACTATTCACTTTCCCCAAATGGACATATGATGGAAAATTCATAAGTCACTACATTTCACTTGAAAAGTATCTTGTGGGGCCCATGAATCAATCGTGAAATAAATTATATGGATCGTGTCATTTGATCCTCACGTAAAAATAAACGAGATGGACTACTCATTCATCCAAAATGGATACCCGATGAAACATTTACTTTTCAATACAACACATGTGAACCAGACCTCATGGGGCCCATACCTCAACATTGGTTTAAAAACCTAAAATTATTCTTGAAAATTCTGCACAAATACCAGGGTCACCCCGCTGCTGACGGTGCATCAAACGGAATTTCCATTTATAAGATAGGCGTGATGAAAGAACCATGAATAATAATAATTATATTATTATTATTAAATTTTAATTTTTCATGTAACAGAACCCCGAGACAAAGTTCTAAACGTCCCAAACTAGTTGAAAAGGATCTGTCTCAATGATAGGGATTTGTGGTTGTAGACGGCGCATCAAACAGATGTGTAGTTTAGAAGATACTACGTTTTAAAGCCTGATTGCCTAATTTGAACTGATCTGACACACTCTAGCTAGATCGATCTACTGGGCTGGCCTACACCAGCAGCACTAGTCTACTTCACTGGGTCATAGCCCAGCAATGAGGCCTGAACCATTTTCTTCACAACCCCTTTCATAGCTTTGTGCCCCGTCCAGCTACTGGCAAGCGGACTACCAGTTGCGTCAGTTGGTGCTTCGCCTTGTCAACGTGGTGACCCACATTGCTCGGGTCACTGCCTCTTAGGGTCGGCACCCGCAACCCTTCTATTGCCTCAGGATCTGCCCAACATACCTCTGGATTGGTGCCAATGGTTTCCCCTCTTCACTACCATGTTACGCCAAAGCCCCCCAGTGGCATCAGTCTACTCACGACTCTGGTCCACCATCACATGCTCACTGGCTAACCGAGCCCCCCTATTGTCCTGCCGCCTCAGAACCCAATGCACCATCGGGCCACCCTCTATGACTGCCAAGCTTCATTGCCTTTGGTAGCCACTGGTCGGCCTTGCTCAGGTGGTCCCTTCCATGGACCACTACGACTTCACTGAAAGCCCGAAAAACTATCTGGAAGTTGTTCCTGGATCCTTGGATTGATTTATTCCCATACATAAGCATCGCTCAATGATCTAATGGTGTTTTTATGCGTCGAAGAATAATTTATGATGAATACCATGAAGAACAATGAAAACCACATAGAGGAAAATGATATCGAGCATGGATCGACGACCATGCTAGGTTTTCCATCGATGATGGTATTAAAAATGAAGATGTATATAGGCAAAGAAGGATTTATAATTTAAAACTTGAATTCAAACTCAAATAGTAGAATAAATCCTACCTCGTTGGATCTGATCATTTTTTACAATGTGCCCTATGATTCTGTTGTGATCCATTGGAGATTCATTAATGATTCATCCCTGATTTGCTGAAGAACGAAGGTAGAGGGAAGGGAGAGAGGATTTTTAGAGAGAGATATAGAGATAATTAGGGGTAACTCTAATTCTAATTCCCTAATATTCTATTTATAGGAGCCTCGCTTAGCGCGGAATCCAAAAATGTCACACCCTATAATTTTATGTTGCAATTAAGAAAAACACCCAATTCTAAACTAAACAGAGATCATAGATTTCCAATCTGAGTCTATAATCAAATTTTATTTGATTCAGTTTTGAAGATAAAATAATTAAGTTTAATTGTTTTATTTACAACTTTTCCCCTGGGTGAATTTTCTCACAGAAGTCTCGTGCCAAAAAAGGTTTATGCCCCACCTTGGGTAAACGTTGTGTTTTGGACTCAACTGTGGCCTTTGATTTCTGATCCAAGATAACATTTAAGAGATATACCATTTCTGTTGGGACCAAGTTGGATGGATAAGGAAGTAAGTAAAGTTTTCTATTACAGAGTGTTGTCTTCTGTTGTCAAAGAAGATAAATCAATTCTCTTTGTAAAAGGACAAGAAACCAAACGATGCTTTGCTGATATGTATTTCACAAATATCATAAGTTAGGTGAACTTGTGATAGAATCCTTATGAAGGAAAGGGGGAGAAATGATGATGCTAGTCATATAACATTTTGATTGGAAGGAATGATGTTGCTGGAAGATAATGATGTTTTAGTACTTCCCATTATAACTCTGATGATCTTAATATTGATCTATCAAAGGATTTGTATCACGATAGCAGAGTTCATGATGAAAGCTAAAAATGGTTATGGGAAGTAGTGAAGAGAGAAATGAAAAAGGAACAGACCATCTGGAGGTGGCACAAAAGAACAGTTTAAGGTGGAACCGTTTTCCAGTTTTTTCCAAATTTTTGGGCCTGAAAATCAAAAAATGTAAAGAAGTGATTTTGAAAAAGGAAAGAAAGTGTCGTACAAGTCAAGAGTGGCATGAAAGTTATGGTACGCAATTATTTTCATGCAATTATAAGTGGCGCACAAGTCACATTTAAAATATCATCCAATCAAAATATGACAAAGGAAATAAAGCGGCGTGCAAGTTTGAAAGTGTCGCACAAGTCAAGAGTGTCATGCAAGTATTGGTGCGCAAGTCATGGCGCGCAAGTCCATGTTGGGCGCAAGTCATATTCCAACATTATCATATCAAAACATGACAAAGGTAATAAATTTTCATGCTAGTGATGGAAGGGCGTGCAAGTGATGGAGCGACGCACAAGTATATGTGGCGCGCAAGTCACCAAAATGCCTATAAATAGACGACCAACCTCCTCATTTCTCTATGCTCAAAACTTAAGAGAATGTTCGAGCTCTAACTATTCAAGTATGAGAGGGTGCTCTGATCATGAAAGTAGAAGAGGGTGATGTGAAAGTTGAAGTGGAACACAAGCTGAGGGTTATTTACAAGGAACACAAGTAGGGTGCCACGCAAGGCTTGGTGCGCAAGTGTTTCCATGAAAGTTTTGGCGCGCAAATTTTTTCGTGAAAGTTCAGGGAGGCGCTCAAGCAGGGTGGCGCGCAAGTAAGGGGGTCACGCAAGTTTTGGCACACAAGTTTTGTGGCACGCAAGAAGATGGTGTGCAAGTAGTAAGGCGCACAAGCAGGAGCCGCGCAAGTAATGAGCCGCAAAAGTAGGGAGTGGCACACAAGCTTTCTACTCTAGGAGGATCTTACCTGCTTCTGGGTAGGAAAGTGAATAATTTTTTTGAAAGCTCTGCTTTGTGAAAGTTCATTAAGAAGCACAGAATAATTACATTACCCTTTTTGTTCTAAGAGGGAGCACACACACTATTGGATTGTTTTAAAAGTGCTACACAAGTGTAAGGGTATATCCTACTCGTTGTATTCCACATCAAAGGATTGTTTTCTAGTGGATTGTGTGGTACTGGATTTTTTCCATACCATACCAAGGACGTAGCAACTCTTTTTGAGTAGTGAACCTTGTAAATCTTGTGTTCCTGTGGTTGTGTGTGTTCAACAGGGAAGAAACTCTTTAACAGGGAGGCGAAGGTTGTTTTAAAAAGAAGAAAACATAAAAAGAAAAAGATATCACGGATTCACCCCCTCCCCCTCTCAGTGATACTTGGATCCTGACTGGGAAATTCAATTTCTATAATGTTCATAGTATAAAAATACTTAATATTTTTATAAAATTTATTCTGAGAACACTGGGATGGGAAATCACACATCATCTAAGTGCCTAGCTCTATAAATATATGTAGAAATATTCCAAATTCTTACAAGGAAAACTTGGGTCTCTACATTCCTTAAGCATACTCTTCACATATGATGATCCATACTTGTCACCACATCTACTAGAATGGGACCCCATGGACCATGATGAATCAGATTGGGCTATTGATCCCCTAGGTGCAATGGATCCCTCAATTCTATGAGAATGAGGGGTAACCTTTAAAATCCTTTACATATGGTCCATGCATCCATAGAGATAACATAGACTAGGTAGATCAAGACATGTGGACCATACATGCCGATATTTCCCAAAAAAAAAGAACACCACAAATAAACTACCTAAAACAGCTGATGAAATTTGTTGATATGGATATCCATATTTTCCACCACTCTTCTTTACAACCTCCTTATGATTCCGCTTCTTTTTATATGTGTGACTTTCACTCTGGACCAATCCTAGAAGTGTCCCAAAAAAATCTGACTTGCCTTTCCAATCAATCTCCACCATCGAGGCTCGGTTAACCACCTTAGGATAAATATTTAATTTAAACAATAAGACCAGATATTGTATGTATTTCTATAAACCCATTTAAAACCGATGATAATTTATATGTTCATTATTGACTGACCCGGGTGAGAAATGGACTAGCTCTATGAAGCAATTGGCATATTCTAACACTGAAATCTATTCTGAATGGAGGTCTATAAATTCTTGGGTCTTAGAGAGGGATAATTTCTAAGGTTAGTATTACACATTGAAAATGTCTTGTAAGTACATTAATCATATCTACTCATGCCTCCTTACTTATACCACTGAATCCCACCACCTTTTATTGGGCCTTCTAATGTAATAGTGGCACACTTTACCTTTACACCTTTAAGAGTCTTTAGGAACATAAATATCTTCTAAATATTCTCCACCTAGTCCTCCTCCTCCCAAGGATTCATGATTCCTCAAAAGGAAGGGGTTATTCTTGAGAAAATTTTATCCCTGATCCTTTTCTGGGACATGTTCATATTCTTTAACTTTAAGAGGACCAAATCCTATTCCCTGATCCATATATTGGACAACCCGAACCACTACCTCCACTAATCTCTAATAAACTCTTGGTAAGAACTCTCCCCACCCCCACCCACTTATAGGTATATAGAAGACCTCTAGGGAACCATTGTGCTACACAAGTAAAAAAACACAAGAATGTGTCCATCAATATAGATAACATATAGATATAAAAAAACATAGAAAAATATCACATTAATTAGAAGAAGATCACATAAACTCACACATAAACTCAAACCAATCTACCCATCCTTAATGTCAACACTTAGTCTGCAGACTATTCATTACACCAGAATGAGGATTCAACCAAATCCTAGACATCCTATGCTAACCTGAGGCCTATCGTAAGGTGTGTTGGCTAGACACCCAACTCATCTCCCAAACCTCAAACCCTAATAGTCCTAGCTCCTATATAACCAGATGCTCCCAAATAAAAAGACCGAAATAAAGGGAAAACA
The DNA here is from genome assembly GCA_963277665.1 of Viscum album. Lineage (NCBI taxonomy): Eukaryota > Viridiplantae > Streptophyta > Magnoliopsida > Santalales > Viscaceae > Viscum > Viscum album. The sequence goes on along the minus strand of OY728151.1, from coordinate 1,505,982,577 downwards.
CCCTCTGATACCTTTTTCTCATGAACCATCCCATGATTTCATCCAAACCAACAACTAACCCATCCCATGACATGTCTTGAAGGGTATTCTCAGTCCCCTTAGGCTTGAAACTAGTGCATGGTCATATGATAACTCCTTTAGGAATGGTTTTTCCCACTTACATACCAACTAACAATGTGAGAAAATACAATATGAACAAAACATCATATCCTACATCAATAAAAAATCTATAAAAAAGGTATGAAAAAGTCTCAAGATAAATTTATATTTTTAAATATAATGACCAAAATATATAGAAGGTAAGGGGATCAAAAAAACCAAAAAAACTGCTCTATCTAGCATGAGGTTTAGAACCCACCATGTCACCACCATTAGCACTTTCCAAAATGGAATCAACTAACAATAATACCCTCTACCATCTCCAGGGAAAGCCTTGTATTTATATGTGTTAGACAGAAAAAGGTATTTATACACCCAGATGGGTGTATGTAGGGTGTGATATCACTCTCCCAATAATATCCTACCAAGAGTTACATGCATATAAATTATAAGATAAATAAAAGTGCTAGTCTTTAAAAGAAAGTAAACAAATTCTTTTTAAAACATGTTTTAATTTTTTAAGGTAAATGAAAAAAGATGAAAATTAAACAAAAAGTGTGAAAACATGAGATAATAACTATGGGAAACCTCATAGTAGCCCGGTTAGTAGGGACTATGTACATCACATATTATAGATAAAATATACTCCTTAATGTGCACAAGACATTATAGGGGATTTATCCAAGGTCTGATGGTAATATAAGTCACAATGTTTAGTTAGTGTTGCATCGTAATTCTACAAGGGGTCCCAAACTAGGGCCCTACCAGCTCACCTAGCAACTAGTCCTAGCCTGCCTGGCTAGGTACCCAAGGTTCCAAAGTGCTCTATTTTATTTTATAATCCAAACCAATACCCTTTTATCCTAAACCATTTTCATCAATATAAAAGTATACAATTTACGATAATTTTAAAAGGAAAATTAACCACTTCCAAATCTTTACACATAATACCACCATTAAGACACACATTTTAACACTCAATAAAATTTAAGAAAACCATTGTAAATAAATTCAAGAACATTTAAATCATAAAATAATGAACACCGACTTTTCCTCTTGAAATCACCACCCACTAGTTAAAAATCAAAAGCCAAGATGAGAGGAGATTCTATAGAAGTAAGAACATAGCATAACTATAAAAACCTAAACCAAACATATTATATTCAACCAGATTTCCATTAACATAAAATATAGAGAATAGGGATGTTTAGAAAGATGTAGAATATTACTAGAGGAGAAGAGAGGAGGGACTAACTTGAATAAATATTGAATAACCAAGCTTGAATCACCCAATTATTTTATCCTAAATAGATTGGATAAGAGGGGGAGGCATTCCTAGGACCATGTAAGTTTAATGGGGACTGAAATAGGGTAAGGACTATTAAAATTAGGGAGGGTAAAAGTTTTAAGTTTAGCTAATTTAATATCTGGAAAGGCCGCGTGGTTTGGAGGCATATTCTGCCAAGACATGTGGAAACCATGAAGGTAAATGTATCCTAATGGGATAGGTTGCAAGGTTTTTTGGGGGATGGTGTATGGTTGTGTCCCTTATTTTATGGTCTTCATAGACCTGTTGTTGAGGCTACATAGTTTTAGGGGACTCGACCATGGTTTCCCCTAGAAGTACACTACCATCTGTCTGTCAAAAAACCTACATTTTCTAGTAAATTGTTGATAAAAACTATGGAAGAAAATTAAGACAAAAAATAAATGAATTTTTTTTTAAAAAATAACATGTGTGAAACAGATTTGTTTTAATGCACTAAAACTCCAAAAAGGTTCTCATTATCCCCATTATATGGGTAGACTCATACACCAGTTTCTTTCCAAACATCAACTATAGGTCACCATTATAAATTATCCATGTATTCCTTGACACTCATAGGAAGGTAATGTCTTCTATAAACACAAATCAGATGAATAAATACTCACTAAATAATTGGAAACTAACTTAACATATAGAGATTTGGATCCACTTTCCACACTCTTGGGGTATTTATAACTATTTTATATAGAACCCACCCCATCAACACAACCACAAACACCTCATGAACCTTGTAGTGGGTAACTAATTCATGCCTAGGTGGGTACTATAAAAAAATTCTATTCAAAAAATACAATTTGAATGGTAATTCTTTTCATATAGAGAAAATTAAAATCACCAGAATAATGAGTGAATAAAACTTTTCATCAATAGAACTTTCTAGCTAGACATGATTTTACTCAAGATTCCATTAGGGTCTCTGAAACTCAGATTTATAGTACAAGGTGAACTGAACATTCCTATAAAAAACAACATTAGGTTTCATGGATAAATAGAAACATTTCGTACTCAAGTTAACATTTTTATCACCAAATCATAGGAATACACTGCACACATCATCTCATAACTCAATTCATCATCACTTAGTATTGGTTAAGGTCCAATCCAAGGGTGGTGACCATGGGGAAGAATCAATACATCACCCAACATCAACAAGTTCCTAGAAAACATCAGAGTTTACAATAATAAAATTCCAAGATTCTCCATTTATAATAGGTAATCCATCCATGACACTATTATGCATTCTTCAAGTGGAAAGATAACATTACCTATCACTAAGGTGCATCCTTGTCAAGTTCTCTAATCTTCCAAGACTCTCTTAGGTGAATTTAGCATAGGTAGTGTTGTAAGAAGGATTATCCACTGCTCAAAATATTTTAATTTTGAGTCTTATGAGTCACTGAGATCAGACAACTAAAATGTAAATAATACCTAAAAACACATTGTAAATCCTATATTCCCTAACATATACATAGACTTGGTCATTCTGCATTATTAAAGGTCTGATGTTCTCTATTAGAAACTCCATCTCTGATAAGGGATCAAACTCAAACCAAAGTAGTGAATCTATGTCATGAGTTTAAGAAATATATAATTCACTAAAGGTCCACAGTTCCATATAGTAATATTAATTAAAATTTTCAATTTGGGTAGTAAAAATCCTGAACTAGTTAGAAAAGAGATTCCCAAACTCTAGTCAATTCCCTATCATATGAGGATCAAGATTACCTCTTAAACTCCCAAGGGCACTTATATCAAATGCATACATCAAAACTAGTCTATAAGTAGTCTCATACAACTCAGTGGGGAAAACTATCTACTCTATAAGAAGTATACACACCAAGATCAATGGAAGAGAGGCTTCCTCAAAATATAATGTGAGAACACCTCTCAATTAAGTCTCAGAAAACAGTACCCCAATGCTCACTATCTAGTGGAGATATGAGTAACCACGATAATTAGATCATCAAAACCATACCTCTATATTAAATCTGGTTATCATTGGGTATCACTGTACAATAAATAAGGTGTAGCATAAAGTGTTATAGAATATTTAGATGAGATAACATAGTAAATACATGAAAGATCATGATCGTACACTATATGATGCATTTATTAACTTAATTTTACCCTAAAATCAGAATCTTATAATTCTATGTCAACTTAATGGTTATCAATATCCTAAAAAGGGATAAAATATTCTTCTCACCTATTATGGTTTTTCCAGTTCCTTAAACACACTCAATATCCCCTTAAAAGTTTTATACTAAGTTCATAATCCAATCCCCACATAACTACTATCTTTATTCACCATCCCTAGGAAAGACCCGCTATGATACCGCTCTGACATAACCAAACCTACTGGGTCCCCATCTAAGCTTGTGGTAATCTAATAGTGCCACCACAAGCCTTACACCATAGGAAAAGCGATAATGAATAGAACTTAGTAGTAATATTTTATAATATGGTAAGACTAAGCCTAAATAAACCTATAATAAGAACATGTATCCATTACAACAGGATACCAAAAACACTGATAGGATATATAAATGCAACTAAATAAACTAAATACAACACATGAATGAGACATCTACTAAGATCCCCATAGAAAATCAGTAGGAATAACATAATGTAAAAAAGGGAAGAAATACTTGCTAAATATCCAAAAAAATAAAATTGAAAACCAACCAATATAAGGAGGCCCTTGATGCATGCTAGCTCTAAACATGAATGTCACTAGATACCATCAGCTCCATGTTCTACCAATATCCATCTATATAAAGTCCCCTAAATTCATCTAGAATAAACATAGAACAATCCATGTCAAATCCAAATACACAAGAACATCTCCAACCTATACACCAGATGAAAAAAATGACTTTTATGGGCCCAAGGTCTACGTAAGGGTTGGTATAAAAATAATCAGTACGATACCCTAAAAACTATAAGAAGTAGAGAGAAACATGTCATCTCAAATATTTTGGTAATAATGAGTAGACAGAATGAATTCAAGTAGAATAATACAGATATGCTTATCACTAAAAGTATCAAGGACCTAGAAGATTTTAGGACATTATGGATCTAATTGTAGAAATTTACCTTGTATAATAACCCATGGGTGCTCAAAAACCCAGACATTCCATGAAGCCTGGAGTTGATAATAATCTTTACACTTCATCTTAAATCCACCAAGGCTACTAAAGGATTCAAAACACATAAAAAGTATGAATGGATCATCCTTACCAACTACTATGTCATATTAATATTCCATGGTAGGGATCCTTTTCATAGTTTATGCATGATATCATGTTGGGAAAAGTAACACCATTTTTATAAACACCTCGGGTGAGGGAATTCAACTCATAGATAGAGGATCACACCCTGGACCACAGTTATATACCTAAACCCATATTTAATGTCCCATTAATGTGGATCACATGCTTGGATATTGTTAATGGGATAATTTTCCCTACCTAGGTAAGAGAATAGAGGATCATGAGCCTGATCCCATGAGAGGGATACCTTAGCCTATCCTTGGTCAGCCTATAGACAGGTGATCACATAGCCTGTGAAGTAGGGTGAAAAACCTAACCTTATCTATAAAATTCCATTATTTAGTGAATCAAGTAGCTTGAGTAGAAAAGTGGAGTATATTATCCAATTTTATGGGATGCAAGAGGCTCTACCATCACATCAAACATGAAAACCAATTTAGAAAAAACTGATCGAAGGTCCAAATCCAAGTTAAGTGAAAGTACATGGATTGTCCAATGGGGAACATAGAATTTCACCCCTAGTAGACAACCTTTCCATGTAATTTCATCCAAAATTTCATTGTAATACCAACTACATGGTGTGTGAGATGACTTTCACGACATTTGGGTCTGGGTGAAGTACCCAAGATACACCAAACTGCTCCATTCATGTTCCACTGGGGGTACTCATGGTGTACACTGTGTGTAGGCTACATGGTGTCCCTCGATGTTTAGTTCCTATACATGTTGATCTGGACATATAGGGATACACAACATGTATACCCATTCATATGGTTGTGTGATATTTAACTCAGACACAAAACCCTATCACCGCATCTCCAGGGATACATGACATGTGTTCTTCTGAACTATACACCATGTAGTTGAGTATTCCTCAGAAACGTTATATTCTCCCAAAAGAATCACTATGTCAACATATTTTATCCAAACTTCACTTAATCTTCTACTATGCATATTTATCAAGGATAAAATGTCACACAATTGATATAATTCCATCCACCGGTCACCTAAAAATTAATTGTTGTCAACTTTAATCACATAGGAACCTCCTCTAGACATCTAATTTATTGGCCCACCATTGTTGAAGAATTATTTTCATCCACTAAATACTAGAATCATTTCCTCCCATAAAATATCATCATTCCGCATTAACCAACATTACCCAGAGGCACCTCTAAACGAAATACTCTCAGGTATTCACTGGAAGTTGTATTTCGACCCCAATTCATATTAGAAATGGATTTTAATATCATATTTGAATTAATAGATTTTCTTAACTCGTTAAAACATTCCACTTTCCATTTCCAATTGATTTTGACATCTTTATTGATCAGACACATGTCATATCTCTTGGTGTAAAATATGAACAATGATCCTCAAAATTTTTACAAATCCCATAAGGAATATCACCATAGAAACCAATGAATCACTATCCCAGAATCAAAAGTTAACTATGAATGTGATGAATAGAGGGAAGAATCTAGAAAACCACAAAACATATGAAAAATATGATCATTCATGATTTATAATTTTCAATGATTTTGGAAATTGAGGAAACAAGTATTAATTATAGGTTTCAATCCAATTAATCATAAACCACAATATCAAACAAAAACCATAATTTGAAAGGGCCATGAAATAATCCAAATTTTGGATTAAATTTAAGACTAATTAATCCACTATTTCATAAAGCATAAATGTTGGGGTAATAATACATAAATAAAAAATTCATACCCAATAAAAGGATTGATCACTAGATAAGATTTCAATCATAGGTGATGTTATTGATTTTGTTTCATTTTCCATTAATCCTCGATCCCTAGAGAATTCACCAAGATCTCTACCATAGGGAACTCCTCCTAAGAATCTCTCTAGGTAATGAAGATAAATATAAAGGAGTGTCTAAAAAGTGACATAAATAGTGTATTCTATAGGTTAACGAATTAATTAGATAATTGATTAATTAATTAGCTAATTCCTTATTTAATCCTCTCATGATTTCACTTTACCACAACCCCCAATGTGAACAAAACATAAATCACTCCAAATATAAATCCCAAATTCTAAATCAACCATATTATTGGTTTCCCGATCCAAGACTCTGTTGAATATATATATACGTTTCTTCAAAAAATTATGCATGAAGTAAAATAAATATAATATTTTATTATATTATTTTTTGGCCACAAAGAACTCTCTTTTCTATATCATCTCAGAATGAGGGTAAACCCCATACTCTAAAACAAATAAGAAACTAAGAAAATTTTTCCAAGGTCATATACTATGGTAAATTTATTATTTTACCCCGAGGAAGTTCTTTAATACTTCAAAACTCAAAATAAATTTGAGTCTCACTCGGTTAAAACCCAAGTCACTACATGGAAATTCTTCCATCTATGTCAGTTTTCTTTCTGAAGACCCAAAATCACTCTATGGGTCTCAATCCTTTAGATATATCCATCATGTTGCAAAAATAGTTAATGTACATAGATTACATCTCAAGATTAATGGAATGTATCCATTTCTCATAATCTAAACTCTTATTAGATTCTTAATAGGTTATAGGTCCATCCTAGAGGAATATTAATTCATCCCAATTTTCCATAATAAATCTATATTTCTTGGGCTCTAAGAAAATCATACCAGACAATGGATGTTCTTTTTTAAATTGAGTTGATTATTCTTACCCAACTCTTTGTGGAAACGATTCAACATAAACCTTAGGAAAATTTCTTAGTTTTTTTCTTAAAATTATCCATCATTAACTTTACACCAACTAAATCCAATTCATATATATTATTTATCAAGGAATGTATCAAATAGGACTATAAACACATTTTGGTCAGTAAAAACTGATATAATATACATTATTTTACTTGTAATAACCAAAGAATCTATCGAATTTCGGGTCAATTTTATCTAAATATAAATTTAAGGCATATTATTAGAAACCCAAAATATTGATAAAAGTCATATTAGGGTGTTTCTATGTCTATAAATCATGCAGTATCTTTATGAATACTTTAAATGGGACTTGGTAAGGTATAAATTCAATAGTTTTAAGCCAATATCCCCATAATTAAATAGTAAGGTCGCACTAAATCCTCATCAATAGAAACATATTTTACATGGTATGATTCCTCCACTAAAACCTACCATTACATTGGGGTGTTCTAGGAGTAAGTAGTTTATAAACAATTACACAATATATCATATGATCAATGAATTACTAAATTAAGTATTCACCAACTCAATCTGATTGAAGAATATTAATACTTTTTCCTAACTAATGTTGTGTGGTTTTCTGAAACTATTTTGAAATTTTAAAAATATTAAAAATTAATTTCATGAAACACATAACAATATCGACTAATGTTTCCAAAAAATGCTTAACAAGTACCTCAAACTACCACTTACTTTAGTACTTATTACTCCTCAGACATTGCTATGTAAAAGATCCAATAGTCCACTAGCTATTACAATTTTTCAATTGAAAGGGGATTTTTTTCCTTTTTACTAGTAAGCCATATTTTCATGCATAAAATGATTAATAATTGAATGATTTCTAAAATCTTTATATATGGAGTATTTGAATGTGTTTCTCATTTATATTTCCAAGGTTACAAGGTTAAAGGTAAGTTAGGATAGAATCAACGTTGAACCTGTTATTCTGAATGGTATAGATAGGATTATCCATATACAAAATCTATAAACCATTTACCATATTAATGATTACATAAAATAATTAATTGATATATATATATATATAACAACTCTTTCTCTTAATAATGAATTAAAATTCCATCTTTTCCAAATAAGATACAGAAATCCAATTTCTATTTATGTTTTGAACATAATAATAGATTTCTAATTCCAAAACTAATCCAATATGTAGACTTATATTATAAATGATTACTTCCAATGTAGTAACTCTTTCTATATTTATAATAGATGTATTTACTTTACATATCTCCAATTCTCTCTTATATCTAAGTCTTCTTTATCAAAACAAAGGTATGATGCACACCTAGTATATAATACCCATGAGTAAGAGTGGGAGGAATTTATTTCTACAACATTCACATTCAAATAAAAATAATGATTCTCATTGAGAGTTCCACTAAACCTTATATACCAATCTAGTATTATTTTATAGGTCATTTATAATACATTTTAAATTACTAATCATGATGAATTCCATAATTTATAAAAAAACATATATATGGGTGAGTATCCTTTTTTACATATTTTCCTCAAGGAATTTTATTGAAAGTACTTCCACTAAAATGATGAGCCAATATATCAATACTATTAGTAATCTGATATCCATATTCTAGTAAGTAATGAGTTTTCTTTGTTATTCCACTCATTAATTAGTTATTTAAGAAGGATTTCATTTAAATCATATCACATATAAATCTTAAATAGTTGAGTACACAACAATTTTCCCAAATCCATCATATAAATATAACCTCTACTATATTCCTTTCATATCCTAACTATTAGGGTTTAAAATCTAAGTTCCATCCAATTCCCATAGAAATATTTGGTTATCAAACTCTTAGGGTTTGGAATTTTCACCATTTCTTACATAAGATAATACATAGATCCCCTACTATGGTAGAACATACCCTTTTTAATGATTGAGGGCATGACGTGTGGTTTCTTAATAAGAAATATCATGCATAATATTTTAAGGTTTTTCTTTTAAATTTTCACTAATTTAATAAATATTAAAGGCATACTAAATCCAAAACTATAGAATAACATTAAATTATTATTATCTTATGCTTTATCCCTTTATATATGCATGATTTTAATAATTTTATTTTGGAATATTTATTCAACCAATAGAATTAATGTTTTTATACCATATTAATGTTTAACTCTTCATAAAAATCATATTTTATGTTACTCACCCAAAAATAGAATCCAAATGTGTTTACACATATTAAAATACATCTTATGCATAAGGTGTATGAAACTATTTTCATATAAAGGTTTATAATTATATGAAATTAATAATCCCCACATAGTAATACTATATCCATAGATAGAGAACCCACACTTTTCTTGATAAGGAATAATCATTTAGGCTAGTGGAAAGGTTTACCCAAAGTCTATTCACCCAAGGATACTTTAATCAATAGAGATTTCAATTTATTCATAACTCTAACACCTAATAGGTAATATTCCGGACCTTCTCGGCCTATTACTTTTCATGTTTCCAGTTTTGGAGATCTCTGGATGAGATTTGAGGATATAAAAGTAGAGTGCAGATAATTTTTTTATAATGGAATTATTTTTCAACATGGAGGTGTGTATTGTACCATGAGGGGAAAGCCAAAAGTCTTGGCGGTGACATGGTGATGGAAGTTGTGGAATAGGGGTCTTGGTTTGAATATCAGTAGCTCTTATATCATAGGGAATCTTACTACATGGTGATTGGTTTCATCAAAGTATTATTCAAAGTATCTATTAGGGAAATAGGAATCCTAAATATTATGGAATGTCCCTCATGGTTTCCCCATGGATATCTAAGTGGAGAGTTTTAGTATTTCTATCAATTTGGGATATGTTACATCATGAGATATTAGTGAATCATTTAAAGGTTCATAGTCCATAATATTTAATATAAACTTAACCCTTGAACTATGGTTTTATCCTAGTTTTATAGGATCTTGTCATGGATCATTTAATGATTTATAGGATTAAATTAACTTAAAAAAATATGAATGTCATTTCATACTTCTACCATGGTTTTGAGAGAAAATTATTCTTTGTATCATGGAATTTAAACTTGTGTTGTAGTCTTCTATTTTCCATATTGGGTATAAATTGTAGGTATTCCTTGAATTTCATTCATTCAGATCTCTTTCATTCAACTCTTCAGAAACTCCAAGGTGGTTTTAGGACACCTTATGTCCCCTCTCACTTGACTTTGAACCTTGTCCTTAGGAGATCTATTATTTTTTATCCAAGGTGAGTTCTTCCCCTTTACTTCCTAGTTTTATTTTCGTTCTTCATCTAAATAAGGTTTTGGCTATGGTATATGGTTAGAATATGTAAGAATGAAGTGATTGGTGGATGACGGATGTTATTATTTAGTTTGTTAAATGTTTCTTTAGTGTAATCTCAGCCAGAGGATCTTCACTTTCTAACCATGTTTTTGAACATTGAATTGTGAAGCATTGGTTTAGGAATGGGATTATTTTACGCTCTGTTTTATTTATAAGTTTTTTTATTTTCATGATTTTTATTCATTGGGTAAATAATATGTATTTAACTAATGAAGATAATGAACCAGACTATATAAATTGAAAGTAAAGGTGGTGATTCACATGTGTTATCCTGCCTTTAAGATATTTTTTCACACTTGGTTCTTATTCATTGTGATTTTTTTCATTCATGTTATTCATAATTTTGTGTTACTACTATGATTAAATTGTAGATTCACATTTAATAAAAGGATAATCCCTTTAAAATGGTAATAAACATTTTTTGTGGTAAAATGAAAATGGTTTTAAAAAATGTTTTTTATATAGAAGAGTGTGAAAGTACTTCATAATATAATTATAGTCATGTGTTATAGTAAATCTTATTGTTGTCATTATAATTGTGTGATTTTCATGGGGTTGATCATGAGGTTAGGTAGTAAGTCTTGTGGTATATGTCATGGGTGGGATATGGGGGTGTTATTAAGATAATGGTTTCTATAGTAGATGATGTGGTAGATGTCATGGGTGGAATTGGGGGGGATAAATTTGAGGTAGTGGTTTGTGTAAAATCCTACTATCCCAGACCACTCAATAGGGGTCTGGACTAGCATTATCCATGTGACCTTAGGTGCACCTCCATATACTTCAAAGGCCTCCAACTAGAACTAGGGGTCTAGGATGTTTCTTTAGGGAGGATATATCCCATATCTTAGTGAATAATAATATATAATACCCCAAAAACATCCTTAACGATAAATAAAAGTACATGAAAACAACAAAACACATACTTCAATAATAAATGAATGTGAAAGAATGTAGTCATATAGACTCACTGTCACGAAAACATATCAACTAATTACCTACTAGGCTGATCACACATACTCAATATAGAAAGGGAAATAAAATTAATAAGGATTTATTACAATCAAATATCCATACCTCAATCTCAGTCTCCAGGTTTATCTGAGTTATACAGCTTTCTCATGTTACACTGAGCCTCTACCACACCAGAACCTACGATTAGTGCAGAATTCATGGGTATCTTAGTGTCATGGATTCCTGATCGGGGTATGATTTCAACTCAGTAGGGAACCACCAATGTGATCCCATACATTTCCATTAAATGTAGTATATGTGCATGTGATGTGCTTAGCTGAAATTAATAAAATACCTATAATGAAAAAATAACCACTCTTGATCCTTAGGTTCTAACATGAAACTTAGGATATACTATACATACTTCGTCCAATATCATTGGTTCTCTAAGCATGCCATTTAATTTTGTTATCCAATACCATACCCGATGTCCATATAGTAGTATATGTAAGAATTGGATTCTTAGAAATATAGAAAGGTATCCCAATAGTATTAGGATTAAATGAAAAAAATCCATAGGAGGAAATATAGTTCATTCCTAAAGTATTTGGAATACATATAATTCCTAAGTGGAAAAACCTAGATAATCTAATAGTAGTTTCAAGAATACAGTCGATTCCTAGGAGGATGACCATAGTAAATCCATATAAAATAGGTATACTCTTTGAATATGAGGTAACCACCACCACATCTCATAGTTATCTATCTACATAGCTGAATCCTAGGTGATCCCCTTAGCATTCCACATAGGCATGTCAGTCAAAAATCATGTATTTCCCAAGGAATTTTAAATAAATAAGAATCACAACCTAATATAAGAGTATTTTACAAGGAATTATAAACATTTTGGTATATAAGTGAATAACACAACATCTCTTAGTAATTACATCACATCATACAAATTAGTTTAATCCTTGGTAACCACACATACACATAATTTAACATAGAGGCATTTCTTCATGATTTTTAGGCCATTGCATCCCTCTTATATTATCTCATCATAATATTATTAAAATGTCTTGTACAAACTCTTAAAACCATATCACATAACTAAGGTTGGACTCTCAAGCATATAGCCTACCATCATTACTATAGACACGTCGTCCTATCAGGACTGATTCAGGCTCAAACGTGAAACCTACAATCATCTGTATTAATTACCTAACACACCCTTTATACTGTAAACATATCATTGGGGAACTCTCCAAGGTCCCCAAGTTCACATCATAACATGTGCACTCATCTAGGAATCCTATATCTCAATGGAAATCTTTAATTCCAATACCATAACTTATAGGTCTTAACATACCTCAAAATCATTATAATAATCTTACAACCTCACTAGAAGTATAAGATAATTGCTACTATCATCACTCCTAGAAAATGGAATAATTCATATCTCAATACCCATGTTCATCCTAGGTTGTCCTTCACATGCCCAATATGTATATACATTCTACCTAGGGTATATCCTCCCAAGTAATCACTTTATATTAGGGGATAAACATGCACCCCATGCTTATCCCAACTATCCAAAAGTCCATAAGGTGTCCCGTGGTTCCATCAGGGCCTACTCAAGGCACTCATTATCATTCATCACATTCCTAAACTTGTATTTCACTATGTACACCTATCTAGGTCCCATACATTCATAAATTACATTTATTTTAAACCCCTCTAGGGTCCATATGTCTCAAGGTTCATATTTATAATTGATCCCTATTCCATTGGTAAATGAGTCCTTAAGCAAATGCACAATGGTCCATCATGGACCTTATATTTTTTTATTCTACTCAAAGGAATTTGATTTTAAATGATTCAATTTATTTAAATAATGATTCAATCTCCCATATTAATGATACCTCATATAAATACCATATAATCCAAATCATTTAGAAAAGAGAGATGCATAAGGACCACCTGCCTCATTTATTCTATTTCCTTTTAAGCAAACTCAACTACCACCCAAGATTTTCCAAGACATGTGTCACCTCCTGAGGTCCTAACACAATCCAAGACATCCTATAGTTAAGTATTTAATTGAATTAAAATTATTTAAAAATAATTACAATTTTAATTTAAATAATCTCAATGCCTAAAATCTAACCAAGTGACCTATTCAAATTAAAATCATGACCAAAAACCCATGGATGGTTTGTGGCATACTTCTAACACTATCCAGGTAAAAAACTCTAATAAGAACAACCAAGTAAATGGACATTTTAGTTTAATTGTGGAAAAATAATTAAGAAAAAACACCAGGTGAAAAACATTAAATGAAATGGCATGAAACAAAAATTGTTCATCATCTCAAGATGATATCTATATTTAAAAATAAAATAACCTATCATCTAAGATGATTTCCACCATGCCTCAGTGGAAATCATCATCAAACCCTAGTTGGGTCACACTAATTTGAGAGAACACAAGAGGAAGGAAGAAAGGATGAGGAGTTAAGGTTGATGAAGATCATATTTTAATATATTTAATATTATTATTCAATGTTTTTAATCTCATAAAATTTTTAATTTATGGTAAATTGTCTCCTTTTTTGGTTTTTAGAATAATTTGAGATTAATTGTGAAAATGGACTAATTATTGATTTTTATAGTCTTAAATCAGTTTTTGTTGACCTCCTAGTTTTAATGATTAGAAAATAATGATTATAATGATTCTAATGAAATTTATGTTTTCCTGTAAGTGTTTCAAAATCTTGGATAGGTGTTGAAAATACCTAAGTGTGTGACCCCAATAACTTAAGATACCTTTTTTCATGTCACACCACATGCATGGAAACCTATCTAAGTCTTAGATACGACTAGGATATCACATCATCGGATGTCGTACATTTGGACTAAAAATTGACAAAGTCTGAGACACTATCAGTCAACATACTTTCATGATGTAATACCTCCAGAACACAAATTTTTTAAGTACGAGATACCACAAGATGAGGAACTAAAAATTTCATACATCCAACATAGTGGAAAATTAAAAAATTTAAGACACAGTGATACCACAAACCACTATAGGAGACACTGTTAGTTAAGACACCGCTAGCATAGTGGAAATTTGAAAAATTCTAAGACACCTCCAGACCACACACCTCTAGTTAAGATACCACCAGCATAGTGAAAATTTGGATAAGTATAAGACACCACTATTATCATACCACCAATTTCATACCATTAGATCAAGATGCCGCCAGACACTGAGACATCATCAGTCTGAGTAAGCACCAGTCAAAGACACTTCCATTAACTTTCTTACTTTTCTTATTTTGAATCACATTATCCTAAAGGATATATTTATTGGAGTTAATTTCATTTATTAATTTATTTATCCTATCTTAAATTATTGACGGAGTTCATTGAAGAGAGGGTCAGAATGTGTAGTACGGGGAAGCATAGAGGAACTAGATAGTCCTTTTTATACTGATAAAAGTGAAGCACACTCTCTCATGAAAAATATATGACATAGAGATATGATAAAGGTGTGAATAAAATAGTTTAAAATCTTAGATTTCATGACCCACTGAACAAATCTAAACCTAGTTGAAAAGAATAAGAGTTTACTTAAAAAAAACATTCAACTATGAATATGAACTGCATAATCACATCTAGTGATTTCCTCCAGTCAAAGAAGAAAGAGTTTACAACACTCTATTTTTATAAAGCATTCAAGAGAACCTAAATCACGCTTCACTACTTAATCAAATCAAGAGTCACCGGCTATATTGCAATAGACTGCACATTTTTAAACTCTACACTTTTATATTGCCTTATACTGTTTATCTTTATTAAATTTTGAGTGGTGTGTGTGCATACTTTGTTTTATCACATGCACACAGTCTCCTATGCTGAATTGTAAGGTACTCGATATCTTCCCAAAATCATTTCAAATTTGTTACTATCCTAGATAAGAGTGGAAGAGGTCCTTGTGTGTCCTATTTATTTTTTACTCCCATTCATTACTATAAAAGAGGTCATGTGTGACCTGGAGAGTTTCTAAAATGTTGTAAAACCTAATCCAGGTTGTGGATTATCTTGTTTATTTTATATAAACTTCTTGGTGGGGAGTGATCACAAAGTGTAGAGTACTAAGTCTCAACATGAGACTGAACCTCTGGTATTCAAAATTTTTGTAGTGTGTCTTATTTTGTTTTGTTATATGTTGGCTTTAAAAATGGAAAATCATTTTAACTAAAAACAAAATATATACACTGATATTTTATCTTAATTTGTGTTCATATAGTATTTTGATCAAGTAAACTGATTTAAAATGATCTAATAATACTTTATATTGTTAAACCGAGACTTAATCAGTATTTATATAAATATTTATAAAGATAAAGATCTATATCATACTACATATTTTGGTAAAATTGGGTGTATTATTTAAATTGAGTGATTTCAAGTTAATCTATTGTAAATAAAAAATTTATTTTGGGTACTCAATTCACCCCCCCTCTTTAGATACTCACTCTAACCAACATTTGGTATCTAAGGTCTTTCTTTCTTTAGTAATAAAGTTTTTCAAACCTTTTTTTAACAGTGATTTTAGATTTTATTTAGAGATATTAATTTATGTTATTTATAAATTATGTCATCTAAAATGGATAATCATCAAGAAGGTTCTTCTAAAAACAGACCTCCTTTCTTTAATTGAAAAAAGTATCCTCAATGGAAGATTAAAATGAAAATTCATATATAAAGCATGGGTTTTTATATTTGGTATGCTATAGAAGATGAGTATGTTATACCTAATACTACTAGAAGCACTTGGGATGATGCAACAAAGTTATATTATAACAATAATTATAAATAAATGAATGCCTTATGTTGTGATATAAGAAATAAGGAATGAAATAGAATATCTTCATGTAAAAATGAATTCGAAATTTTGGATACTATATCTATTTCCCATGAGGAAACTTCAAATGGTAAAGAGATGAGTCTTAATACTTATTCTATTAAATATGATAATTTTAAAATGAAGCCTGATGAACCTATATCTGACATGTATCTCAGGTTTAATGAGATTTTAAACATAATGAGCTTGCTTGGAAAACCAGTATCTAACAAGGATCAGATTATAAAATTATTAAGATGCCTACTAGAAAGATGGATAGGCATGTCAGTTTCAATTAGGGAATCTTACGACATAAGTAAGATTCCAGTCAAGGGGTTAATTAGAAATCATATGATGTTTGAAGAGGAATTAATGGAAAATCGTGAAGAATATGAGGATCCTAAAATAAATTTAGTAGATTTCAGGACAACTGACATAAGAAAATATAAATATAAAGAAAAGTATAATGATAAAGTCCAAGATATTGATTCAAGGGATAGTGAATCTTATTCGGATAGTGATGAAGAGATGGATCACCAAGATATAATTTTTAAGATGTTCTATAGGAAGAATAAGTTCTCCAAAAAATCAAATTATGAAGGAAAGTATGAAAACAGAGGAAATTATAGGAATTAATGGAAGAAGTATTTTCATCCAAATGAAGTTGGATGCTATGAATGTAAAAATAAACGGTCATTTAAAAATGACATCCAATGCTTAAGTAGAAAAAGAAATTTTAGGATAAGGATAGAAGGTAAAAAAAGATATGAAATCCACCTAGAGTGCTTCTGAAGATAGCTCAACTAATTCACATTATTCACCTAAATTCTTCACTTAATGAAAATAAAGATAGAGAAAATATGTTTTTTATGACTAAATTCAGGGAGGTATCTACTTTGCGTACTGCTTCTAATATTTTGCATGTTCTTAATTATGATAATTCTGATGATTCTGAAAATGAACATTCTGATTATGAAATGTCTAAAGAAGAATTATTTGAATAATTTAATATGATAGAATACACCTTTAATGAGTTAGACGATAAGTATAAAAGTCATAAAAGGCAGTATTCTCTAACTGTGAATATAAAATCTGAATTGTCTATAAAAAATTCTCAACTGCTCAAAGAAAACACTTAACTTAAACTGTTAAATGAGAAATTAAATAAAGATCTTTAAAATTTTAAAAATGGTAGAGAGACACTCACACAAATTTTGGGAAATAAAGTTTCACTAAAATATGTTATTGGAACTAGATACCAACTTGGACAATGGAAACTAACCAAAGGCAATTTTATTCCTAAATCCAAACCTATATATTCTGCAGCTAATCATTTTTCAAAAGGATCAAAAAAGGTTTTTATTTCTAAAATATTGAAATATATTTATCGGAAACCCATGAAGAAAATTTGGGTTCAAAAATCCCTGATAACTAACATTTTTGGACCAAAACAGATTTGGGTACCAAAATCATTTCTTGTTTAAAAATTTTTTGTATGAAAAATGATTGAATACGTCCAATATAAGTATATGGTATTTGGATAATGGTTATTCAAGAAAACATAAAGGATATTATTCATACTTTAAGATCCTCAAAAAGGTTTATGGTGGTTATGTAGCCTTTGGTTAAAATGTAAAAGTTAAAATCATCATCCTAGGCTAGATTGGTAACAAAAATTCAGTTCTAATTTCTAAATTTTTATATGATGATAGTTTAAAATATAATCTTCTTAGTATTTATCATTTTTTTATTATGGTTTTAGGTTAAATTTTAAAATTATTATTGTAATGTTTTTTTTATAAAAATTCATTAATTTTTACTGCTTTGAGAAATAATAATGTTTATGTTATAGATATAAATTCCTTGATTTCTAAAAATGTTTCATGATTAATTGAATTTCACAAAGAGTCATGTATTTGGAATAAGAGACTAGTCCATTGAAACATTCACTCAGTTATATAGATAACTAGAAAAGGATTAGTGGGGGATCTACCTAATATTGAGTTCCCAATTGATAAAGTCTGTAACCCATATCAAAAAGGGAAATGACACAAAGTTTCTTTTAAATTAAATAAAGAAGTGTCAACTTCTCAACCTATTGAGTTATTTCACATGGATTTATTTGGACCTTCTAGAGTTTCAAGTATTAATGGGAAGCACTATATGTATGTTCTAGTAGATGATTTCTCTAGGTATAATTGGGTATTCATCCTAGATCAGAAGAGTGAATCCTGCTCTTATCTTACCAAGTATTCCAAATAAATAGAAAACCTAAGTGGACTTAGGATTGAGACCTTAAGGAGTTATAATGGTTATGACTTTGAAAATAAAGATTTTTAATATTTTTTCACATAAAAAGGGTACACTCATAACATCTCTTCACCTAGTACACCCTTGTATAATGGAGTTATTAAAAGGATAAATTGTACTTTACAATATATATCACAGGCCATGTTAAATGAGTATAACCTACCTATTTATTTTTGGGAATAAGTAGTTAAGACAACCTATTATGTCAACAATAGAGTTTTTATTATACATATTCTTAAGCAGACCCCTTATGATCCATGGAATAATAGGAAACCTATGGTTAATTACTTTATAGTTTTTTGTTGCAAAGTCTTTATTATTAACACTAAGGATAATCAGGAAAAATTTCCTTCAAAAGTGATGAAGGAATTTTCCTTGGTTTCTCAACCTTTAGCAAACCCTATAGAGTTATCAATAAGAAATCTAAACCTATAGACTAATCAGTTCATGTCATGTTTGATGATACTGATCCACATGAGCCTAAACCCACCCTAGAAAACCTTGAGGATGATTTTTCTTCTTTGAATTTAGATTCTAAATCTTAAGATTATACTATCAAACCATTATAAAAATCATCCAGTTTTGAAGAATTTCCAGAACTTCTAGAACCCAAACCTAAAAATCTAGAAGGGACTAGTCCCTCTTCCTATAGAGATGTTAGAACCATTATGTATCATCTTTTAGATTCTATTTTAGGTCATCTAAATAATGAAACACAAACTAGATATTCTCTATGAAATCAGTATGTACATAAAGATTTATTCTCTCAACTTGAACCTAAGAACATTAATAAATCTATTGATGATAAATTTTGGGTGATTTCAATGCAAGAAGTGTTAAATCAGTTTGAAAGAAACAAAGTGTGGGAACTTGTAGATAGACTGAAGGACACCTTGATTATTGGTACAAAATGGTTTTTTAGGAATAAATTCTATGAGTCATGCACTATAGTTAGAAACAAGGATAGACTTGTTTCACAAGGTTACAGTCAATAATAAGGAATAGAATATAAGGAAACCTTTGTACATATAGTCGGACTTGATTCTATTAGAATCCTCCTTGCTTATGCAACACATCTAAATTTCATTCATTATGAAATGGATGCCAAGAGTGCATTCTTAAATGGTTTTCTAGTTGAGTATTATTTTTGTTGAACAACCCCATGGTTTTCAAAATCCTCATTTTTTAAATCAAGATTTCAAATTAAATAAAGATTTATATTGTTTAAGACAAGATTATATAGCTTGTTATGATAGGCCCAACAATTTTCTAATTTCAAAAGAATTTTCAAAAGGAATAGTTGATCATACCATTTTCATAAAATTAATTTAAAAATATGTTTTAGTAGTTCAACTATACGTTGATGATATTATTTTTGGATCTTGATGAAATTTTCTTTGTTCTTATTTTTTCAAAATGATGAAAAATGAGTTTGAGATTTGTTTAAAGGGTGATCTCAAATTCTTTCTTGGATTTCAAACCATTCAAAATAAATAACGAATTATTTTAAATCAAAGTAAATACATGAAAGAGATTTTAAAACATTTTTACATGAATAAAACCAAAAGTAGTGATAGTATTATGAGTACCACCAATAAATTGGATCTCAATGAAACTATAAAACTATTGGATCAAACCAATTACACATGTTTTATTTGAAAACTTCTTGAATTGACTTCTAATTGATCAAATATTATGTATTCTAATTTTCAAGTAAACCTGAAAGATTCATGGTTTAATGATGTTAAAAGAATTTTCAAATGCCTCTAGTATATAACCAATTTAAGATTGTTTTTCCTAAAATAAAATCATTTGATCAAGTGAGTTATTCTAATGCTGATTTTGGTGGATGAAAGTTTAATTAAAAAAGAACCTCTGAAATATGTCATTTGTTGTCAAGTCTCTAGTTTCATGATATATTAAGAAACAAGATTATTTTTATCTATTAACTATTGATGATTAGTACAAAGCTACTGGTAGTTGTTGTGAAAAAACAATTTGGATGATACATCCTCTACTATACTATAGATATCAATTCTGACATGTCCCCATTAACTGTGACAAAAAAAAGTGATATTAAAATTTATAAGAATCTTGTTTTCCATTCTAGAACAAATCACATTGATATCATATATCACTTTTTGAGATATAATTTTTGAAAAGGAGATATCACTCTTGAATTTATTGGTACGGAACATCAGTTAACTAATATATTTATTATGCCTTTGAATTTTGAGAGAATTAACTATATCAAAAAATAGTTAAGAATGATTAATTTTGATTAATTTTAATTTTTTGGTGACAAACAGATGAGTTGAAATACTATTGTGGTTGACATACCGTTGTGGTGAAATTTCACTGGCTTTTTATTCCATTGGATTGTCATGTCATTAGCATGTCATGTTGTTGTCTTGTAACACTATTTCTTTTAATTCCCCTGTGAATTTTTCTGTATCCCAATATTTTAAACCACCGATTTAAATTTCTTCTAGTTTATATTATTTTTTGTGACCTGATACTTATTTTTTCTCATATTTTGATTTAGATTTCAAGTATTAATTTGATTTTAGAATACCTAATATCCTAAAT
This sequence comes from Viscum album, assembly GCA_963277665.1. Taxonomy (NCBI): domain Eukaryota; kingdom Viridiplantae; phylum Streptophyta; class Magnoliopsida; order Santalales; family Viscaceae; genus Viscum; species Viscum album. Next base: position 1,505,961,035 of record OY728151.1, on the reverse strand, counting down.
GATATAAAAATAGAATTATGTTTATTCCCAACATACCTTGAGAGTAGTAAATATAATCCCTTATTTTTCTCTCTTGATCCAAGTGTAATATTTCGCCTCCCATTTTCAAACCTAATCCTTACCTTCGACTGAGATTTAAAAAAAAATAAATGCTATGAATGAATCGACCTTCTCAGTCATCTTCTTCTATGTCTAGTTCTCTTAAGAAGAAAAATAATGATCTAAGTGCAACATCTCTAGTTGCAACTGTTAATCCTGATCTTTCCAACTGAGTCGCTGTTTAAAAAATGAATTTGAATCGAAGTGGTTGTTGTCTAGTAAGTACATGGTACTCAATGTGATCCAAAATTAAGGATGGTTATAGTGTTTTCCCTCTAACAAAATACCTTTCTACCCTAAGTCAGTTCATGAGTTTTATCAGTATCTAGACTTTGTGTTTGATCAATATAGTGCTGATTGGATCATAAGTCATATAAAAGGACATGTATTTGGTTTTTTATCAAGTAAATAGTCTAAATGTGTAGTTTTACCTCATAATGGTATTTATAATTACTACCAAGGAAATATTCCAAAATCTAGTGACTTATATATATATAAGGATGATCGTGTTCTGCTAGAAAAAGACTGCATAACTAAAAGGCATGTTGCCTCAGAGTTGGATGGGGAATGTAGGATGCTCATTATGTTTTCTCATCACATGTTATAACCAAGGAAGGGTGATTTTGAAAACCTAAGGTACTAATATTTTTATCATCTATCACATATTTTAGAAGGACAAAAGATCAATCTTTATAGATATCTCAAGGTGCATATGTGTGATATGACCAAACCCTCCTCCGTATCCAACTCCCTGATCTACCTAAAGATCATTTCTACCATGTTGGTGACCAATGGCCTTATAGATGAAGATGAAGAGTCTATTACCTAGTGTGGTGGTTTATGCATTACAAGTTATACTTATTTAAAGAAAAATATTATCTAGAACCATTGAATGAAATAGTGGGTTGGTGATAGTGAAAAGTTATATGTTGAGTAAAATATGGTCAATCATCCAACCAGATACAGGGATGAAGTTGATCCAGACTTGGAGCCTGATGAAGTCATTGAATACTCTAATGTGGATAAGGAAAAAATATTTAAGAAGAGTAAAGGGAACCATATGTTGATAAGGGGAGTGATATTGATTTGTCTCCCAAACTTTCTACCTTTACTTTTTGTGCTCCTATCCCACCTAGGAGACTTCCGAAAAGAGAAAACTTGGTTATAAGTGATGAAGAAGAGACTGAGGTCTCTGAAGAGGAGTAGTATAAAAGTTCTAAATTGACTGAAGATGATGATGGTGATGATGAGTAGGAAAAAAATTAAGAAGAATATGATAATGGAAATAGTATTGGAAATGAAAGGGATGCATCTAATGGAAGTGATAATGATGATGACTATAACCCAAATAGTGTTAGTGGTCGAATTAAGAGAAAAGATGAGTAGATGACTCCATAACTCCAGGATGCATTTGTTGAGGGGAGAAATACCCATCTATGGAATTATTTCATGAATCTATAGCTATTGATGAATTTTATGCAAGCTCTATTTCAACTGATCAAATAGTTTTTCATTCTATGGTGGTGGAACAATTAAGTGTCATTGCTACTATGGAACACCATGTGGCTAAGCAAGAGAAAATGGAGATGCCTTCTCCTGAGCAAGGCAGTGAGGTTCAAACTATTGTTTCAGTTTCTAATGAGCCTCAAGTTCAAAGTCATATAGAACTAGAATCTACATTTTATGGCCAAAAGGATAATTCTCACCTTATTGTGGAACCTCATTTTGATATGCAGAAGGAAAGTGCACCTACCAATGTGGAACACACCTTGGATGCATGGAGTTATGATGAACATTGAATTGTTAGAGTCTCATCTATTCCCACCGGTGTGTTACCCCTTTCCACTAAATCTGTCTCAGTTTCCTTTCTAGAAAAATGGGTTGATTTAATGGAAGAAGAATGGGTAAATTTCTCCAAATTTGTTGTAAGATCACCAATAAATGGTGAACATGAGGTTCAATCTATGAGAGATCATAAGGGATATATTATTTATCATGTAAATATTGATGGTTTATTACAAAAGTTTTCATTAGTTAGAGCACATGAACCTGATCCAGCTCTTCCTACCTTACCTATTGATGCAGTTTCAAGGAGTGACTTGACTATTTTTTGGTTCAAATGTTTTTTTAGATTTTGTTAATGTTTTGAAAAAATCAATCACTGCTTCTCTTTAATTTAAGTGAGGAGGATGCAAGGTATATGTTTAAATTGGTTATTGAACACTTGAAACCCAAAAATATGCATCATTTGAAATAAGTTGAGATGGAGAATAAAAGAATTATAAGTGGGTTAGATTATGTCAAGTATATGATGGAAGACTTGAATTCAACCTTTACTTATTATATAGAAAGTATCCTTAAAAGTCTTAAGGATACATCTTCAGATAATTCTACTCCTTCTACTCCAGTAGTGTATTTTGAATAGATCAAAACAATTTTTAGAAATGAGATACAAGATGATTCATCCAATTATTCTAGTAAATATCGATGATCATCCCCAATAGACCTTGAGCATAATTCGTATATATTTGATCATGTTCTCAAGATGATTGTAATATATTCCCAAGATGTGAAAGCTGAACAAAAACTATTACTAAGTAAATTAGGTATTATCTTTCTAGGATTTACACAAATAATGATATAGAATTGAACTTCATGTTCTTGGCTAAAATTTTTTGGATGCCTCATGTGACTCAGGATTTCAAAGAACAAGGAAAACATCTCAATGAGATGACTCATGTGTTGAATCATTATATGGAAGAGAAGGATGATTTATTTAGGGAAGTAAAAAGAGGTGGTAAAATAATAATGGATTTCATCAATATAATGAATTCATTTCCAAATGTTCATGGCCAAGTAGTTGTTTCTCAAGAAGAAGTTCCTATTACTCATTAGTTTTCCCTTAGACCGGGAGTTTCTCAAGACCCTCTCACACCTTTTCCTTCCAATTTATAGCCTTTTCCAATTTCTCTTACTCAATATTTGAGACACATATGGCTAGTTCTTGTTACGGAATATCATCCTTGGAATCTAGCTAGACTCTCATATGGTGTTCCATATATTCTTCCTTGAGCTAATTTTATTGCCTCGGATAAGGAATAAGTGAAATACAGGGCTAAAGTCAAAGAACTAATGGACCCCTCTACTAAACCTTGGCCCTTTATATTCTTGTATTGGATTTTTTTTTATTTAATAGGACTTGGTTTGTACTAATTATTTGATAATCAGTTTGAATACCTTTTATCACCATCATTTTATTCTTTACCTCTATTTTTACTAATTTTACTGTCTTTATTTTGTTAATACTTACCTTTTTGATAATCCCAAAAGGGTGAGAATTCTGATGGAATATTGTAAAACCTTATGGAATTTATAATTTATTCTAGTGATGTTTCTATTTCTATGTTATCTTTGCAACTATCTATTTTTTAATTTTTCTATCTTTGCTACTTACTGTATTATTATTTTTTCCTTGATGCCATCTACACATACTACGAATAATAAGTATTGGTTTATATTTTCAGTTTATCTTAACTTGGATATCTTGTTTAAACATTTGAAATTATTTTTATGTCATGATTTGAGATCATGAAAAAGGGGGAGATTGTTGACCTCCTGGTTTTAATAATCACAAAATCATGAATATAATGATTCTAATGAATTTCATTTTTTTCTATAAGTATTTAAAAATCATAGATATGTTTTGAAAATACCAATGTGACACTGTTGAGACTAACACCACTGACTTAAGAAATTGTTTTCCATGACACACCGCCATCATTGATATCTTGCTCAGTCTAAGAAACTATCTGAATATCACTCCATCGGGATTTCGTACCATTGCACTAAAAATTTGACAAATTTTGAGATAACATCAGTCAACATATCTTCAAGATGTCATACTTCCAGAACGAAAATATGGCTAAGTACGAGATAACTCCAAATGAGGCACTACCAATGTCTTACCACCAATGTAGTGGACAATTGAAAAATTATAATACATCATAAGACCACACACCACCAGACCAAACACCACTAGTTAAGATGTCTCCAATGTAGTGGAAATTTGGCTAAGTATAAGACACCACCAGAAAAGACACTGATTGTTAAGACGCTACCATCACAGTTGAAATTTGGCTAAGTATAAGCCGCCGCCAGTATCATACTATCATATCAAGACTCTACTAGACTCTGAGACACCATCATATTGAGTCACCGCTAGTCTAATCCACTTCCACCAACTTTTTTACTTTACTTGTTTTGAATCACATTATTATAATGACTATATTTTTTGAACTTAATTCCACTTATTATTGTAATTATTGTCTCTTAAATGATCGATAGAGTGCATTCAAGAGAGAGTCAGAAAGTACAGTATGAGTAATAAGAGAGGATATGGATATTCCTACTAGTACTAATAAATGTAAAGCAGACTCTCTTGTGAAGATGAGATGACATAGAGATGCGATATAGGTGTGAAGAAAATTGTTATCAAGGTGAGAGTTCATGACCACTAAATAGAGATTAACCTCATTGAAAATAAGAAGAGTTCACCTATTGCAGACATTCAACTGGGAATCTGATCTACATAATCACATCCAATGATTTCCTCTAGTCATAGAAATAAGAGTTTATGACACTCTGTTTTCATGATGTTTTCAAGAGAACCCAACTCAAGATTCACTATATAATCAAATCAAGAGTCACAAGCTACATTTCAATAGACTGAGTATTTCTAAACTCTACACTTATAGATTTATCTATTCTATTTATCTTTATTACATTTTGAGAAGTGAGTGTATATACTCGGTTTTATTGTACGCACAATATCTCATGTGTTAAACTGGAAGATACTCGATATCTTCTCGAACTCTTTTTATATTTTTTCTCCCATGGGTAAGAGTTATAGAGGTCCTTGTGTTCCCTATTAATTTTTTACTCCCATGTATAATAGTGGAAGTGGTCATGTGTGACCATGAATGTTTGTAAAAAATTGTGAAACTTGATTTGGATTGTGGGTCAGCTTTTTTATTTTATATAAACTTCTTGGTGGAGGGTGATAAACAAGTGTAGAGGACTAATTCTAGACTTGATACTGAAGATCTTGTATTCAAAATTTCCACTGTGTGTTTTATTTTTTTACTATATTTTCACTTTAAAACAGAAAATTATTTTAACTAAAAACAAAATATATACTTTGATAATTTATCTTAATTTTTGTTCATATAGTATTTTGATCAAGTAAACCAATTTCAAAGGATGTAATAATATTTTATATTGTTATTCTGTGACCTAATAAATATTTTGATAAATATTTAGAAATATAAAGATCTATATCATACTCTATATGTTGGAAAACTTGGATATATTATTTAAATTGGGGGATTTCTTATTAATCCATTATAAAGAGATATTTGTTTGGGTACTCAATTCTCCCCCCTCTATAGATACTCAAAAATACCAATAGATTTTAATTTGAACATAAATTTTTGGAAACAGTTCCAAATTTTCAAATCCCATATTTATAGTCTTATAGTATTTCTTGGATACATTCATAAAATGAAAAGTTTAACTTAATTCAACATTATGTTGCCCAAAATGACCATATAATTTGAGCCTTCGAATCTACGTCCAAATTGGATGAATTTTGAATATGTGCTCATATCTCACAAGTGGATGGTCTATATGAGTGGATATTTTAAAGGGATATATATAAGTGAATAAGGAATAACTTCTTCTTCAATTTATTCCCATGATTTTTCTTATATTAAGGCCATAAATGAATTGGAAATTAAACAAAGGGAATATGAAGAGTCTTTGAGGACATAAATAATTTCCCTAGAAATCCAACTATAACATTTGATACACATTTCTAAGGGAGGTCACATTTTGTGTGTCAATAAGAAATACATATGGGAACAAATGTTTAGAATAACATATTACAATAATGATATATTAAAGGGGTACAATGTGTTATCTTTAGAAGAAATATTTTTTAGTACAAATGCACCAGCCCTTATACAATAATGTTTACCCACACTCCCTCTCAAGATTTATCCATTTTAGTTATCCATTATTAGTATATTATTATGTTATTAGTATCTTTTTAACCCTCTTTTAAATTTATAATATTTTTTAGTTTCCTCTTCCTCTTTTTCTTTTTCTTTTGATTCTATTTTACGTTTCTCCTACTGTGATTCTTCTTTAACTCCATGAAAATGGAGAACTAACTTTTATTATTGTTCATGGAGGAGAATTTGATTTTTTTTGAGTCTTTTGGGATTAAATGTTATTTTTGTATTGTATTATAGGAATTTAAATAGAGGATGAATTGATTATGATGAGTTTTTTCACTATTTTCTCTTCCATTTAATTTTTCTTCCTTATTATAAATATTCCTTGACATCATTGTTTGAGTCATACAAACATTGGAGTATGCTTTGAATATTATTATTTGGTATGTAGTTACCCTAGATGTCACTAGAAAGAGTATTTACCCATGTGAATATATCTCAATTAAAGGTAATAATTATTAAAAAAAGGGTCTTGTGTGACAAGACACATTGAAAAGGGTATTGGGATTATATTTTTATAACAATGAATGCATCATAGTGAACTGTCAAGAACAATTATCATCTTATGTTAGATTTATGTTGTCCTATACTTTTTAGTTGTGTCTTTTTTTAATATTTATTTGAATATCATATAGTTTTCAGAAACACCAATTATATTCGTATATTATTTAGTTTTTAATAGTGAAATAATAAGAACCCCTTGATATTGACCCTAGGTATTCACTATGTTAAATTCTTGGGAAATAACAAAATATTGGTTTAGTATTAAAAAAATACTTTCTATAAAAGTTGAATTCCCCTCAAATCACCATATAAATTTCCCCAAGGACACTCTTATACATGAGGAATAGAGATATAATGCATGGGGATATCCCTCATAGTCATTTCACAATTGAGTAAAAGGGAGTAGGGATATAGATTTAAAATTAGTGGGGGGGAAATTGCACATTCTACCATTTGGAAAAAAATAGAGGCACACCATGGCATGTTCCACACTATGGTGCACTTATAGGAATCCCCCATAGGACCCCTTACACTTTAAGAACCATATAGAGGACATCACCATTCACTACATGTCATTTATTACAAAGGATTATTTCCATATACTAGGTAATTCACCATGGCATGGTTTTACCCATGGTCCATAAAAACATACATAAAGGATAGTCTATAATGTTTTGGGTATTATCATTTCCAATAGGAGGAATCACATTATATAAAATTCCCAAGGCCAGCTATCATGCCCACCTAAAACACCAAAAAAAATTCCCCCCCCCCATCACCAAAATGGTCAGGATTATGGTGTGGTCTCCCTTAGAATTTCCCATAGTGAAACTCCTCAATCCCCATGACCATTAGGGTGCTACATTCTCCAAAATTCATTGTCCCAAAAACATAAAGTGATCCAAGAAAACCTACACTAAGGGTGTGATCTAATTAGGTGATTTCCATAGGGAAAATTCCCTAGAAGAATGCCCAACCCAAAAAACATAGGAATTTTGACACCCACCATGGTGAGCTCAGTTAAAACGAATTAATTTTTAACTAAACTTTCCGGATCATCCACCTGAGCATAAGAAACACCTTTTAGGCCTCATTCTATAATCAAAAACATCTCTTTGAAATATTCAAAACTTCAAAACATTGGTCCAAATTCTATTTCTCAAAAAAACACTCACCAAAAAAGTTTCAAATTTAAACTAAATTTCATAGTCCAGAATGGACACAGGGTTTTATAATCTCCCCACCATAGAACTTCTCATCACCAATAAGTCTCAATGATCCTTAACCATTAATTACAACCTATCATCGTCACAAATTTATAACCAACACATTGTATTATATCCCTAAATGTTGAATGATCTCTATATGTGCAACTCTAATTGCAAGGAACACTATTTATCTACACTAGATCCATCCACTCATAAAAAATGCCAATATTGAGATGGAGATCAACTCCACTCATCTATCCAAAGACACTAAGGTTTCATAAAATAATTAATCTATGTGATTATGGTGCTCCCCACCATAATAATATACTCATAAGGACCAATTTTAAGCCATAGTACTCCCCACCATTAGAATACCTCACAAAAAATTCATTCTCAGTAGTCCAATGGACCACTCGACACAGTTTTCTCCTCAGCACACCGAATATCATGTAACAACACTAGTCAGAACTCCTCTAGCTAAAAAATTAAAAAAATGATTGGTATCACCTATTGAAGCACTATAACATCACTTCATCACAATTTCTTAACTTATGAAGGAATCATGTGATCATACAAACACCCATGCAGAGATATGGACCCAACATATAGTGAAATTACATGGTTGGATCCTCAACTAACCAAATCATTTTCAATAATCTAACCCAGATATTCAACATAGAATCAACCTAACTCACTTAGATCACCTCAAAACCAACCTAAACTTGATTTAAATGCATGGACTCCATCCAAAACCACATCTGAATTAAAATTATGGTATTTACTTAGGAACTAGGTGAATTAAAATTCATATGTCCTTAAAAATTAAAATTCAATGTTGACCATCCAATGACTATTATCATGCATCTGTGACCATTACAACATAAGGGTATTTCCTTCACAACCCATGCTCAATCTATTACTACACTTAATAACTAGACATTTCCACCATAGTCATACTCGATCACCAATACGCAACATCAAATTCTACTCAGTCCTTACTCACTAGGAATATCACCCTTTGAATCTGTAGAAATTAATCCATAATGAGGGTCACACCTACCATGGACAATAGTACACTCCCCACTATGTGACATTCTTTATACCACTCCTTGAATACAAACTTGATGAGTTTCACCAATGGACATGTATCACTCATCCTAATCCATTTTCATCCACTATCAACACCTGACACCATTTGATTCATGGTTTCATTAGCATCATAGAGGGGAAACTTCTCTTTATCATCTAATAACTTAATTCATTTAGACCACAAGTATTTAATTTGAGAAACATTTTCCCTTGGCCCACACATGGATTCTCATTGATTTATAAATCTAATGGAACCCCACATAATTATCATGTACCATATCAATATCATCTAAAACCAAAAGGTGTATTCTTTAAAACCACCCAATTTTACAACATAACTCATGATTTTTTTATTCAAATTATATCAAATCTAAGATCATTTACATAACCCATCGACTGTAATCCTCATACATGTCAGACTCATCAAATCAGAACCACTCTCGATGCTACTCTAAAAAATTAGGCATTTAACCCATGATAAGGTCAATCTCATGATCACTCACAAACTAGTGTTTTCACTAAACTAATAGTACCTACCTACTCTCTAAATATCCTATATCCAACAACCTATGATCATTATCTGTAACCACATCAGGATATTTACCCAAAATCATTATGGTTAGGAATCATCTCAATCCTACCCTCAAAATCTAACCTTGAAACCAAAATCACTCTAAGTGAAACACATCACAATAGATCAAGGAACCTCCATGAACATACCAAACACCCAGTATCTCCTCCCATTCACTAGTCTTAGCTTGAAGCAACTACCCATGATTCTCATCTCTAGGTCACTCGTAAACTCAAATTAACCCCTCCCATTGGTTACCCTTATACAACACATCTCAAAGGCCACTAAACTCCCCCTCATAGACCATTAATCGCATATCATATAGGTACCAACTCAAGTGATACACTTATTCTCATGTATCATTATCTTATAGAAACCTACATTCCAAAAAACCTCCTTTAGGGTTATCATACATATATGTATCAGGAATCACACACTAAATCAGCAACCTACTATAGAACTGACCCTCACTGGGTGTCTTCATACAAGACTACCACCTCAAGGATCAAGATCTCATTTATTAGTGTATAAATAATTTTTTCTTTAATGATATATATCAAGTAAAGCATGATCATATGGTTAATTTAATAAGAATTCCACCAATAGTCTATATGGTAAAACACTATATAGGTTGTTGTTGACACTTTATATAACCAAACCCATATGTTTTTCAAAACCAGTATCATAATTACCATCTAGGGGTTAATCATCAAGGTATCTAATGCATATATCATCTTATAAGGGTCACTATACATCCATTAAATTTTGGGATTGTGTAGTTGTTGTTACATAGTATCCATTTATATAATTCACATGGCCTATCATTAGAGAAAATTTATTTTGGTTCAGTTGAGAATAATTAAACCACCAAGTTATATGGGAAAACACAATATAAGTTGTTATTGACTCTTTAAACTATTGAACCCTCTGTATTTAGTGATATCACACATAGATATGCAAATATCAAGTGAATCTTATAGTCAAAGAATGATGCATGTGCATAGGCCTCTTGTAAAAGAGCCTAGTCCAAAAACCAAAATATCATAAATATTAAAAATACTCAAATGTGTCACACTAAATTAGATCATAAAACTATAAAAAAAGATACCACGAACAAAAATCCCATATTATTGGTAACCTATACATCACATTGTAAAATTTTCTCATGACAGACCATTTTGAAGTCCATCACGGGCTCTGACACATTCAAATGTCTTCTTTCTACCATCTCCCCAAATAGTAAGACGAAACCAAAGATCTTATAACACTTTGTAATATAACATAACCCTATAACACTCAATTAGTGTCTATATTAGCAGTAGCCATGTGACCTTAGGCATTCCTTATTGTACACTAGAGACAACTAAATAGTAGTGGGGGTCTATGTTGTTATCATGGGGAGATTATACCCTCATATCATAGTGTGAAATAATAGAAAAATAACCAAACAATATCCATAACAATAAATTATAGTATTTTTAAGAAAAAAAAAATCCATTAATAATAAATTAATGTGAAATTATATATTCATACAAACACATGGTCATGAAAATACATAAACTAATCACCTAATAAACCAATCACACATAGTTAGTAAAACAAGGGAAATAAAATGTGCAAGGATCTACTTCCATCACGGATCCCTACAACAATCCATGTTTCTAAGTCCATATGAGTTATCCCACTATCTCACACTACACTATGCCTCTACCCAACCTAAAACTAAGATCAATGAAGAATTATTGAGTACCCAAGTTCCATGTCCACTCGATCAGGGTGTGGGTTCAAATCAGTAGGGAATCACTAATGTGGTCTCATACATATCTGATAAATTTATTAAATGTGCATCTAGAATTATCATCCAAAGGTATCCAAAGTAACTAGACTATTAGAAGTATCCAAAGGTATCCTAATAGTATTAGTAATAAATATATGAATCTATAGGTTTTAATCATGGGCATTCATTTATGGAAGCAGCCAATTTCTAGGGTTGACCCTGGGAAATATAATAATATCATCAGTAATACATATGATTCCTAGAAGCATGATCTCAGGTATTCAATATAAAAGAGTCATTCCCACCAGATCTAAGGTATCCACTAGGGTATCCTATAGTCATCAAGCTCCATGGTTGAATCCTAGATAGTCCTAGGGGAATTCTAGATATGCTTATGAGCTAAATACAAGAGGAATACCTAAGTAATTATAAGTAAATAGTCATCAGAACCAAATACATGTAAATTTCACAAGTCATTTTAAATATAAAGGCATGAAGTTGAATGACAAGATGTCTCTATAGCACCCAAATATTTTAAAATATATTTCACATTAATAAATTTGATTTGTTTGATAAATTATGATGAAAAAAATAAAACTTAAGTTTATAATGAATTATTATAATAAAAAATGAAGTATATTACAATAAAATTAAATGAAACATATTTTTTAAAATCAATTTAGTGATTATAATAAGTACTTAATTAATTATTCAGTCCTAGTGTACATATAGTAGAAGATTAAGGAACTAGATCATTAGAAGTATCCAAAAGTATCCTAATATTATTAGGAATAAATAGATGAATCCATAGGTTTTAATCAAGGGAATTCATTTGGTAGTATGCAAGCAGCCAATTTCTAGGGTTGACCCTGGGAAATATAATAATATCATCAGTAATAAATATGATTCCTAGAAGCATGACCTCAGGTATTCAATATAAAAGAGTCATGCCCACCAGATTTAAGGTATCCACTAGGGTATCCTATAGTCATCAAGCTCCATGTCTGAATCCTAGATAGTCCTAGGGGAATTATAGATATGCTTATGAGATAAATACAAGAGTAATACATAAGTAATTATAAGTAAATAGTCATCAGAACCAAATACAAGGTAATTTCACAAGTCATTTTAAATATGAAGGCATGAAGTTGAATGACAAGATGTCTCTATAGCACCCAAATATTTTAAAATATATTTCACATTAATAAATTTGATTTGTTTGATAAATTATGATGAAAAAAATAAAACTTAAGTTTATAATGAATTATTATAATAAAAAATGAAGTATATTACAATAAAATTAAATGAAACATATTTTTTAAAATCAATTTAGTAATTATAATTAGTGCTTCATTAATTATTCATCACTAAACAAAAATGTTTTCATTGAGAATATTATTTTTCATTATATATTATATATCATTTGTTTGATAGATAAATGTTTGAATTTTTGAATTTTAATTTGAAAAAATGAACTCCGTTTTTGAAATTATCATTTTAAAATTATCTTATAGTGAACTTTTTATATTTTTTTGAAAAGGATTATTTTTAGGTGAATGGTGGAAAATATTGTTTTTATGAATACAATAACTTCTATAATAACATCATGATATAGGAATGAATTAAAAATATGAAACTTAATGTCAGTAAAATTTAATTTTTAGGATTAAATTAAATAATTTAAAACTATTATTTTGAATTTTTAAACACATGATTTACTTATTGCAACCTAAGTTATATTTTATTCTAATAAAAACTATTTTTTATTCTTTATCTTTAATGAGGAGGTTTAATGATTAAATTTTATTTTGGAGCTATTATAATATAAAATAACATTAATTTATTTAATAATAATCCAATAAATTCATTGTAATAACTATTAATCAAGAATCATCTACCTAAATAAGTATAAATTCAGTTTCACACATTTAAATGTTGTTTGTCTAAAATGGTTTTTATGTGTTTTGTGCGTTTATATTAGAATTACTTTCTAATAATTCTAGAAATTAAATCTTGTTAAATTAATTCCATATTTAGAATCATAATATTCATATTATTAATATGTTACATTTTATTTTTAGTTACAATGAATATTTTCCATTGTAAAAGTTTATCAACTGGACAAGGGTTAAAGGGTTTAAAGAGGGGGTTTAAACTAATTAATGAGGTTTAAAATATATTTAAAACATGTCTAAATTGTATTTTTTTGAGTGGATATATACCTTATCCTATATTATGTTCTAATTTTTTTCCTTACATGCATCCAGTTTCCTTGAGAAATACATTTATTACATTAAAATTTTCTTAATATTTGCAACGGTGCCACTCCCCTTACATATAAAACGGAATATTTTCTCGTCACTTATCCATACAATTTTATCACTCTATATCAAATAATATCTACCCAAATATCCTCCCATCACCATTATACATGATCTAGAGGATTTTTTTTCTTCCCAAAATACCCATATATGAATCCTTAAGGTGACTTTTGATGGATACTATCCAACGAATAGGTATAGGTTCTTACTGAATGTTTTCATGTTTATTTCTTATTAAAACTACTTAAAATATTATATAACCGTATTAATTTAATTAAATAATTATATTTAATATAACTAAAATATTATATTATTTATACATACTTTTACCATCTACATTTCATTGAAGAGAAAATGAAAGCATCTCTCATGCATACAAGCAGTCCACCACCTCTATGGAGTGATGTAATTCATTTTTCATTACCACCTATAAAAGGAGATTATATAAATGTATTTAATGTATATATATGCTATTTATAGAATAATTATGATTCTACAAAGATGAATTATTATTTAAATTAATTTATTTCAATCCATTTAAAAATGAAAACATCGCTTGTTCGTATGTGCGGACTACCGTCACCATGAAGTCATGTAATTCATCATTCATCACTATTGTACATAGATGGTTTTATAAGTGTATATAATGAATAAATGTTATATTTATGAAATGATTACTATTATGGATGATGAAACCATGACTAAATTTCAAGTACTGTAATATTCAAACTGAAACATGTGTGAAAAATAGAACCATTGACCACTGAATACTTATTTTTATAAAGAATTTTTAATAAATGGTTAATTGGAAATTATAAGGCAATTATATATTGAAAGATAAATATGAATATTATTATTTTATATATTTATAAAAAATATAAATTTATTATATATTACATTTAAACACATACAAAACAATTCAGTACTTGAGGTAAGGGTTTCCTCATCTCAATTTCCCTTCATTGAGATATGTTATATATTCACCCCCTTATTTATTTATTTTTTGAATATAATATACATGAATTTATTTTATGATTAATTTTATTAAAATTATGAGTATTTAAAAATCCATCTGTGGTTCCCTCTATCTTGAGTTTTTGTTCGAAATATTACTTAAGATTAAAGTGTCTATGTCACAATCTCATTTTTTATTGGGATTATTTATGTATAGATTTAAATTTTGGGAAATTATATATTATTTCACTCCTAAAACTGATATATTTTACTATAATATAGTTATTTATAGTTTATTTAAGAATTATTTCAATTCTTACTTCCTTTTGGCGGTCAAAAATGCCAAAATAATTTTTTTATGAAAACCTAACCTCATTTCTTCTTTTTGGGTGACAAATCATTCTCTTAAATATCCATATTCTTAAAAAAGATTTTAGGGAAATTATTACCTAATTTTATATAATTTTTATAGATATTTTTCTACTGTAATTTACTTTCTTTACAAAAAGTTTAACATAATCTTCTTATCATTTTCCTAATGGGCCATTTTTTACTTCATTTACAATAGTGTAAAAAATATGGATTATAAATATTTATGACATGAATGGATTTTCCAACCATATCTCCATTTATTTTTCATGAATATTCCATTGAAGTTCCAAAAGTTTTAAAAATTAAATACATTACACATTTTTTGTAATTTTTAGTTTTTTAAAGTTACCCAAAGTAAAGGATTTTTTCTCTTATTTTTTGAAGAAAATTTCATATTATTTTATAAAAGTATTTTTTCATCTATTTCACCATCATTTATAGATTTATATGATATACTAGGTATAGGATCTTATAACACCATAAACTTAATTTCTTTGGATTTATGATTATGATAATGTTTTACTAATGTCTCATGAAACCCATTTATTTCTCATGGTTTAATTTGAGTATCAAGTAATGATAAATTCTATAATATTATTATGTAATTTTTATGAATTTTTTATCATTTTGTGATGGGTGGGTCTATTATACACCTCAAATTAAGTAGTTAATGGTTTATATCTCATGAGATCAAAAAAATATATGAAATTTTTTTCCAAGAGCAAGGGAACACTTGAGGTTTTCTCGAGCCCAATAAGGGAAATGATTGATTATCCCATGCCTAAGAGGGTACATGGACAATTATACTAATTCCAATAAGGTACATAGGTAGTTATCCCAAGACTATTGTTTGATGAATTCTGTGGTAAGTATCATTGACATGTGATTTATATATTTATGGGAATGAATACTAAGACCAATCCACTATTAAACTCTTTCCACTATGATAGTCTTTGTATTGGGCCTTGACTGTGGAAATGATTTTTTATGCTTATATTTATTCCAAAAAAATACATCTTATTCTTATGATATTATATCATTGATCATGATTAATTATTGATATTTTATCACTCTTATGAATTTTTTATGATATTATGAAAAATAATTATGTCATGACACATGTTTTATTATTTATGACTTGATGAGTATGATCTCATAAGTTGTGATCATGTTATCTTACCCTTAATCTTATCTTATTGTCAATTATGATCATTAATTGATATCATTCATGTTTAACCTTATGGAACATATGATCTCACCCTTTCCTAGGTTTCCATTTCCATAGGTTATGAAGAATGGTTTAAATTAATAAAACTATAATAATGGTACTATATGAGGATAACATTTTGGGAGATATTGAAAAAAATGAGATAATTTGATTATGTATCTAGTATCCAAATACAATAAACCTTTATGGTTTTGGGGTGTTTATTATTGTAATATATGTGGATTATTCATCTAAAATGATGTAATATTTATATAAGTAATTCTTGGGTCACCTGAATTGGTATCAGATCAAGGTTTAGTTATTTTTGTAAATTTCAATATGATAAATGATTGGATGGATCCTAAGATAACCTATGATAAAAAATAGTAATATATGATGAACCTAAAGTATCATAGTTTGATAATAATGTTTCCTAATTTTGGAATATCAAGAATAATTTTCATTATCATGTGATTTTATCTCAAGTCTTCATCCACTCTTTGATAAAAGTTTGCGAGAATGTGATTCCTGAAAATATTTTTATTCTCCCTCGAGTTGAATTTTATAATTTTTTGGGAATGGATTGGCTCTCTCTATATAGATTCTATATTAATTACCATGGAAGGGAATTCACATTGTATATTCTGAATCAACCTATGATCATCTATTTGTGTGAGGATTAACATGAACTTATATTGGAAATTACTTCCATTATATGGGTCTTACTACCTTTTCATGAGGTGAATTTATTTCAAATGTTTTTTGAGAAACTCAAAATTAAACATATACCAATTTTTGGGAATAGGTTGATGTATCTCATAAATATATTCATAGTCTTCCCAGGACTCATGAAGTTGATTATTTAATAGGACTCATGCCTAGTGATACACCTATTTCAAAGAAACCATATAGAATATCCTCAACTGAGTTGTAATAATTGAAGAAGAAACTCTAGTAAAATCTAAAAATGAACTCATATTCCCTAGTGAATCACCATGGAGTGCACATGTTTTTTTAATAAGAAAAAATATTTACTAGTGCATCTTTTCATTTATTATTAGAACCTAAACAATATCATAATCAATAATATGAATCATATTTCTTGTATTTATGAATTATTTGATCAAACACAGAAATATCAATACATTTCAAAGATTGATCATTGATATGGATATCACTGGTTAAGTTTCAAAAAGGAGAAAATACCCAAGACAACCTTCCAAATGAGGTATAAACTCTATGAATTTATAGTGATGACATTCGGTCATATGAATGAACCCACTATATTTATGGATATAATTAATAGAGTCTTTAGAGATTACCTTGATCAGTTTGTGGTAGTCTTTATAGATGATATTCTGATATATTCCATGTGTAAGTAAGATTATTATAATCATTTGATAAATTTTTTAAAGAAATTAATGAAGGGGAAGTTGAATATCAATTTTAGAAAGTGTGAATTCTTTCTAAAGAAATAATCATTCCTAATTAATGTAATTACATGCGAGAATATATAGGTGGATCCTTCAAAGGAGGGAGTTATTAAGAAATGTCTCATACCAAGCACTGTGACTGAGATTTTTAGTTTTCTTTGATTATCTGGATACTATTGAATATTTCTAAGAAATTTATCATGGTTATCAAATACATTTACCAAATTTATGTGAAATGGATCTAAGTTCCTTTAGATAGATGATTTTGAAGAAAGTTTCAAGGATCTGGAGAGAAGGTTATTCAGTGAACCTATACTTACAATACTCTCCAATGGAGATGGGTTTTTAATATATAGTGATACAAAAAAAAAGGGACCAGAATGTGTTTTCAATAAGAAGGGAATGATTGTATTGTATTCCTCATTCTAATTGAAGTGTCATGAGAAAGAATACCCAACTATTTATTAGGCGCTATCAGTGGATTTTTTATAGTATATAGGCATTATATTTATGGTGAAAGGTGTGATATATATACTGATCATTAAATCTTGATTTATATATTCACATACAAAATTTTGAATATGAACCAAAGTATATGGTTGGAGTTGATTAAATATTACGACTTCTCAATACATTGCCACCTTGGGAAGATGAATAAGGTGGTTTATGTTCATAATTAAAAGGACCATGCTATTTTTTCCATGATTAGGGTCAAAGGAGAACTATTAATTATGTATTTACTAAGGATATACATCTAAATCAAGAGGTAAGGGGATAAATATTATCCTTATCAAATTAATTTTCATCTATACATTCATGTGAATATTAAGGAGGTATAGAAGGTAGATGTTGATCTATAAAAGAAGGTAAGTATTGTTCTAGAGATCAACCTTGGTCATGATGGAATGATGAGATTTAGGAACTAGATATGTATTCCTTCAAAAATAGAATTAAAGAAGGAATTATTTTATAAATCACATATCTCATCATTATCTATTAATCCTAGAAGTAAAAAATATGTATCAAGATCTCAAAGATAACATTTGGTGGGATAACATGAATACAGACATTTCATAGTATGTATCTCGATGTCTAATATGACATTATATTAAGGTTGAACATCAAAATTATAATTTTATGATGAAACCATTAACCATACAAATATATATGTGGGAAAATATCACCATGGATTTTATTGTAGGAAAACCCAAGACATATAAAAGTAACAACACTGTCTGGGTTGTATTTTATCACCTCATGAAGTCAATGTATTTCATTATTATCATAATATATTTCTCTCTAAACAAAATGAAACGGATTTACTTTAAATAATTGGTAAGGATTAATCAAGTAACACTCTTAATCATATATGATCGAGACCCTAGGTTTACCTCAATGTCCTAAAGAAGTTTCTAGAAATCATTGAATAGGAAGTTAAAATTTAGAATTGTATATCATCACCAAACATATGGTTAGTATGAGAGGACTATTAAAATCCTATAAGATATGTTAAGATCTTTCTATATGGATTTAAAATTTGGGTAGGATCCAAACCTTACTTTAGTAGAATTTTTATATAATAATATTTTTCACTCGAGCAATCGTATGAATCCTTACAAATCCCTTTATGGAAAGAAGTGTAACACTATAATATTTTAGGATGAAATTAGATGATGTGATCTATTGGGGCTTGAGATATATGATAAGATTATAGATAAGGTTAGATCCATTCGATATCACATTAGAGTAGCTCATAGTCAAGAGAAATGTTATGTTGGAAATAAATATATAGATCTACAGTTTGAATTTGGTGAAAAGGTATTCCTAATAGTATCTCCTTGGAAGATAGTTATTATATTAGAAAACAAGGGAAATATAAGACCTATATATATTAGTCCCTATGAGATTATTGATCATATCGGGATGGTAGCTTATTTTGTGATTCCACCAAAACTTTACTAATTTCATAATGTGTTCCTTGTATCAATTTTGAGGAAGTACATACCTGATCCATCACATGTACTAAACTCATAGGCTTCATGTGAGGAATAATCAGAAGAGATTTTTAATTGAATAGATAAAGTGTTATAGGACAAGATCACTCACCAAGTCAATGTTTTGTGGTGAAACCATAAATTTGTGGAAGCTATATGGGAAATTGAGGATTTAATTAGGCATAATTATCCTCATCATTTCCCATTAGAGTAATAGAATTTAATTGATGAGATGCTTTTTAAGGGGTAGAATGAAACACTCTGAGATTTTAGAATATATTTATATTTAATAAATTATATGAGTTTGATAGCTTGTGATGCACACAATATCAACTTTTGTGAACAAATATTTATTATAAAAAAAATGAAATACAATATTATAAAATTAAATGAAATATTATTATTAAAATAAATTTAGTAATTATAAGAAGTACTGCTTTAATTATTCTTGAAAAAACAAAAATAATTGCTTGAGAACATTGTTTTTTATTATATATAATATATGATTTATTTGACGGATAAATTCATCAATTGAAAAAAAAATTATTAAAAAAAAACATCATTTTTTAATTCATCATTACAAAATTAGCTTAGGGTTAATTTTTTATATTTTTATAAAAATGTTTATTTTTTGGTGAAAAGTGAAAATTTCTATTTTTGTGAATACTATAAATTTTAGGAAATCATTATGATATAAGAATCCCTTAAAAACTTTTGAAACCTTTGGGTGAACCAAATATATTATTTGGGATTAAAATAAATCATTTAAAATTATTATTTTGAATTTGGAAACTCATTCTTTACTTTTTGGAACATGAGTTATACTTAATTCTAATATGAAAACTATTTTTGATTCAATATATTTAATAAGGTGGTTCAATGATTCCATTATATTTTAGAATGATTCAAATATCAAGGAAACGTAATTTATTTACAAAAATCCAATAAATACATGTTAATAACAACTACTAATGAATATTTTTCCTAAATAAGAATAAAATAATTTTTATACATAAATCATTGTTTTAAAAAATGGTTTTTATGTGATTTGTGTACTTATAATAGAATTAATTTCTACCATATATAGAAATTTAATATTTTTAAATTAATTCTATATATTAAATAATCATATTTAAATTTTCTAGTATATTCCATTTCATTTTTAGTTATAATTATTAGTTACCATGGTAAAATCTTATCACATTGATAAGGGTTAAAAAGCTTGAAGAGGAGGGTTAAACTAAGGGATAAAGTTTCAAATATGTTTAAAACATTTTTAAATTTTATTGATTGAATGGATTTTTAAAATAACATATTTTATATTTGATTTTGGTTTTCCTTGGAGACACTTTTCTTTAGAAAGATATTAATTATATTTAAATGTTCAAAATATTTACAAAGGTGCCACTCCCCTCACTTATAAAAGGGAACCTCATTTCCTTACTTCTCCACACACTATGAGCACTCCATCACAAAAATTATCTAAAAAAATAAATTCCCAACACCCCTGTCTATTACATAGATGTTTTTTTCTTCCCATAATACCCATCTAAGAATCCTTAATGTGTCTTTCAAAGGAGACTATCCAAGGAAAAGGTATATACTCTTACCAAAACTTTTCACCATTCTTTCTTCTAAAACATCCTCTAAATATTATATAACCATATTTATATAATGACATAAGTATCATTACTAAACTGATTTTTTTTATTTTAATGTTACAACCATTTTCTATCTCTTTTACATCTAATGCAAAATGAATGTGTTACTCATGCATACATAGAGACTACCACCTTCATGAAGCAATGTATTTCATTTTGCATCACCAACTCTCACATATAGTTATATAGATGGATTTAATGAATATATATGATATTTATAACATAATTATGATTTATTAAAGACAAATTATTATTTATCTTCGATTATTTCTATCCATTGAAAAATTCAAACATCACTTTCTGTGAACCAACCCATTCCATCCCTCTATCTGAGGTCCAAGCTAGCCTACAACATCCTCAAGCCACATTTCCAACTACCTCAAGGTAGTGTCAAGTGTAAGGGAATCATAGTAAATCTAGTGATAATGGATTCACCCAATAATCATAGTTTATTAAAATATAAAAAATTGACATGTCCATTATTTATGTGAAATGTCCATATTCTAGAAAATAAGAAGCAACAGAATATAAAGTAGTAGAAAAAATTAAAAAACATGATAAAAGAAAACTAACCAATCCCACCACTCACCCTAGTCTCCCTACCCTGCAATATGATTTGAATACACCTCCATAATTAATTTTCTTTATCCACCCACATATATAATTCACCACTTATTTATAGTAAATTTCTTATTTGGGTGATGGAAAAAAGGAAACAGAATAAATAAAATGACCAAAAAACCTCCATGTGAATATAAAAAGTCACCATAAAACACAAATAATCAATTCTCAAAGAGAGATCTGGAATAGAACCAAAACCTAAAACTAAATTATAGAGATACACATGATAATATTTCTCAATAGTCATGCCATGTAATCCACACTCCATGTATAATCATCAAATAAATTATCCATTATATTCTTGTTTGAAATACAATTAGAAAAGGTAGGGTTGTTTCCAATTTTTATCTAAAAACTAAATAATGATTCTCATTTATTTTAAAAATACCGTATCTTTTCATAATGTTGAGGGTTATTAATTTTTTACAAATCATTCATTTCAAACATTTTATGGTAGGGAAACTCTGGTTTAAAATAAATTCTTCAATTATTTAAAATTAAACAAAACATATACTAAGTTTTGATCTCATACTATCAATGATTGAACGACACATAACTCTTCGTGTTCATGAGCTATTGAGTATTTAAAAGGTAATTTCCCAATGTTAATTAATCCATATTATCATCATGTAGTTAATTTAGTGTTTTAGAAAATTCCAAAGGCTATGTAGGATATACCTTTGTTAGCATACTTGTCCTAGTCTACCCACCTAAGTACCTGGGGTTCCCATGTGTTGTTTTTCTTACCTTTGTGTCAAATCCAATTTCTCATTGATTTCAGTCCTGGTGAATGAATTACAAAATAACC
Organism: Viscum album; assembly: GCA_963277665.1. Classification (NCBI taxonomy): domain Eukaryota; kingdom Viridiplantae; phylum Streptophyta; class Magnoliopsida; order Santalales; family Viscaceae; genus Viscum; species Viscum album. Next base: position 1,505,938,342 of record OY728151.1, on the reverse strand, counting down.
CATTTTTTATCTGTCCGTACAAGGGAAAAATATTTAACATACTAAAGTGAAATATAAATTAATATCAAGATAATCATAATGAAACATCAATATTTAAAAAATGATAAATAGTACTTTAAAAAAATAAACTATGCTAAAATTTATTTTTTAAAATAAATTTATAAAACCAAATAAAACATTAATATTATGGTTTAATATCACTATTTTATTGTTTTACCCATTTACACTTACTCATATATATATAAAAATATCCCATGACACAAATTCATAAATTATCATATTAATTTTTACACATGAATATATATATATATATATATAACTATGTATATGTATAGAAACAATATATATATACATACATATATATGTAAAATCTTTTCAATAACCACTTATTTCCATGTAAAACCAAAAACCACCTTTTTATTCATATAAACCAATTATATGGAATTCAAGATTTTTATCAAAAAACAAATCAATGGTTTACTTTAAATATATTTTAATATGCTTCCATCTATGATAAAATATTTTAATCTAAGTGGAAAATAAATTTAAGCTTCATTTATCATTAAAAAATTCTTAAAAAATATTTATTATTATCATTGGATATCTAAATGAAGGATTAAAAATACATGTATGAAAGTTTATAAAATTTAAATACTTAAAGAATGGGTAAACCTACTTTAAAATCACTTCCTTTGATAAGGGTGGTGTTATTCCACCACAATGACATCAAATATTAATAATCGGAAAAATAGAAAACTAAAATTCAAGAATTCCCTAATTAAATTAATTCTAAAAAGTTGGAATAGATAAAACCCTACCTAGAATAAAAGAAGAAGTCATATCCTTCAATAGTCATGGTGATAATTGGCCTTAATCATAGATCAAAACCCCAAATAATCAAGAATCAGTAAAGTAAAAACCCAAATTATAAGTTAGGGTTCATCAAAGCATGGTTCATAGTGATGGGAAGGAGAAATAAGAAAAGTAAGAGGAAGGAGGAAGGATAGGGCCTTACTATATTGATCAGAATAATATCATCGAATAAACTACCAATAATTCATGAAAAAAGGGAAATAATGGGTGGATGGAGGCACATATAGGAATCCCCCTAGGCTAGGTAGTGAGAGGTTAGATAAAGTGAGGAAATGGGCCTAGATTAATAAAAAAAATAGGGGAGGTAGTTTAAGGAATTTTCTATTTTTAGAAGAACTAGTCAATGAAAATAGTTTGGTCCCATGGTTGGTCAAAACTTTTGATAACTTTGTGACCCCTACTACATAGTATGAAAACTTTGCATTTGAAGGGTACATGGGGAGACAAACCATGTGCTAAAAATTAAATTCCACTCTACCATGATACAGAATTGTTTTCAAGGTTTCCACAAGTTTTCCACTAAACGTGCACCAATTGTGTGCCCATATAGAAATTATAAAAATTCAAAATTTTAAATTAGTTCATCCTAGAATTTGATAACAAAATTTAAAATAATATGATAAATAAAATAATAATGAAATTCATGTTCAATGTGTGATAATTCTATAGCAACGGAGCCCCTCTAATGGAACAAGAACCCTGAATTAACATGGCCATAAAGTCTAAGCCTTCCAAGTGACACTATTTTACCCATAGGCACATGTTTTCCCCTCCCTAGGGCCCTCTCATTTACTAGAACAGATCATTATACTAATGAATTCCACCATAGGATAAAACATGTTCTTTTAGTGTGATCTTTCCTTAGTCACACACCCTGATAAACTTTTCAAGATTTCAACCATCCTAACACTACTCCAGAAAAATCATTGCATAATTGTGTAGTTATAATTAGGTAGGATCAAAAAAATAAAGGTGCATCTTGTTACATGGGTAGTATAATTTTTTTCTTTTAACCCATAAACTTTATATGGTGTTATATTCCCCCCTATTTAGAGCACAACATACCCATTTTGGACCCTAAATTTCAACACAGGTAGTTCAAATACAATTTTGGCTACGTACCTCCCCTAATACCACTATAACAACTAGGGCCTGTTGAGAGTGTAGACACCCCAAATTTACATAGTCATAGGTTCATGGACCACCATGTGCCACTTTTTTCCTATAGACACATGTTTTCCCCTACCTATATCTTATCATTGTTCATGAATGTATCATCATACTAATGATTATCCCCATACTCCTATACATGATCTTTAAATATGTTTTATCCAAACTCACACACACCTTAAGAAAAATATCAGGAGGTTACCCATCATGACACTAATATAGTCCAAGCCTCACTTATCTAGGTATTTCTAATTAGGTAGTAACATAAAATGAAATTCACCATTTTTACATGGGTAGTAATATTTATTCTTTTACCCTATAATTCTATAGTGTGTTACATCACTTGTGTGTATGTATGATCAACCATCTCCACAAAGTGATTTAATTCATTTTTCATAACTACCTTACATTAATGGTTATATAATTTTATATAATGAATAAATATTATATTTATGATATGATTAAAATTATTTAGATAATGAATCCATGATAAAAGGTTGTGGACCAAAATCACTGAACTGAAACAAATGTGGAAAACAAAACTATTGACACCTGAATATTGATTTTAATAAAGAATTTTCAATAATGGGTAATTAAAATTATAATGGAATGATATATAGTAATAAAAGTTTTAATATGGTTCAGGTATAGATGTATGAAAAAAATAAATTTATCTTTCATGATGTTATAAAGCATATGAAACAATTATGGTCTTGGGGTAAGGATTTCTTCATCTTAGTTTTCCTTTATTGAGATATATTCTATATTCACCACTTTTTTATTTTTTATGGAGTATATAATAAACATGAATATATTTTATTATTATTATTAATAATGAAATTATAGGTATTAAAAAATACATATGAGGTTATATCCTTCATGAGGTATTGATTCCATGATTACCAAAGATATAAGTTTTTATGTTACAATCTCATTTTTTATCAGAACAGTTTATATTTTAGTTCCCATTATGTAAAATTGTATATTATTTCACACCTAAACTAAAAAAAATCTTCTCCCCGGGTTATTTATGGGTTTTTAAGTATTATTTACATTTTTACCTCCTTTTACCCTCAAAAATACCAAAAATATATTTAAGAAAACCCATCCTAATTTCTAATTTCTGGTCAAGAATCATTCTATTCCATATTTGAACTCTTGAAAAATATTTTCTCGAAGTTATTATCTAATTTTAAATGATTTATAAAGGTATTTTCAATTTTATTTTAATTTTTTTAAAATATTTTAAAGTAATCTTATTTTAATTTTTTAAACTGTTCATTTTTTACTTCCTTTACAAAATTGTAAAAATAATGTTTTAAATGTTTACAACATTAGTGTATTTTCTTGCCATCTTTTCATTTATTCATCATGAATATTCATTTACAAGTATAAAAGGTTTTATAATGAAAATAAATGTTCCCATCCTTTGGGAATTTTTAATTATTAAAAGTATCCAAAAGAAAAGGTTGTTTTCTCTTATTATCAATTAATATTTATAATTACTCAATTAAAGTATTTATATATATATATATATTAAAATCCTTTAAGGATTGATATGATACACTGGGGATATGATATTATTATACCCTCTACTAAATTTCTCAGGATATCTTATGATGGTGATTTTTTAATGATATCTCATGGAACCCATTTCCCTACCATATGTTAATGAAACTATTAAGGAATTATAAATGCACTCATTTTCTTGTTTTAATTATATGAATGGTTTTTTGTTACATGATGGGTGGGTATTCCATAGCCATACCATGCATTGGGTAATATTTTAAACCTTATGATCTCAAAAAGGTACATTGGATGAAAGTACAAGGGTATACAAGAAGTTTTCCCAAGTCTAAGAGGGTACATGGGTGATTATCCCAAGACCAAGAGGGTACATTAGCGATTGGACCAAGACTAAGAATGTAAAATAGTAGTTATATTAAGACTACTATGTGATGAATGTCCTGGTATGTATCTTTAAAATATGATTTCTATTTTTATGTTAATGGGGAGTGAACCTAATATATTATGAGAATTTTTCCACTATGATAATATTGGCAGTGATCCTTGACTAAATAAATGACTTTCTATGCTTATTTTTACATTAAAAACATGTGTATTTTTATGATATACTCTTGTGGATCATGATTGATTACTGATGATTATGAACTCATGTGACTAATTTCTATTGTTTAGAAAAATCTGTATTCCATGAATCGTGTTTTATGGTTTATGAATTATTAGGTTGATCTTGTAAGATATGATCATGTTATCATACCCCTAATCTTATCTTATGATCACTTGTGATCATCGATGCATATCTATCATGTTTAACCTTAATGATCATCTGAGATCACCCTTTATAATGATTTTATTTCCCTTGGTTATGAAGAATGTATTTAAGAAGGAAAATTATAACAAGGGTACTATGTGATGAGAACTTTTTGGTAGGTATTGAAGATAATTCATGAAATTGGTTGATTATATATCTCGTCTCTAAAGAATCTAAATCATTACTATTTTTGGGTGTGTATTATTATAATAATTATTTAGTATTCATTTAAATGATATAATATCTATGTAACTAATTCTAAGTCTCCTCAGTCTCCTAGGAAATCCATAACATCAAGAATATCAGAAAAATATCAGGTAACAACATAGTAATTCCATATATATGAGCCCTTTATTTATAAATTTCTGATGGAAATGTGTCCTGCCTATACTATATCATTATAAAAATTATAAAATGTGTTTGAAAAATGCATGAACCTAACTCAAATAATAGATTTTATCCTCTCAAGTGAATTACCTAACATATTCATTATAGTCCTATGAGGCTCACATGACTAATTTGGATTCTATGAAGACACATGCAACCATCTCTATATATTACTACACCCACCCTTTCATGGGTCAACATATCATCGAGGAACCCTCCTAGGTCCCCAAGTCCACATCATAACACATGATCACCTCTAGGAATCCTTGATATTAAGAAAAAACTCATAGGTAAATCCAATCACTCAAAGGTAATAGCATCCCTCTACATCATTATAATCATCTTACGACCTCACTAGCCTCATAGCATAATCCCTACAATCATTTATCTAAAAAGATGGAATAATTACCATCTCAATACCCAAGTTCATCTTAATTCATCCCTCACATTCCAAAACAATATATTTATACTCATCCTACATAGGGAATATCCTCTTGTTTACTCATATGCTAATGGGGGAGAAACACTCACCCCCTGTTTATCTCAACCTACCCCAAGGCCATGTAGTGTCTCATGGTTCCATCATGACCTACCTGGGCCACTCATTCCCATTCATCAAATTATTATACTTGGTGGTCACTAATGGAACCTATATAGGTCCCATGTGTTCAAAAATTCTTTTTAGTTTTTACCCCTCCATGGTTCATATGTTTCAAGGTTCGTATTTATAATTAATTTCTTTGTTATCGATGGTTGATCTATTAAGCCAATGCACAAGGGTCCATCATGGCCATGAATCTTATTCCTTCAACTCATGTGATGTTTATTTTAAATGGAACTATTTATTTAAATAAAGGTTTGATCACCCACAATGGTGAGAAATCATATCATAAGCCACATAAGTCAAAGAATATACCAATGAGAGAAGCATATAGACCACTAACCTCATTCACTACAAAAAAAACTGGGTTTAGCGGTGGTTTTGTGGCGGTGGTTCACAAAACCGCCGCTAAACATTTTCGATGAAGGTTTCGCGACGGTTTTTAATAAACCGCCGCGAAACCCAAATTTTTTCTGAAACACCGCGACCCTTTCCCCCTCCCCGACCGCGTTCCCCAAACCCTCCCTGATCCCCCCCGGCCTCGGCGACCACTGCGCCCCCCGCACCCTCCGGTGACCCTCGCACTCGCCGCACCCTCCGGCGAAACCCGCACTCCCCGCGCCCTCCGGCGAAGCCCTCCGGCGAAACCCGCACCCCCCTGTGCCCCCCTCGACCACCGGTGACCCCTCGAATATATATTATTGTTTTTAGTTTAATTCTTAACCATTGATATAGTTTCCCTGTATATTCATCATGCTTAATTAGGTACTGCATATTTGTTTTTTTTGTCTCATTCCACGGAAACATGGACCTCTGATTTATTGAGTGGTTAGTTTATATTTTTGTGTGGAAGTCTTAAGTCTTAATTTTATTTATTTTGAAAACCAATTCCCATGAGTTCCTATATGATTCCTTAGAACTAGTATCTAGACTAATGATATTAAGAGTGTGCCTTGGGTATGTCATGGGCCAACTCTAGTGCCCAGGTCATTGGTGACCCAAAGTTGGTTCAAGAAAAAAATAGTATTACAGCCTAGGTAATTAAGAGATATTATGTACCAAGATCCCATTTGATATTTGTATAGTAATTATAGATTATATATATAGATGTAATAAAATGATAGGAAGGTGTGGGGGGATCCCCATGAGATCTTTCTCATTCACTTGGGATATACTTCTTTATACCCCCCTGATTTTTCCATTATATGTTTTTATTATTTTATTTTCATAAAAAGTTGAATTTATAGATTTCTATGAAGTTTTATATGGTTGATAATATTGATGTGATGATTTTGGGTGAGGTATTAGACATTATTTAAGATTCAAACTTTAGTCTGGGATCCTTATTTGGTTAGACTAGGATGACATAAATCTAGATTAACCATTGGTGCGTCATCTCATTTGGTAGGGTTTATAGAAATGGTTGGGTAGTTGGTCTACTCAAGGGTAAGAAGTACTCATGGTTGAAATCATTTTATAAGGGATCCCTTAGTCTTTTTTAAAAATAGAAGGGTTTTTATTGTGTTTTTTTATAAAAATGGAAATATTTATATATTTGGAAACAGTTAATGGAAAATATTGATTATTTATTTAATTTTTAATATCTATATTTTGTTTTAGGAAAATGCCATGGGTTTAGGTAATGTTTTATAAAATGAATTGAATGTTTTTGGTTTATCATTTATATGGGGTACATGATATTTTTGAGGGATATCCTACTTTTTTCCTTTAATATCCCCTATATTCCCATATTGGTCAACAATTAGATTATATACAACACAAAAATGTAAATAAAATACCTCCTTCTTTACATGTTGTGAATCATAGTCTCATATGTGGAGCTATAAAGGAGGTGTAGCTATCCGGTGGTTGGTTGGATCTTGTATTTTTTAGGGGAAACATGGAGGTTCTATTTGGGTGATTTATTAGATAGATAAATATTTAGTTGGGAGATCTTTAATCCAATGGATTTATTAATCTGAGTGTGTCTACACAGGGTTATCCATTTCTTTTTACCAATATTGCATGAGTGAGTTATTGATTTTATATTATCTATTATAAATTAAATCATGTTACTCTTAATAATTGGTATCCTTTTCTATGAATTTATGATTTATTCAATCAGTTTAGAGATTCTTTATGGATTTTGAAGATTGTTCACCGATTAGGTTATCAGCGGTTAAAGGTTTGAGCTAAAGGTGTGTCCAAGATATAATTTCAAACACTATATAGTAATTTTGTGTTTTTGGTAATTCTATTTAGGGTAATGGAGAAACCATATGTATTTATAACTTTGATAAACCATTTTTTATCCTTTTTTTTCATTCGGGACTATATTTATCAATGATATATCGGTATGATCATGATCCTATGAGGAGCATGAAGAATAGTTGGTTATGTTATTAGACACATTGATATATCATCATTTATATGCCAATATATTGAAATGTTATTTCTATAATCAATAGGTGACATTTTTTGGTCGTGAGTTCTCTAAATCTAGGATATTAGGGGATATTGAGAAAGTAGAACCTATAATTTCTTAATAGATTCATACTAATATTGTTGAGATTCATATTTTCATTGGTCATGTGGTTTCTTATTCTTGCATTATCTTGGAGTTTTCTAACATATTCATTAAAAATATAGTATTGACTTGGAATGGAGTGAATTTTTAGTGGGATGATAAATAAAAAGATTCATTTTATGAGATAAAAAATATATTGACATCTACACCTATTCTTATTCCACCTATATACCATCACTATAGAACAAAGTGTATAAAATTACTTTCATTTTTTTAATGAACTCATAGACCCAGGATAAGTCCTCTCTTGGATTACATACATAGAAGAAAACCCTCATCAGGTGGAAATGAGAATCACTATTTCACTTGATTAGAACACTCCAATCACCAATATCCCAAGATACATATCAATATTACTAGTCTCTCTCAACCCTAGTTCACATGTCACATCCTATATAGGATACAACTCAGGGAGAAGCATCTATGAACCCATCTCAAATATCACGAGGAAAATCATAGGCCAATATACCCACTCGAGGGTTCTCATGCATATCACAAATCCCATACCCAATCCAACTATGAAATCTAGGTTACTAATCCTAACTATAAATCGACACACCATACTTCCCCTGAAGGATAAAGATCACATACATGCACATATATATTAATGACATTATCTTATGATAATAACTATTGTGAAAAATCAATATCATTTGGTTTGGTTAAGTATAATTCCACCAATATGGTATTTAGGAAAAAATTAGATAAGTTGTTGAAATTTTAAAAAACTCAAACCTATTTTCTTTAACGAAGTCAATAACAACTATATCATGATGCATCCCATCCAACCTGCAACATGATGACCATCTTGGGATGTATACATGAAACTCTTATCTCATATCCAATGACATAACTGAAATCCTCAATAGGAATCATGTATAACCTACAAGATCATAAACCATACTCTCTCAAGCACCATGCACGGTTAGTGTGTTGTCCAACCTAAAACACACGCCAATTCACAAGTTACCCATTTTCTATAGTAGGCATTAACAACCAACCCAAAACACACAACAAACCATACCATAACATACATTCTATAACTACTCAAACATCCATCTTTGGAACAAATTCTATACCCATATAAACATAATTTGTTCTATCCCATAACACAAATCCATTGTTAAAAAAACTCAACCCATATCACAATCCACCCATGAATGTTATATCGGCCAACTTAGAGCATAACCAATTACATATCATTACACATCACCATGGTTATCATGATCACATAAATTGTATCAAAATTCATAACCATTTATTATATAGAGTATTAGTATCCATATAATATAAATCAAACCTTCTTAAAACACATAAGAAATTAAAGAAGCTAAAAACACATATACATCTTGGGGGTCACTTGGATTGGTTACTCACCAAATTGTGATACATACCTTTCCTTAGGTTGGACTCAATAACATGCAACATTTGCTCATATCCTATTTTTCAATGAATACTACCATGTTATTTGTTTGTATGGTGTCTCATGTTCAATATTCTGGTTTGATTTGTTTTTCAGGGCAGTGGTGTGGTAGGAGCAGAATTATTTTTTTTCCAGGTCAACATTTAGCGGCGGTTTTAACCGCCGCTAATGCCTTACTGGTCAGCATTTAGCAGCGGTTAAAACCACCGCTAATGCCTTATTGGTTAGTATTTAGTGGCGGTTATAACCGCCGCTAAATGTATTATGTTTAAATTTAGCGGCGGTTTTCACCGCCGCGACATAGGTGCATCAAAGGCCAGAATATAGCGGCGGTTAAAACCGCCGCGAAAAAAAAGTGTCATCTACGCATAAAACCGCCACTAAATGGTCAAAAACCGTCGCGAAAAGAGGCATCTACGACGCTTTTCTTAAACCGCCGCGAAATAGTAAAAACCGCCGCTAATAGATTGCCGACGCCCAATTTCACGGCGGTTTTTGTAAACCGCCGCCACACCCTATAGCGGCAGTTTAAACTGCCGCCAAATGAAAAAAAAGCCGCCGCTAGGGGCTGGTTTTGTTGTAGTGATTTATTCAATTTCCCTTTAAGTAAGGCTTACCACTAACCAATATTTTTCAAGAATTATATTACATGTAGAGGTACTTACTCAAGAAAATACACAATATAGTTAATAATAATAATTTATAATTGATCATAAAACAAATTTTAATGGTTTTCAAAAAAATAACTAATTTTTTTTAATAGGATTAATGCTTAAAATCACACTGAGCGCTCTCATTGCACTAAAATAGTGACTAACCAAATGAAAAAGGTTTATGGAATACTTATGGAACTATACTAAGAAAAATAAATAATCATCATAACCCCATCAATGGAAAATTTTATTTATTAAGGCAAAAAATTTAGGAGAAACCATTAGGTAATGTAGCATCAATAAAACGGCATGTGAGAGCATGTGTTCATCATCTTATGAAACTCTTTAGGTATGATAAGAAAAATACATATCATCTCAGATGATTTATACCATTACCTAATGGAAATCATCACCAAACCCTAGTCAATTCGGCCAAATTAGAGAGAACATAATATGAAATAAGAAAGGAGTTGGATAAGAGGTGAAATAGACTCAAATTAGTATAAAAATAACCAAAAAAACACCCTTAGACATGGGAAATTGAGAGAGAAAAGGGGGGGATATTTCATGGGTGTGATGTGAGTGAGTAAATAGAGGAGGGAGAGATATTTAAAATTAGTTGGGTAAAAATAGTAATGTCGTCATTTTTTAAAAATAGAGGCACACCACAGCATTCACCATGTTATGGTTCACCTCCATGTAGCCCCTTAAGTACCCCAAGACACCAAGGACCACTAAAAGGACCCCATACCTTGTTGTTATCTATTTCTTACATAGGATTACTCATTTAGACCATGGTGAACACCATGATATGGTACTATATGTGGTCTATCAAAATTCATGCAAAGGATGGGCCATGACATATTGGGTTTAGACGTTTCCCACAGAGGAATCCCCATGGATAAAATACCCATGTCCACCCACTACACTCTCCTAAAATATACATTATTTTATCATTCCCCACTCTCTAAAATACTTGTGACAATAGTTTGGTCCCCCTTGTAATTTCCCATAGGGAAATTCCTTAGATGCCACCCCCAATAAGGTGACATGCACTCCAAAATTCTCGAACACCAAGGATTCACATGATCCAAAACCCCCAGAACCGATAGTTTGGTTATTTTGGATATTTCTCATGTGGTAAATTCCCAAGAACTATGCCCAACCCTAAGAAACCTAGGAATTATCCCCTTCTTCATTGTGATCTCCATGTCATGGTGCTCCCTGTGGTGGATCACCTACAGCTAAAATGGTTTTAGGTCTACCTATCATTTACAAGACATCCACTCAAGCACTAGAAACACCTTTTGGGCCCCATTCACCATCCTAAAACTTCTCCTTGAGATGTTCCAAAATTCAAAACCTCAATCTAAATTAAGTTTCAATAAAAAAATATTTCCAAAAAAAATTAAATTTATACTGAATTTCATTGTCTTGAAGGGACCAAAGGTTTTACATTTTATGAACTAGGTTATATAGAAGATCCCTTGAGTTTAATAGTTGTATATAATTCAGTTTATGGACTATGAAGTGGAGATGAGTCTAACTTTCCATGTTTAGAAAGAGGGAATGTGTGGTTTGTTCTAGGTTACGTCTCAGTTAGTTGATGTGGGATCATTTGGTATTGGCCTAATGGTGTAGAATATTTTTGGAAATGACAAGAATGAAATAGGGATGGTTGGAATTTTATTACATAGTTGATAAAAATGAATCATTATTTCTTCAATGGAATTATTAATAGTTGTGATTGGTTTTTCATTAAATATGTAATTGAGTGTATTGGTGAGAAAACATTCATTAGTGAGTGGTAAAGGTGGTAATACAATAATGGTATGATTAACTATCTATTGTAAATGTTTAGAATAGATATTTTCTTAGTATGTGGGGTTGTTTTTTTTGTTATAGTCAGAAGTTATGTTAGCTTTAGTTGGTGGTTTTGTGATGATTTTTTTGAGATATGGTATTTTTGGTTGGTGTAAACTCCTTTACGTTGGTCTTAAGTGTGTCATATATATATATATATATGATATATTTTCTTTATGATTTCTATATATACCCCACCTGAGTTGGATACCCTTTCCAACACCCAACATGCACTGGGTACTGGGTGTTTTCCTATAACATCTGGTTGGTGAGGGAATAAATGGATGAATTCTCTCTCTTCCCCACTCTCCCTTTAAGGTGTAGCATGGGTTGTGATGGATCGAGGTATATAAAAATATACTACCATATAAGGAGGTGTATTAGTAGACTCTATGGGTTATTGGTGTGATTATGGGTGCATGATGTTTCGATAGACCCTATTGGGTGTGGATGGGAAGGTATAGGTGCACCAGAAGACGTATGGGGTATTGATATGTGGATATAGGATAGGTTAACCAGTAGAACCTATAGGTTATTGGATGAGATGATATTATATGGTGATGGTATTTTATGGTAGGATTATGGCATGAGGTTGATGGATTTCATGTTCATTATACCCTATTGTACAATATATGATATATACAGATGATACATGGTGTGTTGTAGTATAAATTCAAAAGGTATTGGGACCACAAGAAATTTTATAATAGAGTATGAGAGAGAAAATTAGGTGGTAAAGTAGTTGTTTATCACCTTATCATTGTATTCTCTAATACTATCTTATTATGTTTGTATGATATATTTGGTGAGTGAGCCTTAGTGAGGTTGGTTGGATGTTTACCTGATAGGTTCTTCTTGGTTCTAATGTTTGTTCATCGATGCATTAGCATGAAACTTCCAAATTTTCATGAGAGGTATTGGGTTTGATTCTATTGATTATACATGTTATTCTCAGCCTTATATATATAAATTATTTTTCATTCTTCCAAGGTGAGTTCGGTGACTGGAATGGAAAATACTACCTTGGATCTGGTGGTTTGCTGCATATTTTCTTCCTAGTAGTGTATCAGTAGTTTTATTTAGGATTTTTATCAGTATAACATTATTTATTCATTGTATTATTATTATGTATATTGTATGTTTATATTATGGTTTTTATCAGTGGTTTGTTTCTATATTCCTAGGTCTTATGAGGGTAGTGATTCCCATTAATATGTTTTATACCCTCAGTGCTAGTCAACAACTTGGGGTCTATTAGTGGGGGGTCTTGAGGGTAACTCTCATACTTAATAAATTCCTAGGATGATTTCCCCATGGGGGATGGTTTTGAAATAGTGTTATCATAGATCCTGTTTGAGAAATGGGATGGAGATCGGGGTTAAACACTGGTGAGGATTGAATGCCCCAGTAGGGAAACAGTACCAGTTAAGCTTTCTGGGTGAAGTAGGCTAGGGAGACTAACTAGGAAATGAGATTTTATATCTCCATATTATTAGATTCAAGGACCCTAATTTTACCCAATTACCAAGTTAATTGGTACTACTTATAGGGTATATACCTAGGAGTGGTGCATTCATCATTCTTGGTTGCACTTGTGTTTTAAATTGGGTTATTCTGTTGAAATTAAATGAATTTAATTAAATTAAATTGATTAAATACATTTCATACTATTGAGATCAAAATTTTTGGTTAATATTTTGTAGAAGTGTTAGTTGGTTTTAATCTATGCATGGTTTAGGTAAGTGAGGTACAAAAAGCTAACTCGGTTAACCCTAGGATGGTGGAACTGGCTAAGGAGGAGGATTTGTGAAGTAAGACACTGAGTGAGTTCCAATATCTGTGTATGGCTATGTATGGAGGGAGTATCTATGATTTGGACACAAAGAACTATCTATTGGATAATGAGATTACTTTTTCTTTAATTTGAGGTAGGGCTGAGTATCAGGTTCCATTATTAGTTAGTCAAATATAAGGAGTAGTTTAGAAGTGATGGATCCAATATTTAGGGAAGAGGAAGGAGTTATATTTTTTGTGGGATTTTGTATAGTATAATTTTCACACATAGTTTTTATTATCAATGATGATGGTTTTTAAGAGGTTGTAGATCCTCTCTCTTCATTAGGGGAGCCTGTGTGCAAGATATTGAGATTAGGTTTATGCATCTCATTCTCTTCATCATAGATATTTTTTTTGAATAAATAGAGTAGATATAAATGCTTAGAGGAAGAATTTTATCCCAGTATTCAATATAAATTCACACAATTTATTTTTATTATATACTTGGAGGTGAATATTTCCTCTCACATGAGAATCATAATAATACATTCCCATAGTGGTAGTCATTTAACCCAAACAGAACCCTCCAAAAATTATCAATTTTTTCTAGATAATGGGTTTAAGAGAATTAATTTGTGGTGAAACTACCCAACAAAACATGTGACTATTTTGGAAAATCGATATCTTAGTGGAAAGAATTGAATCCTCCCACAAATATATTTCTACCAAATTATTCTCTGACACTCAAATATGTTTTTTAACTTTCATCTATACTAAATATGATGTGGTAGCAATAGAGTCTTTATATAATTATCTAGGTTCCTTCAACTTGGGGGAATTTACATTTTTTCATCGGTAGAAACTTTAACACCATTATTAATGACTCAGAGAAGAAAGGTATAGGGGTACATTCCTTGAAATCTCACCTCGACTTCCCCTCCTTTACTTCTAGTAGTAGTCTGATGGGCCTAGGCTTCTTAGGTGAAAAATTCACCTAATGAAATAGCTATAAAGGATTTAACTACACATAGTATCATTTTTATATAATCTTATCCAATTTAAAAGTCTTATCAATATATCATAACATATGTGTCTCCCACCTGGTCTAGGCCCTCTTTGACCACTCCCCTCTTCTAATCATCCTTTCTCCTAGAAGAGTTGGCAGTGGTAACTCCTTATTTTCCAAACAGTGGATCTATGAAACTAATTTTCACCAAATGGTTCAGGATTCCTAGACTAAACCCATGCATAAAAAGTTTTGAATTGAGCTTTATAACAAATACACTTTAAGGGGGATCTTCAAACATGGATCTACAACCTACCCTTGTACTTTCATGAGTAAGATATCCTCAAATATGATATAAAACGTGATGAGGATCATCTAGAATAATTCTAAGATATCATATTTTCTGATTTCTCACTTCTAAAAAATCCAATTCATCAAATCTGTTATTAGAATAATAAATAGAGTGTAAGTAGTATTATAAGGTTGCATTTCTCAAATAAGGTGATAGGAAAACCACTTTCTTTTAGGCTTTAATCAAGGAGTGGTATAGCTGTGGATATTTCCAAATATTAATAAGAAGGATATAACCCTTTTATTTAGGTGGGATTCCACATGGGAGATTAAGAGGTCTTCAACTCCATTACCCACATGGTGTCTAATCCCATCAACTATTGGCTCAAATACATTCTAGATAAAGTAGGAATTAGAAATTCATTTTTTCTCTCAACCCTAATAGCTCCCCAGGGATCTATGGATTCCCCTAATCTTTTTATTTATCATCATAGGACCTAATTAGTAGATAACTCATGGAGTTTATTCATGAATTCTTTTGAGGGTTGGTATCCCATGGGTATCTTTCACAACCACCCTGGTTCTAATCCCAAAGGTCAAAGGCCCCTTTTCATTGAAATAGTATCACCTGATCATCATGTGCACTTTATTATGTGAGATCCTTTCAAGTGTGTTAAATATAAGACTCTCCATGGATCTCTACAAATGGGTTTCAAAGGAACAAAATGGATTTAATAAGAGACATTCCACTCAAAGTGCTATTTCCATTTCTCAAGAGATGATAGATGTAATTAACATAAAAATGATCAGCTAAAATATTTCAACCATGTTAAAAATAGATATGGTCGATGATAGGATGGAGTGGAGATTTTTTCTCATAGTGTTGTTCTTCATGGTATTTTCTACAAGGGAGATATATTTTATCTTTATATTAAGCACCCCCCCTAGTTTTACATATTTTAGGGGAAGTTATTGTGGATTCTTCAAGTCAATAAGGGTTTTAAGGTAGGGAGACAAATTTTTACCCATCATCTTCATTATGGTTCAATACACTCACTCCATACACATAAATATTTACCTTAATAATAGGAGTATCCTACCCTTCTATAGTAGATATCACTTCAATGGAGTTTCTCACTACTTATTCAAAGATAAGATATTGTTCTTACGAATGTAAACAAAAAATACATTCATGGATTCAATAAATTTATAGAATAATACTATAAATGGGGTATTCAGATCATCAACTGGGAGAATATCAATATGTATATCTCAAGTTCATGTGTGGAGATACATAAAAGAATGATTAATACCACCCTAGGGGTTCAAAGAAGAATCTTTCATATAGAATAACTGGGAGAACCTCTCTCCCTAGTAAGGCTCTATATTCATCACTTTTAAGGTCTTGTTGGAAAGATATCCAATCATATTAATAACGAAAAAAATAGATTCCTTTAATTCAATGGTAGAATCAAATTAGTGAATTGTGTACTTACCTAAATTCCCATGAACGTGTTGTATATCATCAAGGTTCCAAAAAATGTCTAAAAACTATTGAGAAACTTATAACCATCTTTTTTTGGGATTCTCATATGAATAAAAGATTCCACTAGGAATCATGGAAAAATATGGAAATGTCAATTGGGGATGGAGTGTTCAATATCATAAGTGTATCTATTTCCATGAACAGCCTCCAAGTGAATCTCACATGGGAGGTTTTGGAAAGAGTGTCTTTTAAGGGTAAGTT
Organism: Viscum album; assembly: GCA_963277665.1. NCBI lineage: Eukaryota > Viridiplantae > Streptophyta > Magnoliopsida > Santalales > Viscaceae > Viscum > Viscum album. The sequence goes on along the minus strand of OY728151.1, from coordinate 1,505,921,630 downwards.
TATAGTGTCTAGCTACGATCAGGAGGGTAATTAGTCAAAATGGAATGTCTCTAAGAATTGGAAGATGCTCTAAAATCATCTTACCAAGATTCAATGGAACTCATGATGGATTATCTGTCTAGGTGACAATAAATTTTGGAAGTACAACTAGGTGGGTACCATGGTTAGATTACCTAGTTTACCAACTCCTAATCTCATGTTTTCACTGGTAAGAAAACATACAACATTCATTCATTTCATCCTAGATCATCACTAATGCGATATCTTTAAAAAAAATATATGATTCTAAAATTAACAAGACAATTTTATTTTCACTGGTTCACCTTAGATTATTTTTTAGTCCAAGGGATACCGTCATATGATTTAGAATAAATATACAAGATAAGACACTTGGGAGGGAACTATGGTGAAAGGAAACCCCTTCAAAATTTAAATTCCTATTTTGGAATATATGTGACCATGAAATCCCAACTAATGAGTCTATCCAGCATAAATAGATTAGTCTAGCCTCAATGTTTTTTCTTACCAATCCCCAATATTTTAATCTATTGTGCATTTATTCATTGAAGGTGAGTGGTCCTTAACTTTATTGCTCTCGCTTGAAATGTTCATTAGCATCTCTTCCTAGGATCTTTCAAACACTGATTTTCTGCACATGTGGTTCCAAGGTGTGGGAAGCAATGATCAAAAAATTATGGTGAGATCTATTATTTTGGAATCCATATGATAGTGTATCTATAATTCAAGGAATAAATATAGGTGAGAAAGATTCTCTAGATTTAAGGTAGAACTAATTTTAAGATCCATAATCTTGGAAGTGGACCTAGACTCCTTGTTGATTCATTGGGAGCTCAACCACTCTATCAAAAACATCATGTCTAGAAGAAACACCTATCCAATAGTCCAATAAAATGCATGTCAGGGTCACTAGGTTTAGTGGATCAATCATATTAATGGCCTCAAATTGAACATGGATGGATCATGCAAGAAAGTTATCATGAGGGGGTGGGATCATTTGAGACTCCTAGGTCTCATCCATTCTTTATTTCATCACCTCCTATAGAAATGATGATTCCCTTTATGAAAAAGCTCATACCATTTGAAATAGTCTTCAACTATGCTGCTTTAAAGGTATTGCACTAACCTCTTTGGAAAATGATTCCTCTACCTTTTTCACCCCGTTACAAGAGTACTCCCTCCACCATGGTCTATTATTTATCTTATCCTTAAATGAAAAATTATGATTAGAAACTATATGGACATACTTCACTCATATCATGAAGGAAACAAGGCTACCAACTTCCAAGTTTCTCGATGCCCTTAAGATCACCCACATACCTCCTTTACTACACCACCCCCACCCCCTGAGTGTACAGATCTTATTAGGGAAGACTCCCTTGGACTCTATTATTTTAATCCCCCTAACTCATTGTCTTCTGGATCTTTCACACTTCTTTTTCATCTAATTAAAAAAGTAAGATGTTATTATTATGGAAAAAAATATAAGGAGATTGAGAGGATGTATGCTTGGTCAAGAATATCTTGAGATGGGATCCATCATGGTTCCTCATAGAGTAGGGTTATGGTTGTGGATCGTAGGTGTTAGGGAAGTCATGGTTTTTTCTAGGTAGGAATTGGCCTCAATAGTTTTCTTCCTACCATTTATCTAGGTCCAGTAATTACCATGTGCCCACCTGGGGATATGGACCTGTATTCTATTCTTGTGAGTGGTATTTTTGTCAGTGTTTTCAAGGCCCAACCATCTATGGATGTCAATAAGGTATAGATGGCTTTGTTCCTTTTCATCCCCAGTAGTTGCAGTTTCCTCATAGGTTGTATCCACAATAAGTGTAGTAGGATAATGATCTATAGTGAGGAGATGTAGTTGGTAGAAATATCCCCATGATATCCCTAACTATAAAATATATGAGGTTAACAATGGTCATGGAGGTTTTCATCAGTAGTGAGGCATAGGATTTGGATATGGTCAACTTCATGCTATGGATGTGTTAGCTCTAGAGGGACCATTGATCATCCATGTTACCATTTACTTGTAATACAACTTAGTTTTATCCTTATTTGAATCTGTAGTATCACACTCTTTTATTTCACCCTCCTTAGTCCATTCCTTATGACTCAATGTAGAGAGACTTCCAATGCCCCTAGTGTTAACCATGCCATTTTTGAGTTCAGATGAATCTATTTATGTGTTTTAGGGTTGTGATCTAATGATGGATCAACATTAGTTATCTGGTGATCTCTTTCCACTTAAGATACATCCATACTATATCATTCTCAAAATTAAATGGCTATCTTCTATGTGAATAATTATTGAATTCTTTTAGATGATATTTACGTTCTATGATGAATATGGATAATGATTATTTTTCATTGGTGAGATAGAGTGTAAAATGGTTTGTAGATGTTTAGAGATATTTTTTCTTAATTATAAGCTTCTTCATCAGTTTCAGTAGAGGTGTAGGTGGTGTAGTTCCCTCAATTATTAAAGTATTTTTTGATGTTTTCCCTAAGGATGTTATGGATTTACCCTCTTGACATGATATCACGTTTGGGATTTAGTTTTATCTCGGTGCCTCTCTTATTTCAATGTATCCTTATCAGATAGAATCCTATGATCTTTGGGTGCTAAAGATTTAGGTTGGAAACATGATGAAAATGGCTTCTATCTAACCCACTATGTCACTATGGTGTGATTATATAATGATAAATACTTATTACCCTCTCCAGTGGACTGATGGTTTTTTCAGTAATTTGAAGGGAGATATCTGGTTTTCAAAGGAATATATGTGATCTGGCTATCACCAGATAAGATTTAGGGAGGATGAAATCCTAGAGATATTTTTTAGTGTTGGTATGGGCACATAGAGTTTTTTCATGTCTTTAAGTTTCATGAACTATCCATCTATATCCAAAGGAATCATGATCTCCATGTTTCTTGAGTTTTAGGATTACATCATGTTCATGTTCATTGAAGAAATCCACATATACTCAAGGATAAATTAAGAAAATATTTAGTACTTTAGGGTAATTCTATAGGTCCTTTGACACCATCATATTTATGAGAATACAACCAAGTATATGTTTCAGATGTGATATATACGCTTCCTTAGAGATGTAGTATCTAAGTAGGGAATGTTAGTGGATTTTTCAAAGAAAGGGCCAGATGTTTCTTGGGAACCACCCAAGAATGTTTCAAACATCTATATCTTCCTATTTCTTGTGGGGTATTATCAAAGGTTAATATCTGAATTCTCTCAGGTTTCATCCCCATTTAAAGACTTTATTTGGAAGGATTCTTCCTTTTATTGATTGATCAATGTAAAATAGATTTTGAATACCTAAAGGAAGTGTTGATCAGTTCTCATATGAATAATGTGTTTTTCCTTAGATGATTTTTCTTATATTAATATCTTCCACACTTCCTTTGGAATGAATCGATTTGAGGAATTTTATGGGTGTAATTTTAATTATCCATTGTGTTGGATCAAGGTTGTAGAGATTGTGGTCTGCAATCAAGATGTGGTTTAAAGAACAACAGAGAATATTTAGATAGATTGTGAGTCGAGTAAGGTAGAATAGGACCATAAAAATACTTTTGAGGATCAATGGAGGATACCTTTAGAGTTCATAGTTGGAGACCATGTGTTCTTTAGGGTCTCCCCATTTCATGGGTAGTGGATGTTTGGTTAATGGAGTAAGCTCTCTCTCCCTGATTTATGGATCATTTATAAGTGTTGTAGAACATTAACAAGGTGACATATCATTTAGTGATTCCATGGTAGATTGATCAAATCCATGACATTTTTCATTTTTCATAGCTCTAATAATATCTTCATGGAACTTCTCATGCCATTGATTGGGGATATTTGGATATCAGGTATGGTGTAATGTTTGTGGAGAGGTTCGTTGAGATCTAGGATCATTGGGATAAGGTTATATATAAGAAATACATTTCTTTGGTTCAATTTTTGTTTATATATAGTGGTGTGGATGATATTATATGGGAATGTGATTCAAATATACATTCTTAGTATTTTAAATTGTTTTTATTCTCTTATTTTCCTTATTGGTGAGATATTTTTTTCATTAAATTGAAAGAATTATTTTCCATGATATTTTTATTTGGTTTTTTTACCTAATGTTGATCCAAGTTATGCTGGTGGAATTGTCTCATTTGAGATGTATATCTTGGGTAGATATTGGGTTGTAGGTTGGTGGTTTTTCCTTTGGGGTTTAGTTATAATTCTCAAGGATACTAATTGTTTGAAAGATATCTAATGTAAATTATGAACCTTCATAACCAATTACTTTGTGTGTTTTTGGTTTCAGAGATTTTAGGACAAGGTTTGAGGAGTGAAGAGTGTATTTGAGTTTAATTTTTAGCTAGGGGAATTATTTTTTATTATGGATGTGTGTGAAGAACCATGAGGGGCTAGCCAAAAGGTATGGTGGTTTCATGGTGTTGGGGTTTGTGGAAAAAAGACCCAAGGTCAAATTTCGATAGATATGACATCAAAGGGACTCTTGTAGAGTGAAATTTCATTGAGATTTGACCTGGATATAAGGATATATAATTTAAATGAGAAGTTTTAGGATTGTGGTGTGGTCCTTTTCGTTACACTATGGATCTTGGAGTGGTGGATTTTAGTGGTTCTATTGATTTTTTTGATGTTGCGTCATCAGTTCTAGATGCACCATAGTAAGATTTAGAGTCTCGATTATATATTATGAATGTATCCCTTTAACTATGTTTTTATCCCAGTATTATAGGATCTAGACATAGATCTCTATGTGGTTTCTCAGATTCAATTAACTTAAACTACTTGTGGCATGTCTTGACACCATTGAGCCACAGTTTTTTAAAAAACCTATAAAATTTCCATAGTTTTTAATATTCTGTCTTTATTTCTATTTTCCCCCATGTGTATAAATTTTGGGGTTTCCATAAATTTCATGTATTCACCACTCCTTCCCTTCACTCATGGGTGACTCCAAGGAGGTTTTAGGATATATTTCAACCCCACTCTCCCCACTTCCGACCTTGGATTTGAGACATTAAGTATTAGTGATTGAAGGTGATTTCATCCCCTTTATTTCTTGGTTTTATCTCTCTTCTTCATCTAGAGAAGTTTGTTTCTATATAATTTGGTTATAATATGTATATATGAATCTAGTAGTTTATTATGGGTGTTTTTCTTTTGTTTGTTGAATGTTTCCCTTGTGTTATCTCGATCGTGGAATTTTCACTTCCTTACCTTTTCTTTGTATAGTGTGTTGTGAAGCTCTGATTGAGATAGGGGATTAGAGAACTCTCCTTTTTCATTTTAAATTATGGTAATAGCATTATTGGTGTCTTCCCAGGGTAAATTGTAAGGATTTTCCTAATTAAAATAATGAATTAAACTAAATACGTTGATGGGAAAGTGGTTGATCTTTATGTTTTTACCTAACTTCATGATATTTATATCACAATTATTTATTTTTGACTAATATTGTTTAAAATATTTGATGATACTAATAAGTTTTTTAAACTATTGTGATTGTGTTGCGGATTATCCTTTCATAAAATACTAATCACTTAAAAATAGTAACAAATTAGTAGTGTGGAAAAAGGGAATTGTGGTGAAAAAAAATTATATATGGAATAGTGTGGTAATAATTGATGCTAACATTTATTTTATGTGTTTTGGTAAAGATTTTTATTATGGTTATGTTTTTGTGATTTCTATGGGGTTGATCATGAGGTCGGACAGCATGTGTTACTATAGATTCCATGGGTGGAATAGGGGGGATGTTAGGGAGATAATGGTTTGTGAAATGGGAGTTATGAAAGATTCCTTAGGTGGAATAGGAGGGGATGTGGTTGAGATATTAGTTTGTGAAGTGGGTGCTATAGAAGATTACATGGGTTATATATTGTGATACGATTGAGTTTATAGACTTTCCGGCAGGTCTGCGACTACCTTGATGTGTTTGGAAACAGGGAATGAGTGGGGTTTTGTGGGATATGTCTTGGATGGTTGATGTGGGATCATTTGGTAGTGTCCTAGTAGTGTAGAATATATTGTAAATTAAGAACATGAAATGGGTGTATTTGTAATTAAATAAGTTAATGGCTAAAAATGACGCATCATTTATTTAAATGAATGATAAATGCCCTGGAGTGTTTTTTCATTAAATATGGAATTAAATGGATTAATGAATGTAAAATTGGTTAGGGACTGGTAAATATGGTAATGGAATAATTATATGATTACTTTTTTATTACACATGTTTGGTGTGGTTTTTTTCATGAAATGTGGGGCTGGTTGTGATGTTACAGTTTGCAATGATGTTGATATGGGGTGGTGGTAGTTTTGAAACTTTTGTGAGATGTGGTAGTGCTAGTTAGTGTGTACTCATTTTGGAAAGGTTTATGTGTATAATATATATATATATATATATATATATATATTCCTTATGATTTTTATGTGTTTCCAACCCAAGCTGGATACCCTTACCAACACCTAACACTCTTTGGGTTCTGAGTGTTTTCCCCTAACATTCATGTTGGAGAGGGAATGAATGGTCGAATTCTCCTTCTTCCCCACTCTCCCTTCCAGTTATAGCATGGTATAATATGGATTGAGTTAGGTACAATCATGCAACCATGGTATGTAGTGTACTGGAAGACCCTATAGAGTATTGGAGTGATGATCGGTATATAATGTATCAGTTGATCCTATGGGGTGTGGATGAGGATGTATAGGTGTACTTACAGACCATGTGGGATACTAAGATTTGGATATCAGATAGGCGCGCCAATAGTCCCCGCTTGGTACTCTATGAGATAATATTATTTGGTGGGGTTCTTCATGGTAAGATAATGGAATGAGGTTAATGTTCTTCATTTGTATGTTACCTTACTATAATGGATATGAGACATATGGATGAGAAAAAGTGTTTCATGACACATTTCTCACACCAACACAACACTATTCTATTATTTTTATTTTTTTGAGTTCCTGTTTATTTATCTTCTCTAATGAGTGTTTTTTCACACGAAATTGGGAGTTTTTGGGCATGTAGAGCATGCCGCATGGTTAAGGTACACTATTTTCCAAACCATGTGGTAACCATGAGACATCTTCTTCAATTTTTGATAGGCCCAAATACATGGTTAGCGCACTATTTTCCAAGAAGTGTGGTTAGCCTATGTGAAGTGCTTCAGGAGACTAGTAGAGGGCACATAGTTGGCGCAAAATTTTCCAAACTATGTAACCCAAACAATTTTTCATGTACTTTTTCAAAAAAAATTAAATTAATTAGAATTAAAATTAAAAAAACTAATCAATTAACCCTTACCCCCTTACCTCGCAAGACCATAACCCCCCCCCCCCCCCCCCCACTTCTCCAGCCACGTACGCCTCCCCCTCATCCAGAGATCTCCATTCTTCCAATGATTCTGCCAAAATTTATTTGAGTTTCTTGGTCAAAAAATCGAGGTAAGGTCACTAACTCCCTACTCTTCCCACTTCATAGTTCTTTTCTTCACTCCCATCTCCCCAATTCATTTGGTCAAACCCTAGAGTGAGGTTTGGCCTTATTTTTTCTCTCTCCTTCATTGTTAGGGATTTTGATGGGTCTCTTGAGGCGACCACATGTGTGTTTTAGCATCCACCGCTAAAGGTGAAGCACCTCAATCCAATTTGGTTTACCCACTACCATTTTACGTAATTTTATTCTATACTCTTTTTTTGTACATATTATATTTCATTATTTTAGTGATTTTTAGCTTCCTTTAGTTTTTCTAGGATGCGTTGAAATTCATCGAAGGTGATCTATGTGTATGAGCATATGTAGGTTTGTATGTGTGTATATAAATAAATATATATATATATAAGTTCCCCCTTTGTATATATTCTCTCATGGTGTTTTGAATATATATATATATATATTTGGATAGGTGTGCTTATATGTGTGTGGGGGGGGGCATATGTGTGTAATTATAGGGAAGATTCAGGTGGCCTACCATACATGAATGAATAGGAATATGCATAAGGATCCTCTTATACATATTCATTTAACATAATCCAAATATATATATTCGGGATAGGTGTACTTATACATATGATAGGGTTTATATGCAAAAAATCACGAAAGGGAATGTTTGAGTTTTCACTGATGAAGGCATCAAGTTATGAGGTGTTTTGACTAGGTTGTCTCACTTTTGGGGTAGGTTTCCCTATACATTGGCCTTTAAATTTATGAATAATTTATTTCTTAATGTTTATAAATTTTTTATACTAGTTAGAAATATACAATGTTTTGAAAGATTATAAGAGATGAAATCAAGTTGCTTTACATTGGAAATTATTTATGTGGAATTAATTTACATTTCCTTATGCATCAAGTGTTCAATTAAAATCATTGCTGGACCTTATAAGAGTTTTATGGAATCCAAATGATTTTTTTCTTTAAAAACGTGGTTTAAATATTTCATAGATTCCTAAATGGTGTTTTTGGAAACTTTTTAAAAGGTTTGTCTTTCAAAATAATGAGTGTATCTTGGATGGAACTTTCGAAAAGTGGGTTTTCTTTAGAGAACTCTCCCTAGGATCTGTCTCTTTCCTTTTCATTATTAAAGTAATAGTAATTTCCTTGGTACAAGACTTCTATTTTGCATTGATATCCCTGAGTAAAGGGGAATTCCTTGGAGTGGTTTTTGGGGATGGTGGTTGGGTTGTGTGGCTTATGTATAGATTGTGATTATTCTTTATACATGGTTGATTTCATAACATTTCTTTCCTCACCACCATTTTAGACATATCATGGGAACCTAGAATATCTAGTGTATTTTTCGAGAATGATTGATGCAGTAGTTTTGGATTACACGATGACTAGTGGACCTTTAGTATAGACATGCTATGATTTGAGGATTTTTACCCTCAGTTAGGACCTATAAGGTATGAATGAGTGTTAGGATTGTTTTATTACATCAGGCGCACTGATAGGTTTGATCAAGTTATAGTATGTCATAGATTTTCTCCTAATCTCCTAGGTATTCACATGTTATTTGGAACTTTTTTATCTGTGGTGAGTAATCTAGGTGTCATTTTTAGTATGGTTACTTGAGTATTGCATTCCCACTACCCACTTTATGTTTTTATTTCTTCTACTCTCTATTTGTGGTGTGTCCCATTGGAAAAAGTGAATTTTTGAAATTTTAAAAAATTTCATGAAGAATATTTTGAAAAAAAATCATATTCTCTTTCACCCATTTACACAAACACGTTTTTTTCTCTCTATGTCTCTCTCTTTCTCTCTAAAACCCCAAGCCCCCTTTTTAGGAAAAATGTATTTTATATAAAGAGGTAAATGAAGTGTCTTTTATTTTGAAATTAAATGAATGAAAAACATATGTTTATATTATTTTATATCCAACTATTAGTAAATGAATCTTTTATTTAAAGGAAATTCATATGGAATGGTTTCGTTAGGTATGCCTATAGTGTTTTAATACTCACACCTATACCACTTCCTTTTTTTAGTATCAGGTGTAGGTTCCATATTTGTTTCCAACATCATGGCGAGATATTGGGTTTTGGGTTTGGTGAGTAACCTGTGGGGTCCCACTGAGATCTGTTTGGTCATCAAGTTCAACTTTGTTTTATTTTTAGTTTATGTTTTGTTGGTCTCACCATTTATTTTATTTTATATTAGTCTTTCTGTTTTAATTTTGATTGATTTTTTTATTCTATATAGGGATAAATCATTTCCATCATCTCTCATCGATTTCCTTAAGGTTTTTCACCACCCTTGGGTGATCGGGAACATGCCTCGGGGATCTCACGGGCTAGATCGGGTGAACAGTTCTGGGCTGACCCAGGTTGGTTCATGACAAAATGGTATCAGAGGAATAAGTTCTTTAGTGGACCTAAATTTCAAATCACCCTTTCTTTTTTTGGGTTCTCAAGGTAGAAGTAATATGATTTTCAGGACTTGGGGTGTAGGTATGAGGTGGTTTATGTCCAACACTTCTTATGTCGAACCTTGGCTTACCATGGGAAGTTGGGTTTTGAGTTTTACCTATCAATTTAGTTTTATCATTTACTTCTTGGTAAATCCTGGTTTTGGTTGATGATTTTTTATTTTATTAATTTTTTTGGTCTTTTATGGGTTTTTTTTGTGTTTGGGTAATGAAACAAGAGTTGGTCTAGTGGTTTTTGGTGAGCCCACATGGCTTGGAAATCCATGTCGGCGTGGGGATGTGGTTTAGAATGTAACATTGTGTAGTGGTGTGATTGGAATATAGACGCCAACTATATGTTCAAGTCACCCAATATTACTAGTCCCCTCTATGAATTTATTTTAGGCCTAATTTTAAATTTTCTTTGAAAATATTATTTTGGATTATAAAATCGTGATTTCAAATAGTAGAGTGTTGGTATTCCAAAAATACAAATGAGTTTTTCATACCAATTTAAAGAAAATTCTTAGAGAAAGGATTTCAAAATTTAAACTACTTTTGATAGAAATGGTTTTGAAAAAAAAAATATTTTCACTCCTCATTTTCAATTTTAAAATTTGGTGTGAGATATTTTGAAGTGGTATTTGGGGGTTGTTTTAAAGTGATAAAAAGTTTTAATGGGAAAAGGTTTGGATTTATTGGTGGAATTCATAATATTTTTAGTCTAATGAAATTACATGGAATTTGGAGATTGAAAATGGATTTCCAATGGTGGTTAGTGATCTTTTTTAAAAGGTTTTGTGAAATTTATGGGTCTATTTATTATTGGGTTTAGTGTTTAATTGTGATGAGTTTTTTATGGTGATTTGGTTTTGATTGAGTTTTTTTCCTGTTGTTTAGAGTATACCTCCACTAATATCTAAGTAATCTTGAAGGATATTTTATAGAGGATATTCCACCATTTGATTTCGGTTAATCAACTCTCGCCTCAATTTTATATCTCTTCAGTTATGGACATGGATCCTAGTTTTCCTCATTATTATGAATTTGGAAATAATTTTTAAGAGTTGAAATCTCTTCACTTATTTGGGCTGATGGAACTAGAAATATATGAGGAATCGTTGAAAACCATAAAGTATATTTTCACTCATCTCAAGCTTCCTGAGTCTCTTAAGATCATGTTAATGACCTTTATTCTCAAATTTCTTAGTTGTAAGTGGTGAAAGTTGGTTATTAGGACCAAGCCTCAAGAATACCTCTCCTAGAAATACTTTAATGTCTCATTTATCCGCCAATACTTCTCTAATACTATGTAGATGATGAGGGTGATGGATATTTGCTTCCTTCAGCATGTTGATGGATCAGTGTTGGATTTTTTTCATCATTTTATGGATATAGTACCCTATCTATCATAGTTGGCTGAGGATGATTCTCCAAAACCCAAGATTTTGATAATGGGAATCATCCAAACCATCAGTCATGGTTGTAATGATTTCATATAACTTCCTTTTTCGATGTGGTGATGTAAGCAGTTTAGGTTGTGGTCTTGTTAGAAATGGTTCTTGAGGTTTCCATTACTCCTTCAGTCTCTGGAATTGGTGAAGGGAATTCTAGTAGAGATATATAAAAGTGTCCTAAAACTGAGTATATTGGTGGTGGAATTAAGAGGCCTTCTTATCTTTCATCAACTTATTTTTTCCATTAGACTATGGTGTGTCATCAATGTGGCATTTAGGGTCATAAAAATACATCTTGTTTGTAAGAAACAAAGACATTTCATACATGTGAATGATTGGGTCACTTGAATTGTTTTTTCCTATGTATTTCTAGGAAGCGAAGGGGAGATAGTTCTACACCTTAAAAAGACCACACATATCATTTTTAGAAGTAGGGTGTTTATCTGGGTTCATTTTAAAGTTTCTTATATTGTAAAGGTTTTTGTTTTGGGTGTGGTGTCTAGTGATTTCATATTTTGTTTGGGGGAGGAAAATTAGGTCATGTAACCCTTTGGGGAATCATATTCTTAATATAAGTGCCTTTTTGGGAAAATTTTGAATCTTGTTTTTGTGGGGTGGTAGAATTCATTTTTATTTGCATCATACCCTTGGTTTTTGGTTTTCATTAGGATTTGAGATTTATTATGTATTTGGAAATCATTTTATTCCTAGAGTCCTAATATGGTGGGGATTCCACCATAAGATGAGATCGTGATGAGATCAGATTCTTCATGTTCATGATAAGGAGATTTCTGGTTTCCTACTTCACTGACCTCGATCATAGTATTCAGTTGGATTGGATGGTGGGTTATGTGATGGATTCTCATGAATATCCTAAATATACCAGGATGAGTTTCATTAATGGTTTCTATGTTAGAGGTCATGTTGTTCCTTTTTGGGTTGTGTTTGGAAAATATTGAGTCTATTCTACATAATCTCTTCATTGTTTGTTTGAGGTCTTTGGTCTTGCGAGATATATCCCTTGTATTTTTGGCTTCTTTTGAGGACAGTCTCATAGTTTCTTTAGAGATTTCATAGTTTGGAGTTTTCAACATAATAAAGTGTTGGTTCTTAGATCTTAGAATTTTTAAGTCTTTCCTTGGGTCATAGTTCATCCTTGCATTGGTCTTGATCAACTAAATCTCTTGGGACTTTCTTGGGAAAAAAGTTTCATGGTGGGGATAATTTTCACACCTCGACCAGACACTATTCTATTATTTTAATTATTTTTTAGTTCCTATTTATTTTTCTTTCTTTATAGGTGTTTTTTCCTTGAAATTGGGAGTTTTTGTGAATATAAAGAAAGTGTAATGGTTAAGGTGCATGGTTTTCCAAACCATGAGGTAACCATGTGATAGCTTCTACAAGTTTTAACATATACAAATTCACAGTTGGTGTGTAGTTTTCCAAACCGTGTAGCCAGCCCATGAGGAGTTCTCTAGAAGCCCAATATAGGGTGCATAGTTGGCGCATAGTTTTCCAAACTGTGTGAGCCAAACCGTATGCCATTAATTTTTTCAAAAAAAATAATAAAAATAAAAATTAAAAATAGAATAAAATAAACCTAATATAACACCCCTTACCTCAATAAACCATCCCCCCCAGTCTTCTCCAGCTATGTGTACCTCCCCCTCTCCAATGATCTCCCTTCTTCCAGTGATTCTTCCCAGATTTCTTTAAGTTTCTTGGTCAAAACTTTGAGGTAAGATCTTTTAATCCCTCCTCTTCCCATTTTATTGAGATTTTATTCACTCCTATAACCCATATTCATTCGAGAAAACCCTAGGGTGACGTTGGATCTAATTTTTGGTTCTCCTTTCCATTGTTAGGGATTACAATGGTTCTCTTAGGGTGACCTCATGCATGCTTGGGAATCCACCATTGAAGGTGATGTGACTTGGTCCAATTTAGTTTTTTTCACCATTTGAAGTAAATTTCTTCTGTCCTATTTTTTTGGTCATGTAATATTTGACGTTTTTATTGATTTTAAGCTTTGTTCAGTTTGTTTAGGATGCTTTGTGGTTCTTCAGAGGTGACCTACCTATATGCACATATGTTGGAATGTATTTGTGTGTGTGTGTGTGTGTGTGTATAAGTCCCCCTTTATGTATTTTCCATAATGGTGGTATGAATATATATATTTGGGGATAGTTTTCCTTATATATATATATATATGTGTGTGTGTGTGTGTGTATGGGCATATACATGTAATTATAGGGGTGGATTTGGGAGGCCTACAATATATGCAAGTATAGGCATATATAGAAGGATCCCCTTATACACATTCATTTATGGTAATCCGAATATGTATATTTGGGAAAGGTTTTTGTATACATATGTGATGGTGTATATACAAAAAATCAATAAAGGTAATATTCGAGTGGTCACTATGTAGGTGTTGAGTTCTGAGGTATTTTGGATTTGTTCTCTCACTTATCAGGTAGGTTTCTCTATTGATTGTCCTTTAAATTTAAGAATCATTGATTTATTTATGTTTATACATTGTTTTTTTGTTATTTAAATATATATAATTTTCAAAATATTATTTTAGATAAAATAAAGTTACTTAACCCTTTAATTATGTTGTTTGTAATAAATTTTCATATCCTTACACACCAAGTGTTCGATTAAAATTCTGGTTTGAACTTTTAATAATTTTATTATTTTGAAATGATGTCATGGTTTTACAAATGTATTTTAAATATTTCACATATTCCTAAATTGTCTGTTTAGATAATTTTGAAAAGTTTTATCTTTCAAAGGAATTGGTGTGGTCTGATTGGAACTTTTGGAAAGTAGGTTTTATTTAGAAAAATATCTATGGGATGTGTCTCTTACATTTTCAATATTAAAGTAATGATAATTTCCTTAGTATGGGACTTTCCTTGTGCATTGATGGACCTAAAGAATGAGGAATTCCTTAGAGTGGTGTTCAGGGGTAGTTCTTGTGGGTGTGTAGATTATGTTTTGCTTGTATTTATTTTTTATACATGGTCGATTCATTAACATTGCTTGGATTACCCCCATTTTAAACATATCATGAAAACCTAGATTAACTAGTGGATTATCTAACAATGCTTGATACACTAGATTTGGATTATAATCTGGCTAGTGGCCCCTTAGTATGGACATGAACTGCTTTGGGATGTTTCCCCCTGGTTAGGCCAGGTAGGTTATGACTGTGTTAGAGATGTTTGATTATATTAAGCATGCCAACATGATGAATCAGGTTACAGTATGTTCAAGATTATTTCCCTGATCTCCTAGGTGTTCCCATGTTCTCCGGCATTTTTTATCTGAACAATACAATCTAGGTGCCTCTTTCCATATGGTTAGTTGAGCGTTTCTTTCCCTTTTCCCTCATTATGTTTTCATTACTTATTATCCCTATCTACAGTACATCCCTTTGGTAAAAGTAAATGTTTGGTTTCTTAAATGATTTAATGAATAATATTTTGAAAAATATTCCATACTCTCTTTCACCCATTTTCACAAACACCTTTTTCATTTTCTATCTCTCTCTCTCTTTATCTCTAAAATTCCCAAGCCTCCCTTTTTAGAAAAACCTATTTTAAATAAAGTGGGAAATGGAATGTGTTTTTTTTTAAATTGAATTAATGAAAAACCTATTTTTATATTATCATATTTCAATCATTCAATAAATGAAAATTTTATTTAAATGAAATGAATATGGAATAGTTTACTTGGAATGCCTACTAAGTTTTAATACTCATGACTATACAATTATATTTGTTTTTAGCTTTAGGTGTAGGTTCTGACTTCATTTTGATCTACATGGTGTGATGTTTGGTTTTTGGGTTTTGGGTTTAGTGAGTGACCAATAGGGTCAAATAGAAATTTTTTTAGTTTTAAAGTTCAACTTTGTTTTTTATTTATTTTATGTTTTGTTGTTCTCACTGTATATTTTATTTTATATTGGGATTCTTCTTTTTTATAGTGACATTGTTTATTTTATATTGGGAGAAATTATTCACATTGTCTCTCATTGGTTCCCTTGGAGCTTGTAGCCACCTCGAGGTGATCGAGAACACACCTCAGGGATTTCATAAGTCATCTTGGGTAACTAATTCAGGGTTGACCCAGGTTGGTTCGTGACAACACATTTTTGAAATGGTTTGGGAGCATAAGATGTTTAATGTTGGGGTGTAATAATGGAAAAATCCTGGGAAAGTGGTTACATGGTACCTTTTCATTATATTATTGGATATTATTTTATTATGTTTGATTGTGATATTTGGTGAGTGATCCATGGTGATGTTTCTTGGCTATTAACCAAATAAGTACTTGTTGGTTCTATTACTTTTTTATGTATGCATTACCATACTCATTCCTCATTTTAGAAAGATTTCTCAGGTATGATCTTATTAAGTATGCATATTACGCTCTTCCATATATGTATAAAAAATTTGGTTTCCAGGGTGATTTTTGGTGACCGGAAAAAGACAATACTAGCTTGGATCTTGATTTTTTCTATAGAATCCCTTCCTATAAGTTTTATTGGTACCTATATTTGGGATATGTATTTTTTTAACATTATTCAGGAATTTTAGGGTTTTTTTGGATTTTGATTATTTAAATTATGGTGTTGATTAGTGGTTTGTTAATGAATTCCTAGGTTTTATGAGGGTAATTCTTCTCATTTTTATATTTTATACCCTTCATGCTAGTTACTAACCTTTTTCTTATTGTAGGCAGGTATCAAGGGTCACTCTCTTCTTCACTGCAAGCTCAGGAGGGGTTCCCAGTGGGGAGGATCATGATATAATATGTATAAACTATATTCAACCTCTAAATCCAATATAATGGCTCTAATAAAAACTAAATTCATGGTAGATGTATTTAAATCTTATTTTGTTGTACATAACATTTAATGCATGGAATTGAAATTTTTTAAGAAGAAATTTATCATATAAATTAAAACATACATAATATGAACATTTTAAAAAATATTATAAAAATGAATAAAATGAATAAATAAATAAATAAACATTTTAGTTATTCAATTATAATGGGATATTAACACAACCATTTCATATTTAATTTAGTCATGAAAATCATATATTTTTAATGTTGAACACTTATATTTTATAACATTTTATAAACCATAATAATTTAATCCAAAATATTAAATTTAATTTATTTTTTTCTTATATAATATTTTGTAATAAATATAAGGCATTATCTATTAGAAGACGTGATTGGGTTCGATGATTAAGATAAGTGTTACCACATTATAACTATTGTATTTGACTATATATGCTATATTATCACTAAAATGTGGTGAATTGTTTTATAAGAACTATAATTTTAATAAAAACCTATGATATCACATATCATAACTTATGGAAAATAAAAATACCATAGGATTTGGATGTATCATACCCTATGATACAAACTAGTCATACCTTAGAACTAAGAAAAAACATACATTTTCATTATGATATCATATATTTTAAATCCTTATAAAGTGATCTAAGAGCTAATATCTGCCATTCTATATCATACACAATGATATCACCTCAAATTCCTTATGATATGAATGTTATTCACAAAATTAGAAGAAAATAATATTTATTTGAAGATGATCATGGATTTGATACCATTTATGGGTTTTGTACTATCATCACATGATTAAGGAATTGGAAGAAACCCATTTGGACGCTCGATCTACCACCATTGAATCAAAATTAAATGGTGAACATGAGAATAAGTAGGTATATATTATCATAATGGAATCCATATGTGTTGATCATGATGTAGTTTATTTAATATATATCATTGAGTGATATCCATAGGACTCTTGCCTCTAGAGTTATTACATCATCCATTAGAATCCATGTATGATATTAGAGGATCATATATACTCTAAGAGATATGATAACATAATCTTTGATAGAGAAAAATTGAGAATTGGGATAGAATAGAGGTTAGGCTCTGGAAAGACTAAATTGGACTCCCTAATAGGAGGATCCCCATAGTTTATAAACACTACCTTCATTCAATAAAAATATTAAGAGTTGGTTTACAAAGTTTGGTAGTCGATGTGAGTTACCCATAATGAATTCTTGTTGATAATATATTCATTTGAAATTTTCAAATGATTATAATAAGTTTTTATAAACATAAATGAATCATATTAATGATTTTAAAAATGAAGGAAACCTTGAGGAAAATTTGGTATTAGTCATGAACTCAATTGTATACCATTAGACTATTGTACAATGTAATAAAAACCAATCATAAAATACGATTGGTCTATTTTAGTTCATTTCCAACATCAATGATATTCTTAAAACATACCTCACATTATAATTTCATGGGATAAAAATTATCAATTTTTAACCAAAAAACCATGGATGATGATATAATGAGTCATCAACTATAAAAAAAATTGAACCATATTCATCTAAACTTACCAAATTTCATCTACTGTAACCAAACTAAATTCGGAGATTACCAATAACTGTATATATTTAAACTAGTTTCCAATAAATCCATCCAATATGATTTTAACTTAAAAGTGATATAATAAAAAACTATTCATATTCATGAATATTTAAATAAGTTAATTAAACAAAAATAATAAATAATTCATGTATTTTTTGAGAGAAATAACATTTTAAGAAAAACAATATTATGAGAGCATTGTTTCTAATCCAAACATAATAAAATCTTATTAGATAAAAACATGAGTGTTTTAAATATTAAAATAATCCTATTAAATTAGAGATGAATGAATTAACATTGAGTGAAAAATTTCTTACAAATTATTAGTGTGATGGTAGGTAATTAACATCAATAACTATCTATGATAATTATACCACAAATGAAGAGGATGGTGTTATTCTCAAATAAAATGTTACCCTATGCATGTTGTTTAGAATAAGTTTATTTCCTCAAACCATGATTTATAAATATTCTAACCAATTATTCTCAAGTTTAATTCTCTTGAACATAAAAAATATTGATCCCAAACCATTATGTGTGGTCATTATAATCCCACTAGTGTTAGTGGGTTGAAATTATTGTAAATTTTTTTAATATAATAGCTTCTTCTTTTGGATGGCTTGTTAAGAAACTTTTCACGTTAAAAATATATAATTCTCGACTAAATTAAATCCTCACAAAACCTATAGTAACAATTCCTAATTCATTGGTTGGGAGAAACCAATCGTTATACACGTAATAATAAACTATGATATTGTTTTACAAATATCCAATTGTATAGTTATAGCATACAACCACCTTGTACAATCTCACTATTGTTATCATAAATTATTATATTGAAGTATTGAAAAAAAATTCTCCATCCTTGTTTAGATTTTGGATACTTATAAAAATATATATGGTGTTGTGTACTTTAACATGTTTTCCTTCAAACTAATTCTTTAAGATAATTTTTTGGAGAATTTTGATCCATGTCATTCTTGTGTGATACTTTACCATGTGCATGAAATTATAACAGTCCTTGGGCCTCGATCACCAGGAATCTAATTGAAAAAATAATAATTATTCATTATTTGTTTATTATATTGTAATTGGTACTATTAATGAACCATAATTGTGGGTAATGATACTTTTACACCCCCATATCAATACTTAATTAATACCCACATCAAAATTTTATAATTATTGATTGATTTTGGCTTGTATGTGAAAAAAATTTGCATGAAGTTTATACTATGATAGGGGTTTTGATAACATATTATTGAAGATATGTCATTATAAATTTCATAATTATTAATTTGAATTATACATTTCAATATTTTTGTTTGTAACAAAGTTTTATACTTTATAAAATTTTATTTATTGTGTAACTAAATTTGTATAAAGTATTGATGGGAATTTTTTATGAAATTAGTTGATGGGAGGTGTGAGAATATTATTAACCTATCAATTATTAATGTTTATTTATCCCCTTAATTTTATTTATTACTTTTTTTAATTAAATATAAAATATAAAATATAATTAGGGATGGAAATGGGTACCCATGAATGGGTACTCAACACTACCTGGGCCGAGTCAATTAGGAATAGGTAGCTTAAAATTGGGTTTTAAGTGGGTTTGGGTGTAAGGTTACTACCAAATTTAGATTTGGATATGTTATATTGGATACAAAAAACTTGTTTTTGACTAATATTATCAAAATAAATATGATAAAATTTAATAAAAATAATTTTCAACAATGTGATATGACATTGTGGTGTGCAACCCAATATTTCAGGGAGGTGGGTCAGTTAAAATTACCTAATATCCCACTAATTAGATCACCCACCATCCTTATCCTCACTTTGATATACACAATAATCCTGTTAATCCCTCCCACTTTGTTATTTTCCCAATATTTTTTGATCATAGTCACAAATTTTCATTCATCACCCCACCCTTTTCCCATCACCCAAGATATCGCTCACCTTTTCTCTACACCCCTATCCTCTAACCACTAGCATACCACTCTGAAGTAATGCTTGTTTTAATAAATCACATGATTAATATATTTTTCATCTCACCTTCTTAAGTTACTTAATAAATTAAAATATGATATTCAAATAATAAAATCATAGCATTAAACTACTAGGGAATCTATGACATAACATAAACTAATAACATGAATATAATTATAATCACATGAAAAAAATAACTCCCCTTTTAATTTCATAATGTGTTGGCTCATTATCTTTATTTTTTTCCCACACTTCACCCATTGAAAAGTAAATCTTGTTAATCCCACACTTACACTTGATAAATTAAGTGAATTATCAAACACCCTCCCTTGATATGAAGCTTTAATGATTACCAAATAAGATGGGATGAATGTTAATGGACACTAACATGAAACCTCACAATTAACGCATGAACCCTAAAGAAATCATCCATAATGAAACCTACATCAATCATCATGGAATAATTCACAAAATTAAAAAATAGGACAAACATGGATTGGAAATAAATAATGAGAGAAAATGAAGGCAAAATGAGGGAAAAAAGATATATATTGGATCAAAGGTAGTTATTGCAAAAATAAAAGGCCTAAGGATTGATCACATATTTTTATCTTCATACAAAATGAACCCATGGTAACCTATAGTTTTATATTAGGATTAAATATAGTGAATTTGAGAGGCACTCTGAATTTATAAATAAATATGGAAAACAATGTTCCACATTGTGATAAGGAATCATCACGCTGTTATGAGCCCATGTCTAAATATCATGGCACAAACTCCCCACAAAGATCCCAATTTACTTATGATCAATGAGAGTTTATTTAATGAGAATAATGAGGTTCACGATGTAAAAAAGGTTATCATTCCAAAACTCTAAAACCATTTGGAAATCATGGAGAAATTTTCATTCTTCTCCCTCAACCTGAACAACCCCATACCAAACTCACAGCACATCCTATGCACCATAGCACAATAACTCCTAGTGAAACAGATCCAAGGAACTTAACAACCAAGAATTCACAGCATATTTCCTGTAATCATGGTTAAATCGATCTTCATATTTTATGAAACTAAACCATATGTAAGAATAAACCAAAACCAATCAAGACATAACACTATGACAAGACTCTCCACAATAAAATAGATCCCATGTAGGATTAACCCAAAGGACTTCATATATGATTAACCCATAGAAATCCCCTTACATAAGAATGACCTAAGTTCTCATGAAACCCTTTACATCATAGAACAACACATCATACCCCAACCAACAAAGTGTAACTCTTAAATACCGTTTCCTTAACTCCACACCACAATACAAACCCCAGACCATAATCTAACACATCACTTTGAAAATAACAAATCCCCACTAAACAGTGAAACTATTAACTATATCTTCCTTAACCCCACACCACATAAAAACCTCAAACTGAAGTCCATTATAAATGGTATTATACATCCTAAAGACCATCCAAACTCTTTCCCTCAACCTCAGGACTACCACAAGACATCCTCAGACTCCCTCAACACCTGAGAAACTAAAAAGGGTTTAGGAAACTCTTATCCCATACATTAGATACCAATCAAAAAATTCTCATCCTCAAGAATCATAACCAAACCCATAATGGAAACAAAAGGGGTAACAAAAAAACACAATGTGAGATACCTGAAAAATAAGGATCCCATTATAACAGGAGCATAACCAACTCATCATAAGGTAAAGGAACAAATTCTTATAACATAATAATCATCCAATCATTCAACCCAAGTTCATTGATTTATCTTAAAGAAAGAAAACATCGAGAAATTTAAGGTATTGAGTTCACATATTAAATTCATTGTCCTATGAATACTCTTCTAAGACACTATGTGACCATAGGACACGAATAAAGGCAATAACATACCCTCACAACACCTTTTATTATTAATCTTCAATGGGATACTCCTTAAAAAACCCATCATATCTAATTTCCAACTCATCCTATACAATGAAATGAGTGTCATGAGTAATATAGCAAAAAATGTATGTCACATGGAAAATTTCATGGATCTGGTCCATCTATGGAGGAATCACCATTCGATATGAAATTCCACTAACGTGATCCAACACCTAAAAATGACTAAAATATTAGGGAGAAAGGTTTATCTCATGACCAAACCTTCACGGCCTATGATGAGGTGATACCTTTAAATATACATGATCTCTAATGTTGAACTCTTGAAGACACATCCTATAATCATCATAGGATTTATAATTATCCTGAGTTTCCTTTATCTACATGTGAGTCACCTATACCTTCTTTTTCATGATTTTCACCAAATTCATTCCAATATTTTCGAACCATACAACCCCAGTCCAAAACAATAGTGATCTATAAGTTCATTGATCTAGTGATTTGAATGGATCCATACCAATAATTATGTGATAGAAATTTTTATAGGAAAACTCAACCAAGTGTTAGTGAAAACCCACATATCACCAAAATCTAGAACACATGCATGCAAAATATCTTCCAATGTTTGGATAGTTCACTCCATTTTACCATCAATATATGGATAAAAAATTGTGTTGGGCATAGTTGAGAGATAAAAAAATATTGAAGACCCTTCCATACCCAGGACTAAAAAGGAGGATCATGATCATAGATGATCATCCTTGTAACCCCATGGAGACTCACAATTATCTCTCAATACTTCCTTGATATGAAATCCAATATATTCAACTCCTTAATCACCAAGAACTTAGATTAATTTATCAAATATCCCATAATACCCTATATTAAATCATATCACCAATGATTTTGGGGTAAAATAGTCACTAAATCCCTTGAAATGTCCTCCAACTTCCACTTATATATATCCATTTGTTAATGAAATATACCTATAACACCTTCTATCAGACTAAACAGTGGGATAAAAATTGTGAAACTGACCTATTCATCCCTAGAAACCAAAACTAGCACCTCAAGGCATGATACATCTTAGTCACACTATGATACACTACCAAGGGTGAGCAATAAAACCCATATATAACCACATCATGCACTACCAAGGGAATGATGGGGTTCCCCTAGAAAAACACCCAATATTGACCATACTCAAAACATACCTCAAGGGAATCCCCATAAAAAATATGATCCCACCTAAATTCCACCTCAGAATCACCAAAATAATATTCTTCTACCTATTTTCCTAAGGATAACTACACTATTATCGAGTAGAGACACTCTCTACCATTGACCTCTTCCATGTCAAGATGAAATAATTGAGCTCCTCCTTTATACTCTATACATCCTTAGACTCATGAAAATATGTCTTTATGATTTCCTACTCAATGTGGTAGTCAAAACAATCCCCTTATTTATTGTATACTAAATATTGAATTTGTTACCCAATAATAATTCCATTCACTATCACTTTCACAAATTCAAATCACATGGAGAGAAGATATGTCTTAAAATATATTATATTTGAAGACCAAAAATCACTCATCAATGGGATAGTTCCACCACTACTTCAAGTAAAATATAATTTCTTTAATCTTGAGATCATTGGTAGCATAGTTATATTCATGGGGTTATAATTATTCAGACTCATAGGATATGACTACTCTATAATAGATCAAAACAAACCCAAATCCATGGAATGAACCATTAGATAAGACCTCAATCATTAATTCTTCCTCTATAAAAATTAAGAAAAATTACACTAACAAGATTCTCCTTCAAATAATAAAAAAGAATAATGATACTAGTTGGCCCATATGAAGGAATGATACATGTTGGTCAAGGCTATCAGAGGTGTCATAATCCAAGAAAAATCAGACACAAACCTCTTATGATAGCTTTCATGTCCAATGAAACTATGAATATATGAAAAATTATTGGGGGATACCTAAGAAAAAATAACTCAATTTTTAAAGGACCCATAACAAATCCTTGATAAAACATGACATTACCCAATACATGAACCTCAAGAGCCTAAAAAATATACTTAGACTGCTTATAGAACAACTAATGACATTGATACTCCTTCTTAATAGTTTGTAGGTTCTATGTATTCTCTTCCTTAGACATAGTATACATGAGGATGTCACTAATGAACCTACCACAAAACGATCTAGTAATGCATGAAACATGTAATTAATAAAGATCATTAACACACCTGGTGTATTCATGACATAGAAAGGAATTATCACAAATTCATAGCACCCATAACAAATTTCAAATTCCATCTTTATAATATCCTAATCTACATCTAATGATACCCAAAATGAGAATTGATCTTTGAGAACTAGTTATCTCCCTTAAGTTGATTGAATTGATCAAAAATCCATGGAAGGGGATAATAGTTCTTCACTATCTCTTAATTTTAGTGATGATAATCAATAGAAAGTCATATACATTCATATACCTTTTTTATGATAAATATCAGATCAACCTAAGTTGATACACATGGTCAAATGAAACCCTTATATATAAGATCAACAATCTAAATTTTTATCTCTCACTAATCAAAAGTAACTATCATATATAGAGACATCAAAATCAAAGAGGCATGTGGGTGAAATTATATCTCAAACTAGATTTAACATCAAGGGGGTATGGTTATAGCCTATTCAGAAATAAAATCAAGGTACTCTTCTAACAACCTTGTAAACACCACCAACTGAACCTTTATAAAATTCAACATCAACTCACCTAACACAGAAGATAAGGGATCAGATCATCTTTGGACCCTCTGATATTCCCATTCACTAATAAACATAGCATGATCATTATTAGCATAATAGAATATAACACCCCTCCTAAAGTAATCAATGATATCCTACACTAAATAAAAACTCTGCATGTTAAGTATTACATCATATGGTTGTATCAAAAAAAATAGGAAATCTCTCAAAGACTGATGTTTCCCTAAAATCATCTCACAATCTCTACATACACATATAAGTTAACTCAACCTCCAACTAGAATAGTGAATACCAAGGATACTGGAAGTATCTCCACCAAAATTCATAGAGTATGGACTAAGTTGAGTGCAATGAAGGAGTTCATAGAACTTGATTCAAATAAAACATATGCACAAGTAGAAAATAGACAGGTGGTACCTCACACGATGTCTGATTCACCTCGAACTGGAAACTTGATCCCATACATTTCATTATGCCTTACTCTGTGACTTTAATTGATCTAATTTCAACCACATCCATGGAAACACTTTTCCCTATGTCCCTATATAAAAGGGTAATTATGGGATTGTTCATTTCCTGTATCATCTCTTCTATTTCATCTGAATCCTAGAGCACTCTATTATTTCCTCAAATCATAGGATACTATTATAATTAATGAATTTAAAGTGGACCTCTAAATCCATGTGGTCTCTAAGGAAGGTCAGATACTAAAGATTTTGATGATCATGAACTTTATAAGGAAATAAAATAATGTTTTATATTCTAGTAAAGGTTTGACAACTACCATATATAATGAAAAAAGATGAGGGTAGATGATTCTGACTCCCAAGTATATGAGACTTTAATTGACCAAGAAACTGATAAACTTTGCTTGTAGCATTTATCCTCAAGAATTCCTAAATAATTACATCATATAATGATTTGTTCTAAGACTAAATCTTCTCAATAACCTTTTCCTTCACTAACACCTCAAGTAATGTTAATAACATGAATGGGGTGACTTTACATTGGATATTCAGATATAACACCTAATAAAAATGACCCACTCTAACCTGTTCATCTGGATGAAGTTGTAAATCATAATAAAGTAGGTTTTTAAACTAAATTCTAAACTCCCACATGCTAAAACTTTATTGATGAACAAAAATTATCTCCCACTGATGTGTTTCCTTCATATTCAAATAAATGAACTCAGCCTTGAACTAATCATACAACTTCCCAAATAAATTTTTTGACTCCTCTTGATCAATAAGGAATAAAAACAACAACTAATGAGTAGCTCATCATGATAAAATTTCCACCAATAGAATCCAGTTATCCTTCCAAGTATAAATAAAACTGAAAATCCTCTACACCTCCTCCAACTATTCCTTGATATCTAGATCATAAAAAGATCCCTCAAACATCAAAATCCATTGATGTTAAAATTTATATAGTGTCTTCCTCTTGTATTCATCATCATCAGCCTTAAATATCTGATAACATGCACGTGAATCTAGGTAAACATCAGTATCATGAGCTGATGAAGGAATCGAACAATATCCATCCATACAAAATAGAAAAATGTTTGGTACTTCCTCAAACCAAAATATGGAATCCTTAAGATTATTTAATTATCACTCATCATAATTCCCATCATCTACCCAATTCAACCATAGGTGAAAATAATTATGTTGAAAAATCCATTCAAAGGTCTCTACCATGTATACATTATCTATTAACCTAGCTTATTTAGTAAATATAATTTCCTTGTATCAAATCACAAAGGGCCAAGATAACTTGTGTTCTATCCAGTCTCTCTTTCTAACAACACATATTATGTTCAGTTTGTATTTTTTCTATTCCAACCCATGAAATAATCACCAGTGGTTATCCTCAGACTTTATCTAATCTCTCAACCAAAATATTTTCTAAAACTTGGTTAAATATCACCCACATTGGTACCCCTCTTGGGATGGTAGTAAAGATAAGAGTGACCCCCGAATCACTCCACCAATAATCTATGGGTTGGAGACTAGATAGAGGGTATAGAACACACACATTTGGGAGGAATTATCCTCAAAAGTCCCAGGAAATATAAATAATCCACTAGTAAACTCTATAATAAAAATAAATAAACCCCAATTTATATAATGATACAAAAATTAATAGTAAAAGGGTAAATACTTTGAGAAACTCTTGTCGAATTGACTCACAAACACTAGAAACTCTCAAATTGTAACGACCCAATTTTTTATCAATGGAATTACCTACTTATAATTATTTATTATAGTATAATCACATAATATTATATATAGAGCACAATACAAACTTTATAAATTAAGAATGAGTGAAATTAAAGGTATCTCTAGAATTTAAGGAACATATACCTAAGGAATAGTAACTTGACATTTGTAATAGTAATGTGACCCTTGTGAATAGTAATCAGAGAAATATAATAGTAACATCACCAATGAAATTATAAATAAAATTTATCCATCTTATAAGTGACAATATGGAATAATTATATCATAGTATAAGTAAATAAATAATTTAAAAATTATTGATTAAGTGTTGGCATTTTTGTAAGTCATAAATATTTAATTAAAATATTATGATTAATATAATAAATTAAAATAAAAATTATTTAGATTAAATTTATTCAGAAATTATTATTTTAATGTCTTATTATTATAATATAATTTTATGAGACCCTAGTAAATTTTTCAAAGTGTTAGAAAAGTAGTTTTAATTTTAAAATTGGTGTTTTTTAATAAAATTATAATTTTAATTAAAAATTAAATTTCTCTTATTTAGAAAATTATTTTATAAAAATGGAGTTAATTTTTTAATTCTAGACATTGAAAAATGGTGAGGGTAATTTTTGGTATTTTTTGAAATATTTGAATTTTGTGAATAGTGAAATACGGTAATTTACCGTATATATGCATTACAAGTTAAAAGAACTATTCCTAACATCATGGATGATGTAATAAAACATGTTATAAATAACATTATCTATTTACTATTTTTAGTCCCAAGAATCAGAACTATTTCTTTTCTTGAGCAAAATAATAAACAAATGAATAAGATATTCAAAAATCACCCATCTCCTCCACTATAAAAACCACCCTCACCCCCCTCTTATCTTCACTCATATCAAGCCATGTTCCTTCTCTAAATTATGCTAAAATATCTCCCAAATACCCTCTCCCATTTCTAGGATCTCTTGGTCTTATCAAAATACCAAAACCTCTCCCCTAAGGATGTTCTCAATAGGAAGGAATCAAGCAGTAAAACCCTCTTCCATTTTCTTTCAATTTCATTTCAAGATCATTTTTTTCTTATCTATACTCACCTATCCTCATCCAAAAGGTATGAAAAATATATTACCATAAATATATTAGAATTTATTTATGATAATGGAATAATTCATCATCATATCTTTTCCCCCTCCTTTTATACTATAAATGAAACCACCATATGAGATGTGTTAATTTATCACATTCAAGGAAAACGGGTTTTCAATTTCTATTGTCGTATTAAATTATGGAAATAAAACCATTTATATGGTTGAAAAATATTATTATATATTTAATATATCCTATGTAATTTTCTGGAATCAGTTTTTTACAAATGGTATTAATTTATAAAGCAAAATGAGTTCGTTGTGATTGAAAAATCACCAAATTAATCCAAGCATTTATCATTAAAGTTTTCTATAATGATTCATCCTCAGTAAAAATAAAAAATTTAATTTTACAACCATTTAATCTTATGTATGTTCAATAATAACAAATAACTTCAATTCTGGATAACCAACCTCATCTTACATTATTATCCATACATGTATATAAGTAAACTGATGATGAAAACCAAGGAAACAAACGCTCCCAAACAGTGAAATTGAACCTATTAACCCATCAAAAAGGCCAGGAATGAACTTAATAAGGTTATAATAAATCAATTACATGTATAATAGGTTCTTTAATTTTTAATTAATGAATCTAATTTGATTATCCAGGACTTTAAGATCAATGGAATAATACCTTCGAACTTAAGGTAAGGGATTCTACCCAAACCTCCATTATTCCATCAGGTTTCTCTATCTTTCTTTTTACCCAAATAAATTTATCTTTTATTTTTATTTAAATATTATAAATTATTTTTATATTTTCCAAACTCATGTATCAATATCCATTCATCATTCGCTTTTGGGGATATACATATTTTTAAGTGGTTCTCTTCTCAATTATTCTCGATAAGCAAGGTCATTTTAGGGAAATTTCCCAAATTCTTATCCAATTTAAATTTCACTCTATAATATTTTTTAATACACTATTATTTTTCAAAAATAAATAATTTTATTATGAAAACCATCTTGTTTCACTTCTATTTTATACAAAATAATTTTCTGTTTTCTTCGTTAAATTCTCTAATATTTTCCTTGAAATGCGCTAAAATGTTTTAATTCTAAAGTTTCTTAAATACTATTTTTACATGTTATCAATTAAATTTGACATCAATAATCATGATATATTCTTATTTTAATTTATTAATGTCCATATATGTTCTATATCCATTCTTTCATGGACACATTTATGATACACCCATTTATTTTTCTTTTTGACAATATTATGATACCTAATTATTACCATGGGTAACCCTCATGTTTATGATTGATTACTTATGTATGATTCTTCATGTGGAACACATATTAATGAAAATTATATGATGGGTGAACCTTGATATAACTCAAATTAATTTGATAAATTTTAGTCTCATGAGACTTCATGTGCAACGGTCTTGGTGGTTAGCCTTGACTCGTGCTGCCAAGTGTAATGGTCTCGGTGGTTAACCTTGACTTATTCCCCAATATATGAAATAATCCTTGACTCGTGATAAAGTCATGTTTTATATTGATTACACATTACTTTTAATCCATGTTTATATGACCCCATGTTTTATATGTTATGATTCCATATGTTTAATTACGTTCCATGCCATTGTATATCTTTATATCATGCCTTTTAACCCATGTGTTAAGAATTATTCTTATGTTTATTTCCTTACTAGGATTTTTAGATCATAACTTTGTTCATGTCATCAAAAGGTTATCCTATATAGATGTAAGGGATCAAAGGAATTTAGGAGCTCATAATGGATGATAAATAAATAATTTTTTCTTTTAGTCTCATGGTTTTAGTTTTATGTACCTAGTCTTCCAAGACACTAGAATTTACGATCCTTATATTGTAATTTAAAGTTCAATTATGCTTAAAATCATGTAATAATATATGTAAAAGGATAGTTTCACTATATTTGGTATCAGAGCAAGGTCTAGTTATTCATGGAGATTATGAATAGAGAAATTTAGTAAGAATCTTAGAGATAAGACTATGTATAATAAAACATCCCTAAATTTTGGTTAGTATAGAGTAAGTGGTTTATCAAGAAAATACATCCTTGTCTGGATACTACAAGTGGATGTGGTTCTAGAATAGATGTACCTAGGAGTAACAACTCTGAAAAGGTGTTCCAGTCTTGAATCGGGGTAACCTGGTACATGAAAAGGGGTCTTACTGTGAACCTGGTTTGGAACTCCCAGGTGATATCCTTTGGTAAATTCATAAGATCATTAGGAACCATTATTAAGTGAAAAAAACTTCCCATTAGAAAATATATGTTAGGAAAGAAATCATGGATAACTTAGATTGAAACCTACAGAATCATAAGTTAGGATATAATTTCCCTTTACATGTTTATCCTATTATGTTTAAATTTTAATTTTAATGATTATTAGATAAGTATTCAAGCCAAATTATTTCACTTTCTTTTTTTGTAGTTGATGGCGGGAAATAGGAGAACATTTTTCAATAATAAATGTAATAGGAAATGTGATGATTACCCTAATGATATGCCTGATATGATGGGAATGGGAGATTAAAAGTTTATTATTGTACTTTCTCAACTGGATCAAGTTGTGAATAATAACTTGAATCTTGTGGAATGCACTCCTCCTCCAAGGAAAGATCAAGTTTCTATATAATCCTTCATACAATGAAGGCCTCCCATGTTTAATGGATCTTCTAATCCCCTCCACATGGAAAATTGTACTAACATCATTGAAAGGATATCCTCTATCCTCCAGTGCTCAGAAGAAGATAATGTCATGTTATAGGTCTATCATTTTGATGGGGAATCTGATCAATGGTGTAAATTTATCAAGAATATCATGTCCTGGGAGGAAATTGATTCCATGGATTGGGAGGAATTCAAGAAAATGTTTTTCAATAAATATTTTCCCCAAACTCTCCTTCTCAATATAAAAACAGAGTTCCTCATACTCAATCATAATGAAGATGATTCCATCAAGGTTTTTGAAGAAAACTTTACAAGTATTTCAAGATACGCCTCTGTCTTTGTCAGAAAAACTGAATGTAAGGTGGATTTATTCTTTAGAGGACTAAATCTGAGTCTACAAAAATAATTGGTGATTCATGACTTCAATAGTTATGAGGAGATTGTCTATTGTTCCCTCAAGATTGAAATAGAGATCAGATACTCCCAATGGTCTCGTGGTCCCACTGAAAAAAATCATAAAATGGATTCTAATATGGGTCATTCAACAAATAAGTCCAATGATGTAAAGACGATCAAACATCCCACGTGTCAAAATTGTGGGAAGAAGCATTCTAGGAACTGTCTAAAGGGAGCCATGAATTGCTTCAAATGTAGAATAATGGGATATATGTATAAGAACTTCCAAAGGGATATAAAGAATCTCACAAATGTGGAAGAAGAAAGGAATGTTCATATCAATGCTTTTCTAGTAGTGTAGTGTTTCAACCACAAGGAACGTGGGAATTTTACGAACAATTTTCCTATTCAAAGGGTTTTAAGAGGCAATCAGAAACAATATCCAAGGAAATAATAAAGGGATTATTTTATCACTACTACTGAGGTGGATCTAGACAATTATGTGGTGACACATACACTAGTTATTCATTAAATAATAGGTAATGTACTATTTGATTCTGGTTCTGCACATTCTTTCATATCATGCAAGTTTAGTAGAACTATTCAAACACCACCTCAAAATATAGAGGTTGAGTTATCTATGAGAACTATTGATGGGGAAATTATTGAATCTAAAGTATATAACTCCTCCCCAATTAATGTTTTTGGACTTGAACTACCATTAAATCTCATCATACTTCCTTTATTGGAGTTCTACACTGTCTTGGGAATAGATTATCTATCATTATACAAAGCCAACATCAAATATCGAGAAAGGGAGATCACTCTTCACATCCAGAAGCATCCTCCAATCCTTTACAAGTTTAAGGAGTAGTATGAATCTCCTTTATAATCATTGTCTCAAGTGTGGATATTACTTCTTTATGAGAAATCATATCTAGCTCAAATTATTGAGACAATGGAGAGAATCATGGTCGAAGACAAACCCAATGTAAGGGACTACACTGATGTATTTCTCAAAGAATTGTCCGGTCTTCCTCCGAATCAAGAGGTTGAGTTATAAATTTAAATTATTCTTGGATCTCTACCTATATAAAATAAACCTTATATAATGTCCACTGTAGATTTGGAAGATATGAAGAAGCAGTTATAGGAGAATCTGGGCAAGGGTTTTATATGCTCGAGTGATTCACCATGGGGTACGCCAGTCCTCTTTGTTAAGAAGAAGGATGGATCAATCCACCTCTACATTTATTATTGTGATCTTAATAAAATCATGATAAAGAAAAATTATCCCCTTCCATGGATAGATGACTTGTTTGATCAGCTACGTGGGGCCATTTATTTCTCTAAGGTGGAACTTCAGTTGAGATATCACCAATTAAAGGTGAGAAATGAAGATATTCCCAAGAATGCCTTTAGAACAAGGTATGGACACTATGATTTCATGGTGATTCCCTTTAGACTCACTAATTACCCATAAATTTTCATGTATTTAATAAATAGAGTCTTTATAAATTAACTTAACACATTTGTGGTAGTCTTTATCAATGATATTCTAATATACTCCAAGAGTAAGGAGGAACATGAGGAGCATCTTAATACTGTGACAAAGACTATGAAAAGGGAGAAACTATATGAAAATTAAATTAAATTTGAGTTTTGGATAGAGGAAGTATCATTCTTTGGTCATGTCATCACCAAAAAAGGGATATTTGTGGACCCTTCCAAGATAAAGGCAATCGAAGAGTGTCCTAGGCCAACATTTGTAATGGAGATCTATTCCTTCCTTGGTCTATCTAGGTATATTAATAAAAAAGTTTGAAGAACTTTTCACAATTTTAAAACCCAATGAACAAGATTAAATGGAAGGGGGTGAAGTTTTTCTGGACTCAAGAATGTGAGGAAATCTTTAAGGAGCTCAACAAGAGGCTTATCACTGCATCGGTACTCACACTCCTGAAAAGTGTAAAACCCTTTTTGGTGTACAACGATGATTAAAAAAAGTATTATTATGTATACTAATTCAAAATGATAAATTTATAGCCTATTCCTCAAGAGAGTTTAAAATCCATCAGAAAAACTATCACATGCACGATCTGGAGTTAGAATTTGTGATCTTTGCTTTGAAAATCCTGTAGTATTGTCTCTATAGATAGAAGTGTGAGATATATACTGATCACAAGAATCTCAAATATAAATTCACACATAAATAGATTCATATTTTTTAGTGAATATGGTTAGATCTCATCAAGGATTATGACTTCTCAGTCCACTGCCATCCTGGTAAGGCAAATAAGGTTGCAGATGCTCTAAAAAGAAAGGATCTCGCATCATTATCAATGATCAGAGTTAAGTAGGATCCGATCTTCTTAATTTTGTAAAGGATGGACATGGGAATCATTAAGGTAGGAACATCATCAATCCTTTCTCAAATTATTTCTCAAACATCCCTCATGGAGAAAATAAAGGATGCTCAAATAAAATATGTGGAAATTCTGAAAATGGTGGAAGCTATTATAAATGGGAAATCCTATGATTTCAAGATTGAAGAGGAAGGAGTTGTAAAATTTGGGTCATGATTATGTGTACCATAAAATCCATAGATAAAGAAGGAACTACTGAATTATTCACATATATAAACCTTTTCTATTCACCCAAGGAGTACAAAGATGTATCGAGATCTCTTAGAGAACGTTTGGTGGGAAAATATGCATAAGGAGATTGTTGAATATACATCAAAGTGCCTAGTATTTCAAAATGTGATGTCTGAAAAAAAATGTCTAATGGGATGATGAAACCAATATCCATACCAACATGGAAGTGGTAGAACATTAACATGGACTTTTCACTGGACTTCTAAGGAAATCTAGAGGAAATGATTCTATATGGGTCATTGTGGATTGTCTTACAAATAAATCTCACTTTATCACAATTTGAGAGGAATTATCACTTGATAAAGTTGAATGAATATATATAAAATAGGTGGTAAGGCTACATGGAGTACCACTATCTTTTGTATCTGATCGAGATCTTAGTTTTACCTTGAAGTTATGGAAAAGTCTCCAGTATGCTCTAAGCACTGAGTTGAACTTCTATACGGCCTATCATCCTCAAACCAATGGAAAATTTGAGAGAACTATTCATAAGTTGGAAGATATGTTGAGAGTGTTTTATGGACTTAAAAGGAGGATGTGACCAATATCTTCCATTAGTCAAATTATCCTAAAATAATTGTTTCCACTCCATCATCGAAATTGATTCATTTTAATCCCTTTATGGTAAAAGGTGTAGAACATCGGCGTGCTAGGATAAAGTTAGTGAACGTAAGCTGATAAGACCTGAAATGGTCAAAGAAATAGTGGATAAGGTGAAAATAATTCAATAGCACATCAAGGCAGGCCAAATTTGACAAACGATTTATGCAGAAAATCATCGACAAGACCTTGAGTTCAAAGTTGGAGACATGGTATTCCTCTACATATCTCTATGGAAGAAGGTCATGAGATTTGGGAAGAAATGAAAGGTAAGTCCTAGATACATCATCCCCTTTGAGATCCTTGATCATGTCAGAGCGGTGGCCTATTGACGAGAACTTACACATACCTTGTCTATAGTACATGATTTCTTCCACATATCCCTTTTAAATAATTACATACCATATCCTTCACATGTACTGACTTTGGAGATAGTCTAGTTGGAGAATGATCTTTCTTATGAGGAGCATCCAGTAAAGATCTTAGATCATTGTGATAATGTTCTACACAATAAGACTACTCACCTGGTCAAAGTACTATGGAAGAACCATAAGTACGAGAGGTAATATAGAAACTAGAAGAAGCAATAAAGGAAAAGTACCCACACCTGTTTACGGATTAACGAAATTTCAAGGGAAAATTTTCATAAGGGGGGAATAATGTAATAACCCAATGTTTTATCAATTGAATTCACTTCTTATAATTATTTTTTTTATTATAATCACATAAGATTACATATAGAGCACAATAAAAACTTTATAAACGAGGAATTGGTAAAATAAAAGGTATCTCTAGAAGTTAAGGAACGTATACCTAAGAAATAGTAGCATGACATTTGGAATAGTAATGTGAAACTTATTAATAGTAAACTGGACAATGTAATAGTAACCTCAGCAATTAAATTATAAATAAAATCTATTCATCTTATACGTGACTATATGGTATAATTATATCATAGTATAAGTAAATAAATATTTTAAAAATTATTGAATAAGTGTTGGTACTTTTGTAAGTCATAGATATTTAATTACAATTTTATGATTAATTTAATAAATTAAAAGAAAAATATTTTCATAAAATGTATTCATAAATTATTATTTTTATGTCTTGTGATTATAAGGTAATTTCATGAGACCTTGATTAATTTTTCAAAGTGTTAGAAAAGCAGTTTTAATTTTAAAATTTTTATTTTTCAAGTAAATTATGATTTTAATTAAAAATTAAATTTATCATATTAATAAAATTATTTTCAAAAAATGGAGTTCATTTATGAATTCTAATCATTAAAAAATGGTTAGGGTGTATTTTTTAGATTTTTCTTAAATATATGAATATTTAGTGAATAGTAAAATATAGTAATTTATCGTATATATACATTATAAGTTAAATATACTATTTGTAACATCATGGATGATGTAATCACCCTTGTTTAGAAACCAAATGATCTAGTTTCTATTTTTAGTATTAAGAATCAGCACTATTTCTTTTCTTGAGAAAAATAATAATCAATTGAATAAGATATTCAAAAATCACCCATCTCCTCCACTATAAAAACCACCCTCACCACCCTCTTATATTCACTCATATCAAGCCTTGTGACTTGTCTAAATTATACTAAAATCTCCCCCTAATTCCCTCTCCCACATCTAGGATCTCTTAGTCTCATCAAAATACCAAAACCTCTCTCCTAAGGTGTTTCTCAAGAGGAAGGAATCAAGAGGTAAAACCATCTTCCGTTTTCTTTCAATTTATTTTCAAGTTCCTTTGTTTTATTTTCTATCCTCATGTCTCCTCATTCAAAAGTTATGAAAACTCCAGTACCATACATATAATTGAATTTTTTTATTCTAATATAACAATTCATCATCATCTCTCCTTTCCCCTCCTTTTATACTAGAAATGATAACACCGTTCGAGATGTGTTAATTTATCACATTCAAGGACAACGGGTTTTCAATTTCTATCACCGTATTAAATTATGGTCATGAAACAATTTTTTTGGTTAAACCAGATTATTATATATGTAATATATCCTATTTAATTTTCGGGAATCATTTTTTACAAATGGTATTAATTTATAATAAAATTTGTTCATTATGATTGAACAATTTCCAAATTAATCCAAGCGTTTGTCATTAAAGTTTTATATAATGATCCATCCTCACTAAAAATAAAAAAAATTAATTTTATAACCATTTAACTTTATGGATGTTCACTAATAACATATAACTTAAATTCGGGATAATCATCCTCATATTACATGATTATCCGTACATAAATATAAGTAAACCGATCATGACTAAAAATTACTTTTTATAAATTCAATTGAAAGAAGGGAGTACAGAAACCACCTAAATAGGAAACCCTCAAGGGGGAAGAAAATGATGCATCCCAAGGGTATACACTACAATAAAGGTATTTCACTCTAATTTCATTTAACACGAACTATCATAAATAGAAACCTCCTCTCCTAGTCTCCCAATATTTGAAAGTGCATCCTCAATGAAGTTGGTCTCCCTCCAGCTATGATGAATGAGATTCCCTTTATTGGTCTCCAAATCACACCTCCTGATAATGTAGAACAAGTCCCATGGAACCACCAACATCCCCTAAACCATTTTCACCAGGACAACCGAGTCATACTCCACTTCAGACACATGAAATCCCAGCCACCTACAGACCATGATCCATATAAGCAGCACCCATTCCTCCGACCCCAGAGAACTCCCTAGGCCATAAACCATGCTAAACACCAATAGAACCAAGCCCCTAGAGTCATGTAGTACCCCTCCACCTCCCATGATCCCACTCATGAAATAACTATCCACGTTGATATTTATCCCGCTAGAAGGAGGGCTCCATCTAATCCACCTCCCCCCCCCACATCACCATGAACGTGGGGTATTCTAAGGAGGTTACACACCATGGAAAAATGATGTCCATCTTTCAACAACAAGACCAACTCGAAGATCAATGATCTCACCCTCATATGAAGAAAGTGAGTAGAACTCAAGATTCCCAAACATGCATTTTTCCTGGCCTCCCAGAAAACCCAGCAAATGGATGCAAGGATAGAAGCATGAACCATACAATCTGTGTCTCCACTTGTCACACCATTAAACTAAGAAGACAATAACTCCTATAATGATAAATTCTCAATGATGATACATGGTTGTGGCATGTACATCGACCAAAGACCAGTCGTCCATTCACTTTGAAAGAATAGGTGTGTCGTTTATTCCTCCATAGGCATCATACAATAGTAACAGCAAGAATCCAAGTAAATACCCTTTCTTTGAATTTTCTCATCCATTTTAAGGGCCCTTTTTATAACATACCAATCAAGGAAATTCATTTTTTTTGTAACCCCTTGCAATAGGTCTTCTCATACCACTCATCAAAACCACTCTCCATATTCATCCACCTCCTAAACTCCAGAATGGAGAACCTACCAGAACTTAATCCCATTGAGCAACCTCTATCCTCCTTGTCATTCATGAAAATACTATCAAACACCTCCTTATGGTCCTAGTTCAAAATTGAATTGATCAGCATAGGGTACCCACTTGATTCTATGAAGTAAATGTCAGGGGTAGGGCGTCCTAGAAAATAAATACTCTCCCCCATTGAGTTAACTTTCCAGAAGCCAATGTCCCCTATTCCAATGATCCATTGAGAAGAGCCTTGAAGGTCCTTGAGGAGTGAGAACATGCACCTAACAAGACCAGAAGGATATACCCTATGATCATCAGCATTAACCTTGAGAACCTCATACCGCACTTTAAAAAATGAATCCCATAAGGAAGTCCCATGAACAATATCCCAAGCCAACTGTGCCTATATGTCCTACATGGTTTCAAAAAGTTCATGCAGCCCCACTCCATCCTTGTCAACTATTTTTTCCATAAGTTCCCATGAGGACCAATGGAAGTATCCCAAGTGGTAGGAATCCCACAAAAAAGCTATTAGGATCTTCTCTATCCTCACAACGGTTCCTTTAGGAGGCTGGATAATAGAGAAAATGTGCATCAGAATAGAAGTAAGAACATCGTTGATCAACGTAACCCTCCCACCAAAAGATATAAATATGTTTTTTCAATTGGAAATCCTTCCTAATAGTCAATTTATGATGTACTCAACGAATATATTCTTGATGTGCCCTTATGATAAGGGAACCCTGAGATATATTATAGGAAATTGATTTCTTTGACAGCCCAAAATGTCTTGAATGTCCCTACATCTTCATCCGGTACACTTGTTGGAAATAAACACATGGATCTTACCTGGGTTTATATTATTCCCACTTACCCAACCATACATTAAGATTATCTCCCTGAGCCCAAGAAAGGATCTCCCCTACCATTAATGAAGACCAACACATCATCCGCGAATATCAGATGTGAGACACCCTCTCTACCCTTCGGCCTGAAATAAGGAAACAACCTTTCATTCACCATACCTCTGTGAAGATTCCAAGAGAGTGTGTCTTGTGCCATAATTAAAATAATTAGATAGAGAGGGTACCCCTTTCGCACTCCATAGATAGTTTTTAAGAAACCAAAGCACTTACCCCTGAGAGAGATTGACAACCAAGGGGATGGGAAGCACCGAAAAAAGAGGTCACAAAACCATTCTTGAAACCCGAACTTTCACATCTTATCACCCATATGATGAAGAACCATTAAAACTTGTAATATTCCTTATCCATGTATACCTAGAAGATTACATTGGATCCAGCTGATTGTTTTTTGAGGTCATTCACCATCTCACTAGCAATGCAAACCGCCCCTTGAATGTTATGATCCTTAACAAACCAATGTTGTTCATCAGAAACCAATATCAGAATCAACTCACTCATTATCCTTGAAATAAGGCTCGCCATAATTTTTTATGATATATTGAAAAGAAATATGGGCCTATACTAAACGATGATGGTGGGATCCTTAACCTTTTGTATGTGAACTGCCCTGGAATCACTCACATTCTTACCAAAAGCACCTCCCCGAAAGAAATCATGGACTACCTCCACCACCAGACGACCAACAACATCCCATGAAGCCACGTAGAATGCTCCAGGAAACCCATCTAGACCAGGAGCATTGTCAAGTGTCACTGAAAGCAACATGTCCTTAATTTCCTCTTCTTTTGGAATAGATAGCAGGAACTAATTTTCAGAATTTCCCAACTATGGAGAACCCTCTAATAAGAAATCCACCTCTTTATTACCTCAGATAACCCCATTAGTTGCATGGACCACTCCAGCCAAAATCCCTTAAAAATGCTCCAGCGCCAAGCATCCAGCAATATTCACATCGGATGCATAGATACCATTACCAAGGAAAATGTTGATCCTCAAAGCACTATTCTCCTTCAATCATGCATGGATATAACCATTGTCGCGATCACCTTCCTTTAGAAATCTCACATGTGATCTCTGTTTGTAATATCTCTTAATATCAACCTGTTTCTCCATAAGAAAAACATTCTTATTATAGAGGATAGTAAATCTGTTCCCATCCTAGTCATTCATAAGATCCTCCTCCAACCTTTCAATTTCCTCCTGAATACTATCCACACTCGTACTATCATTTGGTCTATTTCCCAACTATGTTAGGAGGAATTTTTAAGACATTTATGATTTCTGGATAGTCTATACCAGTATCTCCCAAAATCCTCTCTCTCCCATGAACATTTCATCATCTTCATGAAATCAAAAGCCTGGTTCCAACTAGTAGAGAAGTGAAAGGCCTGATGCTCAGAGATGTCTCCTCACAGTTCGACCAGTAAAGGTGCATGATTTGAGAGGGAAAATGGTATATGGGTAAACAATGTAAGACCAAAATAATCAATTCCTTGAAGATTTGAAAAAAATCTATCAATTCTACTTCAAATGTGATTAGCACCTGTGTGGTTATTACACTGGATGAAATGGTTGCCTTTGAAACCCAAGTTTAAAACAATGAAATTGAACCTCTTAACCCATAAAAAGGGCATGAATGAACTTAATAAGGTTATAATAAATCAATTACATGTAGAATAAGTTCTATAATTATTAATTAATGAATATAATTTGATTATCTAGGACATTAATATTAAGGGAACAACACCTTTAGACTTAAGTTAAGGGGTTCTACCCTAACATCCACTGTTCCTTTGGGATGCTCTATCTTTCTTTTTACCCTAATGAAGTTATATTTGATTTTTATGTTAATATTATAAATTATATTTATATTTTCCATACTCATGTATCAAGATCCATTCATCATTATCTTTCAGGGATATACATTTTTTAAGTGGTTCCCTTCTCAATTTTTTCCGATAAGCAAGCCCATTTGAAGGGAACTTTCCAAATTCT
This sequence comes from Viscum album, assembly GCA_963277665.1. NCBI lineage: Eukaryota > Viridiplantae > Streptophyta > Magnoliopsida > Santalales > Viscaceae > Viscum > Viscum album. Next base: position 1,505,880,931 of record OY728151.1, on the reverse strand, counting down.
TACCCAATTTCAAGTGAACTATATAATCTATTTTAATACAAAATTATTTTTATAAAATCACTAATTTTATTATAAAACCCTTCTTGGTTCACTTTTGTGTTATAAAAAATATTATTCCCTTTTCTTATTTAAATGCTCTTTAATATTTTCCTTGAAGTGGGCTAAAATGTTTTAATTTTAAAGTTTCATAAATATTATTTTTAAATGTTATCACTTAATTTTGACATCCCTAATCTTGATATATTCCTATTTAATTTTATTAATGTCCATTTATTTTCTAAATCCATTGTTTCATGGACACTTTTATGATACTCCCATTTGTTATTCTTTTTTACAAGATTATGATACCCAATTCTTACCATTGGTAACCCTTGTGTTTATGATTGATTCATTATGTATGATTCTTTATGTGGAACACATATTCATGAAAATTTTATGATGGATGAACCTAGATATATATATCTAATTCATTGGGTAAATTTTAGTCTCATGGGACATCATGTGAAATGGTCTTGGTGGTTATCCTTGACTCGTGCTACCATGTGCAACAGTCTTGGTGGTTAACCTTGACTTGTGCTCTTGTATGTGAAACAAGCCTTGATTCATGATAAATTCATGTTTTATGTTACTTCCATATTACTATGACTCCATGTTTATATTACACCATGTTTTATACATTATGATTCCATATGTTCAATTATGTTCCATGCCTTTTTATATCTTTATACCATACCTTCTAACCCATGTGCTAAGATTTATTCTTATATTTATTTCCTTACTAGGATTTTTAGCTCATCCCTTTGTTCATGTTATCCCTAGGTTATTATATTAAGATTTAAGGTCTCAAAGGAAGTTAAGAGTTCATAATGGATGATAAATAAATAAATGTTTCTTTTAGTCCCATGTTTTTAGTTTTATGTACCTAGTCTTCCAAGACACCAGAATTTACAATCCATGGATTGTAATTTAAAGTTCAATTGTGCTTAAAATCATGTAATAATATGTGTAAAAGGATAGGGTCTCTATAAAAACAACCTATACATGCTAGTGAAGCTCAACTCAATCACCAACTCCAGTCTATATTCCTAAAAAATAGATATATGTATATATACATATATTGATGATTATATGGGTATAATTGGTAGGGTCCACCCCAAAACCACTTTTGAAAATGTGGGAGAATTATACTAAAGAACTAGTAAATAAATAGTGAAAATAACCCATTACCTAACTTTATCCATATAAATTCTTAACCTCACCAAGGAACTCTCATAAAATAATGCACAAAAGTGGGTAACTGAATATTAAAAAAAATATAAGGAAGGGTACCATGCTTCTACTTCCCCCCTAAAACATTACACTAAACCACAATGTTAAAATTTTTGGTTCCTCCCATCCCATCCATAAATCATACCTTACATTCGAGTAATAACATCAAAACCAAATCCACATAATCACATCCATAACCACACATCAAATCCACATAACCATTAAATCCCCATTGTCACATAGTAAAACTAAGAGGCATTACAACCTTAGTAAGTACACACTACTCCTTGTGCTATTATATCATGTTCATATATACACATGTAAAAATAGTTATCAATTACATCCTAGAAAAAGGTATACCCTATAACCTTAGTCACCCATAACCTATGTATACATGTATGTCATGATTGTGAGCCACTAAAACCCATATGAATACACAACCAATAATTATAATCCATCATAGCTAGAACATTAACCAATATCTACCATGCCTAAAAGAGAGACCAAGGTTGGGGGAGTAATCAATCATTTATATCCTCAATAACCTAGATATTGGGAAATCATCTAGAACCTAAGGCCAAGTATGGGAATTGGTCGTGTTCTCTTACTCGGGTGGTGGAGTGTAATAAATAACAAAAACTAATGAATACATAATAACACACAACCATTCTAAGGGAAAATATTAAACCTAAGACTCGGTAATAATAAATTTTCTGCATGATAACCCTCCTACCAACACTAACTGCTAGGAAGTTAATACTCCCCTAATAACACAACAAGAAACAAGATTCATCCGCATTACTTAACATTTTTTATTATTCAAATACCAACATTTTTATAATACCATGTTATCAATTATGGATTAATATTCACATTAACAATTAAAAGATGATGTACTTTTATTCAAAATCATAATATTTAGTTACCATAACCTAAGATCATTAAAACCTTAGTCATTTACATATTTTAAATAATTATTTTCTAAATTATCATTAAAACATAATAACCCATCTCAATTAATTAATTTGTTATTTATTTTACCATTCCATAAATACGGGGTACTAAGAAATTACTATTTTTCTTAAAATAAAGGTAGCAACATGAATCACCTAAGAAAAAAACATCAAAAAAATAATATAAAAATATCTAACTACAACCTAAATACCACCAAAACACCATCCCAAACACTTTTACATGCCTACTATAATGTCTAGCTATTAACTACAATAGTCTACAACTAAAAATATAAATAACATCTAAAATATCACCTTTTTAATCAACCCATAATTAGGTTTCAATATTAAACACATCAAGGGATATAATATTCTAAAATATATGAGAAAAGGTAATAATACCATTAAAATATTAATATGAAATTAAAAATTCTTCATCCAATTCGAACAAATTTATAGAGTATAAGAATAAAACATAGGTGAACACTAATATTAATTATATAAAATAACACATTTTTTACCATATTGAAGTTATTAATAAATTATGAGAAGGTTTACCATCCATAAAATATAATAATCCAACAACCAATTTAGTATATAATTTCAATAAATATACTCAAATAAAATATCTAAAAAATATAAGAAATTATATTTTCAATCATCAATCACATGATTAATATCCTTTTCATCATATCTTATTTAAGTTGATTAATAAATTTAAATATGATATTCAAATAATAATATCATATCCACAATCTACCATGAAATATATGAAATAATGTATAGTAATAACATGAACATAATAATAATTTCATGAGAAACATAACTCCTCTTTCAATTTCATAATATTCCAGTTCATTATCTTTATCATTTTAATTCCCACTCTTCACCCATTCAAAACTAGAGAATGTTAATTCCACACATGAAAATAATAAATTATGAAAATTCTTGAATCCCTAACATCTATAAAAAGATAAAATGGTCACAAAAAAATATGGGATGAAGGACAATGAACACCAACACGAATCCTCACAATAAACACAAAAACCTTTAAGATGTAATCCATCATGAAACCTCCTTCGATAATTAAGGAGGAATATAAAAAATTATAGAATAAGACTACCATGTATTGAAATGAAATAATTATAGAATATTGAAGATAATAAATGAGGAAAAAATAGACACCTTAGAACAAAGGTATTCATTTGACACAAAGTAAGAAACCAAGGATGGATTGAAAAATCATAGGTTGGTATAAATCACTCCCACAACCTCATAGGGTTTGAAATAATTATTAAGAAATATAAATAAATATACAGGAACCGGAAATTTGTAGATAAATCTTGAAACATCGTATCAGAGTGGGAAAAGGATTCTTCATGTCACAATAAGCCCAAATCTAAATATCCCAGAAAAATATCCCAACACAACTCCTTGTTTCCTCATAATCAATAGATACTTCTTAGATGATAATAAGTAGGTTCATGAAATCAACAAGGTTTTCACACTACAAACCTAAAATTCTTGAAAATCATGGTCCAATTATTATCCTTCTCCCTCAACAAGGTCAGCCACATACTAGGCTCACAGTGCATCCTGTGCATCATGGCACAACAACTCCTGGATAGATAGGCCCAAGGAACTCGATAACCAGAAATTAATGATGCAATACCAATAATAATATTGAATTCAATACCTGAATAAAATTAAACTAAACCCTATATAATATTAAAGAAAAACCAATCAATATATCTTATCATGATAAGACTCTCCATGCCATAATGGATCCCGTATAGTATTAACATGGAGGACTTCACATAAGATTAATTTTGGGTTTATGAGGATTAAAAAACACTTTTTAATCATAGTGGAAGAAATTAGAAACCTTAAAACCAAAGATATACCATGAATGATACCAAAAATAATGAAACAATAAATGATGAATATGTATACCTTTCACCATAGATATCCACTTCTCCATTGTTCGTCATCCAATGTGATGGATAAATATCACTAAGAAGAAATCATAAGATTACTCTATCCTTTGTTATCCATGGGTTTATTGAATCACTCATCATATGGGAAATACCCTCCTCTATTCTCATGGTATGAATGTTCCCCTCAAAGAAAAGTGAGGAGGAGGAGAGCTTCAGGTATGAGAGAATTAATATGAAGAAATCATAGGATTGATTAATCACAATCTCATGGGGATTTCCTCTTCATATATTTTTCAATACATTCCCATACATCACCTCATAATTATATAGAGTAAGATTTAATGTTTTGGGTACTTATACATTTATCTTCGGAATTCATTAATCCTACCATGCATTTTATCATATGAAAGAAATTATTTAATGATGAATAGTGTGTAAGAATTAAACATCAATCCAATAAAATTATACTTCCAATCCATGGTATTATATTATCATCACATAAAAGATCTTATAATATCATTAAACACTGTTATATGTAATAACTCAGTTCAATCCATGTCATATAATACATATCACAAACCAAATTTGGGCCACCCCTAAACTGGGCACCCAATACATCCCATGACATACCCAAGGGTTGATCCCGATCCCCCCTCCCAGGATGGAAACAAGAATCAGTTCATCAAATAATAACAAATAGGAATGGTATCACTTGAAGAATAATGATAAATATAATGGGTTCCACCTGGAAACCTAGGGTAACCCTTTCGTACATTGGATAATCACACCAAAAAATAAGAAGTTACAAAATAAAAATGAAAAAAATATGGAATAAGAATTTAAATGAAAGGAATAATAATAATCAAGATCAATGAATAAAAAACTAACCAACCTTAATAGTATTCTAATATATAATGACTAAGAATAAAATAAGGTATATAGTGTAAAGTGGAAAGCCAAAAGTCCATTACATCTAATGATACCAAAATAAGAAAATGAATTCTCTACCAAAATCTCCATGTTTTATGTGAATCACATTCACTTTCCACCACTCCATAACTAAAATGAAACCCAATGAACATTTTATTCAGATCATTAGGACTTTATAAACCTCTGCAGATGATAGGTGTTAGTTATATATCCTAGTAATAAACCACATTTTGATCAATTCACACCCATTAAAAGGAAAATTATTTCATGATATTTTGAAAATATTTTTATATATATATATAATTATAAATTAGGATTTCACTATTCAAAGAAAATAAATAATGAGTTACACCTTTAAAACCATATATTTAAAAATTGGAAGGGGAAAGATTTAATGGAGGCCATTTTTTATTTCTAAATAAAAAGGTAAAGGACTTGAGTTATTATTTTAAAACCATTTATATACTTTACAATTGAAAACATTTGAACCTACATAATTTGAAAACACCACATCATGTGAACCTAGGATATCAGAGGATAATATAGGAAAATACTAGGCAAACTAATATAGAAAAGATAGATTCAAAAGAACAGACAAACTTTCCAAACACCCTGTATCACCCCCTTTGGCCTAAATAAGGGGAACAAACCCATAAGTAGATAAAATCCTATCTAGGGTCTACCTGCCAGAGCATGATCATAATGAGTGTGACATATGTACCTAGACTTCGCACCTATACACTCATGAATACACATGAATTAGAAATGGAGGTGTATCTAAAAGTTACCACATAAAAATATATAATACAAATCATAAATAATTCACGCGATCACCTTCGATTCCCTCACAATAAATAATCATAATTCTATAAAGTACATAAAAAAATAAATAATCCACTTAACTAGGAACCATCACATATATATCATATTGACCATTTATTTTCTAAAACACTTAGGGCATGTTTCAAGAGGTTTTTATTTTCAAAAGAAAACATTTCGAATTTTTTATTCAGGACTAATGAGAATGTATTATAAAATAAAGTCAAAAAACAAGTTTTAAATGTTAGAAAACACTTTATAATCCAACTATCTATTTCAATGATCTATTCAGGAATTTAGACCAGAACTTGGTACAAATGTATTTCCAAAATTGTCTTTGTAATATGAAATTAAAGGATGTCCCATGTGCATTTGATAAACCTCAAATACAACAAAATTATTTTCAAAAATCATAATAGTTATACTTGATAGAATTTATAAAACAAATAAAATAATAATTTAAAACAACAAGTAATCATAATTATAAAATTAATGAGCTATGGAAGATACCACCTACCTTAAACCTTATCACTTCCAAGAAATATAGTGTTAATCCACCTCAACAAATATGAGAGAACCTTAAATGATAAGGAGGGAAATAAAAGCTGATAAATCCCAAATTAAAATCAATCTATAGTAAAATATTAACCCATAGAGACCACACCATAAAAAAACTAGAGAATAAAAAAGTAAAGAATGAAGAAAGAGTTTATAATAGGATTACCTTTAGGTTTTGGAATTGAATCTCAAAAAACATAAATAATACACAAAGGTATAAAGTATAATCAACAGGGATACATCCTAGGGGTCACATATGTTAAATGGGGTAAGATATTTTTCATTATTTGGTTAAAATAATAGGGGGTGGGATGATAAAATCAAAATTTTAATGACCTAGGCGGTTTGCACAGTTTGTCAGCATTGTTAGCCAAACTATCGGCCAACTGTATGAGCCTCACTAGAGGTCTTGGAGCATGGTTAATGGATAGGATGAATGGTTTGGATAATTTTATTCCAACCATATAATTTGGTACTGAAATTTCTATAGGAATATCATATGTTTTCCTTATAATTAGTTCTAATTATGCACTATTAGCATGTGACATACCCCCCCCCCCCCCCCCACACACACACACAAAACTCAAAAATTCAAAAAAATCAACACATAAGGATAGAAAAATAATATATTATCAAAAATAAATAAAATAAATGGGGTAAATTGAGGCATGGGTATGGTAGTTTTCCTACCATAATGCTTTTTATCCTCATAAATCATCCAAAGGATTCGTTGATTAATACTAGGACTAAACATTCAACTTTTTCATAATGAGAATGCATATAATATCAAATACTATGAACTAAAAAGTATATTCTCAAATAACATGATCAATCACCATTAAATAAATAGAAAATAATACCACATACACTAAATTTTAATAATAAGTCTCCATAAAAGACCAAATACTGACACAACTAAGGTCTCATGGATAGAGAAATGATGGCTTGAATTGGGGAAAGGCTAACTACCTTACAAAATATCTCAAAAATAAGTAACACCCCTAACCCAGTATAAAAATACCAAAAGGGACCTGCAACAGCTTACACAAAATCTCTAGGAGAATCCAAAACACAATCCATGATCCAAATTTGACCAAACAGCTAAAATAAGGGTTGAGTCGAGTGGGGACAATGGACTAACCCAAAAACTATATATGAAACTCCAATATGAGGAATAATGAGGTTCACAATCTGATCCTAGAAAGATATTACTCTATAGCAGTTTTTTCACCATATTAAGAACCCTCACCAAACCCTAACCAATAAATCCAAAAGAATCCTATTAAACATTAATGAAAATCAAAAATATAAGAATCAAAGGAACCTACAAAACTAGTTTCCATCACCATCAAAATTTATAATAACCACAATAAATTTCCTCCATGAATGAATTTACATAATCCAAAAACATTATCATTATCCCAAAACAACATAAAAATATAAAGAATCTAAATAAATTGAAATAATCTTAAACAATTAATACATCAACATTAATATTAGCATGTTGAACCTAGGGATCCTTCAAAGGCTCATATCAGACTCTACATCTCTTATGAGTTACTATTATACAGAACCTCTATAGATATCCTATATGACCATGGATATATAATTCCTTAGGTAATTCCTGAAAAGAAGACTTTTTGTAACACCCCAAGCTTCCACAGTACGTTTCCCTTCGAATAATTCAATAGTTTATGGTAGGAATTAGTTGAAGGATAAAACTCTACTTGTCAAGTATTTTTTTCCATATTATTCTATGAATAAATTAATTCTTAAACTTTAGGTAAGTGATATTAAAACAAAAAATGTGTTATCCTAATACCTTATGTTTTGTTGAACTGATGATATTTTAAATCATCATAGATTGTTGGCTTCGAGGCCCTCGATTTTACACTTGTTTGTGGTTGATGACCTCAATCACTCCCTATAAATATTTAATTTTTTCCTCCAATTATGTGTCTCTAATTTCCACCAATTTTCTCCTAATTGAGATCATAATTTGGTGGTGACTTTTTCATTTCCCTTGCCCTCTTATTAAGACTTAATTTTATTAACCCAATTTCCGATGTGGGTTTTCCACAAAGGTACTTTTCTATTTTTAACCTTTTATTTTTGAAGAACGATTTCAAATAGAGAGGAAACAATTTATTTAAGGAGTGGAGAATGTAACACCCCAATCTTCCATGGTAAATTTCCCTTTGAATAATGAAATAGCTTGCACTGTACGGAACTTTGAGTTCTAACACACCACAACCAATCAAACTAGTCGTTATGAATAGTAATACCCACTTTTTGAAATTTTATAAATTTTATTTTTCATAATGGATTTATTTTTGGATTCGGAATATCAAAATTATCTTAGGGTGAATTTTTGGTATTTTTCTAAAAACCTTCAATTTTTGATAAATAGTGAAAAACACTATGTTATTGTTTAAAACTGACTTTTTATTTAAAAAATTATTTATTTTATTTAAATTTATTTTAGTTCAAAATAGATACATACTAACTATTTAAGTTCAATTTAATTAATTGGTGTAATTTTATAAATAGTTTAGATATATAATATTTTATTGAACTTTTTACCGTATTTTTTCCACCTTCTAGAAGCATTTAAAAATTTGCATAAAACATAATTTTAATGCTTCTTTGAATTAAATTTCAAAAATCTGAGAGACATGGTTAAAATCAGAAAGTAAGATTTTTTTCAATAAGATGAAAATAATTTTTGGTGAATAGTAACTTTTGCCTTTTATTTACCACTGTTAAAAGTAAATAGGGTAATTAAAGGTAAAAATGATATTATTATTACCCTAACACATATCCTAGTTCTATTGGATAAGTTCAATTCAACCAAAATGAACCTTAGGAATAAAATATGATCATTTTGACCCACTTGGATTAGTTTAGGACATTTATTATTATTTTATTTAAAGAAGAGTTAAAAGTGTTAAATTCAAATTTTAATAACTAAAAATATTTAATATAGGGTTATACAAAAAATAAATTAGACTATAAATATTCATTTGAAATATAAAAAAAATTCTACATCATCGTATTTTATTTATAATTTTTAGACATTAAATAATTAAATTTATTTATGATACAATGATTATGCAATAATTACATTATTAATGAAAGATTAAAATAATTTGTATTATAAATATTAAAATAAATGTAATTTGAGTATTTTAATGAATTACATGAATTTTATAGGTTAATATGACAAGGGTTGATTAAAAAAATATTATTCTAGGTGGTAAAGTTTTTATGACTTTCACAAAAATCAAATACTAAATAGTATCAAAATTGACATAAATGTGTTTTTAAAACAAATAATATTTTATTAAATGATATAATATACATAAAAATATAATTTTTGGAAAAAGGAATTATATAAGGTTATATATATATCAATAATGAACCACTTGGGGTTGTCTTGGAATTTTATAGTAATTTTATTAACCATATAATATAAAAATACAAGGAGAGATGGTAAATGTTCAACTATTTAACTAAGAGTAAAATCTAAAATATAAGACAAATATGGTAACCTAAACTTGTCTAAAACCTATTGGTTGAGATGATTTAGACCCATACCCACCTTATCCTTGAAATAAATCATTTTGGAGCTATTATAAACCGAATATGATTGTATAATAAAATAATATTTCAAGTGTTTTTCTAAAGTGACCCTCACCTCTATTATAAAAGGGAACTTCCCCTTATCTCAAAATCACACCTCCAAATCCATTTGGCTCAGACAAAACCTACCCAAATATCCTAACAAGGACCGTAAATTCATTCTAGAGGCCTTTCCTTGAGCATAATCCCATCCTAAGGATCCCTTTTGATCAAATCAAATGGAAGGACCGGAAGAAGAGGTAATAATTTCATCACCTCATTCAAAGTTATCTTCTTCTTCCACTTCCTCTTTCTTTGTTATTCCCATACCAAAATAATAACTCCAGTACCTTCTACATAATTTGATTTTATTATAAATACGGTACAACCATATTTATTATTCTATCCATCCTATGAATGGTAATTCCACTATGTGTGCGTACGTACGGCTTACCGTCTCCACGTCGTGGTGTAATGTGTTATTCAACACTATGTTATTTAGATGGATATAATGATGAGAAATATGTACATAAATAATGAATATAACATGATAATGTATCTGTAAATTAATATATCATCCAATTTCACACCTTTTAATCATTAAATAAATGATATCATTGCTCGTGTGTACTTATGACTTATCGTATCCATGACGCGATGAGATCCATTTCCACATTCACAATTCAATGATCATTATAAAAACATATATTATTAATAAGTATATAATATATGACATAATAATGCAACTGAATATATATATATATATATGTATGTATGTATGTATGTATGTATGTATTTACATATATCTTATTCACTTAGTTCTGTTCAATACGATAAGAAAACGGAAACAGCGTTTATGCGTACGTACGACCTACCGTCTCCATAAATGGTGTTTTCCATTTCATATATATATCTATTATATATATTTATATTCTAAATATATATGATATATAAATCATGTATTATATTATGGAAGTATTTAAATCATGATCTAAGTGATACGATCAAGAATAACAAGTTAAAACACGTACGATAAAGAAATCAATTGTTACCCGAAATGTTAATTTAACCTGGAAATCATTATTAAATGGGTAGTATAAAGTCACAAATGAATCACATATGATATAATAAATATTAATATGGTTCTGGTATTTTAATAACATACTATGGTCACTATACAGGAGGTTAAACGTACCCTCGACCAAAGGAAAGTGCAAGGTAAGGGTTAATTCATCAATCTCATTATTATCTGAGATTGTTTATGTGTAAGTATTTAGTGTGACATTTTTATCATCCATGTCCATTTTTCATAAAAATGTTTTAAAAATGAATATTTTAAGGATTTGTGGAAGGTACTCTTTATAAAGATCATCATTTTAAATGTTTTAAATATTTATCTTTCTAAATGTTTTTAAATAATGTCCATGTTTTCAATATGATTTTAAGGATTTATTTATATAGACATGGATGTTTTGAAATAAATATTCTTTTCAAAAGTTTCAAAGTGGTATGGGACACTTTGATTCAAAAATCTCTTTTAAATGAATTCCTTTATTAATGTGTGACTTTTAAATGATTTCACAAAAAAGGATATTTCTCTCAAACGGTTTTAATGATTATTTTCAACTATGTCAATATCCTTTTTGGATATTATTTTTGATTGAGGTTGATTTGTTATAAATAAAATCTTCAATATTGTATTGAATGATTTATGATATGTTTTAATGTGAATGTACTATTTTTATACCATTCATGGTTTATGGTAAATGTATTGACATTTTGTATGCTAGTTTTAATTTGAATGTTTATGTTATGTTTCAACATTTTCATATAAGGAATGCAGTTGACTTAGTAAGTGACGGGTGGAGCCAGATATAGCTCCTTGATGCATCAATAGGTCTCATGAGACAAACTAGTGTCTTGGCACCAGGCCTTGACAAAATTTTTATTTCTAGTCTTGGAACGAGGCCTTGACTATGTGGTAATGATGTCTAGAATTTGGAATTACCACATTAAGAAATTAACTATTACATGTGATTATTCGACTAGTAAAATATCCATGTTCATGTTTATATGGTAATATTTGATTTGTTTTTTCTATATTATGTTCAAGATTATGTTTAAAGGATTTTTTTTATTACACATCTCTCCTTAAAAGTTTATCTACCCTTACTGAGCATCTGAACTCACCCCTTTCTTATGTTTTGTTTTTCAAGTATTCCAAGAAGTGTATTATGTTTGTAATGCAGGGTTAAGCTTGGGGAATAATGGCTTTCTCAATGGATTATTTATGTTGTGTTTTATGTTTGAATGTGTAATGTAATTTTCATGTATGTAATCTATTTTCCAAGACTACTAAATTGATCAGCCCTTTGGGACTTGATTCCTTGTAATCATGCCAATGTATTAAAATAATGCACTGGCTATGGGCTTCTGGGGTCGGGGCATTATAGTTGGTATCAGAGGAAGTTTAGTACAAACCTTGGAAACTAGATTTAGAAAAACTATAATTAGAGAACATTACCCTAATATAGACTTTGAGGATTAGTTTTTAAGAACTTCTAGAATTTTGGTAATGTAGAGATTTTGTGTATCTTCCAAGCAATACATCGTTGTCTGGATACGAGCAGGCAGAGGCGGCTCTGGCAGAGATGTACCTATGAGTGAAAAATTTGACAAGGAGTTTTAGGATTGATCCAGGGTATCCTGGTACATGAAAACGGGTATTTCTACACTCTTGATTATGACACTCTCGGGGGATATGATTAGGATAACTCACATTTTCTTTACAAGCCATTATGAAGGATTTAGGAGTAAATACTTCCTCAAAGAAAACATTTTTTATGATTATAGACTATATGCATAATATTTTCAATTTATGTTTGGTATTTTAAAATCTTGGAATTATGCATTGCGATTCATAAACTAACCTAGTGTATGCCATTATTTAGAAATGGTGCCTAGTAGAAGGAATGAGAACTCTAGCAATACACATGATCCAAAGAGTAATAAGGATCATATCTTTCACGGTATTAATCCAATATTTAGAAGGGAAATAGTCTCCCGCATATTCTCATCATATGAAGAAATAGTATCATGTTTTATTAAGATAACCAATGAATTCTTTGAGTCCTATGGATTTGAAGGGATGCTAGAGAAGAAAAGGATTGTAGAGAAAAATATGGATAAAAGAAAGAAGGGAAAGAAGGATTTTTCCCATATGTGATAACTGTGGAAAGAATCACCTTGGTAATTTCGTAAAGGGAATGGGAGTTTGTTATAAGTGTGGAGAAAAAGGACACCAAGTACGTGATTTCAAAGGTAAGAAAAAGGTTTCAAATGTATAATTCTTCATCTTCAAGGAGTTGGGACACTACACGAATCAACATCCAAATCATCAAAGTATTCCCCAAATGATGCTATTGACTGACTGAATGAAAATTAAATTTTTTAATTCAAAAACACTTTTTAGGAAAAAGTGTAAAACTTGTAATAAACATTCAAAAGGAAATCCAACTCAAGACTTACAAGGAACTGCTTATCCTCAGTAACTACATCGTTATGTCAAGCCTCGACCTCATATAATCGCTCAGCAAGTTGTCCCGCGCAGGATTTCATAGGCCTGGTACCGATTGAAAAGTCATACCCTCTCATTCATCCAAATCTGAATGGTCATGCACAGATGAATTCTCCCTAATTTGTACCTCATCTGGAGCTGATCTTCAAAGAGTGCTGGTTTCTTTCACCATCAAAATTCAGAATAAAACCAAAGACCACAAGTTTCAAATCCCACCCATTTCAAATTTCAAAAACCTCCACTGGGAAGAAACCAGATTTCAAATCAAAAAGTACACCAAAAATCCATCAAACTAATAATCACCATCGATCACCCTAAACTAGCTACTCAAACTCACTTCCCAAAGCTCCAAGAAGACCACCGCGCCTCCACCTCGAAGAGAAAGGAGGAATTCTGAAACCAGTGGAGAGAACTGAAAAACCAGAGGCAGAAGGAAACATCAGTGATAAGATGGCCCGAATGGCAATCAACTGTAGGAACACCCTCAAAGTCCACATAGAAGAAACCATAGGAGAACAAATCTTCACCCGTGAACCAAATAAACGTAGTCTAACATTCATCCAAAAAATCAGCAAAACCACCACAAAGGAAACAGCCTCAACCATATCCGCAGAACCCAAACCCATCACTAAATCCACAGAATTGATGTTGCCCATTGAAGCTGAGGCCAGCCATCCAAGCCTCTGTCCACACTGAAGACCATCACTGGATCTAAGGAAGAACACCAAGTCGCTGCCTATTTCATCACAGAACCATAACCCTCACAGTAGAACAAAATCCCATGACCAGATCCAAAAAATTTCAAACCAGATCAAGAACAAATTCACCAAATCAGAACCGACTACTGGGAAGAATAATATTTGTTCACCTTGGATATGAAACACTTGGACCAAAATAAATCCAGAATATATACTGATAAGAAACATGTTGAGCCGCTGAAAGTCGAAGGCCACACTGAATTCCATCACTGGATCTTGGATACGAATCACTTGGACCAGAATAAAGACGAAAGCCACGCTGAGAAGAAACAGGCTGAGCCACTGAAATCCAAAAGCCTCCGTTGAAAGAAGAAAGATGAGACAAGAAGAAACTTGTTGTCATCGCCTGAAGACCTGAGCCGAGCCAAGAAACAAAACACCTCCACGAGGAAAAGAGATCTTCTGCCAAAGATCAAAGTTGCCGATGTCAAATCTCGGAAAAGCTTACCGCCTTAGACCCACCCGCCTCCTTCACCGCCAAAGCCCACCGCTCGTCGATACTATTCCATCCCCATAGAATCACATCACTGAAGAGCCTCCCGTCCATGCCAGAAATCCAATAAAACCCTAGGGTGCTCCCAAGATCAGAGCTCCTGAGAGCACCCTTCCATGATATTGGATAATAATCAAGTTATGATACTACCACAGATGAAGATGAATGACTAGTGTTCTTATGTTTTTATTGAATAATTATCTCATTTGATTTTTGTATCAATGTTGTACTAGTTATATGAATTATGGAAATAAATAAGGATTGTACTGCAGGACTACTTCATTGAGGATTTGAGATTATATGGTTCTAAGAAAAGTGACTCAATAGAAATTAAAACTTTTTGGAAAATATATGGTTGAAGGAAAGATAAACCTTAATATGGTTCTGATACCAAGGTAGTGATTTTGGAATAATATATGATTGATTTCGATAAATTATATTTGATATTCTTAACTACTTTGAAACAAATTAATTGTTTGTTCATTCCATTATTATTTGAGTTTACAACATTTTTGGATATAAGGAGTATATCTATTATTCGATAAGGAATAATTGATAATGAATGTAATCAATAAGGTTTTATGGTAATTTAGGGTGTTATCGTGTTTTAAAAGAATACATGATGAAGGTATTCACATGTTATTACGTGGAAAAAAATATCTTCATTATGTTTACCTTCCTTATAAATTTTGGATTGTGAGTTTGGAAAGAATTATTTTGGATAGGAATAAAGGTTGGAATGGATTAAGTTTGACATTGGATACTATTGTTAAGGTTAAATCATTTCTTAAGATTATTTTTGGATTGTTATAAAAAGGAAAACCCGGAGGTCGGGCGATAACTCGTCGCGTCCAGCAAGTCCATGAGACTTGAACCTAAAACTGAAGGGAGACAAGGGTGTATCACTTACCACTAGCCTACGTTATGTCCGATTTAGTATAATATAGTTTTTTTAAATAGTATAAAAAAGGAATTATAAATTCATTATTTTTGGAACCCCATATGATTAGGATAAATACAATATTTTTTAATTCTATTATCTTTTGGAGTGAAAGATGAGCTTGTGGTAGGAATTAGTTAAAGGATGAAACTCTACTTGTCAAGTATTTTTTTTCCCTCTTATTTTATAAATAAATTAATTCTTAAAAATTAGGGAGTATATCTTAAAACCAAAAATTTGTAATCCTAATACCGTATGTTTTGTTGAACCGATGATATTTTAAATCCTCATAGATTGATGGCTTTGAGGCCCTCAATTTTACACTTGTTTGTGGTTGATGACCTCAATCACTCCCTATAAATATTTACAATTTTTCTCCAATAATGTGTCTCTAATTTCCACCAATTTTCTTCTAATCGAGATCATAATTTGGTGGTGATTTTTTCACTTCCCTTTCCCTCTTATTAAGACTAAATTTTATTAACCCAATTTCCGATGTGGGTTTTCTACAAAGGTATTTTTCTATTTTTAACCTTTTATTTTCAAAGAATGGTTTCAAATTGTGAGGACACAATTTATTAAAGGAGGGTAGAATGTAACACCCCAAGCTTCCACGGTATGTTTCTCTTTGAATAATGCAATAGCTTGCGATGTACGGAACTTTGAGTTCTAACACACCACAACCAATCAAACTAGCCATTATGAATAGTAATACCCAATTTTTGAAATTTTATAAAGTTTATTTTTCAAAATGGACTTCATTTTTGGATTTGTAATATCAAAATTAGCTTAGGGTGAATTTTTTGTATTTTTCTGAAAACTTTCAATTTTTGATAAATAGTGAAAAACAAGGTGTTATTGTTTAAAACTGACTTTTTATTTAAATAATTATTTATTTTATTTAAATTTATTTTAGGTCAAAATATATACATACTACCTATTTATGTTCAATTTAATTAATTGGAGTCATTTTATAATTACTTTAGATATATAAAATTTTATTGAACTTTTTACCGTCTTTTACCCACCTTCTAGGAGCATTTGCAAATTTGCATAAAACTTAATTTTACCACTTCTGTGAATTGAATTTCAAAAATAATAGAGACATGGTTGACATAAATAAGTAAAAAAAGTTTTCAATAACATCAAAATAGTTTTTGGTGAATAGTAACTTTTGACTTTTATTTACCACGGTTAAAAGTAAATAGGGTAATTAAAGGTAAAAATGATATTAGTATTACCTTAACACATGTCCTATTTCTATTGGATAAGTTTAATTCGACCAAAATCAGCCTTATTAATAAAATATGATCATTTTTACCCACATGGATTATATTAGGACATTTATTATTATTTTATTTAAAGAAGAGTTAAAAGTGTTAAATTCAATGTTTAATAACTAAAACATTTTTAATATAGAGTTATACATAAGATAAATTCAACTAAAAATATTAATTAAAAAGATAAAAATATTTTATACATCATAGTATTTTATTTATAGTTTTTATACATTAATTAATTAAATTTATTTATGATACAATGACGATGCAGTAATTACCTTATTAATGAAAGATTAAAATAATTGATATTATAAATATTAAAATAAATGAAATTTGAGAATTTTTATGAATTACACGAATTTTATAGGTTAATATGACATGTTAGGGTTGATTAAATAAATTTTATTCTAAGTGATAAAGTTTATATGACTTTCAAAAAAATAAAATACTAAGTAGTGTCAAAATTGACATAAATGAGTTTTTAAAACAAATAATATTTTATTAAATGATATAATATACCTAAAAATCTATGGGTTGGCCAAATAACTTAGATAATGTTATATATTTCAATAATAAACCACTTGGGGTTATCTTGTCATTTTATAGTAATTTTATTAACCATATAATATAAAAATACAAGGATACATGGTAAATGTTAAACTATTTAAATAAGAGTTAAATCTAAAAGATAAGGTTAATATGGTAACCTAAACTTGTATAAAAACTATTGGTTGAGATTATTTCAACCCATACCCACATTATATTCGAAATAAATCATTTTGGAGCTATTATAAACTGAATATGATTGTATAATAAAATAATATTTCAAGTTTTTTCTAAAGTGACTCTCACCTCTCTTATAAAAGGGCACATCCCCTTCTCTCAAAATCACACCTCCAAAACCATTTGGATCGGCCAAACCCTAACTAAATATCCTCCCAACTAACTTAAATTAATCCAAGAGTCCTTCCCTTTATCATAATTCCATCCTAAGGATCCCTTTTGATCAAATCAAAAGGAAGGGCCCAAAGAAGAGGTAATAATTTCATCACCTCATTCAAAGTTATCTTCTTCTTACACATTCTCATTCATTGTTATTCCCATACCAAAATAATAAATCCAGTACCTTCTATATACTGTGATGTTATTATAAATATTTTAAAATCATATTCATTATTCTATCCATCCTATGAATAATAATGTCACCATGCATGCGTACGTACAGCTTACCGTCTCCACGTCGTGGTGTAATTTTTTATTCAATACTATGTTATTTGGATGGATATAAAGATGAGTAATATGTATATAAATAATGAAAATAACATGATAATTTCTATGTAAAATTAATATACCATCCAATTCCACACATTTTAATCATTAAGGAAATGATATCGTCGCTCGTGTGTATGTACGACTTACCGTCTCCACGATGCGACGAGATTCATTTCCACATTCACCATTCAATGATGATTATAAAAATATATATTATTAATAAGTATGTAATATATGACATAATTTTTCTACTTAATATATATAAATATATATATTTACATATATCTTATTCACTTAGGTCTGTTCAATAAAATATGAAAACAGAAACAGCATTTATGTGTACGTACGGCCTACCGTCTCCATAAATGTTGTTTTCCATTTCATATATCTATCTATTATAAATATTTATATTCTAAATATATATTATATATAAATAATTTTTTATATTCTGGAAGTATTTAAATCATGATCTAAGTGATACGATCAAGAATAACAAGTTAAAACACGTACGATAAAAAAAGCAATTATTACCCAAAATGTTAATTTATCATGGAAATCATTTTTAAATGGGTAGTATAAAGTCATAAATGAATCATGTATGATATAATAAATATGAATATGGTTCTGTTATAATTTTATAACATACTATGGTCATTATAAAAGAGGTTAAACGTACCATTTACCAAAGGAAAGTGCAAGGTAAGGGTTAATTCCTCAATCTCATTATTATTCGAGACTGTTTATGTGTAAGTATTTACTATGACATTTTTATCATCCATGTCCATTTTTCATAAAAAAAATTAAAATGAATATTTTAAGGATTTTTTGAAGGTAAAATTTAAAAAGATCATCATTTTAAATTTTTTAAAGATTTATCTTTCTAAATATTTTTAAATAATGTCCATGTTTTCAAAATGATTTTAAGGATTTATTTATATAGAAATGAAAGTTTTGAAATGATAATTATTTTAAAAATTTTCAAAGTGGTATGGGACACTTTGATTCAAAAATCTCTTTTAAATTACTTCCTTTATAAATGTGTGAATTTTAAATGATTTCACAAAAAAGGATATTTCTCTCAAAGGGTTTTAATGATTATTTTCAACTATGTCAACATCCTTTTTGGATATTATTCTTTTTTGAGGTTGATTTATTATAAATACAATCTTCAATATTGTATTGAATGTGAATGTGTTATTTTTATACCATCAATGGTTTATGGTCAATGTATTTACATTTCGTATGCTAGTTTTAATACGAATGCTTATGTTATGTTTCAACATTTTCATATGAGGAATGCAATGGACTTAGTAAGTGACGGGTGGAGCCCGCTATAGCTCCTCGATGCATCGGTAGGTCTCATGAGACAAAATAGTGTCTTGGCACAAGGACTTGACAAAATTTTTATTTATAGTCCTAGAACGAGACCTTGAATATGTGGTGATGATGTCCGGAATTAAGTATTCCCTCATTATGAAATTAATTATTACATGTGATTATTCGACTAATAGAATATCCATGTGCAAGTTTATATGGTAATTTTTGATTTTTTTTCCATGTTATGTTCAAGATTAAGTTTAAAAAGCTTTTTTTTTTACAAATCTTTTCTTAAAAGTGTATAGCTTCCACTAAATTATTTACCCTTACTGAGCATCTGAGCTCATCCCTTTCTTATGTTTTGTTTTACTAGGATTACAAGAAGTGTATTATGTTTGAAATGTAGGGTTAATATAGGGTAATAATGTAATTCTCAACGGATTATTTATGTTTTGCTTTATGTTTTAATGTTTAATGTAATGTTCATGTATGTAATCTATTTTCCAAGACTACTAAACTGATCGGTACATCAGGACATGATTCCTTGTAATCATACCAATGTGTTAAAATAATGCACCAGCTTCGGGCTTCTGGGGTCAGGACATTACACTTCTTGTGTCCCACCTTTCCACACTAGTGGAATGCCCAATGATTTCTTCCAGAAGAGTCTTTCATGGTGAAATTTGATGCTCGCTTGATACCACTATATGATTTCGAAGACTTTTCAAACATAAAATTACCTTAACTAGAGTTTCTTTCATCACTTCCATGGATGGATGAAACATAAATTTCCTCTTTCATTCATGTCAGGATGGATTCAATCCTCAGGGCCTATTTTACTACATCTTCTTAAGTGTTTAGGTAAAGTGTAGGCACTGGAAATATAAGATCTATTTAAAAAACTCTTTTGAAAAATCAATCCTTAAATGGTATTTTCATGGCCATGTAAGGAGGTATGGAACCAATTTAGAAAAATTATAGGCATAATTCAACACCATCTTATCACATTGAAATATGTAATACAACTCCATTGACATAAATATTTTCACAGTATGGGGGGGAAATAGTGAATGAGAATTATTTAAAACCATCCTAGGAAAGTTCCCTAAAAGGTTTGATCTCAATAATGGACTTTTAGTACTCCCAATTTGAGCCCTTGATCATAAATATAGAAAACTTGAGGTTAAAAAAATTGGAAATATCAAACTAGATGAAGATATCCTCAATTCTTTTCAACCATTCCTCCACTTTACTAGAGTCTTGCTACCCAAAAAGTGATAAGGATTCAAGTTTTTAAATTCTTTAATGAAATACTAATACTAAGGATGAAGAGGAAGAACATCATGTTCCATAATTGGGTTAGATAATGAATATGACATAGAGAGAGCTTGATCAACCATAGAGTTTACATGAGGTGAACCACACATAAATCCCTCTTAAAAATCCATTAGGACTTGATGGGGGTGTACTCAAGAAGCAAGAAACCCAAAAAAATATTCAAAAAACTCCATATATTCAAAATCCAAAAATCTAAACAGAACTAATAAATTAATCTCAAAACACTATTATAAAAAAATATCAAATACCACAATACTATAATACCAAAAACCAAAAAAGAAGAATCTTGAAATATCAAATAAGAACCAAACCAAGACTAATCCATCAAAATTTTAAGACACATGATATTTATAATATTTCTTATAAAATCAAGTTAACCATTCCATTAAAACACTATTCAATTTTATGCATCAATTTTTTGTTAAAACATTTTATTAAACATTAATTAACTCATTATTAAAACATTTTTGATACATTTTTTTTTCAAATATGTCAAAATATTTTATCATAAATTTTCTAAAAAAACACTATTAGATAACTTTGATCTATCCAAAACTTCACCCTATCAAGTAAAACATTTATAAACTCTCACTTAATTTTGATTCTTAAAAAATTTAACAAAACCTTATAATATTTTGCATATTAGAACTCTATATTAAGACAACCCAAGGTCTTTATTTCAGAAATAAAATCTAAATGAACCAAACTATCATCAACATACCCTATCAAACATCAATAATCATCTCAAAAAAATATCACGAATGATTTAGGGCCAAAAAATCATAATGAATCGAAAAACAAAAAACTAGTATAAATTAAAACTTTTCATGGTTTGGATGAATGGTTTAGAAAACCATGTGCTAACTTTTTGAAGCTAGTTGGGAGTCATCCATAGGGATTTTCATAGTATGTGCATGGCTTTCCAAATTATGTACTATAATCATGAACCCCTTGAATTCCTTCTAAATTTTACTCCAATGATGGGATATTCACAAAATCACTCACAAATATTAAACAAAATGCATAAATGATCAAACAAGAAGAAAAATCCTCAAAAATATCAAAGAACCAAACTTGAATTTGAGACCTAATCATCCTATAATACCCTAGTAACTCAATCATAATCCCAAGAGGTAGTGATCAAGAACTATACTCATTAGAAACCATTTTATTTTTAATGATCTTATCTATAATATGTTGGACATCCCCAAATAAAAAGGGTTACTTAAGATCCTAGGTGATTGAGGCCCCGTAGGTGTCATTAATTGCACCAAGCATGAGTCAAATTAGAATTTATATTTCCCAAACATCATTAAAGACAAAGGCGTAGTGTGGTGGAAGTGCGGGTTTGAACCCATGAGGATAATGATTATTCAAAGAGAATTTAGGGTTTTCAGACCTTGATAGGAGTCCTTTCGAACAATCTTGATGTTTTGGAGTTTGAATTAATTTCTAATTGGGAATGATTTCAAATAATGAATGAGGGGTCAAGATCAAATTCGAGTATCTGGATAATTCATGGTCTCTAATTATAACTTTGGTAGGGTCTTAAGGCTTAGTCTGCAAAGAAAATAGAGGTCTCTAGTTGAATTTGGTCAATTCACCTTATTCTACCTAGGAAGTGACTATCTGTGATCTGGAGATAGTAACAGCCTCGGTGAATTATGTTTAGATTCTTCGGTCAGAAATTTTAATGGATTAGTGATCATAGTCTAATCTACTTCAATTAGGATAGGGTCATTTTCTTGGTTGTCCCATGGTCAAGTACATTCTCATAAATGGAGTAGACTGTTTAGTTTTATCATGATTACAAATCTACTTAGGTTTACCAAGTTTAGAATTAAAAATTGTAATTAATAATTCAAATACATTGAACTTGATCCCTACCCCTAAGGAATTTATATATCCATATGGGGAGAGGATGAAATTAAATACATAAAATACAGCATGCTTGATATGTTGATTTAAATTACTTTAATTTAAATCATTCAAGGGGTCGGGGTTGGTGAAACAAATAAAAACATGCACAAGGTAAATCACAACTATAATTAAAATAATTAATTGAAAAAAGAAAATGTAAATGAATCTAAATTAGTGAATGATAATTTAAAAGTGTTGAAAAATGAAATATCCATGGCTCTTGGATTGAAAAAAATGTGAAACAAGAATAAATTTCGATTTTAGAGGGGGGGAAGTTCAAGGGAGCTTGTAGGGAGTCGAAGAAGGGGAGAAGATCATCCTGAAGTTCTATGTAATGCTCTTCTACTCCACTATATATATAGATGTATTTCGTCATGATGTGTACCTTTTATCCATGTATATTTTCATGGATTTTTTGATCTCCAACGTCATACACGTATCTCTCATGTATTTATGAAGTTTGATTGGGTACACATCATGTAATGGGTGTTCACGACATGTACCCCACATACAACTGTCTTTTTGCGTGGATCCCTAACAGATTTATCGTTATCTTTTTTTACTAGAATCACATATTTTCTGGGATATAGAAGATGTGTAGTAGCTTTTTTTCCTTTCTGGCATCGTTGCTTGGTCATGACTTGGCTTCACGACTTGGGACAAGCTGTGAACTAATGGTACACGACGTGTACTAACAAATCACGACGTATACTGGTCCATTTTTGCACTTTTTTCCAATCTTCCTTTGAATCCTGTGAATCTTTTATTCCTGAAAAATTGCACACATACCACGTGTATTATAATGTAAATTAATTAAAAACTATAAATAAATGATAGAAAAATGTATATAAAAATTTGTCCTATCACTCCCCCCCACACACACACAAGAACAATTAATTTTCCTCAAGAAATAATGTCTGAACAAGGGTTTCAAAAAGGACAATAAATTTTTAAAAACAAAAAACATTCATTATGTCCATGCAATTAAAATTTGGTGTATGTAGAAAAAGGTCAGCTTCCAGAATTAACCCTTCATAGAAAGTTAGTCATACCTCCTAGTCCATCTTTTCAAAACTAATTGTATTCTTTTAATTATGATCATTTAACTGCTCCTTAAGTGTATACCAATTTGTAATTTAACTCCCAATGATTTTCTCTCATCACTCAGGGTAAACTAAAAGTAGAGGTAGGCTTGTACCCTGATTACATGTTCCTAACTATAGACTTTCACTAGTTCTATCATCTCCAGTGTGTAAATACAATTATAAAATTTAATCATGTGGGCTTCAATAATAGGGTTCTGATGACCCCAAGGATATGAATAGGTAGGTAAAACAGTGAAAATTAGGCATAAAAAAGGGGTAATCTATGAAGTACAATGCATAAGTGTAAGGAAAAGTGTGATAAAGTTCCTCTTTTTTGCTGGTCAAATCCATACTTCATCAGCTCGATTTGGATCCATATATATATGATGTATGTATGTAAAGATGATTTTATTCCTTTTCTTTTTCTTTTTTATATTTTATTTTTTGAAATAAATTTCTATTATAGATCTCACATCCATCACCTAACAACATTTGATCCTTCAAGGGATTCATTGCTCTGGAAAATGGTGTTTTTTGACCTTCCAAATACACAAACAATAAAAAAATTTCTTTTATTTTGTATTTTTGAAAGGAACATAATAGAAATGAAATTCAACAATTGTAGGTATGGATCAAAACCAAGCATTCGGGTAATCACACCATACATTTTAAAATGAAACCATCCCATATTGTTTGAATTACTCCCCCACACTTGTTCAAAGGTATCCTTATGCATTATACAATGAGTAGGGTAGGAAGGGAAATGATCTTGGAATAGATTCATCTTAAAAGTTCATTCAGGGAAACAATGGTTTGAATGAAGGACAGATGCTTGGTGAGTTTAGGGGAAAATGGATATCAAATAGTGACTTAATCATTTTAGATTTATACTTGTTCATTAATCGCTTTGATAAGATCTCAGGGGATGTTTTGGAGGGTTGACATTCCCTAGGTATCTCTCAAGAAATATTCTCAAACAATAATATGAAATTGAAGGCTTAGATTCCTCTCAGGTAGTGAGAATAAAATAAATCTGGAAATCACAATGGGCATAGATCTTAATTAATGGGTCAATTAATCATAATTTCAAAGATTTTAAATTTGAATCAATTTTATAAACTCAGCAATCATTCTGAAAATTCTAATGCTAGAATGAAACCTGGTCTTTAACAATCTTCCACTTAACTTTGTATTTAATTACAAGGGTAAAAATATTCTCAAGTTTAAATCATGCTTATCATTTTGAAAAATTTCTCCTACACAAGTGAGAAAAAATAAAAACTAAAATGTATCACAAGTGAAATTGTGAGAACCACCCCCCCCCCCCATACAAACACACACACACAAACGTAGAAAGGGATAATGTCCCCACTATCCATGAAATGAACATGGGAGTGGTGTAGCATTAATTTTTTTAAATAAATTGAAATGGAATATTTGACAGAATTTAAAAGGAGGGAATCAATAGATCCCTAAAAAAAGTGGTATGCCATGGGGGTTTTCGATCTGTTGTAATGCTAAGTTCAATTCACCTGAAAAATGGGTTAGAGAAAAAATCCTACACTAGATAACAAACATTAGTCCATAGGTATAAACATTTGAATATCTGAGTAAAAGGGTAGGAACACGGAGTAAGAAACAGAGAGAATCATTTTTATTCAATTCATGAAACTTTTACAATGTAGTTCCACGATAGACTCAAAATAAAAATTGAATTGACAAAACAATGATGAATCAAACTAAATACAAGATCAACTATGGGTTGAATCCCATAAAGTGATAACTATATGTCTTCATCTAGATGGGTGGACCTAAATTTTTGACATTGGGTCCACTGGATCAGTTACTCCTTCATCGCGTACAACTATTGGATTTTGTATCTTCAAGTTCTCATGGTTTCTTTGGTGGGTTTATTACCTCCAGTGCAGCAGCTGGAGTGTTAATAAAATGTGGAAATAAGGGAATAATGGGCCATGATGGGTGTTGTTGTTGATGAATCTACCATAAAAATTCATGAAGTTGTTCGAAAATATCAATGACCTGTTGGAGTAGTCATATTTCTAACACTACTAGGGGACTGGACCATCCATAATAGTAGATGATTCGGAGGAGCTAGAAATTTCTAGGAACAAAAATAAAAGATATGACAATAAACACAAAAAATATGTGAAAATTAAATCCCATGTATATTGATATCAAATGTTAGTAAACGGTGGGAAAACATAAATAACATAACTAAATATCCATCCATAGCACATAAAAGTCCCAAAAATCCACAAAAAAAAGTTAAAAAAAGACATCTTAAGGGCTCGGGCCAAAAATTTCCTCCAGCATCATCCCACTACCTGGGGTTGAGATCAATTGTCCATACAAATCAACATCAGCAGTAGCAGTAGTGTTAGTGGATGGAGGGGTGGATGATATGGATGGTTTGGTAATGGAGGTAGGTAAATGGGTTGGGGTGGGTGGTGGTGAGGTACTGATCCGTACATAGGTTGTGTGTCTGGCAGTTGGATTGATAAGTGGTACCTCATGGGTGTTCTCGGTGGCATGCCCCTCCAGGCCTACTCTGTTATGAACTCTTATTGAGCAGCAGGGTTAGTGAGATCTGGGGGAAGGTTAGAGTGGACTGAAGGGGGTGGGGAAATGGTGGAAGATGATGGACCTTTTGGGGTGGGTGGTGGTGGGGTAAAAACTGTGTGATCTATGAAGGGGAGGTATAGATGAGTGAATAATGGGAAAAATTTTGTCTGGATGA
Source organism: Viscum album (assembly GCA_963277665.1). Taxonomy (NCBI): domain Eukaryota; kingdom Viridiplantae; phylum Streptophyta; class Magnoliopsida; order Santalales; family Viscaceae; genus Viscum; species Viscum album. The sequence continues at coordinate 1,505,854,106 of OY728151.1, read as the reverse complement.
AAATATGGTTCATCCAAATATCAAAAAGTGTGGGTAGGGTGGTTATTGGAATGTTTGTGGAGGTAGAAGTAGGGGGAGGAATAGTGGTACAGGTACGGGTGTTGATTGTGGCTGGATAGGGGGTCGACTGTTGCTACTACTGCTGGGTTTTTTTGTGTGGACTCTTGGACTCTTGGAGCCCAAAAATATGTTTCTTCCTCCTTCACCATCACCTTCATCCTGTGAATCATCACAATATCTATTAGTTCGATGGGCTATAGGGATGTGAGGGGTTGTGAGTCATCAAAAACTATGAGGTATCTAGCTAGGTTGGTGATAAAGGATCCTCCCATCAATGTGTCTTTCTTCCTTTGATCCTAGATCTTGAAATATTGAGTGAACTAGGTGATCATGTTGATGGGTGGACCACCCATGGCAGCAGAAAGAATTAGAATTTTGATCTGGCTGATTCTACAGTGAGTCTCACCACGTGAAAACAAGATATGTGCCAAGGCTCTATGAAAGATATACAAGGTCGGACACCACAGCTGAGTCGACTTCACGAGGCAAGGGTCATGATGTGACTGCGGGTCATGGTTGAATAGTGGTCATAAATCTGGAGTAGTCTCCTGAGGTTTCTAGAGCTTAAGTGTGGGATAAACATATGATGTGATGAACTCCACTGTATAGATGCCTATCCCGACTCTGAATTCAGAAAAATCAGGCTTGTGGGGTCTACCACTCAGTCTGAAGCATGGGCGGTTGATGGAGATCTCAAAGGTGGCCAATAACTCTAGGAATAATTCTCGAAAGGTCTCCTCCTAAACATTGATGATTTTATTGATATTTAGATTCTCCAAAAGGATCAGGACAACGTCGGCAATGTTCAACTTGGAAAGCATGCTCATGTACAATGTCTTATTGGTGTGCATGGGATTTTCCAACAGTGGGAGAAGATTAACCTGATTCTATATGTTGGTGAAACAAATCATAGGGTGCAAGTGTAAGTTTTCATCACTGGATGTGGAGGTTGTTTCATCCTTAGAAGTAGTTACAATGCGAGGGCACTTAGTGGCTAGTTGCTTCTTGTTGGAGCCTGGGGAAGAGGATCTATAGGAGGAGGATGGTGAGGGAGCTAGCTAGGGGAATTTTGTGTGATCCATGGAAACAGGGGGATGGTGTGTGGTTTTTGGGTGTAGTGAGAATGAGAGGGGAGTAGTGTTTTTAAGTTTGGAAGAGATGGATAGAGGGCAGGGGTCATGGTTTTGAGGGTGAATGAGAGGGGAGGGTGTTGGTTCGGGTGGGAGGAGGAGAGATTGCGGGATACAAAGGGTCATGGGGGGTTGTGGTGTGAAGTGGTTCATAACCTATGAGTTTATGACCTTCTATTTTTTAAAAAAAACCTGACCATATACAAAACATTTACTTCTAGATCACGTCATATATTGGTAGAAAAAAGGGAAATTTCGGGTGAAAAGGTACATGATGTGAACCCTTGGTACACGACGTGTATGAAACTATTTCTTTCTCTTTTTTTGTGTTCCTTCCTTGCCTCCAACTCTTTCCTATCCAAGACTCTTATAATATAATCTTATTCTAACCTAGTCTAAGATATCCCACCACAGGTTTCCTACCAATAATCACTTCATTTATAGTAAGGATTTTTACTCCATTAAATCTCAAGTGAATTTGAGGCTGATGACACAACCTTCATGGAATGGTTCCTAAAACATCTTTAGTCTTTGACCATTGACTTTAAAGGGTGGTCCTCCTTCTCTTTGAATTTATATTTTCCATATGGAAATACTTGGAAATCCTCAAATGGAATTGACCATCTTGATTTCAACTTACCCTAGAATAATTTAAATATTTAATTAAAAAATATTACTTTATTCTCAGAGATGAAGGTACACCTTGCAATGCATTGGTCATGACATTTATTCATATTTTCTTTATAAATTTTTTCATTTTCAATTGAATATCTCCTTATCTCTTCTAATTCAGTCAACTACACTAACCTTGCTTCTCCATCCTTTTCTGAATCCAGGTTCATCTTCTTGATCACCCAGAATGAACGATGATCCAGATCCACTAAAAGATGATAGGGATTTCCATAAACAAATCAAAATGGGGTTATGCCTATGGGTGTCATATAAGAAATTATGTATGCCTATAGTAAATCATCCAGATTTAGGCTCCAATCATTCCTGCAAGTGTTCACTTTTTTTCTAAAATTTTCTTCACCTCCCTGTTTGACAACTTGACTTGATCACTGATTTGTGGGTGGTAGGGAGTTCCAGTGTTGTATCAAATACCATAACTTTCCATCATTTTCCACACAGGGTGTTTTTTTAAGTGTGTTCCACAATCTATGATGAGTAACTGTCGAAATACAAAGTGTGTGAATATATTTTTTCTAAGAAATTTCATGACTACCTTTTCTATTTCATGAGGTATGGCTTCGGCTTCAACCCATGTTGAGACATAATCCTCTATAGTAAGAATATAATTTCTTCCATGTGACATATGGAACTGTCCAATTAATTTTATGCCCCATATGTCAATAACTTCAACTTTCATAATGGGGTTTATGTTTCATCTCATTCCTTTTATTGATATTTCCTATTCTCTGACATCTATCACATCACTGGAAAACTCCCCTTATGTCTTGATTTAGTGAAGGCCAGAAAAATATACTTTGAAGGATTTTGTCCACTGTCCACTTGGTTCCATGATTTCCTCCATTTGATGACGTGTGACACATTTCAATTACATTCTGTGTTTCTTCTTCTGGAATTAAACATCTGATTAAACCATCAACACAATGTTTGAAAAGTAAAGGCTCATCCCAATAGTAGTTCTTGGCATCTGACATAAATTTATTTTTTTGCTGATACGAGAGGTTTTTATGTAGAAATCATGTTTCAAGATAATTAGACATATCTGAAAACCAGGGCGAGGCCTTGATGCTGAATAATGTCTCATTAAGAAAATCCACTTCAATATTAGTCTCATCATCTTATTTGATGATAGAAAAAGGTAATATAAAGAGATGATCTGTAATTACATTTTCAGTTCCCTTCATATATTTGATACTGATGTAAAATTCTTGTAGAAAAAGAATCCAATTTATAAACCTTGGTTTTTCATCTTTCTTGTTTATCAGGTACTATAGGGCAGTGTGATCAGTATGATAAATGATTTTGTACAGGACAAGATAAGAATGGGACTTCTCAAAAGAATATATGATGACTAGGATCTCCTTTTTCGAAGTTGTTTAATTGACCTAAGCTTATTTCAGCATATGAATCACAAAATAAATTGGGAAGAAGGTGTTTTAAATGTGTTGTTCTAGAACAGCTCCCACAGTAAGGTTGCTAGCATCACACATTAGTTCAAATTATTTTTCCCAATTTGGTGCAATGATAACTGGTGATGCAATCAAACTTTTCTTTAGCATATGGAAGGATTTTCGGCAATCCTCTATGAATTTTAAAGGAATATATTTTGACAATACGTGTGTCAGTGGATGTGAAAATTTATCAAAATCTTTCATGAAACGTCTGTAGAATCCAACAAGCCTGAGAAAACTTCTGATTCCTTTAATATTTGATGATTCATGAATATCTTTGATGACTTTTATCTTTATTGGATTGAATTCAATGACTTCCTTGGAGATATTATGGCCAATTACTATTTCTCCTTGTACCATGAAGTGACATTTCTCCCAATTTAGTATCAGGATTTTCTATGTACAACATTGGGGAACTAACTCCAGATTGCGTAGAAAGACATCGAATGATATCCCATAGATTGATAAATATTCCATGAATATTTCAAGGAATTATTTATCCATATCATGAAATATGTGCATCATGCATCTCTGAAAATTTGTTGGACTATTACACATTCCAGATTACATACGTCTATAAGAAAAGGTATCGAATGGGCATGTGAAGGTAGTCTTTGGGTAGTCTATGGGGTTGACTACAATTTGGTTGTATCGTGAGTATCCATACAATAAATAATATAAATCATTCCCCATAAGTCTTTCTAAGATATGATCCATGAAAGGTAAGGGAAAATTATATTTTCTTTTTTTGAGTTTAAGAATCCGTAGTCCATGCAAACTCTCCATCCAATGATGGTGCATGTTGAAATTAGTTTGTTTTCATGTGTCCTTTATACCATGAGTCCTATTTTCTTTGGAACAACTTAGAGGGGGCTCACCCATTCACTATTTGGAATTGGAAAGATGATTCATGCATTCATTAGCTTCAGTACTTCCTTCTTGATGACCTCTTTCAGTGGTGGTTTGATCCACATCTAAGGTTTTCTTTTTGGATTTTCATTTTCCTTGAGTAAAATTCTATGGGTTAACTCTATAGGATTTATTCCATTTATGTCTTCCACTCCCCATTAAATTGATTCCTTATGTATTTTCAGAACATCAACCAATTTTTCTTATTATTCTTGAGATAGTTCTGAGTTGATAATGATTGGTAGAGAGGATGACTCACTTAAATATGATTACATCGATGTACTAGGAAGAGGTTTCAATTCTAACTAGGGTGGCTGAATGATGGAGAGAATGAAAGGTGGCATGGTGTCTCTTGTGAGTTTTTCAATAAATCTTAATTCTTTGAAATCATACTATTCTTCCTTCTTCAAAAGTAAATTTTCACTCTCTTATTTGATGTCCATGTACTCATATTCCTTTTGAGAGAGAGAGATGGTGTTACAATCTACAGCATCATCTAAGTGTCTGGTAGCCTTAATTAGGCTGAACATTAATTGTTCCTCTCCAACTCTAAAGATCATATGTCCTTGATTAACATCAATTAGAGTATTTCCTTTTTATAGAAATTTTATTCCAAGTATGATAGGGATGTATCCTTATTCTTCCATGTCAAGTATGATAAATTCGATTATAAAAATAAACTTTCAAACCTTGACCAAAACATCTTCAAGAATACCTTGGGGGAATTTTAATGAATGGTCGGCCAATTTTAATGCTACTCTTGTTTCCTTGAGTTATTGGATTATGATCTTATGAAAAACACTCATCGGCATCAAGTTAATGTTGGATCTAATAGAACATAGTGTTCTTCAAAATTTTCACTCCCCCGTCGCATAGGGAATTGAGAAACTTCCAGGATCTCTCATTTTTTGGGTAATTTTCTACTACAAAATAGAAGATCATTATTCATTCAAATAGATGACTCATAGATCTTCTATATTACTCTTATTTGATAGTAGGTCCTTGAAAAAATTGGAATAGATAGAAATATAAGCTATAGCTTCGTAAAATGGTATATTGATATGTAATTGTTTGAACATTTCTAGGAACTTCTTGTATTGAACCTCCTACCCACCTTGTCTCACTCTTTTTGAAAAGGGAAGAGGTGGCTTGTATGGAGGTGGTGCAATATAAAGGGGTTTCTTTTTCTTTTTATGGGTGTAGTTTTCTTCAGTTGGTACTTCCTCTCGTGGTAGTGTAGGAATGGCTTCATCAACTTCTTCTCCTTATTCTTGTTACTTCTTAGGATCCTCCTACGTACTAGATTCATTTAGTTGTTGAAAGTCTAAAACTTTATTGCTTCTCAGTACTACCACATTGGATACTTATATTGGGTATGTCTCAATGTTTCTAGGTAGATTAACTGGTAATCTATCAGTTAAAGTCTTCGATATTTGACCCATTTGAATGTCCAATTCTCTCAAAGAAGATCATTGATTGTGCATATCCATCTCCTGGGTTTTCATCCATTGATCTGTCTTTTTCATGAAGGTAGTCAGTAGATTCTCTAGGATACTTTGAAGTGGTAAATTTTTTTGGTATGGCCTTTGCTGGGTGGGTTAAAATTACTATTGTTGGGGTGTTGGTTGAAAAAATTTGTGGTTGCACTTGCTGATAAACTTGTTATTGTGGTCGTAGCATAGAGTTCATCGGTGGATACCCCAGTATTCTTTGATTATCGAGTTGAGCCTGATCACTTTGCAGTTTAGAATAGCCTTGATTGTTGTGAGGTTGCTTCTAAGTAGGCCTCTGCTGATAATATAGTTGTTATTTCAGAAACGTATGGTTTTGTTGATTGTAATTAACATAATTACAATCTTGTTTTTCTTCATATATTTACTTGCAGTCTTGATATGAGTGTGGTCTATTTCACATTTCACATGATTAAACTTCCATGACTAGGGTAGGGGTTGTGTTTCTAGTATTTGAAAAGATTTGATTTTCTTTATCAGTGTCTCAACTTGCGCTGTCAACTGCGTGTTCTCATTAAATTGGTTGATTCCCTATCATGGTGGTCCATAATCACTATTCCATAGACTGTTGTTTTGAGAGACTTCATCTAAAATCCATCTTCCTTCTTTGGGGGTTTTAAATATTAAACCTCCATTAGAAGAAACATCGATAATGGTTCGTGCCACTGGTTGGAGTCCTTGATAAAATGTCTGAAACTGAATCTAGTTGTTGAGTCCCTGCTGTGGACACCTCCTCATAAGTTCCTTAAATCTATCCCATGCTTCCCATGCATATTATCCATTTACTTGAGTGAAGTTTTTGTTTTCATTACGGAGCTTCTAGGTCCAGATTGTTGGGGAATATTTATCTAGAAATTTTTTGGCAAGATCATACCAAGTCATGATCGACTCGGGAACTTGGATTTTGAACCAATCCTTTTCTCTATATCTTAATGAAAATGGGAATACATGTAATCTTATATCATCATAAGAAAGTCCCCAGTTGTGAAAGGTATCACAAACTTCCAGGAAATTAGAAATATGTTCATGCGGGTCTTCGCTCTGAAGACTAATGAATTTTCCCATATTCTGGATCATATGAATGATTCCAGGCATGATTTCAAATGTGTGGACTTGTATTGGATATAAAACTATGCTTGGAATTTAAACATGGATTTATGGAAGGATATAATCCATGATGGTCTTTTCAGGGTGCATCGGGTGTTCTCTTAGAATAATCTGATGGCTTGGTGGTTGGGTCCCACATGGTTTTGTTTCTCAGCCATTGCTGACTAGAGAAGTGTGAATAAATACCTTTCAATATCAGGATCAAAGTCTAAAGGTTTTGGTGTTTCATGGTTCCTTTAATGGGTCAAGGGGACCTTGGTACATGCACTAGAAATGAAGATGAAGACTCAAGGCTGTTTGGAAACAAAAGAAAGAAAAAGGGTGAGGGAAATGTAATCATAAGTCTTAAAAACTAGAGTTCTTTCAAGAAACGGTGTTGCCTCCCCAGCAACGATGCCATAATTTGATTACGGACCCGAAGGTGTCGTTATTCCCTCTAGGTATGAGTAAAATTATAATTTATATTTCTCAAACATCACAAAGTACAAATGTGTAGTGTATTGGAAGTGTGGGGTCGAACCCATGAGGAGAACGTTGTTTCAAAGGGAATTCCTAGTTTTCGAACCCTGATAGGAGTCCTTTCGAACAATCCTAATTTTTTTTATATTTACTTAATTTCTAATTGGGAGTGATTTAAAATAATTAATGAGTGTTAGAGATCAAATTTGAGTATATGGATAAAGTATGGTCTCTAATTCTAACTTTGGTAGGGTCTTGAGGCTTATTATGTGAAACAAACAGAGGTCGCTAGTTGACTTTGGTCAAGTCACCTAGTTCTACCTAGGAAGTGACAATTCCATGATTGGGATATAGTAACAACCTAGGTGCATTAATTTTGGATTCTTAAGATATAAATTTTCCTAGACTAGTGATCATATCCTAGTATACTTAAATCATTATAGGGTCATTTTCTTGGATGTCCCATGGTCAAGGATGTTCGCACAAATGGGGTAGAATATTTAGATTTATCCTGATTACTAATCTACTTAGTTTTACCAAGTTTAGAATTAAATTTTTAATTAAGAATGTAGATACATTAAACTTGATCCCTACCCTTAAGGAATTTAGCTGTCCATATGGGGAGAGGATTCAATTAAATACATAAAAGATGGTAATATTGATATGTTGATAGAAATTACATGAATTGAAATCATGCAAAGGGTTGGGGTTGGTGAAAGAAATGAAAGCATGTACAAGGTAAATTAGGACTATAATTAAAATACTTACTTGAGAAAAATAAATGGAAATGAATCTAAATGTGTAGAAGGGAATTTAAAAGCATTGAAGAAAGAAATATCCATGTCTCTTGGATTGATACAAAATGTGAAGAATGAAGAAATTTTGAGTTTAGAGGGGGGAAGGGTGAGGGAGATTACAGGGAGTCTAAAGGAGGGGAGAAATTCGTCCTAAAGTTCAATATAATGCTCTACCACTCCATTATATATATATTCATATTTTTTCATGACGTGTACCTGAGGTAAATGGTGTGTACCTTTGATACACATAGATTTCCATGGATTTTGGGATCTTCAGCATGGAACACATATCTCTCATAGATTTATGAATTTTGACTGGGTACACATTGTGTACTGGGTGTTCACGATGTGTACCATGCCTCCAGATGTCTTTTTCCGTGGATCCCTTGTGGATTTCTCGATATCTTTTTTGACTGTAATCACATCATGTTAGGGATGTACACGACATGTAGTGGATTTTTTTTTCTGGATTCATGTCTTGGTCACATCTTGGCTTCAAGACTTGGGATAGGCTCTGAACTGAAGGTACATAATGTGTACTAACGAATCACGATGTGCACTGGTCCATTTTTTTACTTTTTCTACCTATAATCCTTAGAATCCTATGAAGATTTTTATTCCAATGAAATTAGACACATACCATGTGCATTATCAAGTAAATTAATGAAAAAATATAAATAAATGATATCAAAATTTATATAAAAATTTTGATTATCACTAGGACGTATTAAGAACCTAGGATATGATTCCATTTTATCACAAACCAACTTTGGGCCACCCCTAAACTGAGAACCTGAGATAGACTGAGGCATATTTGAGGGGAGTTCCCAATCCTCTAGGTCTGGAAACAAGTTATAAGAAATCAAAAAAACTTCTAAAGGGGTGATTTCACCTAAATAATAAATATAAATAAAATAGGATCCACTTGGAAACCTAGTGTCTTCATTCTATACATTGGATGAAAACACCCCCAAATAAGAAATTACAAAATAAAAATGAAGCTAAATGTGTCATAAGAAAATAAATTCAAGGAATAATAATTATCAATACAAATGAATAAAAAATAAAACTAACATTTATTAAATTTTAATACATAGAAACAAAAAAATCAAGGTGTATAGTGAAAAGTGGAAAGAAGAAAAGTATGATACATAAAATAATGCCAAAATAAAAAAATGAACCATTATCTCAACCATTGTCTCCATGAACTGAGTGAAACATGTTCACTATTTGTGACCTTGTACCTGAAATAAAACCTAACGAACATCTGTTATAGCACAATGGAACCTGATAAACCTATAATGATGATAGGCATGAGCTATATAGCCTAGTAGGAAACCACCCATCGATCCATGCACACACTTCAAAAGTAAAATTTTGTCCTGTTAGTTTGAATATGTGTGTGTGTGTAATTATAAATGAGGATTTCACTTTTAAAAGAAAAAAATAATTAGTTACACCTATAAATCCAAATCATTAAAATAGTGAAATAGAAAGAGTTAAAGAAAAACATTGTTTTTCTAAATAAAAGGTTAAAAAACCAGAGTTATTATTTTAAAACCATTTATATCCTTTACTATTGAAAACATTAGAACATAGGTAATTTGGAAATGCCACATCATGGGATCCTAGAAGCTCAGGGGACAGTCAAGGAAAATTCTATTCAAACAAATATAGAAAAAGACCAGCATCATATAATAAAAAACATCTGTAACACCTAGTATTACCCTCATTGGAGTAATTAAGGGCCATAATCCCATAAGTAGAGTAAATAATATCTCAATTCCACTATCCAGATAATTATCATAGATAGTGAAGCATGTCTACCTAGAATTTCCACCTAGAAACCTATGCTTACCCATTAATTGGAAATGGAGGTGATTATTATAGTTACTACATAACAATATATAATAAAGAACACAAAAAGGTCACATGACCACCTTTGACCACATAAAAAGAAACATATTTGATTCCATAAAGTACAAAAAATATAATACATAAGACCCTTCACTAATAACCATCACATATATAGTATAGTGACCATTTATTTTCCAAAATACTTGGGGAATATTTCAAGAGGTTTTCATTTTTGAAAGAAATCATGTGGAAAGTGTTATTCGGGACTCATGAGAATTTCTTATAAAAAAAGTAAAAAAATACATTTCCAAAATCAAAATAACCTTCATAAAACAACTATCAATTTCAAATATCCAACCAATCATTTATATCAACACTTGTTAAGCATGGATTTCAAAAATATGCTTTATGCTTTGAAACCAAGGGTAACCTTGGGAAAATTTGATGAACCTTGAAGAGAAAAATATTATTTTCATAATTCTTACTTTTTAAACATGATATAATATCTATAACAAATTAAACATACATTTAAATAAATGAGAAATCATATTTCGATAATTAAAGAATTATGAACGAGGTCACCCACCATAAACCATGTATCTTCTAAGAAAAACGATGTTAATCCTCTCAAAAAAGTAGGGAGAACCTTAAAATATCAAGATGAAACCAAAATATTAAAAATAAGTAATTAAAATTGAGCTAAAAAAATCCTTAGGCCACTAATACCTCACCGACCATGAATGAGAGAAGGAAAACAGATAAAGAAGGAAAGATGTTTGAAGAGGATTTCCTAAAAGATTGGCCTTGAATCATAAAGAACACTAAGAATAAAAAAAGGGAGGAATTGAAATAGATAGGGAGATATATTGGGGTTTCATGATCCAAAAATGGGAAGAGTGGGTGTGTTTATGGGGTGTAATTATAGAGGGGTGGAATGGTAAAATCAACAATTTAATGACCAGAGAACTTCACGTGGTTTGGTTATATGGTTGACCAAACCATGTGATCCTCACTAGAGGTCTTGGGGAATATAACATAGGTAGGTTACATGGTTTGGTTGACCATGAACCAACCATGTAATTTGGAACTGACACAATTATAGTATTATCACACAGTTTCTATATGGTCAGTAAAAAGTGTGTTCCTTAATCATGTTATATGCATTTCCCCTCGAAAAAACTCCAAAATTCAATAAAATTAAAACCAAAAGGAGGGAGAAATAATATAAATGAGAAAATAAATAAAATTATTGAGTAAAGAGAGGTCATGGTGTGATAATTCTCCCCGCCATTACACTTTATTTTCCTGAAAAGACCAGAAAGATCGATTGATCAAGACTAGGACTCAATGATCAATTTCTTCAAAATGAGACAAACCAAATGATCAAAGACTAAAGAACAAAAATACTATGCTCAAAGAAAAAGTTCAATAAGCATTAAAGAAATATAAATTAATAACACACATTCCCAATTATGATAATAAGTCACCTCAAACCTCTAAAGATCGACACAACTAAGGTATCAAAACTAACAAAACAACTTGTAAAGGGAGAAGGATAACTTCCTTATAAAAGATCTCATAAATAAGGATTACCCTAACCCAACAATACACATATAAAATGGGAACTACTAAAAAATCTTAAAATATTTGGGAGCATCGATAACACAATCAAAAATCCACAATCCAAAAATTTCCAAACAGCTAAAACAAGGGTTGGGTCAGGTAGGGATAAGGGACTTACCCAATAACAAGATACCAAACTCTAATATAATGAATAAGGAGGAACACACATCAATACTAACAAAATGTTCCTCTATTATGGTCTCCCCACCGTATTAGGAACTTATTCTCGCTCAAATTTACCCAAGAGAAGAAGGTAAGACGGTCCTTGTAGTTTAGCTCGGGTTATCGAATCCACAGAGACTTAAGAAGAAACCTATAGACACGTACATTCTATGGACTGTTTTTGGATATGAAGTGGCCAAATTGGATTGATTTTTGATGGGTTTGAAAAATATCTAATAGATTTAAGTGAATTCAATTTAAAATAATGAGTTGATCCTAGGTTATCGCTCGGGGTGGATTGGATGAATTACTTTTTTAATGATTTCAATTTCTTAAAATTGAGATGGATTCATTTAAGAAGATGAAACGAAATAATAACTTACTATTTTAATTCCTAAAAAACCTAATACTAATCACCTATACACTTGAAGGATCAAATTTTTGAGCACTCCAAGGTAGAGGTTCGTATTAGCACTTGAATGTGTGACCTTAAATTCAATAAGGATGAAGATGTTTTAAAATCATCAAATAAAAATCTCATTTAAAAGAAGTGATTTTCTATTAATAGATTGATAAATAACATCCAATATATCCCCTTTCTACTCCCTTGGATCAACCCATAAAATAGTTAGCCCTCCATTGATGACATGTCTTCAATGGAAGCGGGAAGTAGACTTACAAAGGTGGAATTGAAGAAGTAAAAACAACAACAACAAAAAGATCACTCCTCCGTTGTGTGATAAATATCACAAGGTTTGGTATGAAAAATTTCACACCTTGAACAAACGGTATCAAAGTGATAATGATAAGAATAGAATAATAAGAGAAGAAGAACTTTTATTAAGAAACTAAGGTTAATTAAGATATTACATACATGAGAAAGAAATGCGATTACAAACACAAAGCGGCGGCATAACACTACAATGAAACCAAGCACAAAAGATTTCCAAATCCTTCACCACCACTGCCTTAAATAGTCATTTTGGGAGGCTTGGGCCGAGACTCCAATAGTATAAAGCATCTCAATTAATTTTGGTAGGCCATAGGTGGTGGAAAGCTTTGGGAATTTGAACTTTTCCACATTTGATCCGAGGTGGAAGCCAGCTTTCCTTCACCGAACATACGCGTCTGGAAGACATTCTAGAAGGCCGAATCAGAGTGAGCCATAGAAGAAGAAAATGTAGATCCGGATGTCTTATAATCTCCTGTAAACTTTGGGCCCATTTGGGGTTGGGGATTCCGAGATATGATCACATTAGTGGGATGTTTTTCTGGGCCGCAGAATCTGGCCCAGAATTGTATCTCTAACTTGGGCCGCCTCAATGACCACCATAGAGGCAGAATTAGCATTGTATCATGAAGAATGATTTGTTCCTATACATGTCTTATATCATACAACGATATTTGGGATTAATTGGGCCTGTATGTTGGGCCCAACAGTCTCATCAGTGGGCTGGTGTCCAATCTGCCTTCTCTAGAATTGCTTCCTTTCATTGCCAAATATCTCCATCACCCTCCATGAATTATCCATTGATACCTGAATGAAACATGTTCATATTAGAGTATAGATCAATTATAAAATTAAAATATGTATAATCAGATGAATAATTTAATACTTTAAATGATGTTCAAAAATGTACCACATAATAGTGCATTTTAAGAAGGTATTACAATCATAATGTGAAATGATGTTAAAAGTGTAAAATGCACTAAAATGGTGTTTATGAATAATAAAGAATATGAATATTATATATATTAACAATTAATATTAGCCTCATTTAGTGGCTAATCAGGAACCCTCATTGATCTATAACTACTAAAGCCGAAAGTGTCCCATGAAACCCTAACAAAGCTCAAAAAAAAATAAGAAGGAGAAGCGCCTAAAACACTACCATCAAAATTTAGAATAACTAAAATACATTTTTGCCATAAAAATTTCCACAATCTAAAAAAAACATCATCACCCCAAAAAAACACTAATATAAAGGATCATAATACATAAAAATAATCTTAAACATTTGTTGCATCAACATCAGGCTTAGTAGGTTAAACCTGGGATCCTCTAATAGAGAATATCTGGTTCCAGCTCTATTATGACAGATGATGTCCCAGGAGACCATGGATATTACAGGTCTTGGGTTCCTCGTAATAATAATACTTCTTGTGTCCAACCTTCCTACACTAGTTTCACACCTAATTATTACTTTGGAAAGAGTCTAGTGTGACTAGATTAGATGACCACTTGATACCACCAGCAAATTTCCTAGACTTATATTGCTTATCTTTCCATTTTCTAGAGATTCTTCCACCCCCCCCCCCCCGATATAGGTGAAATATCAATCACCTCTGAAATTCCTGCCAACTTGGATTCAATCATCATGGAATGTTTTACTATATATTTATATGTGTTGAGTCCAGGAGGAGGTACTAAAAACAGAATATATTTTTTAAGACATGTTTTAAATAACTGAGCCATTAACATTTCATCCATGTATAAGTAAGGGAGGTATAAAACTAGCTCATAAAAATGACATGAATAATTAAATATCTCTCTATAACCTTTTTAGTGGAAATAAAACTCCATTTTCTTCAGTATTTTAATATCATTTGAGAAAAACTAAAAAATGAACATTGACTTAAAACTATCCCAAGAAATGTGCCTAAAAGGTTTGATCTGGATAATGGACTCTCACAAATCCTAGCTTAATCCCTTGACCAAGATAGTAGTAAACTTGATCTTAAGGGACTTGGGAATATCTAGCTAGAAAAAAATATCCTCAATGTTTTCAATCCCTTTATCAACTTTCCAAGTGTCTTCTTGCCCAAAAAATGAGAAGGATTCTAGTTTTTTAATTTATGAATGAAATCTATATACTGAAAAAGAAATGGAAAAGCATTATTCTCTATAAATGGTGTAGCTGTAGAAGACATCTCTAAGAAATATTGATCAAGAAAAGAAATTAAATGAGGTGAACCACCCATGGATCCCTCTTATAAATCCATTAGGACATAATGGGGGATACTCTAGAAGAAGAAAATAAAAAACACAATAAAAACACTCCAAAGATTCAAACTCTATGAATCCAAAAATAACTAATAATTAAATCTCAAAACACCATTTAAAACAACTCTAAAATACCATAATACCATCAAACCAAATACAATAAAGAAATCCTAAAATGTCAAATAAACATAAAACCAATACTCATCCATAAAAATTTTAAGACACATAATATTACAAATATTTCCTAGATAATCACTTTAAACATTCCTTTAAAATGATGTTCAATTTAAAAAAAACAAATTTTTCCTTAAATTTTTTTACTGAACTTTAATTAATTCATTATTAAAACCTTTTTCCCATGGATTTTCAAAATATGTCAAAATAAATTCTTAAAATTTTCTTAAAAACTCACTCAAGGTATTTTAACCAATTTAAAAAAAATTATCTCTGTTAAATAAAAAAAAAATTATAAACCCTAACTTCATTTTTATTCTTAAAACATTTAACAAAACCTTATAATATTTTATAAATTTCAACACCATTTTAAAACAAAACAAGGTTTTATTTTGGTAATAAAACCTAAATGCACCTTAACATCATTTACATCCCATATCAAACATCAAAAATCATCTCAAAATAATATAAATAATGATTAATAGAAACCAAAATCATAAGGAATAAAAAATAATAAAATATTTAAAAAATAACTATTGCATATGATATAGTCACAAGGTTTGAAAGACCATGCACCAACTGTGAAAATCTCACTAGTATTCATCCAAAGGGGTCTACATGGCCTATGTATGGTTTTCCAAACCATTAATAGTAACTTTTTTCCACCTAAATTCCTTAAAAATTTCATTCAAATTCTTAGAGCTTCACAAAATAACTCATGAATCTTAAAAAATTGCATAAATGATCAAACAAGAACCAAAAACCTCAAAAACATCTGGTAACAATAGTCAAACTCAAGAACTAATCGTCTCAGAATACCTTCGTAACTAAAGAGTCATCACAAGATGTGGTCATTAGGGACCTTTCTCATGACCACATGCTTGGATTCTAACAATCCTATCTCCAATATACCAAAAATCCCTAAATAAAAAGGGATACTCAAGAACCTACTCCCTCTTATAAAACTAGGATTTGATATCATTTTTTCATGAACCAACTTTGGGACACCCCTTAACCAAGCACCCAATCTAGACCATGACATGTTTAATGGATGTTCTTGATGCCCCTCGGCTAGAGAAAAGTGTTTGTGCATCAAATAAATACCAATAGGAATGAATTTTATAGAAATATAAAGATAATGGAAAAGGGTTCCACTTGAAAACTCAGCATGACCATTCCATACAATGGATGACCATGCCACAAAATAAGTAGTTACAAAATATAAATGAAACCAGATGTTGCATAAAAAATTAAATGAAAGGGGAAATAATAATCAAGAACAATGAATAATAAAACCAAAAAAATTATATTATAGAGTGAAAAAAAATAAAACAACGTATATAGTGAAAATAAAAAAAAATTGAGAAAGTTAATACATACAATGATATCAATATAAGAAAATAAACAAAACCTCAAACATTATCTAATTGTGTTGAGAGAAACTATTTCACTAGTCACCTCCTCATTACCAAACTAAAACCCATATAAAATCCTTTATAGATCAATAGAACTTTATAAACCTGTAAAGATGATAGGTGTGAGCAATACAGCCCAGTAGGAAACCACCTTTCAATCCCTATACTCACTTTAAAACTATTTCTTGCGAGTTTCGAAATAATTATATAAATGTATGTATGTAATTATAAATTAGGTTTTCACTTTTCAAAGAAAAAATAATGAGTTACAACTTTAAAAACAACATTTAAAAAAGGTAATGGAAAAGGGTTAAAGAAGAATATATTTTCTATATAAATAAAAAGGTAAATAAATAGAGTTGTCGTTTAAAACCCATTTATATATTTTATTATTGAAAATATTTATGCAAATGTAATTTTCAAAAACCACATCCTGGGAACCTAGGAGATTAGGGAAAAATCTAGGACAAAGATATATGAACTAATATAGAAAATACCAACACTGTATAACATAAAACCTAAACTAGCGCCTAATATTACCCTCACGGGCCTAACTAAGGGGCACAATACCATAAGTGGATAAAAATATTATCTCAGGTCCACTATCCAGAGCATGATCATAACTATTGTAGTATGTGTACCAAGACTATCCACTAAGACACATGTTTTTACCAATGGATCAAAAATATAAATGAGTCTAATAGTTACTATATAATAATATATAACAAGAATCACAAAAAATTCACCTGCTCACCTCTGATTCCCTCACAAGAAACAACCCCGAATCCATCAATTAAATACATAATAATATTCTTGGTAACCATCACATACATATTTTAGTACCCATTTATTTTCTAAAAACAATTGGTTCATGTTTCCAAATGTTTTAATTTTTGAAATAAATCATTTGGAAAGTGCCATTCAGGCCTCATGAGATTATTTTAAAAAACCAATTAACAAAACATGTTCCCAAAATCAAAATACCCTTCATAATCCAACTATAGATTTCATAGATCCAAATAGAAATTTATAACAACCCTTGGTAATCATGGATTTCCAAAATATTTTTTACACTTTGAAACTAATGAAAGTACCATACACATTTATGATCATAAAATAGAACAATATTATTTTTTCAAATCCTACTAGTTATACTTGATTTTATTTCTAAAATCTATAAAACATGAATTTAAATCAATAAACAATAAAATTTTTAAAAATAAAGATATATATATAAGATGCCACCAACCTTAAACCATGTTTCTTCCAAGAAAAAGGTGTTAATCCACATCAAACAAGTATAGAGAAACTTAAAATATCAAGAGGAAACCAAAATAAAATAAATACCTATTTAAAACTAAGGTACAATGAAACCCTGGGACATTGAGAGCTCACTAGGAAAGAAAATATAAGGAAAATAAGGAAGGAGGTAAGAAAAGAGGTTATAAAAGAATTACCTTGAATGTTTTTCCTTGAATCTTGAATTAAACCATGAAACCACCAAGGGTGGAAGTTGAATCAATAGGGAGTTATCTTAGGGTTTATCCATGTGAAATAGAGGAATATAGGGTATGTTTTTGGGCTACAAGTGTTGAGGGGAAAATGATAAAATCAAATCTTTAATGAATTTGGTTCTTTTCGTGGTTGGGATGCATGGTTTTCCAAACTATGGACCAACCGTGAGAGCCTTATTTGATGTCCTAGGACACAATTCATGGATAGGACATACATTTTGGATAATATCATGTCAACCATGAAATTTGGAATTGGAATAACTACAGACCAATCACATGGTTTCCATGTGGTTAGTACAAACTTTTCACCTTAACCATGAGAAATGCCTTGTACCAACCCTCCCCCCCTCCCCCCCCCCCCCACTCTAAAATTCATGAAAATTCAACCCAAAAGTATAGATAATTGTAGACTCAAAAATAAATAAAATAATAAATTAAATCAAGTTCAAGGTGTAATAATATGACTAGAATATATCATACATTACAATATCATCCCAAACACAACATTTGTGTATAGGTTTTGGGGAATATAACCTCCAATATCCCACTTTCACTAAAACCCCATAAACATAGTTTTACTTCCCCATATATTATGTCAAATACAACCACATCCAAAACTCTTTTGGACACCTTCCAAAATACTTTTTGTGAGCCATCGTCAACTTCAAAGTGTATTACATCATATGTAACCATTTGAAAGAAGGAGATATAAGATGGATATTGATGATTTTATTTTCTATAAATATATTTTTTGGTTTATAAATTAATTTAAATAATAAGGTATATGTTTTAAAGGAAATTTAAAGTTTCCAATTGTTTGAAAAAAAATTGGGTGTGGAACTTCCAAGGAAGTTCAAATTTATTTTTCCAAAGGAAAGGCATGGATCCCACGCTAGTGTAAATATGTTTATACTAGTGTGGTTGAAAACCACTCTAAGATAGTAATTTCATGAAATTTTTGTGTTTTTCTTGTTTAGAGTTCTGTGTATGTCTTTTTCACATTGGTTAGAAGATTCATACTAGTTAGAGGCACCATGTAAACAGAGTTATGTGAATAATGAAGAATAACAATTAGATCATGATTTTTTATGATAATGGAGGGTATTTTCTATAAATACTAGTTAACCCTTTTAATTAAAAACTAAAAAATATTTAGAGTAGTATTATAGTCTCTCCTTTCACATAATTATCACCTAATTGAAGACACTTTTATGAACTAGACTTGAGTGAAACATCTAGGAAAAGTAATATGTGTCAAGATAATTCCATGTGAAATAACTAAGAGAACCTAGTAAAGAAATAGGGGGTTAAATGAAGTATGTTACAAGAATATTATTATTGAATAAGGTTTAATGAATAAAATTTCATGAATATTGTATATTGAATGAATTTCAAAAGACATATATAGGATAACTCACTTGAGTAAAGAGAGTTTTGAGAACCGTACTTGGGATAACTCCCTTGAGAAAGGGTTGTTGCACAAACAATACTTGAGAGAACTCAACTTAGAAAAGTATATGCCTAAAGGGAATTAATAAAAATATAATTTAATTAAGATACTTTATAAAAAGAACTTGAAATAAATTTTCTCAGTGAAACCTAAGTAAAATAACTTACTAAAATTAGTATTTTGATGAAGAATTACCAATGGGTGTCCATGAGATAGTAAATTACATTGGAGAATAATACTAAATAATTAAATATGTAAATAAAATC
Source organism: Viscum album (assembly GCA_963277665.1). NCBI lineage: Eukaryota > Viridiplantae > Streptophyta > Magnoliopsida > Santalales > Viscaceae > Viscum > Viscum album. Next base: position 1,505,834,527 of record OY728151.1, on the reverse strand, counting down.
ACACATTATTGATTATATGGAAGTGATACTAAATTCATTTAATTGAGGAAAACTTCATTCAAAGCAGTGAGTAAGGAGAGGTCAACAAAAGCGATCTGATAGAGGTAGTGCACTTATCCTTAAATCAAATCATAAAGGTAGTGATACTTGAATGTATTGGACATTAATGAAGAATTTTATCCACCAAAATAGTGAATATTATTCAATTATTTTGAATTAAAAAAATGTTGTTTGTATTCTCATTGGACTACCCCATAGTGGTGAACCTAGTAAAATTGTACGATTTTGTTTTAATTTCTGTATTTTTTTGTGATGGTGGTTAAACTACCTATGATAGGTTTAATGAGATCTACCCAATATTAGAATAATATTTTAAAATTTTGGGACCCTAATTTACTCCTCCCCTCTAAGAGTGTCCCAGGTTGCAACAAGTGATATTATATAAATTATACTGACTTTAAATGTGTTCTATGAAGTCTATCCCAATGGAGAATACGATTAGTGTAAAAGGATTTATTCTATCTAATGGGGGTAACAATTAGATTTGGAAAAAAAGATGAAATCGTATCTTCTATCTCTTGGTCTAGAAGCTCTATCGACCACTATTAATGGGATTTAAGTTAGTGATACAATGGGACAATCTATGACTAAAGCTGGTCGAAAAAAATATTTATGTGGATTATAAATGTCAATGTTCTCTAACTAGTGCCATGTATGATTAGATTTATATTAAAGTTATGGGTTAGGTTGAACTAAGGCCAAGTGGGATAAACTAGCCAATATATATCAAGGGGATAGAAAGGTGAAGGATGTTAATCTTCAAGTGTTTCACAATAAGTTTGATGATCTAAAAATGCATCCGGATGAAAACTTGTGAAGTTTATTCAATCATGTTACTAAAGTAATCAGAGTGATTTAAGGGCTATAGGAAGAAGTGAAATATATCAACATGGTTAAGAATATTTTGTGATGTATTTAACATAACTATAATCAAAAATCATCATCTCTTGAGGAGTGAGATTTGAATAAATTATCTCTTGATGATCTAATAATCATTTTACCAGATTATGAGATATATGTAAATATTTAAGGAAAGCAAAGTAACTGAAATAATGAAATGGAATTCAATAAAATATAAAAAAATTACATCATTGAAGGTGGTGATGTTGAAGAGGGTTTGGATAATGATTCAAATCCCTTGTGGACAAAAAATTCAAGAGAGTAAAAGGTTGATTCAAAGGAAAGTTACATGTATAATGCTTTAAATGTGGTAAAGTTGAAAATATTTCAAAAAGGTGACCAAGAAGGTATGATGGTGAAGAAACTAAGAAAAAATTCATATAGAATCCTTTATAGAAATTACCTCTAAGAAAAGACTCTAAAATATAAATTTTATCTAGAATAAAGTTTCAAAGAAAAAGCTTATTGTGAAAAGAAGAAAATGGTGAAGAAGGATATTTTAAGGGAAACTGAACAGAATTCAAATTAGATATAGTAGATGATTTGATAGAAAATATTTAAAAATAATAATACCTAAAGGGATATAACTATGAACCAAAATATGTTTTCAATCACAATATGTAACTTTAAGGGATCTAGATGATATTAGTATTCAAAGGGTGAATAATTGAAAAATTAATGACTTTTTGATAGAATCAACCAAGTATATGGATCATATTGAGGTGAAAATTGATCATCTATAAATGGAGTTGGGAAACAAACTACCCAATCATGGAGACTCAAGAGGAGAAATGGAACTCATATTGAATATTGAATAATTGAATAAGGTGATTGATGATATTAATTCTTGTGTGGGAAGTGGAATTAGAAAGTATAATATTATAAATAATTTTTTTTCACTCAAAAAATAAAATTTTAATCGAAGGTTAATTCAAGCGAGGAAAATAAGAAACCATAATTTATATAGTTCTCATATCCAAATTTTTTGAGAGATCCAAGAAAGGAAGTAAAATTAATGATAAAATTATGGATGATAAGGGGTCGATATACATGAGAAAATGTGGGATTGGATTGGATATAGATTCATAAAAGTATAGAATTATGAAATCACATGGAAGAGAAAAGAATATGGTTAATGCTGTGGGTACCAACATTGAGACATCAAAAATTTATAGTATGGAAATTCAAGTAAATGGAAAGCATAGGATTGGGAGTTGTCCTCAATTTTTGAATGATCATTAATAAGAAAGGAATAACTCAAATGTTATAAAATAGATAAGGGATATTAGTTATAGGAGGTTTCCTCTCATCAATTTATAGTTTTTTGGATCTCTAGGACACACCATATTTAACTATGAAGAACTAAAAAATATATTTAAGAAGTGATACACCTAGAAGTAAAAAACAATTATGACGAAATCATATCCTTCAACTCTCATAAGAAATACTTTATATGGTTTTTTATTTTAATTTTCTAATTATGGACACAAATCTATTGATTGTAAACATAGAAGGGGTGGAAAATTTCATCATGGAGATTAAATACTGATGAATACAAAAAAAATAAAAAGATTCTATAAAAGAAGAGAAACCACTATAATATGATGTTCAATATAATTACACTACTCATGGTAGAAATAAATATTATTATCCATCATATTACACTACCCAACCTAGAATCTCATGGAAATAAAATGGAAAATAAGGTGAAAACCAATCTATCTAAAATCATGCTCAAATCAAAAAATAATAGCAGCACTAAGATACTTGATAACGAGTGCTCATTATATATGACTCGGAATGAAAATATTTGGAAAATTTTGCAGGGAAGAATTGATATAATTATTCTCATTGGAAATGATGATGCTCTAAAGATTAAAGGGATTTGAAATAACCACTTTTCAAGTAGTGAGATCAAGAGTACTAAAGTGTTATATGTTGGTGGTCTAGGATATAACCACTTTAATTTAAGTCATCTCTGGGAATCTAGTATTGAGGTTACATTCAATTAAAAGGGGTTTTTGATGAATAAAAAATTTGGTAACTCACTTTTGAGATGAAGGAGGATGAGTGGAAATCTATATCAAGAATAAAGTTATGAAAACACATGTCTCCTTACTATTTTTGAAAAGAATAACTTGTGGAATTTGATATTAAGCCATATTCCCCAATAGAGAATGGATAATCTATCCAAACTAAAGTCTTTTATGGAGATACAAAACTTGAAGTGAGATCAAGAAAAAACATGTGAATCATGCATAAGGGAGAAATGGTTTTAAATCCTTATCGATCAAAAAAACAAAAAGGATGCAAAATTTTCATGATGTGGTCCACATTCAAATGTGTGGTCTCATTAATATATCTAGAACACATTGAGAAAGATATTTCATTATTTTAATTGATGAATATAGTGAAATTTCATGTTCCATATTTATGAAAACAAATAGATAGGTCATGGAGTGAATGAAGAGGTATATAATAATAGTTGAAAATGAGACAAGGTGAACAATGAAAACATTATGATCATATAATGGGACTGAATACACATCCATTTAGTTTAATAACTAATTAAAAAATTATAGAATAACATTATGTTTCATCTTCAAGAACTCCACAGTATAATATATTCATTGAATAAATAAATTTAATGGTGAAAAATATTTCAAGACATTACTTATTAAAGGTATAATTAATCACTTCAATTGGAAATTGGAAGTATAAGTTGTGTTATACACTCAGAATTGGCCATTGTTAATCCCAAGGGAGGATTAAAACCCTTTAAAATGTGGTATACTAAAAAGACCTTGCTAAAAAATTTCTAAGTTTTTGGAAGTAGATGCTACATCCAAAAATAAAATAAGGAATTTAGGGAAATTATTGTGATGTAGCTAATAATGGAGTATTCATAGTCTATGCAATAAAAATTAAAGACTAAAAATTCTATAATAATTGGATAAGATAAATTTTGGAAAGAAATGAAATCGTGGTTGTTGAGGACGAATAAGTGAAGAATTATATAGGTTGAAACACTAACATATTCTATGAATAATAAGAGAAATAAAATGAAGTTGGTAAAAATATAGAAGTTTTACAGAGTTTTACAAAGGATGAGGACTCTATGTCTTAATTAAATAAGGAAATAATTACTAAAAAAGTGAAATTGGAAACTAGAGGCAAAACAAAAGAATATAGGTATATATGTACAACATAATAGGGGATAGATTTTCACCAAGAAAAAAAAGTATAATTAGAAATATAGTAAATTTAAATCTATTTTCCACAGTGGAACCAACCTCATTTGATGAAGCAGTAAAAGATGATTCATAGGTTAAGGTCATGAATAAGGAATTGGATCGAATTGATAAGAACTAAAATTGAGATCTCATTTAAAGGATAGAAAATAACAAAGTAATTATAATGAATTGGTTCTTTAAGATAAAATATAATGAGGATGAAAATGTGATCAGAAAAAAGGTGCTCTTAGTATGTAAAGGCTATGGTTCGATTGAAGGAACATTTTCTCCAATGTTAATACTAGAGTAGATTGGTATATTTATAGATAATAAAGTTAAAAATGGATTGAAGTTTTATAAAATGGATATTAATCATGTAACTCCCGAAGCTTCCATGGTACATTTCTCTTTGAATAATACAGTAGCGTGTGTTGTACGCAACTTTGAGTTCTAACACACCACAACTAATCAAACTAACTGTTATGAATATTAATACCCAATTTTTGAAATTTTATAAATTTTATATTTCAAAATGACTTAATTTTTGGATTCTTAATATCGAAATTAGCTTAAGGTGAATTTTTTGTATTTTTTCTGAAAACATTCAATTTTTGATGAATAGTGAAAAAACATTGTGTTATAGTTTAAAACCGAATTTTTATAATTATTTATTTTATTTAAATTTATTTTAGGTCAAAATAGATACATAATACCTATATAAGTTCAATGTAATTCATTGGAGTGAGTTTATAATAATTTTAGATATATAAAAATTTTATTGAACTTTTCACCGTCTTTTACCCATCTCCTAGAAGAATTTTCAAATTCACGTAAAACATAATTTTACCTCTTCTAAGAATGGAATTTCGAAAATCCGAGAGACATAGTTAATATCAAGTATTAAAATGTGGTTCAATAAGATAAAAATATTTTTGGTGAATAGTAATTTTTACTTTTATTTACCACGGTTAAATGTGAATAAGGTAATTAAGGGTAACAATGATATTATTATTACCCTAACACATGTCCTAATTCTATTGGATAAGTATAATTCGACCAAAAACAACCTTAATAATAAAGTATGAACCTATTTGGTCTACTTGTATTAGATTAGAACATTTATTATTATTTAATTCAAAGAAGAGTTAAAAGAGTTAAAATCAATTTTTAATAACTAAAACATTTTAAATATAGGGTAATATAAAAGATAAATTCGATTATAAATATTAATTAGGAAGATAAAAATATTTCCTACATAATGGTATTTTATTTATAATTTTTATACATTAAATAATTTAATTTATTTATGACACAATGGTGACGAAGTAATTACCTAATTAATTAAATATTAAAATAATTGATATTATAAATATCCAAATAAATGTAATTCGAGACTTTTTATGAATTCCACTAATTTTATAGGTTAATATGACATCTTAGGATTGATTAAATGAATTTATTTCTAATTAATAAAGTTGTTAGAAATTTAAAAAAAATCAATTGTCAAATAGTGTCAAAATTGACATAAAGGAGTATTTAAAAAAATATTATATTATTAATTGATATTCTATTCCTAAAAATCTAAGGATCGGCCAAATGACTTATATAATGATAGGTGTATCATTACTTAACCACTTGGGGTTCTCTTGGAAGTATATAGTAATTTTATTAACCATATAATATAAAAATACAAAGAGACATGGTAAATGTCAAACTATTTAACTAAGAGTTAAATATAAATGATAAGGTTAATATAGTGACCCAACCTGTCTAAAATCTATTGGTTGAAATTATTTCTACCCTTCCCCACCTTAGCCTAGAAATAAGTCACTTTGGAGAAATTATAAACCGAATATGAATTTATGATAAAATAATATTTTAAGTTTTTCCTAAGGTGCCCCTCACCCCTCTTATAAAAGGGCACTTCCACTTCTCTAAAATTAATACCTTCAAAGCCTTTTGGTTCGGCCAACCCCTGCCCAAATATCCTCTCAACTTTCCTCACTTCATTATAGAGGCCTTTATTTAGTCATAAATCCAACCTAAGGAGCCCTTTTGATCAAATCAAAGGGAAGAACCCGAAGAAGAGGTAATGATTTCACCACCCTCTTTCAAGTTCCTTTCTTCTTCCACTTCTTATTTATTTGTTATTTCCATTATAAAATAATAACTCCGGTATATTATATATACTGTGATGTTATTATAAATATGATTCAACCATATTCAGTATTCTATCAATCCTTTTAATGACATGTCACCATATGTGTGTACGTACGGCTTACCGTCTCCACGTCGTGGTGTAATTGTTATTAAATATATTATTATTTGGATGGGTATAATAATGATGTGTAATTCATGTAAATAATAAATATAACATGATAATTATTCTGTATATTTGATACACCATCCAATTATATATTATTTTAATATCAAAATAATGATATTGTCGCTCGTGCGTACGTACGGATTACCGTCTCCACGAACGCGATTAGATTCATTCCCCATCATATACATTCAAATCTAATTCTCACTTGATGATAAAAAATAATGATTAAGGACTTGATATAATTCGGGATATGAATAATATACAACCTATGGATAACAAGCGCGACTTATGTAAAAAACATATAAAATAAAATGAGTAAGTGAACACCTGAAATGACGATAATACTAAGATATTATTAACAAAGCAATGTTAAAATATCATATATGATATCATATTAATGGATATGATTCTTGTATAATTTAATAACAATTATTTCACCATTATAAAAGAGTTTAACCTTCCCTTGACCAAGGAAATGTACAAGGTAAGGGTGAATTTCACAATCTCTTTATTGTCTGAGGTTTTTTATACGTAATTATCTAACGGGACCTCTTTATCATCCACATCCATGTTTCTTAAAAATTTATTTCAAATCATTCTTATTATTTTATAGAATATGGGTTAAAGTCATTTATATCCTTGTTGACTTTTTATAAGATGTTTATAATGGAATCTTTCCGTCATTTTCCAAACAAGGTCCTTTTTAACCTTTTCGACAGAATTAAGGTAAGAATGTCTTTTTTAACTTATACGGCGGGTGCGGCTATTTTCCGCCATTATAAAATCTCTGAAGCTTCCCTTACAAGCTTATAAGAATATTTTCAGAGTAAATTTTTTCTTTTATAATTTTGTTACATTTAAATTATTTAAAAAAAAGAGATATTTCTCTCAAATAGTTTTGATTTCATCTATTTCAACATCCTTTAATAGATTTTATGCTTATTTGAAGTTGATTTATTATGATACAAAACTTACCTATTGTATTGAAGGTTTTGTGATATGTTTGACTGTGGATGTTTTATTTTTATACCATTCATGGTTTTTGGAAAATGTATTGACATTTCATATGATATTTTTAATACGAATGTTTATGTTATGTTTAAACCTGTTCATATGAGGAATGCATTGGACTTAATAAGTGACGGGTGGAACCCGCTATAGCTCATTGATGCATTGGTAGGTCTCATTAGACAAACTAGTGTCTTGGTACAAGGTCTTGAAAAAATCTTATTTTTATTCTTGGCACAAGGCCTTGACTATGTGGTTATGATAGTCTGTCATTATGCATTCCATCATTATGAAAGTAGTTATTGATTTTTCATGTGATTATTAGACTAGTAGAATATCCATGTGAATAAGTAAATGGAATTATTTAAATTTATTTCTGCTATATTATGCTGAAGTTCAAGTTTAAAGGGCTTTTGTTTTAGTTATACATTTCCTTAAATGTTTATGCATATTTATGAATGTTTCTGCTATATTGTTATCCTCACTGGGCATCTGAGCTCACCCCTTTCTATGTTTTATTTTTCCCAGGATGTGAAGAAGTATTTTATGAATGACCTATAGGGATAGTATGAGGGGATATGAGTATAGTCTATGGAGACAAGATGTTGTTGTAGTTTTTCACTTTATGATGTAATGTAAACTTTATGAATGTATCTAGTGATTCCAAGGCTACTAAACTAATTAGTCTTTTGAGACTTGATCTTTTGTGATCATGCCAATGTTATGTAATAATGCACCGACTCTAGGAAACTGGGGTTGGGGTATTACAGTTGGTATCAGAGGAAGTTTAGTAAAAACCTTGGAAGCTAGATTTAGATAAACTCTGATTATAGCACATAGACCTAAGATGGACATTGAGGATTAGTATAGAAGAACTTACTAGAATTCTGGTATTGTAGAGATTTTGTGAGTTTTCAGAGAAATACATCCCTATTTGGATACGAGCAGGTAGAGGTGGCTCTGGCACATATGTACCTAGGGGTAAAACCCAAAAACACCACTCTAAGCTAGACTCGAACGGGAACTGCTGCACAACAACGGGACTTGCTGCACTCTTGGTTACAACACTCCCGGGGGATATGCTTAGGATAATTCTCATTTTCTTTAAAAACCATTATGAAGGGTTTATGATTATATACTTTCTCAAAGAAAACATTTTTACGATTTTTTATTATATCCATAAAATGTTCAATTTATGTTAATTGTTTTACAAGTTTGGAATTATGTATTTCGATTCATAAACTAATCTAGTTTATTCTATTGTTTAGAAATGGAGCCTATTGGAAAGAATGGAAACCATATCAATGCACGCACTCCATGTAGGGATTTACCTCCTGCTTAAGATAATTATAGTGAAGTTGGTGATACAACTGGTGCTGATTATCTTATCACCATATTGGGACAACTCACTCAGGTTATGAATAATAACGTTACTCGTATGGAGCACCCAGATCCACAGCGTGGAGGATCAATTTTAGATTTCTTCATGAGGAAACAACCACCAAAATTCAATGGGAGTACAAATCCATTAGTAGCTGAGTAATGGATAAATTCCTTAGAGAAAATATTCCATGCCTTGGGGAGTAGTGAAAGGGAAAAAGTTATCATGTCTGTTTACCACCTCACTGGAGATGCTGACCAATGGTGGTCATTGATTCAAAATACAAAGGAGGATGATTAAGTATAAAATATAAAATGGAGGGAGTTCAAAGATATTTTCTTTGAAAAATACTTTCCTCGTGACCATCGAGCAGATATGGAAAGGCAATTTTTATGTCTGAGACAAAAGGAGGATGAGAATGTCGCAAAGTATGAGGCTAACTTTACAAGGTTAGCAAGGCATGCAACAGATTATATATGTAACCCAAAGAGTAAGATTGATCATTTATTTTATGGGTTAAAACCATTTCTTCATCGAGCATTAGTCTCAAAATCCTTCTCGTCGTACGAAGATATTGTCTCATGTGCTATCAAGATAGAAAAGGAATTCTCTAAGTCTTGTGACTTTAAATCAAAGAAAGAGAAGAAGAGATCTGATGATCACTCTGGGAATGGAAATAAGGGGAAGAAGGGAAAAGTTGAATATCCATCCTATAGTAAATGTGGGAAGAATCACCATGGTACTTTCTTGAAGGGAATGGAAGTCTGTTTCAAGTGTGGTGAAAAAGGCCACCAAGCTTGTGATTGCAAGGGGAAGAAAGAAGCTACTGATGTTCAATGCTACAATTGCAGGACGATGGTACATTTTTCAAATGAATGTACTAAGCGTCAGGGTAACATACCTCAAAAAAGGCCAAGGGATCAAGGCCAAGATTATGCTATCACTGCTGCTGAGGTAGAAGCTCCGAAAAACGTGGTGGCAGGTAATTTAATGGTTTCCTCAAGTTTAGAAAATGATTTATTTGATTCTGGATCATTGCATTGTTTCATATCTTCCAAGTTTTCTAAGAAAATCATATATTTCTAATTTTATTTAACAAGGGAGTTGTCAGTCAAAACTCCTAAGGGAAGTATCATTGTAACAAAGTTTTGTGAATCAGTCCCCATTAGAGCACATAAATGTTTATTATCTGTTGATCTCATCATCATACCCATGATTGAATTTGATATAATCCTCGGTGTGGATTGTCTTTCGGACCATTATGTGAATATTTATTATAAGAAGAAGGAGGTTACAATTTTTGATGATGATGATAAACAACACCTTATCTTTAGTGTAGAGTTGTCACCACCTAATTCTTATCTAGATCCACCCCCAGTATCTCAACTAAATTCAATTATTGGGGAGGAAGAGAATGAAATAACTGTGGTTGAGGAAAAGAATTTTCAAATAGAGGATGTACCTATTGTGAAAGAATATGTAGATGTGTTTTTGGAAGATTTACCTGGACATCCTCCAAAATGAGAAATTGAGTTTTCCATTGATTTAATTCTTGTTTCAAGGCCTATATCGAAGACCCCTTATATAATGGCCACTGTAGAATTAGTTGAACTAATGAAACAAATATTGGAATTGAGTAATAAGGGATTTATTCACCCTAGTGTTTCTCCATGGAGAGCCCCTGTCCTTTTTGTTAAAAAGAAAGTTGGATCTATGAGGTTATGTATCGACTACAGGGAAATCAATGCTATAACAATAAAGAACAAGTATACCCTACCTCGTATTGATGATTTATTTGACCAACTACATGGATCTCAATACTTTTCAAATATTGACCTTCAATCTGGATACCATCAGTTGTGTGTGAAGAAGGAAGACATTCCGAAGACAGCATTTCGAATTAGGTACAGGCATTACGAGTTTACAGTAATGCCTTTTGGGCTGACTAATGTACCCTTTGTATTCATGGATCTAATGAATAGAGTTTTCAAGGAATATCTTGATGATTTTTTGGTGGTATTTATTGATGATATCTTGGTATACTCCAAAATCTACGAAGATCATGAAAATCACTTGCGCATTATCCTGAAGACTCTTAGAAGACAAGAATTATATGGGAAGTGTAGAAAGTGGGAATTTTGGCATCAGGAGATCTCTTTTATTGGACATATTGTCTCTAAGGATGGAATCTCTGTTGACCCTTCTATGACCAAGGCAATCCAATAATGGCCAGCACCAACAAGTATAACTGAGGTATGCAGTTTTATTGGTTTTGCAGGTTATTATCGGCGTTTCATCCAGAATTTTTCCTGATTGGCTAACCCATTAATGAAGCTCACACGTAAAGGGGTTAAATTTATTTGGACAAAATAGTGTGAATAATGTTTTAAAGAACTAAATAAATGATTAGTCAATGATCCTATATTGACTCTAACATCCGGGAATGATGGGTTCGTTATTTATAGTGATGCATCAAAGAAAGGACTTGGTTGTGTCCTTATACAGAATGATAGAGTTATTGCCTATGCATCACGATAGCTGAAAGTTCATGACCAAAACTATCATACTCATGATCTTGAGTTAACTGCTGTAATCTTTTCTTTGAAGATATAGATACATTATCTCTATGGTGAAAAATGTGAGATATATACTGATCACAAGAGTTTGAAATATATTTTCTCATAGAAAGAACTCAACATGAGGCAAAGGAGATGGCTTGAACTACTCAAGGATTATGATTGCATGATACACTACCACCCGGGGAAGGAAAATAAGTTGGAAGATGCTTTGACCAGAAAGGATCATGGAGTTTTGAACAAGATGAGAGTTGAAAAGGATCCTATATACATGGATCTAGTAAAGATGGATATGGGAATCACCATGGAAGGTGAAACCTCAATACTTTTTCAAATGGTTTCCAAACCATCTTTATTAGAAATGATAAAGAGTTCTCAGACCAATGATTAAGAGTTTAAAAAGAAGATTAAATCTGTGAATGATGGGATATTGAGTGACTTTGTGTATGATAATGGAATTTTGAAATTTGGGAAGAGAATTTGTGTTCCCAATATACCTGATCTAAAAAGAGAATTGTTAGAAGATTCTAATAGTTACAATTTCTCTATACACCCTGGGAGCACCAAAATGTATAGAGATTTGAAAGAACATTTTTTGTGGGACAACATGAAGAGGGAGATTACTTATTTTGAGTCAGGATGTATGGTTTGTCAACAAGTGAACGTTGTAAGGCAACAGCCTAGAGGAGTCATGCAACCTCTTCATATACCTGAGTGTAAATGGGATAATATCACGATGGACTTTTTCATGGGGATACCAAAGACTCCTTGAAGGAACGATGCAATATGGGTCATTGTTGATCATCTTACAAAGTCAGCACATTTTCTTGCTATAAGAGAAGATCTACCACTTGAACGTCTTGCAAGACTATATATTAATGAAATTGTGAGACTTCATGGAGTACCCCTATCGATTGTTTATGATCTTGATCCCCGTTTTACTTCAAGATTCTGGAAGAGTCTTCAAAAGGCCTTGGGTACTAAACCTCATTTGAGCACTGCCTACCACCCTCAAACAGATGGACAATTAGAACGGACTATTCAAACCTTATAAGACATGTTGAGGTCTTTCTCACTTGAATTTCAGGGTATGTGGGATCAATATTTACCTCTAGTAGAATTTTACTATAAAAATAGCTTCCATTAGAGTATTCAGATGGCACTATATGAAGGGTTATACAGAAAGAGATGTCGCACAACAACTTGTTGGGATGATGTTGGTGAAAGAAAAATCATAGGCCCAGAACTGGTGGAGGAGACGATGGAAAAGGTGAAGGTAATCCAAAACCACATCAAAGCTGCTCAAAGTAGGTAGAAGAGCTATGCTGATAACCAAAGTAAGGATTTAGAATTTCAGGTAGGAGATCATGTTTTCTTGAAGGTATCTTCATGGAAGGGAGTTATATGTTTTGGTAGGAAAGTTAAATTGAGTCCCAGGTACATCAGACCTTTAAAAATTCTAGAACGAATTGGGGTTGTAGCTTACCATTTAGAAATGCTTCCAAATCTCTCCCAAGTTCATGATGTGTTTCACATATCACTGTTGAGAAAATACATGTCTGACACAACGCATGTACTCACCTATGATGAAGTAGAACTGGAACCTGATATATCTTATTGCGAAGAGCCCCTCAGGATTCTTGATACCAGAGAACAAGTGTTGAGAAACCGGACGACTCGTCTGGTAAAAGTTCTATGGAGAAATCATAAGATGGAAGAGGCAACGTGGGAACCCGAGGAACTTATGATGAAGAACCACCCGAGTCTTTTTATGCAGTAATATTCTAGAAATTTTGAGGATGAAATTATTTGAAGGAGGGTAGAATGTAATAACCAAAGCTTCCACAGTATGTTTCTCTTTGAATAATACAGTAGCATGTGTTGTACGCAACTTCGAGTTCTAACACACCACAACCAATCAAACTAGCTGTTATGAATAGTAATACCCATTTTTTGAAATTTTATAAATTTTATCTTTCAAAATGACTTCATTTTTGGATTCGGAATATCGAAATTAGCTTAGGGTAAATTTTTGGTATTTTTCTGAAAACATTCAATTTTTGATGAATAGTGAAAAACACTAAGTTATAGTTTAAAACTGAATTTTTATAATTATTTATTTTATTTAAATTTATTTTAGGTCAAAATAGATACATAATACCTATATAAGTTCAATGTAATTAATTGGAGTCAGTTTATAATAATTTTAGATATATAAAAATTTTATTGAACTTTTTACCGTCTTTTACCCATCTCCTAGAAGAATTTTCAAATTCACATAAAACTTAATTTTACCACTTCTGTGAGTGGAATTTCAAAAATCCGAGAGACACGGTTAATATCAAGGAGTAAAATGTGGTTCATTAAGATAAAAATAATTTTTGGTGAATAGTAACTTTTTACTTTTATTTACCACGGTTAAATGTGAATAGGGTAATTAAGGGTAAAAATGATATTATTATTATTACCCTAACACATGTTCTAATTCTATTGGATAAGTATAATTCGACCAAAAACAATATTAGGAATAAAATATGAACCTCTTTGGTCCACTTGGATTAGATGAGGACATTTATTATTATTTAATTTAAAGAAGAGTTAAAAGAGTTAAAATCAATGTTTAATAACTAAAACATTTTTAATATAGGGTTATGCAAAATATAAATTCGATTATAAATATTCATTAGGAAGATAAAAAAGATTTCATACATAATGGTATTTTATTTATAATTTTTACACATTAATTAATTTAATTTATTTATGACACAATGGTGATTCAGTAATTACCTAATTAATGAAATATTAAAATAATTGATTTTATAAATATCCAAATAAATGTAATTTGAGACTTTTTATGAATTCCACTAATTTTCTAGGTTAATATGACATGTTAGTATTTATTAAATGAATTTATTTGTAATTAATAAAGTTTTTAGAACTTTAACAAAAATCAATTATTAAATAGTGTCAAAATTGACATAAACGAGTATTTAAAACAAATATTATATTATTAATTGATATTATATTCCAAAAAATCTAAGGTTTGGACAAAGGACTTATATAATGATAGGTGTATCATTAATTAACCACTTGGGGTTCTCTTGGAAGTATATAGTAAGTTTATTAACCATATAATATAAAAATATAAAGAGACATGGTAAATGTCAAACTATTTAACTAAGAGTTAAATATAAATGATAAGGTTAATATAGTGACCCAAACCTATCTAAAATATATTGGTTGAAAGTATTTTGAAGCCTCCCCACCTTATCCTCGAAATAAGTCACTTTTGAGCCATTATAAACCGAATATGAATTTATTATAAAATAATATTTTAAGTTTTTTCTATGGTGCCCCTCACCCCTCTTATAAAAGGGCACTCACCCTTCTCTCAAATTCATATCTTCAAAGCCTTTTGGTTCGACCAAACCCTGCCCAAATATCCTCTCAACTTTCCTCACATCATCCTAGATTCCTTCCTTTAGTCATAAATCCAACCTAAGGAGCCCTTTGATCAAATCAAAAGGAAGAACACAAAGAAGAGGTAATGATTTCACCACCCTCTTTCAAGTTCCATTCTTATTCCACTTCTTCTTTCTTTGTTATTTCCATTATAAAATAATAACTCTAGTATATTATATATACTGGGATGTTATTATAAATATGTTACAACCATATTCAGTATTCTATCCATCCTTTGAATGACATGTCACTATATGTGCATACGTATGGCTTACCGTCTCCACGTCGTGGTGTAATTGTTATTCAATACATTATTATTTGTATGGGTATAATAATGATATGTTGTTCATGTAAATAATAAATATAACATGATAATGATTTATATATATGATACCCCATCCAATTATATATTATTTTAATATCAAAAGAATGATATTGTCGCTCGTGCGTACGTACGGATTATCGTCTCCACGAACGCGATGTGATTCATTCCCCATCATATACATTCAAGTATAATTCTCATTTGATGATAAAAAATAATGTTTAAGGACTTGATATCATTCTGGATATGAATAAGATACAACTTATGGATAACAAGCATGGCTTATGTAACAAAACATATAAAATAAAACGAGTAAGTGAACACCTGAAACGACGATAATACTAAGATATTATTAACAAAGCAATGTTAAAAGATAATATATGATATCATATTAATTTATATGATTATTATATAAGTTAATAACAATTATTTCACCATTATAAATGAGGTTAACCTTCCCTTTACCAAGGAAAAGTACAAGGTAAGGGTTAATTTCACAATCTCTTTATTGTTCGAGGTTGTTTATACGTAATTATCTACCGGGACCTCTTTATCATCCACATCCATGTTTCTTAAAAATGTATTTAAAATCATTATTACTATTTTACAGAATATGGGTTGAATTCATTTATATCCTTTTTGACTTTTTATAAGATATTTATAAAGGAATATTTCCGTCGTTTTCCAAACAAGGTCCTTTTTAACCTTTTCGACCGAATTAAGGTAAGAATATTTTTTTTAACTTATACGGCGGGTGCGGCTATTTTCCTCCATTATAAAATCTTCTAAGCTTCCCTTACAATATTATAAGAATATTTTCAAAGTAAATGTTTTCTTTTATAATTATGTGACTTTTAAATGATTTCAACAAAAAGATATTTCTCTCAAATAGTTTTGATTTCATCTATGTCAACATCCTTTGATGGATTTTAAGATTATTTGAAGTTGATATATTATGATACAAAACTTCCATATTTTATTAAAGGTTTTTTGATATGTTTGACTATGGATGTGTTATTTTTATACCATTCATGGTTTATGGAGAAAGTTTTGACATTTTGTATGATATTTTTAATACGAATGTTTATGTTAAGTTTAAACCTGTTCATATGAGGAATGCATTGGACTTAATAAGTGAAGGGTGGATCCCTCTATAGCTCCTAGATGCATTGGTAGGTCTCATTAGACAAACTAGTGTCTTGGAACAAGGCCTTTAAAAAATCTTAATTGTAGTCTTGTCACAAGGCCTTGACTATGTGTTTATGATCGTCTAGAATTATGCATTCCATCATTACGAAAGTGGTTATTGATATTGCATGTTATTATTAGACTAGAAGAATATCCATGTGAATTAGTAAATGGAATTATTTCAATTTATTTCTGCCATATTATGCTGAAGTTCATGTTTAAAAGGCTTTTTTTAGTTATACATTTCCTTAAATATTTGTGCCTATTTAGGAATGTTTCCGTTATATTGTTATCCTTACTGGGCATCTGAGCTGACCCCTTTATATGTTTTATTTTTCACAGGATGTGAAGAAGTATTTTATGAATGACCTGTAGGGATAGTATGAGGGGATATAAGTGTGGTATATGGGGACAAGATGTTGTTGTAGTTTTTCACTTTATGATGTAATGTAAACTTTATGAATGTATCTAGTGATTCTAAGGCCACTAAACTAATCGGTCTTTCAAGACTTGATCTTTTGTGATCATGCCAATGTTAGGTAATAATGCACTTACTCTAGGTAACTAGGGTCGGGGCATTAGAAATCCAACATTCTTTATTGGTATCCTTGAGGAGGAATTTTATATTTAATAGACATTGGGATTTTGATTAGAAATGATGGAAATAAGGTGTGCAGATTAAATAAGGCCCTATATTTTTTAAAGTAAGAACCATAATCATGGTATGCTCTTTTAGATTTATATTTCAAGAGGTAAGAATTTAAAATAGGTGGTGTTGATAACAATATCTTTGTGAAGATATCCAAATAAAAAAATATTGGTTATTTTTTATGTGGATGAAATCATTGTTAGAGTAAGAAAATAGAGATCTGTGGAAGAATTTATTAATCTGATGATATTAGAATTTAAAATCTTCATGATTGGTGAAATCATATATTTTTTGGAACTATAGGTGATTCAAAATAAAAATTAATCTTTCATCTATCAAGATAATTATGAAAGATAACTGCTAATGAAATTTTACATGCATGATTCAAAACCTATATCTACTCTAATTAGGTTTGGAACCAATATTGGAAAACACAAGGATGGAAATCTATAGATCCAACCTTATAATAATTGATAATTATAATCCTTTCATTTTAAATAGTAACTCATCTAGATATAGATTATGTAACTTCTGTGTGGATTGTTTTTATAGTAATATGAAAGAACATATTTTAGCAATGAAATGAATCATGAGACGCATACAAGAAACTCTCGACTTTAGGTTAATCAAAGATATAGGAAATGATCATAAAATTTCAAAATTTTGTAACATAATAAGGACTAATGGTGTAGAATATAATAATTCCATGATTTGTGGTATATTTTTCATTGGAAATAAATGTGTTGGATGGATAAGTAAGAAACAAGAGGTCACAACTCTTACCATAGATAAAGCCAAATATTTCTTGGTGACTAAGGAATTCACATAGATCCTCTTGAAGAAAAAATAGTTAGAGGATAATGGTAATGAATTGAAGCAAAAAATGGTGATATTATACAATAAATAATTTTTATTGAGATCATGAATAATATTATACAACACTCTAATTCAAACATATTGAAATTCGATATCATTTCATCAAGGAAAAGTTAGAGCAAGGTGCAGTCAAAATGGATCAGGTTGGAACTACTAAACAAGTGGAATATATCATAACCAAACCATTGGAAACTATAACATTTGAGAGACATTAGTTGAACCTAGGTGTTCAACCACCTCCCTTGTCTTGAATATGTTCAATGTTTCCCCTCTTCCATTTACATCTAATGTATTATTTCTTTCATTTAATTTTAATATTGTTCTTTATATTTGGGTTTATTTTCAAAGGGGGTAAATACCCAAGAAATTAAATGGATAAAACCTTAAATTAAAGAGATAAATAATTGGTTTTATAGGAATACTCCCATATTTAAGGGGATTATAAGGTATTAAAGTAATGGGAGATATGATCCATGCGGAATGAGGTTATTGTGATCATGAAGTTGAATGAGAATTAAGATGGTGGAGTTGTTGAATGAGGAATAAAATAAGGCATGCAATTCTATCTCGAAATATATTTTTACATCAATCATTTCACACATAGACTTAGAGTTATGGATTAGTTATTTCATTAATATATTTAAAAAGTAATATGTCTATGCAAATTTTAATTTCACTTTGGATTTTCAACAAACCCAAAGGGGAATAATGTTGGAATCAAGGTGATCCAAGTTATTTTTTTCAATCCATTTATATGTTAATAAAGGAGTTTAAATACCAAGGGATATGTTTTAAAGGATATTTCAAAGTTTAATAATGTTTTTCAAATTTTTGGGTGAGAATCCTGTAAGAAAGTTCAAATTTTATTTCCAAATAAAAGGCATAGATTACATGTTATTTAAAAATTTTCATATTATTTGGGTAAATCACCATTCTAAGATAGTATTTTCAAAAAATTAGGTTACCTTATTTGTCTATTGTTGTGCGCTGGTAATTTTTGTACTATTTGGGAGTTTCTTGCTAGTCAGAGGTGTTGCACAAATAGTTTCATGAAAGATGCACTGTGAAATCTGTAACATGATAGTTTGTGAGAATATTGGGGTTTGCCTATAAATATAAATTAACCCATATCATTGGAAACTAATGAATATTTTTATGAGTATTATAGGCTCTTATTTTATGGAAGTATCACATGAGTGAAGACACTTTCACAAACTTGACATGAGTGAAACATCTGAGTGAAGTAAGCTGCACAAAAATAATTTTGTAAGAAATAATTGATCAATCCAATCTTAATGAAAGGGGTTGTGTGAAATAATTTTCATTAATATAATGAGGTGAGTAAGTTATGTGGTTTAAATTATATTAATATAGTATATTTAAGGTCTTTCATGATACATGTTTGTGAATATTCAATTGAGAAAAGGGAGTTCTGTTGACCATAATTAGGTGGACTCAATTGTGTGAAGGGAGTTTCACAAATTATATTAGGGAAAACTAGCCATAGAAAAAGATATTAACCAAGGGAATTAAGAGAACCTTACATTAAAAAAGGGACCTGAGAGAAGTCACTTGAGAAAACTTTTCTCAGTAAACCCTTAGTGAAGGAACATAGGATAAAGGAAGTATTTAGGTGAACAATTACTGGTGGGTGTCCTTAAGATAGTGGATTACATTGGAGAATCACACTCAAGACTTCATCATATAAATCAAATAAAAAATTATTGACCATATGTAATTGATCCTTAAGTCCTTAAACTAAGGAATATTTCATTAAAAGTGGTGAGAAAAGAGAAGTCAATTGAAGTGATCTGAGGGAGTTTATACACTTATCCCTAAATCAAATTTTAAATATAGTGATCCTTGATAGGAGTGACCATATTCAAAAAATTTATCCACTAAACTAGTGAGGATTAGTGGATTATTATACACTAGAACAACATTGTGTGCATCCTCCTTAGACTATCCCTTAGTTGTTAACTAAGTAAAATAATTATAATTTATTTTTATTTTCTAAATTTTTTATGGTGGATTTAAAACTAACTATGATTGGTTTAATGAGTTCCTATTAATGTGTAAACAACATCTAAAATAATAAAAATAATAAAAATGACAGCCTTATTAACCCCTCCCCTCCAAGGTTGTCCTGGGTTGAAAAATGTTGTATTATAGAAAGGTTATTGATGTTGAATATTTTTCCTAAAGGCTAACACCATAGATAAAATAGTTAGTTATAAATTAGTTCCTTTCTTTTATAAGAGAAATTATTGAATGTGGAAAAATAGGATGAGATCATATCTTTGATCTCTTGGGATGGAAGTTCAAACTTCAATAATTAATAGGATTCAATTCAATTATGCGACAAAATAGAATATGATTTAAGATGATAGAAAAATTCTTAATGATGATGATAAATCTCAAAATAATCTAACTAGATACCTGTATGATTAGATTTATAAGAATGTAATGAGTTATACTTGTGCCAAGTCCATGTGGAATAAATTTCCCAATATATATGAAGGGTATAGTAAGGTGGTAGAAATAAATCTTCAAGTTTTTCATAATAAGTTTAGTGATCTGAAAATGAAATTGGATGAGAATGAGGAAAATTTATTTAATTGTATTATTGAAATAATCTGAGTGTTTTGAGGGCTCAAAGATGAAGTTAAAGATATAAATATTGTTAATAAATTTTTTTAATGGTTTATACCTCTATATAATATAAAAGTATAATCTCTTGAAAAAAATGTATTTAACCAAATTATCTTTGTATGGTATAATAATAATTTTATTGTCTTATGAGATGTGGGTAAAAATCGAAGGAACGTCAATTAATTTGAATAAATAGATTTCCTTTAATGTAATGGAAGAAAATTAACATTGTTAAATGTGGTGATTATGAAGAGGATGTGGATGATGAATTCATATCTATTATGGACAAATATTTTAAGAGAGTAAAAGTTATATTTGAAGGAAAGAAACCTCTAGTGTGTTTCTGATATAGTAAAGTGGATAAAATTGTGTAAAGGTGATCATTAAGGTTTAATGGTGAATAAATTTTAACAAAATTCAAATAAAAACTTTAAAGGAAATTCCTTCCTGAAAAAGACTCTAAAACAAGAATTTTATCTAAAATAATGTTTTAATGAAATATATTTATGGGAAAATAAGAAAATGGAAAATAAAACTATCTAGAGGAAGATTAAATATAATTAAAATCATATATAAAAAATGATTTTATTCAAACTATTGAATAATAATAAATGGGAAAGGAATTTGATAATGTACTAGATGGTGTATTAAATATCAAGGTGGAACTTAAGGGGGATATAGAAGATATCATCATTAAAAGGAATAAATATAAAGAAAAACTCAATGAATTTCTAAAAGACTCATAGGATAATTTAGATCATCTAGAGGGTGAAATTCACCAGCTACAGAGGGAGATGGAAAATCAACAACCTAATAATGAAGACTTAGAAGGAGAAGTGGAACTCAAACTGAAGATTGAATAATAGGATAAGGTGATTGATGAAATTACTTATTGTGTGAAGGAGTGGATTGATAAAGTAGAATATATTGAATAAGTGGATGTCACTCTAAGAAGAAAATTTGAATTAGAGGTTAAATCAAGTAAGAAAAATATGCAATTACAATTTTGAAGGTTCTTGGATATAGGATTTTTGGAGAGAGTTAATAAATTCACAAAAGGATTTGAGAAAATTATGGATAATAAAAGGATGATATATAAGGGAAAAGGTGATATTAGGTTAGATATTGATTCATCCAAAGAAAGAACAGTGAAATCACATAATAAAGGAAAGAAAAGAGTTGATGATGTGGGTTCCAACACTAAGACATCAAAAACATAAAGTATGATTGGTTACAATGATGGGAAGTAAAGTACTAAGATTAGTCATAGATTTTTTAAGGATAATAAATAAGAGAGTAATAACTCAAATTTTATCAAAAATTGAAGGTATATTAGTGAGAGAAGGTTCCCTCTCATGAGGTATTAATTTTTTGGCTATCTGGGCCACACTATATCATACTATGAGGAAGAAATAATCTATTTGAGAGGATTTTCAATTAGAATTCAGAAAAATAGTTTGAAAATGTATCCTTCAACACTTAAAATAAATGGTTTATATAGTTATTTATTTTAATTTTCCAAATATGGACACAAATATATTCATTGTAAACTAGGAATGGGAAAAAACTTTTATCATAAATTTTAAATACAAATGAATTAAAAAAACCAAAAAAAAGATTTTGTTAATTAAAAAATACATCCTAATAGATGATAAAGATGATGAGTATGATTACACTACTCATAATGTAATGAAATAAGAGAGGCCAAAATGTGTCACTACTTAACTAATAATTTAGTGGAAATAAAATAAAAATGGAGATAAAGACAATATGGATGAAATCATGATCAAATCTAAAAATAAAATTAGAACATGGATACTTGATAATGGTTTCTCATCATAAATGAATCTAAATGAAATACTATAAAAAATGTGAATGTAATGGTTGATGTAACCATGCACTTTGGAAATTAAAGTTATCTAAGTATTAAAGGTAGTGGAAAAACCTACCTTATAGGTGGTGAGATTAAGAGTACAGAAGTTATCTATGTGGATGGTATATTAAACAACCTCTTGAGTTTGAGTCAACTATGTGAATACAGTCTTATGGTTACATTAAATAAAAAGGGGTTTTCAATCAAGAAATAAGTCAAGAACTATCTTATGAGAGGAAGGGGATGTAAGGAGATCTATATTTGGTGGGAGATCATGGAAACACATGTCTCGTTACTATTACTAGAGTGAATAACTTATGGAATCATAAATTTGGCCTCATTCATGAATAGATCATGGAAAATCTATCCAAATGGAAGTCTATAATAGAAATTCCAAACCTGAATTGAGATCGGGATAAAACATCTAATGAATTTATACAGAAATAATGTTTTGAAATCCTTATTTATAGAAAAATGGAAGGGTGTCTAATTATATTTATTTGGTCCACACTGATGTGTATGGTCCAATGAAGATATATCAAACACATACAAAAATATATTTCATTATTTTCATTAATGATTACCATAAAATTTCATGTTCCATGTTTATGAAATAGAATATATAAGTCATGGAGTGCAAGAAGAAGTATCATAAAAGAGTTGAATATGAAACTAAGTGCACAATTAAAACTTTATGTTCTGACAATGGGATGGAATAAACATCCATTAATTTTGAGAACAATCTCAAAAATCATGGAATAAAACATAAAGTTTCATCTATAATAACTCAAACCCATAATGGAGTCATTGAATAACAAATAAAATAGTGAAAAACATGGAAAAGACGCTACCTATTAAAGGTGTTATATATTTCTATTATTTTAAAGAGGAAATAAAAGTTATAGTATATACTCAAAAATGGGCATTTCTAATCCTTGGGGAGGAGATAATTCCCTTTGAAATATTGTATGGGTAAAATCCCTCACTAAAACATTTCAAAGTTTTTATAATTAGATGTTATATCTGAAACATAGAATGAATATGGGGTAAGTATAGTGATGAAACTAATAAAAAATTATTCCTAGGATACTAAATAAAGAGTAATTCCTAAAAATTATATAATAATAGGCTGATAAATATTTTAGATATCGATGACATAAAATTCCTTGAAAATAAAGGCATGAATAATTTTATAGGTTAAAACACCAATATATTTTGTGAAGTTAAAGTGGAAAAAAATGAAGTTGGTATAAATGTTGAAGTTCTATAGAGTGGTATGATGTATGAGGACTATAAGGTAGAATCAAAAGAGGAAACCATTACTAAATAAGTGAAATTAGAACCCCATAGGGGAAATAGAAGAATGGAGGTAAATATGACAAACGTAGTTAGATAAAGATCTAAACCAACATAAATAAGAAGAAAGAAGAATATAGAATATGTTTTTATGTTGTATATAGTGGAGACAACCTTATTTGATGAAGTGGAAAAATATGAGTCGTGGTTTAAGTCTATGAATTAGGAATTGGATTAAATCAATAAGACTCAAACTTTGTTGTTTTTTTAAAGGTCATAAAATAATAATGTAATCATAATAATGTGGATATAAATGAAAAAAAATTATGAGCATGGAAATGTGATTAGAAACAAGGAACACTTAGTATGTAAAGGATACACTTAGATTAATGGTGTTTATTTTAAATAAATATTTTATTAAATGGAATGAATAGATTCAATGAGTATATTTCTATATTTGGAAGTTCAAAGAGTATTCAAGATTTTTCAAATGGATTTCATGATAATATTCTTGAATTTTATCCTTAAAGAGGATGTTTATATTGGATATCTTGTGGGATTTATGATTGGGAATGATGAAAATGAGATGTTTAGATTAAAAGGTCATGTACATCCTAAAGGAGGAACTAGAATAATGGTATGCCCATCTAGATTAATATTTGAAGAAACTAAAATTACAAATAGATGGTGTCAATAAAAACCTCCATGTGAATACATCCAAAGAAGAACAATTTATGGTGCATGTTTGTGTGGATGAAATCGTTTTTTGAGAAAGAAAGTGGGGATATATAGAATAAATTTATAATATCATGAGATAAAAATTTAAAATTTACCTGATTTTTGAACTCTTTTATTTCTTGTAAATACATGTGATTAAAAATAAAGAGTACATTTTCATATCTCAATATAATTTTATGAGAGAACGACTAAAAAATATGACAAGTATTATTCCAAACTTATGTTGACACTGATTTTGGTTGGAACTAAGCTTGTTAAACATGAGTATGGTAAGTATTTTGATCCTAATTTATATAGAATAATAATTGTAAGTTTTTAGTATTTGAAAATAAATTTTCTGGATATAGTTTATGGAACATGCATGGAAACCTATTTTCAGAGTAATCTAAAAGGACAACATCTTGCAATAGTGAAAAAATCATGAGATACATATGTGGAACTTTCAACTTTGTGTATATCTATAACATAGTAAAGGATCAATAAAATCCATAATTTTATAAAATAAACTAGGTTGGTGATGTATAATATTTTAAGTTAATGGTTTGGGACATGTTTTTCATTGAAAATAAATATTTTAGTTGGATGAGTAATAAAATGTAGAGTGATTCCAAATATATATTAAGGACCAAAGTATGTATACATATCCTATAGATTAAAAAAATTAGGATATAAAGTAAGAACTGTTGAATCCAATGTTGATATTCTATGGTAACAAAATTGTATTTGATCTCATGAAAAATCTTGAACAGCACTCTTGAACCAAATATATTGAAATATGGTATCACTTCATCAAGGAAATGGTGGAGTAAGGTTTGGTCAAAATGTATCATGTTGGAACTACTAAATAAGGGGTATATATAATGAAAAAAATGTTTTCCACTCCAACATTTGTGAGATATTGGTTAAACCTTTGTATTCAACCACCTCACTCAACTTGTAGAGGTTCAAAATTTCTCCACTCCCATTTTCATCTTGTAATTAATCTATTATGTTTCAAGTTTGTAAGTTTAATTAACTATGGTTTTATTTTCAAATGGGGTAAATGGTCATCAAATTAAATGTATAATACTTGAAATAATAGAAATCAATAAGTGGTTTCATAAAAAAATATCATATATAGGGGGTTATAAGGTATGAAATTTAGGGTGAGATACAATACATGGGAAATGAGGTTTTTGTGAGCATGAAGTTTAATGAGAATAAATGATGGGGGATTTCTCGAATGAGGCATAAAATAATCTTAAACTCTAGTTTTCTATATCTATCAATGATTATTTAGACATAGAGTGATTGATTATTTATTTTATTACTATCTATAAGAAGTAATATTTTTTTATAAAATTAAATTTCACTTTGTATTTCCAATAACCCCAAAGGGGGGAATGTTGTAACCCTGGTAATACAAGATATAGATTGATTATTTTGTTTATTTTAAATACATTTCTAGGTTGATAAAGGATTTTTATGACTAAGGGGGTGGTTTAAAAAAAATTGAATATTTACAATGTTTTCAAAAAATTTGGGTATGAAACATTGAAGGAGGTTAAAAGTTTCTTTCTAGATCAACGGTATAAATTTCATGCTATTCAAAGCATGTTCATGATATTTTGGTCAAGAACTATGAAAATATATGAGTTTCACACAATTTGGTTGTAATGCCCTGACTCAAACCATTGTGTGCAATATGGGGAGCCATAAGACCTTAAACACACCACCTTATACACAATAGGTTTCTAACTAGGAGCGAGGTTCCAAAAACTATCAGTGGGGAGACTATACCCTTGGTATCATATCCTTTCACCAATAATGTAAATAAAATATAACATCTTAGAGTAATAAATGTGGAATAAATATAATTTCAAATGGAACACATGTTATACAAGTAGATAAATGGGTTTCCGTAGTGTCAATCCAATCCCTAGTATAAGGGTGGCAGAAAAAAAACTCTACAGGGATCATCTAGTTTTTGTCACAGACCCACCACCTACTCCATTATCAATAACTTAGTCATATTCCATTGGTCTCATACCCTTTCCTATATCCCTATACATGAAGTATGCACATGTATTGATATGCGCAAACAAGGTGTATGTAATAAAACCCATTAGGACACCACCAAGGAATCCATAAAAAATGTGCACATGTATAATAGGTGTGTATTCCATGATACCAATAAATGTGTAGGCAAACATACACAAACATATACCGAACACTCGCGTGCAATCCAATCCACCATGATCCATATATGTACCTTCTTCATCTACATGCTGGAAGGAATATAAAGGTATTGATAGTAATAAATAACTATCTGCAAGGATAGTAAACATGACTTTATGCATCCTATTAACTAGATACTTTGAATCCATGAGGCATCAAGTGAGTCATGTTCTTAACATCCACTACGCATCGAGTAATCATTCTACCCGGCATCCACTAGGCCTCAGGTAAACATGATACTTGGAATCACTATTCATCAAGTGTGTCACATGTAATCCACAAGGTATCATCATATCTCTACCATATACTCAAGCCCATCATCACCATCTTCACAAGTAGTGCACACTCCCACTCAAGGGATAACCATGTTATGATGGTCCACCTATTTTGGTCACCAAGAATAGTACCTCCAAATGAATGATAACACACATAACAAGGTAGAGCATACAAAGAAAAGCATATCATATCATCATGTGAAAATGGTATCAACATACCATACATGGGATCGTCATAAAACATGAATAAACTAGATACAGGCATATTCATGTCATCGAGTATAATTAATGGGTCTCACAGCCTACACACACCCATATGTGATCACAATCAAGTATGGACCTCAATATATGATAAAAAATAATCATACCATGAAAAACATTTCATTCAAGATCCCTAAATAGTAAGTAACTTCCTATTTCAAGGTTATCAATGTCAACATCAATGTTCGTCAAGGGAGGAATCTACAGAGCTGCATTCGCACAATAACCAGAACAAGCTCACTAGCCAAGAACTCTTGGAACTTGTTTCAAATAAAGTAAAATGGTTTCTATACAATGAAACTTAGAAGAAAAATCCAAGTGGTATAATAAAACTTACCTAATGATGACTACCAAAAATGATAGAATCTAATCCTAATTGAAGGAAGAATAAATTATTGCTCTTAGATTGTAACAATATGAGAAGTCACCAAGAGACCATCATCAATATATCGTAGAATGAAACTAATCCTAAAGATGTATTTCGTTACACCAATGATTTAATTAACTCACTATAAGACATGTGTAATAATTTTCAAATATTTAACAACATCAATACATGATAAAAAAAGGAAGTAGATAGAATATTTAACTAAATAAGAAGTATTACCAAAGAACTTCGTTGAACCACCAAAATCCAGAAACACTACAAAATAATGAATAATTGAGAACTTATATTTATCAAGGATAATATAATATATACCTAAATGAGGAATAAAATAAGGATAATAAATTAACAAAATCAACATTCAAAGGATTTTCCAAGTTCTGTACAAAAGCATATGAGAATGAATAAATCACAAAGGAAGGGTTTTGATTCAATTAATAGGTGTTAGGATCCAATTAATAACCTCCATAAAGAACCCAAATTTAGTATCTACACGTTTCCCATTTTGTTTGGTCAAAATCCAAGTAGGTATGGGGAATTAAACTCATCCATTTTAAAAATATTGATGCTAAAATGGTGTCCACCATATCCTATTCATGGCTATGGTGGTTCTTCATCCCTAAGAAAAACACCAAGCAATAAGTTTATGGCACTAAAGTATTTCTTATTTTCCCCTCACCACACCCTCTAAAATGGATCTAGTGGGTCTAACCAAGCCATGTATAAAAGGGGTTTTACCCAAGCACCATGACTTTTCCATGGCTTGGCCAAGCTGTTTCCCTTCCCATCTTACACAAATAAAAATTGGACCCTTCTCCACACCCTGAGCAAACTATTTATTTTCCTATTTTTCATTATGACATGTTAGGTTCCAAAACAACTTTCTCTATAAGCATTTTTTTGTCAATTTTGGATAAAAAAACTCTAAACCCAAATTTTAATATTCCAAAAGCTACTCAAATCCCCCCAAGCTTCACCCAAGCATGGATCCACTTAAATAACAGGGATAAAATAAGGAAGAAAGAATTTTTATACATGAATAAAAAAATGAGGCTTTAAAGCTCCACGAATGAGGACTTATCATCCTCAAAAAGTGTCTCTAAGGGTCCAACTTGAGAAACTCAGACCAATGAGCCTAAATGTATAATTCTCACTCCCATGTATCCTCTTAGATCTTTCCATGCTTTCAAAGGACCTGAAAAAGTGGTACAGTCTTCCCTCATAATACTTTCTCACTCTAGTATAATATCTACATTGAGAGATCCACATACAATGCATCAAACTCCAACTTAACATCCTCACAATCTATGATATGCATGGGATTGAGAATTTACCTTCAGATCTAATACACATGAAATAAATCTTGCATACCTAAATAATAAGAATGGAGATACAGATGGTACGCCACTATATCAACCTACTAAGGTATCATAAAGGGTTAAACATAGAGGGAAAATATATTATCCTTCTTCCTCAAATGTCAGTGGCCTAACTAAGGAGTCACTCTCAGAAAAACCTGATCGCCTATAGTAAACTCTATAGGTATCCTCATAGTAGTAGCATAATATGTTTTCATGCTCTGAGAAATGATCGACCTCTTATGAATCAACCACACTCTCTCAGATGAACCCTGTACTAAATAAATCCCCATAACTTCTACCTCACTAGCCTCCTTCCAACAAAACAATGAACAACATGGCCTCCTATAAAGTCCATCATAAGGTTCCATCAGAATCAAATCTTAGTAACTATTGTTTTATACAAAATCAACCAAGGAAAAGTGACCATACCATGTTTGACTAAATTTTAAGACATAAGTTCAAATAATATCATTTATTATATAAATCATCCACTCTGACTATAACACCCCGACCCCAGAATCCCAGAGTTGGTGCATTATTATGTATCATTGGCATGATCACAAAAGATCAATTCTTGAAATACCGATTAGTTTAGTATCCTTGGAAGTACTAGATACATTCATAAGGTTTACATTACATCATAAAATGGAAAACTACAACAACATTGTTTCCATGGACAACACTGAGATCCCATATACTATCCCTGCAAGTCAGTCATAATATACTTCTTCACATCCTGGAAAAAATAAAACATAGAAAGGGGTGAGCTCAAATGCTCGGTGAGGATAACAATAAATCAGAAAGTTTCATAAATAAGCATAAACATTTAAGGAAATGTATAAAACTAAAACAAAATACTTTTCAACATAAACATCATCATAATATGGAACATATAAATAAAAATAATGCCATTTACTTACTCACATGGATGTTCTACTAGTCGAATAATCACATGAAATATCAATAGCCACTTTCATAATGATGGAATGCATAATGCCAGACTTCATAACCACATAGTCAAGGACTTGTGCCAAGACTACAAATAAGACTTTGTCAAGGCCTTGTGCCAAGATAAAATTTTGTCTCATGAGACCTACCGATGCATATAGAAGCTATATCGGGCTCCACCTGTCACTTAATAAGTCCAATTCATTCCTCATATGAAAAGGTTTAAACATAACATAAACATTCGTATTGAAACTACCATATGAAATGTCAATACATTATCCATAAACCATGAATGGTATGAAATAACACATAAATAGTCAAACATATCACAAAAACTTAAATACAATATGGAATTTTTGTATCATAATAATTCAACTTCAAACAAACTTAAAATCCATCAAAGGATGTTGACATAAATGAAGTCAAAACCTTTTTAGAGAAATATCTCTTTTTATTTTGAAATAATTTAAAAGTCATGTAATTATTAAATAAAACATTTATTTTTTAAAATGTTATTATAAGCTTGTAATGGAATCTTAGACGTTGTTATAATGGCATAAAATATTTGCACCCGCCGTATAAGTTAAAAAAACATTCTTACCTTAATTTTGTCGAAAAGGTCATAAAGTACCTTGTTTGGAAAACGACAGAAAGATTCCATTCAAACCATTTTATAAAAATTCATACAAGGGTATAAATTACTTTAACACATAGTCTATTAAATAGTAAAAATGTTTTGGAATACATTTTTAAGAAACATCGATTTGGATGATAAAGAGGTCCCAGTAGATAATTACATATAAACAACCTCAAAAAATGAAGAGATTGTAGAATTAACCCTTACCTTGTACTTTTCCTTGGTCGATGGTATGTTAACCTCCTGTATAATGGTGAAATAATTTTTATTAAATTATATAATAACCATATACATTAATATTATATCATATATGATATTCTAATATTAATATTTTAGTATTATCATCGTTTTGGGTGTTAACTGATTCGTTATCCTTTATATGCTTAGTTACGTAAGCCAAGTTTGTTATGAATGGGATGTATCTTATT
The DNA here is from genome assembly GCA_963277665.1 of Viscum album. Classification (NCBI taxonomy): domain Eukaryota; kingdom Viridiplantae; phylum Streptophyta; class Magnoliopsida; order Santalales; family Viscaceae; genus Viscum; species Viscum album. The sequence goes on along the minus strand of OY728151.1, from coordinate 1,505,803,475 downwards.
AATATTCAGAATTATATTAAGTCTTTAAAATTTATTTTTAATCATCAAATGAAAATTATTCTTGAATGGATATGATGGGAAATGAATCTCATCGCGTTCGTGGAGATGGTAATCCGTATGTACGCACAAGCGACAATATCATTATTTTGATATTAAAATAATATATAATTGGATGGTATATCATATATATAGAATCATAATCATATTATATTTATTATTTACATCAATTATACATCATTATTAAACCCATCCAAATAATAATGTATTGAATAACAACTACACCACGACGTGGAGACAGTAAGCCGTACCTAAGCACGTATGGTGACATGTCATTCAAAGGATGGATAGAATAATGAATATTGTTGTAAAATATTTATAATAACATCATATTATATAGAATATAATTGATTTATTATTTTATAATGGAAACAACAAAGAAAGAGGAAGTGGAATAAGAAAGGAACTTGAAAGAGGTGATGAAATATTTACCTCTTCTTCGGGTTCTTCCTTTTGATTTGTTAAAAAGGGATCCTTAGGTTGGCTTTATGACTAATGGAAGGACTCTGTAATGAAGGGAGGATAGTTGAGAGGGTATTTGGGCAGGTTTTGGCTGATCCAAAAGGCTTTTAAGGTGTGAATTTGAGGGAAGTGGGAAGTTCCCTTTTATAAGAGGGGTGAGGGGTACCTTAGGAAAATCTAGAAATATTATTTTATAATAAAATCATTTTCGGTTTATAATGGATAAAAATGAATTATTTAAAGGATAAGGTGGTTATGGGTCGAAAACCACTCAAAAAATAGGTTTTAGATAGTTTTGGGTCACTATATTAACTTTATCTTTTAGATTTAACTCTTAGTTAAATAGTTTGACATTTACCATGTCTCTTTGTATTTTTAAATTATATGGTTAATAAACTTTCTATAAACTTCCAAGAGAACCTCAAGTGGTTAATTAATGACATATAATATTATTTAATTCCTTTGGACAAACCTTAAATTTTTAGGAATATAATATCAATTAAGAATATAATATTTGTTTTAAAAACTCTTTTATGTCAATTTTGACACTATTTGGTATTTTGTTTTTTATAAATTCATAACAGCATTATTACTTAGAAAAAAAATCATCAAAACAACTCTAATATGTCATATTAACCTATAAAATTAGTTTAATTCATTAAAAGTCTCAAATTACATTTATTTTTTTATTTATAATATCAATTATTTTAATATTACATTAATTAGGTAATTATTGCATCATCATTGTGTCATACATAAATTAAATTATTTAATGTCTAAAAAATATAAATAAAATACCATTATGTATGAAATAATTTTATATTTCTAATGAATTTTTATAGTCGAATTTATCTTATGTATAACTTTATATTAAAAATGTTTTAGTTATTAAACTTTGATTTTAACTCTTTTAACACTTCTTTAAATAAATTAATAATAAATGTCCTAATCTAATCCAAGTGGATCTAAAGGATAATATTTTATTCCTAAGGTTTTTTTGGTTGAATTAAACTTATCCAATAGAATTGGGACATGTGTTGGGGTAATAATAATATCATTTTTACCCTTTATTACCCTATTTACTTTTAACCGTGGTAAATAAAAGTAAAAAGTTTCTATTCACAAAAAATTATTTTCATCTTATTGAACCAAATTTTACTTACTTATATCAACCATGTCTCTTGGATTTTTTTAATTCAACACACAGAAGTGGTAAAATTAAGTTGTATTCAAATTTGCAAATGCTCTCAGGAGGTGGGTAAAAGACGGTAAAAAGTTCAATAAAATTTTTATATATCTAAAATTATTATAAACTGACTCCAATGGATTACATTGAACTTATATAGGTATTATGTATCTATTTTTTCCTAAAAAATTTAAAATAAAATAAATATATATTTAAATAAAAATTTGGTTTTAAACTATAACTTAGTTTTTTTCACTATTCATCAAAAATTGAAATTTTTTAGAAAAATACCAAAAATTTACCCTAAGCTAATTTCTATATTTCTAATCCAAAAATGAAGTCCATTTTGAAAGATAAAATTTATAAAATTTCAAAAAGTGGGTATTTCTATTCATAAGGGCTAGTTTGATCGATTGTGGTGTGTTAGAATTCGAAGTTGCGTACAACACAGATTATTTTATTATCCGAAGAGAAACGTACCGTGGAAGCTTGGGGTGTTACATTCCCCCCTACTTCAAATAATTTCATCCTTGATATTTCTAGAATATTACTGCATAAAAATACTCTGGTGGTTCTTCTTCATAAGTCCCTCGGGTTCCCACGTTGTCTCTTCCATCTTATGGTTTCTCCATAGAACTTTTACTAGAAGAGTCGTCTGGTTTCTCGGCATTTGTTCTCTTGTATCAAGAATCTTGACAGGATCTTCACAATAAGAAAAATCGGGTTCCATTTCTAATTCCTCATAGGTGAGTACATGCGTTGGGTCAGGCATGTATTTTCTCAACAGTGATATGTGGAACACATCGTGAACTTTGGAGATACTTGGCGGCATTGCCAAATGGTAAGCTACAACCCTAATTCGTTATAGAATTTCGAAAGGTCCAATGTACCTGGGACTTAATTTTCCCTTCTTATAAAAATGTATCACACCCTTCCATGGAGATACCTTCAAGAAAACATGATCTCCTACTTGAAATTTCAAATCCTTCCTTCAGTTATCAGCATATCTCTTCTGCCTACTTTGAGCTGCTTTGATGTGGGTTTGGATTACCTTCACCTTTTCTATCATTTCTTCAACAAGTTCTGGTCATATGTATTTTCTTTCACCAACATCATCCCAACAAGTTGGTGTGCGATATCTCTTTCTATATAACACTTCATATGGTTCCATCTGAATACTTGAATGGAAGCTATTGTTATAGGAAAATTCTACCAGAGGTAAATATTGATCCCACATACCTTGAAAGTAAAGTGAACAAGATATCAACATGTCTTCTAAGGTTTGAATAGTCCATTCTGATTGTCCACTAGTTTGAGGTTGGTAGGCAGTGCTCAAACGAAGTTTAGTATCCAGGGATTTCTGAAGACTTTTCCAGAATCGTGATGTAAAACGTGGATCGCGATCAGAAAAAATCAATAGGGGTACTCCATGAAGTCTCACAACTTAATTAATATATAGTCTTTCTAGATGTTCAAGTGGTAAATATTATCTTATAGCAAGAAAATGTGTTGACTTGGTAAGAAGATCAACAATGACCCATATTGTATCATTCCTTTTAAGAGTCATTGGTAACCCTATGAAAAATTCTATCGTGATATCATTCCATTTCCACTCAGGTATGGGAAGAGGTTTCATGTCTCCTCCAGGTTGTTTCCTTACAGCTTTCACTTGTTGAAAAACCATACATCTTGACACAAAATTAGCAATCTCCCTCTTTATGTTGTCCCACCAAGAATGTCCCTTCAAATATCTATACATATTAGTGCTACCAGGGTGTATAGAGAAATTGGAACTATGAGCATAATCCAACAATTCCCTTTTTAGATCAGGTATATCAGGAACACAAAGTCTCTTCCCAAATTTCAAAATTCCATCTTCATATACAAAGTCACTCAATCTCTCATGATTTATAGTTTTAATCTTCTTTTGAAATTCTTCATCATCAGTCTGAGAACTCTTTATCCTTTCTAGTAAAGATAGTTTGGAAACCATTTGAAAAAGTATTGATGTTTCACCTACCATGGTTATTCCCATATCCATCTTTACTATATCCTTGAAAATAGGATCCCTTTCAACTCTCATCTTGTTCAAAACTCCATGATCTTTTTTGATCAAAGCATATGCCACCTTATTTTCCTTCCTAGAGTGGTAGTGTATCGTGCAATCATAATACTTGAGTAGTTTAATCCATCTCTTTGCCTCATGTTGAGTTCTTTCTCTGAGAAAATATACTTCAAACTCTTTTGATCGGTATGTATCTCACATTTTTCACCATAGAGATAATGTCTCCATATATTAAAAGTAAACATTACAGTTGCTAACTCAAGATCATGAGTAGGATAGTTTTTCTCATGAATTTTTAGCTGTAGTGATGCATAGGCAATAACCCTATCGTTCTGCATAAGGACACAACCAAGTCCTTTCATTGATGCATCACTATAAATAACAAACTCATCATTACCCATTGGTAGAGTCAATATAAGAGCATTGAATAATCTTCTCTTAAATTCTTCAAAACATTCTTCACATTATTTTGTACAAACAAATTTCACCCCTTTACGTGTGATCTTTTTTAATTGGTTAGCCAATCGGGCCAAATTCTGGACGAAACGCCGATAATAACTTGCTAAAACAATAAAACTGTGTACATCAGTTATACTTGTCAGTTCTGGCCATTATTGGATTGATCTTGTCTTAGAATGATCAATGGAGATTCCATCCTTAGTGATGATATGGCCAAGAAAAGAAATCTCATGAAGCCAGAATTCACACTTTCTAAACATCCCATATAATTCATGTCTTCTAAGAGTCTTTGGGATAATGCGCAAATGATTTTCATGATCTTCATATTTTTGGAGCATACCAAGATATCATCAATAAATACCACTACAAATTCATAAAGATATTCCTTGAAAACTCTATTCATTAGATCCATGAAGATAGAGGGTGCATTAGTCAATCCAAAAGGCATTACTGTAAACTCGTAATGCCCATACCTAGTTCGAAATGATGTTTTTGGAATGTCTTCATTCTTCACACACAACTGATGATATCCATATCTAAGGTCAATCTTTGAAAATTATTGAGCTCCATAAAGTTGTTCAAATAAATCATCGATGCGAGATAGGGGATACTTGTTCTTTATTGTTATAGCATTTATCTCCCTGTAGTCAATGCACAACCTCATAGATCCATCTTTCTTCTTAACAAAAAGGACAGGGGATCCCCATGGAGAAACACTAGGGTGAATAAATACCTTATTACTCAATTCCTCTAGTTGTTTCTTTATTTCCACTAATTCCATAGTGGCCATTCTATAAGGGGTCTTCGATATGGGCCTTGATCCAGGAATTAAATCAATGTAAAACTAAACTTCTCATTGTGGAGGATGTCCATGTAAATCTTCTAGAAACACATCATCATATTCTTTCACAATAGGTACATCTTCTATTTGAAAATTCCTTTCCTCACCCATAGTTATTTCATTCTCTTCCTCCCCAATAATTGAATTTAGTTAAGCTACTAGGGGTGGATATAGATAAGAATTAGGCGGTGATGTTTCTGCTCTAAAGATAAGGTTCTTCTTATCATCATCAAAAATTGTAACCTCCTTCTTCTTACAAGAAATTTTTGCATCATGGTCCGAAAGCCAATCCATACCAATGATTATATCAAATTCAATCATGGGTAAGATGATGAGATCAGCAGATAAATAACGTTTATATGCCTTAATGGGAGCTGATTCCCAAAACTTTGTTACAATGATACTTACCTATGGAGTTTTGACTAACAACTCCCTTGTTAAATCAAATTGAAAATATCTAATTTTCTTAAAAAACTGGGAAGATATGAATCAATGAGATAATTCAGAATCAAATAAAGCATTTTCTAAACTTGATAAAACCATTAAATTACCTGCCACTACGTCTTTTAGAGCTTCAACCTCAGCAGTAGTGATAGCATAAGCTTGGCCTTGATCCCTTGGCCTTTTCTGAGGTAAGTTCCCCTGACGCTTAGGACATTTATTCTCATAATTCCCCCTTTCTCTACAATTGTATCATTAAATATTGACATCCTCTTTCTTCCCCTTGAAATCACAATCTTGGTGGCCTTTTTCACCACACTTGTAACAAACTCTCATTCCTTTCAGGCATGTACCAGGGTGCTTCTTCCCACATTTGCTACAAGATGGATATTCAAATTTTCCCTTCTTCCCCTTATTTCCATTTCCAGAGTGTTCAGTAGATCTCTTATTCTCTGGTTTTTCTTTAAAGTTGTAAGACTTAGAGAATTCCGTTTCTGTCTTGATAGCACATGAGACAATATCTTCATACGATGAGAAGGATTGTGAGACTAATTCTCGATGGAGAAATGGTTTTAACCCATCAAAGAAACAATCAATCTTACTTATTGGGTTACGTATATAATCTGCAGCATGCCTCACTAACCTTGTAAAGTTAGCTTCATACTTTGTGACATTCTCATCCTCCTTTTGCCTCAGACTCAGAAATTGTATTTCCATATCCGCTCGATGGTCATGAGGAAAGTATTTTTCTAAGAAAATTTCTTTAAACTCCCTCCATTCTATATTTTATACTTCATCATCTTATTTTGTGTTTTGAATCAATGAACACCATTGATCATCATCTATAGTGAGGCGGTAAACTACCACGACAACTTTTTTCCTTTCGCTACTCCCCAAGGCGTGGAATATTTTCTCTAAGGAATTTATACATTGCTTAGCTACTAGTGGATTTTTAACCCCATGGAATGTTGGTGGTTTTTTTCCCATGAAGCGATCTAACATTGATCCTCCATGCTGCAGATCAGGGTTCTCCATACGGGTAAGGTTATTATTCATAACCTGAGTGAGTTGTATTAGTGTGGTGATAAGCTGAACAGCACCAGTTGCTTCACCAGCTCCACTATAATTATCTTGAGTAGGAGGGAAATCCCTACATGGATTATGTGCATTGATAAGGTTTCCATTCCATCCACTAGGAACCATTTCTAAACAATTGAATACACTAGATTAGTTTATGAATCGCAATACATAAATCCAAACTTATAAAACACTTAACATAAATTAAACATTTTATGGATATAATCCATAATCGTAAAAATGTTTTCTTTAAGGAAGTATATACTCATAAACCCTTCATAATGGTTTGTAAAGAAAATGAGAATTATCCTAAGCATATCGCCTGAGAGTGTCGTAACCAAGAGTGCAACAAGGCCCTTTGTCGTGCACCAGTTCCAATTTGAGTCTAGCTCAAATCAGTGTTTTCGGGTTTTACCCCTAGGTACTTTTGTGCCAGAGCCTCCTCTAACTACTCGTATCCAAACATGGATGCATTTCTTGGAAAAATCACAAAATCTCTACAATACCAAAATTCTATAACTTCTTTTATACTAATCCTCAAATTCTATCTTAGGGTTATGTGCTCTAATTATAGTTTATCTAAATCTAGTTTCCAAGGTTTGTACTAAAGTTCCTCTAATATCAACTATAATGCCTTAAACCCAGAAGCACGGATTCGGTGCATTATTACGTATCATTGTCATGATCACAAAATATCAAGTCTCAAAAGGCCGATTAGTTTGGTAGCCTTGTAAGTACTTGATACATTCATAAGGTTTACATTACATCATAAAATGGAAAACTACAACAACATTGTTTCCATGTACAACATTGAGATCCCATAGACTATCTATGTAGGTCAGTCATAATATACTTCTTCGTATCCTAGGAAAAATAAAACATAGAAAGGGGTGAGCTCAAATGCTCAGTAAGGATAACAATATAGTAGAAACTTTCATAAATAAGCATAAACATTTAAGGAAATGTATAAAATTAAAACAAAATCCCTTTCAACATAAACTTCATCATAATATGAAAAATATAAATCAAAATAATTCCATTTACTTACTCGCATGGATATTCTACTAGTAGAATAATCACATGAAATATCAATAGCCACTTTCATAATGATGGAATGCATAATTCCAGACTTCATAACCACATAGTCAAGACCTTGTGCCAAGACTACAAATAATATTTAGTCAAGGCCTTGTGCTAAGATGCTAGTTTGTCTCATGAGACCTACCAGTGCATCGAGCAGCTATACCGGGCTCCACCAATCACTTACTTAGTCCAATGCATTCCTCATATGAAAAGGTTTAAACATAACATAAACATTCATATTGAAACTAGCATACGAAATGTCAATACTTTATCCATAAACCATGAATAGTGTGAAATAACAAATCCTTAGTCAAACATATCACAAAACCTTCAATACAATATGGAAGTTTTGTATCATAATAAATCAACTTCAAACAAACTTAAAATCCATCAAAGGATGTTGACATAAATGAAGTCAAAACCTTTTTAGAGAAATATATCTTTATATTTTGAAATCATTTAAAATTCATGTAATTATAAAAGAAAATATTTATTTTTGAAAATATTCTTATAAGCGTGTAAGGGAATCTTTGAAATTGTTATAATGGTGAAAAATATCCGCACCCGCCGTATAAGTTAAAAAAAATTCTTACCTTAATTTTGTTGAAAAGGTCATAAAGTACCTTGTTTGGAAAATGACAGAAAGATTCCTTTCAAACCATTTTATAAAAATTCAATCAAGGATATAAATTAATTTAACCCATAGTCTAGTAAATAGTAAAAATGTTTTGGAATACATTTTTAAGAAACATGGATGTGGATGATAAAGAGGTCCATTATATAATTAAATATAAACAACCTTGGATAATTAAGAGATTGTAGAATTAACCCTTACCTTGCACTTTTCCTTGGTCGAGGGTATGTTAAACTCCTGTATAATGGTGAAATAATTGTTATTAAATTATAATATAACCATATACATTAATATGATATCATATATGATATTCTAATATTGATATTTTAGTATTATTGTCATTTTGGGTGTTAACTGATTCGTTCTATTTTATATGCTTGGTTACGTAAGCCATGTTTGTTATGGATGAGATGTATCTTATTAATATTCATAATGATATTAAGTCTTTAAAAATTATTTTAATCATCAAATGAAAATTATTCTTGAATGGATACGATGGGGAATGAATCTCATCACGTTCGTGGAGACGGTAATCCGTATGTACGCACGAGCGACAATATCATTCTTTTGATATTAAAATCATATATAATTTGGTATTATATCATATATACAGAATCATTATCATGTTATATTTATTATTTAAACCAATTATACATCATTATTATACCCATCCAAATAATAATATATTGAATAACAACTACACCACGACGTGGAGACGGTAAGTTGTACGTACGAACGTATGGTGACATTTCATTAAAAGGATGGATAGAATAATGAATATGTTTGTAACATATTTATAATAACATAACATTATATAGAAGATACTGGAGTTATTATTTTAGATTGTAAACAACAAAGAAATAGGAAGTAGAAGAAGAAAGGAACTTGAAAGAGGTAATGAAATATTTACCTCTTCTTCGGGTTCTTCCTTTTGATTTGATCAAAAGGGATCCTTATGTTGGCTTTCTGACTAATGGAAGGCCTCTAGGATGAATAGATTACAGTTTAGAGGGTATTTGGGTAGGTTTTGGCCAATACAAAAGGCTATGAAGGTGTGAATTTGAGGGATTGTGGAAGTTCCCTTTTATAAGAGGGGTGAGGGGCACCTTAGGAAAAGCTAGAAATATTATTTTATAATAAAATCATTTTCGGTTTCTAATGGCTCCAAAATGAATTATTTATAGTCTATGGTGGGGATGGGTTGAAAACCACTCAACCAATAGGTTTTAGACAGTTTTGGGTCACTATATTAACTTTATCTTCTAGATTTAACTCTTAGTTAAATAGTTTGACATTTACCATGTCTCTTTGTATTTTTATATTATATGGTTAATAAACATACTATAAACTTCCAAGAGAACCTAAAGTGGTTCATTAATAACATATATAATATTATTTTATACATTTATCCATACCTTAGATTTTTAGGACTAGAATATCAATTAATAATATAATATTTTTCATAAAAACTCTTTTATGTCAATTTTGACACTATTTGGTATTTTATTTTTTCTAAATTCATAACAACGTTATTAATTTAAGAACAATTCATCTAACCATCCCTAACATGTCATATTAACCTATAAAATTAGTTTAATTCATAAAAAGTCACAAATTAAATTTATTTGGATATTTATAATATCCATTATTTTAATATTTCATTAATTAGGTAATTATTGCATCATCATTGTGTCATAAATAAATTAAATTATTTAATGTATAAAAAATATAAATAAAATAAAATTATTTAGGAAATATTTTTAGCTTTATAATGAATATTTATAGTTGAATTTATCTTATATATAACCCTATATTAAAAAAAAATAGTTATTAAACTTTGATTTTAATTCTTTTAACTCTTCTTTAACTAAAATAATAATAAATGTCCTAATCTAATCCAAGTGAACCTAAAGGATAATATTTTATTACTAAGGTTGTTTTTCGTCGAATTAAACTTATCCAATAGAATTAGGATATGTGTTAGGGTAATAATAATATCATTTTTACCCTTAATTACCCTATTTACTTTTAATCGTGGTTAATAAAAGTAAAAAGTTACTATTCACCAAAAATTATTTTCATCTTATTGAACCACATTTTATTTAATGATATCAACCGTGTTCTTGTACTTTTGAAATTAAACTCACAGAAGCGATTAAATTAAGCTTTATGTAAATTTGCAAATGCTCCTAAGAGGTGGGTAAAAGACGGTAAAAAGTTCAATAAAATTTTTATATATCTAAAATTATTATAAACTGACTCCAATTAATTACATTGAACTTATATAGGTATTATGTATCTATTTTTACCTAAAACAAATTTAAATAAATTAATTAATTAATTAAATAATAATTCAATTTTAAACTATAACTCAATGTTTTTCACTATTCATCAAAAATTTAAAGTTTTCGAAAAAAATACCAAAAATTCACCCTAAGTTAATTTCGATACTCCGAATCCAAAAATGAAGTCCATTTTGAAAGATAAAATTTATAAAATTTCAAAAAGTGGGTATTACTATTCATAACGGCTAGTCTGATTGGTTGTGGTGTGTTAGAACTCGAAGTTGCGTACAACACACGCTGTTATATTATTCAAAGAGAAGTGTATCATGGAAGCTTGGTGTGTTACACTAACTATCCATTTGACTGATGATGGTAAATTGTGATTAATCATAGCGGAGTCCCTATGGCCTTATATAAGACCTACCAAAATTGCAATATAAAACCTGAATATCTATCGGATACAATCCATAAGGGTACTCTATGAAATCATACCATCACACAAACATACATATTAATCGTCTCTTCCACTGAGTGAGTCTCACATATCGATAAGAAGTGGTCAAATTTTGTTAATTGATAAAAAAATCACCCAAACAACATCACAATTCATCGGGGTCCTGGATAACCTCATCAAAAATTCCATCATTACATCATCTCACTTCCACATGGGAACTAGAAGTGGGTATAGAAAACCACTAGAATGTTGTTTCTTAGGCTAAATTCTCTATCAAGTAAGGCATCGAGAAACAAATCCATCAATTTCTCTCTTCATACCTGGCTTCCAGAACTACAACCTAAATTCATGGTACATATTTCTCATCCTAGGATGTACCACCCACTTATATGTATAGAAGTCCCTCATTAACTCTTACCTAATGGAATCTGGGACTACGAATCTCCCATGTATAAGGATCACATCATCATTTTCCAACGACCACCTCGGTATCCAGTCACCACCAGCTAGTTGTTCCTATATCATATCATACTTGGGGTTAGATTCTAGACCATCCTTTACCTGGTCTATCAAATAATATGTGACCACCAATGGGGAACACGTCATTAATCTTTGGCTATTGAAATTATCCATCTTCCAATTAGCGAACATTCTCATTAGGTTCCACTATTCCTCTAAATCCCATTCACTAATATCTTAAGATTACTACATATTATGGCTATGAGAATCTATAATGATGTTACCTTTACCTAGTTTATAGTCCATTTCAAAATAGAACATATGTGGGTAATCTACCCATTTCCTCTTCTTCAAATTTAGGTCTCACTTTGTAAAGAAATGTTGGAGGCTATTGTGGTCTATGTAGACAAAAAATCTCTAACTAAAGAGATATTATTTCCAACACTTAAGATCATGGACCATAACAACCAACTCCAAATAGAGTGTAGCATAGTCATGTGCATGGGGTCACCACTGATGTGACCCGTAAGCTACTACCAACTCACTCAACATCAATAATTATCCCAAACCAATGCACGACACATCATAATATACAACATAACTAATACCTAGATTGGGAAGTATCAATAGAGGATTTGTATTCATCCTCCACTTTAGATCAATAAAATATTCTCTATATTATTTTAGTCACTTTAACTTCACTCTCTTCTTCATCAGCATAGTCATGGGTATTGATAAATGATAGAATCCTGGATAAAATGTTGGTAGTATCCCACTAAACCCAGAAAGCTCTTAATCTCAAACGCATTATGGGGAAATGTTTGGGACATCACTACCACAACTTTATTTGGGTCTATAGATATATACCTGTCTCAAACACAACATGACCAAAGAAATTTCACCATCTGAATCCAAAATTTACACTTTAACTACTTGGAATAAATATGTTGTACTCAAAGTATGCTCAGGACTACCTCAAGATTCAAGGCATACTACTCTAAGGATGGTGAGTAGAAGTGAACGTAATCAATGAACACTAAGAAGAAAAAGTCAAGATATGGGTGTAATATCTTGTTGATGAGATCCATGAATACCATTAGTTCATTTTTCAATCCAAATGTCATCACTAAGTACTCGTATATCCCATACCTTCTTTGAAACACCATATTCATGATTTCCTCCTCTCTAACACACAACTGGTGATATCTTAATCAAATATTAATCTTTGAGAACCACTGGGATAATCATAACAAATCAAAGAGATCATTGATCCTTGGAAAATAATATTTATTCTTCACCGAAAGCTAATTCATCTTCCAAAAATATATGCAGATTCAGAGACTACCATATTACTTCTTATAAAACAAAACATGTACATGCCATGATAAATTAATTTCCCTAATAAAGTCCTTCTTCTATAAGTTATCAAGATGTACTTTGATCTACATTAACTCAATCATAACCTTAGGATAAGAGGGTATAAAAATGATCTGAACACCTATAAAGATTTATATATCAAACTTAAAACCTTTATCAAGGTGAATTACTATGATTTCATCTAGAACGACTTCCAAATAGAGATCCAAAACCAGAGGAAAATACAACGGGTTTCTACTGATTTTTCCAATATAGCCAAGCCTAATATCTGCACCATGGTCATGCCAAGCTAACTCAAGTTTGGATAAAATATACCTACTCCCAGTTCTCACTCACCCATCATCATGAACTTATCTTCATTTTAAAACATAAAATATACCAATCTTAGATAATAATCAATGTTTTCTTATAATCTAGTTAGCCAATCCATGCCAAGAATCTCATCAAAGTTCATCATCTCTAAAATCATAAAGTCTCATATATATCCATAAATAGAAATAACTATAGAACACTCTAGGAATCACTGAAGATTGCCCACTTTTTTCCCAACGGTGTATCGACAGAAAGTAACTCAGAATAAAACTTTCTCAGTAAGTCAAGTCAAGTAATAACTTGTGAAGATATAAAGGAATGGGAAACATTAATATCAAAAAATAAAGTAAAAAATGTAGAAGTGATAAAGTCTATACCTTGAATAGTATATAGTCATTAACCCCCATCTATTGGAGTTTTATCCACTTCATAAACTCATCCTACCTCAACTATGTGACCCTGTCCCTATGATGCATTACCAGTCTGAGTTGTCATCATCTAATTTTGGAGTTGATGACCTTAGCTAGATCCTTGGTTCCCTAACCAATCTGAGTCTTCATCGTCTACTATGAATGAGATATTTATAAACATAGAAACATCCCTATATGAGTCCCACACATCCTATCTCATTTCTATAATATCTTAGGTTGGTCAAAATAAATTAATAAAACTATACTCTGATACCATTTTGTAACGCCCCAACCCAAACCACCAAGTCTAATCTAGAGTTCCACAAAACATCATGCATGCATCCCAATGTGAAAGAGGCTACTGACTAGAAGCAATGGTATGAACATTGTAGGTTGGGAGACTATTCCCTTGGTATTATATCCTTTCACCAATAATTTAATTTAAATAGAACTAAGAGTAAAAAATGTACAAGAAAGATAATGTCAAATGGAACACATGTCATATAAATAGATAAATGTTCTCCCAAAGGGTCAATACAATCCATTGTATTAGTGAAGCAAAAAAATAATTCAATAAAATTATACTAGAATCTTCTACAGACTATCCCAGACCCACCACCAGTTCCATGCTCCACAATACATATCATGAACTAACTCGGATACCTTGGTACCCTAATACCCAAGTCAACTCTAACATGGAACGAAGGGAATTCCCAGTCCCCATGAGTTGGTGAATAGAACCTGTAATCATACAAGAATAAAAATGGAATTATTTTTCTATGAAACAACATAAGACAAAAGATACAAGTCGGTACAGAAACACTATTCAAGGAGAAATTACCATAATAAAAATAGGTAAAAACAATACCTGAAGGACCCCGGGACACCCTAAGAGGGGAGGGGTGAATCAGGGTGACCACTTTTTCTTTTAATGTGATTGATCTTGTTCCCACATTGGTAGGAACTTGTTGAACCTGTATGATGATTATGATCATAAAGAAAACATTCACAAGCACAGAGAAGACACAGCCATTTTTACTTGGTTCACCACTAAGGGCTACGTCCAAGGAGCATACGCCGACAGGTTGTCGGTCGTACCAAAATCCACTATGCTTCACTAGCTGTAGATTACAAAAGTTCGGGTACAGTCGCTCTGTCCCAGGCTCACTGCCATTACAAAGGTTCAGGGATAGCTTACTACTTCCCTCGGGTCACTCCCGTTGACTCCCCCTAGCTCACTGCCGTTGGTGAAGTCCCACTCAGTTTATAGACGTGAAGGTCTCTTCTTCATTTGCATAAGAGTGAATCCTTTGTTGTATGTAGATGCTCTATTGAAGTCCAATTCTCACCAGAAGAAGAATATCACTTTTCCTTGAATGTACCAAGTAGTCTCTCGGCTTTCGTGCAGCTCCAAACAGGCCGGTGGGCTTCAGCAAAACCAGGCGCGCTTCTCCAAGACAGTCGTGCAAGTCCCACTACGGCGCGCAAGTCCAAACTGGCGCGCAAGTGTCATCAACACACATGCGCGACTCTTCCTTCCCCAACTACAAACTTGCGCGGTCCACTTCCTTTCTCTTCCAAACCGCCTTGGGCGCACAACCAAAAACCGGCGCGCAAGCTTTCGTTGCGCGACAAAACTACCACCTGCGCGACTCAACCACCTGCGCGACGAGAGCTCGAACAATCTCTCGGCCTTGAACTCCGTGAGAAATGAGGAGGGGTGGTCCAGTATTTATAGGCAAACTAGACCCCCTGCGCGGTGGCGTGCAAGTCCCTTGACGGCGCGCAAGTCTTGTCTTCAATAAACTCTGTCGCGCAACTCACTTGCACGACCCAACCAACACTTGCGCGACCTTCTTTCCTTAGCCAAATTTTGATGTTCTGATCCTCAAAAACATATGGCGCGCAAGTCTTTTATCCTCCAAGAGCACGGCGCGCAAGTACCTTTTCCAAAAACACTTTACTTTATTGGCCGATTTTTATACCCAAAAAATTGGCAATCATTGGGAAACAACGCCACCTTCACTACTGTTTTCTGCTTGAACGGTATGATCGCTTTGTTGGTACACACCCTGAACTTCCACTGAGGATTGACAAAAAACACAAACCATACACCAAATCATACTTTGAAGAACCTGGTTCCAACAATACCCTAATAGTACATCATAAAAATAACATACACATCGTCTCTAATAAAATCTCAAAACCCTATGAAAAGTTGGAAAACATATCCACTGATCACCATCAACACTTCACAGCCCCAAGGATCAATAACATACACCACCTCCATGTGGTAGTTTTCATTTTCTCAGATCTAGCATAAGAAATTCTCCAAACATTTGAAGGAAAAAGTAGGGTGTGAGATAAACATCCCAGTAGGGTATCACCATGTGCTCTATAATCAATGTCCTGAAAATAAACCAAATATGATTCCATTTTAAATAAGAAATCATTGAATAACATTTACATATTTTAAAACCAAAAATGATTTTATATAAAAAGAAATGGGTGACAAATAAAAATAGTCTTAAATGATGATTTTATATAAAACATTTATATAAATTAGTTGGCATGAATAAATAATTTCAGCAATCAATGGAATGTATAATCAAGAATAAATATAATGACCCTAAACTCAGTAATCTAGAACTAGTGTTTACTTAATTACATTGGAATAAGATACAAGTAATATCATCCTGAAGTACCATATAATTTAGTAGTCTTTGTAAACTGGATACATACTTTATCCTAACATTACCTATGAAAACAAAAATTACATTTTTTATGAGAATATAATTATTCCCTCTAGAATATCCTTTCATATAAATCATAGTACACTTCCTGGATTTCTGATAAAGTAAAATAAAATAAGGGTGAGCTCGGATGCTCAATGAGGGTTATGTATAGAGGATCCTATCATGAATAATTGAAGCATAATCAATAAGGACTGGACAATAATTCAAGTTCAATATCTGAACACACATTCTATTTAAAAAAAATTGAGTATCATGATCAATGGAAAAGTAAATAACTGAAAACGCATGGAATTTAATCAATAAACTGAGAATTAAATTCATCTAGATATAATGACATTGTGAAAATATCATAAATAATAAGATAATGAATAATAAATATAGAAAGTTAAATAACTAAACACATATTCCATGTAATCAATAATTGATAATTAAATACATACCGAGATAATATCATTTTAAAAATCTCATGGATAATAATAACTGAATTCTGAATGAAAGAAATTCTTAATTATTGGACATTATGTATAAGGCGCATGATACCTCTACCATCAATATCTATCCTCAATATAGTTCAAAAAAACTGGGTACAAACCCATCTGGTTTAGCCAACTGATTTTATACTATCTTAATGATTCACCTCACTAGACTACCAATGCATTAAGGGGTACTCTATAATTGGACACCACTCGTGTATTCAGGTCCAAATCATTCCTCATATATCGAATAATTGATTAAATTCATGAAAAATGTTCCTTACCATCCAATATTCGTATTTAGTAGAGAATATGGATTTATATATATTTCCCCAGATAGAAAGATAACTTTCAATTTAGAAAATTGTATGTAAAAACGATAAATGGTTTAAGAAATTAACATATTAATGATAAATAATATTAATATTTAGGTAAAATTTAATGTCTAATGATCACAGGAAAGTGAATATTTCAAGGTAAAGTTAATGAATACAAAAATGAATCAAGAAAGTCAATGTAAATACTTTACTTGGTAAAAATTATCATAAAAAATATAGAGTAATAATGTGATGGTATCAATACAACATATACCTATTGGAGTAAGAATAAAAGTTTGTTGTTATTGATAAATATAAATACCATAAAATTTTTTAAAACATTATTGAGGAAAATATCCTTTACATTTTGAAAATAAATTTTTAAAACTAAATTTTCACAAACCATTTTGAAACTACTTATCATTGAAAATAACCTTTGAAACTTAGAAATGATTTTTTAAAACATTGAGTGGTCATAATGGTTGTAAATTTCATTTATGCGGTAAATGTTAAAAACAAAGATTCCTTTCACTTTTTCAGTAAAATAAAAATGTCCCTTATTTTAAAAACAATATAAATATTACTTTGAAAAAAAATAAAAAATCAAAATGGGTAAAACAATTAATAAATAATTTTTAAAATGTTAAAAATATTTTTAGAAAACATAGTTTTATAAGAAAATGGATTTCCGAACAAAGAGAGAAATGAAGCCCGGTTTTCATAAAAGAATTTTCTCAATTATTTTAAGTAAAAAAGTGTGGAAATATGGTAATATTAATTTAAAATATCATGAATAACTATATTAAAAAATGATATGGATTTATTATATAATGATCAAATAATTTCCTTCAACTGAAATTCAATAATAAACAATCTCAATGATAATGATATTGTGAAATAAACACTTGCAATGATCATAATGTTGAAGTGAGAATTACTCAATGAATTGATTATTTTTAAAAAATATAAATCTACATAAAAAAATTGTAAATACATAATAATATAATTAATATTCATTACACACATAATTTTATAATTTCAAATATGACGAATAAGTAATAAAACCTAATGAAAAAAAATTAGTTATGAAATTATTTTGCACTTGGTAACTCTTAAGTAAAATCCACTTGGATGAAATAATTAAAATTGAAACTTAAAATACGATGAATTATTAATGAATCATGATATTATATGTCAAATTGTAAGTTTATACACCATATAAAAAAAATTATGTGTGTAACATTACAATATTCCTTAATGAAGGGAAATTGAGACGAAGTCGCTTACAAAGATCGTATCATTGAAGTGGGGATTAGTCAATGAATTAACTATGTATATTAAATTTAATTTAAAATAAAAAAAGTTGAATTAAAATATAAAATAATAAAATTTCATTACACACATAATCTTTTCGTGACATAATCAATGAATTATAAGTTTAACATAATGAATGGAAATTGAGTTAAGAAATCTTGTTCCTCATGATTCTTTTTGGTTTAATGTGATTTAACCTACTTTATAGTGGTTTTAAACATGTTATTAACTTATAATAGAACCATATTAATATTTATAATATCATATATTATCCTTTTATAACATCTTATCATCATTTCATTAATAATATTTAATTATTCTCATTGTTTCGGGTGTTAATTGCCTTGTTTTCTCATTCATTCTTTGTCATGAAAGTTCTGATTATTATGTATATTATATAGATATATCATATATAGAATAATAATCATGACATAATTATTATATTTTTACATCAATTGTACTTTTAAAACACATCATGAAAGATGATTTTGAGAAATTAAGTATGTTACGACCAGGGAGATAGTATGTCATACGTATGCATGAGTAACATTTCCATTTTTCAAAAATCATTATAGAAAGGAGGTAAGTAATATTTTACCTTTATATATTTATTATAATGTCATATTATTTCTCTAAATATAATTATATATATCATAAATTTTTTTCTAATGAAAATAGAGTCACGTCGCTTCATGAAGGCGGTAATCCACACGTACATGAATGTTGTTATTATCTTTAAGTGAGTAAAAAGGAAAGAAATAAAATGATTTATTATCTTTACATATTTATAAATATTTTATTAATATCATAATTATATAATCTATATCACATATATTTATTAACTTTATCCGTATTACCTTCCATGTAAAGAGTTATTGAAAGATGAATCACATATCGCTTCACAAGGCGGTAGTCCACCGTACACACAAGCAACGTTATCATAATCCCTATGAAATGGAAAGTTAAAAAGGTATATCTAATATAATTAATCTATAGGTATAATTATGTTATAAATATTATATATATACTTTAAATCCATCATAATACCAAAATATGAGAGGTGGTTAAGGAAAAATGAATGACATCGGTTCGCGATGTGGTAGTCCACGGTTCACATGAAAGATGATTTTGTAACCCATTTGATAGAAGTGGATATGGTTTTTGGTAATTACATTAACATAACATAATATAAGTATATGTACGATACTAATGTTATTATATCATCATTTTTTAATAATAATTAAATAAGGTGGATAAAGAAATAAAATAAAAAATATCATTGAAAAATGTTACCTCTTCTTTGAGTAAACTCCTTGGGTTTGTACCAAAAGACTTCTTAGGTTATATTTCTATAAAAATAAGTATTATATGATTATGGGATGTAATTTTTTAAGTTATTTGATCAATTATTGGCCAAAAAATGTTTTTAAGGTGTGAATAAGATAGGATAGGGGTGGCATTGTATAAGTTAAGTGGGTGGCACACTTGTGATGTTTGAAAAAAAAGGTGTAGCCATTTTTTTCACATGAAACAAGGATCAAAATGGATTATTATTAACAAATAGACATTATAGGTTATAAATATTTCCATAAAATATATTTTATACAAGTTTTTATCTCATTTTAACCCCTTTCTTTTTAGTTTAACCCCCTGTAAATCCATTTTTATCTTAACCACGTTAAATAATTTTTACTATTTTCACTATTCGTTTTGGTCAAAAACTAAGTTGAACATATTATATAATATAAATTATTCTAATTACAAATATTTAATCCTTTTTTCAAGTTAAATTCATATAATTGAAATTTTTTAATTTAAAACCAATTCTGCAGACATGAGGAGAAAGCGAGTTTTTAAAGAGAAAATGTTGAAAAGTTACAAGAACATTATATAAAAAGTCAATAGAAAAATGATTATAATGACAGAAATTGAATTAAATGATATATAATTTAACTAATTTTACTTTAAACCAATTAAAAAATATAATTTAATTTTATAAATAGTTTAAACAAAAAGGTAGTTTTCCATTTAAATTCAATATTTTTCACTATTTATCAAAAAATGAAACATTTCGGAATAATACCAAAAAAGAACCCTAATATGATTTTGATATTATAATTTTAAAAATGAATTTAATTTCTTCAAAAAAATATAAAATTAGTAAAAATTAATTTTAAATTATGTGTGCAAAGCATGACTAATCTGTCTTTTAGAAAAATATAGTTTTTCGAAAAACATTTATTTTTATTTTAAATGATTTTTATTTTATTCATAATTAATAGATAACCATAATTTTAAAATTTTAGTAGGTATTATTCATACCATAAAATTTAAAAGCTTGGTTATAATGGTATACTATATTACTATTCATTTATACTTAGGGTTGTGTGTTCCATAAGCTATCAAAGATATTAAATTTAAAGCAATATATTTTGTGGGATATTTAAGCCTAGTGTATCATGTCTCATAAGATATTGAATAAAATGTTCTTATTTTATAGTTTTTGGGTGTTAAATTCTCCTCACCTTTAATAAATTATCTCTTCACAATTTAAAAATGATCTAGGTAATCAAGGTTTTTATATTTGAAAACTCTTTTTTTGAAAACCCACATTGTAAAAGGGTTAATAAAACATCTTATTAATAATAAAGGAAGGGAATTACCAAGGTAAAATGGAATAACACATAACTAGGTTTCCAATTAGGAGAACACTGGTGGAAAGTGAAGATATATACATGAAATAAAAGTGTAAATAATTGTAGAGAGTTATTGAGGTTATTGATCACAAGCAAGTCAATGATCAATGGAATGTTAAGGGCCTAAAAACCATAATTTTTTTATGATTTAAAATACCATATCATTTATCATATATGAATGTAATAGGATAAAAAAAATTCTTCAAGATCCTTTTCATAACATTGAGGAATTATTTTACTATCTAATAATTTATAGAAATATACTTACTTTATATGTTTTTATTTCATAAGAACAATTTCATCCTTTGGTTATGCTTTAATAAATTTAAAATTAATCACTTAATCCAAGAATTGAATATCCCAAAATTAATTTTTTATGCCTGAAGAAATAAAATTCACTTTTAATGGATCGTATTATTAAAAAAATAGTGAAAATTATTTTTGTATGTCTCTAAATATTTTCCAAAAACTAATATGGTTGGTACAAGTTATCCAATATTATAAATTAATCTCTAAAACTCAAAAGTAACACCACTATTTCATCATTAATATTTATTTATAAAATCATTTAACTAAAAACAATAACATATTGACCAGAAAATTATGTAGGCCAGTTGTAAGTGTTAAACCCTTATCATCCTTCGGTCATGGTTTCAAGCCCCATGGCCTTGCTAGATGTGATGAGTTTTCATTTTTCTAAAACTATATTAATATAATTCTGACAACGGTATAAAAATATGATGTACATCATTGAAATAAAATTAATCATTAAATAACCTTTTTACTAAGGATTTCAATACAACCCCTTTTTCACAAAATCTAACAATATTATTTGACTATTATTACATTGTAATTAATGATCATATTAACCATAAAGGTTATCAATTTCTCTAAACTTATTTCTATAAAATTTAAAGGAAGTATTCCTCAAATAACCTTTTCACTTAAACATATACTAAAATAATGGGTTTTATTACCATAAATTTCTCCCAAAATATCCTTAATCTTTGTACATTCTCATCAAATAAAACCCAAAATGGGGTGTCAAATTCTTTAAAATTATGATAAATCTTAAACTCCTAAACCCATGATGGTATCCATAACTCTTATGTTAATGAAGACACAAATAATTCAAAAATTTAACACAGTCATTAGATGTTTCATAATTCTTAACACTAAAATACCATTGGTAAAAAAATACTTCTAAAATTTAATTCTTGAACACCAATACATAAATAATATATCCATTTTATTTCTGTATAGTTCCTTCCTTGGTCTTGGTTTCATACTTTATAAGAGTGAATTGACTCGGATAATTCCCAGGTTCTCAATATTCAAGAAAATGAAATATAAATGGATCCCTATGAGGAAATTTATTTCCCTCCATCATACTCTTCATTTTTCTCTATAATTATTTTCTTTATTCCATTACTTTCCACACATAAATCATTTTCACATTCCATTGAGATGATTTACTGGGTGTATCCTTCCACATTTATCACATGATGGAAATTGATTCATCTTTCCTCTATGGTCTCTATCACTTGAGATTTTAGAGAACTATATATTTCTCTTCTTTGGTGAGTCTGGGAGTTGATTAAGCTATATATTGTTAGTCATATTTTAGGAAAACTGATCAGGAATAATCACAATATCTTTTCCCTCCAGTCATCATCCCATTTAGTTTCTCATATTCATCACATTTTCCTTAATATTCAATGTTAACATGATTTCTTTAGGTTAAAACCATTAAAGAAAACCAAAAATCATAGTGTGAGAAACAATAATCATAGTGGGAAAATTATATAATCATTTATAGTATGTTTAAATCATGAAACCTATTTTTTTAATCTATGACATCATAGGTTTAACCTAGGTCATTCATTTTCATCAAATATTAAAATACTTCATAATGGTTTGTAAATAAAATGTGAATTATCCTAAGAATATCCTTAAGGAGTGTCAAACTAGGTGTGTAGTAAAGCCCATTGTCATGCACCAGGGGATTATTGGGTTAATCCCAATATGCCCTTTCTAGAATTCTTACCCCTAGGTACCTCTATTCTAGAACCAGATCCACTTTTAGTATCCAAATAGGTATGTATTTCAAGTAAAAACCTCATAATCTATACCTTACCAAAACTTTTGGATGCTCTTCTATAATTATCCTCAAATTATAATATAGGGTGATGTTCTCTAATCTATGTTTATCTAAATCTAGTTCCCATATTTCTACTAAACATCCTTTCGTACCAAATGTAGTGATTCTGACCTCAGTAGCATAAAGCTGATGTTTTCTTTATTACATTGTCATAAGATACCCGGAATCACATCCTGAAGGACTATATAGTTTAGTAGTCTTGGTAAACTAGATACAAACTTGAATCTTGCATTACAATTCAAAACACATATTACAGTATTTTTTTAGAATATGATTACTCCCTCTAGAATATCTATGCATATAAATCATAGTACACTTCATGGATTCCTAACAAAGGAAACAAAATAAGGGTGATCTCAGATGATCAGTAAGGGTTAAGTACAGTGGAAGATATCATGAATAAATGAATAATAATCAATAAGTAATGAACAATATGGAAAGGTAAACAAATCAACACACATGTAATTTAAATAATTAACTAGCCTAATCAATGGAAAGGTAAATAATTGAAAACATGTGCCATTAAATAAATAAATTAGGAATGAAATTCATCCAAAGATTATATCATTTTGAAAATATCATGGATAATAAGATAAGGTGTAATCAATATAGAAAGGTAAACAACGGAACACAGATTCTATGTAATCAATAACTGAGAATTAAATGAATCTAGAGATAATATCATTACAAAAATATCATAGATAATAATAACTAAATTCTGAATAAAGGAAATTTTTAATTATTAGATGTTATGTCTCAAGCATATGATACCTCTACCATCAAGATCTATCCTCATGAAAATTCAAAACTAATGGATAAAAACCCATACGGTTTAGCTAACTAATTTTATATTAGCTTCACTACCACAAAACTGGGATTCCGAAGTGCCACCCTTTATCGGTGCCTTTTTTTAGTGCTGATAAAGCCCCCCCCCCCTTATGAGCGCTTTTTTAGCGTTGTTAAAGGGGTCCCCTTTATCAGTGATTTTTTAGTAGCACTGATAAAGGGGGGGATTTATCAGCACTTTTTCCTAGTGCTGATAAATTTCAAAAAAATCATGAAAAATAATATATTTTTATATAAGTATATTTATATTGATATAAATATTATATGTATTTTTTAAATATGTTTTAGATATGTATAACTAGACTGTTACATTTAATATATAATAAATTGAGTGAAAATGGATTTAAAATATTTTAAAAAATATTATTAATTAATAATTTTCTAATTATCATCGATTAATAATAATTTAATAAAAATTTGAAGACACAAAAAATCAAAAAAAATTAATAAAAGATCTAAAATAAGTTGAAAATGTAACTCAAACTTCAAATGGCCATAACTTTTGATATGGGTGTCCGTTTGAGCTCTAAAACATATCAAATCGAAGATTGCGATGAGATCTGCATGATAGTGACTTAAGGGAATCTTTTGTCACATTTTTTGAGGCCAAAAAAGTCCCAAAAAGTCTCTAAAACTAAGTTTTTAGTCAGGATAACCAAATGTTTTAACATTCGATGGAATTTCAGCCTCGTTTAAGGGGGTCTTTTGCCCTTTTTCAGTGGGGAATGAATTTATTTCAATGTATTACATTCATATTCATATTATGGATTTGAAATTTTATTATTTTTCATAATTTACTGTTATTTATAATCAAATATATAATAATATATACATATTTTTTATATATTCGCGCGTAAAAATTTAATTTTATAACTAAATAATTAAACATATTTACATATAAAATATATTTCTCAATATATAAGCCTTATATAAATAAGAAACTAATATCCATTATATTTAAAATACAAATATATTAATATTTATATACCTATATAATGTGTACGTGTATATATATATATATATATTGTGCGTCTGTATTGACCAGCTGATATATATAATCTATATATTCTAAACATATGTATATACATATTAATATATAATATTTGTAAAAATATATATAATTATACATACAGATATACATATAATATATATATATATATGTTTGTGTGTGTGTGTTGTGTATATGTATTTATTTATTTATAAACACAAACAAAAATCATATTTTATAAATGCATTCAAAACAGATCTTATAAATATATATTAACATACGAATAAATATATTAATATATAAATATAACTATATATATATATTAATATATGGATATATATATATTAATATATGGATATATATATATATATTAATATACGGATATATATATATATATATTAATATAACTCAATATATATATATATATTAATATAACTATATATATTAATATATATATATATATATGTTAATATATTTATATATATTAATATATATATATGTGTTTATATATATATATATTAATACACGAGTAAATATAACAATATATATATATGTTAATAAATGAAGAGAAAAGCAATATGGTGGAGTGGTAAAGGCTTAGGCGCATAGGCAACTGGTCCCGACTTCGAATCATGTGGGAGGCAGGTCGTGCGCATAGGTGGGGAATAATGTCTAGCGCTGTTAAAGGGGTTGGGGTGCAATTAAAGGCTCATGGGGTGGTTGGGGAGTGTCGGCTATGACTGGAGGGTTGGGCACTGTTAAAGGGGGCTTCAAGCGCTGTTGAAGCCCCTCCCAAGATATGCAGAAAATATTTTTTTTCTGTTTTTTAACTTTTATCAGTGCTTTTTTAACGCTGATAAAAGGACCCATTTATTAGCGCTTTTTTTAGCATTGATAAAATGCCTCATTTATCAGAAATGTTTTTAGTGATGATAAAAGGGGGATTTATCATAGCTTTTCTAAGCGCTTATAAAAGGGACCCCCCCTATCTTCACCTCGATTAACAGTGCTTTTCTAGCATTGTTAATGCCCTTTTCTAGCACGTATAAAGGCCATATTTGCAGTAGTGCTTATTGATTCACCTCATGAGACTAATGATGCATCAAGGTGCTATATATAATCAGGCCCCACCTGTGTTTCCATGTCCAAAGAATTCCTCATACATATAATGATCTATTTAATTCATTGTAGAGACCCGAAGCTTGACGTACATGGACATTACATTAATTTTGAGGAATACTTAATACATAACAAAAACAGACACACAAGGACCGTAATAGTTTAGTTTCTTTGGAAACTTGGAACGAAATCTTCTAATCGTGGTGAAAGATCTTCAACATATCCCATAAATATCTTCCCCTTTTGTTTTCTTACCTAAAACCTTTCTTTATATCCTGTGGAGAAGAAAACATATAAAGGGTGAGCTCAAATGCTTAGTAAGGGTAATCATGGATAAAATAAAACAAATCATATACATTTTAACTTAAAAACATGAACATAATGTTTAAAAATCAAAATCTTGAGAAATGACATAAAACATGGAAGTACGTAAGAAATAGATCATAAAGAAACATTAAGCATGATAAAATAGCATGGGAATAAAACATGAAATTGTGGAAACCATTAATCACATGTTATGATTTCCATAGTGGCCAAGGCATTGCTGCCAAGACCATCTTAGTGGACAAAGTCCCTTTCTAAATCGAGTTCACACCTCGTTCCAGTCCTGTATTACTGAACCGGTTTAACTTGTCGTTCCAGCCATGTCTATCTCATGAGATATAAATCTTTACCCAATGCATTGGAGGGAGATATAGGTCCCACCCATATCATAATGAAATCATTCTTACTTGTGCCACAACATAAACATAAATCATTCATCATAACCCAAAGAATAAAATGGGTTTCATAAACATCATTCCATCATCACTTAATCCATATAAAATAAATGGACATCATTTCATAATAAGAAAAGTAAAACCATGTAAATCATAGGGACTTTATACTTGAACCATACACATATAATGTCATCTTAGATGGAAATGGTTTTGATAAAACACTTGAAATGAATTCTTGAGGAAAATATCCTTTCTTCTTCAAAATCAATTTCTTTTCACAAAACATCATGAAATTTTAAAAGAAAAAGATTTTGTTTAAAATAATCATGAAATCTTTTTTAGGAAGCTTCATGAAAAAAAGGCTTTATAAAACTGTAAAAAACCATTCGTGTCGTATAAGTTAAAAAAACATTCTTCTCGTACTTTTTTCGGAAAAGTCAAAAAGTACCTTGTAACATAAACAAAAGCAAGATTCATTACATACCATGTAGTAAAATCCAAAAATGGGTAAAAAGGACTTTAAACATACATGAAAACACTTTTATAAAACATGGACATGGACGATAGAAATAACCCCAGTAAACACTTATGAATAAGAAATCTCGGATAAAAATGAGATTTGCAAAATTATCCCTTACCTTAGGTCTGATATGTTTCGTATGTATCCAAACCTTCTGTATAATGATTTAAATAATGTCATTGACTTATTACATAATCGTATTCATTTTTATGATATCATATATGGGTCACTTATGACTTTATATTACCTATTCTTTTGTAAATTCCATGTTAAAGAGCGTTTTGGGTAAAATCGTTTCATTTGTCGTCCGTGTTTTAACTTGTAATTATTCATATGATTACTTAGATCATGATTAATTAAACCCAGAATGTAAAACATGATTTATATATATTCAGAATATACATATATATAATAGATCGATAAATGGAAAGAAATACACCGTTCATGGAGACTGTAGGCCGTACGTACGCATGAACGTTGTTTTCGTTTCCTTATTGAATTGAATGGAATTAAGTAGATGAAATACATATATACATAAATCCAGTATCATTATTATGTAATATATTTCATTATTATTTAGTATATATACTTTATAATCATTCATGAATGGCTAACATGGATAATGAATCTCATCGCGTCGTGGAGATGGTAGTCCGTACGTACGCACGAGTGATGATATCGTTTCCATAATTATTGAATTGAATTGGAGTGTATGATAAATATATAAGAATCATTATGATTTTATAATAACTATGTATAGTTATTATTTACACCATTATACCCATCCAAGTAAGGTGGTGTTGGAAAAACAGATTACACCACGGCGTGGAGACGGTATTCCGTACGTACGCACGCGCGGTGATTTTGTTTTCCGTAGGATGGATAGATGGTGAAATAGGGTTGTTTAATAATTATAATAACATATCAGTATATGAGTGATACTGATGTTATTACTTCATAATGAAACAACTAAATAAGAAGAAGTGTAAGAAGAAATAAAGTTGAAAGAATCGGTAACAGACATTACCTCTTCTTTGAAATGCCTCTTTCAGACCTCCTCTTAGGGCACTAAAATTGGTCTTTGAAGAAGACCAAGACCTCTAGGATGTTTCTAGGGAAGTGGGGAAGATAATGTTTCAGGGTTTGGCCGATCTTGAAGGCTCAAAGTTGTGTGAGGAAGAGAGGGAGGAGGTGCCCTTTTATAAGGGAGGAGAGGGGCACCTTTGGAAATATAAGAAAATATTAATTTATATTAAATCCAAACCCCACTTAAAAACTTCCAAAATGACTCATATACGAATATTAGATGAGATAAGGTTGTAATTTCATCAACCAATAAAATTTAGACATCTTAGGAATTTATTTTAAACATAATAAACTTGATTTATCCTTATTTAATCAATTTAATTTTATTTGTGGTAATAACATTCTAAATTTTAAATTATAACAAATAATTACGTATTTGTTTTTAATTGTCCATAATTGTATAATTTATAGCATTTTAGATCATATAAATTTAAATTTATAATTTTTAAATATTTTTGTGATTTTTTAAAAAAATTTATAATATGTTATTTTATAAAATAACAATAGTGTCAATTTTGACACTATTCATTTATTTGAATTTAAATAAAATATATACAGAGTATATGTTCGAACTAAAATCTTTAATAGATTAATAAAAGGTCATATGTATCTATAAAATTAGTAGATCACATTAAATAGTTCATATAATATTTATTTTATTATTTTTAAAACCATTTATTTGGTTTATCTCTTAATAAAATAATTACTACAACATTTTTGTATAATTATTTAATATACTTATTTGTTGCATAAAAATTAAAAATAAAATCCTATGATAAATATAAATCTATTATATTTCACAATAATAATTTTAATCGAATTTATCATCTTAAAATCACAATATTTAAATTGTTATATTTATTAAATTATGAAGGTGACAACTTTGGCATCATTTAGAATAAAATAATATAAGTGTCATAATTGCTTGTATAAGACTCCAAATGGTCAAATATTAGACCATTGGATGATTATAGTTTAAATTTAAATGACCAATAAGTTTTTGTCAGGGTTTTGTGCCTTTTATGGTCACTATTAGTTTAATAACAACTATATTCTTGATTTTTCACTAGATAAATAATTTCTGCATCACTATTGTGTCACAATTAATGATAATTATTTAATCCCAAAAAATTATAAATAAATTCTCATGATGTAGATAATTTTGTTAGATTTCTGGATACTATTAATGTTTGAAGTTTCATGAATTTTATCACTAACTTAAAATTATTATACTTATAGTATTTAAGAGAGTGACATGTTGTCACTTTCTTTGGTTTTAATAATAATTAAATTATTTTCATGGAAAAAAGTCCATTAAATGAATCTAATTAGACCCTTAGGTGATATGGGTATACTTTTAGTCATCCAATATGATTTTTCCAAGTGTTAGGGTAATTTTATAATCTTATATTTACCCTTAATTACCCGATTTACCTTTAACTATGGTAAATGAAATATACCGTAGTTACTATTCACAATGCCCAAAAATAAAAATTAGATTATTAACATAATTTGGACCCACTTATTCCAAATATGGAATCCAGTTTTCCAAATTCAATACACAAAAGTTGTAGAAATTAGATTAAAATTAATCCCGTTGTTGAAAGAAAACGGGTTTTTCTTTAAAACATTGCAAAAGATTGAATTGATTTAACCTACGAATTCAAGGTAAAATCAATGCTAATGACATGAATTATATTAAATGGTAAAAATATATTATATTTATACTTTAAAACCATTAAATATTATAATTTAACCACATAATATATTACGATGAAAAAAGTTGTTTTTAATTAAAATATAGCGTGTTTTTACTATTCATTAAAATATGAAAGTTATCAGAATAAAATGAAAAATTTATCCAAAGTAAATTTTTATTTATTGATTCCAAAGAAGAATTTTATTTTTTCAAATGGAACTTATAAACATTTCAAAAACTAGATTTAAAGTGGGTGTGCCATCAAAAGGAGGCAAAACTGCATTTTTTGAAAAATACTTATTTTACCCGAAAAAATTATTTTGTTCTTATACCATGTTCTAGAAAATGTGTAAGATGAATAATAATTTTATAAAATTCAAAATTTAGTTAATACTATTCATAACGGCTAGTTCATAACAATATTATAATAATATATTGTTGTTTAGTAAAACTCGGTATTGCGTACAACACACGCTATCAGGGAAGGTCGCGATTGCGTGTAATGCAAGCCAAGTCAGGGTTGTGTGTAGTGCACGACTCCTTTGTTGTTGCGTATAACATAATCCAACCATATTTTATTTATACATTGAATATATATATATATATATATACACTCAATGTTGCGTAGAATAACTTCTATGAAAGGAACTTGAAATTGTGTGTAACACGAGCCAAGAATAGTGTTGCGTATACTGCAAGCTAATACGGTGTTGTGTATAGCACAAAATAATCTTGGTGTATCGTACAACAGAAGATATGAATGAAATTAAAAAGAATTAATCTTATAAAATCTCAGGTTTTTACATTCTACCCCCCTTAAAATGAATTCCGCCCTCGAAATTCGTCGGGGTTATAAATCGTTTACTATTCATAGAAACCCACATCGTAAAAAGAAATACCAAAATTGAAATTTAAAAACTAAAGTATGAAATATAACGGTTACCCAAATTAACTCATCACTGGGTTTCCATATAGGATAACATTGGTGAAAATATGGATATGGAAGATAAATCTAACCATCATGTACTGATAGAGAGTGGTAGAGAACATGGCTATGAAAAATCCAACAATCACAAAGCCATAAATTTGTGATGATCTAGGGTACCATCTGATTCATCAGATATAAAGGCACTAGGACAACATTTTTGGTTTTCAACATCATTTCCCTAAAGTTGAAGAATTTGAATTAGAATAAATACTTACTTTATTTTGGTACAATCTCATTGTTGTTCGTGATTTGAACAATTTCCACTTCATCTCTTAAAAAAATGAAGTTGAATTTGTTATTCGTGAAGTGTTAAAAGATCATGTGATAGAATTATGGGTCATTCCATCTATTTCAAACAAAAGGTTAGCAAAAGTTATCAAATATACATAAGTCCATCTTTGGTGAGGTTAATCGTATATGAAAAAATGAACTTATACTTTATCTATCACGTCGCTTAATAAAATAAAACTAGTTTCTACTAACCAGGGACTTCCTATAGGTCAGTGGTAGGCAATAAAGGCATGTCTCACTTCAGTTGTGGGTTCGATTCTCACATCCTAGTCTAATGCGACGGGTTGTCGCCCATCCTGCAGGTTGTCCTTTTTCTAAAACAATACTATTATAACAAAAAGTTCTAGCCTTAAACAATAGAAACTTATGTTCAACATAATCCATTCGAATCTTTAGGCTTATCCAAAATACTTCTTTCCAAACTCATAGTATAAAGAGAAGGATTACTAAAGAGGTCATATAAAAAGCATGTGAATACAATCATTTATCCCTCATATATCTTGTTGGTCACATTCCAATCATGTGAATACCTTAATCATGTATTCTCTTGAAAAATTAATACTCATTTAACCTTATTGAAAACATGAATGCTGTCAAAAGTTAACTCTTTCCACATACCAAAATACAAAAAAATCTATATACTCAAACCATGATATAACTTTGTCCTTATATCTGTCATGAGCTCATGAATACTATCAAACAACTCATTATCTCCTTATCCTTTCATTATAGACATATCATCTACCTTCCAAAAATATTTGAATAACCTTCCATGTTTATCGGTACCATTCAACATATACTTTCAAATACTTCAGGAAAAACATTATTGTAACAATCCTTAGATGATTCTTTATTCCATAGTACCATATATTATTCTTTATAAATATACAATCATTCCACTAACTTCTTAAACCACTGACTGAGCTTCGTCATTTCTTTCATCTCATATTTCATTTGTATTCTCTTCATCATCATCTACATAAATACTACTCATATGACCATGCTGATTCTCTTCATGAGATTTTCCCTTAGGGAATTGGATTCCATAATGAACATACATTCCACATTTGAAACATCTAATCATTGTTGATGTTGTAGCAATACCATTATCCTTGTCCATGGTGTTAACTGAACCTTTTCCTTTGCACTTACTGGCTTTGTGTCCTTCTTTTCCACACCCAAAGCATCTTCCAGTTCCTTTGAAACAATCTCCCTGATTCCTCTTCCCACATGATTTACATGAGGTAAATTGAACTTTCTTTCCTCTATGATCATCATGAAACTCCATCTTTCTCTTATTATCTAAGTCGGGAAACTTACAAAAGTTGAGATTATTGAACATATTATGAGATTTCTGATTAGTCATAACAACTATGTTTGTACATCCAAATCCTGTTTCATTTGGTTGCTTATGAAGAATGTCATTCCATTGTCCATCATATCCTCCATTATCGTGAATCTTCCTATTTCCGGCCATTTTCTAAAACCCAAAAAGAATAGTGTGAGAGGAAAATACCATGCTAGGGAAAACAACATAATAAAGGGGGAGTACCCTTAATATCTAACATCTTAGGTTAAATTCTAAGATCGTTACCGTAGTTCTAGGACTATATCCTATACGTATACTTATCCTTAGGGACATCCCTAGACATACCTTAGAAATATCTCTAGGGATCTCCCTAACATTTTTGCATCCTAGTTTCCAAAGGTTGACTAAACCTTTCCTCTGATACCAACTGTAGAGACCCGAAGCCTGAAGTACATGGAAATTACATTACTTTTGCGGAATACTTAATACATAACAAAAATAGACACACAAGGACCGTAATAGTTTAGTGCCTTTGGAAACTTGGAACGAAATATTCTAATCATGGTGAAAGATCTTCAACATCTCCCATAAATATCTTCCCCTTTTGTTTTCTTACCTAAAACCTTTCTTTATATCCTGGGGAGAAGAAAACATATAAAGGGTGAGCTTAAATGTTCAGTAAGGGTAAGCATGGATAGAATAAAACAAATCATATACATTTTAACTTAAAAACATGAACATAATGTTTAAACATCAAAAGCTTGATCAATGACATAAAACATGGAAGTACATAAGAAATAGATCATAAAGAAACATTAAGCATGATAAAATATCATGGGAATAAAACATGAAATTGTGGCAACCATTAAGCACATGTTATGATTTCCATAGTATCCAAGGCATTGCTGCCAGGACCATCTTAATGGACAAAGTCCCTTTCTGAATCGAGTTCACTCCTCGTTCCAGTCCTGTATTACTGAACCGGTTTAACTTTCCGTTCCAACCATGTCTATCTCATGAGATATAAATCTTTACCCAATGAATTTGAGGGAGATATAGGTCCCACCCATCTCATAATGAAATCATTCTTACTTGTGCCACAACATAAACAAAAATCATTCATCATAACCCAAAGAATAAAATGGGTTTCATAAACATCATTCCATCATCACTTAATCCATATAAAATAAATGGACATCATTTAATAATAAGAAAAGTGAAACCATGTAAATCATAGAGACTTTATACTTGAACCATACACATATAATGTCATCTTAGATGGAAAATGGTTTTGATAAAACACTTGAAATGAATTCTTGAGGAAAATATCCTTCCTTCTTCAAAATCAATTTATTTTCAAAAAACGTCATGAAATTTTAAAAGAAAAAGATTTTGTTTAAAATAATCATGAAATCTTTTTGAGTAAGCTTCATGAAAATAAGGCTTTATAAAACCGTAAAAATCCATTCCTTCCGTATAAGTTAAAAAAACATTCTTCTCGTACTTTTTCCGGAAAAGTCAAAAAGTACCTTGTAACATAAAAAAAAAGAAATATTTCTTACATACCATGTAGTAAAATCCAAAAATGGGTAAAAAGTACTTTAAACATACATGAAAACACTTTTATAAAACATGGACATGGACGATAGAAATAACCCCAGTAAATACTTACGAATAAGCAATCTTGGATAAAAATGAGATTTGCAAAATTATCCCTTACCTTAGGTCCAATATGCTTTGTATGTATCCAAACCTACTGTATAATGATTTAAATAATGTAATTTACTTATTACAGAATCATATTCATTGTTATGATATCATATATGGTTCACTTATGACTTTATATTACCATTTCTTTTGTAAATTCCATGTTAAAGAGCGTTTTGGATAAAATCGTTTCATTTATCGTCTGTGTTTTAACTTGTAATTATTCATATGATTACTTAGATCATGATTACTTAAATCCAGAATTTAAAACATGATTTATATATATTCAGAATATACATATATATAATAGATCGATAAATGGAAAGAAATACACCATTCATGGAGAGGGTAGGCCGTACGTACGCATGAACGCTGTTTTCGTTTCCTTATTGAATTGAATGGAATTAAGTAGATGAAATACATATATACATAAATCCAGTATCATTATTATGTAATATATTTCATTATTATTCAGTATATGTACTTTATAATCATTCATGAATGGTTAACATGGAGAATTAATCTCATCGCGTCGTGGAGACGGTAGTCCGTACGTACGCACGAGGGATGATATCGTTTCCATAATTATTGAATTGAATTGGAGTGGATGATAAATATATCAGAATCATTATGATGTTATAATAACTATGTATAGTTATTCTTTACACCATTATACCCATCCAAGTAAGGTGGTGTTGGAAAAACAGATTACACCACGACGTGGAGACGGTATTCCGTACGTACGCACACGCGGTGATTTTGTTTTCCGTAGGATGGATAGATGGTGAAATAGGGTTGTTTAATAATTATAATAACATATAAGTATATTATTGATACTTATGTTATTACTTCATAATGAAACAACTAAATAAGAAGTGGAAGAAGAAATAAAGTTAAAAGAATCGGTAACGGACATTACCTCTTCTTTGAAACGCCTCTTTGAGACCTCCTCTTAGGGCACTAAAATTGGTCTTTGAAGAAGACCAGGACCTCTAAGATGTTTCTAGAGAAGTGGGGAAGATAATTTTTCAGGGGTTGGACAAACTTGAAGGCTCAAAGTTGTGTGATGAAGAGAGGGAGGAGGTGCCCTTTTATAAGGGAGGAGAGGGGCACCTTTGGAAATATAAGAAAATATTAATTTATATTAAATCCAAACCCCACTTAAAAACTTCCAAAATGACTCATATAAAAATATTAGATGAGATAAGGTTGTAATATCATCAACCAATAAAATTTAGACATGATAGAAATTTATTTTAAACATTATCAACTTGATTTATCGTTATTTAATCAATTTAATTTTATTTGTGGTAATAACATTCTAAATTTTAAATTATAACAAATAATTACTTATTTGATGTGAATTTTCCATAATTAGATAATTTATAACAATTTAGACCATATAAATTTAAATTTATAATTTTTAAATATTTTTGTGATTTTGTAAACAATTTTATAATATGTTATTTTATAAAATAACAAGTGTCAATTTTGACACTATTCGTTTATTTGAATTTAAATAAAATATATACAGAGTATATGTTTGAACTAAAAGCTTTAATAGATTAATAAAAGTTCATATGTATCTATAAAATTATTGGATCACATTAAATAGTTCATATAATATTTATTTTATTATTTTTAAAACCATTTATTTGGTTTATCTCTTAATAAAATAATTACTACAACATTTTTGTATAATTATTTAATATACTTATTTGTTGCATAAAAATTAAAAATAAAATCCTATGATAAAGATAAATATATTAAATTTAACAATAATACTTTTACTCGAATTTATCATCTTAAAATCACAATATTTAAATTGTTATATTTATTAAATTATGAAGGTAACAACTTTGGCATCATTTAGAATAAAATAATATAAGTGTCATAATTTCTTGTATAAGACTAAAAATGGTCAAATATTCTACCATTGGATTATTATAGTTTTTAATTTACATTACCAATAAGTTTTGGTCAGGGTTTTGTGCCTTTTATGGTCACTATTAGTTTAATAAAAACTATATTCTTGATTTTTCACTAGATAAATAATTTCTGCATCACTATTGTGTAACAATTAATGATAATTATTTAATCCCAAAAAATTCTAAATAAATTCTCATGATGTAGATAATTTTGTTAGATTTTTGGATACTATTAATGTTCGAAGTTTCATAAAGTTTATCACTAACTTAAAATTATTATACTTATAGCATTTAAGAGAGTGACATGTTGTCACTTTCTTTGGTTTTAATAATAATTAAATTATTTTCATGGAAAAAGTCCATTAAATGAATCTAATCCGACCCTTAGGTGATATGGGTCAACTTTTAGTCATCAAATAGGATTTTTCCAAGTGTTAGGGTAATTTTATAATCTTATATTTACCCTTAATTACCCGATTTACCTTTAACTATGGTAAATAAAATTTACCGTAGTTACTATTCACAATGCCCAAAAATAAAAATTAGCTTATTAACATAATTTGGACCCACTTATTCCAAATATGGAATCAATTTTTCCAAATTAAATACACAAAAGTTTCAGAAATTAAATTAAAAGTAATCCCGTTGTCGAAAGAGAACGGGTTTTTCTTTAAAACATTGCAAAAGATTGAATTGATTTAACCTATGAATTCAAGGTAAAATCAATGATAATGACATACATTATATTAAATGATAAAAATATATTATATTTATACTTTAAAACCATTCAATGTTATAATTTAACCACATAAGATATTACGATGAAAAAAGTTGTTTTTAATTAAAATATAGCGTGTTTTTTCTATTCATTAAAATATGAAAGTTATCAGAATAAAATGAAAATTTTATCCAAAGTAAATTTTTATTTCTTGATTCCAAAGAAGAATTTTATTTTGTCAAATGGAACTTATAAAAATTTCAAAAACTAGATTTAAAGTGGGTGCTCCATTAAAAGGCGGCAAAACTGTATTTTTTGAAAAATACTTATTTTACCCGAAAATTTTATTTTGTTCTTATACCATGTTCTATAAAATGAGTAATATGAATAATAATGTTATAAAATTAAAAATTTAGTTAATACTATTCATAACGGCTAGTTCATAACAATATTATAATAATATATTGTTGTTCAGTAAAACCCGGTATTGCGTACAACACACGCTATCATGGAAGGCCGCGATTGCATGTAATGAAAGCCAAGTCAGGGTTGTGTGTAGTGCATGACTCCTTTGTTGTTGCGTATAACATAATCCAACCATATTTTATTTATACATTTAATATATATAT
This sequence comes from Viscum album, assembly GCA_963277665.1. Taxonomy (NCBI): domain Eukaryota; kingdom Viridiplantae; phylum Streptophyta; class Magnoliopsida; order Santalales; family Viscaceae; genus Viscum; species Viscum album. Next base: position 1,505,765,609 of record OY728151.1, on the reverse strand, counting down.
ATATATACACTCAATGTTGCGTAGAATAACTTCTATCAAACGAACTTGAAATTGTGTGTAACACAAGCCAAGAATAGTGTTGCGTATACTGCAAGCTAATACGGTGTTGCGTATAGCGCAACATAATCTTGGTGTATCGTACAACATAAGATATGAATGAAATTAAAAAGACTGAATCTTATAAAATCTCGGGTTGTTACATTCATGATCAGTGTTCCCTACCATCAAATATCTTTATTGATTAGAGAATACAGATTTATCAATATTTCCCCAGATAAATAAATAACTTTTAATATAGAACACTATAAGTAAAAATGAAATATAGTTTATGAAATTAACATGTTAATGATAAATAATTTGGATATTTAGGTTAAATTTAATGTCCAATGATCATAGGAAAGTGAATATTTCAAGGGAAAGTTAATGACTATAAAAATGAATCAATTAAGTGAATCTCAATACTTTACTTAGTCAAAATGATCATAAACCATCTAGAAGAAGAATAATTATGGTTTCAATACAATATATATCCATTGGAGTGAGAATAAAGTGTTTTTGTCATTTATGGATAGAAATACCACAAAAATATCTTTAAAAATATTCTTAAGGAAAATGTCCATTTCCTTTTGAAAATAACTTTTTAAAACTATAAAAGTTAAAAAAAAGGTTTTTAAAATACTTCTCTTTTAAAATAACCATTGAAAATTATAAAGGTAGTTTTAAAACTCTGATTGTTCATGACATTTGTAAATTCTATTCATGATGTATATGTTAAAAACAAATATTCCTATCACTTTTTTAGTAAAATACAGAAGGGCCTTATTTTAAAAATGACATGAAGATTCCTTTAAAAACTTTTTTTTAATCCAAAATGGGTAAAAAATTATTTAATAAATCATTTTTAAAAGTTTAAAATATTTTTTAAAACATTTTTAGAAAACATGGTTTTAGAAGAAAATGGATTTACGACCGAAGATAGAAAGGAAGTCAGACTTTTATAAAAACATTTTCTCAATTATTTTAAGTACCAAATAGTGGAAAGATTGTAATATTACTTGAAAATATCATTAATATCTAGATAAGAAAAATGATACGGGTTTATTATAAATTTATTAAATAATTTTCATCAATTTAAATTCAATAATAAACAATCTTGATGAGAATGAGATTGTGAAACAAACCCTTGAAATGATAATAAAGTTGAAGTGAGAATTAGTCAGTGAATGAATTATGTGTATCAATTGTAAATACAAATAAAACAAGTGTAAATAAAAAATAATATAATTAATAGTAATTACACACATAATCTTATAATATCAAAGATGATGAAGAAGTAATATAACCAAATGAAAAGAAATTGAGTTATGAAATTCTTTACCACTTGGTAACTCTTAAGTAAAATCCCCTTAGCTGAAATAATTCAAATTTAAACTTAAAATACCAATAATTATTAATGAATCATGATATTAAAATTCAAAGGGAAATTATATGCACCATATAAAATAAATTGGGTGCATAACATTACAATATGCCTCAATGAAGGGAAATTGAGACGAAGTCCCTTACAAAGATCATATCATTGAAGTGGGAATTAATCAATGAACATATTATGTGTATAAAATGTAATTACACATAAAATAAGTATAAATAAAACATAAAAAAATCAAAGGTAATTACATATATAATCTTTTCATGACATAATCAATGATGTAGAAGTTTAACCCAATGAATGGAAATTGAGTTAAGAAATACCTTACCTCACTCTACCTTTAGGTTTAATGTGCTTTAACCTCTTGTATAGTAGTTTTAAACATGTTATTTAATTATAATATAACCATATTAATATTTATAATATCATATATGATATCTTTATAACATATTATCACTCGTTCATTAATAATATTTCATTATTCTCATTGTTTGGGTGTTAATTGCCTTATTTTCTCATTCACGATTTTTCATGAAAGTTATTATTATTATGCATATTATATATTTATATCGTCTAAAAATTAATAATCATGACATAATTATCATACTTTACAACAATTATACTTTTAAAACAAATCATTAAATATGCTTTTGAGAAATGAAGTATGTTACGATCATGGATATGGTAGGTCGTACATATGCATGAGTAACGTTTCCATTTTTCAATGATCATTATAGAAAGTAGGTAAGTAATATTATACCTTTAAATATTGATAATAATATCATATTATTTATTTAAATTTAATTATATATATCATCCATGTGTTGTGGTGATGAAAAGAGAGTCACATCACTTCAAGAATGTGGTAGTCCACACATACACGAATGATGTTATCATCTTTAAGTGAGTAAAATTTTAATAGAAAAATGATATATTATCTTAAAATAATTATAAATATTTCATGAATATTGTAATTATTTCATTTATATCACTTATATTCATTAAATATATCCTTATTACCATCTATGTAAAGCGTTAGTGAAAGAAGAATCACATCTCTTCGTGAGGCGGTAGTTCACCGTACACAGGAGCGACGTTATCATATCCCCAAAAGAATGGAAATTAAAAAATGTATATATGATATATTGACTAAAAAGGTATAATTATGTTATAAATATCATATATATATATATATATATACTTTAGATCCATCATAATACCCAACTGTGAGAGGTGGTAATGGAAAAATGAAGCACATCGGTTCGCAAGGTAGTGGTATATCGTACACACAAATATTGATTTCATAACCCATTTTATGGAAGTGAATATTGTTGTAGGTAATTAAATTAAAATAAAAACATATAAGTATATGTAATATACTGATATTTTTATATAATCATGGTTTAATATTAATTTAAGGAGGTGTATGAAGAAATAAAATAAAAACGCTCGTTGAAGAACCTTACCTCTTCTTCGGTTAAACTTATTAAGTTTACACCAAAAGCATTACTATGTTGGATTTATGCCTAAAATAAGGATTATAGGATGAGGTTATAGAAGTTTATAATTGATTAAAGTATTTATTTTCTGAACCAAATGGTTTTTAATGTGTGAAAAATAGAAGAGATGGGGTGGCCTTTTATAAGTGAGATGAGTGGCACACTTTTAATTTTTGAAAAAAAATGGTGTAAACACATTTTTCACATGCCACAAGGGTAAAACATATAGTATTGTCGAGAATTATACATTAAAGTGTCTAAATATTTCCATAAAATTTATTTTATACAAGTTTTTAGGTCATTTTAACCCTTATCTTTTAATTTCAACCCCTGGTAATCCATTTTTTCCTTAACCATGGTAAATAATTTTTACAATTTTCAGTGTTCATTTTGGTAAAAAATTAAGTTTAAATTATTATATAATATAAATTATTCTGATTCTAAATATGCAATCAATTTTTCCAAATTTAATTCTCAAAATTGAAAATTTTTAATTTAAAATTAATCTCACAAACGCGATGAAAAACGAGTTTTTATAGAAAAAATGTTCAAAAGCTTAAAAAGTTATTATATCAAAATTAAATATAAAAACGATTCCAATGAACTAAATTAGATTAATTGATATATAATTAAAATAATTTTACTTAAAATAAATTTTAAAATATAATATAACTTTATAAATAATTTAAATTAAAAGGCAGTTTTCAATTAGAATTCAGTATTTTCACTATTCATCAAAAAATGAAATATTTCAGAAAAAATAAAAAAATAACCCTAATCTAATTTTGATATTAGGGTTTAAAGAATAAATTTAATTTTTCAAATAAATTTTCTAAATTTATTAAAATTTAATTTAAAATTATGTTTGAAAAACATGATTAATGTGTCTTTTAAAAAAATAGAGTTTCTCATAATACATTTATTTTTCTTTTAAATGAATCTTATTTCATTTATAATCAATAGATAGCCATAATTTTCATATTTTAGTTATTAATATTCATACATTCTTATTTAATGTCTAGTTATAATGGTATACTATGTTATAGTTCATTTAGACTCAGAGTTGCTGGTTCTGCAAGCTATTGAAGAGATTAAATTTAAAGAAATATATTTTTGGGTTATTTAATATCAGTGTTGTAAGTTGAATACACTATAAAATAAAATGTTATAATTTTAAAATTATGGCCTATCAAATAAAATGTTATAATTTTGCTTCAGAAATTCAAGAACGTCATCTTGTGCACAGTTCTGGGCATTTGGTGGTTGAGTGTTGTGTTCGGGGGTTTTCCGGAAGGCGGTGATGAGATGTTGTTTTCATTTGAGGTTGGATTTTTCTTGAAACCTGGTGATGTTCTTTGTTGTCTGTTCATTTTATAGTTTCATTTTTGGGTGATTTCTGGGAATTTGGTGATGTTCTTCCTCTCGCAATCGTTTATGCGAGAGTTTTTGTGATTTTACGGATGGAAAGGGATGGATTTGGATGAAGATGGTGGTCAACTGGGCTTCAGTGACGATTAAATCTATGTTCTGCCGGCATCCTGGTGTTTTTTTCTGAACGGTTTGTTTGGCCTCTCTGTTTGGTCTGGTGCCGGGGGTTGGTTGAATCTGTGGGACAACGTGAGATTCGTGCTCTGCTCTCGTCGTGGATGATGGATGCCGATGTTGCTCACCGGAATTTTGTTTTGATGTGGTTTGGTGATGGTGATGACGGTCTCTGGTATTGTTCGCCGGTGATATGAGTTGATGTGGTTGATTGGAAGTCACGCTTGGTGTCGTGGCCTGAGGAGACATAGTGACTGCTTTTCGAGGCCGACGCATGGGATGACGCGTGGTGGTGGTTCATGGATCAAGGTTATGGCAGTGTGTGTACGGCGTTCAGCGCTTGGTATTATGTTTGGATTTGAATTTTGAATTTGAACTTTGGATGTGTTTGGATTGGGAACCAGTTACCCAAAAACTGGCTATTTGAAAATGAAAAAAAATGTCTTGCCACCAATAGGGGATCCCAGATGGGCAATCATTCCAAACATGGTTTCTTTAGATTTTTCATCATATATCCATTTTTATAGAGTCAAAGTCCAATCATTCTTTTCCCATTTACCACTAACTACCTATGGTAACATGAGATTCAAACAATCAATCAATTAATCTTGGGAAAATCAATCATTTCAAATCATTTCATCAATAACATTTCAATTGAAAAATTCTAGTTTTCAACATGCCTTTTCATTTTAATACCAAATCATAGGTTTTCATCATTTCATGCATTTCAAATTCATTTTATATTTAAATACATTCTTTAAATTTCATTCCTCAAATCAATAAATCAAATCAATTTATCAAATCAATCCATCTTTCTCAAACACATCCCGCAATTTCAATATAATCGAAATTGGGGTTTTTTAGAAATTTCCATGAAATTTCAAATAACACATCAAATCATTTCAATTATATGTTTTTAAATCAATTAAAAATTCATTTTAATACAATCAAGAAATTTATGGTTTCAATTTTATAAAAAACTCATATGGAACCACCTACCTTTTCTCAAGAGATAAAATCCACACTCATAGAAAGAATGACAATGAAAAACAAAGGAAAAGGAGAAAAAATAATCATATATAGAATCAATATCCATAAAAATAGAGATTAGATATATCAACAAAAATATGATCTAACATAGTCTCTAAGTATTATAGAATGTAAGATCTAAATAAACTAAAAGATAGGGGATCCAATTACTAGAGAGGATTTAGTTCTTCCACTGTCACTTTGATTCACCAATATAATAGGTAAAAGGAGTAAAAATAACTTATTGAGATCATCCAAGGATGTATAAAATATAATAAGGTTGAATGGGGTGTTTATCACATTAAATAGGGGGCTTTAGTTTTAAATTAAATCTTCAAGGTAATTAAAAACCACATGCATGGTTTGCGGGATAGGTTATCCGGTTTGGAGTAATAGTGCACCTTAAGTGTGCACCCCAAATATAATACTCTATGGGTTTCATGGTTTGTACACATGGTTAAACTAAATATGTTCCAACCATGAAAATCCCACTATCCATGGGGTTCACAGTTTGGAGGGGCTGGTCACACGATTTGGAAAAAATGGGTGCCCCCTATATTGGCTTACAAGAAGGTGTGCAGTTTTATAGTCCAAATTGAATTGTTTTACCTAGTCATGAATGAACCATTCATATCCCAATGGGATTATAATTTTTTTGAAAAACTTCTGAAATAAACCCAAAGTAAGACCCAACCAAAGCACGATAAAAGTGTGGGTCAAGTAATACCTAAAAAGAGTGTAATAGAATGTTACAACCTCCCTATCATAAACACGTTCTATCCCTAGAAAGTTTGTTAAGAATTTTTAATAATAATGATATGATTCCACTACCCAATCATCAGTTCCACATGATCCAAAGTCTCATGTGAATCATAACCATGATTCCAAAGCACACGGACCAAAGATATCATCTTCCCATGAGGAGCATTTTTCTTAGAATCAACAATCCTAACTAGATGCTCATTCACGGATAAATCAGTCTCAACATCAATATCCTCCTAGATAAAAATAATATAAGGTTCAAAAATATACATTCAATGTTGTCATACATGGAACACATTAGGTATCAACATCAACTAAGGTGGAATTTCCAACTGGTAAGACACTTTCCCAACTTGTTGAATGGCCTCAAAAGGTCCCACAAACCTAGATGCAAGTTTTCCCTATTTCCAAAGACATTTGTGACCCAACCATAGTGAAAATATCATGAACACGTGGTCACTAAAAATAAACTGCAATGGTCATCGATGGTGATTGGTGTAAGATTTGAAATAGCTCTATTCCATAACTATTCTCCAACGAATCAACTGAATATATTTCATAATCTCTTGGACCAAACTGGGTCCAACCAATGAAGCTTTTCCTATTTCCAACCAACATAATAGATATTTACATGATCAAAGATACAAGGCTTCAAATGGTTCCACACGAATGGAAGACTAGTAACTATTATTCTAGGAAAACTCAACCAGTACCAAATGGATATCCCAAACTCCACCAAAGTCAATAATGTAAGCATGAAGCGTCTCTTCCAAAATTTGAATAGCTAGTTCAATATGGCCATCCATCTATGTATGATTTGTTGTTATAAATCTCACATAGGATCCCATTACCTTCTGGATGCCTCTCCAGAAATGAGAAGTAAAATGGGGATCCCTATCAGAGACTATAGCAGAAGGTTCTCCATGCAAGAAAACAATCTCTTTCACAAAGAGACATCTCAAATCCTCAACTTTGGTTTTATCTTGAATGGGTATAAAGTTATCCAATTTGTTTAATTTATTGATCATAACCCATATTTCATTAAACTTATAAGGTGTATGAGGAAAAACCACCATGAATTTGATAGAGATCTCATCCCACTTCTAAGTCAGCCCTATAAGTGGCTAAATCAAACCCTAAGGTTTTTGGTTCTCAACCTTGTCCTATTGGATGAGATAAAAAATCAGTGACATCTTATCTCGTACCAAGACACTAGAATAATCTCAGTATTTCATGTAATATATTTTTGGTTTTACGGTACGCTCCCCACTATGAACAATGTAAGTCCCCCATCATAGTATTTCTCATTGGGGAAGGCACAAAAAACCTATTTTGGAATAATAGTATACTCACCATAGAGAACGACCATTCGATGATGGTATCCCCACAATAAAGAGAGTCCATAATTACATAGAATTCAACATCAAGTTGTTTCTCCTAAATAATAATATCAAGAAGAGAGGAGGTTAATTGTATGCTAGCTAAAACAACCTTAAAATCATTCTCCTAGACTCCCAAATGAAACTGGGCAAAGAGAGCCATTAGATTCTACTCTTCTGGTGATTCTTTCTTGGTCTAGGCTGGAATTTTTTGACTCAATTTATCTTTGATGACATTCCCCTTTCCATGGGTGTACACAATATATAAATTAAAAAGACTATGGGTGATCCACCCAATGCCTCTATCAGAGGTTAAAATATTTTTTAGAGAAGATATAACTCAAACTTTCATAGTCTGAAGAAATGGTAAATATTTCTCCAAAAACGTAATGTCTCTAAATCTTAAGCTCATACATCACAGCTGAAAATTTGAGATCTTGGGTTGGATAATTATTCTTATGTGTCATAAGCTCTCTGGAACCATGGTAAACCATATTATCACCCTTCATAATGGCATAGCCCAAACCCAAAACTAATGCATCACAAAATACCATATAGCCCTACCCAAATTTTAGAAGAGTCAATACTGGAAAAGAATTCAAAATACATTTTAGATAATTGAAATAACTCTAATTCTTTTCATCCCACAAGAACTTTACCCCTTTCTAAGTGAGGGTGGTCATCGAAGAGGTTGACTTTGAGAATCCCTTAACAAAACTGCATTAATATCCCAGAAAACATAAGAAGCTCTAAATATCAAAAACATTATGTAGTTTGTCCCATGTTATAAAATCATTCACCTTCTTAGGATCAACAAAAATACTATTTTTTGAGTCCACATGTCCCAAGAACTTCACTTCTTTAATCCAAAACCTACATTTCAATAGTTTGGAATAAAGATGTTGATTATTCAAAATTTCCAAAACTACTCTAAAATGACAGACATGATCATCCTCAGTGTGAGAGTAAACTAGGATGTCATCTACAAAAACTACAAAAAAATGAGCCTAGGTACTCATGAAATTTCTTATTCACCGACACCATAAAATCTATAGGATAATTGTTTAGACCAAATGGAATAACAAGATACTCATAATGGCTATAATTACTCATGAAGGTGGTATTTTTAATGTTATATTATTTAATTCTCAACTGGTGATACCCATATCAAAGATAGGTCTTCAAGAATGACTTTACCCATTTAAAATTGTCAAAAAATCATCAATCCATAAGTCTTAAACTCTTTCAATTCAGCTAGTGCCATATGGTAAGAGTGAATCGATATTGATTGGGTACCAATCATGAAATCAATGGAGAACTCCAACTCTCTTACTGGTGTAAATCCATAGAATTCAAATGGAAACACATCGGTAAACTAAACAACAACTTGGGGGAGATCATCACTCAAATATTTTATCTCTAAGTCAAAATAAAACACTGATATTACCCTACCCAACTCTATAAAATAAGGTCCATCCCTACTTTAACTTGGGTCATTTTCTTCCTAAAATGCACGACACACCCCAACAGAAGAAATAAAGTAGACCCGCCAAAGATAATATTCAATCTTTTATTTATTAGAAATCTTCCAATACATCTTAAAAATAATGTCAAGGGATTTTAAGTAAATAACCAAAAAACTATAGGTAATCTAAATCTTTGATAGAGATAAAAAACAAGAGGGGTGGCAAAGAACCTTATCTCTCTTTGTCTATATGGGCATAGTAATATCCATCAGAAATGACAACATCTCTATAGGAAGATTTAACATGTTCACAATTAAATTCAAAATAAACAAATTAGATGCAATAATATCAAATAAAGAAGTCAATAATAAGAATCTATAGTGATTGGACCTCTCACAATTATTGAACTTGTATCGACTTCTATAAGAGACTCTTCCATTGCATGAAGAAGCTTCATTTCAAATACCTGTAGGTGAAACCCCTTAGTTCTTAAATAAACTAATTTCACCATGGTACTTTTTAGTGATGATAATACCATGCCACTACATGGAGTATAAAATAAATGGAAAAACTTCTATAGGTGTCCTAATTGACCACAAGAACTATATGTCTTTAGTGCCTCAGTACAATGTTATCCTGAATACCCAAACTTTCCACGCTGAAAGAAAGGCATGGGTCCTCTGTCAAGAACTGTAGAAAATATAGATAACACCTACTATCTTGATCCACCATGTGACTCATCACACTTTCTCTTTCCTTTTAAGTAACTCACATAACTATCATTGGGGGAAAAAGAAACTCCCGATGACCCTAACATACCTGTCAGGTCAATCTCAGTCATCAACTCCCTATCTGGTACATTAGTTGAATAATTCAAATTCAACATGAATACTTTATATTGGATGTCATAATGAATCCCCATATAAAACATTAGATCCTTCTTCATCTCATTTTTCACCACCTCATGAGAAAATTGAACATGATTGGAAAAATGGTTCATATACTACATCATGGTCCTATCACCCTATTGGAGGCTGAGAAACTCCATGGATTTCACCAATACCATATATTCTAAATATAAATGATATTTTAATATCAATATAAATTACTTATACTATAATACTTCATTATTCTTCATTATCACCATGAAATCCTACCATATCTTGTTAGGCCATTCATTCTTAAAGGCAGCACACTTCACCTTTATAGCTTCTAGATTTTTCAAGAATTCAAAAATTAGCTCTATATTTTTCAATAAATCCTCAACCTCTTCAGGATCATTTGAGCCTTAGAAAGTTCATGGTTTCTAATGAAGAAACTTTTACTCATGATCTTTAGATTTATCCATTAGAGGTTATGCTACCAGGGCCTGAATGGGAATGGGTGAAGGTACCCATCCTAGCGTTTGGATAGCACACACCACTATCTCAACAATATTCTAGTCCACTAGAAGATTCTATAATTTTGTTTCACTAGAAGACCCCTCCTATGGACTATTAAGACATATTATCAGAGGCATGATGTTACACAACATTAGTAGACAACACAAAGACATCATAAAGGATGCATATATCATCAAATCAAACAAGATTCATAGGAATATCAATTCCATAAAATAGAATTCAATGTTTCTATTTTCAAGATACTCATATTTGATGTAGAGAAAATACTAGAATCATATCAAAACATTTATTAAAGACACTTTTTCTCAATACCCAGGGTAACTTAAGTATTTTTATGATGATACATGTCCAGTTTTTTTCTCATAACTACCTCCTAAGTCCCAAAAATCCTACCTCTTTTATACAAAGAAAACCCAACTACATACTGACATCAAGGAAAGATTCATAACCTACACCTCTTATAACACTTTGTAATGAACTAGTCTAGATACCCTAGTACCTTGATACCCAAGCTAGATCTGACATGGATTGAATAGTTTTCCTGATCCCCATGAGTTGGAGACTATCACCAGGTATCATATAAGAATAAAAAGGGAATGTTTTTACTACAAAATAGAAGAAGAAAAAACTTACAAGTCGTTATGTCAACAATCATCATGGAGAAAGTACCAGAATCAAAACTGGTAAAAACAATACATAAATAGTACATCATCCAAATAAAACACAAATAATATCCATGAAAATCTCTAAACCCTGTGAATTATGTGGAAAATAGCTCTATTGGTCACCATCACCACTCCGTAGTCCCAAGGATCAAGAAAATCCACTACCTATAAGTGTGCTTTTTCTTTTCTTGGAACTGGCATAAGAAAGTCTATAAATTATCGATGGAAAAAAGTAGGGTGTGATATAAATATCCTAGTAGGGTCTCACCAAGTGTTCCATAATTGAATCCATAATAGAAAAAAAAACATTTTTCCATTTTAAATAAACAATTCATGGAATAAAATATACATATTTTAAACTAAAATGTGATTTCATAACAAAATAGATAGATGACATATCAAAATGGGCTTAAATGAATATTTTAAATAAAAAAATTATATTAATAATTTGGAATGAATAAAGTGGTTTAATAATCAATGACATATATAATGAAGAATCAAAACATAGAACCATGCTCAACAACCCCCATGGTACATTAGTTTCTAGCAATAATATCCTCACACTTCTCAATAATGATCACGGGTCAAGATAGGTATTGACACTCAAATAAATATACACCCCAATAAAGGAACCCATTATGGGAAATCTATACCCAAATAGGGGATCCCACGTGGGAAATCATGCCAAACTTGGTTTTTGTTAGAGTTGTCATCATATATCCATTTCTAGGGAGTTAGAGTCCGAGCATGCTTGTCCCATTTACTACTAAATACCCAGGCTAACATGTTCTTTAAATAATCAATCAATCAATATTGGGTAAATTAATCATTTAATATCATTTCATTAATCACATTTCAATTGCCTAATTTCATTTCTCAATATGTCTTTTCATTTCAAAACCAAATCATAGGTTTTCATCATTTCATTCCTTTGAAAATCATTTTCCATTTAAATCCATTCTTCAAAGATAATTCCTCAAATATATCAATAAAATTAATTTATCAAATCAATCCATATTTCTCTAATCTATCCAATAATTTCAATATCATTAAAATTGGTGGTTTTCACAATTTCCATTACATTTAAAATCACACATCGAATCATTTAAATTATAGGTTTTTAAATCAATTAAAAAATAATTTTGATTCAATAAAAAAATTTAATGTTTAAATTATAGGGGAAAATCATATGGAACCCCTACCTTTTATCAAGAGATAAAAACCACACCCCTAGTGAGAACGTTAATGATGAATAAAGGTGAAGAAGATTAAATAATCAAATCTAGAATCAAGATCAATCAAAATGAAGATTATATCCATTAAAAAAAGGTGATCTAAAATAATATCCAAGTATGAGAGAAAAAAAATATCATAATAAACCATAATATAGGGGATCCACTTACCAAAGAGGGATCAAATCTTCCACCAGCACTTTTATTCACCAAGAGAAGAGGTTGAATAAGTCAAAATTTATTATTAAGAGCCTCTAGGGATGAATAAAATGTATTAGGGTTGAATGGGGGTGTTTATCACTTTAAATGGGGGTCCTAGTATTTTAATTAGATTTTTTGGGTAATTAAAACCCATGTTCATGGTTTGTTGGAGAGTCCACATAGTTAGGAGTAACTTTTTAGAGTTAGTGTCTAGAACCAACTATTTGTACTTTGATTACATAAATATTTAATGTATTAAACATTAAACATCTTATTACATATTTTTCAATGTTATGCATGGTCATAATGTAATAATGTCCAAGGGTATTTTTTGCATTGATAAGTTCATATAAGTTCCCTGATATAATGAGAACCTTGAAGTGTTATGAAAATATTCTTAATACATTTATGTGGATGGATAACATACTATGATGGGACACATGGTATATAGACCTTTAGGTGCTAGTACTCATAAGCATATGAGACTTCTTCTCATGAAGTTCTTACTTGGTAATCTCCAAGATGGGAGATTATGAGAACAAACCCACCAGTAGGAATTATTCATGTTTTTGTGTCATCGAATATTCCTATCTATGAGAATGTGTAATGGTCCTTAGACTTTAATATTATCATTAATACATGTCATGACTCATGCACTTATATTTTCTAGTAAAAATCATCACACCATATGTTGTAGTGAAGTAGGGTGTGTTGGGTGCATCACGATTGAAATGTTATTAATGGATAAGTCGAGAATGGATTTGTCCCTTCCATAATCATGGAAGTTGATATCTCATCCCTTTGATTTAAATAGAATCATCACCCTAAATTTCATGGCCATGGTGTAATGACAAGTTTATTTTAGGTAGTCAAAGAATGATGTATCAAGCATATAGGTTGATGGAACCATCGTGAAACCTACTTGATGAGATATTGTGATAAAGGGATTATATTACATAGTGAGTGTTCATATGTGGATGTCATCATTGTGAATTTAAGATCTTTCTCTTGGGTGCCTTGACTCATTGCTAGATAGTAATCTTGGACATTAGGAAAGCCCACCTAATTCAAATGAGAAATAATCCTAGAGGGTCACACACTAAGTGTTTCTAGTGGTATCAATTAAATTATATTTGAATTTAATTAAGGGAATAAATAATATTCTAAAGACTGAGGAATAATTTTTTTGAAGTTAAAATGATTATATAAATTAAATAAATATTTATTCACCGTATTTTTAATAAAATATATTGATTAATTTTGTTTAACATTTAATACATATTTATTTACTATTTTGTGAATAAAATATTTATTCGGGTGTTCAATAAATTCAAGAGGAGTTTGAACGTTCTAAGACCTTGTCTGATGATGAAATAATTATTTACAAGATGGTAAATATTATTTATTCATTTTGTGAAAGTTAGCGCAACACAAAATAATAATACTGTTATTATTACTATGTGTCATGAGATTTCATTAATGGTTATCATTGTATTTAATGGTTGTTATGTAATTAAATTTTGTAACTGAAATCCCAGCTCTATCAATAGAAAGGTACATCTATTGTTCCAGTATGAGAGATCAATTCCAAGTTAAGAATAGAGAATTGTTGAGTGAAATGTATTCTATATCAACTCCTATAATATCCCTCTTGAAAATGATAAACCCAAGGGAGAATTTCTTTAATACCGAATAGTGACTGATCAAGAACGATCAACACAAGACATTTGATTCATCATGCTAGCACCCGGAGATTGAGTTGCATTGCTCGGAGACCATTGAAGTATGTGTGGATCATCACTAGAGGGATACCACCCTTGGATCCTCCTAATTGCAATGAAGGAAATCCGTAAGTTCCATTTTGGACAAACAATGATCTTTAATGAAGAAAGTACCTAAGTCTAGGTATTTAATTTCTTCAGATATTAATTAAATTAATTATAAACATGATGTGCAAGGTCCTCTCTCTCAGTTCTAGAATTTTCTTTCTTTTTATATTTCCTTGATTCAATTTGTGGATACTATCATTCATCATTGTATTGATCCCAAATTGATCATCGATTATGGAAAAAGTAGAGTTGGGCCCACCCAATTCCGCGCTTCAACTACACTCGGATTCTTCAAGTGGTGTCAAAATGGGCATATTATTGTTTATAATTATTTAATAATAATTGTTAATTTATGAATTTATAATTTAGTATTTCAATTCAAGTTTTATCATTCTTTAAATATGAATTACAAGATCCACTCTTCATCCATAATTTCTTATAAATAAAACAAAAACGATTAATTTTTATATTAAAATTAAATCAAGGATCTCATCCAGAGGTTCCAAGGGTTCTGTTTAGGTAACACAGTAGTACACATCATGTAATCAGAATTACATGTTTTGTATTTGTATACAATTCATTATAATTAACTCAAAAATTACTCAACTTGTGTGCATTAAATACACAAAGTGTAGTTAATTATTAAACCATGTGTTGACTGGGACAGACAGGCACACGATTACCAGACTACACATCGTGTGGTCCATTATACACTGTGTGTAGTCCCTTTCAGGTCAGTGTTGATCCATGTGTCCTATACACAGCTTAGTCGACCAGTGACCAGGCAACCTAGAGCCAACACGGTGTGTGGAACACTAGAAATTTCATGTACTCTAAGATTTTTGAATTATGCCTCACACGCTGAGTCCCTAGGCATGTACTTCGGATAGACGATGGAGGTAGTACATGATGTGCAGTCATATCTACATGTTTTTTACTGTTACCAAATAACATAAATTTAAACTTTAATATTTTTATAATGTTCAGATCTTCATTTCATGTATAAGTTGTATTATAGGTCATTACTCTGTGCATTAAAGCATAACACGTGGCTGAAATAATCATGTGATTCATGTAGTCATCCATGAAGAACACATTCTGATAGTAGGCATTAAATCGTGTATACTATATGTCACAATAGTAAAATAGTATATGAGTATAATACATGTTAGGTAGATTTGTAAGGGTATTCACCATGTTACCTCCAAGACGCGTTCATGTACAAGGTTAATTTTAAATGAATTTTTAATTTTTTTGAAATTATAATGGATGAGAGTCTCAAGGAAATTCAAGAAATCATTAATATAAAAGGATTGATTAATTAAATATAATAATTAGTCAATTCAAGAGTTATTTATCTTAAATAAGAACGATTAAAGGATTGAATGGTAGTTTTATTAAATTTGTAATTCATTGCATGTATGTGCGTGATCATGAGCTAGACCAGACCTTTGTATGTGATTGGTTTCCTTTTAATTTATTATTAAATTAAATTTTTGGCATGTTTGCCATCTCTCCTCATTAATATGTATTCCCTACATGCCGGTGGTTTCTTTTATGTAAACCCCCTTTTACCCCTCACCTACATGTAAGTAAAAGCATATGTAATGGATGGAGCTCCCAAGATAGTGGAGTCAGTTCAAGTTCAGAGCCGAGGTGAAACCAATCCAAGGAAATACAAAAGTTGATAGGTGGAAAGTTGTAAACAACAACCTCAACTAGTTCAAGGTGTTTTCTCCCCTAGGTCAACGGTTAGTTTTTCAAATTCTAGATAAATTAACCATTAGAATAAGCTCATGATCATACCCTTTATTTAATTTCTGTCAATTGCATGATTTTTTTCATTATGGATGTGTTGTCGTGATCACATAAATGAATGAATTAATATGAAAATATGGAATTTAAATAAAATTTATTGTGTATAAATGTTTTATTCAAACATGGTTAATTAATTAAGTCAGCATCCACTTAAATATTAATAATACATGTAAGGGATAAAACAAAAAAAAATTATGCATAATAAAATAAAATCCCCCAACCTAATATTAAGTTATACTAAGCCTTCTGTTACTTAATTAGGAATAAGACTCAATAAAATTATGTGTCTGACTAACCCTTATTAGGACACTAACTTTTATAAAGTAAGTTCTTATGAAAGTTTTAGGTTGACTTAACCATTTTACATCAAGAGAGGTATCCCTTGCTAGAATTAGTGTAATTTGGAGGCAAGTGCTGAGAAAAATCCAAGTCATTGTTTTTGGATTAGGGAGTCTACCCAACAGATTAAGGATCTACAATCCCACAGTTGGCAAAGACCTACCTACCTAAATACATTAAAATAGCTTGAACAACCCTTTTTTTGGGTTATGCAATGGGTAATATGGATCCTTTCCACTAGAATATCCTAGAAACATGAAATTTCAAGTTCAATGGTGAGGGCTATTGGGACTTGATAAAATAGTGGGACATTTAAAAAAAATTAATTTATTATTTCTCATAGAATTGTAATCAAGAAAAGTACTAATAATATGCTCTTTCAATTTTAGAATAAAAATGAAAAACTCATCATCCACAATATCCCTACAATCAATACTAGATAAAAAACCTCCTCACTCGAAGTAACGTACAAGAATGGTTTAGATGCCTTTTGGTTATTCTACACCATGAACATAAATCTTACATGTTATATTCCTCATTTCCTAATCCACCTATCCAAGAGGAAAGTGATGAATAGTTTTTAGTCTATGAGAAACATACGAACAATATATTTGAAATTCAATATTTTATGCTTTCATTGATTTATAGTGAACTCTTGAAGTCTCATGAAAACATGGATGTGTATAGAATGCTTAAGAACCTCTGTGGTATATACTAGAAGAGATCTGGATAGGAATGGTTTGAGATTTCCAAGGCACCCTTTCAGAGTATTCTTGTAGAGGGTTCCCTAGTTGGGCCTCATGTAGTTAAGCTCATTGGCTATATTGAATTCATGGAGGTTCTGGGGTTTAAACTCCCTAAAGAAATGGGCACCAATCTCATTCTCGCATCACTCCCTTATAGCTTATCTAGTTTTGTTTTGAATTTTAATATGAACAACATTGAGAAGTCTCTTCTATACCTTCTTATCCTACTTCACCACGTAGATAAATATATGAAGCATGAAAAGACTTATGTCCTTATAGTGAACAAAATGAAAGGGAAGGAAAATATATTTAATCCCAAAGCTTCTTCGTTCCCTTTTAAGAAAAGGAAGATCAAAGGAGATACAAGGGAATAGGAATTTGTATGGTTTTCATGTGGCAAGAAGGGCCATTAGAAGAAAAACTGCACCCAACTAAGAAGCAAGGGGAAGCTTCAGGTGCATTTTTTATTGAGTGAAATTTATCTGTTTCTAAAAATTTGGTATTATATATATCTTATGGTTCTCACATATGTATTAAAATATAAGAACTAAGTATATTTAGAAAAATTGACCAAGGGGAGGTAGATCTACAAGCAGCGAATGGTGCTAGACTTTCTATTGTAGCTATTGAGGACTACCACCTCACATTGTCGGCTGGGATGATCTTAGTTTTAAAGGGTTTTTATTATGTTCCTTCTATGATCAAAAATATTATTTCTATATCCAAATTAGATATAGATGGATTTATTTTCAAGTTCAAAAATGAATGTTGCTTATTTTATAAAGATACCATTTTTTATGGAAAGTCACATTTACATAATGCTCTTTACATGTTAGATTACATGAACTAAGTAATGGAAATTGACAACAAAGTTACTTCACATGAATCATAACACACCCAAGTTTTTCATCACTAGCTAGGTCATGTAAATGATAAACGCTTAAAAAATTACATCAAGATGGATATTCAGATTATTTTAAACTATAACCACTTAGTGTATGTCATGCATTCTTACAAGGTAAAATGACCAATGTCTCATTTAGTGGTAAAGGTGAAAGGGACAAATATATTATTGAATTAGTTAATACTGATGTGTGTGGACCATTTCCTATTGAATCAAAGGGTGGGTACTCATACTTCATAACTTTTACTGATGATTTTAGTAGATATGGATATATTTATTTAATGAGGTATAAGTCAGATTATTTTGATAAATTCAAGTAATACAAGAATGAAGTTGAGAACCATCTTGGTAAGAATATTAAGAAACTCCACTTAGACTGAGGTGGAGAGTATCTTAATCAACATTTCATTGATTACTTACGGGATTTTGGGATTTTATCCCAATTAAATCATCCTTACATGCCTCAGTGGAATGGTGTAAGAGAAAGGAAGAACTACACATTGTTGGACATGGTGAGATCAATGATGAGTCATGAAAGTCTTCCATTATCCTTTTGGGGATACATGTTACAAAAATTGGTGCACATATTAAACCAAGTACCAAGTAAATCGATAAATGGTATTCCATAAGAGTTTTGGAGTGGAAGAAAAACCATGTTTTCGAATTTACATGTGTGGGGAAGCGAAGCATTTGTTAAGGCCTCTTTAGGTAACAAACATTCACCCCAATGCACAAAGTGTACCTTTATAGGATACACCAAGGAGACAAGGGGATATTACCTATAAAACCCCTCAGACAAAAAGGCTATAGTGGAAAGACATTCCATATTCCTTGATAGGGAGAACATATCTAAAAGAGATAGTGGGAGTGAGATAAACTTCAATGAAGTTGAGGCTCAAGGCACACAAAAGTTGGTATAGGAGAAGATTCCACAAATCCCCATGGAAGAAGAATCTATTTTTAAGACAAAAGAACAGTGTAGGAGTACATGAGAGGTTAGATAACTAGAATGGTATAGTTTTCTAGTTACTGAGGATGGTTACTCATTATTAGTAGATAATAATGATCCTCTAACCTACAAGGAAGTAGTAAGTGGCACAGATGTTTCCAAGTGGTAAGAAGCCATGAATTCTGAAATGGATTCCATGTACCAAAACCAAGTCTATATTTTGGTACATACTCCAGTAGATGTAAATAATATTGGTTGAAATCAGTATTCAAGAAGAAACTAGACATGGAAGGATAAGTTAGTACCTATAAGGTTTGATTGGTTACAAAAGGGTTTAAACAGTATCAAGGTATTAACTATGAAGAAACCTTTTTACCAGTTGTAATGCTTAAATCCATTATAATTCTACTATCCATTTAATCTTACCGTGACTATGATATTTAGAAAATGGATGTCAAAACATCCTTCATTAATGGGAACCTTTAGGAAGATGCCAACATGACACAACCTAAAGTGTTTTTGACTTCACTGGATACCAATAAGATATGTAAGTTGAAAACATCATGTAATGGATTAAATCAAGCATCCAAGTCATGGAACATTCATTTTGATGAATCCATTATAGAATTTGGTTTTATAAAGAATGAATGTGAGCCTTGTTTCTAAAAATGGTTTAGTGGGAGTGAAGTTGTTTTGTTAATATTATATGTTGATGACATATTACTTATTGGAAAAAAAATACCAGTCTTACAGTCTATTAAGGAATGGTTGTATAAATGCTTCTCCATGAAGGACTTGGGTGAGGCATCATATATTATTAGGATCAAGATCCATCGTGATAGATCCAAGAGGTTTCTCAGCCTAAGTCAAAGTATATACATTGATAAAATATTGAGGTGATTCAGTATTAAATAGTGTCACATGGAATTCATATTTCCAAGAAAATGTATCCTCATACACGTGAGGAAAGAAAGATATTGGAAAGGATTTCATATGCCTCAGCAATTGGGTTAGACATGTATGATATTCTATATACTAGGCTAGATTTTTCCTATACATTGAGTGTGATATGAAGATATCAAGATGATCCAAGTGACCACTATAAGAAGGTAGTTGAGACTATCCTTAAGTATCTAAGGTGTACTAAGGATATGTTCCTGGTTTATAGAGGAGATGAGGAACTAATCATCAGAGGCTATGCAGGTGCTAGTTTCCAGACTGATCAAGATGACATGAAGTCATAAATGGGATACATATTCACTTTGAATGGAGGTGTTTTGAGTTATAAGATCTCAAATAATGGTGTGGTTGCATGTTCTATAGTAGAATCCTAGTATATCATAGCTTCTAAGGAAGATAAAGAAGTATTTTGGATGTGTAGCTTCATCCAAGATCTTGATGTGGTACCTATTAGTAAAAATCCTATCACACTCTATTGTGATAATACTGTAGTGGTGACTCTCGTAAAATAACCAAGGTCACATCAGTGAAAAAAATAGATACTTCAGGATTATCATCTCTTGAGGGATTTTTCTCAGAGAGGTGAAGTTTTAGTGAACATTATTTCTATAGAATACAACATGGTGTACCCCTTTACTAAGCCTTAACTTAGTAGAAACATGATCATCATGTGAGGTCTAGTGGACTGAAAGTTTTAGGCTGATGGATCTAGTCAAAGTGGGAGTTTGTTAGAGTTAGTTTCCTAGAACTAACTATTTGTACTTAGATTACATGAATATTTAATTTATTAAATATTAAACATCTTGTTACATATTTTTCATTGTTCTGTATGACCATAATGTAATAATGTCCTAGAGTATTTTTCACATTTATAAAGTCATAGAAGTTTCCCACTATGATGAGAACCTTGAAGTGCTATAACAATATACTTAATATAGTTCTTTAGTTGGATAACATAGTATGATGGGACACATAGTATATAGACCGTCAGGTGTGAGTGCTCGTAAGCAGATGATACTTCTTCTAATGAAGTTTGTGCTTGGTAATATCCAATACGAGAGATTGTAAGAAAAGACCCACCAATAGGAATTCTGCATGTTTTTGTGTCATCAGATATTCCTATATGTGAGCATGTGTAATGGTCCTCAGAATTTAATATTATCATTAATACATGTCACGACTTGCGCACTTAGATTTTCTGATGAAAATCATCATGACATGTGTTGGTAGGAAGTAGGATAGGTTGAGTATGTCACAATGACATGTTATTAATGGATAAGTCCATAAAGGATTTTCCCCTTATATGCTCATGGAAGTTGATATCACATCACTTTGATTGAAATAGAACCGTCGCCCTAAATTCCATGGCCATGGTGTAACAAAGATTTTATTTCAGGTAGTCAAAGAATGATGTATCAAGCATATAGGTTTATGGAACCATCATGAAACCTTATTTATGATATATTGTCACAAAGGGATTATATTACATAGTCAGCATTCATATGTGTATGTCATCATTATGACTTTAAGTTCTTTCTCTTGGGTGCCTTTACCTATTTCTAGACAGTAATTTTGGACTTTAGGCAGTCCCAACTAATGCCAATGAGAATTAATCCTACAGGGTCACACACTAAGTGTTTCTGGTGGTCTCAATTAAATTATATTTAAATTTAATTAATGGAATTAATATTACTCTCAATATCAAGGAATAATTGTATTCATGTTAAAATTATCGGATAAATTAAATCAATATTTATTCACCGAATTGTTAATAAAATATATTTATTTATTTTATTGAAAATTTAATAAATATTTATTTACTAGTTTGTGAATAAAATTTTTATTTAAGAGAATAAAATATTTATTCAGGTTTTCAATAAATGCAAGAGGAGTTTGAATGGATTGAGACTGTGTCCAGTGATGAAATAATTATTTACAAGATGGTAAATATTATTTATCAATTTTGCGTAAGTTGGTGAAACACAAAATAATAATACTATTATTATCATTATGTGTCATGGGATTTCATTAATGGTTATAATTTTATTTAATGGTTGTTATTAAATTAAATGTTTTAACTAAAAACCAAACTCTATCAATAGATGTGTACGTCTATTATGAGAGTATGTGAGATCAATTCCAAGTTAGGAATAGAGAATTGTTGATTATAATGTATTCTCTCTCGACTCCTCCACTCTCTCCCTCTCAAGAATGAGAAATCCAAGGGATAAGTTCTGAAATACCTAATAATGAACAATCAATAATGATCAATATAAGACATTAAATTTTTCGTGCTAGAACCTGATGATTGATTGGCGTTTCTCAGAGACCATCAGAGCATGTGTGGATCACCGTTAGAGGGATTCTACCCTTAGATCCTCCCAAGTGAAATAAAGGAAATTCAGAAGGTCCATTTTGGACAACCAATGATCTTCAACAAAAAAATTACCTAAGTCCAGGTATTTAATTTCGTCAGTGCTTAATTAAATTAATTATTAACATGAAGTACAAGATCCTCTCTCTCAGTTTCAGAGTTTTCTTTCTTTTTCTATTTCCTTGATTAACTCTATGGATATTGGCATTCAACATCATATTGATCTTGGATTTATCAACGATTATAGAAAAAGAAATTTTGGTCCCACCCAATTCCTTACTTCCTTTGTGCTCGGATCCTTCATAAATGTGCACCTTAATTGTGCACCCCTACTGCACTACAAGATGGGGTGAACGGTTTGGATGCATGGTTGAACTAGCTATGTTCCAACCATGAAAATATAATTTTCTATAGGGTATATATTTTATAGGGAATATATGCATGGTTTGGATAGATAAGGTCCCCCCATAATGGATTATAATAGAGTACATGGTTTTCTGGGCCAAACCGAATAGTTTTCCCAAGACATGCGTCAACCATTCACAGTCCCATGGGCTTCCAAATTTTTCAAAAAACTCTTGAAATATTCCCAAAGTAAAACCCAAACAAATAATAATCAAAATGAGGGCATTGTATTTTAAGGAGGTGGAGAGTGTAACACCCTTGGAAAAGTGATACTTAAAAGACTAAATGATACTACCCATGTCAACAAGGTGCACCTTTATTTTTGGGGGCCTACCTTATTAGAACTCCATAGTTAAGCATAATTGTCCTAGAGTACTTATTAGGATGGGTGACCTTTTGAGATGTTTCTTAGTGTATATGTGTGTGAAGTCAAAGCACACTGAAAGAACATGTTTTGGCATATGGGGAGATTCATTAGTCATATAAGTGACCCCGATGGGTAATAGTTTGTTGTGTGATGGGAAGGAAACCAAGGTATTATTGAAGACCCATGGGGTTAGATAAATAGGTACATGGATCATGGATGTTATGTTCATGAAAAATAGTATCATAGCCAATACATAGCCAGAAGAGAAGTGGCAGTGCTTGGGTTTGAGGTGTGGGTCCAAAATGAGGATGTTTTTCTTTAAAGGGGTGTAGATTATAACACCCCTTGAAAAATGGGTCTTAATAGACTAAATGTTAATATAGTGTGTAGGGAAGTCAACCAAGGTATTACAAGAGGTCCATGGGGTCAGATGACTAGGTTTATGGCCCATGGAAGGCTAGGTCATGATAACCCAACTATTTCCTATGGGACCCTTTCCCTTGACTAGATCCCTATACATGAATTTTTCATTCACATTGAGATACCCATACAGGTTGTGATTAATAAAACCAATTATGACATCACTAACGAATCCTTAAAAAATGTCCACTTGTATAACCAGTGTATTCCATGATAACAATAAATGCACAAACAAGCATACACAAACATATTTTGAGCACCTATGTTATAACCAAGACACCATGAGCATTGGTTTTACCTAATTCTGATCTATTCTAGAAGGAATGTCAATCTATCAGTAATAATCAAGAACTAGCAACAAGTCCATTAAACATTTTACACAGCATCATGAAAATAAGATACTTATCATCCACTAGGAATCAAGTGATTCATGTTCTTGGAATCTAATATCCATTAAGTGACCATGATAATTGGTATCCACTAGTCCTTGAGTAAAAATTTTACCTAGAATCACTAGTAATCAAGCTCATCATATGGAATCCATCAAGCATCATTGTATCCCAACCCTATATTCAGGTCCACTGTCACCATCATTGAAAGTTGTGTACACTCCCCCTCTAAGGGATAACCATTTCACGATGTTCCATCTATTCTGATCACCAAGAAAAATACATCCAAAGGCCTGATAATACACATAACAGGGTAGATCATACAAAATAAATCATATAATATCATCCTCAGAAAATAGTTGAAACATATGATACATGTGATAATAATAAAACATGAATCAACAAGTTACAATTATGCTCATGGAAACAAGTATCATGAATGGTTATCATGGGATATTCACACACCCATGTGTGATCACAATCAAGAATAGTCATTAATTTTTGCTAAAAAATAATCCTATCGAGGAAAATTTTATATACAATAGCACCAAATTGTAAGGAACTTGCTTCATCAAGTTTTTCAAGGTCAACATCAATGTTTGTTAAGGTTTTCATCTCCCAAACCTCATTCATATACCAACCAGAATAAGATTTCTTTATAATGTTATGCCTTGGAAAACCAAAGAGCCATGTATTCGATAATGTGTATGACATGCGACAGCAAGCGCATAAGGTAATATAATATCCGGATACTTTAAAATAAGTTTACTATTTACAATAGATTTCATGCATGAAACACCAATTTAGTATGTGTTACCTGCAAGATAAACCTTTCTCTATAGATTGTGTTACACTCAAGAGAGACCTTCCTCGATAGCTTGTGTTACATGAAAGACCGAGTTTCACCAAATAACAATGTATTATTAAAATATTATTATTTAATATAATATGATATAACCTAGCCGTTATGTTAGAGGTTATGAATATTATTAACTAAATTATAAAAATATATTATTTATAATAATATAGTATTAATTCATAGGTTAAAAATTAATTACAAATGAATATAGGAACCAATTAAATATAAATATTATTTTTTTATATAAAACCATTTTTATACTTACGAAACTATTTTATCCAAATAAATTCATGTAATTACAATAAATTATTTTAATTAAATATATATGTTATATATTCAATAAAATATTTTTTATATTCATCCATTAGATTTTATGTGCATAAGATAATAACAAACCCTATTTCACACATAAAACCAATATTTTTATAAAGGAAATTTAACCATCTTTTAATGGAGAACCCATTTTAAATTTGAATTTTCAAACTTTAATTGATTTAATATTTCAAAATAAACTTTTTATTTGAAATAAAAACATAATAATTATGTTAGGGTGAAATCTTGATATTTTTCAGAGACATTTCATTTTTTAACGAATAGTTAAAAATACAGAATTTTAGTTCAAAACTACTTTTTCATTTAATTAATTTATAAGGTTAAATTATATTTTATATTGGTTTTAAATTTTAATTAGATAATATTTTTATCAATTAATCCAAATTAGGTCATTTTAATCAATTTCACACTGAAATTGACTATAAAAACAGAGCCATCTTTTGGACGTTTTCACATTAAAAACTCGCATTGTCATCCTGACTGCGGTATTAATTTTAATTTAATTTCTGCCACTTATGTGATTGGAATTTGGAAGAATAGATTCCATATTTAGAATTATAATAATTTATAGTGTTTGATAATATCAAATTTTTGTTTGACCAAAAATATTAGTGAAAGTGATTAAAATTAATTACAAATATTAAGGAAAAATTAAGCTTAATAAAGGACTAAGCCTTTAATTTAAGTTCCCAAATGACCTATCCAATAATCCAACCTCCCATTTTCTAGACATATATCGGTCATTAACCTTCCATTATTTATTTTGGTTTTTTTATGAGTTTTTAAGGTAAAAACATGTGCACACCTAACTTGATTCCAAAAATTCCACGTAAGTCCATTTCCTTTAATATAAAAGGCTACCACCTCTCCTCATTCATCACACCTCTCACGCATCTTAGATTTAGACAATATCTACTCAAACAGTCTTCTAGATTCCATCCCCTCTACCTATAATCCTCTGCTTGGGCAAAAACCAATTCAAGGAAGCTTTTGGTTCAAACCAGAAGTAGTTACCTGATTAAGAGGTAACATCTTCACTCAATATTTTTAGTTTCATTTCCATTCTCCACTCCCTATACTCTTATTATTATTTTATTACATAACAAAAACAGTATAATAAATATAAAAGGATGTTTTTATGATAATATTTCGACCTAAACTTACACAAACCTCCATCTAATGGAAACAATCATATTGTTTCTATGTACAGTGAACTACTGTCTCACGAAATAATGATTGTTCAATTATTATTACCACCTCTCATAGTGGAAATTATTATGGAAAATATATTTATATATGATATATGAGTTATTTATAATGTTTTATTATTCTTTAATTTTTATTTATAACATACCTTTATGCTTTCCAAGTTGTTTAAATACAATAATCTTGTTTAAGGAAGTGTGAACTACTGCCCCCTCAAAGGGATGTGATTCATTTGCACGATACATGAAATGTATAAATGTATAAATGAATGGTCATAATTAAAAAAAGTGACATACACAACATAAATAATATATTCATTAAATAATTATCTTTCTGGAAATATAATATATATATATATATATCATCTCCTTTATTTTCCTTTCACACACTTTAAAAGAGATAACATTGTTCATGGATGTGTGGACTACCGCCTCCTCGACATGATGTGATTAATTTTACATAAAAAAAAATTATATATATAAGTATACATGATTAAATAATATTATATTTATTATATAATGATCATTCTGGAAAGATTTTAGTTACTTATCGTCTTTCCATAATGATCATTTAAAAATGGGAATGTTACTCATGAGTACGTAGGGCTTATCGTCTCCATGATTGTAACATTATCTCATTTTAATAACAATATTTAATGATTGAATTTAAAAGTATAATTGATGTAAAAATATGATAATTATTACATGATTATTATTCTGGATATGTTATATAATGAACCCTTGACCATAGTTGACCAACAATAGTTGTTGTGACACATAAACCAAATTTGGTCAAAAACACCCGATGTAAAATTAATTGTTTAAGTAGTGTAAACAAAATGGTAATACGTGAAATAAAAGTAATTATAAACATTAAAAAGGTTCTGAATAAATTATAAAAATAACATAAATTTATTATTTAATAAGTTAAAGTACGTTCACCCAAAAGGAAACTCAAGGTAAGGGGATTTCAGCTCACTTTTAATTTCCATGAGATACATGTTATGTTATCCACTCTTTAATTTTGTGTGTTGTATATAATAACATTATTGTATTATATGTATATTATAATTAAATTTAAAGGTATAAACATATCCATTTTATGATCCTTTTTTCATGGGGTTTAAGATTAAAAAGTTACCAAATCGGTAAAATGTTTTGTCTCAATTTTCCTTCTTTGAAATCATGTTTTATTATCCACCGAAACTATTTTTCAAGGTGAATATATTTCCATTTTTCATGATATATGATGAATATAAATATTTTCAATATATTATATGCTTCATGTAATTTACATTTCTTACATGGAGATTATGATCCAAGTTACCAAGTTATAAGAGTTTATTGAGACAATCTCATCGCGTTTTCGAGATTGTTTATGTTTATGATTCCTTTAATAAAATATTATTATCCATATCTCAAGAACACTAATGAGTTTCCTTATACTATAATATTTCATGATAAAATTAGGTATTGGTACCATTCTTTCCTCTTCGGTACATAATATTGTTAAGAAAATGTTTTTCAGAATGCCTCACTTTACCCTCTCTTCAGTCAGGAATATATTCAAAACCATGTTTTCCAGAAAGGGTTTAAAAGAATATTATTCCATTCCCATGTAATATTTAAAATAAAATTTTACCCTTTTTTTCTTTTACCAGTATCATAAAATGAAACTTCTTGTCTCTTTCCAAATGAGTCATTTTCTACCCTTTTACCGCACAAAAGGAATATTATTTTTACCTCATATGACATGTACGGATTAATACACCATCATTTCTTTAAAGCATACTTCTCAAGTTTAAAAGGTTTATTTTTAAAATATCTTTAAAAGGGGATTTTAAATGGAAATTATTTTTAGAAGGTTTTTTTCAACCAAAGGATATTTTCCTCAAGAATATTTTTAAATTTTATTCTTTTATTTCATCAACCACAACAACCCTCTATTTTACTCCACTTGGGATTGGTTGTGTTGATACCATCCTTATTATTCCTCTGGATGGTTTATTATTGATTTTTTCAAGGATAGTATTCACATTCACTTCCTTGATTTTATTGTTAGTCACCTTAAAGTATTCAATATCCTATTATCATTGAACTTTGAATTTCCCCTTATTATCTATTTCATTTTTCATGGATATTACTATTGCCTAAACCATATACCATTTTACATATAGTTCTTACTTTGGCAGTTATTTGATTAATTGGTGAATTATTGATAAATCTATATTTATCATTAAATACAGTTATTTGATAAGGCATGTTATTTATTTTATTATTCAATATTAAGAATAATTTGGATAGGTAGACATGGGTTGGGGACCGGTTAATGAAATAACCTCAATGCATCGGTAGTCTCATGAGACGAAATAGTTGGTTGGATGCCTTAGATGAATTTTTACCCAATATCTAAACTATATTTTGAAAGGTCTTGACAGTACTGGTTCTATGTACCTAGGAAACATGGAATCCAATAATTGATCATTTCTATTATATTAGTTTTTCTTATTATTCATCCATGAGATTTTACCTTGACATATCTATGGATACATTTCATTTCATTTCATTAATTAATGGCATGTGTTTTATTTCTATACCTTTCTATATTTATTTTTTATTATCTAGTTATTTGAATGGAATTTATTTCTAGTTATTACCTTTCCATATTACTCATGTAATTACGTATAGTTTATTGATTACAATGAATGTGTGTTCAGTTATTTATCTTTCCATATTGACTATTCTCATTGATTCATTATTGATTCTACTATATTTTTTCCTTTACTGAGAATTTGAGATCACCCTTATTATGTTTCTTTCCCAAGGAATCCAACAAGTGTACTATGAATGATATATAGGAATATACTATATGGATTATATTTATCCTTGAAGTTGTTTATTTGTTTAGAAGAAAAAAAATATGTTGTAATTGGTGTATCTATTTGTAATACAGTTTTCATTTTTGTATATGGTTTTCTAAGACAACTAAAATGATTAGTCCTTCATGGAATGATTCCTTATAATCAGGGAAATGTAATTGATAGCAGACTCCAGCTCTAGGATTCTAGGGTCTGGGTCACTACAGTTGGTATCAGAGGAATTTTAGTAGCAACCTTGGGAACTAGATTTAGGAAACCTATATTAGAGAACATAACCCTAAGGTATAATTTTAATAAGTATAGATGAAAACCCTATAATTTCAAGAAAGTTTATATTATGTGGTTCTTCATAGAAATACATCCATGTCTGGATACTACAAGTGGACATGATTTTGGAACAAATGTACCTAGGAGTAACAACTCCAAAAAGGTGTTTTGGGCCTTACTTGGGGTAACCTGGTACACGACAATGGGTCTTACTACGCACCTGGTTTGAAAATCTTGTGGGATATGCTTAGTATAACCCACTTTTTCTTTATAAACCATTAATAATAATTTTCATAGATAATGATAATGAATAATACAGGTTAAACATAAGGTGTTTTAGATTTATAAATAAGGTGTCATGATTTTGAGATCTTATAGATGATTATATACTTTTCTAACTATGAATATTTTTGCTCACACTATTATTTATAGTTTTAGTCAATGAATAGAACCCAAAGGATTCAAGATAAAATCGAACATATAGGACAAGGTGGTGAAAATGAGCAAATAGATGATGTTTTCGTAGGATTTAAGGATATCATGTTTATGCCAAATCTATTTTACCAAAATATGATTAACAATATATACCTTTACCCACTCTCTAACACACTAAATAAGAGAAGGATAGAGGTTTATAAGAGCTCAAGTGGTGTAGATAATAAATAAAAGAAGGATCGATTTTTGACATGTGATAAGTGTGGAAGGAGACACTCAAGAAAATGTCTCAATTGAACAAGTAAATGATTTATGTGTGGAAAAGAAGGACATAAAGCAAAGGATTTTTAAGGAAAAAGGAATAGTATGATGGAAGGAAATTAAGCTCATCCTAATAAATTTTTTGTAGTTATTTTCTATAAGTGTGGGTAAACTAGACTTTACCCAAGTCAATTCCCTCTTCTATAGGATAAACTCTAGACCATGGAAGGATCTATGTGGAAATAAGTGGATGATGTGTTAATGTATTGAGGTTGTATTGAAAACCATAGTTAAAATGAAATTTAGTGATTAACCTAATTTCAAGGATTCCCATCATAGATATTTTAGAAATTATATAGATATAGTTTTAGAAAAGGAAAACCTATAACATAGGTGAAAACCAATCAAATCGGGAAAGGTCATGGGTCTTGAATCCATGACTGAAGGATGATAAGGGTTTCACTCCAACCGTTGATCTAAGCAATATACTTGTTAATTTTCATTGTTTTTAGTTAAAAAATTAATGAATAAATATTAATGATGAACCAGTAGTAATGCATTTGAGAATTAGAAATTAATATATTAGACATATTTATTTTGGGAGATGATTAAAGACAAATAGTAATAATTTTAACTCTTTTATAGGCCTTACGATCCTTTAAAAGTTCATTTTAGTGCTTCAGGCATAAAAAATAATTGTTGGTAATTAATTTTTGGGATTAAAGGGATGAATTATAATTTGGTCGAAGAACAACCAAAAGTTTGGATTGTTCATATGAGATTGAATCCTATAATTTAAGAATATTTCATTATATTCTTGGTCTGTAAAAGTATTACCCAAAATTAGATAAATGACTTAGAGATAAAATGTTTTCCTAATACCTAAATTTATGTTAAACCGATGGCCTTCTAAACCATAAAAGATTTGTAGATTTGAGGCCCTCAACTTTCCATTGATCATTCACTTGTTTGTGATTGATGAGCTCATTTAATCCCTATAAATATTTATGTTTTTCCTCCAAGTATTTATATCTGCTTTCCATTAATGTTCTCCTACTTAGAGACCTAGTTACATGGTAGTCCATGTGACCTTTGTACTTTCCATCCTCTATTTTATAGAGGATTACTTATGAACCCTTATCATGATGTGGTATTTAAAACATAGGAAGTATCAAAAATATATCACCATGATCGAGTTTAAATTATGAGGATGCAATTTAAATAAGGTGGGGAGAATGTGATGCCCGGAAAAACTAACCTAAGAACCTTGTATTTGATAGCATGTATGACACGCGGCAACAAGCGTGTAAGGTAATATAATATCTAAATACTTTATAATAGGTTTACTATTTATAATAGATTCCATGTATGCAAAACCAAGTTATAATTTTTTACACGCAAGAGTGAACTTTCTTGATATCTTCAGTTACACATAAGAGTGACATTCCTCGATAGATTGGGTTACATGAAAGACTGAGTTTTACCAAATGACAATGTGTTATTAAAATATTATTATTTAATATAATATGATATAACCTAGTCGTTATGTTATATTTTATGAATAGTATTAACTAACTTATGAAAATATATGTTATATAATAATATAAGATTAATTAATAGGTTAAATTTAATTATAAATGAATATAGGAACCAAATAAATATAAATAGAATGTTTTTATATGAAACCATTTTTATGCTCATGAAACTATTTTATCCTAAAAAATTAATGTAATTATCATTAGTTAATGATTTTAATGAAATATAATTGTAATATATTCAACAAAATATTTTTGATATTCATCTATTAGGTTTGATGTGCATAAGATAAGAACAAACCCTATTTCACACATACAACCTAATATTTTCATAAAGGTAATTTTACCACCTTTTAATGGAGAAACCATTTTAAATTTAAATTTTGACACTTTAATTGTTTGAATATGTCAAAATAAACTTATTATTTGAACTATAAACATAATAATTAGGTTAGGGTGAAATATTGATATTTTTCTGGGACATTTCATTTTTTAACAAATAGTTAAAAATACAGAATTTTAGTTCAAAACTAATTTTTCATATAATTAATTTATAAGATTAAATTATGTTTTATATTGGTTTTAAAGTTTAATTTTATAATATTTTTATCAATTAATAAAATTTATGTCATTTTAATCAATTTCACAATGAAATTTACTATAAAAACATATCCAACTTTCGGATGGTTTTACTTTAAAACCCCACTTTTTTGTCCGGTCTGTGGGATTAATTTTAATTTAATTTCTTCCACTTCTATTATTGTAATTTGGAAAAAATAATTCAAAATTTTTAATAATAATAATTTTTAATTTCTAATAATACCATCTTTTTTTACCAAAAAGATTAGTGAAAGTGACTAAAAATAATTACAATTATTAAGGAAAAATTAAGATTAATAAAGGACTAAGCCTTTAATTTAAGTGCCCAAATGACCTATACACTTGTAAAAAATAAATTTTCTAGAAATATATCATCTATGAACCTTCCATTATCAAGTTTTATTGGTTTTTATGACTTTTTTTAGGTTATAACATGTGCATGTCTAACTTGTTTCCAAAAATTCTAAGTCCTTTTCCTTTCCTATAAAAGGCCACCACCTCTCCCCATTCCCCACACCTATCAAATATATTAGGTTCATAAAATTTATACCCAAATATTCTCCCAAAATCCCTCCCCTATACCTGGAATCCTCCCTTTGGGCATATATAAATTCAAGGAATCTTTTGGTTCAAACAAAAATTAGTTACCCGATTAAGAGGAAACGGCTTCACTCAAGCTTTTTAGTTTCATTTTCGTTCTACACTACCAATACTCATCTTATTATTTTATTACATAACAACACCATTATCCTTAATATACTAGTATTTTTTATTATAATATTTATACCCACAATTACACACACCTCTATCTAATGGAAACGAACGCACTATTTCAATGTACGATGAACTACTGGCTCACAAAATGATGATTGTTCAATTCATCTTACCGCCTATCCTAGTGGAAATTATTAAGTAAAATCTATTTATATATGATATATATGTTATATATAATGTTTTATTCTTATGTAATTTTTATTTATAATATATCTTTATGCTTTCCAAGTTGTGTAAATACGATAATCTCGTTTGAGGAAGTGTGGACTACCGCCCCCTCAAAGCAATGTGATTCATTCATGCGATACATAGAATGTATAAATTAATGGTAATAATTAAAAATAAGTGACATACACAACATCAATAATTTATTCATTACATAATTATATTTATATAAATATAATATATATATATATATATATCATTTTCTTTATTACCCTTTCACACACTTTATAAGAGATAATGTCTTTCGTAGATGTGTGGACTACTGCATCCTCAACATAATGTGATTATTTTTACATAAAATAATTATATATATAAGTATATATGATTAAATAATATTATATTTATTATATAATTATCAATATTGAAATATTTTATTTACTTACCTTCTTTCCATAATGATCATTTAAAAATAGGAATGTTACTCATGCGTATGTACGGCCTACCATCTCCATGATTGTAACATAATATTATTCTCATAACCATATTCAATGATTTATATTAAAAGTATAATTGATGTATAAATATGATAATTATTTCACGGTTATTATTCTGGAGATGTTATAATGAACCCTTTGACCATAGTTGACCAATAATAGTTGTGTGACACATAAACCGAATTTGGTCAAAAACACCTGACATAAAATTAATTGTTTAATTAGTGTACAAAAAATGGTAATAAGTGAAATAAAATTAATTATAAAAATGAAAAAGGTTCTGAATAAAGTATAAAATTAACATAAATTTATTATAAATGGAGTTAAAGGATGTTCACCTGAAAGCAAACTCAAGGTAAGGGGATTTCGTCTCACTTTTAATTTCTGTGAGATATATTTTATGTTTTCCACTATTTATTTTTTGTGTGGTATATGTACTGAAATTATTTTATTATATGTTTATTATACTTAAATTTAATTTTATTCACATATATATTTTATTATCCTTCTTTCATGGGTTTTAAGATTAAAATGTTACCAAATTGGTAAAATGTTTTGTCCTAATTTTCCTTCTTTGAACTCATGTTTTATTATGCACCTAAACTATTTTTTGAGGTGCATATATTTCCATTTTACAAGATATATCATGAATCTCATTATTTTCAAGACATTATATGCTTAATTTAATTTAACTTTCTTACATATATATTATGATCCAAGTTACTGAGTTATAAGAGTTTATTGAGACAATCTCATCGCTTTTTAGAGATTGTTTATGTTTATGGTTCCTTTAATGAAATATTATGATCCATATCTCAAGAAAAATCATTAGTTTTCTTTGTCATCTGTTATTTCATAATAAAATCATGTATTCTTATCATTCTCTACTCTTTGGTAAATAATTTTGTTAAGAAAATTTTTTAAAGAACGCCCAACTTTACCCTCTCTTTGGTTAGAAATATATTCAAACCCATGTTTTCTAGAAAGGGTTTATAAGAATATTATTCAATTCCCTTGTAATATTTAAATGAAATTTTTACCCTTTTTTATTTTACCAATCTCTTAGAAGGAATCTTATTGTCGCTTTCTAAATGAGGCATTTTCTTCCCTTTTACCGTACAAAAGGAATATTCTTTTTACCTCATAAGACATGTACGGATTAATCCACCATAATTTATTTGAAACCTCCTTCTAAAGTTTAAAAGGTTTGTTTTCAAAATATTTTTTAAAATGGATTTTCAATGAAAAGTATTTTTAGAAGGTTTTTTAAGCAAATGATATTTTCCTCAATAATATTTTTAAAATTTATTCTTTTATTTCATCAATGACAACAACCCTCTTTTTTACCCCACTTGCGTT
Source organism: Viscum album (assembly GCA_963277665.1). NCBI lineage: Eukaryota > Viridiplantae > Streptophyta > Magnoliopsida > Santalales > Viscaceae > Viscum > Viscum album. The sequence goes on along the minus strand of OY728151.1, from coordinate 1,505,730,336 downwards.
TTTTTGTGTTGATATCATCCTTATTCTTCCTATGGATGGTTTATTATTGATTTTTCTAAGGATAGTATTCACATTCACTTCCTTGATTTTATTTTTATTCACCTTTAATTATTAAATATCCTATTATCATTGTACTTTGAATTTCCCCTTATTATCCATTTCATTATTGATGGATATTAAATTGTATACCGTTTTACATATGGTGCCTACTTTGGTAGTAATTTGATTAATTGGGGAATTATTGATAAATTCATATTCCTCATTCAATATGGTTATTTTATGAGGTATATTATTTATTTATTTATTCAATATGAATAATGATTTAGACAAGTAGACACGAGTTAGGTATCGGTTAATGAAAGCATCTCGATGCATTAGTAGTCTCATGAGACAAAATAGTTCGCTAGCTGCCTTAGATGGGTTTTTACCTGATATCTAAACTGTCGTGTGAAAGGTCTTCACGCTACTAGTTCCATGTACCTAGGAAACATGGCATCCAATAATTTAGAATTTCTTTCATATTATTTTTAGTTATTATTTATCCTGGAGATTTTGTGTTGACATGTCTGTAGATACATTTCATTTCAGTTAATTGATTAATGGCATGTGTTTTAGTTTCATACCTTTCATTATTTATTTTTCCTTATCTAGTTATTTGAATTTCATATATTTCTAGTTATTACCTTTTCATATTACTTATGTACTTTTGTAAATTTTATTAATTACATGGCATGTGTGTTTGGTTATTTACCTTTCCATATTGACTATTCTTGTTGATTCATTATTGATTCCGCTATATTGTTCCCTTACTGAGAATTTTATATCACCCTTATTATATTTATTTCCCCAATAATCCAAGAAGCATACTATGAAATATATGTTGGAATATACTAGATGGATTAGAGTTATCCTCAAATTTTTTTATTTGTTTAGAATAAGAAAAAATATGTTGTAATTACACTGCTGGAAATCTAACCTATACAAATAGTTTCAAACTATTGGGATAGGTTATCCTAATGGTTTCACTAACCATTGGAAACTGGGCCATTGTGGTATCCCTATACCAATGGTTCACATTAAACCATTGGTATAGGGGGGTTTGGATTTCAATATTCCCACAGTTCATTGTGAACCATTGGGATAAATTTATGCCAACGGTTTTAACCCATTGGGACATCTCTATACCAATAGTTTAAACCATTGGTATATCTCTCTACCAATGGTTTCTATAGGTGATGGATTTATGTTGTTCCAACGGTTTAGCTTGAACCGTTGGAATAGATTTATACCTACAGTTTTCAGCCGTTGGTACAAATATACACCAACAGTTTGATCTGTTGGCATAAATTTGTACCAATGGTTATGAACTGTAGGCCTATTCCAAGATGCATGAATTATACAGAGGTATACCAATAGTTTTGAAACCGTTGGTATAGACCCCCCCACTCAATTTCACGCATAGAACCTGCTATCAAACACACTTCAATCAAACACAAAAATCACACTACAACCTGAAACCTTCAATAAAAAAACACAATGTAAAAATAGAAAACACACTGCAAACCTGAAACCTACAATCAGGGTCAACCCGGCCAATTTGATTGCCCAAGACCACTGATGAAAATGTTTCACTATTAAAAAAACTATCAAATATCAGAAAATTCAGACCAGATAAAAAAATGATGAATTAGAAGAACTCCTATCAGAAAAATTAGAACACCTAGTTGGAGAGGGATTGAGCTGGTGGGATGAGCTTGATTAATGAAACAACGTCGTACCAAACCCACCAGCACAGTCAAATCTAGGTGGATCTGCAGCTAATTTCAGATCGATAATTACAAACCCAGTTTCCCCTCTCTTCCCCTTGATTATCAGTGAACCAGCATTGGGTGAAACATTATCCCCTAAACAAACAGTTGATTAATGGGCACAATTTCAGCATTGATCATTCATTTATAAGCATCAATTAACTAAATCTCAGGCAAACAAGCAGTGCAACCCTGACCTAAACTGAAGTAGCACTGATACCCCCACTCTTTGAAGTGGAAGTGAACCTACAATAGTAGAGATCAATAAATAGTGGCCTCTACCTACTTCAGGCTTGGTTTAGTATCCACTGTTGATAGCCTCCAAGAAGCACAAACAAAAGATAATCTAGAGATTTTTCGAAAAAACTGAAACACGCTCGACCGACCAGATCTAGACTCCTCTATGCTCGCAAGCATCACTCAAATCATCCAACTCTTGATCCAAGAACCAGCTTATGCAAACTCAGCCGCCAGCCTCCTAGGAACCCAAAATCAACCCGAACTATCATGGCACAAACCCCGTAGTGACATACCCAAATTTAAGTAGCAGAACACATGAAGAACCCACAAGCGACCTGCATTATAGTGGAGAACACCAAGCCAGTCCTAATTAATGAATAAACTGTAAGTATCTTGGTTTCTCATTCCCAGTTCTAATATCATGGAAACATGATCTCGGCTTTCAACATTTCTAGACAAGTGAAAACCCTCGAGAGCAGCAAATGAATAGTCAAGCTAGAATTGAACCCAATATAACAATAGGAAGCTCCGATCAAAATAGAATTTTTTAGAGTAGCGAGTGAGGCACAACCAAAGGAGTCATCATCAACTCTATGGATATTGAAAATCTATTTCCCTAGGATAATGGGAATTGGATGATACTAGATGATGTTTGACTTCCTATGACATCTAGGAATTTACCATTGTGCCTGATAGTATTTGATTTATTAGGACGCCTAGGAATTGGTTGTGGGATTTCTGTAATATTTCCAAGGTTCATTCCCTTAGGAAATAGTTCTTGAACATACTGCTTTGATTTTGGATTTCCCCAAGAGGTTGGGAATTGGTTTTAAATGGTATACTAGTTGGAACAGATTCACAACGTGCTCAGAGACACTTTAGCACTGGACGAGGTAGGTGTGGTCGATCACAAGTGTCACATTAGAGCCTGAGGATCAATAGTGATTTATTTATTTATATTAAATAGTTTATAAATTTATTTATCTAAGAATATCACATGTAGAGACATACATTTACTAGTTATGTATCAAACTATATTAGTGGTTTCATACTATGTTGTACTCTCATCGTGCTTGGGAGGCCATGACACTTTGGTCCCTGAGAAGAATTGTTACTTGCATATAGGATCAAATTGGGTAAAGGATCATTGTTACATGATAATGATAGAGTAGTTCATATGGTTTGGTGATTGAGATGATGTGAGACTTGAGGATATATTGGAGTCTCTTCTTCCTTTTATATTCATTTTTAATATATGGGGTCAATCTGGTGGGTGACCAATGTGTGTTAGTTTTTATATATTTAATTTTAATTCAGTTATGTATTATCATGTGTGCTCTAATGTTTTTATCATGGATGTTTATTGGTTTATTTTCATCTATTATTGTGCACTCTGATATGGGGTATAGTCTCATAATGGTACGACCCTAGAACCTCATTGTTAATCAATATCCTCTAGTGTATGGGAATGTGTACCTAAGGTCCAGTGGTGACTCTTTGATTCAGGCACCACTTAGTGGATATGGACTAGGGGAAGGACATTACAAGGGAGCATATACTTAGGAATTATTCAAGTACTCTTAGGGTCACACCTTCAAGCATGTGGATAGGATATACAAAAATGGGATATAGGTATTATTTAGTGGTAAGATCAAAAAGTGATCCAAAAACAGCTTAGTTTATAGTCTCATAACTTTATCCAAAGGGGGATAACCCTTAAGGTAATATAGCCTAGAGTGTAGGGGTGTAATTTTTAAGGTCTTCTAGCAAGGAACAATGGGATAGATGGAAAATAAATAAATAGGGGGGAAATGAACTTAGCATGTTTTCATAGCCTATGGATTATTAGGAACACCTCATGTATGAGTGCATAGATTTTAAGGTCATGGTGTTTAGACTATCATATTTATATAAATATCGTGATCATGTACATAAGTATGGGAAATGATATGGTGGGAAATAATTACTTATGTTAATTTATTATGTCTTTATCACCCAAGAAAAACCAGGTGAACCTCTCACACAAATATAGATCATACTCGAAGGAAGGGGCAACATCTGAGAATTAGGTTGGGCAGGGGCTCGACTTGAGTGTGTCACAATCCCTAATATCTAGGATTGAATAAAAATTGTGTTGGTCCAGAACATGATGTCTAGACATCACTATGTATCATGTATAGTGGTAATCAAGCCATACATTTTCCTAGAGGGAAGTGTGGTGGGATTCCAATGTCATGCAGGGATTATCCTCTTAGGTGGAGACTAAGGTATCACACAGTTTTACTAAATTCAATAGGGATAGAACTATATAGTTTAACATATAATGGAAAAGAGGTTGAAAATGTATTTTAAAATACCCATAAAATCATCCTTAAATGGAAATATTCAAGATGAGGATAATGAAGTCAAGAAATGCAAGGGTTAGGCCCATTTTTATGGTTTGATTTGAAATACATGAGACATGTTACTAGAAGGATACATTGGCAGTAAAGTAGAATCCATGTAAATTCAAGTATAGGATAATCTTATAGGACCAAAATATTTTGAATGATAAAAAAACTTGTCACATGAAAAAAAACAGAAAGTACCCTCCCATCTGGGGAAGGGAGCACACTCTTAATGGTGGAATGAAATATTATGTGTGAAATAGGTAGAATTATTTCTTAAGGACCATAAATGGTGTGAAAAAGATATTTTTCCTTCAACAAGTGGCCATGATATCTCTTCTGATACTGATAGAACATGATACCTGAGTTAGTGTGGTGGTGATGACTTATAAGCATAGGAAAACTGGGATTCAAGGAAATATCCAAGAATATAATATAGTATTTGAGGTCATCATGAGGTGATTATTTCTTTTTTGGGTATGAGATTGATTTGAGTATCAAGGACTCTGGTGGATTCCCTAGTGTAAGAAATATGAGTACCAATATAACTCTGACATTTTTCACTTGGATGGTGAGACATTTTTGAGATTGGGGTATAGGTCTGAAGTGACTAGAACCTTATACCTATCTGGTGAGCTATGATATAGACCAAATGTCCTTGTTGTTATTTCATACACATGTTGGGTGACAAATTCTAACAAGTATAGTGATATATCTTAAGGAAAGACAACACCTTGAGTGATAAGGTGTTGGAAGGACCCTTACTTGAGTGATAATGAAGTTATCATATTATCACAAGATATCTAACCCTACCATGATTGATAAGGTAGTGGTAAAGATAATGGTCTCACCTTGAGTGATAAGGTTCTAGATGAACCCAACCATGAGTGATAATGGAGAGTTTGGAATGTGATATTAGACCTACCATGGTTAATATGGTATTATTTTAGAAAATTGATTTACATTGATCATAATGTATTAACATGGATGTTTGTTGAGTGAGAAGGTTAGTATGAGATATAAAGTGGTATGAGAAACTACCATTAGTAGTATGGTAGATGTTTGTAGTTGAGTGATGGCCTATATTGAGTGATAAGTATTAGTATAGAGCTTGGATACATGACTCTATCATACACATTTAGGTTGTGGTTGAGTAATCATTGATACTCCCTATTTAGAGAATTTGGGTATAGGATGGGTTTCATGTATGATGGTAATGAATGTTTGTTTGTTCATAAAAATGTATCTATGGTTGGGTATCATGAAAAAATATTTACCACACGATAACATAATACACATGGAGTCTTGGTGTCCTAGTTGGAACATGACATCTAACACAATATGTGTGTTAAGGGTGTCTATGGGTCAGATTGGGTCGGTCTGGGTTGGGTTCGAGGGTTTTTTGGACCCGAACTAGTAAAAATAGGTCGGGTCATATGTGCTTTTTGTTTTGGACCCGAACCGACCCAACCCTTCTCACATCGAGTTGGGTTGATCAGGTCGATCAGGTTTTATAAAAAAAGGTCGCTGCCTCATTATCCTGAATGCCTCCTTTATACGCATCCTCGTGGCTCCTCCATCTCATCTTGATGGAAATCAAGGATTTGATAGGGTGATCTCCTTAATCTTTGGTTGGGCGTCGTGATCTTCTTAATCACGTTCTTGGTCAGTAGTGATCTCCTAACATTTTGAGGTCACTTCCCATGACATTTTCTTCTTAGGTTGTTTGTGATCTCCATCATTGGTGGCATGCTTTGTCAGTTTCAAGAGGAGAAGCTATGGCGGATCACGATTATCTGACTAGGGTGGTCTGTTTCAACAGGAGACTGGTGTGGGTCCAAATTGGGGGATGTGGTGGTGCTCGAGTCCTCCATGGATAACAGTGGTGCCGACGAATCTCATCCATTATTCTGTTGTAGATTTAGGTTCATGGATGGTGGTCATGGTGGAGACGGTGGTGGAGGTGAAGGCGGATTGTGGGTCTGCAGTGGTCGCACCATGCAGTGGTGGTAGTGGAGGAGGAACACGGGCGAGGGTGAGGCAGGCAATGCATGGTATGGCGGATGAGTTATGGAAGGGGGATGGAACTACAGTGGTGACAACGAAGGGTGGAGTGGTGGTGAGTGAGCTAGCATGGGTAAAAACATGACTTTATAAAAACATAAGTTTATTTATCAAATGAAAAAATAATATTGAAGAACACTTATCCAAGATATACAATTCAATGTGATTAATAAGAATTAAGAAATAAGATAAATTCAATTTAAAGCATTCTTGAATTAAAGAGGCTAGGAGAGAGACCCTACCTCAAGGTGGAACCAAGCCATACACTTTGGCTCTTTGATCTTTCTACCTAAAAGTTTCTGATCCCCCACAGGGTATAAGCACCTTCACACACATTCAAGGACACCTAGCCCCTATGCACACACCTGCATGTCCATGAGAATGTGCAAGGGGATCCTTACACATATGCTTATATTCATATACTAGTCTCCACCCACTTGTGTATGAATTTATATATATACATGGGAACACCTAGCCCCATACGTTCATAATCAATGCCATGGTTTACTATACATGTAACGGGGGAACCCACATAGATATACTTACTTACCTATGCACACGGAGGTGAGTCACCCTTGACATGGTGACTCGAAACCAACAAGCAGGGATCAACGCACTACATAAAGGATATTAGGAACCTTAAAACACATAAAGGATTCTCCATAACCCATGAGAAATCAACCAATGGAATTAAAGCCTTACCTTGATTGGTAACTACCCTCTGTCCATAGAAATCAGTAAAAGAACTAAGTGGCCAATGCGATGAACAAAATAAAATAAAAACTAAACTGAAACATACCTTTCTCTTGTGACTATACATGTCACCACCCAATATATAAGAACCACAACGCCCCATGGTTCAAATCATGTTCCTACAAGAAAGGGAGAAATATATCCATGTTTAAAAATGATACTATCAAATAGTACATTCCTATTAATTAACAATTAATCTTCCTATTAATGGTATATAATCAATTTTTCTCGAGTTTCAGCTTAGTTTGGTTTTGTTCGATACAAGTTTGTTTTAGAAATTTCCATTAGATTTAGTTTGTCTTGTTTTTGTTTATATTATCTTGGAAAATTTAATTCATTTGGGTTCTAGTCGATCATGGAATTAATAATAATCATTCAATACATATTAATAATTATATCCATTGGTTCCATATCTGGAGTAAAAAATACATAGAAATTAATGATATCATATAAGTAAAATCATAATAGCGGCATCTGAGACCTTTCTCTATCCTTTTACCAAGAGGAATATACACATAATATGAGTTACAAACACACACAAATAGATATGCAGGATGTAAAGTAGTCTTGTTCATGAAATTAATACCTAATATAGATTTTTCATAGTCACATAAATCACCAAAATCCCCAAATTAAATTGGGCCAAACAAACCTCTGTGCCAATAACCTTGAGTAAATGATAATGCACCACACTCTTCTCTTTGGTTTTCTCAAGATCAAACCTTTGTTCTTTCAAAGATCTTTAGTAATGGAACTATAAGGAATTAAAAGATAGTATTTCAAGTAATATTTATGTTAAAGTGGAGGCAATGTATATATAATCTTAAGGAAAGTACTATTTTTATTCTAGAATACCTAGAAAAAAAGAATAAGATAAATAATATATGCTATAAGTGATGAACAATATCTATTTTTAGTATTAGATTTAAAAGTGTAATACTAGAAAATCATATTTAACAATTAAATGGACAGATTTTCTTGAGGCTATATTTGTTTTTTTCTTTTAATTATTTTTTTAGCATCAATCAAAATCTCATTATGTAAATATCATCTTTCTCAATTAATTATTTTCAAAAAATAAAAAATACTTTTAAATTGTGTTGAGAATGTCATCTTTCTCAATTAAAACATAATGGACCAAGGAAGTTTCCATGTCTATGATAGATTGGTATTTGTAATTATAGTTGAATTATACCACGATAATGTTGTCATCCCATATCTAGCTATAATCTAACAAACAGTCCTTTTTTAGATCCTTTAAAACATAAAAGTATTAATTTTCATAGTCATTAATCTAATGGAGTTATTTTTTATTGATCCATTATTGGGTCATGAATTCCTCCTACAATCACAACCATAACTAATATGTGAACCAAGTTCCTTGTTATGAAGTGACCATATATAGTACCTCATATAATCAGAAAATTTAATTTATTTATAAGCATCAAAATCCATATACTAAACTCTAACCGTGAATGGAGAGACAATATTATTACATGATTTAGTCTCAAAACTATTAAACTCCTTACTATGATTGGTAATATGTGCCAATAATAGATTCTCTAATATAATCCCAATCGTTTACTCCATACAATCTTCTCTAAAATAGAGAAGATTATACTTTTTTATAGCCCAAGATGAACTGAGTAGCTTGTGCTCACCTATTGATGATTCCTGACAATAGATAATTTCATTATAGCTTAGTATCTATAAAATATCACTATATTATATAAGTGAAAATTATAGAATCTTTCCTACATTAGAAGAGTAGTATAAAGTCATTGTGAATATCAAGGATTTTCAAATACATGTGATAACTAAAAGGGTGAAATATATCTATAGTTTACTACAAGAGATTAACAAGATGCATAAAGAATAAAATCATAATATTAAGAGAGATTAAAATTATTTGAGGTTGAGAAATATTCCCACATTATGAAGTTCTTAGAGCTTGGACCAAAACTCGAAGAATCTAGAATCAACCCAAGATGAACCTCCCCAAAGAATTGAGAAGAAAAGTGTTACCACTCAAATCAAATTAAAGATTTTATACTAAAAATAGATTCATACTATTACAAAATAAATCTTTATAAAAATTTTAATTGCTAAGTCCTTTTTATTTTTAAGTGTTGTACAAAGATCAATGTCTATGCAAAACCGAGTGATATAAAATATAATGAAAGAAACAATATTTTTTGTAAAATATTGGTGTTTCTGGAAGTTTGGGAACATGTACATTGATTGTTGGTATAATATATATACTCATACAAGTGGTATAGAAGAATAATAAAATGAGATAATAGTTAAAATTAAGAACAAAACTATTGTGCAAAATTAGTTTTCACATATTAAGAGAAATTTATCTCTTAGAAAGTATCTGATAGCCTTGATAATTTTTGTGAATATTGAAATGTATATAGTCACTCTTATGAGGAATTTTGGTTTGTAGAAACTCAAAATGTGGCATATGTTAATGAAAAGAGTAGTCCATGATTGAATAAGTAGGGAAAAAAAGTCTACCTTGAGGTGTAAACTGAAGAAAAAATTAGAAAAAGACACTCCCAAGTGGTCATTAAAAAGATATGATCATCATGGGGTTTTAGTATGGATAATATGCATCTATTATGGTAGGAAAGGCTACATCATAGACAATTTAAAAATTTGTGAGGGTGTGACTTGAAGCTGAATGATGTCTTTGTTGGTTTCCACTTACCCTTAAGGTGGATTATCAATAAAATAAAAAATATATTGTGGATAAACTATTTAAAAATAGACATAAATATCTACAAATTTTATGATATAAAATTTGAACTGAAAATGGAAACCATCCAAGAAAGAGATGGTACAATTGGATTAGTAGTTGACATTTCTGAAGAAGATCCTAAGATATTTCTTAAGGAAAATCAAAAGCAGTTGAAGAAGTTTTTTGAAGGTGTAATTATGTTGGTCATGGAGCTATCATATGTATGAATTTTATTCCTAGTCAAAAGCATTTGATTAGTGGTAAGGGAAAATATCCAATGTTATCAATTTTTAAATCAGTTTCTACAAATGGATCTGCACCTATGAAAAAGGTTGAACATGATAAGAAAGAATGTTTGATCATATGGTCTGATGAGTTATAAAAGGATAAACTAAAAAAACAAAAACATTTAGATTTATCTAATTGTTCAAGTGAATATTCAATTTTCAAACAATAATAAACATGTTAAAGAAGAGAAATCCATGTTTCCTCAACAAAAACATGTTTATAATGTGAGAAATAAGAAATTGAAAAGAAAATCAAACACTTTTGCGCTACAAAAAAAGGTGCTTCAGTGTTGAGAAAAAAGCCTCAATTGGTGTTATAATTTAGAAGTTGATAAACCCACCTTATTAATGTTGATATAAAAAAACAATCGAATGAAAATGTCACATAACACACACTTCGTATATATATTTTTTTTTTGTAAAGGAAAATATTTTTTCAAAATGAATCCTTTATATAGTGTTGTTATTATGTTATGTCACTCCCAATGCATCCATGAATCTCGACTACACAAATCCCCAATTGAAAATAACTATTCAACTAATAAAATTTATTTTGGGAAAAATACCTTGGAAGAATATGAAACATTGAATACCTCAATGGATCAATGTGAAAAAATAGGAAGGGATGAATAACCCTTACAAATTATAGAAAAATCAATGAATAACCCTTCCTAATCCAAATTATAGCAAACATTGAATATGAAACATTGAATATCCCTAAAACAGAATATGAAACATTGATTTTGGGTTCCCCTATTCCTAATTATAGAAAAATATCTATCACAAATGATTGATTTCACCTTACTTTAGTGAAATTGATGAATAACCCTGAAACAGACACTTCTAAAATCAAAAATGCTACTTATGTGCACGTCTAGCAGATGACACATGGAGCGTAGAGTTTGTGGGGGAGGGGTGAGCAATATCTTCTAGGTCTCGGGATGGGAGGAGGTAAGAGGCAAGCGATGATTATTAGAGAGCGACAATGCTGGAGTGGTGAGCGGTGAGCATTGAGTGGACAGAGGCGAGGGGCGAGCATCGAATGGGAGTTGGGATGGGAATATGGGAGCGCGAGGGGGATGAGAGTGGCGGTGAGGGGGGTCGGAATGGGAGTGGCAGCTAGGGGGCTTAGGAGGAGCAGTGTTGTAGGGATGGAGAAGTGAGGCTTGAGGGGCAATGAAAATGGGAGAATGATCCTGATTTCAAGCAGGTTTAGGCGTGTCTATCCCAATGGTTCATATGAACCATTGGTATTTAAGTTTTTTTTTGGAATGGTTTACTAAAACTGTTGGGAAAACCCAGCATATATTACTCTATGCCAATTTTTTCACATAACTGTTGGTACATCGTTGCAATAGATTCTTTATCCCAATGGTTTTTTAAAACTGTTGGGAAAAAAGTGTTGGTATAGATAGGATTTCCACTAGTGTTAGTGTATCCATTTGTAATATAATTTTCATTTATGTATCTGGTTTTCTAAGACTAATAAACTAATTAGACCTTCAGGTCTTGATTCCTTGTAATCATGCCAATGTAATTGATATCAGACACTGGATCTGGGCTTCTTGGGTCTGGGTCGCTACATATATGGTCTCCTAGAACCAGTTTCATATAAAATAAAATAGTTTCTAGAGAATGAAACATGGAAGAGCAAGAAAAGTGGTAGAAAAATAACTTCCCAAAGACAACTACTGACAATGGTAGAATCTGAGCATGTTTTAAGGAAGAAGAAATTATTTCTCTTGGATATTGATAAGAGTATAATTCACCAAGATAATTCCACTAAGACATCTTAGAACTCCACTAATCCTCAAGAAGGTTGTTGTTACACCAATTCTAAAATTACCTCTTTATAAGAAACAAGGAATCATCATCTAATCCATAAAAAATCATTCCATGTTCAAAAAAGTAAAAAGAGAGGAAATTCATCCAAATAAGAAGTCTTATCAAATACCCTTAAAAAATAACATGAATCCAAAAATAGAAATAAATAATTATGAACTAATGCCTTAAATTGATCAAGGTGAAGATAAGATCTACCTAAATAATAAATAAACCAAGGTTAATCGATTAACACACACAATATTCAAGGGGTTTTCCAATTTTCATCCAAAATCATCTAAGAATAGAGAAATATATAAGGAAGGGTGTCGATTAGATTATTATGGGTTAGTAATTAATTAAAAACCTCTATAAAATCCCAAAAATTAATCCCTATGTGTTTCCCTTTTATTTTAGTCAATATCTGATAAGGTAGAAGGCATTGAATTTAGTCGTTTCAAAAATCCCAATGTTGAGACGGATACCACCATGGCCTAGTCATGGTCGTGATGGTTCTTGAACCACAAGAAAACATTCATACACTAAGTATTGGAACCAAATTCTTGCCCATTTTCTCATCACCATGACCTCTAAAATAGGAGTGGTGGGGTTTCTAAAGACATTAATGACAAGGGATTTACCTAAAAACCATGGATTTTCAATAGCTTGGTCAAGTCATTTCCCTTCCCATATTTCACCAAGATAAGTTGGGCCCTCCTCCACACCCATAGTTATTCCCCCCAAAAGTTATTTCCTTGATTTTTTTCCCAAGACATGTCAGGGTCTAAAACTACTTGTTACATGGGAATTTTTAGTCTGTTTTTTATAGAAAAATACTCCAAACACAAATTTTAAGCTTCCTCAAACTACTCAAAGCCAACAAGGCTTCACCCAAAAATAGATCCAGATAAAAATAATGGAGAAAATAATGAATAAATCCTTTTTATATAAGAAACAAAAAAAATTATTCTTTACATCATGTACTACACTTATCTAGAGTTACATGCTGATCATTTATGCACTACTCGGGAGATTCATGCTAGTCAGAGCCACTGTGAAAACAGAATTGCATGAACAATGCATCATGAAAGTCAAATCATGTTGGTTTTCATGAAGGGTTTGTTTTATTATAAATAATAATTAACCCCTATCATTAGAAACTAATAAAAATTTTGAAGAGGATTAGAGTCTATCCTTTCATTTAAGTCTCGCCTAAGTAAAGAAACTTGTATGGACCAAACTTGAGTGAAACATCTAGGTAAATTTAGATACGTTAACAAAATTTCATGAGTGATACTTGAGAGAACCTAAATGATGAAATGGGTTTAGGTAAATGAATTTCCTCAAATAGTCTTAGACAAGTTGGTTGTTTTAATTAAATTCCATGTATATGGTATATTAAAGGAATTTACTGAGACATACTTGTTTAAAATCACTTAAGAAAAATAATTTTTATGAACCATACTTGGGAAAACTCACTTGAGTAAATGGATATGTGCAAACCATGCTTGAGTGAAGTCATATTATATTATATGATTCATGAAGGGACTTAGGTGAACTATTATTTCGTGAAGGTACTTGATTAAAGTCACTTGTGAGAACATTTCTTAGTAAACCTTAAGTAAAGTCACTTAGGAGAAAGGTAGTAGTCAAGTGAGAATTTATAGTGGACTAGGATTAACATACATGTGTATTACATCATTTTAGATAAATATTCGTCACATTATAAAAATACATGCCTGAGTACCATAATAGTTTAGTGTATTTGAAAACATGGAACATAATATTTTCTAACTCGGTGAATGATCTATAAAGTATCCCATAAATATCTTCCCTTTTAGTACTCATACTTAAAACCTTTATTTATAACCTGGTGAAAGGAAACATAAGAAAGGGTGATCTCATATGAAGATTAAGGGTAAATAAAGGATATATGTAATCATAATCATGAGCATAAGGGTGTGAGAACATGATCATAACATTATAAGATCATACCCTGTATATCAAAGATCATAATCAAGAGTCATGGAATAATTATTGGTGGTTCATAAGACATGAATCATAATATAATTAAAAACATGAACCATGTGATCATATCATAGGAATAATACATAGATTTGTGGAATACATATTATATTATAACATTGTGAACATGTATAAGTAGAATTAGGTTCACTCATTAAGTTAAGGAAATGAAATAAGGACCTCAAATAAACTTATATACATGTAACCATGCCCACACATCACATTGTCACCATGTAATCAGGTTCAAACATAAAATCATAGTAATCAAGGTTCACTCCCAATGATATAAACATAGTGGACTAGGACACACCTATTTCCCGTTGTGGATCAGGACACACTTGTTTCCCGTTGTGGATCAAGAAACACCTATTCCCCATTGTGGATCAGGACACACTTATTTTCCATTTTGGATATAGACACACCTGTTTTCCATTGTGGATCAGGACACACCTATTTACCATTGTGGGTTAGTACACACATGTTTCCCATTTTGGATCAGGACACACCTATTTCCCATTGTAGATCAATCCCATTGACTTGTTTACCATCATTATCTCATTATATATAAATGTTTACCCAATGAATTATAGGGATATATAGGTCCCTCCCACCTCATAATGAAATCACACATACATGTGCCACAAGATAATAAAAAATCTATCATATCATGACCCGTAAAAATATATGGGTTTTATAAACATTATATCATAAACCATTAAATGAAATGGATATCATAAACATTACATCATATCATAACCTATGGAAAATAGTGAGGTTTCATAATCATAGAATAACCCGTGAAAGGGAGTGGGTTTCATAAGTTTTTTATCATAGTATAACCCATGGAAGAGAAACGGGTTTAATAAAACACTTGTCATATTAGTTATAAACCATTAAAAGAAATAATAAGAATGGTTTAATTGGATCATATCACTATTAAATCATAAAATATATCAAAGAATATTATCTTGTATGGATAAGTATTTTAAAATATCACATGGATCATTTCTTAAGTGAAATAACCTTTCTTTGAAAATCAATTAAAATATAAAACATTTTCAAAATAATTTTATTTGAAAACTACTTTGAACACTTATTAGTTATTTTTTAAAACCCATTTAAAACATTTATTAATGAAAATATCTATTTCACTTTGAAAAATTCTTTTTATAACATAAAACCTTTTGAAAACCTTTTTCTTTGAAAATAAATTTGAAAACATATAAAAGAATCTTTTAAATCATTTAAATACCTATCTTTGAAAATAACCTTTTGAAAACATATAAATGAAGTTTTTTAAATCATTTCAAACACTTTCTAAACATGTAACATTTTTTGAAACATTTTTCTTTGAAAATAGCTTTGAAAACATATAATAGAATCTTTTGAAAATCATTTAAAACACTTCTTTAATATAAAACATTTTTTAAAACCTTTTTCTTTGAAAAACACTTTAAAAATAATGAATATACATAATATTAGGGAAAACATTTTTCTTAAAAAAAATTAATCTTGTAATCTTGAAAAGTAAGCTTCAAGTAAATGATGGTCATGATGGTGGATAAATCTGTACATGTTGAACATTCCTTTTTCACCATAAAAATTTTAGAAAAGTGCTTCGATCAGAAAACGACATCAAGATTCCTTTTTTTTAATGTTAAAATGGTAAAACATAGGTAAAATTTTATTTTAAAGATCTTATGATAATATTATAACATTTTTTAAAACTTTTTTAGAAAACATGATTTTTAAAGAATACAGATTTCTAACCGAATAGAGAGATAAAGTCAGATATTTTTTAAAACACGTTATTAATTATCCTAAGTATAAAAGAGTGTGAAAATGGTACCATTACTTGAAGATATCATTAATAACCAGATTATAACAAAATTCATGAGATTTATTGAGTTAGGTATCATAATATTTCATCAGTGGAAGTGCAATCATAAACAATCCTGATAAATGATGAAATTATAGCAATAAACTGTTACCACTTTGGTAACTTTGAATCATAATTCCATGAAATAATAACATTAAATGAAGATTTAAATGTCATTAAAATATTATATTAATGATATAACATGACAAATTAAATTATATACACCTCTTAGAAGAATATAGGTGCATAACATGGCATGTGTCTCAAAGAAGAAAAATTGATACAAAATTACTTTACTGATTTGGTAACTTTTGAAGCGTAAAACCCATGAAATATAGATCATAAAATTGATATGTAAATACCCATAAATTTAAGTATAAGTTTCATATAATAAATTCATGTGAAGTATATACACTACACAAAATAAATGTGTGGTGAATAAAGTATAAGTCTCGCAGAAATGGAAGTGCGACTAGAAATACCCTTACTACTTGAGTAACTTTTGAATCATGAGATACATGAAAGAATAAAATAAATTAAAATTTTTAATATAATGAAATAAATAAAAATATATATATAACATTTCATATGTAATTATATACACCACACAAAAAGAATAAGTGGTGAATATAGAATGTACCTCATAGAAATAAAAGTGAGATGAGAAAATCCTTACCTTAAGTCTTGACTTTATTCATACATGTTAAAACCTCTTATATAATAAGTATAATTTTATTATAAATATACCAAATAACAATATTCCTATATATCATACCAAATATTACTTTATTATGAATTTATATTACATTTTTAATAACAATTTTGTGTTAAATCTACATTTTGGGTAATAACCGCTTTGTTTTTTGTATATGTTTTAACTTATTGTTCTTGATCATGTTACTTAGATCATGATTTACTTTTTAAAAAAATTTAAAACATGATGAAAATATCATATATATTCATTATATAAATATTTATAATAATCTATAAAAATAAAAAAATATGAAATGGAATACACCCTTCATGGAGATGGTAGGCCATACATACAAATGGACACTATTTTCATTTACTTGTCATATTAAAATAAAAAAAAGTAAATGACATATATGTGTGTGTGTGTTATTCTAGTATAATTATTATTTCATATATATCATATTAATTCACTAAATCCATCCTTAATACATTCCATGTAAGGTATGAACGAATCACATCGCTTTGAGGATGTGGTAGTCCACACGTCCATAAACGAAGTTATCATATTTCCAAAACAATGAAATCATGAAGGTATATTTTAAATAATAATTAAATAAGAATAAATAAGTCATAAATGTCATATATATAATATAAAAATATAAATTAAAACAGTATTCCCAACTTTTAAATGTGGTGTTGGAATAATGAACGACATCAATTCGTGAGGCGGTACTTCGACATACACACAAACAATAATTGTGTATCCCATTTGATAGAAGAATGTGTGAGTGTAGGTTGTAACCTTATAATAAAAACATCTAGTTATATTTAGTATACTAAGGTTATTATATAATTATATAATAAGAATAATTTAGGGGCTACAGAAATAAATAATACAAAAGTTCTTGTTGAAGGATGTTGCCTATTCTTTGGGTAATTCCTTTTGGTTTGCACAAAAGGACTAACTTGGTTTTCTTTATGAAATAATGAAGGATTCTATAATTAATGGAGGAAATTTGGGAGATTATTTTTTTAGGTTTTAGAAGATACAAAGGGTTTGAGTGGTGTGAATAATTGAAGGGGTTAGTTCCTTTTTATAGTGGAGGAGGAGTGGAATTCTTGTAAATATAAAAAGGTAAACACTATTGAGAGGTATCCCTTACATCATGTGTAACATCCCACCCATCCTCATTGGCTTGAGATGACACAAAGGTTCTACTTTTCCTTAATCAATGTTCCCAAGGTGCAAATGGCTAGAAATAAATGTTTAGGGCTTCAATAATAGTTGGGGAACGATTTGACCTTAGATTAAAAGCATCCAACCAAACAAGCCATAACCAACCACAACTACATGATGTATGTAAAAAATGTAAACCAATACACACATTACCAAGAAACAACCCTATGACCAAGACAATTCCATAGCAATGCCAAAATACCAATATAACCAAACCACAATAATCTAGAATTAGAGTACCAAGAGGAAGACTAAACAATAAAACCCAAAGACGCTACAACATAAATCCATAGCTCCACACCAAGATCTGAGCTCCAAGAATCATAAGACCACCCAAGAATCATGATAAACCACTAATTAAATGAGATGATTTACCTTTACCTATGTCTTAGAGTACAACATCTGCAAAATTAATAAAGTGTCGAAGTAGGAGCTGAGTGATAATACTCAGTAGGTTTTCCCCAAATGACTTCCCTACACACACCACTAGAATAGAACCGTTATCACAATTATATAAAACAATATATATAAAGTGTTAAAATAGTTTACAATTCATAACAATCCATACACATCCTTAATGAAATCACTTCACCCAAATCAACACAATTCTAAGGAAAACAACCAACCAATGCAACCAAACACGTCATTTATCCAAAACCATTTTCACAATGGAATAACCCATTACAACTAGCATGGACACATGCATATTCCAACCACATATACAAGTTTCACACCCACAAACCTGATCTCAGTGTCACCATTGATGGTGGAACTTCACATCCAAACCCATCCACTTTTTATAGTGGTACTTCACACCCAATTCTCCTTTATGGTGGTCCTTTACACCCACTATCCATCCTTTCCCAACCATGATTAACCCCTTAATCCAACAACATCCATCAATTCATAACAACAAACAAATTTTAAATTTACAAACCATAACAACATGTCAATCAATAATTACCACATCATATAGACCAACATTTATCAATAATTATGTCAAGACAACAATTAAAAACCAAACAACCCTTTAAGACAAAACTATTCAGTAACATCACATTTTATTGAAAACACCATTATGCACCATTCATGCCTAATATCATTTCAATAAAACCCCCATTTTTTTGGAAACCATTTTTGCAACTCAGTTTCGGAAAAACAAACCAACCCCCCAATTTTAAAATCACCATTTTAAAATCCCATACAAAGAACATTACACAACAAACCCCCACTTTTCCCTAAATCCACAAAGCATCACAAAATGGGTTCCAAACAAGCTTCGTTCATCATAATCACAACCAATTTCAATAAAACCCAATTAATTTGAAATTAAATCCTTCTATTTATATCAACATGGAAATGAGAGTGAATCCACCTGCCTAAGGGTTTGAAAAAATTGACCCACCACACAACCTCACACCAAATCCAAGTTAAACTTCCACAAAATCACCTTATAACCCTTTTCCTAGCATCAACAAACCCCAAGACCGTCATTTTAGGCAACAAAAACCTTAGATCTACATGATATGGATGTAGATCTAGAAAATTGAGATAGAGGGAGAACTAGATCTAAGGGAAACCATGAAACAACCAAGAGAGGAGACTTATCATAGAAGAACAGCCTTCAATATACCTTGAAAAGACTTCAAATCACCTCTGAAATGAGTGGGATAGGCCTCCTAACCCTTAGGAACAATAAATCTAGAGTGGGGTTCATATGGGAGAAGAAAGGGGTGTTTTAGAGAAAATCCTAAGTGATCCCACTTTTAAAAACCCTCTTTTTAATTCTGTGTTTGGTTAGCTCAAATGGTTAGACAAACCATGTGCTAACTGTGTGAGTGCTACTATCCCAAAGGGTAGCCGCACGCTTAAACAAATCGTGCTCAAACCATGTGAAATCCCACTACCTCAATTAGCATGGTTTACCTAGGATTTCCACATGGTTTAGAAACCTTGCACCTTAACCATGTGTCCACCCCTTTGCCTCTGCCTCACTATGCACAGTTACCTGGAGGATCTTCATGGTTTCCTCTAACCATTATCAACCTGTGCGCCCTTAGACAAGCCCCAAACCTTCCCAAAACCCTTCCAAACTCCCTCAAACATTACCCAGCTGCTTTATATACATAAAAAAGACATAAAAAGGGTTACATACCTCAAACTGAGGGTACTACATTCTCTCCACCATTGTACTTTCCATCCTTGGAAAGTAAAGAATCATCTCTTTGTTGAAATATCTTGGGTCATTTCTCGGACATCTCTTTATACAACTCCCAAGTATCCTCTTGAATCTAACCATGTTTCCAAAAAAACAAAACTAGACTGATTCTTTACCATGAAAGACTTTATCCTACCTATCCACAATTCATACTAGCATGTTCACCAAGGAAGCATATGGATCTAGCTCAACATGATCCCAACGAATCACATGGTCATGATTTGGAGGATAATTTTTCAATATTGACACATGAAACACATCATGTACCTCACTAAACCATGGTGGAAAATCCAACCGATATAATGCCTCTCCAACCTGCTCAAGTATCTCAAAAGTCCCAATATATCTTGGAGATAACTTTCCATGTTTCCAAAATGATGATTTCCTAACCACGGAGAGATTCTCAAGAACACGTGATTAACCACATCGAACAATAACAGTCATCGATGATGATCTGTATACAATTAATGACAACTATGTGCCATCTCTATTCTCTTTCTGATAAACTTAATCTTCTTTGTAGTTTCTTGGAAATGACTCATCCCAACCATCAAAGTCTCACCCATTTCCACCGAACATAGTGTAGAATGACATGGATGACCGTAAAATGCTTCAAATAGAGCCATATGTATAGAGGCATGATAATTGTTATTATAGGATAATTCCACCAATATAAAGTGCTCCTCCCACGAGCCATCATAATCCATGAAACAAGCCCATAAAATATATTATAACATTTGTATAGTCCTCTCAGACTACCTATACCTATGAGGATGATATGTCGTTCTCATTGTTAACTCAAACCCAAGGGCTTATTGTAAGGATTTCTAGAAACAAGACAAACCTCGGATCTCTATCTGATACAATTGAAACCGGTACACCATACCTCTTTACCACATCATGGATATAGATTTTTGAAATATTCTCCATCATATGATATACACAAATAGAGATAAAATGGGCCAACTTTGTAATTCGATCCAAAATCACTCATATGGAATCATTTTTCTTAACCATTATTGGGAGACCTGTAACAAAATCCATCACTATCTGCTCCCATTTTCACATTGGGATGGGTAAAGACTGAAACATACATGTTGGTCACTAATGCTCTGCCTTGACTTATTGACAAGTCAAGCATCTCGATATAAACTTTGTCACATTCCTTTTCATACCAACCCACCAAAATTGTGGTTTCAATGACTTATACATTTTCAGAATTCTAGGATGGATAGCCCATATGGAATGATGATAAGTACTGAGAAGTTGTTCCTGAAAATCCACTAGTATAACCATCCAATTCCTAAATCACAATAGTGGATTATCATCTAGTTCCCAGCCCTCAATGGTCTCCCCACCATTGAGTTTTGACTTCATATCCACACACTCTGAATCAAACATCTGCTACTCTTTAACCAAACCAACCAAGTCATGAACCAATGAGGCCAGAAAAAAAATAGCTACATCACCTTGGTCTTCACATTCTAATCTCATTTGGTATATAACGAACATCAACTACCACTAATCTGATTCTTGCATCACGACTTGAGCATATGAATTTCTACTTAATGCATCCACCACAGAATTTCCCTTACCTGGTGTGTATATAAAGTCAAATTAAAACATATGGAGATACTTCATCCATCTCTTTTACTCAAATTCAAATCTCACTATGAGAAAATATGCTTCAAGATATTATGATCGGTATACACCATGAATTTTTCACCAAAGAGGTATTAATGCCAAGTTTTCAAAGCATGAACCACCATCACCAACTCCAAATCATGTGTTGGGTAGTTATTCTCATGAAACCTCAACTGACGTGATTCATACGCAACTACATGATCCCCTATCATGATAATACACCCCAACCCTAATCTCGATGCATTGCAATATTCCATATACCCTTTCCCTAGTTTTGGAAAAACCAATATTGGTTCTAATGTAAGATGACTCTTAAGCTCTTCAAAATATTTTTAACACTTCTCATTATATTGAAATGAAACATTATTTCTTATCAAAGTTGTCATTGAAAAATCTAATCATTATAAGTCGTGAAAAAAGTGTCGATAATACTCATCTATAATAATAAATCTCCATATCTCAAAGACATTCTTTGGTAGTTTCAAAGAGATAACAGCCTCTATCTTTTTAGGATCCACTGAAACACATCTCTCAGAAAAAAACAAGGCCAATAAAATGAACTTCTTGTATCCAAAAATCACACTTTGATAATTTTTAATATAACCAATGATCTCTCAAGATCCACAACACTACTACTAAGTGTTTATCATGCTCCACACTTGTCCTTTAATACACTGGTATATCATCCAAAAATACCACAATAAAAGAATTCAAATATTTTTGAAATATTTGATTCATCAATTACATAAATACTGATGGTGAATTTGTAAGACCAAATTTCATAACCACATAATCATAATAGCGATATCTACTTCTAAAATCTATTTTGGGAATACGCCCTTTCCGCACCCACAACTGATGATATCCTGATCATAGGTCAATCTTTGAAAACCACTGAGCTCCCCTCAACTGATCGAACAGGTCATTGAGGCAAGGAATTGGATATCTATTCTTTATCATAACTTGGTTAATCTTATAATAATAAACATGCAACCATAGAGTTCCATCCACCTTTTTAACAAAAAAAGGTGATGCCCATAGAGATGTACTAGGTCGGATGAATACTTTATTTTCCAACTCCTCCAACTACACTTTCAATTCCCTCAATAATGATGGTGACATTCGGTAATACAGAAGTGAGATAGTATTGGTCTTTATAAGGAGATCAATCATAAACTCCACTTATTTCACATGTGTAAACCCTGATAATTATTTAGGAAATACATCCAAAAACTGATCAAAAACTACCAGAAAACTACTTCTCCCATCCTCTTCCATCGATGAAAAAGACAAATCTGACAACTGATGTGATATCATCCCAATTTCTGGTGAAAACAATCCTTTTTCACCCACTTTCACATTTTTCTCTCCTCTAAAGAGATTCTTGATGTCATCTCCCGTCATAAAACTTATTTTTCTTGCATAACATTCAATGTGGGCCTTAAACATTATCAACCAATACATACCCAAGATTACATTATAAACATATATATCAAGCACTGAGAAGTCCCACATCAAATCAACCCCATCCAAAACTATACAACATGCTCTATACAAGAAGGCTCGACACTATCGTTGACCTAGATGAGTATAAATTGTTAAAATAAAATTCATCACTTCTAGACTTAAACCCTTCAAATCAACTGCATTAGAAGAAATGAAAGAATGAGATTCACATATATCAAACAACACATGCATAAAGGTAGAATTAAAAAGAATGGTACCTCACACTGTGGATGGTCTCGACTGATCATCCACCACAACCTGTTCAACTCCAAATAGCTACTTTCTTGCCACACTCTACTCCTTATTACCCTGAGAAAATTTCCCCTTCTAAGGAGTTGTGGTATTCCTAAAATCACCATAACTAACTCGGCACTTATAATGAGGGTTATGCTACTACGCTTGTCGTTTTGAGGCATAGGAAGCCTAAAACCCCTGAGGAGTGTCATGAACAACCAACCTCAGAAAATTGTGACAATAACATTGAAGATGCCCCATCTGATTGCAGTTATGAAGTGCTCGAGGTTTTTTCATACAATACCGATTCATGTGGCCTATATAACCACATTGAAAACATCCTGGATTACTCTAAGGCTTAGTAGGAAGATCCATTGATCCTACTATCAGGTTCAGAGCTAAACTCCCACCCTTTAAATTAGTTTCCCTCTTCTACTTGATCCCCGTGTTAGAGTTCCCAAAATTCCCCATGGGTACCAAAATATTTCCCCTGCCTGTGTCCCCCAAGATATTCCTTTCATCCAATGATGCTCTATTCACCATTTCCATATAATCACTTATACATAACACCTCAATTTTGGAACAAATTTATTACCTCAAGGATGATTCAATGATCCACACCTTCAAGGGCACATTAACTGCCACCTTGGGCACAAACTAGACTAAGGTCATAAAATTGGTTTTATATTCTATTGTTGATATGTTATCTTGCTTCAGGATAAATAAATTTGTTGTGCATTGAATTTTAAACTTATGAGGGTATAATGTTTTGTTAAACAATTCCTAAAAACCCTCCCATTTCATACTTTGGTCTGTTCCATCCTGGACCATCAACACCCACCACTGACATGCAATATCTTTCAACATGTACGTCACTAACTTCACTTTTAACTCTACCGGTGTTCCTAGGAAATCAAATATCTAATTCATCTTATCCAACCACGCTTCTTCCTTTTCTATCTCTGAATCATTCTGAAAAAATGAGTGTATTCTACTTTTGAAACTAAACTAAGTGATCCACATGCCTCATCTCATTGCTTTTATTCCCACATTCCACAGCTTGGAAAGATTTCACTATGCTTTACACTATTTACTATTTCAACTAGGGCTCAGGTGCAACCACATTTTCCGCAGCATCCTTCAGTTGGTCTCTACGGCATATACCCGATGCCATTTCTATTAACACAAGAATCACTATAAGGTTCACTCTCTAACAACTGAACACTTATAGTTTCAAATTAAATCACATTACACTATCACAACCATGCTTTCCCAAATTTCCCATTTTTCCATGTTCAACCATTTTGAAAAATATATTACGTTTTGAAAATCGACCCATTTTCAAAATACTAAAACTATTCCCTTTTTCAAAATTGTACTTTTGAAAACTATTTCCATATTTTTCAAAAACAAATACATTCATATTACAATATAAATCATTATTCCAAATGAAATATGAAATCCTAGTGGGAATTCATTTCTACCATGTATTCCATGATCATCTCATTGGCTATACCCACAACAATGAGATCACGCTCTTATAAGTGTCTGAAAAACACTTATGTACCCAACTCCCTTGTAACTTTAAGTTCAGTATAAAAGGGTTATCAACATCCTTTTATGATATACATTTAAAGTTCTAAAAATCCTACTCCTTGATACCATCCCAACTCAAGGAATAAACCAATAACAAATGCCAACACCAAGACCAACAACTGATGTCAAGACCAAACAATATTGACTTTACTTGTATGTTAAGGACCGAACAATATAATACCACTTGTAACATCCCACCCATCCTCATTGGCTTGAGATGGTTTGGAGGTATTACTTGTCCTTAAGCAGCGTTCCCAAGGTTCCAAAGGCTAGAAATAAATTCCAATGGCTTCGAGAACAGCTAGGTAATGATTTTACCTTAGATTAAAAGAAAAAATAAAAACAATCCATAACCAACCAAAACTACATCATTCATGTAAAAAATGTAAACCAATACACGCATTACCAAGAAACAACCCTACAACCAAACCAATTCCATAACAATGAAAAATGACCAACATAACCAAACCACTATAATCCAGAATTAGAGTACCAAGTAGAAGACTAAACAATAAAACTCAAAGATTCTACAACATAACTCCATAGATCCACACCAAGCTCTGAGATCCAAGCACCACAAGACCTCCCAAACATCTTGATGAACCACTAAGGAAATGAGATGTTTTACCTTTACCTGTGTCTTGTAGTACGGCATCTCCAGATGCACTAATGTTCAAAAGTAGGGGGTAAGTAATAATACTTAGTAGGTTTTCCTCAAATGACCTCCCTACACATGCCACTAGGATAGAACCATTATCACAATTATATAAAATAACATATATAAAGTGTTAAAATAGTTTACAATTTTCAACAAGCTAAACACATCCTTACCCAAATCACTTCACCCAATCAACACAATTCTAAGGAAAGAAACCAACCAATGAAACAAAACACATCATTTATCCAAAAACCCCTTCACATTGTCATAACCCATTGAAACTAGCATGGTAAGACACATATTCCAACCACATACCCAAGTTTCACTCCCCCCACACTTGAGCTTGTTGTCACTGTTGACGGTTAAACTTCATGTCTGAACCCATCCACTTTTTATAGTGGTACTTCACACTCACTTCCATTTGATGGTGGTATTTCATGCCCACTATCCATCCTTTCCTGACCATGCTTAACCCCATAATCCAACAACATCTATCAAGTCATAACAACAAACCAATTTAAAATTTCCAAACCATAACAAAATTTCAATCAATAATTACCACATCATATAGACTAACATTTATCAATAATTATCCCAAGCCAACAATTTCCAACCAAAGAACCCTTTAAGCCAAAACTATTCAATAATATCACATTTTATTGAAAAAACCATTATGCCGCATTCATACCCAATCTCATTTCAATAAAAACTCCCATTTATTGGAAACCATTTTTGAAACTCATTTTCCATAAAATAAACCAACCCACCATTTTTAAAATCACCATTTTAAAATCCCATACAAAGCACATTACACAACAAACCCCCACTTTTCCCCAAATCCACAAGGCATCACAAAAAGGGTTCCAAACACGCTTCACGCATCATAATAATAACCAGTTTCAAGAAAATCCAATTAATTTGAAATTAAATACTTCTAGTTCTATCAAAATGGGAATGAGAGTGAATTCACCTACCTTAGGGTTTGGAAAAATTGACCCACCGCACAACTGCCCACCAAATCTGGGTTAAAATTCCACAAAATCACATTAGAACCCTTTTCCTAGAATCAAAAAACACCAAGCCCATCATTTCAGGAAACCAAAACCCTATATCTACATGCGATAGATGTATGTCTAGAAAACTGAGAGAGAGGGAGGAGTAAATCTAAGGTAATCAAGGAAATAACCAAGAGATGAGACTTACCGAAGAAGAACCTCCTTTATCACACCTTGATTACCCTTAGAATTTCCTCTAATATGAGTGGGGGAGGCCTCCTAACCCTTTAGAATAATAAATCCCAAGTGGGGTTCATAAGGGAGAAGAAATGGGTGTTTTAGGGAAAATCCTGAGTGGTCCCATTTTTAAAAATCCTCTTTTTAATGTTGTGCACGATTAGCTCGCACTGTTAGAAAAATCTTGTGCTAATCGTGTGACTGCTACTATCCCAAAGGGTTCCCCACATGGTTGGCTGAATGGTTAGACAAACTATGCTCTGACCATGTGAAATACCACTACCTCAAGTAGCATGGTTTACTTAGGCTAGCCACATGGTTTGGAAACTGTGCTCTTTAACCGTGTGACCACCCCTTTGCCTCTACCTC
Source organism: Viscum album (assembly GCA_963277665.1). Classification (NCBI taxonomy): domain Eukaryota; kingdom Viridiplantae; phylum Streptophyta; class Magnoliopsida; order Santalales; family Viscaceae; genus Viscum; species Viscum album. The sequence continues at coordinate 1,505,702,942 of OY728151.1, read as the reverse complement.
ACTGTGTATGGTTACCTAGAGAATTCTTCACAGCTTCCACTAATCATGATCAAATTGTACTCCCTTATAAAATCCCCAAAAACTTCCCAAAACCCTTTCAAACTCTCCCAAATATTACCCAACCACTTTGCATACATAAAAAGACATAAATAAGGGTCGCATACCTCAAACTAGGGGTACTACATCATGTGTCTCTAATAATTGTCCATTTTATATATGAGGAAGGATATGGTTGAAATATGGTCATAAAATTGATTTTGGAGATGTTTCTAGGTTATTTGACCACTTAATTTAATGTTTAACAACTAAGAGAACTCATTTTTTACCTTAATTATTATAATTAATTTTAATTACTTTCACTAATCATTTTGGTCAAGAAATAAGTTTAACTTATCATAAATTATAAATAATTTATATTCCAAATATGAAATAAATTTTTCCAAATTCCAATAATTGAAGTTGAAAAGATTAATTTAAAATTAATCTCGCACATGTAATGGGAAAGTGGGTTTTTAAAGTAAAAAGTTCAAAAGCTTAAAACGCTTTTATATCCAATTTAAATGTGGAATTGATTACACTGATCTAAATTGTATTTATTGTTGTATAATTTAAATAATTATACTTTAAAATCAATTTAAAATATATTTTAACTATATAAAAAATTAGATGAAAAAACGGTTTTCAATTAAAATTCAGTGTTTTTCACTATTCATCAAAAAAAGAAACCTCTCAGAAAAATACCAAAAAATCATCCAAAGTAAATTTTTATATTCATATTTCAAAAATTAATATTATTTTTTAAAATAAATAATATAAATGTGTCAAAAATTGTATTTAAAATGGGTTCACCATTAAAAGGTAGTAAAATTAACTTTTTGAAAAAATATATCTTTTTATTCATAAAATTGGATTTATTCCGATCTTATTCCTATAAAATATATTGGATGAGTGTCAAAAAATATGATTTAAAATATAATATATAAGTTTTATTAAAAAATTCATCAAAATTGGTTTGTTTAATTTATTGAGATTAAATGATGTTTCTATATAGAAGAATAGTTTTCTTTGAAAAAGAATTTCTTTGTTCTCAAATGGTTCTTACATTCATTTATAACTAATTTATAGCCAAATGAATCATTTTTTATACATGTGTGAACCATATTTTTATAATTTTTTCAGTCTCATTCATATCTTCCATTCTAATTACTAGGTGATAATTATAATTATAATAATAGTAGTACTAGTATATTGTATTTTGTTAAAACTCAATCTTATGTGTAACACAAGCTATCAAAGGGACTCAGTATTGTATGTAACTTAAGACAAACATAGGGATTCATGTACCACAAGATAATATAATTTTTGCATGTAATGGAAGATTAAATTGGTTTTTCTTATAACATATGATTAACTTGGTGTTTCATATAACAAAAAACTATATTCAGTGTTGTGTGAAATGAAAAATATCAAAAAGATTAAATTAATTCAAAAAATATAATTTTAAAAATCTTAGTTTGTTACATTATACCCCCCTTAAAATTAATTTCACCCTCAAAATTTATCTATGTTATCAAAGTTTTAATAATTAAAAGTTCTTTTTATAGAAACCCACATCGTAAAAATGAATATTAAAATACCTTTAAAAGGGGGGAGTTGGAAACATAATAGTTACCCAAAGTAACACATAACTAGGTTTTCACATATTAGAACATAGGTGGAAAGTGAAAACATGGACATGGAAGAGAAATATAACTATAAAGTTCTAATGGAGAGTGATATATAAAATTGTTAGGAGAAATTTAATGATAAAAAATCCATAAACCAAAGAGGCTTGAAAAAGGTCATTGATATCATCAAAAATGATGATAACAGGAAAAAAATTATTCCAATACCCTTTTCTATATTTGAAGAATTTTCACAAGAAGAAATACTTAGTTGATTTTATCAAAATCTCACCCTTTATTTTTCCTTGATCAATTTTTACTTCATCTCTTATTCAATGAAATGAAGATTAAATTGTCATTCCTATAGCATTTGCAGATCATGAGATCTATAAATGTAATGATAGTTCATTTCATATTTATTTAGTTAAAATATTAATAAACTGGTTAGCACGTGTTATATAATATTCATAAATCCTTATATGGAGAGATAATACTTTAATCTCTAAAACCTAATATAAAGTTTTAACTTAAACCATTCCATAAATGGTTAACTTCATAACCCTTATAAAAGTTGAAATTCCAAAACTTTAGAAATATGGTCACTAAATTTCTTAAAAAAACTTAGCATTGATCCCCCATAAATCATAAAGTAGCTCTTGATTGTCATGTACCAAACATGTGAATACCTTCATCATGTGTTCTCTTGAAACATGTTAATTACCATAAATTTTTTATTGAAAACATACATTATTTATTATTCCAAATATTATTGGACACATTTCTTAAATCCAAAAAAAATAAACTCCATCCATTATAACATAAACCACTTTGTTAAAAAATACTTAATTAGTTCCAATGTAATCAGTACCATCCAATTTACTTATTGATATGCCACATATATTTTATCCAAACATAATTATCTTAACATTAGGAAATTATTAAGGGTTATTTCTTCCTTAATCATGTGTTTCTTATAAATATAACCCTGTAATTAAATCAATTTTATATTTCATCAGCATCATTCAATATATTTTTACAAGTACTTAATGGAAAACATATACTTCATGATTCATATAACATAATTCTTTAATTCCTATACATATACACATCAATCATCCAACTTTATTCTTAAACCATTACATATGCTTCATCATCTAATTCCTTTATACCTTGTTCCTAGAATATTAAATATAAATCTTGTCTTAAGGTTCCTCTAAATAAATCTAATCATGTTTCTTATGTTTAATGTAAACAATACTATTAGAACATCCCATACCTTTCACATTTCATTTTCAATCTCTTTATATTTATCAGTATAACCAATACTTATACCACCTTCCTAATTCTCTTCATGATATTTACACATAGGACATTGATTTGTATAATTCTCATACTGTACACATTTAAAACATTCAATTTTAACCTAGTTCCTTCTAGTTACCACTATTGAAAATGACTAAAAATCATAGTGTGAGAAATGCTCATCATAGTAGAAAACCACATAATCTTGAAAATTTACTTATAAGATGCCTAAATCATGACACCTACATTTTAATATATAAAAACTTAGACTTATCCTTAGATACATCCCTAGAAATTTCCTTAGAAATATCCCTAGGGATCTCACAAAATTTTTCTCATCCTAGTTTCCAAAGGTTGACTAAACATTTCCTTTTATACCAACTATAGTGATCCAAGATTAACATACATAGATATTACATCATTTTAGATGAATATTCATAACATTAAAAAAATACATGCCTGAGGACCATAATAGTTTAATAACTTTGGAAACTTGGAACACAATATATTCTAACTTGGTGAAAGATATCCAAAGTATCCCATAAATATATTCCCCTTTAGTACTCCTACTTAAAACTTTTCTTCATAACCTGGGAATGGAAACATAAGAAAGGGTGAGCTCAGATGCTCGGTAAGGGTAAAAAATGGTTATGTGTAAGAAAAATCATGAGCATAAGGGTATGAGAACATGATCATAATATTATAAGATCATACCCTGCATATCAAAGATCCTAATCAAGATTCATGGCATAAATAATGGAAGTTCACAAGACATGAATCATAAGATAATCAAGAACATGAACCATGTGATCATATAATAGGAATAATACATAGATTTGCGGTATACACATAAACTTAAAACATTTTGAACATGTATAAGTAAAAATAGGATCACTCATTAAGTTAAGGATATGAAATCAGGCCCTCGCATAAACTTATGGGCATATAACCAGGACCAGGCATGACATTGTGAATATGTAATTAGGTTCACACATAACATCATAGTAGTCAAGGTTCACTCCAAATACTATAAACATAATGGACCAATACATTCCTATTTCTCATTATGGATTAGGACACACCTATTTACCATTGTGGATAAAGACCCACCTATTTTCCATTATGTATCAGGACACACCTATTTACCATTTTGGATCAGGACACACCTGTTTCCCATTATGGATTAGGACACACCTATTTCCCATTGTGGCTAAAGACACACATGTTCCCAATTTTGGATCAAGACACACATATTTATCATTATGGATCAAGACCATCGACTCGTTTTCCATATCATAATGAAATCACGCAAATGTGTGAAACAAGATAATAAAACATTAATCATATCATAACCCATAAAAAGTGATGGGTTTCATAAACATCATATCATAACCCATGAAATGGAATGGGTATCATAAACATTTCATTATATAATAACCTGTGGAAAATATATGGATTTCATAATCAATGATTAACCCATGAAAGGGAGCATGTTTCATAAGTGTTTAATCATGGTATAACTCGTGGAAGAGAAATGAGGTTCGTAAAAACTTTTCATCTTAATTATAAACCATTAAAAGAAATAATAAGAATTTTTTACTTGGATAATATCCATATTAAATCATAAACTATATAAAAAGAATATCATCTTTTATAGAGAAGTATTTTTGAAAGATCACTTGATCATTTCTTAAGGGAAATAATCTTTCTTTGAAAATTAATTAAAACATAAAACATTTTCAAAATATTTTTCCTTGAAAACCAATTTGAAAAATTATTAATTATGCTTTAAAACCCATTTAAAACATTTCTTAATGAAAATATACTTTTCAGTTTTAAAAATTATTTTTATAACATAAAACATTTTGAAAACCTTTTTCTTTGAAAATAAATTTGAAAACTTATAAAAGAAGCATTGAAATCATCAAAATAATTTTCTTTTAAAACAACCTTTTGAAAAAATATAAATCAAGTTTTGGAAATAATTTAAATTTTTTTTTGAATATATAAAATTTTTAAAAGCCTTTTTATTTTAAAATATCATCAAAAACATATAAAGGAATCTTTGAAAATCATTTGGAAAACTTCTTGAACATAAAACATTTTTTAAAACTTTTTCCATTGAAAACGAATTTAAAAACAATGAATTTATATAATATTAGAAAAAAACTTTCTTAAAATAAAAAATCTTGTAAACTTGAAAAGGAATCTTAAAATAAATCACATTCATGGGAGTGGATAAATCTATACATACCGAGCATTCCTTTTGTGCGATAAAATTTTTAGAAAATCACCTTGATCGGAAAACAATAATAAGATTCCTTTTTAAAAAAAATTATTAAAAAGTTAAAAAATGGGTAAAAATTTCTTTTAAATATCATATAATAATATTATAACATTTTTGAAAACATTTTTATAAAACATGGTCTTGAAAGTATATAGAATTCCAACTGAAGAGAGAGATATAGTCAGATTTTCTTAAAAACACTTTCTTAATTAAATTAAGTGAAACAGAGTGTAAAAATGGTATCATTACTTGAATATTTCATTAATAAATATATTAGAAGAACAAATATGAGATTTATTGGGATATTTATCATAAAATTTCATCAATTGAATCATAATCATAAACAATCCCAATAAACGATGAGATTGTAACAATAAATTGTTACCACTTTGGAAAATTTTAATCATAATAACATGAAATAATAACATTACATGAAACTTTAAATATCCTTAAAATAATTATATTCATGACATAACATGTCAAAGGTAATAATATACATCTCGTATAATAATAAAGATACATAACATGGCATGTGTCTCGAAGAAGGAAAATTGAGAAAAAATTTCTTTACCGATTCGGTAACTTTTGAACCGTAAAACCCCATGAATTATAGATCATAAAATGGATATGTAAACACTAATAAATTTAATTATAAGGATCATATAATACATTCATGGTAATTATATACACCACACAAAAGAAACAAGTGGTTAATAAGGCATAGGTCTCATAGAAATAAAAATGTTTTTTAAATCATGAGATCCGTGAAGGAATAAAATCAATTAAAACTTTTAATATCATTAAATAAATTAAATTAATTATATAACATGTCATAGATCATTATATACACCACACAAAAAGAATAAGTGTTTCATATAGATTGTATCTCATAGAAATAAAAGTGAGATGAGAAAAACCTTACCTTAAGTATGGACTTTATTCCTACACGTTAAAAAATAATGTATAATAAGTATGATTTTATTATAAATATAACACCGAACCATATTATTATATATAATACCATATATGATTTCATTATGACTTTATATTACTCATTTATTAACAATTTCATGTTAAAGTTACATTTTGGGTAATAACTGCTATGTTTTTTGTATATGTTTTGACTTGTTATTCTCGATCCTCTTAATTAGATCATGATTTATTTATTTAAAGAATTTAAAAAATGATTAAAATATCATATATATTCAGTATATTAATATTCATAATAATCTACAAAAGATATAAATATGAAATGGAATATACTATTCATAGAGATGGTTGGTCGTACGTATGCATAAACGTTGTTTCTGTTTTCTTATCGTATTGAAGGAAATAAATTAATTGAAATATATTTAAATATATATATATATTATTTGAGTATAATTATTATTTAATATATATTATATAATTTCACTAAACCCATATTTAATATATTCCATGTAAAGTGTGAACAAATCACATCGTTTTGAGGAGGCGGTAGTCCACACATCCACAAATGAAGTTATTGTATTTCCAAAAAATAGAAAGTATGAAGGTATGTGATATATAATAATTAAAAAAGAATAAATAAATTATAAATATCATATATATCATATAAAAATATAAATTACATCATTATTTCCAACCTTGAAAGGTGTTAATGGAATAAAAAATGACATCGATTCGTGAGGTGGTCATTCACTGTACACACGAACGATGATTGTGTATCCAATTTAATGGAAGTGTGTGTGAGTATAGGTCATAAACTTATCATAACAACATATAATTATATTTAGGATTATTAGGTTATTATATAATCATGTAATAATAATAATTTAGGATATAGAAATAAATAAAACAAAAATTCTTATTGAAGGATGTTACCTCTTCTTTGGGTAATTCCTTTTGGTTTTCACCAAAGTACTAACTTGGTTTTCTTTCTCCAAAAGGGAATATTCTAGGATTAAGGGAGGAAATTTGTGAGATTATTTTGGTATGGATTTTATGAGATAAATGGCTTGATATGTGTGAATAAGTGAGGAGGTGAGTTCCTTTTTATAGTGGAGGCAGAGTGGAATTCTTATAAATATAAAAAGATAAACACTATTGATAGGTATCCCTTACATCATGTGTATAAAATAATGGTATATTTTAAATAAAAGTAATTATATGGTCTAAATATATCCATAAATTTTCTTTTGTATATTTTTCTAGTTTATTTGGTCACTTAAGTTAAAGTTTAACCACTAAGAAAACTCCTTTTTTACCTTAATCATTATAATTAATTTTAATTATATTCACTAATATTTTTGGTAAAAAAAATAATTTGAACTTATTATAAATTATAAATTATTATGATTCCAAATATTTAATCCATTTTTTCAAATTCTAATCATATAAGTGGCAGAAATTAATTTCACAGATATGACGGGAAAGCGGGTGTTTAAAGTAAAAAATGTTAAAAAGTTTGAAATGTTTTTATATCCAATTTTAATGTGAAATTGATTAAAATTACCAAAATTTAATTTTTTTTATAAATTAACTAATTATGATTTAAAATATAATTTAACTATATAAATAAATTAGATTAAAAATTAGTTTTCAATTAAAATTCAGTGTTTCACTATTCATCAAAAAATGAAACTTCTCAGAAAAATACCAAAAATTTACCCAAAGTAAATTTTTATATTCATATAGCAAAAATTAAGTTTATTTTTTCAAATAAAAATTATAAAATTTTCAAAAATAAGATTTAAAATGGGTGTTCCATTAAAAGGTGGTAAAATTTTCTTTTTGAAAAATACATATTTTTATTCATAAAATTATATTTATTCTTATCTTATTTCTATAAAATCTATTGTATTAGTGTGAAAAATATTCATTTAATATATAATATATAAATTTTATTAAAATCATTCTTCAAAAGTGTTTTGTTTAATTTATTGAGATAAAACGGTGTTTGTACATAGAATAATGGTTTTCTTTGAAAAGGAATTTCTTTATTCTAAAATGGTTCTTACATTAAATTCTAACTAATTGATAACCAAAGGATTAATTTATATATATCTATGCATACCATAGTTTCATAATTTATTTAGTCTCATTCATATCTTCTATTATAATGGCTAGGTAATAATTATAATAATATTATTAATCGTATATTGTAGTTAAGTAAAACTTGGTCTTGCTTGTAACACAAGATATCAAAGGGACTCAGTATTGTGTTTAACACAAGAAAAACATAGTGTTTCATGTACCTCAAGATAATCTAAGAGTTTCTTATCATGCAATTTTAACTTGGTGTTGTGTTTAATGCAAGAAAAACTTAGTGATTTTGTATAACAAAAAAACATATTCAGTGTTGTGTGAAATGAAAACTGTTGAAAATATTAAATTAATTCAAAAAATACTTCAAAAAATCTTGGGGAGTTATAGAATTACTGGTGGGTGTCCTTAAGATAGTGAATTACATTAGCGTATCATACATAAGAATTAATGATGAAAATAAAATAACACTTTATTTATCATATGGAAGATAACTTCAAGTCATTAAACTATGAAAGGATTCATCCAAAGTAATGAGTAAGAAGAAATCGAATAAAGTGATCTAAGGGAGGAAGTGCACTTATCCCCAAATAAAATTGTAATGGTAGTAAAACAAGAATATAGTGGCCATAAATAAATAATCTTATCCCCCAAACTAGTTAATATTGGTGGATTCTAGTACATTGACACAATTTTATGGGTATTCTCATTATATTAGCCCTTAGTGGTGAACCAAGTAAAATATTTGTGTTTTTTCAATTTTTTATTTATTTTTGTAGTGGATTTGAAACTAATTGTGAGTGGTTTAATGATTTATTTCCAGTTTTTGAATAAGATATAATGAAACTAAAAGAAATAATTTCATCTTGATTCACCCCTCCCCTCTCAGGGTGTCTAGGGTTTCAATAATAATACCTAGTGAATGCTCATCCAAAACTCTTTTCAATAAGCTCAAAAAAAATTTAGAGAATCTCACTGAGTCAACTCAATCATCATTCAATCAACCACAAATTATGAACACATGGGACATTATAACATTGATAACAAATATGAATTACCTATTCTATAAATTAAAGCAAAAAATAGCCTTTGGAAAAGAATCAATGCTACTCAAGATATATAAGGTTCTCATGTGATCTCCCTCAAACACATGTATCTCTATACATGTGCCCACTAGCTATATCATATTCTATCATGTACTCTTATCTGATCAATTTTTTCAAGATATTGAGTAAACATGGGACATGAAGTATGTTAATACCCTATATAATACTCATAATTTCTCGATTCTCTGAGTATAGACTGGCCAGGTCAATGAATACATCACATATCATTCTTCTTTATGGATTATAATATCAATTTATTCTTATCTGAATAGATTAGCACATCATATGTTCTATCTAGGTATGATCTAACACTTCCTTAGTCTATCTCAATTTAGGGCTCAGATTTCATACTCCTCATATGAGTGGACAAATCCCATCTTTATCATGATCTAAGAAAAATCAAGATTATAAATATACCCATCCACCCCCACCCCAAATATATAAGACTCAAGGATTGTATAAAAACTATCGAAATATGAAGGTTATAATTATATATATCTCACCAAAAATAGGTATGATAAAATCATAATATGATCCATGCATCCTTAGTTTACCAAATACATAGTGTGTGATACTCTATTTGGTATACTTCATGGGTCATCTAATGCGCATAAGTTATTTTTGTGCCTCATGAGTATACTTTATTTCTTAGTACAATAATCATACTCACTCAAACCTTAATATTTCACCACAACCTATAATACTCAATGAAAAACATCAATTAAGGATTTCTCAAAGAATTACTTTAAGAGTTTAATTATCATTACACTTTATAGAATATATATCAATATATATATGTGTGTGAAATGAACGTGGAAGAATGATTGAGTAGAGATTGCCTTTTGTATAACAATATACATTTTATATTTTTTAAATCCTTTAATAATACTTGAAAACCCATATATTACTTCATATCTAATACATATATAATAGATGGATGGATGAACCTTATGTTTGTTTTACTTTTAATGGGTTTGTTAAACTTATTACATATCTATGTAATTCATGTCACATGTCTATGTGACTATCTAATACATCCCTCACATTAAATTATTTTAGTGAGTAACATATATAAAGAAATCCAGTTTGAATAATGGTGAGAATTAGGAATCATATTATTAAGGTTCAACTCCTTAAAAAAATTATTCAAACTCCTTAACTTCACAACATCCAATGTTATGATGTTAATAACTTCCATTTTCTAATTAGAACTCTTTCTAAGTTTAACATCATCATAATTTCTTATATCTTATTCCATCAAACATTTCCTTAAATATTTTATATAAATATTTACCGTAGCATCCTAAACTCTTTTAGGATAAAATTACATTTACATTGTATTTTGACAAGAATGATCATTTATTTTTTAACTTTGAACATCTCTAAGTTAAAACATAATCCCACTAATCACTTGGACACTATATTCTCTTAATAATATCATTTTAATATTCAAAAACTCCTTTGTGTTTAAAAAATAAATTTTATTTCTATTTAGTAGAAATATTTATCAAATAGACTTTTGAGCACCATATTTTATATAGTATTCTACGTGTTGGGAGAAATATCCTAAAAATAAATCTTCCAAAATATTTCATTGGTGGTGGGATTAAAACCATCATATTTTAATAAACATATAAATAAACATTTTTATCCTAGATAAAATAATTTCATCCTTTTATTCATTTAAAAATATTTTATAAAATTTGATCTAATCATAACCATGTGTACAAAATTCATCTCATATTGATAAAAATAACACTTATTTACAAAAAAAACTTCTCTTATAATATAAGAAAAATAAGATGACTATACACATACCTCACTAGTATCTATCTAAGATTAATATATCTTATTATATTCTTTTTTATTCAACTCCATGATTGAGAAACCCTTTTCTTAATCATTTTAATAAAAACTAAAAGTTGCATCAATTATTTCCTTGATCTTTAAATATAGTATATTTACAACACTTATAAAATATATATTTTGAATCATATACCCTTCAAAGTCAATGAATTAATTTCTATAACAGTGTTACATAACATGGACATTCCTTAGAGTTTACAAAATTCTTTTTATAACTTAGACAGTTACATCATATAGAAACATTACCATCCTTCCTAATACCTATAGGATTCAATGACCTTGAAGAGATATTTTTAGACTCTCTAAATAACTTTTCTTATTTCATTTTGAAATTATCTCACTTTTACTATCAACATAGTATCAAAACTTAAACATCACATTCACACTAGAAATAATATTCCCTATTTTAACAATCCTAAAAACTTTGAGAAAATTAGGTAAACCTTTCTTGAACTCATTCACATTTTCATAACATTTACAATAATGATCTCATAATGAATTCAATAGATAGAACTGGCCTTATGGAGACCTCTAACTTCTCTAAGTCATACCCATTCATATTGATTATATGATTGGATACCAAATTTCTTTAGTTCATTTTTCATTTAATGCCTTGGAAACATAAATTTAATCATATTATATTTCTCATAATCATCTAGATTTTCTTGTTGAACAACATTAATAGTAGGTTACTCATAAAGGGTTTACTCTAACACATGGGATTTTTTTTCTTCTGATTGATTATTAAGTTTGCATATGAGTCAAAGGAGTTACTTATATTTATATCCTAATTTTTATATAATTGATCTCAAAGTTATTTTTGATGATGATGATTCCATTTATCTATAATAGAATCTTTTATCAGATAAGTATCTTGTTTTATATTCATTTAATAATTACTTCTATTAAATGTTCTCCCAATAAAATGATAACCAATTTTAATCCATCATGTATATTAGAGGTCCAAGATCCAAATTTCACTAATAAATGAGTCCAAGTTAGTGTTCCTATCACCAAATATCTATTTAGGTAAGACATCATTTCAATCATATCATATGTGACTCTTGGATAGTTGATTGGACTACCATTTTACCAATCTTTCATATGGATAAACTCAATAGTATTCAGCTGGTATCCTATCTCAAAGGTTTTTTCAACCATGTGTAACCCAATTCTCACTAATGGATTTAGATACATAACTCTTAAGGTTATCCATATTTTCCATTCCTTACAAAAGATAATACATGGGTACCTAACTTTATCATAAAATTACCTTGATGAATGATCAAGGTCTTGACATGTGTTTACTTTGGAAGGAATCTGACACGTGGTATTATTTTTAAGGGGATTTAATATCACCATATTATCTAATGATATTCCCTTTACATGTATTAATTATTATAATGATTTAGTTTGGAATACTATTTTTTCACTAAATCAATATATTCAAACCATATTTGTGTGTAAATATTTACACAACTCATAGCTTTTATTACGAACCCAAATCAGAATACAAATACATTCATACATATTCAAATGTATCTCATTCATAATGCATATGAAACATTTTCATATAAAGGATTTTAATTATATGAAACTAACAATTTCATAAGAGTATTCCCAAAGGCACGAATAGGTAACCCTCACTTTTCTTAACAAGGCATATGCCTCTAGGATAGTGAGGAGTCTGACCCAAATTCAATCTACCCAAGGATACATTACTCAAGAGATACTTAAATTCCATTAAAATTATAACACTTAATATGTAAATATCATAATTAAATACTTAATTAAACCTCAAAACTCAATAAAATTTAAATTCAAGGCAAAATAAAACTAAATCATTTGTTATACCTAGCATCTAACTCCTTATATGTGTGTATGATAACTTAGATTCACTTTAACAAAACTAAAGTATACATAAATTCATAATTAAAACAATTTATATCTATGAATAATAAAAAAGGGAATAAAATAAATAAATTAACAATTTTTATATTCAAACATCATATTCATTATTTATAAACAATTCATAAATAAATTTAATCATAAAAATTTTATAATTTATCCATGCATTATGGACATTCCATAATGAAACAAATACAAACCCTTTATATTTATTTTCAATATGAAATCTTTAATATTGTTTATTATATGGAATTTACTATAAATATATGATATTATATGAAATATAAACATTTTATATTCTAAATCTATTGTGTAAAAAATTTAAATAATCTAAATATCACATATTTAATATTATTTAAACCTTGATCAAATAAATTGTCAAAATCCCTTTTAATAAGATTTAAATAATTTCTTAAATAAGGACTTTAATTTGAACATTTCAAATTAATATTATGAATAATTCATAACATTAAATATAAACACTTTTATACCTTTTCCTTATTTTGTAATTCATGAACATTTTATAAATTACCCTTATAATTTTCCTATAAACATTTTATATCTAAATTTTATGTCATTTTATATAATTTTTAAAATTTATTTCAATATTAACAGTTAACATTTATATATATTTATTTATCAATAATTTCATAAACATTTAATTAATTAATTAATTATGAAAAAATTAATTTATTAATTTATTAATTTATTAATTTATTAATTTATTAATTTATTAAATTTTAATAAACTCAATAAATATCCTAAAGTACCTTTTTCTATGAATTATACAATTTATAAACTATTTAATATAATTATTAATTGAAATTCAACAAAAACTAATTTTTTCCTTCTATATCATTTTTAACAAAATATATTGATTCATATGAAGTGGAATGCCATGTGTGATTGGTTTTATAGTGTTCTCTATCATACAATACTATAGATAAAAATGGATCATGTAAGGGGAAACTGAAGAACATGGCCTATGTAGTATTAACTCAGTGCATAAGCACCTGTGTGAGATTAACTCCACATCTAGGATCTCGCAAGCTATGACATGTCATCACATAAGATTAAAAAAGGTGTGCAGACATTGGGTTAAGTGTAATACAACCACATAACAACATGCATTGGAATAATTGATCCCCTATCATCTATTGTGACTTATGATATGAAGCATGTATCATTAACACCAGGTGGCGATGGCCTGCATAGGATTAACATTACGAGTGGTGTTTTCTCAACTTACGACAAACCTATATAGAATTAACCAATTCCCAGTAATCATGTAATTTGATAATATCATTTCAATGATTTGATTATTTGTTTTGTGACACTTCATCGGCATCATCATAATCTATGACAGCCTATATCATATGATATGATATATTGAAAAAGAAAAGGATTGAAGTAAGTCACTACATATGATATATAAAATTGTATGTGTTGTATATGATATCATATTGTATGATATCTTCCAAGTCATAGCTTTTGATATGCATCTGATGCTTATCACAGACTATGTATATGGGTATATGGAAAATGCCACGTCTCCTGGTCAGTTTCATTCAATTATAGATCATAGATATAATTAATTTATGGGTATAAAACATGTAATAATAATTGAAAACATTTAAATAATTATGAAAACCTAATGGGGATGCATTATAGGTAATGCATGTTCACTTCCAAGCATTTCCAACTAAACCCCAGCCTCCTTCATTACATAAAAGAGCCTATATATAGGATGGGATCCTCCTATTGGTGATAGTATGATGAAGTTAATTCATAGTCAAATATCAATTCTTCCTTGATACTCCATTTTTCTTCATTGAGATAGGTGTTGGAATAACTTTGAATTTAGGGGTCCAATCATAGAATATGAGGGTTCTAGTGGTTAGTTTCATCTATGTGGAGGTGAGAGTTTGAAAAATATCACTCGATGATCTTTATCAAACATACTCTATAAATATAGATGAATATGGAGAGTACTGAGACAAAGGTATGTTGATCTTATTTTTTTTATTCATACTATATATTGGTTCAATTATGATAAACTAGGAAAAAAATGGGTTTCCACCACTGGATTAATCATTTGATTATCCTACAAAAACCATCAATCATATAAAAGCCACTTTCATCTTTGAATAAACATTTTTTTATTCTATTTTCACAAATAATATGGATACCATAAGATGTTTTAGGTTGTATCATAGTGTATGATATGATATGGATAAATTAAACCTATTGGATTTTTTGTATAAGGGTATGATTGGATTGTATCATGGAGTATGATATAACCAGAAAATCCATTTTTCCTATGTCATAATCTTTGATATGGGTGATTTCATGGGATACAACTAGAATCTTGAATTTCTAAAAAATAGAGCATTGAATCCTAATAAAAATATAGAGGATGTCACCGATTATGATTGGGAATTACATAGGAGTAATTTAGCTATCTTTGTAAGGTGAAAAAATCATTAATAGTTAGCACTTACCCTATCATTGACTATGATATGGATCTCACATATAAAACGTAAGTAATATGCACCATATTAAACTTTCAACAAACATTAGTTTAAATATTCTCTCATGTAAGTAATGAAAGGTGAACTGCATAAGCTAGAATTAATCCTTAGCATTAACCCTATCTCGCCTTATGATAGGGAGTTTCATAACAAAAATATTGTGTAGTTTCAATGCCTACCTAAGGAAAACAGTGACCTACATAGTATTATAGTGTTTCATTGTACTTATGAATCACAGCCAACTTTCATAGGATAAAATAGACTGGATTATGATTGATAATTCCCTTTATCAATCATAATATATGATTTAATCAAAAAATTAAGAATATTTATTTTTGGAAAAAATATTTATGGTTTATAAAATGTTTATAAATGATAAGTTCTAGGTATTGTAAATAAAATATTTTCATGCCTAAATTAAATTGAAATGTATATATTTATATATCATGTATTTATAATAGAAAATGTTTATTTATTGTTTTATTCTTTTTGAATATTCATGTTTATAAATTATTTTTGAAATTTGAATATTCTATATTCTTTAATTTATATGATAAATTTCTTATGATAAGATTGGCATGTCATGAATTACATGCTAGGTATGCCAATATAAGATTTAGTTTTCATCTACCTTGACTTTTGTTTGTAATTAAAGTTACTATATTGAATTAAATTGTTGAATATAGTTTATAAATAATAAATATTATAGTTTTGATGGAATTGAAATATCTCTTGAGTAAATTATCCTTAGGTAGAGGCAATTTGGGTCATCCTTCCCACAAGACTATAGGATTATTCCTTGTATAGAAAAGTGGGGGTTTTCAATCAATGGCTTTGGGCTTACTCATGTAGGAATTATAATTTTCATATAATTCTAAACCTTTACATGAAAAGTCCATGTACCTTATACATGGGATGCATTTGGATATGTTTAAATATGTTTTGATTCTATTTTTGGCTGAGTGACACAAATTTTTGGTAGTGTAAAGAGTTTCACATTAACATGGTTTGAAAATATCAATTTGGTGGATGGAATAGAGATTCTAAAACTAAATTTGTAGAATCATGAATATATAATGGAATAAAACATGAGATAATAAAGTTTGTATGGTATGAAATGGTTATGATTTTAATATGTGTATGATGTATATTAAAATAGTGATACTTTAAGAGAAAATCATGCAAATATTAAGTGTGATATTTCTTACAAAGAAAACACATGACAAGGCCTTGATCATCCAACTAAGTTGTTTCATGCTAAAGTTAGGTTCCCATGAATTATAATAAGTATAGTATAGTGAAAATGGTTAACCATGATATTTTGGTAGCCAAATACTTATATAATATTTGGGTGACACTTATATAGAAAAACCTATGAGATTGGATACAAGAGGAATAGATTTTAGTTTATCTATATGATAGATTTGGGAAAAAGGTTGTTCGGTCAACTATCTAAGAGACACATCTAATATGATTGGAATGATAGCCTATCTAAATAATTATGTTTTAATATTAACACTAAATTGGAATCAAAATTTAGTGAAATATGGGTATTGTTTCAATAAATAAATATGATGTATGGGGTCATCATTTTTAGTGGGAGTAATTTCATTAAAAGTCCTTAATAAAAAGATATAAAGATGATATACATCCATAGATATGTAATTTTTGTAGATTATATCATGAATCATGTTTATCAGGTTGAGATATCTTTTAGGTATAACCTATGAAACTGTTATATATTGGTATTTAAGGTTGAGAAGTGTTATCAAAGGAAATCGTTCTGAGTATATGGATGTGAATGTTTTAGAAATTAGTTTCTCTAAATCTAGAACATAGGTATTAGATACTAGGTGTGCACTACATATTTTTGTTGATAAATATAGGATAAGTGGTGGGAGATAATTAAAGAAAGGTGAATTAAATCTATGTGTTAGAAATAGAGAAATATTTAATTTATTATAGGTCAAAAATTATGCTATAAAAATACCTATTAGATTAGTTTTGGAATTAGAAAACTCTTATTATGTTCTTACTATAAACAAAAATTTAATTTTTGTATCTTGTTTAGACAAGATGGGATTTTCATTCACTAATAATAGGTTTATATATATATATATGAATTAAATTTTTTATAGAATTGGGAATATTAAAAATGTTTTATAAATTCTCAGTATAGATAATATTGTCTATAACATTCAAAATAAGAAGGTTAAGGTTGATTATAATCCCACCTACATTAGGCATTGTCACATTGTATAGATAAATGATAAATGCATTCAAAGACTCCATAGAGATGGATTTTTTGAATCAATCGATCATGAATTTTTTGATAATTGTGTATCTTGTTTATTAAAAAAATGATAAAAGTACCTTTTAGTTGAAAAGGTGAAAGGGATAGTACATTATTGGATCATATGTATAGTGATGTATATAGATCAGTGATTACTTTGGTAAGTGGTGGTTATAGATACATTGTAACATTTACAAATGAATTTAATCATTACAGTTATATATTTCTAATTAGATACAAGTTTTAAACTTTTTTAAATTTCAAAGAGTTTCAAAATGAAGTATAGAATTATGTGGGAAAAAGTATTATGATTATACAATCAGATTGGGGTGGTGAATAATTAATCTAGGAATTAACTGATCATTTGAGATATTGTAGAATTATTTCATAACTCACTTATCTTGAAACACCATACTGGAATGGTATGCATGATAAGAGTGATTGTACCTTGTTAGACATGGTTTGATCAATGATTAGTTAATGTTACCTTCATTTTTCATTATGTGGGTATCCTATGGAAACCATTACATTATTACTTAACTGTGTTCCATATAAAGTATTTATAAAGATACCATATGAGATATTGACTAAGAAATATTCCAATATGACTTTTATAAATATTTAGGGTTTTAAGGGACTCATACAACATTTGGATTCTGATAATTTTATCCCTAAGTTAGATAAAATCATATTTATTGGTTATCATAAGAATAATATAGGATATTATTTCTATAACCCTACTAAAAAAGTGTTTATGGACCAATATTTTATTTTCCTTGAAAGAAAACACATGAATCGAGGAGTTAATGAGATTAAATTTAAACCTATATAAGTTCAAGACTAAAAAACAGGATGTGTTCTTGAGATGTAAGTTGAAATGGTCCCATAATGAGTTATGGAATAAGAACTGACTCAAGTTATACAATAACATAAAAGGTCTGGTAAGATTCATCAGGATCCTAAGAGGTATAGATTTCCTGGGGTATATTATGAAAAAATAATGTTCATAGTTGATGATCATATTACTTACTAAAAGGCCATTGAGAGTTCCCATTCTGAGAAATCACTAAATTCAATGAAGTATGAAATAATCTTCTTGTACAATAACTAGGTTTGGAACTTTATGGATATTGTTGAAGGTGTGAGACCCATAGGGTGTAAGGGAGTTTTCTGGAAGAAAAATTACATAGATGGTATATTGTATACATATAAATCTCACCTATTGTCAAAGGGTTATAAAAAATCATGGCATTGAATATGAAGAAACCATTTCACCTATTTCAATGATAAGTTCCATTCATATATTTCTTTCCATAATATCTCTTTATGATTATGAGATATATCAAATGTATTCCAAAACCAATTTCCTTTATGAGAATTTAGTCTAGGAAATGTATATGATTCATCTCAAAGGTTTGAAAATTCCATAGGATTCTATTAAGGTTTTAAATTTTCAATGGTCCATTTATAGATTAAAGGAAGCCTCTAGGATTTTAAATGTATGGTTTAATGATACAATCAAAGAGTTCAGTTTTATCAAGAATACGGATGATTATTGTGTGTATAAGTGGATTATTGGGAGTTTTGTGGTATTTCTGATATTGTATGTGGATGATATGCTTATTATCATAAATGATATCATGAATTTACACTCTGTAAATGTATAGTTGGGGAAACTCTTCTCATTGAAAGACATGGGTGAAGCATCCAATATAATAGAAATAAATATATATATAAATAGATTGAAGAGGATATTTGGACGGATTATGAACACATATATTGATAAAGTGATAAAGTGTATTAGGAATATTCAAAATTCTTCTAAAGAGTTAGAAATTATGGATATAAATACTTATACATGTGTCATAATATTTATCATTTATTCCATATTATGTAGTTTACCTAATGTCTCTTATGCTTTGAGTTTAATAATTAGATACTAATTCAATTCTATGAGAG
This sequence comes from Viscum album, assembly GCA_963277665.1. Classification (NCBI taxonomy): domain Eukaryota; kingdom Viridiplantae; phylum Streptophyta; class Magnoliopsida; order Santalales; family Viscaceae; genus Viscum; species Viscum album. Next base: position 1,505,683,002 of record OY728151.1, on the reverse strand, counting down.
TCATTGGATTGTTTTCAAAAACATCCTTAAGTACTTTAAAATAAGTAAGGATATTTTATTGGGATTTAGATGAGAAAATGATATCATTATAAGGGGTCAGATTGATGCTAGTTTCCAATCCAATAAAGCATATATAAGATCTCAATTTGGTTTTATGATTTTTTGAAACGGCAGAGAAATCAATTGTAAGAGTTTCAAACATGACACTATAGTGGACTCAATAACTAATTTAGATTATATTGTTGCATAAAATGCTATGAAAAAATCTATTTGTATCAATAAGTATATTTCTAAACTTGGGGTGGTCCTAAAATTAAGGAAGAAACTAAGATTTACTATAAAAAAAATGAATATATTTCTTTGGCTAAAGAACATTAATCTCACCAAAGGACCAAACATATCCTTTTCAAGTACCATATCATTCGATAGATTTTTGACAGGGGCAATATAAAGATCTATTGGGTGGATACATATGAAAATATTGTATATCCATTGATAAAACCATTAATAAAAAATCATGAGGGTCATGTTGAATATATTTTCATAAGATCATAAGAGATTATATGTAATGGTTGTAAAATGTATCATGGTTTTATAATTAATGAAATATCTCATTATCATTCATCTATGTGTTCTGTATTTATATTACATGAATAGTTTAATGACAATATCCCCTCAAAGTACAACTTTAAGTTATCCCAACTTGATTATCATCACAAAGTATTATGGATTGTGATGATATGTTAATATTGGAATGATTATAATCATGTAATCAATACAAATAGTTTTATGAGATATAAAAAGAATATATTCTTGAGGTAATATGTTAATGATTATTATGTTGACTAACTCAGAAAAGTATATCACATGGAATTCCATACATTCATTGATATGTTTAGAGGTGTATGCTTAATATGCATCCTCATTGACTAAATTTTGTGAGATACCTAGTATGAGAACCTTCATAATTGTATACCTTTGTTATGAAATTTTTGAGGGTTAGATAATCATGGTGTAGTTCGTTATGTTATTGATCATTTCATTGGTTATAGCTCAACCAAGATGGATTTTTTTCACTTGTATGATAAGAAAAATCATATAGGTCCCTAATTTAATTAGACTAAGGAAATGTGTAACCATTCTTAGTTGAGTGACATGTGATGTTCTTGGTTACAAGGATTAATTACATGTGATATATTAATTTAAATTGGTCGGTATATTTCAGATAATCATGAAAATATGAGTTGTCCTATAGTAGATTGACATGTACCATGTCTAGCGGTCACTCAATGTCATGGAAAAGAGGATTATATAAGTATACATACAAAGTATATGATACATATTATGGTGTACATATTTATTTGGAGATATGAGTATATTTTATCAAGATCTCACCAAACCCATCTGTATCTTGATTAATGTTGATGCTTTGTAAATCCTTCTCTTTGCTTATATCTATGAAATTAGTATTTCCTATTTTTTTCAGTGTTACAAAGGCCTGTAGAGTCAAACAGTTGGTCATTCTAATAAGGATTAAATTTTTAGGAAAATTGTTTGTTATAAAATGAATAGATTTTAATAATCTATATCCAAAAGAGTTTGGATATATTTATAATGGGTAACTCATTTCGAATTCCAAGTGCTGGAAACAAACCCTTGTCAATATTAATTGCATTAAGAACCATATATATAGGATGTGATTCTTATTAGTGGTAGTAGAACTACATTAATACAAATATGAAGCTCTCTCATGCCTTTATACTCCAATTTTCTTCATAAATAAATGTATTAACACACCTTTGGAGTTATCAAGGAATTTTTTAACACACATTTGGATTTTAGGGGGTCCTATCATAGAATATGATGATTCTAGTGGCCGGTGAGATACCTCTGAAAGTGAGAGTATGATGGTTTTTACTTATTGATCTTCACCAATCGTGTTTCATCAATATTTAAAGAGATGGAGTATATGAAAATAGAAGTATGTATTTTTTATTTATGTTATCCATACTGTATATTAGTTTGATAATGACAGATCGGATAAGAAAATGGGGTTCTTCAGTTACATTAATCATGTTACGATCCTAAAAAATCCATCAATATGTCATGACCCAATTAGTGTTTACAATATCAAATATCATATACTAATCCATAGAAAATTTATAAAACGTTTTTAATGAAATACATTATGATATCAATATGATATAATATTTTATTAAATTTAAACATGATTTAAAGAATAAAAGATCATGTTAAGGATTTAATACCCTCATTGGGTTTATAAGGATTAAAAAACACATTTTAATCATATTGGAAGCAATTAGAAATATTAAAACCCAATATATACTATGTATGATAGCTATAATCATGAAACTATAAATGAGGAAGGTGTGTACCTTTCACCATAGATAACCATTGATCCGTTTTTCTTAATTTAGTATTCTTGAAGAAGATCACAAAGGATGAGATGACCTTGGTTAAGCATGAAATAATTAGTGCAATAATATCATTATTTAAATTATATTTCTCACAATCTATCGCACAACCGAAATAATAAAAGGTTTAGTGTCATGTATATTAGCTACATAAACTTCCTAATTTACTACACATGGAAAAATTACTCCATAATCTTGCTCCTATAGACACTTTACTACATATATCACATGATATAATATTCTTCATAACCTAGGGAATGAAAAAATAAGAAATTGGTGAGCTTGGATTCTCAGTAAGGAGAAAAACATATCATAAAGTGTCAGATCATAAACATGAAGGAGAATATAATAAAGATATTAATATCATAATAATAGAACATAAGACCATATATTATAATCATAAAACATTTTAGAGTAACATAATATAATAACTACAATGTTAAGTATGTGTAAAAGTTATGACATGACTAAAAATACATATCAATAACCATAAGCATGAGATCGTGACACAAAAGTGAATAATACTTTAAAAATATAGCATAATCATGAAAAATTGGAATAAAATGATAAAAATTTTGAACATGTGTCACAATTATAGACAAAGTATTTCTTATCATTATAAACCTGGATACCCGCAAACTTTTTAATATGTAAAATTATGATTAGAGCTAAATGCCATCACACTCACCCTTTGTGAACCTAGCTACTCGCTAACCTATTCATGTGCAAAATTTTGAGTAGTGATTATCATCATAACACTCACCCATTTGGAACCTAGAGACTTGATAATTTTTTAACACATAAAATTATGATTATAGCTTAACTTCATCACACATTCCCTTTTTTAACATATCAACTTGATAACCTATTCGCATGTAAAATTGTGAGTAGAGCTTATCGCCATCAAACTCACCCTATGTGAACCTAGCTACTCATTAACATGTTCACATAACATTTCTATCTCATTAGATATAATATTTTACCCTATTAATTAGATGTATATATAGGCCCCACATATCTCATAATACATACATTTGTGTGGTACTTGAAAATCAAACATTTTCCATCAAATAAAGGGCCCATGAAGAAAATAATGGGTTTCTTAAAACATTCAAAAAAATCAAATAATATAAACTTAATAAATCATACAATATAAAATATTTCATTATCCAAATTAAATAAAATAATAATATAAAAACATATCTTCATGAAAGATAAACCTTTGAGGGTAAATATAAATGAAAATACAAAAGTTTTCACAAAAACTTTTAAAAACACTGATGTAAAAATTACTCTTAAAAATAAATTTTCATAAATGGAAATAGATGATTTAGGAAAAACTTAATATAAATACTTAGAAATGAAACATCCTTTAAAATACATATTGGATATCAAAAAATATAAGTGAAAATATTTTTGAAACTTTTAATTTTAAAATAACCTTTTAATAATGGAGTCTTAAAAAATACATAACGTTTTCAAAAAAATAAGAAAAAATACTATTAAAAATAATATTTAATAATTAAACCTTTAAAAAATACATAAAGGTTATAAAAATAAAATTTGGAGTGGATGTTAAAACTTTTATTTTAAAATAATGGAAAATCCTTTTAGAAATTTTGAAATAACCTTGTTTGAAACCCACATCATTAAAAAGATAGAGAAACCTTTGTTTTAAAATGAATAAAGGGGTATAAAAGGGTTCTTTTATATAAAAAAAATTATTTTCCACTATGGAAAGGATAACAATGGTGGGATGTAAAAAAAAGGACATGGAAGAAAAATCCTTTAAAATAAATAGTAATTATTCTTAACAAAAATGCATTTTAACAAAACAATAGAATCGTCAAGGAATAAGAATTTGGTGTGGATAATTATTTCCCTATAAAATAAGGTGTAAATAAAAAATAACAACATCATAGGTTATAATATGTCAATATTGAAATATTATAGTCAAATAATAGTGATTATGACCCAAGGAAAATATTTGAGTCACAAAAACCCCGTACAGCCCTTGAAACATTTGAATCAAACCAAAATTAGAGATATAACCTTAAAATAAATATTTAATATCATGTAATATAAGATAATAATAGTAAAAATAGAAAAATTGAAGTATTTACACCATTTAAAAAGGAAAAATGGTGTATATCATGTCTCAAGAGATTCAAATTTGAGACAAAGAAACCATTACCTTGTTTCCCTGCTTATTTGGATGCACTCTAACATCCTATATAAAAAATTAAATAAATTAATATATAATTTCATAACCTTAATCATAAATTTTACCCTTTTATAATCCTTATTATAATTTTTTATCATGATTACATTAATTATTAATAGCGTATTATGACCATAGGGTGTTAATATCTTTAACTATTTTGCACATGTTTAACAATTTTGATATCATTACCCATAATTTGATAAAAAATCATTATTTATATATTATTTAAAATCTTATAATATATAAATTATATTGATTTAAATTTTTCTTATTTCATTCCATAAGTGTTTTAGTTATGCTGTGTGAAAATGGAATCAGTGTTGGCTTATTTCGATGATTTTAGAGAACTAAAATTGTACTTCAATAATAATTTATATAATTAATGTAATATTTCCTAAACCATATAAAATCATAATTTAATTATTATATTATAATAATATTATATTTTATGTTCCCATATTCATCCATAATATAGTTTTGTAGAATCATTCATGTAGGTGGTTAAACTGACCCAAACTTGAACACGCTTTAACTCGATGGGTGAGTATGGTTAAGGAGGTGTCTATTTTGACATAATATCATTATAATCGAATCATAATGATATTATTTTTATTTTTTATGATTATGAATCATATTTTAATATGTTTGTATAGATAATGAAACTGTTATAAAAATGAAAAAATGATTCTTTGTGGAGGTAGTAGTTAGTGCGCGCACACGATTGATGTTCCTTTGTTTTTATAAGTGGATGTAAATGAATCAATAAAGGTTGTGAAATTAAAAAAAAATTATAATTATAATTATTAAACTATATTCAATATATTATTATGGATATTAGATATTTGTGAGAGTGAGATTAAGAATAAAAACACAAGAATTGTATAGTACTTGTGTTGGAGACTTGATCTTTCCTTATAATTGAAGGGATTGGGAAAAATTAGTGTAACCAAGGGATTTAGAAGGTGATGTAGAATTACATGAGAGGATATTTTTTCATATTTTCAAGGAAAATTCAAATGGGAAGTGTTTTTTAGAAAGGTTATAAATGACCCCCTTTTATAAGAGAAGAAAATGGCACTTTTGGTAACACCCTTTATATTTTAATAATTCCATGACACTTCCAAGGTGAGTGGATCCAATCAAATAATGTATTTTTAGGTTCCTTTGGGTTTAAAAATACTCAACCAAGACTTTACACACATTTTTTAAACATGTTATAGTGTTTTTACCATTATGTTTTTACACTTTAATCTTTTTCTTTTAAACTAGGTAACTACTTTTTAACTATGTGATTTTATGTTTTATTAAGAATATAGAATGACCCATATGAAAAAAAAATTGGTTTTATAGAACTAAATTTAACATCTATTTAATCCAATTCAATTTATAAATATTATAAAATTAAATTTTAAATTAAAATATATAATATGCAGCTAAACTATTTTAGTAACAAAATGTCATTCTAACCATTATGGATTCTTAATCTAATTTAGTATTGATTAAAAATTAAATTAGTTTTAATATATTTATTTATTTGTTTATAAATAATATTATATTCTTTATCTAAAGGATTTATATTTAATTAATTTGATATAAATTCCTTGATATTAATAAAAAAAATTAAGATAATTATTTCACCATTATCATGGTAAATATCATTAATACTAATAATATAAATTTTACAAATAAAAAATAAATTTGAAATATTAAATTGTAAGAAAATTATTATATAAAATATAATAATAAATTTATAAAATTAACTTTTTATGTGTATGAAAATTAATCTTAACATTAGTGAATGTAATGCATAAAAACCCCATAATTAATATATTAAAAATATTAACATATATTAAAGAACACATGAACATATTTTAAAAATAATTTTTTTTACTAATGATCAGGACCTTAAATGGAAAATCTAATACTGTAATTGTTTCTGAGATGTGGGGTTTACCCTAGGTGTGAAATAAGGTTGTTCATCGTCAGAAGTTCCATGGATGGCAGTTGTTGGAGGGTGAATTAAAAAAATTAAATATTAATTTAATTTAATTTATTAAATGTCTAAACTAGAACTCTACTCTATTTATACATATTTAATAAAAATATCTAGACCTTTCCACATAACCCTAGGATATTAGAGAGGATGAAGGGAGAGCTATGTTGGCTTTGGTGAACTCAGGAATGTGTATCAATAATAAACGATTGAGGGTATTCATGAGACAAACAAAGAAGGTAGTAGGACCTTCGTCATCACCGCTAGTGGATGTCTTCTTTACTAATGATCAATATATTCTTGAAGAGGGGACTTTTATTTTATATATTTATACATTTTTATTTAATTATTGAGCATTTATTATTTATCTGCTTAATTTCCTTGAATCTCGATAATTGAATGATCCAATTTTAAATTAGTGTTGATATTACGATTAATTTTTTATGATGTGCCTATGTTTTACCCATTGTATTTTTTCAATTTTAAATCATTGTTTAGGATCACATTGTCCAACTATGTTCTCACTTTGTTCTTGTGCCTTTTGCAACCATCATTATTCGTGTTCTTCGTCATTGGCCCATGGGGTCAGTGATTCGACATTGTCAGACCTGTTTAAACATGATTGAACCATAGGATATATAATTATTGTGTGAATGGAAAAGGATTGATGTCTTTCAAATGAATATAGGATAAAAAATAAATTGCAGATGAGTTTTATTCTAGGGATTAGGAACCTATCTTGGTGTCGGGAGGCAGGGTCAATCATGCTCGGGCGACCGAAATCCCATTTTATGGCCACTAGAGGTTGGGAAATTATGATCAAATATGCCTTACTTAATTTTTGTAAGACTTTTATGATTAAATGGACATGAATGGAAGTGGAATCATTGGATCTAGAAAACCACATGAAGACTAGGATTTTGTTCGGAATACGAGACTAAATGTACTGTGTTCTAGAGAAACACATACCATATTCCACATAATCTCATGGAGGCTAGTGTTTCAACATTATATAAGTATCACATTTCATTTTGAGTACCCACACACCATTTGACATTGCCTGGGTAGCCCAATCATGTACTGGAAGTATACGCTCAAGCTAAAAGTGTGGCATATATTCCATGTACATAAAAGTACACCTTATGTACCCCTACTCGGCCAGAGAACCCATGTTCAACAAGGAACACTGCTTGGACCCCGAATATACCCACACAATATGTCACCCTGATGAAACTCCATGTAATTTGTCTTTTACACATTGAGAGTAGCGGTGGGATATGGACAGGCTTCGACTTCGTGAGACACATTATGTACCTCAGTACGACATGTTGTGAACTCCCCTAAGAACCTTATACCTTGTGTATATCTTTATCTAGGATATGGATTTGGGTCAATGAGTAGACTATCATGTATAGTTTTCTACCTAGGACATGATGATGTCCTTTTATTTGGAATCAGAGATACAACATGAGGTGTTACCAGAAAAACACTTCCTTCAGTGATGCTTAGCCAATGGCAGTGATCGAGTTTGATCATGAGAGTGATTTTAGGGTCGGTACTACCATGTCATAATGGTTGAGGGTCTCTCATACCCTTTATATAGGTATATTTGATACTCCCCCATGATATAGAGGGTTCAGTTCATCTATATATAGAGCGGTTCTCCCCCGTCATTGAGATCTGGCAGGGAGCAGTGTAATGAACCGGTCTAGGTTGTCCCTCCGATGGATGCCCGAACAAGATTTCCATAGGCCCAAAGGGAATTATAGATCCCCACATGCTAGTAGATAGTGCATGGTCATCACAAGAACACACTTGGTAATGGTTTCTCCCAATAATTAGAGTAAAATACAACATTAGGAATATAATAAAAATCTTGCAAGACTCGTCCATATATAGGACTCTCATGCCCAAACAAAAATGTATAAATAAACAACCTAATATAAAAACTAGTAAAATAGTGAAATAGAAGAGGGCACCAAAAACCTCCCTCTCCCTATAAACACCCTCTCCTGTAAGGCTAAGATGCCCAACTCTAATGTATTTTATTCTCCCACCTGTAACTATAGTTACCCTCTATTGGTAGAAAGCATTAAAATCCTAAATGGACAAGATAAATCAAGTAAATGGCCATGAATTGTACATTATAGTAAAGTAAAGATAGGTAATACTAAATAAAGGAATGGGAACCATACTTCAAATGTGATAAAATAAAAACTAACCTTGAAAGGATCAATGCTCTCAAAAGTGGCCAGAAAGCTAAACTATGGGCCTTCAAGTGAAATGATAATATAGGTGTGAGCACATAAGCACTCATTAGACCACCAATACCCAAAAAACATTTTAAATACCTTATTAAAATAGTTTATAAAATTATAGTTTCAACATAAATTATAAAATTGGTTTTTACAAGCTTTATAAAACCAAAACACAAGCATAGTTTCAAGAAACTATCCTTTTTATAAAATCAAAATGGGGATAGTTATACATTTTAATTCAAAACGTTAAACAGAGGAAAAAAACCAAAAAGATATATTTTTCCTCTTTCCAAAAATATCTTGAAAATCCAATTTTCAAAAAACATAGGGAAACCCCATTCATTTACACAACTAAAAAATCATCCTAAAGTCACAGTTTGAAACTATGGTAATAGGTCCAACAAATGTGTTCATAGGTTAAGGACATGGTTTCCATATATCATGTACCCTATTTTCATTACAATAAGTTCTCTATAGACATGGTCTACATATTCCATGTGAATAGGCTACAAGAAATCTAGTTGTTTCCATGTTTTATTAAACCATGGCCATAGCTAAATTAAAATTAAATGGACCCACCTAGTTTCGAACCCACTACTCTTTATAGGATAAACTGGACACTTTACCACTAAGTTTCACTATACTTTGTGTATATATATATCATTATAATTTTTAATCTTTCAAAAAATACTTATATTTTAATACAAATCTTATTACCACATTTTTAATAACTATGTCCATAGGTAATTCCACATAGAATATTTCCATGGTATTAGAAAACTATAATCAAATACCAGTCCATATAGAATCTAATACCACAGTTTTTATAAATTGTGTCCATGTGGTATTTTTGTGAAATCTATTTCCATGGTTTTTCATAATCATAGACTTAGATTGAGGTATATCCATGGTTTAGAAATAATTTAGTCGTATCTTATGATATAGCCATAATTTTATCAAACTATGGTCATATCCATTTTACATATGCCTATTTCCATGGTTATAGAAAACCATGGTTGTAGCTTGGTTTATGGTCATAGTTTTTATAAAACTATGGAAATAGGACTTCCCACCAATTTTCTGTTCCAAATTGGTGGTACCCACTAATTTCCCATGGAAACCTACTTCTATGGTTTCAGATAACCATGGTTATAGGTGCGCCTATAGCCAAAGTTTACATAAACCATGGATATAGGCAAACCCAAGAAGACCTGCAACCATGGATTAATAATAACAGTAGAAATATACCACCCTATGGACATTGTTCTCAAAATCGTAGCAATAAAACCATGGACATAGGTCAATTTTCTAGTTGTGTCAAAAATTTAGAGAAACCCAAACCATTTACCTATTTAATATATTACTTTTAAACCATTTTTTAAATAAACCATTTGAAATTAATCCAAAAAAGACACAAGGGGATGTCATAAAAGTCATAAGGCGCAATAATACCATCATAAGGAAAACCACATAATGCCAAAGCTCAATCATAAAACAACAAACATGTAAATGCATCCATAATATAACAAGAAAGAAACTCACATGATCAATGTAAAATAAAAAAGGCATAAAATAAAATAAATATCATGTGGAAACATGATAGGGACTAATGGGATAGTACAAGACATGTAAGGTAGACCAACTACTAACAGGTTAACAGTCACACATTCATCAAATGAATTGTTTTAATCATTATCCTTGGAGACACTCCCACTATCCAGGTGTTACTTATATCTATAGGGGACTAAAAAGTGGATAAATATTAAATTTCTTAGCAACATACCAATACTTACCACTTAGTAACCCAGGGTTCCTAATGTAATAACTAAAATAGGTGGGGCACTTGAAAATTAAATGTCATCTCATGTCAATAACAAATCCCTAAGGGATAACATTACAATCACATCCATCCCACATGAAATCACTCCTTAAGAATGTCCCCAAACAATGAAAACATTATGAATCACATCACAAATATCCATAACATGGAAATACATAAACATCATCACAAATAAAAAGGGGCTCAATAAAGACACAAAAAATCAATAAATCCAACATCACTTCGGAAGTTCTAACCAGGCCTTTCACTTATCATATAATATATATATATAATACCTTTAAAATATATTTTGAGACCCAAAAAAATATAAAGTAAATCACAAATGATTCTAATGACAACCAAGGGTCCATTCCTTAATAGGGGTTATCATTATTGAGGAAAATCCGACAAAGTTTCAACCAAACCTCATCACTAAAAAAAGGAAACATTATTTATTTGGAAAACCACTTTTCCCAAGTCTTTTAATTTCTAAAACCACACTTCACACTTAGACACATATACACCTTGATATATACATATATATATATATATATATATATTTACACCCCTTATCCCACTACTCATATTCCCAATTCCATGAGTGAATATTTACAAAGAGGGAACTAGTGTGTGTGTGTGAGTCTATATATAAGTCTCATTTAAAATAAAGTAGAGGACTGGAAACCATTTTTTGATATCTTTAGAAGCCAAACATTCCATTAAGTCTTTATTGGAAACCATATAAATGAACAAAACACTTATTATTTCTAAACTCACACATTAAAATCAATTGGAATATAAAACAAACACCCAATATGATCGGAATTTCAAACCAGATTGAAAATAAAAATTAAAGAACATTTTGGGTAATTTAGCATGTCTTGTCATGTGGACTAAGCCCATTAAAAGTGAAAAATCCAGTTTCATCACCAAAATAAGCCTATTATGAAAGATAAAAAGCTTCTAAATTGATAATAAATACTTTATAATGCATAAGAAATTTATAACATGAATTACATGGGGGTTCTATAGAAACACCTACCTTATAATGGTGGCAAGTGATCCAAAACAAACTAAAACACTTCACCTTTGATGGAAGATGTTGAAGCACACAATAAAGGGACCCAAAAGACACATCACATACCCTAACAAGGAAGAAATACCAAAAACCAGGTCAACCCTTTGACTTAGGGTTTGGCTAATTGAACTGAATGATGGGGAGAAGAGAAAAACACCTGAAATGGAATGAGGGGGTAATCGGAGACCTTACCTTGGAGAATTAGCCCTAGATATAGAATAAATCTAATAGAGGTGGTGAGAGGAGTAGAGTCCACAAGGGGGAGAGGTGTGTGCAGCCTGGGGGTCTCGGATGGGGATTGATCGCATGATAGAGAGATAGTGAGGGAGTGAGGGTTTTAGTTTAGGGGATTTTAAAAATTAATAAAATAAAAACAAAAACAAAAAACAAATCAAAATTTTAAAATCTGGACATGGAGAATGGTTTAGGTGCATAGTGTACCAAACCGTGTTCCAATAATGTTGTCCCTACTGGAAAATCATGAGGCACCCACATGATTACCCCTAAGAAGTCTCACATTTGAGAGAACTATTCTCAAATTGTGTGATTTGTCTCTATCAAATATATACCCCTCATTCACGGTCAATGTGTGGTTACTCCTAATCATGTGTAACACTACTACCCGTCAAAATTTTATAATTTCCACCCGAAATTCTTAGTAACCCATAATATCTCAAAATTAATCAAATTATTTAATTACTTTATACCACCATGACATGAAGGGCTTTGCGAACTCCCCACCATACCACTTTCTACCCCCAAAAAGTCTTAGGTCCAAAGTAGAGATCAAAAGAGAATGAATTTCAAGACAACTCTCCAAGAAAAATAGAATCTTCAAATAATACTCGATCAAAAAATGATCAAAGGAAGGATCTAAATAATTATAGACTAAACATTGGTCTCACCACAATTAAGGAATGAACTAAAATTTTGGAACAATAGGAAACTTCTTCCCATGAAATAAGAGGATGTCACTGAGAAACTAGGATCCCAAAATCTTCAAAGGGAATATGAAAAATCTACTGGCTAGATCCTACCAGTCCCAAAACCATAAGATATCACTACTCCTAGAAACATACAAAGGGATAAACAAAATGATATCACTAAACACAATGTGACCAAAACCAAGGAGTGAAATAATAGGATACATGCCTTGTTAAAAGAAAAACAATAGGTCTCTGACTTAAGTTTCATAATTGGAATATGTGGTTGTTTAGATCTAGCTCTATGAAATATCATCCCTCAGTAATTATAATAGAGACACAACTCGATGGGATCTATAGCCCAACCAAAAACAAAACTACACCCCAAGTATCCTTACATACACCCTAGGTGTTTTCCCTATCCAAGGAAACAAGTTCAAAAATTCCGTAAAGGAACCTACCTATGGTCTACACCACACATAATCAACAAAAAACAATATCAAGTGATAAGGCTTGAACAATCCCCAAAATAAACACATCCTACAACAAGAAATCAAAGAAAAACCTAAAAACACTTGGCTAAATCCTTATTAATCCAAAACACCTCTAAACTCTATGATCGTAAATCCAAAAATGGTTTTTAATCTAAAAGAGACACAACCTAGCACCTGAATTATACACTAAATTGTGGTCACTTAGCCATTTAACCACAAACTCATGTAGGAGACTCCAAGAATAATTGATCCTCACTGATCTAGTCACCAAGACCAAGCTCATGGGTCTAAACCAATGGACCCAATAATATAAAAAGGGGATACAAAAGAAAAAATACCTTATATAAAACCCAAGAAAATCACTCCAAGAAAGAAACCACACATGCCACTCCATTATTAGCATGGTTAGTGTAAAATGGAAGGAAGGACCCCTAGAGAAAAAACTATACTTTCATAATGGACCTTTTTATGGGAAAGGGGGCCACATAAAACAATCTGAGACATATACCCTTACATGATAATGTCTCTAAAATCACAATAAATTGTACCAAAACATACAAGAGAAAAATTAGAACACAAGATTTATGAAAACAATTAAAACTTTTCCAAAATTCCATTTTTAAAACCAATGAACCATTAAAATTGAGCCTTATTTCATTCAAAACTAAACAAAAAGAATTTCACAATTCAAACCTCACTCCCTTACGTGGTTTGATAAATTTTAAAATGTTTCCAAAAAATATTTTCAAAACAAACACCACTTGTTTTTAAAGTCAAAATACCATTAAAGGTTTAAAAATGAAACACAATTTTATTTTTTGAAATAGTTGTCAAATCCTTTATAGATTTTAAATACACTCACCAAGAGTAAAATCCCAATTTTGAAAACCTAGGTTTCCCTTAAAATAGGAAACCCATCATCCAAAACACCATGCACATGACTAAAAAGGTCAACCACATGTAAAAAAATTAAAAATTCCAAAATAAAAGCATCTATTTAAAAAAATAGGAAATCAAGCTCACTTTACTAACAGTACCTAAAGCCTTATTTTAAAAACAAGAACTTTTTCATCAAAATTCCATTTTTTACACACACAAAATGAATTTCACATCACATGAACAAACTACATAACAAATGCACAACACAAGCCTCAACTAGAACTCTATAAAAAGATGAAAACTTATCACAAGACCATCCATGACCCATATCCCATTGCCCCAACACACACTAGACAATACAAGGGTCAAGTGGTCTAAATAGAACAAAAACTAGGATGCAGAACCATTCCCAGATTGGAAACATAACTAATGTCCACATGTCGATAATTAATTATTACCTAAAGTGAGTATATAATGAAGTTTTTAGTTGTTGCATGGTTTGTTAGACCCTGTGAACCAACCTCACATCTTGACTTCCATCATCATCATCATCCAAAAATATAACATATGACCCCCAAGGAAACTAAAATATTTAAAATGAGGATCAACACCACTTCCATTGGAATAAAACCATAATCCAATAACACCATTAATAAGAAAACTGAAATCAGAGATAAAACATAAAATGGACATGGAAACTTGAGGCTCAATGTGAGAAAGAGCTCTTGACACTCTCCTCATACCTACCTCTTGAGTCCCACCAACCTAATTTCCAAGATACCAACACCCCAAATAACAGAGGTCATTCTAAGGTATTAGGATCCTATGGAAAAAAGAGAACCCAAAGATCTGATATCATTTTTAATGAACCAATTTGGGATATCCCCCTAATGGATGCCCGAACTATCCCATAACTAGCTCATAGGGGATTCCTGGTCCCCATGGGCTGGAAACTAGTGTCTGGGCATCATAGGAACACACTTGGTAATGGTTTTTTCTAATAATCAGAGTAAAATATAGCAGCAAGAATATAATAAAAATATATCATGATTCATTCGTATATCGAAAGACCATGCCGAAACAAAAAATTAGAAATAAATAACCTAATATAAAAACTAGGAAAATAGAGAAACAACAGTGAGCACTAAAAACATCCCTCACCCTCTAAACACCTACTCTTGTAAGGTAAATATGTCCACCTATTATGGATTTTCTACTCTCACCAGTAGATATAGTTACTCTCTATCCCTAAAAATTAGTGAAATCCTAATTTTACAAGATAAATTAAGTAAATAGAATCATTCCAGACATTCTTATAAAGTAAATATAGGTCCTACTAAATCAAAATCTGGGAACCACAGGCTAAATGTGATAAAATAAAGACTAACATTGAAAGGATCAATTCTCTCAAGAGTAGCTAGGAAGCTGAACTAGGTACATGAAACTAAAATGATAATATAGGCATGGACACATAAGTTCTAAAAAGGCCACCACTACCCACTGAAACTATTGAAATACCTTAGTAAAATAGTTTTTTGAATGATAGATTTAACATAAAGTATAAGTATTTTTTCACAAGATTTATAAAACCAAAACATGGTAATAATTTCAAGAAAATAAACATTTTATAAAATCAAAATGAAGATATTTATACATTTTAATTCAAAACTTTAAATAATGGGAAAAAACCAAAACATATTTTTCCTCCTTCCAACATCTCCTAAAATCCCCACTTTCAAAAACAACTTTAGGGAAAATTTATTCCTTTAAAATCCTAAATAAATTCAAACCATTTTCCATTTTTAAAATATTACTTTCAAACCATTTTTAAAAAAATACATTTGAAAGTAAAAAAAAACACACACACAAGGGAATCACATACAAGTCATAAGGAGAAACAATAATATCATAAGGAAAACCTCATAATTCCAAAGCTCAATCAAAAAAGAACCAACATGTCAAAAAATTAATAAAATAACAAGTAATAAAATCACATAGTCAATATACAGTAAGGAATGCATAACATACCATATATATCATGAGGAAATATTATAGGGACTAATGGGATAGTACAAGACACGCAAGGTTGACTAACTACTGGTAAGTTAACAGTCACACATTTTTCAACTGAATCACTCTAAACAATATCCTTAGTGAAACTACCACAATCCAAGTGTCACATAAAACTAGGGAGGATATTCAATGCATAAATATCAACTATCCTAGTGATGTCCCAGTGCTTCCCACATAGTAACCCAGGGTTACACATTGAATAACTAAAGGAGGTGGGCAATTGTAAATCAAATGTCACATCATGAAAATAAAAAAATCCCAAGGGATAAAATCACAATAATATTCTTCCCACCTCACATACCCCTTTAGGTATAACCCAAAATCATGAACACATCAGGAATTACATCACAAACATTCATCACATGGATATATATAAACATCATCACAAATACAAACTGGCTTAACAAGGTACAACAAATCAATAAATCCAACATCACTTTACAATATCTAGCAGGTCCTTTCACTTATCACTTTATATATATATATATATATATATATTTAATCCCTTTACAAAACTATTTTGAGACCAAACAAAAATCCAAGGGAAATCACAAACAAAACTAATAATAATAAAGGGGGAATTCCTTAAGAGGGGTTTTCATTCCTGAGGGAAAATCCAGAAAGTACCAATTGAGCCTCATCACTAAAAAAATTAAACTCCATTTATTTAGAAAACCACTTTTTACCAAGGATTTCAACTTCTAAAACCACACTTCACACTTAGATATATATACATTTTGATATATTTATATATATATATACCCCTTATGCCAATTATCATATTCCAAATTCAATATGTGAATATTTACAAAGAGGGAACTTATATATATATATATATATGTATGTATATGTATATGTATATAATCCTCGTCTAAAATAGAGTAGAGGACTAGAAACCATCTTTTGAGCTCTTTGGAAACCAAATGTGACATTAACCATTTATTGGAAATCAGATAAAAGTCCAAAAAAAAATTATTCATTCCAAAATCACAAATTAAAAAACAACTAGAATAAAAAACACCCAAGATTCTTAAAATTTCAAACTAGCTTGAAAACAAATTTAAATAACCTTCCGAGCAATTTATCAAGCACTTAGAATGTGTCTTAGGCACATGCTAAGCGCAAAATCTATTTTCATCACCAAAATAATCCTACTAAGATATATAATAAGATTATAAATTTATAATAAATTTTTTAAAATAAATAAGAAATTTATAACATGAATTAAAAGGGTGGTCTATATAAACACCTACCTTAAAATGGCGGAAGGTGAGCCAAAATGAATTGAAATGGTTTGCCTTTAGCGGTGGATGCTGAAGGACACAAGAAAGGGAGCCAAAATACCCATCACACATGTTAACAAGGAATAAATACAAAAAATGGGTCAACCATTTGACTTATGGTTTATCTAATCAAACGGGGTGATGTGGAGAAGAGATAAATGACTAAAATGGAAGGAGGAGGGAAGCAAATACCTAACCTTAGATAATCATCCCTAAATATAAAATAAATCTAGTGGTCATGGAAAGAGGAGATGAGACCAAAGGGGGGAGAGGTTTGTATGGAATGGGGGTCTCACCTAGGGGATAGTTTCATGATAGGGAGAGAGTGATGGGTGGGGGTTTTAGTTTAGGGTAGTTTTAAAAATAAATAAAACAAAAAAAACAAAAAAATAAAATTTTAAAATTTGGACATGGTGCATGGTTTACCAAACCATGCACCAACTATGCTTTCCTTTCTAGAAAAGCATGAGAAACCTACACGGTTACCCATAAGTTTTCAAACGATTGAGATAATTGTACTCAAACCATGTAATTTAGATCTATCAAAGATAGACCCCTCATGCATGGTTAGTGCACTATTACTCCTAACCATGTGCAATCCATGAACTGCACCACTTCCCTTAAAATTTTAAAAATTTCAACCTGAAAATATTGAGAACCCATAATGGATAAAAATATATAAAATTATTTAATTAATTTATACCACCATGAAACAATGGATGTCACAAGCAGGTCCTCCACTGAAGATAGTGCTCCCTCAGCTGTGAAGCACAGTAGTAAGGAGTAGGTCCTCCACTCTGGTTCATGTGAGGTTGGGTTTGGTACTTGGAATTGGATATGGGACATTTGGATCCTCAAGAAGACTCATCATAATCCCTATATAGTTATGGATATTGAGACTTATCTCTTTTTATGAATAGTGTTTTAGTGTGATAATGTTCTAATGTTAGGTTTCTTTTCCATCTATGACTATGGGTTGATCTAACTATTTTATTTTGTTGTTTCCCTCTTGGTTTTTGAGTAATCTGAATGAGTATGTTTATACTCACCCCAAAATGGTTATTCCCTATTGTTTCATGTCTTATCTAGATGAAAGGCTGATCAGAGGTGAATTTGGTGGAGCATAGTGGTACTTTGAGGCACTGGTCATGTTTGGTGGTCATACTCGGAGATTGTGAGAAAGGATCTCTTCAGTGTTCCCCTTTTTATTTGTTTTCAAGTGGGGTACTATTTTTGGGTTGGGTAGGTATTTTGACCTTTTATACCATCTTTTTTACCTTAATTCACTTTGATTTATTTCCTAGAGGTTGTTGTATACATTGATTAATCTCTAGATGTTTCGGTTATTTTATATCTCTATATTGTTTCATGCAGCTTGGTGTGTTCATGTATACAGGTACATTAGGATAAGGCCTCCCATTTCAGTGATATTCCTACTTAGTCTATGTCACTATCCCCTGGCCTATTGGAGGTGTTCTTGAGGTGTTACACTCATCTTACTTCCATCTCAGTCAAGGTCTTGATGGGTCGGGTCATGACATAGTGGTATCAAAGGCAGGTTTTTACTTAATTCGGTTTTTGGAGTTTGACATGTTGTGATGATTGGTTTGGGAACTGATGGAAAAATTGATGGAGTTTCTTGAGTTCAGTTCTTGGTATAGGGAACTCGGTGATGGTGCGACGACCGAAGTATCCATACACCATGACATTGACTACCTTTTTTGAATCAGAAAGCCAAGAAATCAGTTGTAGGGAAATTAATGGTACATGAATCATATAGG
This sequence comes from Viscum album, assembly GCA_963277665.1. NCBI lineage: Eukaryota > Viridiplantae > Streptophyta > Magnoliopsida > Santalales > Viscaceae > Viscum > Viscum album. Next base: position 1,505,663,762 of record OY728151.1, on the reverse strand, counting down.
ATTGGGTCATTTGATTTCCTTTTCCTTCTTGATTCATCTCTCTAGATATTCTTATCAAACTATGGTATGACTTATTAACTTTCAGGATACCTCTACGATGACATCCAGCTAGGATACTGATAAAGGTTGTGATGATGACCAGTTGAGTGATGATGCCTTAGTGTGGGGGCCTACTCTAGATGTGTTCTTTATAGGAGTGTATAGATTAGTTCTTCCACCCAATGGGTAGCACATTGATCCACCCCCAATGGTTCAGGAAGATAGTTGACTTCATTTTGGGTATTCTATGGCCCCAACATGTCTAGACAATGATGTGCATAGGCTAAGTGTGTTAGATGAGTTCCAATAATAGAGATCACTCGAGTTTCAAGGATATCTAGACCCTCAGTCAATGGAGGGTTATCTCAAGGTAGTGGTTTGACTTTTCTAATTTTTTTGGGTCCCATATTATCAAATAATTTTACTTGTAACTAGAATTATTCATAGAACATCAGGTATACTGTGGGGTATGATCACTCAAACCCATGATGAGATGAAAATATTGTGGAAAAACTTTCATCATTTATTCCACAATAATTACTATCCTTCAAGCTTTCACTCTGTGTGGATCTATAAGATTATTGCACTACATCAGGGTAACATGATAGTTATAGAGTATTCCTTGAGTTTTACTGACCTTAATGTTCTATTCTCTTGATATAGTTTAGGATGGATACATCCAAACATGGAATTTTGATAAGGGCCTTAATATGGACATCCAATCCAGAATAGTCTCCTTATGTATTCTCACTTATTCTAGAGTGATATAATGGGATTTGGTTACATAGAACTTTCTAAAAGATAGATGTGGGGTAGTTAGAGCCGATAGGGGATATCATGGGGTAGATTCATCTACAATGTCTAGAAGGTTTCAGGTGTCAGGGTCTCGGCATAGGATGTATACTCATTTCTAGACTCAGGCACATGGATTTTCAGCATAGGATTCGAGATGAGGGTCCAGTCATCCTAGTGAGGGATGATGCCATGATTTTGATGGGTGAGGTCATGTGGATCATGATTTCCTAACTCTTCATGCTATAGATGGTGTAAAGGCAGTGGATGGACCACCATGGTAGATGAAGTTTCTTGATTAGGGATCTCCTAGGCATGGTTAGTTCTGGCCCTATAGGGGGTACTAACATAGGGGTATGAAGAGACCCAAAGGTAGGAGCTATAGGAGGATAAGGATGATTTGACCTACTCCCACAACCACCACCAAGTGGCCCATGCCAGGCTTAGATGGATGGCGGTTAAGGGCATAGTTATTTATAGCACATAGAGGTATATGACCAGGCTACTCATGAGATGATTCAATGTATTATCTATGTCTTCTATACATTATCTCCAATACTTGTAGACATAGGCTCAATTTATTCCTTCATTTACATATCTGTTGTGTAAGAGCTAGAGCTTCCAATAGAGTCTTTATCCCACAAGTTGTGGCTAGAGGTTTTTACAAGGTTTGATTATTTTATATCACACGTATTTTGGTATTGTGAGTTAGCATTGAGTAGAGAGAGTTTATCATGGGACCTCTTGCCTATTATGATGAAACCATATGATCTCATTTTGGTAATGGACTAGTTTTCCATAATGTGTTCTCAAATAGACTGTCATCATAGGAGAGTTATATGGCTATGTAGAGATGATGTGTTATTCTTATTCATGGGAGAGAAGGATATTATGGATAATCAAGTGGGACTCATAAGAAGTAAGTTTCAACCTATCACCCATCTATTGGAAAGTTTGGACCTTAGTGTAGTGGGATATTTAGAAATCTGGCTTCTAGTGGCAGTGGAGAAATATATAGACGTCTTTACTGAAGACGTTTTGGGGATACCTTTGAGATGGGATATTGAATTCAGTATCGAATTTCACCTTAAGACCACACTGATATCTTCTATGACATATTGGATGTCCACTACCAATATTTTTCAGTTTAGGGTGAAATTGGAAGACCTTTGAGAGAAAGGTTTTATTAGAACCAGTGTGTCCCCATGGGTGGATCTAGTGTTAATTAAAAATGGGGGAAAGATCTTGAGGATTTGTATTTATTATCATCCCAGAACTAGGTGATGATCAATAATAAGTACCCCTTCTAGCTACCATTAACTGAGGGTTCATGAGGATGATATTCTAAATATAGTATTCTGGTGTTTCTATGGGAATTATGAGTTCCTGTTTATTCCTTTTATTGTGAAAAATTATCCAACTATGTTCATGGAAATTATAAATTTAATATTCCATCCATAATTGTATGTATTTATATTTGTCTTTATTAATGAAATTATTATATACTCTACATATGAGGAGGAGTATACAGAGCATTTTAGGAATGTCCAAGACATACTTTAGGAGAACTAATTATACAATAATCACTTGAAGTGTTAGTTTTGGATTTAATAGGTTCACTTTAAAGGGAATTTCATCTTTGATCATGGTGTAGTTATGGATCGGGTAAGGATTTATGTATTGGTTTCTTGGGAACCACCCAAGAGTGTGTCGGATATGTGGAGTTTTCTTAGTTTAGTGGGGTACTACTGAAGGTTCATGGAATACTTTTCCAATATTATAGCCCCTTTGACTATCATGACATGTAAAGGGCGGTCATTTTTCTATAATGAGAAGTTCCATGCTGCCTTTGAGGAGCTATCATATAGGTTGATTGGTTCTCCTATGCTGAGTCTATTAGGGGGTGTTTTTGAGTATGTGGTATTTTTTATACCTTTAGAGCTAGTCTTAGATGTGTTTTTATGTATAGGTTGTTCGTAATTACTTACAGGTCAAGGTAGTTGAGACCCCATGAGGATAATTATGTGACTCATGGCATAGAGTTGGAAGCAGTAGTCCTTTCCTTGAATATGTGGAGGCATTATCTTCTAAGAGATTGTTTCATTGTTTACTCAGACCACCAGAGTCTCAAGTACATCTTCACCCATAGATATTTCAACTTGAGATAGATGTGTTGGTAGGAATTATTTCATGACTATGACTTAAATATAGTCTACGCTCTAGGGAATGGAAACATGGTAGTATATGCCCTTAGTAGTAAGTCTCATTCTCGCTTGGTAGAGGTGGTGTTAGAGAAATTAGCTTCATTATAGATGAACCTGGTGGAGGAGAGGGATATACATTTTCTTCATTCGATGGAAGTGAATCCACTACTTCTTCATCGTGTAAGTGAGTTTTAGTTGGTAGATGTTGACTATGAGGTTCTATATGACCATATATCCTCAGAAGATGCACCAGATGGATTTTTTTGAAGGTGGAAAGCATGTCATACTTTTCCAAGGATGGACGACAGTTACAATCACATTGCATGATGAGGTTTTGAGGGAGTTTCATACCTCCCTCACAGTTATATATTTAGGTCTAAAAATATTTAAAAATACCTTTAGTGGTAGTTTTGGAGGGATAGTATGAGGTGAATAGTTGAAGAGTTTGTTTCTCAATGCCTTGCATGTCAGTAGTTAAAGGATAAACATTACATTCTAGAATGTTTGTCTCAACTTGAGATCCTAGAATGGAAGTGGTATGGAATATCAATGGATTTTGTGATGAGGATTCCATAGAAAATGAGAGGCCTCAATGCTATATGGGTGATTTTCAATTGATTTACCAAGTCAGTACACTTTCTTTCCATCTGGGAGTAAAGTTCAGTTGAGTGTTTGGGGTGTTTTTATATGCAGGAGATCATTTAGCATCATGGGGTACCCATGATGATCATATATAATTGTGATGCTTGGTTCGCATCATGGTTGTGGAGATGTATATAAGAGGCTTCCAGGACCCAGTTACATATGAGCATAGTGTTCCACCCCCAAACAGATGTCCAAACCAAGCGGTTAATCTAGGTTTTAGAGGATATGTTGAGATCTTGTGTGTTGGACTTCATCTGGATCTAGGAGTACCAATTTCCATTGGTGTAGTTCACTTATAATTATATTAATCACTCCACTATCAGCACAGTACCATTCAATACACTATATGGGAGACCCTATAAGTCACCCTTGGGTTGTACTGATATCTGAGAGACATCTCTTGTTGGAATAGAATTGGTATAGGTAATGATGGAGAAGGTTTAGTTGATCCACAGGCATATGAGTACATCCAAGAGTTAATAAAAAATCATACACATATTGGTGTCATAGACCATTAGAGTTTAAGAAGCGAGACCATGTTTTCCTAAAAGTATCTTCATATTGAAGATTATAGAAATTTTTCTAGGGAAGAAAGTTATCCCTAAGGTTCATTGGGTCGTTCTAGATTCTATGGAGGGTTGGTGAGTTTGTTTACCATTTGTCCTTACCCATATAGTTGAACTGAGTGCATAAAATCTTCCATGTGTCATAGTTGAGGATATACTTGCATTACCTGTTGCACATTATTGACTTGGGAGATCTATACATCAATGATAAGTCCACTTTCTCAGAGCACCTAGTGGCGATCAGGGATTGATGGGAGAAGATCCTATGTGGGTGAACCATCCCTTTGTTTTGAGAGATTTGGTATTATGGGAGCATGCAAAAGAGATCCTGGGAGTGTAAGAGCCCGATTTTAGATCAATAGTCCCACTTTTTTATGTAGATTATGTTTTTAGGGGTAAAATCCTTGAAGTATGGGAGAATGAAAAAAAAATCTATCTTATATAGTTTAAATATTTCTTTATATATACTGGATTTTTCCTTAGAGTTTTCACTATGTTTTGGGTGTCATAGGGCCCCATAATTAATATATTGAAAATATTAATACATATTAGTGTGCATACAAACCTTTTTAGAATAAATGGTTTTCCCATTTATCAGTGCCTCATATGGAAAATTTGAAACCATGGTTGTTTCTAAGACATGATGTTTTCCCTAGGCATGATAAAAGGTTGGTCATCGTTAGATGTTTTGTGGAAGGCAGTCATTAGAGGATACGTTAAAAATATTAAATATTAATGTAATTTAATTTATTAAACATTTAACCTAGACCTGTCCTCTACTTATAAATCATTATGATGAATCACCAGGGTTATTTTTATAACCTTGCGAAATTAGAGAGGGTGAAGGGGGATCTATATTGGCATTGACGAACTCAGGAACATTGATTGAAAATGAATGATCAAGGGGATTCGTGAGATGAATGAAAAAAACAGTGGGACATTAATCGTCACCACTAGATGATGTTTTCTTCACCAATGATTGATCCTTTCTTGAGGAAAAACTTTTTATTTTATGGATTTACTCCCTTTTGATTTAACTGTTGAGCATGGATTATTTATCTGATTAATTTCCTTGAATCTTGATATTTTCATGATTTAATTTTAAATCTATGTTGATCTTTTGATTATTTTTTTATGTTGTTCCTATGTTTAAAACCTTGGATTTCCACAATTTTTCAATCATTTTCCAATATCATATCTGCTAATGATGATCTCACTCTATTCTTGTTCCTTTCACCACTATATTTCTTTGTGTTCTTCATCATTGGCCCATGGGGATAGCGATTAGAGATTTCCAGACCTATTCAAGCATGATCAAACCTCCTAATTTGTTAAGATTGTGTGAGATTAAATAGATTTATGGCTTATAGATGGATCGAGGAAGAACAATGGATTGTAGATTATTTTTGTTCTGGTAGGACTCTGGCTTGGCATAAGGAGGTGTGGAAGATCATGTTCGGGTGATCAGAAAACTATTTTCCAACCACTCAAGGTCAGGAAACAATAATCGTAGATTCCTTCCTTAATTTTAGGAATATTTGGGAATTTCAAGAGGTGTTAATAGAATATTAATCATAGAATCTATCAAAACATGTGAATATCATGCCTATATGTAGAAGATGCGACTATACACCATGTATTCCAGAGGAACACGCGTCGTATTCCTCATAATATTTCTATGGATAGGGTTTCAAACCTTTATAAGTATCACATGCCTTGTGAAATAACCACACACCATATAACCTTTTCTAGGTATCCTAATCGTGTACTAGAAGTACATGATTAGGCTAACCATGTGGCCTACATGTTGTGTACATCAGAGTGCACCCCATGTACCCCTACTTGGCCAGAGAACCTTTCTTCAACAAGGAACATAGATTGGAGCCTAGGTGGTCCAACACACCATTTCACCTAGATGAAAAACCATGTACTTTGGATTTTACATGTTGAGAGTGGTGTTGGGACATGGCCAGGCTTAGGCTTCATGAGACATGTTGTGTACCCCAGTAGAACACATCAAGTACACCCCTAGAAAATTCTACCTTCTGTTTCTACTTCTCCAGGACTCAGATTTTGTTCCTTCATTAGTATATCCTAAGTATTTTTTCATGTGGAACATGATAGTGGTCTTAGTTTTGGAATCAGAGATAAAATTTGAGGTTTTATGATCAAGACACTCCTTTCGGTGACACTTGGCCAATGGAAATGATTGGGTATGACCATCATAGAGATGTCGGGGTTAGTGATCCCCTATAACATAGGGTTTGGGTCTCATATACCCTTTATATATGTAGATTCAGTACTCTCCCACACTGCAGAGGATATGGTTCCTCTATCTATGGAGTGGTAATCCCCTTTCATCGATCTTTAATGGGGATTGGGTCCTCCACTGGAGATAGTGTCCCCTCAGCTAAAGAGCATAGTAGTGAGGAGAGGTCTCTCCACTTTGATTCTTGTGAGGTTGAACATAGTGTTTGGAATAAGAGATGGTATATTTAGATCTATTAGTAGAATCATCATTTTCTTTAGCTAGCTATGTATATTGATACTTCTCTCCTTTTTATAACAAGGGTTTCGTTATGAGCATGTTCTAATGTTGGTTTTCTTTTCCCTCTATGATTATGGGTAGAGATGACTATTTTATTTTATTTTTTCCCTATTGGATTTTAAGGAATCCTACTATGTATGTTTTTAATCACCTCTATATTCCTTATTCCTACACATATCATGTCTTATGTAGATAATATGCCAATCGATGGTGACATTGGTGGATTATAATGATACTTTTAGGTGTTGGTCATGTTCAGTGGTCTGTCTCAGATATTGTGAGCTAGACCATCTTCAGTTTTCCCATTTTTTCAATTTTAATCAGGTGGGGACCTCTTTTCAAGTTGGGCATGTATTTTTCCCCTTTATACCTTTTTTTCTTACTACACTTTGATGTATTTCCAATAGGTTGTTTCATGCATTGATTACTCTCTAGATTTTCCAGTTATTTTATATCTCAACATTATTCTGTGGAATTGGGTGTGTGTGTGTGTGTGTAGGTACATTATGATAAGTCCTACCATTTTTGTGGTGTAACTACTCAATGTTTTTCTCCATCCCATGGCTAATTGGAGGTAGTCTTGGGTTGTCACTCTCAACTTATTTCTATCCCAGGCAGGGCCCCTGTGGGTCAAGTTGTGACAAATGTATTCATATAATAAAATAATTTTTTAAAAGTAATTTCATTAATAAAATCTTTATTTCACTATTCACTTGAAAATTAATTACTTATGAAAAATATGAAAAATACATATTAATTTTATATGACAATGATAAATCTAAAAATGATGCTAATTTTTTCATATTCACATCCTAAAATTTTAAAATTTTATTAAAAACATAAAATGTAATGAAACCTCATTTTTAAATAAAAATGAATTTTTGTATAATAACAAAAAAATTATAAATTACTAATTAATATAGTGTTAATATATCTTATTATTATTCAATCAAAATAAACTTAGTTCCTTGAAATAAAATTTCTATTTTTAAAAATTACATTTTTAAGCATAATGTGAATTTAATAAAAATGACTTTTTGAATAGTATAAATTCATGATATATCTATATAAATATTTTATTACATTTTGATATAATCCTATTTTCAACTTATATAACCCCTTAGGATCTTTGTGTAAGACCTGATCATCAGATAAGATTTGGTTACAGTTCTAGGTGGTGGTTCAGCTAGCATAGACCTTTTGGTAATCTTCATGAGCTTGAAATTCTACCATATAAGGTTTTTCTCAAACTTTAATTGATGAAGTTTGACTTGGTATTGGTAAATTTAAAACCCTAGTGAAGATACCTCCCTTTAGTGTTTGGATAAATGGTCTTAATAAGGAAGAATCATACTTTTGGATGTCATTCTTCTTACTTTATTAATTGGTTTTGTGAAATAGTTACTTCAATTTATACCAGCTAATTTAAGTGTTATGTTTTAATGGTCATATATAATATTCAAAATATATTAAGATATTTAGTTTGGTTTTTAATTTGAAACATTCTATTAAAAAAATATGTATATAATGATAATATATAGTTAAATCTTGGGTTATTACAAAGGAGAAATCATAAGAGTCCCCCCTCCATGGTGTATCCACAAGCTGTTTCAATCACTCATCTTATGGATAGGACTCTCCACTATTCTCATGGCATGCTAGTGCCTATAGAAGAAAAGAGATAAGAATAATGAGAGATTTGGGTATTAGAAAATCAAAAGGAAGTGATGAAAGGATTCAACGATCACCATATCATGGTGATTGACTCATTACATATCCATCAATACATTATCATACATTAACTCATACATTTATGACATATGATTTAATGTCTCATCAATTCATGCATTCATCTCATGAATGCATTAATCCTACCATGCATTTCATCATATGAAATGGATCACTTGATAATGGTCAACTTGGAAGAATAAAACATTAATATTTCAATTTTCCCATACCATGTCAATGCAGTGGCTTGTTATCATGTTACAGGATTTATGATATCCCTAAACATTGGCATACAATATGTCTTGGTTCAATCCATGTCATATAATATGACTATAATATATTTTACATTATGATATCATCCCAAACAAATCATATGTGTATATGATTTAGGACATATCCCATTTAATTAACCTACGAGAATCCACTTATATAAGAATTACCCAAGATCTCCTGAAACCCTACATGTCACAGCACAACACACCACATTAAAACCATGAAATCCTAATAACCAAATAAAATACTAATTCCCACGGCCTTAATCTCACGCTGTAAGAAAAACCTCATTCTGTAATCCAACACATCATGCCATAATCAAAAAATCACCAATAAATAGATAAATTTCTAACTCTCATGACCTCAACTCCATGCCACAAAACAAATCTCACAACATAATTCAATCTTCACGGTGTCATACATTAGGAAAACTATAAAAATTATTTCCCTCACTCTCATGAATAACACCAAAAATATTAAATCTATCTTAACACTAGATAAATGACAAATGAAGGGTTTATAAAAATCCATGTCCTTACATTTGCAAGAAAGAACTCTTTGAAGGACCCTAGACCACCCTGAGGGGGGTGAATCAGGGTGTCAACTTTTTATCTAGTTTATTGGATCTTTTTTCCACGTTGGTAGGAACTTTTTTAAACCTATATGATGGATATGTACAAAAATTAAAAAATTCACATGAATAAGGTAAACACAACACTTTTTACTTGGTTCACCACTAAGGGCTACGTCCAAGGAGCATACGCTGACAGGTTTTCGGTCGTACCTAATTCCACTATTCTTTACTAGTTGTGGATTACATAGGTCTGGGCATAGTCACTCTATCTCAAGCTCACTACATAAATGTTTAGGGATAGTTCACTACTTCCCTCGAGTCACTCCCGTTGACTCCCCCTATCACTACCATGGGTGAAGTCCCACTCATTTTATAGACATGAAGGTCTCTTCAATAGATTTTCATTAAAGTCTTTGTCTCCTATTCAGCATGAGACATTTCTTGCATCAGAGTCTTGTATTGATGCTCTTTTGTATTAAATCTTCTCCTTTAGTGAAATAACTTAATGAACTAAATCCCCTTCTTATCTTCTTGTCCAGAATCACAAAATCCTATGTGATTGTTCAATCAATGAAGATTATCTCATCATAGCATCATCACAATTTTACTCCCTCGAATAATTCACAATCTTCAGTTGGGAACACTATGTTCTTCTTTTTCTTCTCTTCCTTTAATTCCCACTACCAACACCTAAGTGTATTGGTATACTTCCTTCTTTTTATGAAGAACTTGGTTTAGTTTCATGTATTTTTCTTCTTCTCTTCACAAATCACAATGAGGGTGTTAAACATTAGTCGTGTGTGTGCAGTATGACTTCTATTCATAAAACTGAATGGTTCGCAGTACTTCCTTCTTCATGAAGATTCTTCAAGAGTGCTAAGCACATGTCAAAGTCCTGCAGGACCCCCAAATTTTTCATGCACCCTTTTAGGTGTCTTGCACATAAAATTTAAACCTTGCGTGTAAAAACACATTTTGGATCGAAAAATCCTTTTCGCGCAACTCTTCTTTTTCGCATAGAACTTCTCTTTTTTGCACAACACTTTCTTTTTCGTACTACACTTCTTCTTTTCAAGAACCACTATATACTTAAATTTTTCCGTATTTCAAAGCTCTGGATTTTTATAAGTGTCGAGCATGCTCAAATGAGAGGGGTCACCTCCTATTTATAGGCGTTTTTGACACTACACGCAAAACACTAATCCGTGCGTAAAACCCTCTTCATGAGCGTAAAAACTCTTTCACGCAACATCATATTTCATGCACTTTCTTTATTTTTTCATTCACTTCATGCCTTTTCCATTTTTCTCCATTCTAATCTCAAAACACCCCTTGTGCACAAAATTATAAATAGTGTTCCATATTGCGCGCAAAACCCATCTTTCGTGCATCCTCATTTTTCGCGCACTTTGCCTAATTTTTTGCACACTCCCTGACTTTTACAAATTTTGATGTTATGATCCTGAAACATAAATTGCGTGAAACTATTAAAACCCCCTTTAATTTATTGCGCAACTTTCTCTACTAAAAATGCATGTCTTCATCTTCCAATTTTCAGGCCCAAAAATTTTGAAAAAACTGGAGAACAGTGCCACCTTTAATATATGCTTCAACCATAACCTCCAGGCTTCTTTTATGTGATTTTTATTCTTCAAAAACTCTACTTATTTCATCACAAACTCCACTATCATGATATATATCCTTCGATAGATCACATTTAGCATCTTCAGAGTTTCCATGGAAAGTACTATAACTTCCCTGTCTTCCACTAGCATATTTCCTTCCAATCAAAACTATATATGACTAGAAGCACCTTTACTCACCCTTTCCTTATTAATTCTCACATCATAAGTTCTCCTAACTTATGATATTTGTGAAATATAAATCATCAAAGCATCGTATTATTTTGATACAGTGTGAAACGCACGGCCATCTCAGAATGCCGAGCCCTTCCACACTCTCTCTTCTTCTTCAAGAAAGCTCTTACATGGTTCTCATGAAATCATGAATAATTACATGGTCTTCTTCAAATCCTAATTCTTCTTTAATCATACATAGATTTTTGATACCTCACCATTTTTCATTGTTGTAAATAATGTGGCACCTTTTACACAAGTTCTTTAAACTTATGATCAGTTCAACAATCATTTGAATTTCCATTCCTCCATTTCATTGGAGTTCTTATTCATATCCTTCATTTTTATCTTCATTTAAAACTATTGAAAACAAATAAAACCTTATACAAAAAGTGGTCCCAAAAATATCCCCCTTTTTATTTTGTTGTAAAACCTTAAAAATCTTATAAAATGAATACGTCAAGGTCAAAATGATAATCTTCTCTCTCATCTTTACTTTTCAAGCTTTCATTTCACTTTCTCTTCCCCTTATTGACAAGAAATAAAAAGTTCATGGTAGGGTGGGTATCAGTTCACACTTAAGAAATTTGTCATAAATCATTTCACTCTAAGTCTACTTGATCAATGCTCGGTGTAGAAAACAATAGGATTTGATTTAGAGAACAGATATGTCCATTATCTACTGATCATGATACCTCATTAGATGAGAACTCATATACTTTTCTTCAAGGGATTTACACTTTCATTCCAGGTTGAGAATAATAAATGTGATATGAGATTATCAACCTCAAACTTCTGTACTCACTTCAACAAATATATCAAAATCATTCAAGTGAAATGGGAAGGATAAGTGGCCTTGGGGAACTTCTATTCTTCTTATGTCTCTAATTAACTTTATTATTCCCCCTTTGTAAAATAATTTTTATTTTTAGTAACCAAGGTTGAGATATGACATACTATTTCCAATGACATGATCCTTAGACAATATTCAGACTAGTTGAATTTAATACCAACTGAAGTTAATAATTATTGAGATAATAACTCAGATAGCTTCTTTATGTGTCTCCCCCTCAAGGGAACACTTCTCACAATTGAATCTTAGGTTATCCCCCTTAAGATCTTGTTTCACCTTCAATACCCTGTATTATAAGAAAAAATACAATACACAAAAATTTAAGGGAATAAGGTGGATCCTCCTTGCTCCATCAGTGTTAACAACAAGGTTGAGATGATTTTCTCAACTCAGATGCTCCATTATTCACACTTTCACAACTGATCTTTAATACTGACTGTAATTGTGTGGACCTCAATATTTCTTTCATATCTTTGTGTGTGAATATTCTTTCTTCAAGAGATTTCAAAGAATTAGAATCTCCTGGTGAAAATTTCATCTTCTTGAGGAATTATTGTTAGGATAGAATGAATTAAAAACACTTTCTAACACTATGACCAGACTTGTTTCACCTCACACATAGAACCTTTTTGTATTCATGTAGAATCTTATTTTTGTTTTTAGCACTAGCCTTAGCATGTGCATCTTCCATTTTCCTCATTCTTTCAAAATATTTTATCCAAATCACCAATATATCATTAGGTACTGAGGCATCAAGATTGGATCTTCTAAATGGATTCTTTTGAGTGGAATCCTTCTTAGTATTTATTTTTGATGAACCACCCTTTAACTTCTTGGATTTAGAATCCAAGGACTTATCAACTTTCCTCCTTGGAGTATTCTTGGAAGAATTTGTTTTTACAAAATTCCTATGACTACTTCCCAAGGATGCTTATTCTTTATTTTTCAGATCATGTGATCTCCTTTTCTTATCAGTATTAGGTATCTGTTGAGATGAACATGCACCATTCATGTGACCACTCCTATTGAGAACATCACAGATGTTATCTAACATTCCAAATTTATTTGCAGTGTACAGATGTTTTTGTATCTGTGGATGTTGCTTCTTCTTATCTAGCTTTCTCTCCCTTGAGATGGGATTTCTCTATGCTTTTACATTTAAGGTATTGTACCAAAAATCCAATGCACAATTCCCAAATTTTTTATAGCACCAGCATTGACCAGCAAACCTTGACTTCTTGATATCTTCTTTATAAGGTTGTTGAGTCTTATTATTGATATGTTGTGCTCTTTGTGAAGAACCACCTTCCACATTCTTCTTCTTATTCACCCCAGATATGGTGATAGGTAACTCCTCACCTGTACTCATCCATACTTGTTTTGAATTTCTCTTCCAGCCTGCACTGCTTATGGGAACATATTTAGAAACATGATTACAATATTGTTTGGATGGTACCTTATTACACTTTTCTTATTTTGGTATATCATCAAAAGATGTCATGATATTATTATCACATTTTTTAGGCCTTTTAACTTTAGGTTCTTCCAGTGATAATTTTGTAGCAATAGACACTATTTCTTGAGATAAATCATCAACAGATGTCATGATATTATTGTCACATGTTGAAGGTCTTTCAGCTTTAGAATCCTCCAGTGGACATTAAGTACCAATAGAAACTATTTCCTTCTTATGTAAAGACTCAATATGTGTCTTCTAAATATTTTTCAATTGAGTTTCCAATTCTATACATTTCATATTGAGGATGACTTTCTGATCATCAATCATAATCATCATCTCTTCACATGAATTATTCATTCTTTCAACTTCAACTTCATGCAACTTGACTTTATTTTGTAACAAAGAGTCAAGTTACTTGATTTTCTTGGAAGTTTATTCCAAATATAAACTCTTGGATTCAATGATATTCTTCATCTCATCTTCAAGTTCATGGATATTTTCTTCCAGAGTCTTATTGACCCCTTCTTTCTTTTCAAAGACTTCAATCTATCTGGAGAGCTTTAAACATTCTGAAATTTTTCCAACTAATCCCTTTTCCACATTATCATATTCTATTTTCAGTTGAGTGATCTTACTCTACATGAATTGAAATATTCTACAAATAGAAACAACTATTTCTTTAGGAATATCATGGAGATAGGTTCTTAATTTCTATTGATCACTTGCAAATGAGATAAAAGTGTGTTATTTTCCTTGGGTAGAAACCTGATCCACCTGCTCTTTACTTTACAAGCCTGATATTTCTTAATTATTGGAAGGACATGGAGAACCAGACATTGTGACTTCTTTGGACATGAAGGAATTATTCAAATGTCTCTTCTCTTTCTTTTTCCTTTTTTTCATGGTCTTGCTAGATGTAGACTTCTGCTTAGGGATGACTGAATCTCCATCAAGACTGCACTTCATTGTTGAATTTAGGAAAGAAACTCAAATCCTATTATGAATAGAATTATTGTAGAGTATCCAACATACGTAAACCTTTGGATCTGATACCAATTGAAGGATCCTAGACCACCCTAAGGGGGTTGAATCAGGGTGTCGACTTTTTCTCTAGTTTATTGGATCGTGTTCCCAAGTTGGTAGGAACTTGTTTAAACCTATATGATGGATATGTGCAGCAATTAAAACATTCACATGCAGAATTTCAACACAAAAATTTTTATTTAGTTCACCATTAAGTGATACATCCAAGGATCATACGCCGACAGGTTGTCGATCGTACCTAATTCCACTATTCTTCACTAGTTGTAGATTACATAGGTTTGGGCACAATCAATCTGTCCCGAGATCACTGCCAAAATGTTTAGGAATAGTTCACTAATTCCCCCAGGTCGCTCCTGTTGACTCCCCCTGGCTCACTATATTAGGTAAAGTCCCACTCAGTTTATATATGTGAAGGTCTCTTCAATAAATTTTCATTGAAGTCTTTATCTCCTATTCAGT
The DNA here is from genome assembly GCA_963277665.1 of Viscum album. Taxonomy (NCBI): domain Eukaryota; kingdom Viridiplantae; phylum Streptophyta; class Magnoliopsida; order Santalales; family Viscaceae; genus Viscum; species Viscum album. Next base: position 1,505,648,722 of record OY728151.1, on the reverse strand, counting down.
ATGAGACATTTCTTGCATCAGAGTGATGTATTGATGCTCTTTTGTATTCAATATTCTCCTTTAGTGAAATAAATGAATGTAATAAATCTCCTTCTTCTCTTCTTATCTGGAATCACAAAATCCTATGTGATTGTTCAAGCAATGAAGATCATCTCAGCATAGCATTATCACAATTGTACTACCCCGAATAATTCACAATATTCAATTGGGCACACTTTGTTCTTCTTCTTCTTATCTTCCTTTAATTCCCAATACCAACACCTAAGTGTATTGGTATACTTCCTTTTCTATAAATAGAACTGAGTTTAGTTGCATGTATTTTTCTTCTTCGCTTTTCAAATCACAACGAGGGTGTCAAACACCAGTCATGTGTGTGTGGTACGACTTCTCTTCGTAAAACCAAATGGTTCATGGTACTTTCTTCTTCACAGAGCTACTTCGAGAGTGCTAATCACTTGTCAAAGTCTTGTGGGGCCCCCAAATTTTACACACACCCTTATAGGTGTCTTGCACATAAAATTTAAACCTTGTGCATAAAAACACCTTTTGGCATGAAAAAGACTTTTCACGCAACTCTTCTTTTTTGCATAGAACTACTATTTTTTTGCGCAACACTTTATTTTTTGCGCAACACTTATTCTTTTCATGCACCACTATATACATAAATTTTTCCATGAATCAGAGCTCAGGATTTTTATAAGTGTCGAGCATGCTCAAATGAGAGGGGTCACCTCTTATTTATAGGCGTTTTTGACCATGTGTGAAAAACACTAATCCGCATGTAAAACCCTCTTCATGCGCGTAAAACTCCTTCACACAACATCATATTTTGGGTACTTTCTTGATTTTTTCACGTATTTCATTACTTTTCCATTTTTCTCCATTATAATTGATCGTACCACGATTCACTGTTTTATTCCACCCTCACACCGAAGTTTTAAACTAGTTTTGTAATGAATATTCAAAATATAATAATAAATTGCACTTTATGTTTGAATCAATAAATTAATGTTAATAAATATTATAATTGTCAATTTTACTTGTTTTTATTGTTTCAATGTAGGTGGAGGTGATTTGGAGGGCCCTTGATGAAGTGAAAGAAAAATGGGCCAAAATTGCATGGATCCATGGACATCTGTCCACTGTTTTGAATATTACACGAAATACGTGCATACAAATGGGCTGAAATTTTGTGTTCCTGTCCAAAATTCAATAATATACATTTCATATTAAGGAACCCAATCCTTATTCGGCTTTTATAGGGCCCATCAGAACTGATCTGTCCAAGCCACCGAATTTGGACCAAGTCAAATGAGGTGTTCTGTATTTTATCCATATCTTGAGCTGTAGTTGTCCAAATGGTGCCAAACTTTCGGTGGAGACATTCAAGAGGTAGGGATAAAACTTTTATATTTTCTCCAAAGCTAGATAAGACTTTCTGAAGTCAGAAACGCGTCGTGAAAGTGGATTGATGAAATCTGTGTCCCAAAACCACCTCCCACATTTCCTATAAAAGGGAACCTTGGGCTCCTCATTTTTAAGTTCGGCCAAGGAGTGAAGTGCTGCCAATTTGGAGTCCTAGAGGAGTCTATAAATCACCTTGGAGGTTATGTAGGCCCCTATCCTCATAGGGGGATCAACAATGAAGAAGGAGTTCAACCCGAGCTTCCTCCTCCTCCCGATGTCGAGCTAAAAGTTGGGTGTTCGTTGTGAGGGAGCTACACACATGTCAAGGGAGTTACGATGCATACATTAGCTACTGGTTTGGAGTAATTTGGGTGTTTAAACATTTCATTCCATGTATCTTATTTTATTTCAGATTTTAATGCTTTATTTGATGCATGTGAGTGTTATGCTCTTAATTTCTAACTGATCGGTGTGAGGTTTTGAGTGCGTGACTTGTGTTGTTCCGATTGGACATCACAAGAATCCTTTTCATACCCACCTTATTGAGATTTCAATATGCTTTGGAAGCTCTTATTCCATGAATAAGTATTTTACCTTGACAATACGATTGTTACGTCAAGGTTGGGTCCTTAAAGCATTGAAATAAAAGCTTAGGAATTAATCGGGATTCCAATTAACTCCAACCAAAGAATTACTCTAAACCTGAGATGAATCTATATGAACAATGAACTTGATATGTGTGCAGTGAAATCACATCAAACCTTTTATCTAATATTTTTCAAAATCCACTAGGTCACTCAATTTTTAATCTATTTCAACTAAGTCATTGTTTTAAACTGTTTTCAAAACCACCCCCTCCCTTAGTCATTTTTATTAAAAATACACACTCTAAACCTACCAACGCTCCTTGAGAGACGACCTAGGGTCTGCCCTAGACTATAAATCAACCTTAAAAATATAATAAATTTGACGTGTCACGACAACGTGGTCAAATTTTGGCGACGTTGTCGGGGAGCGCTTTGGTTTTTTGTGCGTGTTTTTGATAAAAGTTTTGTAATTTTTGTGAATATTTGTTTGTTTTATCTTCTACCTTTGAATTTGTTTTTGTGTTATAATTTATTTATTGTGTAGGTTCTTTGTATGACACGTTCTACTCCGGGAGACCTACAAACTTTCGAACCCAAACCGGAGAGGATCCTACATCAACAAAACCGAGACATACAAGACCACACTTTGAAGGAGGAGACATCAAATCTTAAAATTATTCTTGATCCTTATTCTTCTTCTGAAACCAAAGATTAAACTGAACATAACTTGTATATCATGGCTGAAAATAATAGAACACTAAAAGAACTAACCTCACCTGATGTTGATATCTGACCCACTTACATTCAATTACAAGGCGAGGTACCCAATTTTGAACTAAAATCTGGTCTAATCCATTTATTACCAAGATTTCATGGATTTCCTGGAGAAGACCCTCATAAGAACTTAAAAGAATTTCATACTGTGTGTTCAACCTTAAAACCTACTAATGTGGATGAAGAACAAGTGAAGCTTAGGGAATTCCTATTTTCATTAGAAGACACTGCAAAAGATTGGTTATACTATGTCAATTCACCAATTAGGGGCTGGGCAGACATGAAACGCCTTTTTCTTGAAAAATACTTCCCAGCCTCTCGAACTGCAACTATAAGGAAAGAAATATGTGGTATAAGACAATCTCCAGGGGAAACATTACATGAATATTGGGAACGCTTTAAAAGGTTATGTTCAATTTTCCCACACCACCAAATAAGTGATCAACTTTTAATTCAATATTTTTATGAAGGTTTGATTCCTATTGATCGAAATATGATTCATGTTGCTACAGGTGGTGCATTGGTAGATAAGACTCAAATTGCTGCAAGAACCCTCATTGAGAACATGGCACAGAACACTCAACAATTCGGTACACGGTCCAGTGTTCCCATTCGAGGTATCCATGAGGTGAAAAGTACTGAGTTTGAGAAGAAGGTGGACACAAAGTTTGAAGAGGTAAGTAACCTTCTACAATAACTTGCTCTCTCCCAAGGGAAATATCAATCTCCTCCTTCCACCCATTGTGGAATCTGCTCTTCTGACACCCACTATTCTGACCAATGTCCTCAATTGAGAGAAACTTCTGAGAGTTTTGAGGCAATATTTCCAGGACGCCCCTTTAACCAACCCTTTAGGCAAGAACCATACTATCCATCCAACCAAGGGTGGAAGGAAAACCAAGCCTATGGGCAAGGGGGGTATTCAAACCAACCTCAATAGCAATGGAACCAACAGGGTCAGAGTAGTCATCCACCACAACCCAGAAATCCTCAACCACCCCAAAGGCCATTCCAACCACCCCCTCCAAAAACCGAGCCTAGCCTAGAAGATATGATGAAGCAAATGGCTGCCAATAATATCCAATTCCAACAAACCACCCAAGCAGCCATACAAGACCAAAAGACCCAACTAGGCCAGCTTTCCAACTCGGTGGGGGAAATCCAAAGTCATGGTTCGGGTAAACTACCATCTCAATCAGTAGTAAACCCTAGGGATAAATGAAATGTTAGTTCCATCACCCTTAGGAGTGGGACACAACTCAAAAGACAAATGACCCCTCCATTAGAGTCCTCCCATCCAAAGGAAACCACCATCCCAACTGCTGAAAATGGTCCAAGAGAAGAAAACCCTTTTCCTGAGAGAAGCCCTTCCAAAGGAAAGACTGTGGTTGTTGATGAGCCACTTATCCCAACCATTCCTCTTCCATTTCCTCAAAGGGATGCCCATCCTAGGAAACAAAAAGAAACTGAACTTGATAAAGAAATCTTGGAGACTTTCAAAAAAGTGCAGGTTAACATTCCATTGATTGATGTCGTCAAGCAAATTCCGAGATATGCAAAGTTTCTGAAGGAGATGTGTACCCACCGAAGGCGACTTAGAGGTTATGAGAAGGTGAGCTTGGGGAGGAACGTCTCAGCATTGATACAAACATCACTTCCCACCAAGTGCAACAGTCCTGGAACATTCTCAATTCTGTGCACCATAGGGGAGTATTCTTTCTCCAATGCTATGCTTGATTTGGGTGCTTCTATTAATGTGATGCCTCACTCTATTTACTCTTCATTGCAGGTCGGTGAACTGAAGCCCACTGGTATTTTCGTTCAGCTAGAAAATCGGAGTATAGCACACCCCTCTGGTGTGTTAGAGGATGTTCTTGTGAGGGTTCAAAATTTAATATTTCCTACTGATTTTTATGTGCTAAAAATGGAAGATGATAGGATGAATGGACATGCCCCAATTATATTGGGGAGACCTTTCTTGAAAACTGCCAAAGCCATAATTAATTTCCATAATGGTACATTATCTATGGAATTTGGTGGTGACATAGTCCATTTCAACATCCTTGATTCCATGAAGCACCCCTCAGAAGAACATTCCTCTCTATCGGTAAATTCAATTGATGTACTCCCTTCCCCTAAAATAACTTCATTTGTTTCCCCTGATCCCCTTTCCGAATTTTCCTCTTTGATAGAAATTCTTGGAAATGAATCATGCATTGATTGTTGTAGCGGTCTAGAGAAATGTCATGCATGTTTGTTAATTGATGATTTCTTGAACACAGAGGATCACATGACCATCGATGATACTGCTAAGCTTGTAAAATCTCATTCCTCATCTGAGGATGTTACCATTGAGCAGTTAGATGAGATCAGTGACTTATCACTTTCACACACACTTCTGTCAATCCAAAATCCCCCAGAATTGGAACTGAAACAACTGCCTCAAGATTTAAAATACTCATATCTTGATAATGGAAACAAGTTTCCCGTCATCATTGCTAGTTCACTCCCTCCTGAGCATGAATTGAGACTGTTTGATCTTTTGAGGAAGTATAAACAAGCTTTGGGATGGACACTTGCTGACATCCCTGGCATTAGTCCATCAATTTGTACACATCATATTTTATTAAATGATGAGGCTAAACCGGTGAGGCAGTCACAATGTCGACTGAACCCAAACCTACTTGATGTTGTTAAAAAAGAAGTAACAAAATTGTTGGCTGCTGGAATCATTTACCCTATCTCTGACAGCCAATGGGTCAGTCCCGTTCAAGTAGTTCCTAAAAAAACTGGCCATATTGTAGTTAAAAATGAAAATAATGAATTAGTTCCAACTCGTGTGCCGAATAGTTGGCGTGTCTGTATAGACTATCGCCGACTAAACCAACACACTAGGAAGGACCATTTCCCATTGCCATTCATTGACCAGATGCTAGAGAGGCTAGCAGGGAATTCCCATTACTGTTTCCTTGATGGGTATTCTGGATACTTTCAGATCCATATTGCCCCTGAGGATCAGGAAAAGACAACCTTTACTTGCCCCTTTGGTACATTTGCTTATAGAAGGATGCCATTTGGTCTATGCAATGCTCCAGGTACTTTCCAACGATGTATGGTTAGTATTTTTTCGGATTAACTGTAGAATTGCATGGAGGTTTTTATGGATAATTTTACTGTTTATGGATCCTCTTTTGATGAATGTTTGAGTAGTCTTGCTTCTGTCCTACATCGCTGTATTGAAAATAATATCGTATTAAATTATGAGAAATGCCATTTCATGGTGCGACAAGGCATAGTTTTGGGACATGTCATTTCTGGGGAAGGTATCCAAGTGGAAAAATCAAAAGTAGATATCATTTCCTCCCTACTATTCCCTAAAAATGTTTGGGATGTGCGGTCTTTCCTGGGTCATGCTGGATTTTATCGTCGTTTCATTCGTGACTTTAGTAAAATTGCACTCCCCCTCTCCCAATTACTCCAAAAAGAAAAAGAATTTGTTTTTGATAAAAAAATGTGAGGAAGCTTTCAATAAGTTAAAATGGAGTCTCACGTCACCCCCGGTAATCCAACCACCTCAGTGGGATTTACCATTTGAGCTCATGTGTGATGCCTCTAACTATGAAGTTGGGGCAGTATTATCACAAAGGGTCGATCGAGCTCTACATCTCATAGCTTATGCCTCACGTACTCTGGACCCTGCCCAAGGAAACTACAGCACAACTGAAAAAGAGTTTCTTTCCATTGTGTTTGCCTTGGATAAATTCATGTCATACCTTCTAGGGTCCAAAGTCGTTTTGTTCTCAGACCATGCAGCCCTCCGATATCTACTAAAGAAACCAGAATCCAAACCACGTCTCATTCGCTGGATGCTCCTCCTTCAGGAATTTGATCTAGAAATTAGGGATAAAAAAGGAGCAGAGAATGTGGTTGCTGACCATATTAGTAGGATTCTCCCATCCACGGACATTGACTCATCCCCCTGTATTCCCATAAATGAATTGTTTCCTGATGAGCAATTGTACCGAGTGAAAGATGTTATTCCTTGGTATGCTGAAATTGTAAATTATTTGTCAGCGTCTTTCATTCCTGCTGATTTCACCAAAAACCAGGCCGACCGTCTAAAACATGAGTCTCATTGGTATATTTGGGATAACCCCTACCTATGGCGCACATGTAGTGATCAAGTTATTAGGCCTTGTGTTCCCGATAGTGAGTTTCAGTATGTCCTTAGGTTCTGCCACACACTTGGTTGTGGGGGCCACTTTGGCCCCCAACGGACTACTCGCAAGGTCTTAGATTCTGGTCTCTTTTGGCCCACATTGTTTAGGGATGCCCATGAATTCTGTAAATCTTGTCCTCGATGTCAAAGAATGGGGAAGGTCTCTAAAAGAAATGAGATGCCCCAACAACCCTTTCTCTTCCATGACATTTTTTATGTTTAGGGCATTGACCTTATGGGACCATTCCCCAATTCATTTGGGAACCTTTACATTCTTCTGGCAGTGGATTATGTTTCAAAGTGGGTAGAGGCACAAGCCACGAGGACAGATGATTCCAAGACAGTTGTGGAATTTTTGAGAACCCAAATATTCTGTAGGTTTGGATTACCTAGGTTTATCATCGGTGATCAGGGTTCTCATTTCTGCAACTGCACAATGCAATCTCTTTTGCACAGGTACGGGGTTGGGCATCGAGTGTCTACTGCTTATCACCCACAAACAAATGGTCAAGATGAAGTATCAAATAGAGAGGTAAAACAGATTCTTGAGAAAACGGTTCAGCCAAATAGAAAAGACTGGAGTCTTAGACTCGATGATTCATTATGGGCATACCGTACTGTATTCAAAACTCCAACTGGCATGTCACCATATTGGCTAGTTTTTGGGAAGAGTTGTCACCTCCCTGTTGAGGTAGAGCACCGGGCCTACTAGGCCATTAAACAATGCAATTATAATCTTTTTGGTGCAGGTATTCAAAGGAAGTTTCAGATTCAGGAGTTGGAGGAAATGAGAAGAGATTCATATGAGAACTCCCGAATTTATAAGGAGTGAACCAAGGCTTCCCACGACCGTCTCATCCTTCATCGTCAATTCCACATCGGGCAGAAGGTCCTCCTGTACAATGTAAGGCTGAAGTTGCACCCTGGTAAGCTTCGTTCTCATTGTTTTGGACCTTACATTGTTACTAATGTCTCTCCATTTGGTGTTGTCCAGGTTCAAAATGAAGACACCAAGCAATCCTTCACTGTCAATGGGCAGCGGCTGAAGCACTTCCATGAAGCCATTCCGGAGTCCCCAATGGAGGAACTCCATGTTCAAGAAGAGGTCTATGAATAACACTCACCAGGTTTTATCCTTACTTCCCACAGTCTCTTTTATTATAGTGAGGACACTTCATTCTCTAGGTGTGTGGGGTGGATACATTCCTGGTATAGTTAGGAATTTTCATTGTTTTCTCCTTTTGTTTTCTCTTTTTGGCCTTCTTTATGGTATTTTCATTTTTCCCCATCAACAATTTCGAAGTTCCATGATTTGGCGACCATAATGTGGGGAAATTAAAAATACCATAACGAAGGCTAAAAAGATTATTTGTATGAATTTAACATCAGGGAGTGATTTTTAGTGAATTAGTTTTCTGTCAATGATATAAATGGTCGTATCTATGTGAAACCTTTGAGATGATTGATGCCCATTGTGTGAGTAGTTTTTGGGAAAACTGTGTCACTAATATCTCCACAAATTTTTGCACCAAACCACAAATTGTGATTATTTCATACTTAATATAAGGTAAATATATGTTGGGTTAATATTTTTCAGCTTTAAATGATATTTCCATACATTCGTTCCTTATCTGATCTATTTCATTATTGTACCAGATTGACCTATGTGTGTGTACCTAATGTCTGACTGTTGTATGCCCTCAAAAAAAATTGTTGTGTCTTGGGCATGTCAAAAACCACTCCTCCTCAACCTTTTATCTTGTTATAACTATTGCAATTAGTGTCGTGATGAGATCAAACAAGGGTTGAGAGATGAGTGTGAGATTTGTTCCAATTGCAACTTCAAAAAAAATGAGGGGAGTGATGAAATGTGCAACATATGGGGATATCTAGGTCAGGAGCTTATGGTTTGACTTCTAGGAATGCTTAAATGAGTGGGTCTTGAAATATTATTGCAAAGGATGTAGGACAGGTTCAGTGAAAAAATCATTTAAGCTGAAAAATGTTAAAATAACATATATTTATTGGATAGCAAGTGGAAAGAATAGCATGGAATGGTTTCCACACACACACATGGAGAGTTAGTGTCATGGTTTACTTCTGAATTCCTTTCCCAATTGGGTATCATGAATCTTTTTGAATTTTTCTATGATATGATTTATGAGACATCTTTTTCTATTTTCACTAGTAGGAACTCCTCGGTGTGATTCGTGCATTGATCAATTTACTTTAAATAAAATTTCCTCAAATGATAAATCTTCAGGATGTTGAAAATATATATATATATATATATATATATATATATATTCATCAATGTATTTGGATATATGACTTTTCCCAGGAGTGCAAATGTTTAGGTGTGGGGGTGTGATCGTACCACGATTCACTGTTTTATTCCACCCTTACACCGCAGTTTTAAACTAGTTTTGTAATGAATATTCAAAATATAATAATAAATTTCACTTTATGTTTTAATCAATAAATTAATGTTAATCAATATTATAATTGTCAATGTTACTTGTTTTTATTGTTTCAATGTAGGTGGAGGTGATTTGGAGGGCCCTTGATGAAGTGAAAGAAAAATGGGCCAAAATTGCATGGATCCATGGACATATGTCCACTGTTTTGAATATTACACGAAATCCGTGCATCTAAATGGGCTGAAATTTTTTGGGCCTGTTAAAAATTCAATAGGATACATTTTATATTAAGGAACCCAATCCTGATTCGTCTTTTATGGGGCCAATCCGAACTGATCTGTCCAAGACACCGAATTTGGACCAAGTCAAATGCGGTGTTCTGTATTTTATCCATATCTTGATTTGTAGTTGTTCAAACGGTTCCAAACTTTTGGTGGAGAAATTCAAGAGGTAGGGATAAAACTATTATATTTTCTACAAAGAGAGATAAGACTGTCTTAAGGCCAAAACATGCCGTGCAAGTGGATTGATGAAATCTGTGTGCCCAAAACCACCTCCCACATTTCCTATAAAAGGGAACCTTGGGCTCCTCATTTGTAAGTTCGGAAAAGGAGTGAAGTGATCCCAATTTGGAGTCCTATAGGAGTCTCTTAATCACCTTGGAGGTTCTGGAGGCCCCTATCCTCATAGGGGGATCAACAATGAAGAAGGAGTTCAACTCAAGCTTCCTCCTCCTCCCGATGTCGAGCTAAAAGTTGGGTGTTCGTTGTGAGGGAGCTACACACATGTCAAGGGAGTTCCGATGCATACATTAGCTACTGGTTTGGAGTAATTTGGGTGTTTAAACATTTCATTCCATGTATCTTATTTTATTTCAGATTTTAATGCTTTATTTGATGCATGTGAGTGTTATGCTCTTAATTTCTAACCGATCGGTGTGAGGTTTTGAGTGCGTGACTTGTGTTGTTCCGATTGGACATCACAAGAATCCTTTTCATACCCACCTTATTGAGATTTAAATATTATTTATAAGCTCTTATTCCATGCATAAGTACTGGACCTTGACAATATGATTGTTACGTCAAGGTTGGGTCCTTAAAGCATTGAAATAAAAGCTTAGGAATTAATTGGGATTCCAATTAACTCCAACCAAAGAATTACTCTAAACCTGAGATGAATCTCTATGAACAATGAACTTGATATGTGTGTAGTGAAATCACATCAACCCTTTTATCTCATATTTTTCAAAATACACTAGTTCACTCAATTTTTAAGCTATTTCAACTAAGTCATTGTTTTAAACTGTTTTCAAAACCACCCCCTCCCTTAGTCATTTTTATTAAAAATACACACTCTAAACCTACCAACGCTCCTTGAGAGACGACCTAGGGTCTGCCCTAGACTATAAATCAACCTTAAAAATATAATCAATTTTACGTGTCATGACAACACGGTCAATAATCTCAAAACTCCCCTTGTGCACAAAATTGTAAACAACATTCTATATTGTGCGCAAAACCCATCTTTCACACAGCCTCATTTTTCGCGCACTTTGCCCAATTTTTCACACACTCTATGCATTTTCCAAATTTCAATGTTTTGATCCTGAAACATCAATTTCTAACAACTATTCAAACCACCTTGAATTTATCACGCAACTTTATCTACCAAAAACACATGTCTTCGTCTTCCGATTTTCAGGCCCAAAAATTTGGGAAAAAACTAGAGAACAGTACCACCTTCAATATATTCTTCAGCCATAACCTCCATACTTCTTTTATGTGATTTTTATTCTTCAAAAAAACTTCTTATTTCATCACAAAATCCACTATCATGATATATATCCTTCGATAGATTAGCTTTAGCATCTTCAGAGTTTCCATGGAAAGTACTATAACTTCCCTGTCTTCCACCAGCATCTTTCCTTCCAATAAAAACTGTATATGACTGGAATAACCTTTACTCACCCTTTCCTTCTTAAGGCTTTCATAATAAGTTCTCCTAACTTATGATATTTGGGAAATAAAAATCAGAAAAGCGTTGTCTAATTTTGATACAGTGTGAAACGTATGGCCATCTCAGAATTCCAATCCCTTCCACACTCTCTCTTCTTCTTCAAGAAATATCTTGCATGGTTCTCATGCAATCATGAATAATTTCATGGTCTTCTTAAAATCCTAATTATTCTTTAATCATCCTCATATGTATGATACCTTACCATTATTCATTTTTTTAAACAATGTGGCACCTTTGAAACAGGTTCTTTGAACTTATGATCAGTTCAACAAATGGCTTAATTTCCATTCCTCTATTTCATTAGAGTTATTATTCATATCCTTTATTTTTATCTTCATTGACAACTATTGACAATAAATATAACCTTATACACAAAGTGTTCCAACCAATCTTCTCTCCCATTGTTTCTTTTCTCTCATGAAAAGGACCAAGATCCTCCTTATTTTATGATATTTTCCCAAGGCAACAAAAGATATGTATTTATTTCATTTTATTGTTCCTACACTTTTATGATTGATCAAGTTTGGGTTTTGTATAATTCCAGACTCATTCTATCAGAATCCAGTACTTATTAACATATTTTTTATATACTGGATTTGAAATAAAATGAATTGAATAGCCTAGATCATCATTAAACTAGGAGAAAATGGTTATTTAATTTCATTACCTAACACTTGTGTAGCATCAAGTAATATTAAAACCCATAGATAAGGAAAATTTTGTATGTGTGTGACCAAAGAAAGCAACAAAACACTCAATATAACTTAACAAGATAGAATACAATTACTGGCGAGAAAATAAGTGTGAAGTAAAAACACATTTGGAATAGGTGACTGAAAAATTAACAAGAAGCATTAAGGAAAGAAAGAAATAATGTTTGATAATATAGGGAACTCAATTGTCTATTTTTGAAAATATTTTCCTTCATTCATGTTTTGAGAAATTCATTGGAACAAAAATAAATGAGGATAATTAACTAATTTAGTTGGCCAGCCTATGTCTAATTCAATTCAATATTCTGTCAATTAAGAACTAAATCATAAAAAAAAATCCATAAATCACTATAATAAACTTTTCATTGATCATAATTTTCTTCTCTTAGATTTTATTAAAAATAGTTTTAAGAGTTTTGACTTAACTACATTGAATTCCATTATCGTTATTCCTTGATGATTTAAAGATGAACAGTTTATGAAATGATGGGGGAGAATACATATGGTAAAAGAAATAATGAATGATGTAGAAATTATTACTAGCAAGATCTATTTACCAAAATAATGTTTATATGAAAGTTATTTTTATATTAAAAAGCACAATTAATTCCACCAAAAATAGGAATAAGAACAATGAAGGTAGGAAGAAAATCTTCTCTGTCGAATAGCTTCACTTCCAACTCCAGCTCCCATTGCCTACTACATAGTTTGATCATATTGTTCTCTCTCAATGCCTCTCAATTCTCAAACTTTTCTTCTCAAAAAATCCCCTCTCTAAAAATATATATCATAATTTTTTTCCCCTCACCTTGTGGAATTTTCTAATAGTAAATTTTTCCCTGGTGGTAACAGAGGGTATGTATTTTATCTATCTTTCTTGTGAAGGTTGTGATTTTAATTTTCCTCTTAAATAAGTAATTAATGTTGCACATGAATCCATCTCATCATGCACCTGGAATCCCCACTATTCCTATTACAATATCAAATACTAACACATGTTAAAAAATAAATTCACTAAGACCATCTCCTCAAATCATATCCCAAATAACATGAACCTGACCACTCTTCTCTCAAACATTACATATAAAATTCAGATCCAAACATGAATTGAATTCATATGGTTAATAATACCTCATATATCCAATATGATAAACTCCATTTAACACTAGAATCTATATATGCAACGTCAAATGATCTACTTAGATCAACTTAAAAAAAGTTCCCTAAGTTCTTAGTATCACCCTCTTTTGATTCTCAAACAATATGGATGAGGTGAATCCATAATCATGATTGATACCCAACTTGGCCTAGGTCAAACAAAAATAGATGATCTTTCACTAAAATTAATCTTGAACACTTTTAATCATAAAGTCAGTCACATTAAGTGCATAGAATTGTATCCTTACAATCAAAGTTTTAGGGGGAAGTTCAAGGTCAAGCCTTTATCTTCATGAAAAATAATATAAAATATTATAACATAAGTAATGAAAAATTCATACTTCAACATGATTTCAAATTCAACTTCCACATAAACTAGTTTTTTTAGGAGGTGTAGTTTTTTGAGCAGGTGTAGTTTTTTTAGTTTTCATTTCACCTAGATTTTCCTCATCCCTAATCCAAAACAAAAAAGGCAAAAATGGTGATGTTCAATCCCAATTAGTTAATAAAAGTTTTTTGAGTTCACAATGGTCAATGTTAGTGATCTTCTTGGTTCATTTAACCTAAAATTTAATTTTCCATTGAGTTTAGAACCAGACATAACCACAAACTTCATTTTAATGTGGCATTTATAGGATTCAAACATCTTTGAAAAAATAATTTGAACCAATATTCCAATCCACTCTCATCATTAAATCTTCTTCATGAAATAATCTTCGACCAATATCAGTTCTTCATTCCATGGAATGGATTCTATTTCATTTGACTTAAAGCATGGGTTGTTCAAATAACTCATATTTGATCTAGCTTCATCATATTAAATTAATGTATCAACCCTCCCTTGTGATTTTTTTATTTTGGTTGGGTGTAGTGTAGAGTAAATTATCTTCCAAATGGGGCTTCCAACAATTCTCTTATAAGAATATGTGAAAATATATTGTGGTGGCCCTCCTAGAAAATATCTTAAGTGACACACTTAAATTCTTCTATATGGGTATTCTCTTATGAGCTTCACCCTTTAAAATCCTAAAATATCTTACAAACTACTACCATAAATTTTACTTATGTGGGTGACTTCCAATTATCTTATGGAGAAATTCTCCTACAGAAAGAATAAAACAAAACAATTAATTTTTCACAATAAATTTAAAAACAAAATAGTGCCCACATAAAATTAATTATGAAATTGAACACTTCAACAAAAAATGATTAAAATTGTATAAATTAAATTATTTAAAATAAGACTTATGTAACTTTATTATTAAACATTCATCATCAGAATTACTTCAAAAAAAATTCAATTAACTCATTAAGAGTGGATAGAAATCATTCCAATAAGATATATTCAAAATCAAACATGGAACATTATAAATGAAAATTCCAAAATCCATAGACATGAAAACATTACTAATAATATTATTTCAAACTATATTTTCAAAAAAACAAGAAAAAAATTGGTTCTTGAGACATATAAAAATTAAAGCATGGAACCTTACACATTTAAAGCACCATATTTAGAAAAAAAATTCCAATTATTTAATGAATTTTATTTTCCATCACAAAATGATAGTGTCAATCATTAATCAATTAATAAATTTTTGGGAACACTCTTATCAAAATTTCATTAGAATGATGTGGAAAAAACATATTAAAATAGAGACGAATTAAATTACCCCACACTAAATATAGTTTTTTACCTCAAGTAATCAACTCATCGATTTCAGTGGAATAAAAGAATAAATCTCAAGAGTAAAAAATTGAAATGCCATAAAGAATTATTTTTCAAATGTATTTAACCCTATGTAACCTATCAAGTAAAAAAATTGACTTACCTTTTATAATTATATGGTTTTATTGAAAATTTGGTTTTCTATTTTATAAAAATGATTATAATTGAAAATTTTGAAAAAAATTAAACACACTTAAATTTTCATCCAACTAGAACTTCCAAACTTCTATGTATCTCTAAGTGAAACAACAAACATAATTAATAGAGATTAAATAGATTCAACTAAATGGATGGGTGAAAATAATAAATTAAAAGGTTCATCCTAGATTATTATTTTCATTTCATAACACAATTGGATACATATCTTATGAGATTAATTCAATATAATAAGCTCAAAACCAATGATATTTATATAAAATTAAATAATTTTTTTACCAAAAACAATTTCTTTAAATAAGTCTATAAAAATGGTAAACTCGATTAAATATGTGGGGTAGTAGAGATTAACCTCTTCACTATGGAATAAAAATTTTCAATCTTAAGATTATTTTTCACCTATTGACATCAAAAATAAAAGTTTGAAAAAAAATATTTTAGAAAAAAAATAGGTGTTTTAAGGTGTACCATAATGAATATAGCTTATCACATTTTTAGTTCCCCTACCACACACTTAAAACCCAACATTATCTCTAATATTGAACTTGAGGTGGAAGATTCAATTTAATAAAGTTTTATCTCAAAAAGATGTTTACATCTAGCAATGAGAATAATTTAAAGGTTTATAGTGAGTTCAAAAATCATATTTTCCATAAATAAAAAATAAGAACAACTATATAGTATACAAAAGATTCCAACTAATCATCACTTAAATTATTTAATGAACTAAAATGAATTTTTAGAAGATTTAATTCTAATACTTTAAGTTCTAAAATGATTTTCAAAAGAGTAAAAAGAACAACATGCAATGTCATAACATTATAAGTGAACAATATAGGTTTAACAATTAAATTTAGTATGAAATAACACTTTTAAAATCAACTTTCAACCATTTAAATTCAAGAAAATATCAAAAATAGTTTTTTGTAAAGATGATAGAATTTTAAAGTGTGAAATTTAAACAATTACTCCCATGAATAAAGAGCTTTCATCATCCGAAAATATAGTCAAAAATAGATTCCTTCATATTTTAAGTGAAATACTATGGCTTATCTAGAATTAAGATCCTACAATATAGAAATATATCAACATTATGTTATAATATATTAAACACAATAATAATGTAAATCCATAGGTAGAGTTTAAGAATGTATGAATCAGGTTTCTTCAACATGATGATTCATCTTTTTTACTTGAAAATCAATCATGGTGTTGCTCTAGTAAGTTTCACAGTAGGTAACTCAATCATTAAGAATCAATAAAATTAGAATTATAAGGAGATAGACAAGTAGTGTCTTTATTCAAATTGAAAAAAAAAGATAATAAAACAAGGAAAACAACACAAAAATCCATGTATTGGTTCCCATGAAGCATTAAATTTATAGTCTTCAGTTAGACTCAATTCGAGCTTAATATTCCAACATAGAAATGGAATCCAAAACCTTTGGATTCCCCTAAAATTAGTGCTTAACCCTCTGATTATTGAATAGTAAAGGCCTTTTTTCCTCTCCAACTAACACTAAATCCCTATTAACAATCACTCTCAGGATGGTGAAGGGTCCATACTATTTAGTCTTAAGTTTCCCTAGGAAAAGTTTCAATCAGGAATTAAAAAGTAAGAAACTCTAACCAACCTTGATGTATATTTTTTGAATAATTAATTCATGAAAATATTTTCTTTTTTTTATAAAATTACTAGAATTATCATAAGACTCTTGTATAATTTCATCAAATTCACTTGGCTCTAATAGTTTTCTTTCACTAGAAGACTTGAAATCAAAATTCAATGCCTTAATATCCCAAAAAGACATCTGAAAAAACTCTAAAGGAAAAAATGTGTGCCTTACCAAAGAGTATTATATAAGGAGACATATATATAGGAGTTTTATAAGAGGTCTTGTAATCCCATAAAGACTCATCCAACTTAACAAAAAATCCATCCTAGAGAAAGACACAATTTTCCCTAATTTTTATTTTAATAATCTATTTGAGATTTCTACTTTCCCACTTGACTGTGGATGATATATGGTACTAGTTTATAAAAACACCCATATTTTTTCATCAATGATTTGAATTTAAAATTCTTAAAATGTGTACCATTTTCTGTAATGAATGCTTTAGGAACACTAAATTTGTATAATATATTCTTTTTTAATGAATTTTACAACTCTATTAGAAAGATTATTTGGATGTACCACTGCCTCTACCCACATAGATGCATAATCTAAAATAATGAGAATGTACTCATTCACATGGGAAGATGGAAATGGCCCCATAAAATATAACCCCACACATCAAAAATTTCAACCTCTAAAATCTATTTATAAGGAAATTCTTACTTCCTTCTGACATTTCATAACCTCTAACATCTTTACAACCTAAAACATGGATTCTAGCATATTTGAACAAAGTTATCTAATAAAAATAAACCTACAATACTTTATGAGTAGTCCTTTATCCCCCATTATATCCAACCCAAGGTAATGAGTGGAAACTCTTAAGAAAAAAAATCATCACTGCCTTAATAACACATATATTGATAATACCATTAGCATATCTCTAGAAAAGGAAAGTATATTCTTAATAGTACTTAAGCTCAGAAATGAAATTTTTTCATTGGGTTTTGTGAAACTCCTTTGGGTACGAAACTTGTAGTAAGGAAATTGGCATAATATACAAGCCAAGAAGGTTTTATTATAGAAATAACAAACAGATTATCATCAAAAAAATATAGAATTAACCTTTATTGGTTCATCAATTTGGGTCATAGAAATCCTAGAAAAGTGGTCAGAAATTTAAATTTTAGCACCTTTCTTATCCTTTATAACTATATGAACTTCCTATAACTAAAGTCTCCACCTCATAAGTATAGGTTTGGATTATTTCTTAGTTAATAGATATTTAAGAGTAGAATAATCTATGGAAATTATAAAAATAGACCCTATCAAATAATTCCTAAAATTATGAAGAGAAAACATGATAGTAGATAACTCCTTTTCAGTTTTAGAATAATTATTTTAAGCATCTTCAAAAAAATTACTAACATAGTAAATCACATGAAGTTTCTTCTCGTTTCTTTTTCATAAAACTACCCCACAATGACATCACTATAATTACACATCACCTCAAAAGGAAGCTTCTAATTGGATGTAGAAATAATTAGTGAAGATATGATTTTCTATTTGAGCAGATTAAATGATTCTAAAAATGTATCATTAAACATAAAATGTGCTTCCTTAAATAATATATAGCATAAGGGCCTTGTTATTTTTTATAAATTTTGATAATCCTCTGGTAGAAATGGGTATTCCCTAAGAAACATTGAATTCCTTTGAAATTTTCTATAGGAGGCAACTTTTGAATGACTTCAATTTTAGCATTATATATCTCAATTATTTTCTTAGATACCTTATAACCTAATAATATACCCTCAGTAACCATAAACTAACATTTATCCTAGTTCAAAATAGTATTGGTTTCTTGGAACATCTTCAAAAAAGTTTCTATATTTTTAAGATAGTTTTCAAAATTTCTTTAAATAATTGAAAAATCATCCATGAGGACTTAAATTATTCTCTCAATGATATCAAAAAATATTTCCATCATACATATTTCAATAGTAACTGGATCTCCGCACAATACAAATGGAATTCTCTAGTAGAAAAATGTCTCAAATGGGCATGTGAAAGTGGTTTTTTTCAAATATTTTGGAGCTATAGGAATATTTTTGTAACTAAAATATCCATCCAAAAAATATGAAATATCATTTCCATCCAAACTATCAATAATTTGATCTAAAAACAACATTATAAAGTGATATTCTCTAGTGGAAAAATTTAGCTTCCTATAATCAATACAGACTCTTCACTTGGTTTCTTTTCTAACCTAGATTTGTTTATTTTTATTATTAGCTACAATAGTGAACCATACCTTCTTGGGGACAACCTATACTAAGCTGGCCTAAGAACTATCTAAAATAGGATAAATAATTCCATAATCAAGTAGTTTGGTAAATTCTTCAAAAACTACATATTTTATATTAGTATTTAATATTTTATGTCCCTCAAATATTGGTTTATGGTTAGGATTCATGGGAATTATATGCATGTTTTAAGAAGTAATAATTACCTTAATATTAGATATTAACTAAAAAATGAAAGATCTATACTTCCTCAAGATATTTAATATACTTTCCTCTTTAATTCCCTATAAACTATATGAGATTATAGTATGTAAAGTTTTCTTTCACCTAGAAAAGAATATTTCAAATGGGGTGGAAGGGGTTTGAGCATCAAAATGGGTGATTGTTCACTAGAAGGAAACTCTTGGGTCTAGGAGGTCCAAGGTCCTCAAGATTTCTTTTAATGAAGGAATTATAAAAATATTCTTTTTCATCACTACTATCTTTATAAAACTATTCCTAAAATCCAAAATTGATGTTTGGGTCAAGAATTTTCTCTAAATAAAACTCATCACAATTCTCTAAAACCCCCCTAAAACAAGTTCCTTCCCTTTACTTGAGAAAATTATCATGAAAGTTTTATAATCATATAGTCCATCATTAATTTCATTAATAATTCAAGAATTCATCCTCTTTCTTGTCAATAGGTTCTTATAACTCTATAAAATAATCTCTTGAAAAGATTTGATTTTTTAAATTTCTTTGGTTCTTTTAAACACATTAAATTCCTCCTTTTATTCTCCTAAATTAAAAATCAGTGTACCCCTAGATACATCTATCATAGATTCTATAGTGGATAGGAAAGGACAACCATATATGATAGGAACTTATTTGTCACACTCCTTGTTTAATATGAGAAAATGAGTAGGAAAATATAACATCCCCACTCTAGTTAACAAATCATCAACCCTCTTAATTTGGTGAGTAGTGGAACAGTACAGTAACTATAATACAATAGTATTGGGTTCTAGAACTCCTAAGCTAAGGTGTTTAAACAAAGAAAATGGTATAAAATTTATACTCATACCAAGGTCACACAAATAGTTAAACATTATAGTATCCACTAAAGTATAAGGGATGAAAACTCTTTATGGATCCTTAAGTTTAGGAGGTGTTGTATTCTAAAGGACAGTACTACACTTCTATGAAGAACTATAAGTAAAAAATTCTTTCAAAGTCATTTTATTAGAAGTAATTTTCTTCAAAGATTTAAAATAAGAAGGAATATATACTAAGGCTTAAAGGAAAGTAATTTTGATTTGGAGTTTCTTAAAAATCTCTAGAAATTTAAGCAGACCGATTTCCTAATTCTTCTTTATAATTATTTCATGGAAGGGAATGTTTGGGGATAAATTCTTCAAAATAGTTTGTATCCCCTCAATAACTTCTTCCATATTTTTATTCCTTTTATTCACTTTGTTTTTCAAGTATTTTCATTTTTAATTTCAACTAGAATGGAATAATTCAAAGTGTTTTCAGTGTTTTTTGTATAAATTTATAGATTTTGAGTTTTCTAAATTTAAGTTTCTAGTTTCATTCAGAATTTCATCTTGAGTAGCTTTAGACTTCTTTTTAACTTCATGGTGGGTTTCTAAACCACTCATAGTTGTAATTCCCATTAAATATTCCCTTTTATTCACTTTATTGGTGCTTGAAATTATAAATTTTTCTATTTTATTCATTACCCTATCCAATTAACTCATTTAAAATTTAAGATTGTGCATTCTTGAATCATATTGAGCTTTATATCTACCAAATTGGGATTTTTATTTGTTTAGTTGAATTTTGAATCTTCCATCTTGATAATCCAATTTTCTTAAAATTCAATCCATTTTAGAAAAAACATTACCCTAAAAATTAACTTTTTTATTAGAAGTATCTACCCCTATTAATTCTTAAAAGGTTTCCTAGGATGTTATTGGAAACTAGGGGGAACAACGGGTCTGAACAGCCCCATGTTCTCTCTATGATATATTAGAATGATTCATATAACCCTGATTGTATGTATTTGATAAAGGATCATCCCTTGGTTTCATCCTAGGTCCAAAATAATAAAATTGGACTTTTCAAGTTATTGGGTAGGCATGTCAATGTTTGGGAAATGATTATGTGAATGTATGAGCATGCCACAATGGTGACAATATTCCCTAAGTATATTTTGATTATTATCATTATAATAACCAGTAGATTGGACTTACTCATGAGATACATATTATTATCCTTCCTAATAATGGTTTTTATTCAATAACATTTATGTTTTTAATTCTAAGAAAATTTATTGAAAATTTGTTTCAACTCTTTAGCAGTTTTATCATTATAATATCCTCCTAATGAGTGATCAACAAATGTTTGGTGATAAGGGGTAATACTATTATAAAAAGTGTATATAAATAATTTTGTTTTACACTGATGATTAGGAAACTTCCTAAGTAAACCCTTAACCCATCCCATGCTTCATGGAATATCTTACCGTCATCTTGTAAAAATCAAGTTATTTTATGTCGGATTTTAGTTATCATTCTCCTAGGGTAAAATTTCATCACAAATACATTAAACACTATATCTCATTTATCAAACATTTTTTCTACTAACTTTTGAAACCAAGACCTAGAATTTAATTAGAGGAAAAAAGGAAGTAATTTCAGTTTAAGCCCTTCTTCACTAAGTCCTCTATGTGGTAGTTATTGTACCACATAGTATAAGTCTTTAATGAAGTCCAAATAATCTTTATTGGGAATTTCATTGAGTGATGGAAACATAGAAAAGACGGATTTTTTTATTTCATAGTTACTTAACCTAGGGGTTTTCCTAATACATGTTGGATTTCTATAGACTGTATGCACCTAGAACCCACTAAGCCTAACTCTATCTTACAATTCATTTCTAGGTTGTGGAAAATTAATATTTTTATTTGGTTATCCAATTTTTTCCTATAATCACCCAATTTAATTTTAATTTTCTATTTACGAGCACTAATGAGTTTATTGATTTCATGAATATAGGGATATTTATTCTTCCTAGAAGATCTAGTTTTCATACACCATTGTTTTAGTTTTACTCTTAAAAATAAGAAAGAAGATAATAATAAACTATTTTTGTTTCTTTTTTTTTAATTTTCTCAAATTTGTTTTAAAAACTATCCTTAGTCACGCGTTCCTTCCCCATAATTGGTGATAAAATTTTGAACCAAATCATCATTAAAGTAGGAAAAATTAGTTATTTAATTTTATTATCTAACACTAGTGTAGTAAGTAAGGTTCAAACCAACATAGAAGGAAAAATTTGTATGTTTGTAACCAAATAAAGCAACAAAACACTCAAGAAAACATAACAAGATAGAAATCAATTACTAGTGAGAAAATAAGTGTAAATTATGAACACATTTGGAATTGGTGACTTAAAAATGAACAATCATAATGATGGTAAGAAAAAAAAATTTGATGATATAGGTAACTAGATTGGTTAGTTTAGATAATATTTTCTTTCATTCATGCTTTGAAAAATTCATTAGAACTGAAAGAAATGAGGATAACTGAGATAGTCAGTTGGTCAATCTATGTCTGATTCAATTTGATAGTTTCTCAACTAAAAACTCACCCATCCATAAAATAATTAAATCATAAATCACTATAATTAATTTTCAAATGATCATAATGTGATTATCTTGGATTTGATTAAAATTGGTTTAATAGTTTTGACTTAATTTTATCGAGTTAATTCTCATTATTACTTGATTATTTGAAGATGAACTATCTAAGAAATGATGATATAGAATTCATATAGAAAAATAAATCATGAACAAAGTAGAAATTATTACCAATATAATCAATTTCACAAAAGAATGTTTAACTAGACATCATTTTTAGATTAAAAAATATAGTTAATTCCATTAAAAATAGAAATAATACCAAAGAAGGTAGGAAGATAATATTCTCTATTAAATAACTTCACTTTCAACTCTAGCTCTTTTTTCCTACTTCATGCTCTGATCGTATTGTTATCTCTCACTGCATAAGCCTCTAGATTCCCAAATCATTATTCTTTAAAATTACCCTCTCTTCCACAACAATGTGTATGACGTGGACGTGTAGTTCGTTGAGTTTCCATTATGCTTGGTTTTTCCTCATCCATGCCCCAAAATACAAAAGGAAATAGTAGCGATGTTCAATACTGTTTAGCATGAACATTTTCCTAAGTTCGTAGTGGTCAATTTGAGATATCTTATCAGTACATTAAACCCAAATTTTCATTTTATGGTGAGTTTGGAACTAGGAGAAACCACAAGATTCATTCGAGTTCAATGAAAAATTCACAAGATTCAAAAATATTTGAAAAAATCATTTAAAACAATCATACAATTTGTTCTTGACATTCGATCTTCCTTGTAAAACAATCATTGACTGAGATTGGTTTTTCATTCCATGGCATGGATCCTATTTTAGTCGAGTTAGGGCATGGTTTGTATGAAGAAATTAGATTGGATCCAACTTCACCACCACAAATGAAGGCTTTGACCCTCCCCCATGATTTATTTTATTTTGGTCAAGCATGGCATAGAATAAATTATCTTACAAATGGGGTTGTCGAAAATTATCTCATGTGAAGATGTGAAAAAAAATCATACAACCACCCTCCTGAAAACTATCTTACATGACCCACTTAAATTGTCCTACATGGGGATTCTCTTGTGGGTTGTACCCTTGAAAATCTTAAAATTTATTACAAACAGCTTCATGAAATTTCACTTACATGGGTGACTTCCAAATATCTTATATGGAAATTCTCCAACCTCTAGTACAAAACAAAACAAAGAATTTATCACCACAAATTTAAAAATAAAGTGGAACCCTTATCAAATTAATTATGAAATTGAACACTTAAATAAATAATAATTAAAATTGTCTAGAAGATATTATTTAAAATAAAACTCGTAAAAATTGGACATCAAAAAAACATAATCTAAATTACTTCAAAAATGGATTTCAATTAACACATTAAGAGTGGAAAAAATTAATCCAATAAGAGATATTCAAAATCAAACATGGAACATTATAAATGACAATTTCAAAATCCATAGACACAAAAACATTACTAAAAATTTTATTTTAAACTATATTTTCACAAAACCAACTAGAAAATTGGTTCTTGAGATATATAAAAATTAAAACACATATCCTTGAACATTCAAAGCACCATTTTCACCAATATTTGACCAATTATTCAATGAATTGTATTTTCCATCACAAAATGATAAAGTTCCATTTATTAATCTATTAAGCACTTTTCAGGAACACTCTTTTAAAAATTTCATTGGAATTATGTGGAAAAAGTTATTAAAACAGCGCCACATCACTGGCCCAATTTTAACCATCAAAAATTACAATATCCCCAATAAATATTGAGTCATATACATTCAATGGACCTTTTAGGTTTATAGATTTAGAGAGTTGTGAAATAATTTTAACTAATAAAGATCGTGTCTTTTTCATCAAATGGGAACTTTTTCCACTATATAAGAAAATTATTAATCCATAATAAGTCTTCAAAATGTCTCACAAAATTATCCACACATGCTACTCATCTAGACATACCATGTGTAATAATTTTTTTCATAACCTATAGAAGTTGAAACATAAGAAGGGTGATATTAGACTCTCGATAAGTGTTAATGTATATCAAAAGATGTCAAGGAATGAACTTGGCATGAATAATATGGTCGAAAACAAATGATAATTAAATAATACCATATAACAGATCACATGAGCTTGAAACAAATACAAGGTTAACAATATAAATAAACACATGGAAAACAATAACTGGATTCATGGTGATGGAATGCATAATGTTTGGCATCTTGATCTTTACCATTATGTCCTTATCCATGACATTATTCTTGCCATCAAGGTCACAACCAAGACATCATTCTTATAATCAAGGTTATAACCAAGACATCATGCTTGCATTGGGTAGGCATACACCAAATACCCAGACATTTTGTCTCATGAGACCAACTAATGTATCTATGAGGTATATAATACTAAGCCTCACCCATCACTTCCTTAAGTCCAATGCATTCACCATATGAAAGATATGAATATCAATACAATTCATAATCAACTTACCTTAGTAATCCAATGCATTAACCATTTTTATTGATATACAAATACACAGAATTTAAATACTTTTCTAGTCAATAAATGAACATAAATCGTCCAGGGAAAGAAGGCAAGTCACTACGAATATTTCGACTATTTGCGACGGTCCGTCACAAATACCTTCCGCGTGTCGTGCGCGCATAAACGTGGGAAGAGTATTTGCGATGGGGATTTCCCTCCTCGCAAATACTATCTTTTACCATCGCCTCAATTAATAATTGTTAAACTATTTGCAATGGGTCCCATTGTAAATAGTTTGTCGGTAGGATAGTATTTTTGACGGGACACCCGTCGCTAATGATATAACCTATATATACTCCCCCCCCCCCCGAATTTTTTTCATTCAAAGATTTTCTAAACTTCTCTCTCCTATCTACTCTGATATTTTTTTGTTTAAATTTTTTAGAGTTTGAAACGTTACAAGGGATCAACTTTCAAGTTTTACATATGCCAAAGGATTCAATTTCAAGGTATTTATTTATTTTTATTTAATTTATCTTATTTAATATTAGTAGTAATAATTATTGATTAGCAGTAATTAAAATTAATTAGTTTTTTGCATTAATTTTGTTAGAACTATTTAGTTATAACTTACATTAATGTTTTTAATTAAAATTAAACAGTTTTAATTTTTAGTAATTTATTTTAATTATCTGCAATTTGTAATTATTAGTAATAAATTGATATACATTTATAGAAATTAATGTTAATTAGTGATATTTAGTGATAATTAGTACTAATTAGTAGTAATTAATAATAATTAGTAATAATTAATAATAATTAGTAATAAAATTTTATCATAGTTAGTGGTAATTTATAAAAATTTGTGGTAATTAATAAAAAATAGTTGAAATTGGTAATAATTAGTTGAAATTAGTAATAATTAGTGGTAATTAGTAATAATTGTTGATAATTACTAATAATTAGTAAATAATTATATAAATTAGTAATGGATTGTTACAAACTAATAAAAATTAATAAAAATTAGTGTTGATTAGTAAAAATTAGTAATAATTAGTATAAACAATAATTAGTAATAATTAGTATTAATTAGTGTAAGTAGTAATTAGTTAAAAGTAGTAATAATTATAAAAAAATAATAATTACAAAAAATAGTAATAATTACAAAAAAAATAGTGATAATAAAAAAATAGTGATAATTACAAAAAAATAGTAATAATTACAAAAAATTGGTAATAATTATAAACAATTAGAAATAACTACAAAAAATTAGTAATAATTACAAAAAATTAGAAATAATTAAAAAAATAGAAATAATTACAAAAAATTAGTAATAATTACAAAAAAATAGGAATAATTATGAAAAATTGGGAAAAATAGCAATAATGAGCTAATAATTACAAAAAAAAGGAATAATAATAAAAAATAGTAATAATTGCAAAAAAATAGTAATAATTACAAAAAATAGTAATAATTACAAAAAATAGTAATAATTACAAAAAATTAATAATAATTAGCAATAATTAGCAGTAATTGGGAATAATTAGCAGTATTTAGGAATAATTGGCAGTAATTAGGAATAATTAGCAGTAATTAGTAATAATTAGCGGTCATTAATAATAATTACCGGTAATTAGCAATAATTAGAACTAATTAGTAATAATTATCAATAATTAGCTAATAATTAGAATAAATTAGTAATAGTTACAAAAAAAGTAATAATTAGGAAAGAATATTAATAATTAGCAAACAATATTAATAATTTGCAATAATTAGTAATAATTAGAAATAATTGGTAACAATTACCAATAATTTGCTAATAATTTCAAATAATTAGTAATAATTTTAAAAAAATAGGTAATGATTTCAAAAAATTAGTAATAATTTCAAAAAAAATAGTAACAATTTGAAAAAAATAGTCATAATTACAAAAAATTAGAAATAATTATTAAAAAATAGTAATAATTACAAAAAATAGGAATAATTAGTAATAATTGGCAATAACTAGCAATAATTGGCAATAATTTCTAATAATTACCAGTAATTATGAACAATTAGAAATAATTACTAATAATTATGATTAATTAGGAATAATTACCAATAATTAGGAATAATTACCGATTATTAGGAATAACTAGCAATAATTAGCAATAATTTGGAATAATTAGCAATCATTATTAATAATTACTAATAACTAGGAATAATTATCTATAATTAGCAAAAAATAGAAATATTTATGAATAATTACCAATAATTAGGAATAATTACCAATAATTAGCAATGATTGCCAATAATTAGCAATAATTAGAGATAATTGGCAATAATTAATAAAAATTAGCAATAATTAGCAATAATTAGGAATAATTAGAAATAATTAGGAATAATTACCAATAATTAGGAATAATTACCAATAATTAGGAATAATGATCAATAATTAATAATAATTAGCAATAATTACCAATAATTAGCAATAATTAATACAAATTAGCAATAATTAATAAAAATTAGAAATAATTAATAAAAAATAGTAATAATTAGTAATAATTATTAATAATTAAAAATAATTATCAATAATTAACAATAATTATTAATATATAGCAATAATTAGGAATAATTAAGAATAATTAGCGATACTTAGCAGTAATTAGAAATAATTACTAATAATTACCAATAATTAGGAATAATTACCAATAATTAGGAATAATTAGCAATAATTACCAATAATTAGGAATAATTGTCAATAATTACCAATAATTAGAAATAATTAGCAATAATTAGTAATAATTATCAATAATTAGCAATATTTAGGAATACTTACTAATAATTAGGAATACTTAAGAATTATTAACATGTTTTTTTATCGTGTTTTTATTATATCAAATTGATCATAAAAACTAATTATTTTATATTTTTTAGAGAAATATGGAACAAGGAAGTCAACAATAGTCATTATTAGATGATCACGCTTGGATTAATCAGTGTAGGAATCCAAACGGTTTTGGTATAAATCATGTATATACTAAAGGTGTTGAAAGTTTTTTATCATTTGCATCATCAAAACCAGAATTTGTTTTAGACGGGACAATTAAGTGTCCATGCAAAAAATGTGTTCTGGGGACGTTTGACACATTTGACAGTGTTGAGGGTCATTAATTACATTTTGGTATTGGAAATGATTATGTTTTTTGGTATCAACATGGTGAACATAGTTCTAGAGAAGATACTAATAATTTGGTTCCAGATCCATCACGGTTTCAAAATTTAGTAAAATTTGTGGCAGGTCCGTCTTTTCAATAAACTGAAACTCCGGATGATATTGATTTTAATCCTGAGTTGGAACAATCTCAATTTTGTGAGTTGATGAGGTCTGCTAAGGATGCCTTATATCATGGTTGCAAAATAAGAAAATTTGAAGCGGTTGTAAATTTTATGGTTATTAAATCAGATAATGGAATGAAAAATGGTTGTTTTGATCAGATATTCTCTTTGGTTAAAACACGGTTACTTGAAGAAAATTTGTTGCCTAAAAAATTATGAGATCAAGAGGCTGGTTCGTAATCTGGGTCTTGGTTATCAGAAGATTAATGCATGTTTAAATGATTGCATATTATATTATGGTGAAAATGATTCATTGGATAGTTTTCTTATATGTGGAAAATCGAGGTATAAAGAGACTCAACTTGGGAGGTCTATATTTATTCCTATAAAACCATTGAGTTATTTCCCGCTTACACTCAGGTTGTAGTGTTTATTTATGTCTCAGAACATGGTATCATTGATGTCATGGCACAAAACCAATATTTCAACCAGTAAAAGCTTAAATAATCCCTATAATGGTGATTTATGTAAACATTTTGACCAATTACATCTATCTTTTTATTTAGAAGCCTGAAACATGCGATTGGGTCTTTCTACTGATGGTTTCTATCCATTTATTTCTTATTGTAGTCAATATTCTTGTCGATCTGTCTTTATAACTCCATGAAATTTGCCTCCTTAGATATTGATGATGGAGTCATATATATTTTTGATCTTATTTATTTCAAGACATCCAAAAAATAATATTGATGTTTATTTGAAGTTATTTATAGGTGAGTTAAATTTATTATGGAGTAATGGTGTCAGTGCATATGATGTTGTTGCGAAACAAAATTTCCTACTAAAATCTACATTGATGTGGACAATTACTAACTTTCGAGAATATGGAATATTAACTGGATGAAGTACACATGGTCCAAAACCATGTCCGTGCTGTATGAGAGACAACAAATCATTTATTCTCATCAATGGAAGAAAAACTTGTTTTTTGACTTTCATCATAGATTCCTTCCAACCGGTCATCCTTTTCGGAGGAACATATATCATTTCTAAAAATGCAAAATTGAAAGTGATGGAGATCCAACAATGATCTCAGGTATGAATTTAAAATCATTTGTCTCTTCATTACCTCCCATTAAATTTGGACCAACTATAAACCAATAGAAAATTGATGGCTTCAAGAAAGAATACAATTGGATAAAATGGAGTATTTTTGGGGATTTTCCAAATTGAACTGATTTGTTGGTCCATCACATGTTAGATGTCATACATATTGAAAATAACAATTTTGATAATATATTTTATATAGTTTTGGATTCACCGGGTAAGATCAAAGATAATGTAAAGGCATGATTAGATCTTACCCAATTTTGCAGGCGACCAGAACTTAAACTGTTTAAAAATGTTAGATCACATAAGTTAATCAAGAAAAAAGCATCTTATACAATTTCCAAAGAAAATAGGTTATTATTTTGTCATTAGATTGCAGATTTGAGACTTCTAGATGGTTATGTTTCCAATTTGGCCAGATGTGTCAAAAATTGTCATATTATCGAATTAAAAAGTCATGACGATCATGTTATAATGGAAGGACTTCTACTGATTGGATTAAGAGGTTTTTTGAATTCTATGATTTTAGATGTTCCAATAGACATATCATATTTTTTATGAGATATTTTTTCGGTGACAATAGACTACGAGGCACTAATTAGACTACAAGAATATGTTCTTTTAATTTTATGTAATCAATTTATTCATTTTTATCAATAATTATTTAATAATAAAAAATTTAATATTTTTTTAATAAACTCATTTTTGTTTATTTAATTATTTCATTTTATTTCGGACCTTTATCGGTGCTAAAAATCATTGATAAAGGATCTCTTTATTAGTGCTAAAATAAAGCACTGATAAAGGGTATCTTTTATCAACATCAAAATAAAGCAGTGATAAATGGTGCCTTTTATTAGTGATAATTAAAAGAACTGATAAATGTTACCCTTTATCGGCCCTAAAAATTGATGATAAAGGATACCTTTTATCAGTGCTAAAAAAGCGATGATAAAAGGTATCCTTTATCGGTGCTTTTTTCTAGCACTGATAAAATCCAACACTATTAAAGACCTGTTTTGCAGTAGTGATCATTGAAGTATAAAATTTAAAATGGAACATTAAATACCATGAATAATGATAGAATCATGATATAAAATATCAATGGGGAAATAAATACACTATATAATAGAAAACATGGTGTATAAGATAATCATGTCTTAAGGAATTGAGATTTGAGACAAAGAACTCTTACAAGTAACATAATCATTGAGGTAAGGATCATTTGATAATAACTTAATAAGGAAGAATTGTAAAACCTTAAAAAAATAAGGAAGAAATACAATACAAAGTATTAATTGGGTATAATAAATCAAACTTGGAATAGTAGAGTTCAATAAGAAATTTTTAAACTCAATAGAAGAAAATTGAGTTAGCACAAACCCTTTTCTTAATTCATGACTTCCACTAAAACGCTTGAATATCCAGTATAACAAAAATAAATATCTTAATCATATATTTTGTAACCTTATTTATATCTATAATTTTTTATAAACTTCATTTATAAGTATTCACTACATGTATATTAGTTAGTTATTATCTATTTTCAATATTAGGTGTGAATTATCTTGATCATTTTGAAATAGTTTTGTAAAAGTGGTAGTGTTATTTATTCTTCTCCCAAATTTCATCATTACTATATAATTTAAGGTATTTGAATATAAAACTTATATTTATTTATAAATCTCTTATCACATTCCATTAGTGTTTTAGTTATGTTGTGTGAAAATGGAATCGGTGTCAGCTTATTTCAATAATTTTAGCGATCAAAGATGATATTTTAATAATAAGTTAAATACTTAATATAACTTTTCTGGAACCATAAAACAATCATGTTTTTATTATAGAATTATAATAATATTAGTATTTAAGTTGTCATATCCATCCATGATAGAGTTCTATAGCATTGTTCAAGTGGGTGGTTATGTC
The DNA here is from genome assembly GCA_963277665.1 of Viscum album. Lineage (NCBI taxonomy): Eukaryota > Viridiplantae > Streptophyta > Magnoliopsida > Santalales > Viscaceae > Viscum > Viscum album. The sequence goes on along the minus strand of OY728151.1, from coordinate 1,505,617,109 downwards.
AACCCAAACATGAACATACCATAATTCGATTGGTGTGTATGGTTAAGAAATTGTTTATTTTGAAATAATATCATTATAACAGGGAAATGATGATATTATTTATATTTATTTAAGTTTTTTAATAATATTTTAAGTGGTTTAGATCAAGAAATAAAATCAAGGAGAAAAATTGTTACTTTGTGGAGGTGGTAATGCGCGCAATGCACGGTTAGTGTTTTCATTTCCCAATGAATGAGAGGAAATGAAGGTGAATTATAATTTGTTTATTTGTATTAATAATTATATTATATATTTAAATTTTATTTTTCAATTCCATCCTTATAACCAGCAAAGATAGGTGGGGGTGAAAAACCGAAGATGTTGATTCGTGGAGGCGGTAGTTCGTACAGCACATGATCAACGTTTTTTGTTTTTCTAACCAGATGGAAAGGAATAAATAAGATTTTTTTCATTAATAAAATAAAACTTCATTATACTAATTATACTGAGGTAATTATATAACTATGGTTATTATAAGTTTGGAAGGTAAAGAAAAAAAAAGAAAAATACAAGGATTATGTAATATTCACTTTGGGATCTTGAACATTCTCTAAAATGTATCCTTGGAAATGTAGGGTTTAGGTTAACTAATTGAGATTAGAGATGTAATAAATTGAGATAGGATTCTAGGAGGAGTAAAATGGAAGATTTTTAGGAATAAATTATAAGGAATGAGAGTGTCATGAAGGGGTGGAAGTGTCCACTTTTATAAGTGAAGAAAATGGTACTTTTGTGAACACCCATTATTTTTCAATAGTGGAACGACACTATTCAATGGTCAGTGGTTCCAAAAGTGAGAAATAATGGATTGTGGGATGATTTTGAGTATATAAAGCCTCAACCAAGTATTTCCAAGAATTTTTTAAACATGTTGTAAGTCATTTGCTCTTATATTTTTACTTTTACTCCTTTTTATTTTTATCCGGGGTAACTAGTTTTTACCCAAGTAATTTATGTTTTACTAAACATATGGAATAACCCCTCCTACCAAATTTGGGTGTCCTAAACCTAAATTTAATATCTATTTAATCTAATTCAATATATAATTTAGAGAAAATTAACTTTAAAATTGAACCATTTTATATATAGAAAAATTGTTTTCTATGGAAAAAACATGTTTTAATCATTATGCATTTTTAATATTTTTTATCATTGATTATCAATTAAATGTGTGTTAATATAATCATATATGTGTTTAAAAAATCATATTAAATTCATGATTTAAAATAGATCAATTTAATTTATTAGATAAAAATTACACAACATTAATAATACAATTCTTTAAAAATAACAATTTTACCATTATCATGGTCATTAACTTTAATCTTTGTCACGACCCGTCCCCTGGGTCCTGTGCCAACTTTTCCCCTGGTGCCCATGTTGTGACTACCCCAATCCCTCCTTCCATAGGCCAGTGGATGGAGACTAGCACCGAGAGGCGCATCCCCTAAAACGGGAAAGCATTGTCTTTAAACCTACATAAACACACTGTCTGAGAACACAACAGGAAGAAACTGTGAAGTAAACTGTTGTAGTAAAAGAGTGTTGAAAGAAAAATGTGTCGGAATACAATCCCAACAAGAAAAGTACACGTATAACTAAAAGGTGCAACATAACTGAAAAAGGTGGAAACAACTCCTGGGTCGTCCTCTGAGGATCCTACCTGAAAGGTAGGTACAGCTCACGAATAGTAGTCCCTGTGTCACATCATGCCAAATGGTCCACCTATGAGCACTGCCCAATCTGGGCTCCCTCAGCCTTGATCAATGTTGTAAGTCGTCTTCACAAGACACAACAAGGTGCGGGCATAGCCCATATAGGGGTGAGTATAACAACACCCAGTAGGGACCCCGATACATCGTAGGTATCCTAGAACTCCACAAAGGAAAACAAAAACGCATGAACTCAATCACAAAGCACAAGGCAATAGACACGAATTAATTAGAGTCTCAGCTCAAACCATGTATACAACTCAGAGAAACAGGATTATGATGTTGACCCACATAGGATCGCTATGAAAGTTGATTTCCAGCCATGAGATTCTCTAGGGATAGTAACAAGTTACATCCCCAATCACAATGTCGAACACCTCAGCTACTGGAGAACCCCTAATCTATCGAGAACAGTGTGCATGTCAGGTCACACAAAGATGCTTCTCACTAACCTTGAACTACTGAGGTACTCCTCCCCATCACGTACCATGGGTCTGTCGGGTCACACAGAACCTCCCTCCCCCATTGTGACCTACTGAGGTACTCTTCCCCATCGCGTATCATGGCTTTCGAGTCACTCCGAGTCGAAAAGTCAGCAGTTGTCAAGTATCATCCAGTCACAGGGTTCCGTTCGTAGTTCACTTGGGAGAACTGCTCCCCAATCCATCAGTCATATTTCAAATAGCATAAAGTCTCACAAAAAGTTAACCCGATGATATGTCGCTTCATAAGAGTTCCAACGCAATAGATAGTGCGTCAACTGGATGTCCGGTCTGTGCATTATTGGAATTCCAGTGCCGAGGGCTCGGTTGGATTCAGATACGATCCAACCCGGCCATACTCCATGTTTCTCCAAAACTGTCATGAAGTAATTCAAAAGGACCATCTCGCTCCAAGGATTCCAATTCCGTAGATAGTTCATCAAACGGACGTCCGGTTCTCAAGTTAAGGCCATTTTAGTGTTCCTGGGTAGTACTGGGTCCAGGTCTGGTCCGCCTCGGTCGGACCGGCCCGACCTGGTTCGGCATGGGCCGAACAACGTCGACCTGGGTTAACCTGACCTGACTCAGGTCCGACCCGACTCAAGTCAATCCAGTACGCTGGGCCCGGCCTGAACCGGCTGGGCCGCGGTTCGGTCCGCTGGACCGACCCGGTGGTGCCACCAGCCTAGCGGTGCGGGTCGCCAGGGATACCCAGATGTGACGCGTTCGAGTAGGGTTGACGTGGCCTGGGGCCACATCAGCAGGTCAACCCTCTATGGTTGACCCAACGCAGCGCCATGTGGCATCGCGGGTCCTCTACGCCGTGACCAATGGGTCACGGCTCTACCGCCGGGCGTGCCAGTGGCGTGTGCCCCATCCACCGATCACTGGTCGAATCGGCGGCCCCCTGCTCCTGTCGCAACCGTCGCAGGCCGTGGACATGCTGTCGCGTGGGCACACCACCGGGGGCGTGCCCCCACTCCACTCCGTCGGTTCTATCACGGCCAGCCGGCGTGTCGGCCGCCTTCCTCCGGTCACCGCGGTTGACGATCCATGACCCTCCTTATTCATTAGCAGCACGTGACGGCGTGCCTCTCCTCCTCCGTGGCCGGCCAATGTCGGCCGCTCTGGCGACCACCATGGCTTTGTGCCACAACCTCCTCTTGCAGTGTGTGTCGACACGCTTTCCACTACATAGCTGGTCGGTGTCGTCGTGCCATCGGTTTTCTATGGAGGCACAAGGATGTAACAAATATAGCGGAGGGTTCGGGCTTGGTTCATTAGGTTTGTGCCCTCCGCATTAGCTCATAACACGTGGGGGTTAAGGGTTTAATAGCAATTGAATTAAACAACAAGATAAACCCCACAAGATTCCCCACAACAACCTCTCACAAAGATGAATGAATCACGGGTCAACCCTTTAGTCGGTTGACCTGCATTCTTTGTTTTATTTCAAGAATGGGGAAGAGAAAATTCATTTAGAATCAAAAACAAATAAACCCCCTACCTCGAATCATCGGAGAAACATCTTCACTTGAAGGTGGATCGTGTTCTTAGTTCCTGCAACTGGTTCCCAGGGACGCCACTACAATTTTAACCCAAATCATCATTAAAGTAGTAAAAATTAGTTATTTAATTTTATTATCTAACACTAGTGCAGTAAGTAAGGTTCAAACCAATATAGAAGGAAAAATGTGTATATTTGTAACCAAATAAAGCAACAAAACACTCAAGAAAACTTAATAAGATAGAAATCAATTACTAGTGAGAAAATAAGTGTAAATTATGAATGCATTTGTAATTGGTGACTGAAAAATGAACAATCATATTGATGGTAAGCAAAAAAATGTTTCATTAGATAGGGAACTAGATTTTTTAGTTTTGATAATATTTTCTTTCGTTCATGCTTTCCAAAATTCATTAGAACTGAAAGAAATGAGGATAACTAAGATAGTCAATTGGTCAATCTATTTCTAATCCAATTTAATAGTTTCTCAACTAAAAACTCACTCATCCATAAAATAATGAAATCATAAATCACTATAATTAATTTCCCAATGATCATAATGTGATTCTCTCGAATTTGATTAAAATTGGTTTAATAGTTTTTGACTTAATTCTATTGAGTTAATTCTCATTATTACAAGATGATTTGAAGATGAACTGTCTAAGAAATGATGATATAGAATTCATCTAGAAAAAGAAAGCATGAACTAAGTAGAAATTATTACCAGTATAATCAATTTCACAAAAGAATGTTTAGCTAGACATCATTTTCAGATTAACAAATATAGTTAATTCCATTAAAAATAGAAATAATAACAAAGAAGGTAGGAATATAATATTCTCTATTGAAAAACTTCACCTTCAACTCTAGCTATTTTTTCCTACATCATGCTCTGATCGTATTGTTATCTCTCACTGCATAAGCCTCTTGATTCCCAAATCATTATTCTTTAAAATTACCCTCTCTTCCACAACAATGTGTATGACGTGGAGGTGTAGTTCGTTGAGTTTCCATTGTGCTTGGTTTTTCTTCATCCATTCCCCAAAATACAAAAGGAAATAGTAGCGATGTTCAATACTATTTAGCATGAAAATTTTCCTAAATTCATTGTGGTCAATTTGAGATATCTTCTCAGTACATTAAACCCAAATTTTCATTTTATGGTGAGTTTGGAACTAGGTGAAACCACAAGATTCATTCGAGTTCAATGAAAAATTCACAACAATCAAAAATATTTGAAAAAATCATTTAAAACAATCATACAATTTTCTCTTGACATTCGATCTTCCATGTAAAACAATCTTTGACTGAGATTGGTTTTTCATTCCATGGCATGGATCCTATTTTAGTCGAGTTAGGGCATGGTTTGTATGAAGAAATTAGATTGGATCCAACTTCACCACCACAAATGAAGGCTTTGACCCTCCCCCATGATTTATATTATTTTGGTCAAGCATAGAATAGAATAAATTGTCTTACAAATGGGGTTGTCGACAATTATCTCATGTGAAGATGTGAAAAAAATCATACAACCTCCCTCCTGAAAACTATCTTACATGACCCACTTAAATTGTCCTACATGGGGATTCTCTTGTGGGTTGTACCCTTGAAAATCTTAAAATTTATTACAAACACCTTCATGAAATTTCACTTACATGGGTGACTTCAAATTATCTTATGGGGAAATTCTCCTACCTCTAGTACAAAACAAAAAAAAAGAATTTATCACCACAAATTTAAAAATAAAGTGGAACCCTTATCAAATTAATTAAGAAATTTAACACTTCAATAAATAATAATTAAAATTTTCTAGAATAAATTATTTAAAATAAAACTCGTAAAAATTGGACATCAAAAAAACATAATCTAAATTACTTCAAAAATGGATTTCAATTAACACCTTAAGAGTTGAAAAAATTAATCCAATAAGAGATATTCAAAATCAAACATGGAACATCATAAATGAAAATTTCAAAATCCATAGACACAAAAACATTACTAAAAATTTTATTTTAGACTATATTTTCACAAAACCTACTAGAAAATTGGTTCTTGAGATATATAAAAATTAAAACACATATCCTTGAACATTCAAAGCACCATTTTCACCAATATTTGACCAATTATTCAATGAATTGTATTTTCCATCACAAAATGATAAAGTTCCATTTATTAATCTATTAAGAACTTTTCAGGAACACTCTTCTAAAAATTTCATTGGAATTATGTGGAAAAAGGTATTAAAACAGCGCCACATCACTGGCCCAATTTTAACCATCAAAAATTACAATATCCCCAATAAATATTGAGTCATATACATTCAATGGACCTTTTAGGTTTATAGATTTAGAGAGTTGTGAAATAATTTTAACTAATAAAGATCAAGTCTTTTTCATCAAGTGGTAACTTTTTCCACTATATAAGAAAATGATTAATCCATAATAAGTCTTCAAAATCTCTCACAAAATTATCCACACATGCTACTCATCTAGACATACCATGTGTAATAATTTTTTTCATAACCTATAGAAGTTGAAACATAAGAAGGGTGATATCAGACTCTCGATAAGTGTTAATGTATATCAAAAGATGTCAAGGAATGAACTTGGCATGAATAATATGGTCGAAAAAAATGATAATTAAATAATACCATATAACCGATCACATGAGCTTGAAACAAATACAAGGTTAACAATATAAATAAACACATGGAAAACAATAACTGAATTCATGGTGATAGAATGCATAATGTTTGGCATCTTGATATTTACCATTATGTCCTTATCCATGACATTATTCTTTCCATCAAGGTCACAACCAAGACATCATTCTTATAATCAAGGTTATAACCAAGACATCATGCTTGCATTGGGTAGGCATACACCAAATACCTAGACATTTTGTCTCATGAGACCAACTAATGTATCTATGAGGTATATAATACTAAGCCTCGCCCATCACATCCTTAAGTCCAATGCATTCACCATATGAAAGATATGAATATCAATACAATTCATAATCAACTTACCTTAGTAATCCAATGCCTTAACCATTTTTATTGATATACAAATATACAGAATTTAAATACTTTTCTAGTCAATAAATGAACATAAATCGTCCAGGGAAAGAAGGCAAGTCACTACGAAAATTTCGACTATTTGCGACGGTCCGTCACAAATACCTTTCGCGTGTCGTGCGCGCATAAACGTGGGAAGAGTATTTGCGATGGGGATTTCCCTCCTCGCAAATACTATCTTTTACCATCGCCTCAATTAATAATTGTTAAACTATTTGCGATGGGTCCCATCGTAAATAGTTTGTCGGTGGGATAGTATTTTTGACGGGACACCCGTCGCTAATGATATAACCTATATATACTCCCCCCCCCCCGAATTTTTTTCATTCAAATATTTTCTAAACTTCTCTCGTCCTATCTACTCTGATATTTTTTTGTTTAAATTTTTTAGAGTTTGAAACGTTACAAGGGATCAACTTTCAAGTTTTACATATGCCAAAGGATTCAATTTCAAGGTATTTATTTATTTTTATTTAATTTATCTTATTTAATATTAGTAGTAATAATTATTGATTAGCGGTAATTAAAATTAATTAGTTTTTTGCATTAATTTTGTTAGAACTATTTAGTTATAACTTACATTAATGTTTTTAATTAAAATTAAACAGTTTTAATTTGCAATAATTTATTTTAATTATCTGTAATTTTTAATTATTAGTAATAAATTGATATACATTTATAGAAATTAATTTTAATTAGTGATAGTTAGTGATAATTAGTACTATTTAGTAGTAATTAATAATAATTAGTAATAATTAATAATAATTAGTAATAAAATTTTATCATAGTTAGTGGTAATTTATAAAAATTTGTGGTAATTAATAAAAAATAGTTGAAATTGGTAATAATTAGTTGAAATTAGTAATAATTAGTGGTAATTAGTAATAATTATTGATAATTACTAATAATTAGTAAAGAATTATATAAATTAGTAATAGATTGTTACAAACTAATAAAAATTAATAAAAATTAGTGTTGATTAGTAAAAATTAGTAATAATTAGTATAAACAATAATTAGTAATAATTAGTATTAATTAGTGTAAGTAGTAATTAGTTAAAAGTAGTAATAATTATAAAAAAATATTAATTACAAAAAATATTAATAATTACAAAAAAATAGTGATAATAAAAAAATAGTAATAATTACAAAAAATAGTAATAATTACAAAAAATTGGTAATAATTATAAAAAATTAGTAATAACTACAAAAAATTAGTAATAATTACAAAAAATTAGCAATAATTACAAAAAATTAGTAATAATTACAAAAAAAATAGGAATAATTATGAAAAATTGGGAAAAATAACAATAATTAGCTAATAATTACAAAAAAAGGAATAATCATAAAAAATAGTAATAATTGCAAAAAATTAGTAATAATTACAAAAAATAGTAATAATTACAAAAAATAGTAATAATTACAAAAAAATTAATAATAATTTTCAATAATTAGCAGTAATTAGGAATAATTAGCAGTATTTAGGAATAATTGGCAGTAATTAGGAATAATTAGCAGTAATTAGTAATAATTAGCTGTAATTAATAATAATTAGCAGTAATTAGCAATAATTAGAACTAATTAGTAATAATTAGCAATAATTAGCTAATAATTAGAATAAATTAGTAATAGTTACAAAAAAAAGTAATAATTAGGGAAGAATATTCATAATTAGCAAACAATATTAATAATTTGCAATAATTAGAAATAATTAGAAATAATTGGTAACAATTACCAATAATTTGCTAATAATTTCAAATAATTAGTAATAATTTCAAAATAAATGGTAATGATTTCAAAAAATTAGTAATAATTTCAAAAAAAATAGTAACAATTTCAAAAAAATAGTCATAATTACAATAAATTAGAAATAATTATTAAAAAATAGTAATAATTACAAAAAATAGGAATAATTAGTAATAATTGGCAATAACTAGCAATAATTGGCAATAATTTCTAATAATTACCAGTAATTATGACCAATTAGAAATAATTACTAATAATAATTACCATTAATTAGGAATAATTACCAATAATTAGGAATAATTACCGATTATTAGGAATAACTAGCAATAATTAGCAATAATTTGGAATAATTATCAATCATTATTAATAATTACTAATAACTAGGAATAATTACCAATAATTAGCAAAAAAAAGAAATATTTATGCATAATTACCAATAATTAGGAATAATTACCAATAATTAGCAATGATTACCAATAATTAGCAATAATTAGAGATAATTGGAAATAATTAATAAAAATTAGCAATAATTAGCAATAATTAGGAATAATTAGCAATAATTAGGAATAATTACCAATAATTAGGAATAATTACCAATAATTATGAATAATGATCAATAATTATGAATAATTAGCAATAATTAGCAATAATTACCAATAATTACCAATAATTAGCAATAATTAATACAAATTAGCAATAATTAATAAAAATTAGAAATAATTAATAAAAAATAGTAATAATAAGTAATAATTAGAAATAATTAGTAATAATTATTAATAATTAACAATAATTAACAATAATTAACAATAATTATTAATATATAGCAATAATTAGGAATAATTAGGAATAATTAGCGATAATTAGTGATAATTAGTACTAATTAGAAATAATTACTAATAATTACCAATAATTAGGAATAATAACCAATAATTAGGAATAATTAGCAATAATTACCAATAATTAGGAATAATTATCAATAATTACCAATAATTAGAAATAATTATCAATAATTAGTAATAATTATCAATAATTAGCAATATTTAGGAATACTTACTAATAATTAGGAATACTTAAAAATTATTAACATGTTTTTTTATCGTGTTTTTATTAGATCAAATTGATCATAAAAACTAATTATTTTATATTTTTTAGAGAAATATGGAATAAGGAAGTCAACAATAGTCATTATTAGATGATCACGCTTGGATTAATCAGTGTAGGAATCCAAACGGTTTTGGTATAAATCATGTATATACTAAAGGTGTTGAAAGTTTTTTATCATTTACATCATCAAAACCAGAATTTGTTTTAGACGGGACAATTAAGTGTCCATGCAAAAAATGTGTTCTGGGGACGTTTGACACATTTGACAGTGTTGAGGGTCATTAATTACATTTTGGTATTGGAAATGATTATGTTTTTTGGTATCAACATGGTGAACATAGTTCTAGAGAAGATACTAATAATTTGGTTCCAGATCCATCACGGTTTCAAAATTTAGTAAAATTTGTGGCAGGTCCGTCTTTTCAATAAACTGAAACTCCAGATGATATTGATTTTACTCCTGAGTTGGAACCATCTCAATTTTGTGAGTTGATGAGGTCTGCTAAGGATGACTTATATCATGGTTGAAAAATAAGAAAATTTGAAGCGGTTGTAAATTTTATGGTTATTAAATCAGATAATGGAATGAAAAATGGTTGTTTTGATCAGATATTCTCTTTGGTTAAAACACGGTTACTTGAAGGAAATGTGTTTCCTAAAAAAATAATGAGAGTAAGAGGTTGGTTCGTAATCTGGGTCTTGGTTATCAGAAGATTAATGCATGTTTAAATGATTGCATCTTATATTATGGTGAAAATGATTCATTGGATAGTTTTATTATATGTGGACAATCGAAGTATAAATAGACTCAACTTGGGAGGTCTATATTTATTCCTATAAAACAGTTGAGGTATTTCCCGCTTACACTCAGGTTGTAGTGTTTATTTATGTCTCAGAACATGGTATCATTGATGTCATGGCACAAAACCAATATTTCAACCAGTAAAAGATTAAATAATCCCTATAATGGTGAATTATGTAAAAATTTTGACCAAGTACATCTGTCTTTTTATTTAGAATCCTGAAACATGCGATTGGGTCTTTCTACTGATGGTTTCTATCCATTTATTTCTTATTGTAGTCAATATTCTTGTCGGTCTGTCTTTATAACTCCAGGCAATTTACCTCCTTGGATATTGATGATGGAGTCGTATATATTTTTGACCTTATTTATTTCAAGACATCCAAAAAAGAATATAGATGTTTATTTGAAGTTATTGATAGATGAGTTAAATTTATTATGGAGTAATGGTGTTAGTGCATATGATGTTGTTGCGAAACAAAATTTCCTACAAAAATCTACATTAATGTGGACAATTACTAACTTCTGAGAATATGGAATATGAACTGGATGAAGTACACATGGTCCAAAACCATGTCCGTGTTATATGAGAGACAACAAAGCATTTATTCTCGTCAATGGAAGAAACACTTTTTTTTTGACTTTCATCATAGATTCCTTCCAACCGGTCATCCTTTTCGGAGGAACATATATCATTTCAAAAAATGCACAATTGAAAGTGATGGACATCCAATAATGATCTCAGGTATGAATTTAAAATCATTTGTCTCTTCATTACCTCCCATTAAATTTGGACCAACTATAAACCAATAGAAAATTTATGGCTTCAGGAAAGAATACAATTGGATAAAATGGAATATTTTTGGGGATTTTCCAAATTGAACTGATTTGTTGGTCCATCACATGTTAGATGTCATACATATTGAAAATAACTATTTTGATAATATATTTTATATAGTTTTGGATTCACCAGGTAAGATCAAAGATAATGTAAAGGCATGATTAGATCTTACCCAATTTTGCAGGCGACCAGAACTTAAACTGTTTAAAAATGTTAGATCACATAAGTTAATCAAGACAAAAGAATCTTATACAATTTCTAATGAATATAGGTTATTATTTTGTCATTAGATTGCAGATTTGAGACTTCCAGATGGTTGTGTTTCCAATTTGTCCAGATGTGTCAAAAATGGTCATATTATCAAATTAAAAAGTCATGACTATCATGTTATAATGGAAAGACTTCAACCGATTGGATTAAGAGGTTTTTTGAATTCTATGATTTGAGATGTTCCAATAGACATATCATATTTTTTATGAGATATTTTTTCGGTGACAATAGACTACGAGGCACTAAGTAGACTACAAGAAGATGTTCTTTTAATTTTATGTAATCAATTTATTCATTTTTATTAATAATTATTTAATAATAAAAAAATTAATATTTTTTTAATAAAATCATTTTTATTTATTTAATTATTTCATTTTATTTTGTACCTTTATCGGTGCTAAAAATCATTGATAAAGGATCTCTTTATCAGTGCTAAAATAAAGCACTGATAAAGGGTATCTTTTATCAACATCAAAATAAAGCAGTGATAAATGGTGCCTTTTATCAGTGATAATTAAAAGAACTGATAAATGTTACCCTTTATCAGCCCTAAAAATTGATGATAAAGGATACCTTTTATCAGTGCTAAAAAAGCGATGATAAAAGGTATCGTTTATCAGTGCTTTTTTCTAGCACTGATAAAATCCAACACTATTAAAGACCTATTTTGTAGTAGTGCTCATTGAAGTATAAAATTTAAAATGGAATATTAAATACCATGAATAATGATAGAATCATGATATAAAATATCAATGGGGAAATAAATACACTATATAATAGAAAACATGGTGTATAAGATAATCATGTCTCAAGGAATTGAGATTTGAGACAAAGAACTCTTACAAGTAACATAATCATTGAGGTAAGGATCATTTGATAATAACGTAATAAGGAAGAATTGTAAAACCTTAAAAAATAAAGATGAAATACAATACAAAGTATTCATTGGGTATAATAAATCAAACTTGGAATAATAGAGTTCAATAAGAAATTTTTAAACTCAATAGAAGAAAATTGAGTTAGCACAAACCCTTTTCTTAATTCATGACTTCCACTAAAACGATTGAATATCCTGTATAACAAAAATAACTATCTTAATTAGCTATTTTGGAACCTTATTCATATCTATAATTTTTTATAAACTTCATTTATAAGTATTCACTACATGTATATTAGTTAGTTATTATCTATTTTCAATATTAGGTGTGAATTATCTTGATCATTTTGAAATAGTTTTGTAATAGTGGTAGTGTTATTTATTCTTCTCCCAAATTTCATCATTACTATATAATTTAAGGTATTTTAATATAAAACTTATATTTATTTATAAATATCTTATCACATTCCATTAGTGTTTTAGTTATGTTGTGTGAAAATGGAATCGGTGTCAGCTTATTTCAATAATTTTAGCAATAAAAGATGATATTTTAATAATAAGTTAAATACTTAATATAACTTTTATGGGACCATAAAACAATCATGTTTTTATTATTGAATTATAATAATATTAGTATTTAAGTTGTCATATCCATCCATGATAGAGTTCTATAGCATTGTTTAAGTGGGTGGTTATGTCAACCCAAACATGAACATACCATAATTCGATGGGTGTGTATGGTTAAGAAATTGTTTATTTTGAAATAATATCATTATAATAGGGAAATAATGATATTATTTATATTTATTTAAGGTTTTTAATAATATTTTAAGTGGTTTAGATCAAGAAATAAAATCAAGGAGAAAAACTGTTACTTTGTGGAGGTGGTAATGCGCACAACGCACGGTTAGTGTTTTCATTTCCCAATGAATGAGAGGAAATGAAGGTGAATTATAATTTTTTATTTGTATTAATAATTATATTATATATTTAAATTTTATTTTTCAATTCCATCCTTATAACCAGCAAATATAGGTGGTGGTGAAAAACCGAAGATGTTGATTCGTGGAGGGGGTAGTCCGCACAACACATGATCAACGTTTTTTGTTTTTCTAACCAGATGGAAAGGAATAAATAAGATTTGTTACATTAATAAAATCAAACTTCATTATACTAATTATAATGAGGTAATTATATAACTATGGTTAGGATATGTTTGGAAGGGAAAGAAAAAAAAAGAAAAAGATAAGGATTAAGTAATATTCACTTTGGGATCTTGAACATTCTCTAAAATGTATCCTTGGAAATGAAGGGTTTAGGCTTACTAATTGAGATTAGAGACATAAGAAATTGAGATAGGTTTATAGGAGGAGTAAAATGGAAGATTTTTAGGAAGGAATTAGAAGGAATGAGAGTGTCATCAAGGGGTGGAAGTGTCCACTTTTAGAAGTGAAGAAAATGGTACTTTTGTGAACACCCATTATTTTTCAGTAGTGGAACGACACTATTCAATGGTCAGTGGTTCCAAAAGTGAGAAATAATGGTTTTTGGGATGATTTTGAGTATATAAAGCCTCAACCAAGTATTTACAAGCATTTTTTAAACATGTTGCAAGTCATTTACTCTTATATTTTTACTTTTACTCCTTTTTGTATTTATCCGGGGTAACTAGTTTTTACCCAAGTAATTTATGTTTTACTAAACATATGGAATAACCCCTCCTACCAAATTTGGGTGTCCTAAACCTAAATTTAATATCTATTTAATCTAATTCAATATATAATTTATAGAAAATTAACTTTAAAATTGAACCGTTTTATATATAGAAAACTGTTTTCTATGGAAAAAAGATGTTTTAATCATTATGAATTTTTAATATTTTTTATCATTGATTATCAATTAAATGTGTGTTAATATAATCATATATGTGTTTAAAAAATCATATTAGATTCATGATTTAAAATATATCAATTTAATTTATTAGATAAAAAGTACACAACATTAATAATACAATTATTTGAAAATAAAAATTTTACCATTATCATGGTCATTAACTTTAATCTTTGTCACGACCCATCCCCCGGGTCCTGTGCCAACTTTTCCCCCGAGGCCCATGTTGTGACTACCCCAAGCCTGCCTTCCATAGGCCAGTGGATGGAGACTAGCACCGAAAGGTGTATCCCCTAAAACGGGAAAGCATTGTCTTTAAACCTACATAAACACATTGTCCGAGAACACAACAGGAAGAAACTGTGAAGTAAACTGTTGTAGTAAAAGAGTGTTGAAAGAAAAATGTGTCGGAATACAATCCCAACAGGAAAAGTACAAGTACAACTAAAAGGTGAAACATAACTGAAAAAGGTGGAAACAACTCCTGGGTCGTCCTCTAAGGATCCTACCTGTAAGGTAGGTACAACTCCCGAACAGTAGTCCTTGTGTCACATCATGCCAAAGGGTCCACCTCTAAGCACTTCCCAATCTGGGCTCCCTCAGCCTCGATCAATGTTGTAAGTCGTCTTGACAAGACACAACAAGGTGCGGGTGTAGCCTATATAGGGGTGAGTATAGCAATACCCAGTAGGGACCCCGATACATCGTAGGTATCCTAGAACTCCACAAAGTAAAACCAAAAAGCATGATCTCAATCACAAAGCACAAGGCAATAGACACGACTTAATTAGAGTCTCAGCTCAAACCATGTATACAACTCAGAGAAATAGTATTATGATGTTGACCCACATAGGATCTCTATGAAAGCTGATTGCCATCCATGATATTCTCTAGGGATAGTAACAAGTAACATCCCCAATCACAATGTCGAACACCTCAGCTATTGGAGAACCCATACTCTATCGAGAATAGTATGCATGTCAGGTCACACAGAGATGCTTCTAACTGACCTTGAACTGCTGAGGTAATCCTCCCCATCACGTACCGTGGGTCTGTCGGGTCACAAAGAACCTCCCTCCCCCATTGTGGCCAACTGAGGTACTCTTCCCTGTCACGTACCGTGGCTGTCGAGTCACTCCGAGTCGAAAAGTCAGCAGTTGTCAAGTCTCATCCAGTCACAGGGTTCCGTTCGTAGTGCACTTGGGAGAACTGCTCCCCAAGCCATCATTCATATTTCAAACAGCACAAAGTCTCACAAATAGTTAACCCGATGATCCGTCGCTTCATAAGGGTTCCAACACAATAGATGGCGCGTCAACCGGATGCCCGGTCTGTGCGTTATTGGCATTTCAATGCCGAGGTCTCGGTTGGATTCAGGTACGATCCAACCCAGCCATACTCCATGTTTCTCCAAAACTGTCATGAAGTAATTCAAAAGGACCGTCTCACTCCAAGGATTCCAATTCCGTAGACAGTTCATCAAACAGACGTCCGGTTCTCAAGTTAAGTCCATTTTAGTGTTCCTAGGCAGTACTAGGTCTGGGTCCAATCTGCCTCTTTCGGACCGGCCCGAACTGGTTCAGCATGGGCCGAACCAAGTCGACCTGGTTTGACCTGACCTGACTCAGGTCCGACCCGACTCAAGTCAATCCAACACGCTCGGTCCGGCCTGAACCGGCTGGGCCGCGGTTCGGTCTGCTGGACCGACCCGGTGGTGCCACCTGCCTAGCGGTGCGGGTCACCAGGGATACCCAGACACGGCGCGTTCGGGTAGGGTTGACGTAGCCTGGGGCCACGTCAGTAGGTCAACCCTCGGTTGACCCAACGCGGCGCCATGTGGAATCACAGGTCCTCTACACCGCGACCAACGGATCACGGCTCTACCGCCGGGCGCGCCATAGGCGTGTGCCCCATCCACCGGCCACTGGTCGAATCGGCGACCCCCTGCTCCTTTCGCAACTGTCGCAGGCCGCGGACATACTGTCGTGTGGGCACACTGCCTAGGGCGTGCCCCCACTCCACTCCATCGGTTCTGTCGCGGCCAGCTGGCGTGTCGGCCGCCTTCCTCCGGTCACCGCGGCTGACGAGCCATGACCCTCCTTATTCCTTAGCAGCGTGCGACGGCGTGCTGCTCCACCTCCGTGGCCGGTCAATTTCGGCCGCTCTGACGACCGCCATGGCTTTGTGCCACAACCTCCTCTTGCAGTGTGTGTCGAAATGCTTTCCACTACATAGTTAGTCGGTGTCGTCATGCCCTCGTTTTTCTATGGAGGCACAAGGATGTAACAAATATAGCGGAGGGTTCGGGCTTGGTTCGTTAGGCGCGCGCCCTCCGCATTATATCGTAACACGTGGGGGTTAAGGGTTTAATAGAAATTGAATTAAACAACAAGATAAACCCCACAAGATTCCCCACAATAACCTCCCACAAAGACGAATGAATCACGGGTCAACCCTTTAGTCAGTTGACCTGTGTTCTTTGTGTTATTTCAAGAATGGGGAAGAGAAAAATCATTTAGAATCAAAAACGAATAAACCCCCTACCTCGAATCATCGGAGAAACATCTTCACTTGAAGGTGGATCATGTTCTTAGTTCCCGCAACTGGTTCCCAGGGACGCCACTATAATTTTAACCCAAATCATCATTAAAGTAGGAAAAATTAGTTATTTAATTTTATTATCTAACACTAGTGCAGTAAGTAAGGTTCAAACCAATATAGAAAAAAAAATGTGTATGTTTGTAACCAAAGAAAGCAACAAAACACTCAAGAAAACATAACAAGATAGAAATCAATTACTAGTGAGAAAATAAGTGTAAATTATGAATGCATTTGGAATTGGTGACTGAAAAATTAACAATCATATTGATGGTAAGAAAAAAAATGTTTCATGAGATAGGGAACTAGATTTTTTAGTTTTGATAATATTTTCTTTCATTCATGCTTTGCAAAATTCATTAGAACTGAAATAAATGAGGATAACTGAGATAGTCAGTTGGTCAATCTATTTCTAATCCAATTTAATAGTTTCT
This sequence comes from Viscum album, assembly GCA_963277665.1. NCBI lineage: Eukaryota > Viridiplantae > Streptophyta > Magnoliopsida > Santalales > Viscaceae > Viscum > Viscum album. Next base: position 1,505,599,732 of record OY728151.1, on the reverse strand, counting down.
CAACTAAAAAATCACTCATCCATAAAATAATGAAATCATAAATCACTTTAATTAATTTCCCAATGATCATAATGTGATTCTATTGGATTTTATTAAAATTGGTTTAATAGTTTTGACTTAATTCTATCGAGTTAATTCTCTTTATTACATGATGATTTTAAGATGAATTGTCTAAGAAATGATGATATAGAATTCATCTAGAAAAATAAAGCATAAACGAAGTAGAAAAAACTACCAGTATAATCAATTTCACAAAAGAATGTTTAGCTAGACATCATTTTCAGATTAAAAAATATAGTTAATTCCATTAAAAATAGAAATAATAACAAAGAAGGTAGGAAGATAATATTCTCTATTGAAAAACTTCACCTTCAACTCTAGCTCTTTTTTCCTACTTCATGCTCTGATCGTATTGTTATCTCTCACTTCATATGCCTCTTGATTCCTAGATCGTTATTCTTTAAAATTACCCTCTCTTCCACAACAATGTGTATGATGTGGAGGTGCAGTTCGTTGAGTTTTCATTGTGCTTGTTTTGTCCTCATCCATGCCCCAAAATAAAAAAGGAAATAGTAGCGATGTTCAATACTGTTTAGCATGAAAAATTTTCTAAGTTTGTAGTGGTCAATTTGAGATATCTTCTCAATACATTAAACCCAAATTTTCATTTTATGGTGAGTTTGGAACTAGGTGTAACCACAAGATTCATTTGAGTTCAATGAAAATTTCACAGGCTTCAAAAATATTTGAAAAAAGCATTTAAACCAATCATACAATTCACTCTTGACATTCTATCTTCCTTGTAAAACAATATTTGACTGATATTGGTTCTTCATTCCATGGCATAGATCCTATTTTAGTCGAGTTAGGGCATGGTTTGTATGAAGAAATTGGATTGGATCTAAGTTCACCGCCAAAAATGAAGGCTTTGACCCTCCCCCATGATTTATTTGATTTTGTTAAAGCATGTCATAGAAGAAATTATCTTACAAATGGGGTTGTCGACAATTATCTCATGTGAAGATGTGAAAAAAATCATACAACCTCCCTCCTGAAAACTATCTTACATGACGCACTTAAATTGTCCAACATGGGTATTCTCTTGTGGGTTGTACACTTGAAAATTTTAAAATTTCTTACAAACATCTTCAGGAAATTTCACTTACATGGGTGACTTCCAATTATCTTATGGGGAAATTCTCCTACCTCTAGTACAAAACAAAACAAAGAATTTATCACCACAAATTTAAAAATTAAATGGAACCCTTATCAAATTAATAATGAAATTGAACACTTCAATAAATAATAATTAAAATTGTCTAGAAGAAATTATTTAAAATAAAACTCGTAAAAATTGGACATTAAAAAAACATAATCTAAATTAATTCAAAAATGGATTTCAATTAACTCATTAAGAGTGGAAAAAACAAATCCAGTAAGAGATATTCAAAATAAAACATGGAACATTATAAATGAAAATTTCAAAATCCACATACATAAAAAAATTACTAAAAATTTTATTTTAAACTATATTTTCACAAAACCTACTAGAAAATTGGTTCTTGAGATATATAAAAATTAAAACACATATCCTTGAACATTCAAAGCACCATTTTCACCAATATTTGACCAATTATTCAATGAATTGTATTTTACATCACAAAATGATAAAGCTCTATTTATTAATCTATTAAGTGCTTTTTAAGAACACTCTTATCAAAATTTCATTGGAATTATGTGGAAAAAGGTATTAAAATAGTGCCACATCACTGGTCCAATTTTAACCATCAAAAATTACAATATCCCCAATAAATATTGAGTCATATACATTCAATGGACCTTTTAGGTTTATATATTTAAAGAGTTATGAAATAATTTTAACTAATAAAGATCATGTATTTTTCATCAAATGGGAACTTTTTCCACTATATAAGAAAATGATTAATCCATAATAAGTATTTAAAATCTCTCACAAAATTATCCACACATGCTACTCGTCTTGACATACCATGTGTAATATTTTTTTTCATAACCTATAGAAGTTGAAACATAATAAGGGTGATATCAAACTCACAATAAGTGAAAATGTATATCAAAAGATGTTAAGGAATGAACTTGGCATGAATAATATGGTCGAAAACAAATGATAATTAAATAATACCATATAACTGATCACGTGATCTTGAAACAAATCCAAGGTTAATAATATAAATAAACACATGGAAAACAATAACTGAATTCATGGTGATGGAATTCATAATGTTTGGAATCTTGATCTTTACCATTATGTACTTATCCATGACATTATTCTTGCCATCAAGGTCACAACCAAGACATCATTCTTATCATCAAGGTCATAACCAAGACATTGTAGGGGTTGGTGTCCTAAGAACCAATTGTTTTGTACTTTGATTACATGAATGTACACTTATTATATATTGTTCATTATTCTGCATGGATATAATATAATAATGTCCTGGAATATTTGTTGCATTGATAAGGTCATGGAATATCCCCTCTATGATGAGAACCTTGAAATGCTATAAAAATATTCTTAAATAAAGTTCTACGGTTGGATGACATGCTATTATAGGACACATAGTATACAGACCGTCATGTGCGAGTACTTGTAAGAAGACGAGACTCTCTCTCATGGAGTTTGCACTTGGTAATCTCCAAGATGGTAGATTATGAGAACAGACCCGCCAGTAGTAATTTTTCATGTTTTGGTGTCATCAGATATTGCTATCTACGAGCATGTGTAATGGTCCTTAGACTGGAAGATTATCATTAACTCATGTCATGACTCACGCACATAGATTTGCTCACGAAAACCATCAGGAAGATAGTTGGCAGGAAGTAAGGTGAGTTGGGTGCATCACAAATGACATGTTGTTAATGGATAAGTCGAGGAAGGATTTTTCCCTTCCATATTTATGGAAGTAAATATCTCAGGCCCTTTTATTGAAATAGAACTATCGCACAAATTCCATGGCCATGGTGTCATGATGATTTTATTTCTGGAATTCAAAGAATGACAGATCAAGCATATAGTTTTATGACACTTCCATGAAACTTGCTTGATGAGATATTGAGGCAAAGGGATTAAATTACATATTAACTTTTCGTATGAGGTTACACGTCAATGCGGCATCAACTTCTTTCTTTTGGGTGCCTTGACCCATTGTTAGACAGTAATCTTGGACTTTAGGCAAGCCCGCCTAATGCCAACGAGAAAGAGGCCTAGAGGGTCACACACTAAGTGTATCCAAGTATCTCAAGTAGAATAAAGATTATTCTCGTATGTGGTTTAATAATTATTCAAGGAAGCCTAAATCATTTTAATGGTGGAGGAATAAAGAAATGAAAAACAAGATATACACATCATGTATTAATGATTACATGCTATGTAGTTTTTCATGGAAAACAAGTACATGCCGTGTATTAATGATTACACGTCATGTAGTTTTCATTTTGGAATGGAAATGAAAAACAAGTACACGTCATGTATTAATGATTACACGCCGTGTAGTTTTATAGAAAACAAGTACATGCCATGTATTAATGATTACATGCCATGTAGTTTTCTAGTTGGGATTTTGAGGATATAATATTGTTTTATTAAATGATATTTATTACAATCGGCATGGGCGCATTTCAATGAATTAATTATTAAACATGGGGGTTTTCAATAAGATTTAATGAAATAAATGAAATGCGTAATGCATTTATTTATTGTCATAACTCTACAACCTCAAACCCGATTATAAATATCCTCAAAACCCAAATCTTTTCCTAAAAGAATCATTGTGCACAACAATTTTGGAGAATTCTCTCAAGATCGAAAGAACTCCATCCTCCAAGAACGCTCTTAAGACCAAGAGAGGTCCACCTCCATCGGATCAAGGCAATCTAAGGTGGACAACTCAAGCAAAGTCTTCTCCACGCTAGCACCCGAAGATTCCTTTGGCGACATCCGGAGATACGTGGTGCATGTGTGGATCACCGCTAAAGGAAATATACACTTGGCTTCTGCGACAAAACAACGAATTACATCAGAACTTGATCAGAAATATCAATGAATAAAGAATTCCATAAAAGGTACTTCTTTTCAATTAATTAAATTAATTATAGTCAACCTGTGATGATCCTTCCTTTATGGTTTCGGGACTTTTCTTCTTCTTTTTCTATTTCTGTGATTCGATCTGTGGAGACTGGCGTTTATCATCGTATTGATCCCGGATTGATCATTATAAATGAAAAAAATCCAAGTGGGCACATCCACCCACATGCTTCTGTTGCGCCTGGGACCTTCAAGTGGTATCAAAGGGAGGTTGCAATGTTGATTATAGTTATTTAATTTTCGTTGATAATTTACGCATTTATATTTGATTCAATTCAAGATAAATCGTTCTATAAAACTGAACGAACGAGATCTATTCTTCCTCCTTCATTTCTCGATTCACATCACCAAAAAACCTTTTAATTTTAATTTTGATTAAATTAAAAATGAGGAACTCATTAGGAGGAGCCTCTCTTTCTATCCGTACAACACAAGAATACACGGCATGTAGTGAAAACTACATGCTGTGTACTTAGGTTCAACGAACCGACACCGGTCCGTCAAACCATGCTGTGTGAATTGAGTATACCTGAGTTTTATTACACTGTGTTGACCAGAAATGAATGGTACATGGAACCAGAATACATGGTGTGTATGTTAAATCAACACGTCGTGTAGTCCGATCTGGACCAAGTGAAACTGTGTGCATGGAGAAGTCGTGTTCCGCGTACATGGGATTACCAGGCCGATAACCACATAACAAGGAAGTACACACTGTGTTAGATTAATCTACACACCGTGTACTTCAAAATTTCCAAAGTATAGAAAACACGCCAAAGCCCTCGGTGTGTACTTTGGATAAAGGGTGAAAAATACACTACATGTAGGCTATATTACACGCCGTGTACTTTCCAGAAATGAAATTTCACCAAGTTTCCTCCAAAGGTACAAATACTTGTACAAGGAATATGGATGAGAAGAATCTCAAGGAAATTCAGAAAGGAATTTAAGATAAATAATTGATTAAATATAAGATCATAATTAATTGAATTCAAGCACGAATTATCTTAAATAATAGAACGATTAAAATAATTTGAATTCTATATATGCGTAAATGTCATTGCTTTTTATGGATGATCATGAGCTAGACCAAAGACCCTTTGTATGTGTGTGTGGTTTCATTTAAATTTGTTTAATTTAAATTCGTTGGCCTGCGAGCCTTCTTCCAATAAAATGTAGGGCATGCTTTCCCATGGTTTCTTTAATGTAAACCCCATGTAATAGAGGATCTCCCAAGCCTGTGGAGACAGTTCAAAAATCCGAATCCGAGGTGAAACCAACCCAAGAAGATGCAAAGGTGGACAAGTGTGAGCTGTAAAACACGAACCATCAGGTTCAAGGTGTTTTTCCCTAGGTCAGGGTTAGCTTATCAAAACCACTAGATAAGCTAACCAATAAAATCTCATGATCATGCCATCTTATTTTATTTCTGTCTGATTGCGTGGTTTATTTATTATGCATGTGTTGTCGCGATCACATAATTAATGAAATAAACAAGCATGAAAAGATGGAATAAAATAAAAACCAGACTATGCGTAAACATTATCAGAACATGGTTAATCACTTAAGCAAGTATCACTTAATATTAACAAGGATGTGATAATTCAAAACTATGAATAAAGAAAAAAATCCCTCAAATACCATATTAAGACAGACCAAGCCTTTCATTACTTGATTAAGGGCAAGACTCAATAAAACTATCTGTTTGACCAACCCTTGTTGGGACACTTACTTTTATAAAGGAAGCTCTTATAAAAGTTTCAGGTTGACTTAAACATTTTACATCAAGAGGAGTAGCCCTTTCTAGACTTGTTATAAAATGGAGGCAAGCATTGAGGAAATCCAAGTCAGGATTTCAGTATTGGGGAGTCCACTCAATAGACCAAGGAACTGTAAGCTCAGGGTTGGTAAAGACATGCCTACCTAAATACCTTCAAATAGCTTGACCAACCCTTGTTGGGGTTATGCGAAGGGGAATATGGATCCTTGCCACTAGAATGTCATGGAAACTGGACATTCCAAGTTCAATGGTGAGGGCCATCGGGACTTGATAAAATAGTGGGAGAATTAATAAATTCATTTATTTTTTTCATAAAATATAATCAAGAAAGTACTGATAAATCTTATCTTTTAATTTGTAGAATAAATATGACAAGCTCATCAACCACATTTTATCTGCGATCAATTCTAGATAATGACAACATCCTCACTGTCAGTAACTTTCAAGAATGGTTTAGGTGCCTTCGAGTTATCCTATGCCATGAATGAAAGTTTTACGTTCTGGAGTCCTCACTTCCTGATTCTCCTACCCCAAGGGTGAGTGATCAAGATTTCCTGGTCTATGATCAACATTTTAGTGATGCACTTGACGTTCAATGTTTGATGTTGTCATCAATGTCTAGTGATCTCATGAAGTCTCATGAAGACATGGATACCTACAGCATGCTCGAGCACCTCCGTGGTCTATACCAAGAGAGAGAAAGATAGGAAAGGTTTGAGATATCTAAGGCTCTATTTTAGAATAATCTTGGAGAGGGTTCCATATCTAGGCCTCATGTAGTCAAGATCATTGGCTACATTGAGTTCTTGGAGGTTCTAGGGTATAAACTCCCCCAAAAAACTGGGTACCGATCTCATTATCGCATCACTCCCTCAGAGCTTCTCCAACTTTGTTGTAAATTTCAACATGAACAACATTGAGAAGTCTCTATCTGATCTTCTTATCCTCATTCGCCAAGTGGACAATGATATGAAGCGTAAAAATCCTTCTGTCCTCATGGTGAATAAAAGGAAAGGGAAGGCGAAGAGCTTTAAACCCAAATATTCTTCAAGGCCTTCCAAGAAAAGGAAGATCAAAGGGGAGTCAAGAGAACAGGAGGTTGTTTGTTTCGCATGTGGAAAGAAGGGCTGCTGGAAAAAAAACTGCACCCAGCCAAGGATGTAAGGGGAAGCTTCAGGTGCATTTTTTATCGAATGCAATCTATTTGTTTCTACTAATTGGGTATTAGATACTACTTTTGGTGCTCACATCTGTATCCAAATACAGGAACCAAGTAGATTCAGAAAGATTGACTGAGGTGAGGTGGATCTGCGAGCAGCCAACGGAGCCAGACTCGCTACTGTAGCTGTCGGAGACTACCACCTCACATTTCCTACTGATATGGTCTTGGTTTTAAAAGGATGTTATTATGTACCCTCTATAACCAAAAACATTATATTAGTATTCAGATTATATACTGGTGGATTCATATTTAAATTTGGAAATGAATGTTTCTACATTTATAAAGATAACATTTATTTTGGTAGGGCGCATTTATATAACAGCCTTTATGTGTTAGACTACACAATCCAAGTAATGGAAATTGATGATAAAGTTAATTCACATGACTCATACCACACCCAACTTTGGCATCACTAGTTATGTCATGCCAATGAGAAAAGTTTGACAAAATTACATCAATATGGGTATTTAGATTATTTATAACTAAAACCACTTGGTGTATGTCATGCGTGTCTACAAGGAAAAATGACCAAACCCCCATTTAGTGTGAAAGGTGAAGGGGCTAAAGAGCTTCTATAATTAGTTCACACAGATGTATGTGGACCATTTCCAGTTGAATCAAGTGGTGGGTTCTTGTACTTCATAACTTTTACTAATGATTTTAGTAGATATGGATATATTTACTTAATGAGGTATAAGTTAGATTCTTTTGATCGATTCAAATAATACAAGAATGAAGTTGAGAACCAGCTTGGTAAGAAGATTAAGAAACTCTTCCTAGACAGCGGTGGAGAATATCTTAATCAGGACTTCATTGATTTCTTACGGGAGGTCGGGATTCTATCTCAACTCACTCCTCCTTACACGCCTCGGTGGAATGGTGTAAGTGAAAGGAGGAACCACACCTTGTTGGACATGGTGAGATCAATGATGAGTCATGCGAGTCTTCCATTATCTTTTTGGGGATATGCATTACAAACAGTAGCACACATACTAAACCAAGTGCCAACTAAATCGATAAATGGTATTCCGTACGAATTATGGAGTGGATGCAAAACCATGTTATCAAATTTACATGTGTGGGGTTGTGAATCACTTGTTAAGGCCTCTTCAGGTAACAAACTTTCACCCCGAGCCACAAAGTGTATCTTTATAGGATATCCCAAGGAAACAAGGGGATATTACCTATACAACCCCTCATATAAAAATGTTACAGTGGCAAGACGCACCATATTCGTTGAGAGGGAGAACATCTCCAAAAGAGATAGTGGGAACAAGATATACTTTGATGAATTCAAGACTTAAGATACATAGGAGTTGGTACAAGAATAGATTCCACAAAGCCATGTGGAAGAAAAATCTGTTCCAGTGACACAAGAACTGTGTAGGAGCACGAGAGAGGTAAGAGAACCAGAACGATATGGTTTTCTTGTCATTGAGGATGGTGACTCATTATTGGTTGACAATGATGATCCTCTTACCTACAAGGAAGCAGTTAAAGGCACAGATGCTGCCAAGTGGAAAGAATCCATGAATTCTGAAATGGATTCCATGTACCAAAACCAAGTCTAGATTTTGGTAGATCCTCCAGTTGATGTAAAGCCTATTGGTAATAAATGGGTATTCAAGAAGAAACTGGACATGGAGGGGCAAGTCAGCACCTATAAGGCATGACTGGTTGCAAAAGGTTTTAGACAGCGTCATGGAATTGACTATGATGAAACTTTTTCACCGGTTGCGATACTGAAATACATTAGAATTATATTGGCCATTGCCTCTTACCATGACTATGAAATTTGGCAAATGGATGTCAAAACAGAATTCCTTAATGGGAACCTCCAGGAAGATTTCTACATGACACAACCTATAGGGTTTGTGACTATAAAGGATGCCAATAATGTATGCAAGTTACAAAAATCCATTTATGGATTAAAGCAAGCATAAAGGTCATGGAACATTCATTTTGATGAAGCTGTAATGGAATTTGGATTTATTAAGAATGAATGTGAGCCTTGTGTCTACAAAAGGTTTAGTGGAAATGCATTTTTTTCCTAATAGTATATGTTGACGACATATTACTAATTGGAAATGAAGTACCTATCTTACAGTTAGTTAAGGCATGGTTGGATAAATGCTTCTCTATGAAAGACTTGGGTGAAGTAGAATATATTCTTGGGATCAAGATCCATCGTGATGGATCTAAGAGAATGGTGGGCCTAAGTCAAAGTACATACATTGACAAGATACTGAAGCGATTCAGTATAGAACAGTCCAAGAGGGGACTGTTGCCAGTGTCACATGGCATTCATCTTTCTAAGAAAATGTATCCTTAGACACATGAGGAAAGAAAGAAAATGTCAAGGATCCCTTATGCATCTGTGATTGGGTCAGTCATGTATGTTATTCTATGTACAAGGCTAGATGTTGCTTACACATTAAGTGTGGTAGGCAGATATCAAGCAGATCCAGGAGACCACCATTGGATGGCAGTCAAAACTATCCTTAAGTATCTGAGGTGTACTAAGGATATGTTCCTGGTTTATGGAGGAGATGAGGAACTAGTCATCATAGGACATGTAGATGCTAGTTTCTAGACTGATCAAGATGACATGAAGTCGCAGACTGGATACATATTTTGTTTGAATGGAGGTGCAGTGAGCTGGAAGAGCTCAAAGCAAGGTGTGGTCGTAGATTCTACAGCATATTCCGAGTATATCGCAGCATCTGGGGAAGCTAAAGAAGTAGTATGGATGTGAAGCTTTGTCCAAGATCTGGATGTAGTATCTAGAAGTAAAGATCTTGTCACACTATATTGTGATAATACTGCTGTGGTGGAACTTGCAAAAGATCCAAGGTCATATCAGCAAACAAAGCACATACTTCGAAAGTATCATCTCTTGAGGGATTTTTCTCAGAGAAGTGAAGTTGTAGTGAGTAGTATTTCCACAAAAGACAATGTGGCAGACCCCTTGACTAAAGCCTTGACTCAGCAGAAACATGATCATCACGTGAGGTCTAGTGGACTAAAAGTTGTAGGCAGTTGGCTCTAGTCCAAGTGGGAGTTTGTAAGGGTTGGTGTCCTAAGAACCAACTGTTTTGTATTTTGATTACATGAATGTACACTTATTATATATTGCTTCTTGTTCTGCATGACTATAATATAATAATGTCCTGAAATATTTGTTGCATTGGCAAGGTCATGGAAGATCCCCGCTATGATGAGAACCTTGAAATGCTATAACAATATTCTTAAATAAAGTTCTACGGTTGGATGACATACTATGATAGGACACATAGTATACAGACCGTCATGTGCGAGTACTCGTAAGAAGATGAGACTCTCTCTCATGGAGTTTGCGCTTGGTAATCTCCAAGATGGGAGATTATGAGAATAGACCTGCCAGTAGTAATTCTGCATGTTTTGGTGTCATCAGATATTGCTATCTATGAGCGTGTGTAATGGTCCATAGACTGGAAGATTATCATTAACTCATGTCATGACTCACACACTTAAATTTGCTGACGAAAACCGTCACGAAGACAGTCGGCGGGAAGTAGGGTATGTTGGGTGCGTCACGAATGACATGTTGTTAATGGATAATTCAGGGAAGGATTTTTCCCTTCCATATTTATAGAAGTAAATATCTCAGGCCCTTTGATTGAAATAGAATTGTCGCACAAATTCCCTGTCCATGGTGTCACGACGAGTTTATTTCTGGAAGTCAAAGAATGACAGATCAAGCATATAGGTTTATGACACTGCCATGAAACCTGCTTGATGAGATATTGATACAAAGGGATTAAATTACACAGTAAGCATTCGTATGAGGTGACACGTCAATGCGGCATCAACTTCTTTCTCTTGGGTGCCTTGCCCGGTTGCTAGACAGTAATCTTGGACTTTAGGCAAGCCTGCCTAATGCCAACAAGAAAGAGGCCTAGAGGGTCACACCCTAAGTGTATCCAAGTATCTCAAGTAGAATAAAGATTATTCCCATACGTGGTTTAATAATTATTCAAGGAATCCAAAATCATTTTAATGATGGAGGAAGAAGGAAATGCAAAAAAAGATATACACGTCGTGTATTAACGATTACACGCCGTGTAGTTTTTCATGGAAAACAAGTACACACCATGTATTAATGATTACACGCCGTGTAGTTTTCATTTTGGAAAGGAAATGAAAAACAAGTACACGCTGTATATTAATGATTACACGCCGTGTAGTTTTATGGAAAACAAGTACACGCCATGTATTAATGATTACATGACGTGTAGTTTTCCAGTTGGGATTTTGTGGATATAATATTATTTTATTAAATGATATTTATTATAATCAGCGTGGGCACATGTCAAGGAATTAATTATTCGACATGGGGGTTTTTAATAAGATTTAATGAAATAAATGAAATGCGTAACGTGTTTATTTATTGTCATAACTCTACAACCTCAACCCTGATTATAAATATCCTCACAACCCAACTCTTTTCCTAAAAGAATCATAGTGCACAACAATTCTAGAGAATTTTCTCAAGACCGAAAGAACTCCGTCCTCCAAAAACGCTCTCAAGACCGAGAGAGATCCACCTCCATCGGATCAAGGCGATCTAAGGCGGACAACGCAAGCAAAGGCTTCTTCACGCGAGCACCTGTAGATTCCTTTGGGACGTCCGGAGATACGTGGTGCACGTGTGGATCACCGCTAGAGGAAGTCTACACTTGGCTTCTACGACGCAAAGATGAATCACATCGGAACGTGATCAGAAATATCAACGAAGAAATAACGCCATAAAAGGCACTTCTTGTCAATTAATTAAATTAATTATAATCAACCTGTGATGATCCTTCCTTTATGGTTCTGAGACTTTTCTTCTTCTTTGTCTATTTCTGTGATTCGATCCGTGGAGATTGGCATTTATCGTCGTATTGATCCCAGATTGATCATTGCAAATGACAAAAATCCAAGTTGGCACATCCACCCACGTGCTTCCTCTGCGCCCGGGACCTTCAGACATCATACTTGCATTGGGTAGGCATACACCAAATACCCAGACATTTTGTCTCATGAGACCAACTAATGTATCTATGAGGTATATAATACTGAGCCTCACTCATCACTTAAGTCCAATGCATTCACCATATGAAAGTTATGAATATCAATACAATTCATAATCAACTTACCTTAGTAATCCAATGCATTAACCATTTTTATTGATATACAAATATACAGAACTTAAATACTTTTCTAGTCAATAAATGAACATAAATCGTCCAGGGAAAGAAGGCAGGTCACTACGGAAATTTCGACTATTTGTGACGGGCATAGGGCCCGTCGCAAATAGTCCATAAAAAAGAGGTATTTGTGACGGTCCGTCACAAATACCTTTCACGTGTCGTGTGCGCATAAACGCGGGAAGAGTATTTCCGACAGCGATTTCCCTCCTCGCAAATACTATCTTTTACCATCGCCTCAATTAATAATTGTTAAACTATTTACGACGAGTCTCATCGAAAATAGTTTGTCGGTAGGATAGTATTTTTGACGGGACACCCGTCACAAATGATATAACCTATATATACCCCCCCCCCCCCGAATTTTTTTCATTCAAAGCTTTTCTAAACTTCTCTCATCTTATCTGCTCTGATATTTTTTTGTTTGAATTTTTTAGAGTTTGAAATGTTATAAGGGATCAACTTTCAAGTTTTACATATGCCAAAAGATTCAATTTTAAGGTATTTATTTATTTTTATTTAATTTATCTTATTTAATATTAGTAGTAATAATTATTAATTAACAGTAATTAGATTTAATTAAAATTAATTAGTTTTTGCATTAATTTTTTTCGAAATATTTAGTTATAACTTGCATTAATGTTTTTAATTAAAATTAAACCATTTTAATTTGCAATAATTTATTTTAATTATCTACAATTTGTAATTATTAGTAATAAATTGCTATACATTAATAGAAATTAATGTTAATTAGTGATAGCTAGTGATAATTAGTACTAATTAGTAGTAATTAATAATAATTAGTAATAATTAATAATAATTAGTTATAAAATTTTATCATAATTAGTGGAAATTTATAAAAATTTGGCGTAATTAATAAAAAATAGTTGAAATTGGTAATAATTAGTTGAAATTGGTAATAATTAGTGGTAATTAGTAATAATTATAGATAATTACTAATAATTAGTAAAGAATTATATAAATTAGTAATAGATTGCTACAAACTAATAAAAATTAATAAAAATTAGTGTTGATTAGTAATAATTAGTAATAATTAGTATAAACAATAATTAGTAATAATTAGTATTAATTAGTATTAATTAGTGTAAGTAATAATTAATTAAAAGTATTAATAATTATAAAAAAATAATAATAATTACAAAAAAAGTAATAATTACAAAAAAATAGTAATAATTACAAAAAATAGTAATAATTACAAAAAAATAGTAATAATTACAAAAAATTGGTAATAATTATAAAAAATTGGTAATAATTATAAAAAATTAGTAATAACTACAAAAAATTAGTAATAATTACAAAAAAAATAGTAATAATTGCAAAAATTAGCAATAATTAGTAACTAGAAAAATTAGCAATAATTACAAAAAATTAGTAATAATTACAGAAAATTAGGAATAATTATGAAAAATTAAGAAAAGATAGCAATAATTAGCTATAATTGGCAGTAATTAGCTAATAATTACAAAAAAATAGGAATAATTATAAAAAATAGTAATAATTGAAAAAAATTAGTAATAATTAAAAAAAATAGTAATAATTACAAAAAATAGTAATAATTACAAAACATTGATAATAATTAGCAATAATTAGCAATAATTAGGAATAATTAGCAGTATTTAGGAATAATTGGCAGTAATTAGGAATAATTCGTAGTAATTAGTAATAATTAGCTGTAATTAGCACTAATTAGCAGTAATTAGCAATAATTAGAACTAATTAGTAATAATTAGCAATAATTAGCTAATAATTACAATAAATTAGTAATAGTTACAAAAAATAGTAATAATTAGGAAATAATATTAATAATTAGAAAACAATATTAATAATTAGCAATAATTAGTAATAATTAGAAATAATTGGTAATAATTACCAATAATTAGCTAATAATTTTCAAAAAAAATAGTAATAATTTCAAAAAATTGCTAATGATTTCAAAAAATTAGTAATAATTTCAAAAAAATAGAAATAATTTCAAAAAAATAGTCATAATTACAAAAAATTAGAAAAAATGATTAAAAAATTGTAATAATTACAATAAAAATAGGAATAATTAGTAATAATTAGCAACAACTAGCAATAATTGGCAATAATTACTAATAATTTCCAATAATTAGGCACAATTAGCAATAATTACTAATAATTACCATTAATTAGGAATAATTATCAATAATTAGGAATAATTACCAATTATTAGGAATAATTAGCAATAATTAGCAATAATTAGGAATAATTAGCAATCATTATTAATAATTACTAATAACTAGGAATAATTACCAATAATTAGAAAAAAATAGAAATAATTAGGAATAATTACCAATAATTAGGAATAGTTACCAATAATTAGCAATAATTACCAATAATTAGCAATAATTAGCTATAATTGGCAATAATTAATAAAAATTAGCAATAATTAGGAATAATTAGCAATAATTGGGAATAATTACCTATAATTATGAATAATTAGCAACAATTAGAAATAATTTGCAATGATTAACAATAATTAGCAATAATTACCAATAATTAGCAATAATTAATACAAACTAGCAATAATTAATAAAAATTAGGAATAATTAATAAAAAATAGTAATAATTAGCAATAATTAGTAATAATTATCAATAATTAACAATAATTATCAATAAATAACAATAATTATTAATATATAGCAATAATTAGGAATAATTAGTAATAATTAGCGATAATTAATAGTAATTAGAAATAATTACTAATAATTACCAATAATTAGGAATAATTACCAATAATTAGGAATAATTATAAATAATTACCAATAATTAGGAATAATTATCAATAATTACCCATAATTAGAAATAATTAGCAATAATTAGTAATAATTATCAATAATTAGAAATATTTAGGAATACTTACTAATAATTAGGAATACATAGGAATTATTAACATGTTTTTCTTTTTTTGGATCGTGTTTTTCTTATATCAAATTAATCATAAAAAACTAATTATTTTATATTTTTTTAGAGAAATATGGAACAAGGAATTCGACAATAGTCGTTATTAGATGATCACGCTTGGATAAATCAGTGCAGGAATCCAAATGGTTCTGGTAGAAATCTTGTATATACTGAAGGTGTTGAAAGATTTTTATCATTTGCATCATCAAAAAAAAGAAATTTGTTTTAGAAGGGACAATTAAGTTTCCATGTAAAAAATGTATTCTGGGGACGTTTGACACATTTGATAGTTTTGAGGGTCATCTATTACATTTTGGTTTTGGAAATGATTATGTTTTTTGGTATCAACATGGTGAACATAGTTCTAGAGAAGATACTAGTAATTTGGTTCCAGATCCATCACAATTTCAAAATTTAGTAAAAGATGTGGAAGGTCCTTCTTTTCAATAAACTAAAACTCCGGATGATATTTATTTTACTCTTGAGTTGGAACCATCTCTATTTTGTGAGTTGATGAGGTCCGTTAAGGATTCCTTATATCATGGTTGAAAAATAAGAAAATTTGAAGCGATTGTAAAAGTTATGGTTATTAAATCAGATAATGGAATGAAAAATGGTTGTTTTGATCAGATATTCTCTTTGGTTAAAACACCGTTACTTGAAGGAAATGTGTTGCCTAAAAAAATTATGAGAGCAAGAGGCTGGTTCGTAATCTGGGTCTTGGTTATCAGAATATTCATGCATGTTTAAATGATTGCATCTTATATTATGGTGAAAATGAGTCGTTAGATAGTTTTATTATATGTGGACAATCGAGGTATAAAGAGACTCAACTTGGGAGGTCTATATTGATTCCTATAAAACCGTTGAGGTATTTCCCGCTTACACCCAGGTTTTAGTGTTTATTTATGTCTCGGAACATGGCATCATTGATGTCATGACACGAAACCAATATTTCAACCAGTAAAAGATTAAATAATCCCTCTAATGGTAATTTATGGAAACATTTTGGCCAAGTACATCTATCTTTTTCTTTAGAAGCCTAAACCATGTGATTGGCTCTTTCTACTGACGATTTTTATCCATTTTTTTCTTGTTGTAGTCAATATTCTTTTCGGTTTGTCTTTATAACTCCATACAATTTACCACCTTGGATATTGATGATGGAGTCGTATATATTTTTGACCTTATTAATTTCAAGACATCCCAAAAAGAATATTGATGTTTATTTGAAGTTATTGATAGATGATTTAAATTTATTATGGAGCAATGGTGTCAGTACATATGATGTTGTTGCGAAACAAAATTTCCTACTAAAAGCTACATTGATGTGGACAATTAGTGACTTCTAAGCATATGGCATGTTAACTGGATGAAGTACACATGGTCCAAAACCATGTCCGTACTTTATGAGATACAACAAATCATTTATGCTCATCAATGGAAGAAAACCTTGTTTTTTCGAATTTCATCGTAGATTCCTTTCAACCGATCATCCTTTTTGGAGGAACAGATATCATTTCAAAAAATGAACAATTGGAAGTGATGGACCTCCAACAATGATCTCAGGTATGAAGTTAAAATCATTTGTCTCTTCATTACCTCCCATTACATTTGGACCAACTATAAACCAATAGAAAATTGATGGCTTCAGAAAAGAATACAATTGGATAAAATGGAGCATGTTTTGGGATTTTCCAAATTGAACTGATTTGTTGGTCCATCACATGTTAGACGTCATGCATATTGAAAATAACTATTTTGATAATATATTTTATATAGTTTTGGATTCACCAAGTAAGATCAAATATAATGTAAAGGCATGATTAGATCTTACCCAATTTTTCAGGCGACTAGAACTTAAACTGTTTAAAAATGTCAGATCATAGAAGTTAATCAAGACAAAAGAAGCTTATACAATTTTCAAAGAAAATAGGTTATTATTTTTTTAGTATATTGCAGATTTGAGACTTCCAGATGGTTATGTTTCCAATTTGGCCAAATGTGTCAAAAATGGTCATATTACCGAATTAAAAATTCATGACTAATATGTTATAATGGAAAGACTTATACTGATTGGATTAAGAGGTTTGTTGAATTCTATGATTTGAGATGCTCCAATAGACATATCATATTTTTTATGAGATATTTTTTCGGCCACAACAAACTATGATGCACTAAGTAGACCACAAGAAGATGTTGTTTTAATTTTATATAATTAATTTATTCATTTTTATCAAAAATTATTTAATAGTAAAAAAATTAAATATTTTTTTAATAAACTAATTTTTATTTATTTAATTATTTCATTTTATTTGGGACCTTTATTGGTGCTAAAAATCGTTGACAAAGGATCTCTTTATCAGTGTTAAAATAAAGCGCTGATAAAGGGTATCTTTTATCAACATCAAAATAAAGCAGTGATAAATGGTGCCTTTTATCAGCGCTAATTAAAAGAACTGATAAATTTTACCCTTTATCAGCCCTAAAAATTTGATGATAAAGGATACCTTTTATCAGTGCTAAAAAAAGCAATGATAAAAGGTATCCTTTATCAGTGCTTTTTTCTAGCACTGATAAAAGCCAACACTATTAAAGACCTATTTTTTAGTAGTGCTCATTGAAGTATAAAATTTAAAATGGAACATTAAATACCATGAATAATGATAGAATCGTGATATAAAATATAAATGGGGAAATAAAACACCATATAATAGAAAACATGGTGTATAAGATAATCATGTCTCAATGAATTGAGATTTGAGACAAAGAACTCTTACAAGTAACATAATCATTGAGGTAAGGATCATTTGATAATAACGTAATAAGGAAGAATTGTAAAACCTTAAAAAATAAGGATGAAATACAATACAAAGTATTCATTGTGTAGAATAAATCAAAATTGTAATAATAGAGTTCAATAAGAAATTTTGCAACTCA
Organism: Viscum album; assembly: GCA_963277665.1. Lineage (NCBI taxonomy): Eukaryota > Viridiplantae > Streptophyta > Magnoliopsida > Santalales > Viscaceae > Viscum > Viscum album. The sequence continues at coordinate 1,505,581,490 of OY728151.1, read as the reverse complement.
ATAGAAGAAAATTGAGTTAGCACAAACCCTTTTCTTAATTCATGACTTCCACTAAAACGCTTGAATATCCTATATAAAAATAATAACTATCTTAATAACCTATTTTGGAACCTTATTCATATCTATAATTTTTTATAAACTTCAGTTATAAGTATTCACTACATGTATATTAGTTAGTTATTATTTATTTTCAATATCAGGTGTGAGTTATCTTGATCATTTTGAAATAGTTTTGTAATGGTGGAAGTGTTATTTATTCTTATCCCAAAGTTCATCATTACTAGATAATTTAAGGTATTGGAATAGAAAAATTATATTTATTTATAAATCTCATATCATATTCCATTAGTGTTTTAGTTATGTTGTGTGAAAATGGAATCGGTGTCAGCTTATTTCAATAATTTTAGCGATCCAAGATAATATTTTAATAATAAGTTAAATACTTAATATAACTTTTCTGGGAACATAAAAAAATTATGGTTTTATTATTGAATTATAATAATATTAGTATTTAAGTTGTCATAGCCATCCATGATAGAGTTTATATCATTTTTCAAGTGGGTGGTTATGTCAACCCAAACATAAACATACCATAATTCGATGGGTGTGTATGGTTAAGAAATTTTGTTACTTTGTGGAGGTGGTAATTCGCACAATGCACGGTTAGTGTTTTCATTTCCCAATGAATGAGAGGAAATGAAGGTGAATTATAATTTGTCTATTCGTATTCATAATTATATTATATATGTCACTTTTATTTTTCAATTCCATCCTTATAACCAGCAAATATAGGTGGAGGTGAAAAACCAAAGATGTTGATTCGTGGAGGCGGTAGTCCGCACAGCACATGATCAACGTTTTTTGTTTTTATAGACAGATGGAAAGGAATAAATAAGGTTTTTTGAATTAATAAAATAAAACTTAATTATACTAATTATACTAAGGTAATTATATAAATATGGTTGGGATAGGTTTGGAAGGGAAATAAAAAAAATAAAAAGATAAGGATTAAGTAATCTTCACTTTGGGATCTTGAACTTTCTCTAGAATGTCTCCTTGGAAATGAAGCGTTTAGGATAACTAATTGTGATTAGAGACTTAAGAAATTGAGAGAGGTTTCTAGGAGGAGTAAAATGGAAGAGTTTTAGGAAGAAATTAGGAGGAATGAGAGTGTCGTAAAGGGGTGGAAGTGTCCACTTTTAAAAGTGAAGAAAATGGTACTTTTGTGAACACCCATTATTTTTCAATAATGGAACAACACTATTCAATGGTCAATGGTTACAAAAGTGATAAATAATGGAGTGTGGGATGAGTTTGAGTCTAGAAAGCCTCAAACAATTATTTCCAAACATTTTTTAAAATTTTGTAAGTCATTCGCTCTTATATTTTTACTTTTACTCCTTTTTATTTTTATCTGGGGTAACTAGTTTTTACCCAAGTAATTTATGTTTTGCTAAACATATGAAACAAACCCTCCTACCAAATTTGGGTGTGCTGAACCTAAATTTAATCTCTATTTAATCTAATTCAATATATAATTTAGAGAAAATTAACTTTAAAATTTAACCATTTTATATATAGAAAAAAAATGTGGAAAAAAGATGTTTTAATCATTATGCATTTTTAATCTTATTTATCATTGATTATCAATTAAATGTGTGTTAATATAATCATATATGTGTTTAAAAAATCATATTAAATTCATGATTTAAAATAGATCAATTTATATTATTAAATAAAAAGAACACAACATTAACAAAACAATTCTTTGAAAATAAAAATTTTACCATTATCATGGTCATTAACTTTAATCTTTGCCACGACCCGTCCCCTGGGGCCCGTGCCGACCTGTCCCCCGGGGCTCATTCCATGACTACCCCAAGCCCACCATCCATAGGCCAGGGGCTGGCGACTAGCACCGAAAGTCGTATCCCCTATAACGGGAAGACATTGTCTTTAAACCTACACAAACACGCTGTCTGAGAACACAATAGGAAGAAATTGTGAAGTAAACTGCTGTAGTAAAAGAGTATTGAAAGAAAAAGGGGTCGGAATACAAGCCCAACTGGAAAAGTACAAGTACAACTGAAAGGTGCACCACAACTAAAAAAGGGGGAAATAGCTCTTGGGTCATCCTCCGAGGATTCTACCTGAAAGGTAGGTACAGCTCACAAACAGTAGTCCTTGTGTCACCTCATGCCAAAGGGTCCACCTCCGAGCACCACTCAATCATGGCACCCTCAGCCTCGATCAATGTTGTAAGTCGTCTTCACAAGACACAACAAGGTGCGGTCATAACTCATGTAGGGTGAGTATAACAATACACAGGAGGGATCCCGAGACCTCGTAGGTCTCCTAGAACTCCACAAAGGAAAACCACGAAGCATGATCTCAATCACAAAGCACAAGGCAATAGACACGAATCAATTAGAGTCTCAGCTCAAACCATGTATACAACTCAGAGAAACGGGATTATGATGTTGATCCACACAGGATCGCTATGAAAGATAATATCCAGGCACAAGATTCTCTAGGGATAGTAACAAGTAACATCCCCAATCACAACGTCAAAAACCTCGGTTGCTGGAGAACCCCTGCTCTATCGAGAACAGTGGGCATGTTGGGTCACACAGAGCCGCTTCTCACTAACCTTGAACTGCTGAGGTACTCCTCCCCATCGTGTACCGTGGGTCTGTTGGGTCACACAGAGCCTCCCTCCCCCACTGTGGCCTACTGAGGTACTCCTCCACATCGCGTACCGTAGCCATCGAGTCACTCTGAGTCAAAAAGTCAACAGTCGTCATGTCTCATCCAGTCGCAGGGTTCCGTACGTAGTGCGCTTGGGAGAACCGCTCCCCAAGCCATCAGTCATATTTCAAATAGAACGAAGTCTCACAAAAAGGTAACATGATGATTTATGGCGTCATAAGGGTTCCAACACAACAGATGGAGCGTCAACCGGATGCCCGGTCTGTGCGTTATTGGCATTTCAGTGCTGAGGGCTCGATTGGATTCGGGTACGATCCAACCCGGCCGTACTCCGAGTTTCTCCAAAACTTTCATGGAGTAATTCAAAAGGACTGTCTCGCTCCTATGATCCCAACGCCATAGACAATTCATCAAACGGATGTCTGGTTCTCAAGATAAGGCCATTTTAGTGTTCCTGGGCGGTACTAGGTCCGGGTTCGGTCCGCCTCGGTCAGACCGGCCCGACTCGGGTCAATCCGGCACGTTGGGCCCAGCCTGAACCGGCGGGGCCGCGGGTCGGTCCGTTGGACCGACCCGGTGGTGCCACCCGCCTGGCAGTGCGGGCTGCCAGGGATACCCGGACGCGACGCATTCGGGTAGGGCTGACGTGGCCCGGGGCCACGTCAGTGGGTCAACCCTCGGTGGTTGACCCAACGCGGCGCGGCGTGGTGCCTCGGGTCCTCCGCACCGCGAACAACGGGTCGCGGCTCTGCCGTTGGGCGCGCCGCTGGCGCGTGCCCCGTCCACCGTTCACCGGTTGAAGCAGCACCCCCCTGCTCCTGTCGCGGTCGTCGCAGGTCGTTGCCTTGATGCCGCGTGGGCACGCCCCTACTCCGCTCTGTCGGTTCTATCGCGGTCGGCCGCCTTCCTCCTGTCGCCGCGACTGACGAGCCACGACCCCCCTTATTCATTAGCGGTGCGTGACGGCGCGCCGCACCTCCTCCGCTGTCGGCTGGTGTTAGGCGCTCTGACGACCGCCACGGCTTTGTTCCGCAGCCTCCTCTTGCAGCGTGCGTCGACGTTCTTTCTACTACGTAGTCGGTCGGTTTCGTCACATTGTCAGTATTCCATAGAGGCACAATTATGTAACAAATATAGCGGAGGGTTTGGGCCGGGTTCGTTGGGCCCGCGTCCTCCGCGTTAGCATGTAACACGTGGGGGTTAAGGGTTTAATATCAATTGAATTAAATGCCAAGATAAACCCCACAAGATCCCCCGCAACAACCTCTCACAAAGACGAATGAATCGCGGGTCAACCCGTTAGTCGGTTGACCTGCGTTTTTCGTGTTATTTCAAGAACGGGGAAGAGAAAAATCATTTAGAAGCATAAACGAATAAACCCCCCCCCCCCACCACCCGAATCGTCTGAGAAACATCCGCGCTTGAAGGTGGATCATGTTCTTCATTCCCGCAACTGGTTCCCAATGACGCCACTCGTACGTCGCCCTTCAGTTCATGGTTCGGTGTCGTCCGTCACCTCCCGCTGGGTCGGCTCCGTCTTCTAAGAGTCTGGCGTCGCGGCGCTCCTTCCGCACTTCATTGATTGGCGAAACTATGCCGATACCTTCCCCCAAGCTCCATGTATATAGGAGATAAGGATGGTAAGTAACGACGTTGGAGTTTAATGAGGCTCATTAATTAGGAAGCTTCCTAATATGAACTGAAGGGCGACGTACGAGTGGCGTCGTTGGGAACCGGTTGCGGGAAATTCCGGGACATTGCAATCTTAATAATCATACTTTTTATGCCCAAAAATGAAATTGATCTTACTAAATAATATGATCATGTTGATCTAAAATATGAAATCCATTTTGTTGGATTTAATTTATACAAGTGATGAAAACTAATTTTTTAATACAAGTGAATAAATTAGTTCTTATAGTAAAATATTATTTATGTTTCAAAAATGATAAACATGGGTTTTATAAATGCATAATAATTTTAAATGATTTATTTTAATTATATATTTATATCTTTTATATAAAAATGTTTCAAAAACATTTAAGTCATTGTATTATGATAATATCATAAAAGTGGTGATTTTAGTAATATCGATATCTTTTCAATATTCACCTAAAAACCAACTATTTCATAAAAATCCAAAAAACTAATCTTAAGCTAATATTGACCTCATGAATCTAAAATTGAAGTTTATTTTGTCAAATTCAAATTCTAAAAGATAGCATTTAACTTTTAAATAAAAACATAAAAATATAATGAAAACTGTTTTCATAGAAAAATAAATTTTCTTTTTAATATCAACTATTCTTATTCTTATTTCCTATCAACTACTAATCAAATTGGTATTAATTTAATATTCATATCAATAATAAATTTTATCTATAATATATTTAGTATCTTATAAAATTCAATTTTAAAAGAATAACATTAGAAATCATAGATTAGTTTTATTAGTTACTTAGCCACACTAATGGAATTTTCATGGATGTCTTAGTATTAATAATAAACTTTATTTTTATTTCTACACATATTTCATAATCCAGTTAAATTTATTTTTACAGGTCAATTATTTAACGGTTATATAAATCGGGCAAAAACAAATGGGTTCGGGTTCAGGTAAACTTAAAATAAACCGGTTTGGCATTAGAGACGGGTGGACGCGGGTGGAGTAATTTTTTTTCTGGGTTTTTAAAAAATTAAAATATGATAAAAGGGATTAGGGTTCGGATATTTTTAAAAATGGGTCTGGGATGCGTGAACGCCGTTCACGCATCCTTCACCGCGGAAGGATGCATCAACACCGTTCACACATCCCGGACCCCGACGGTAATGCGTGAACGGCGTTCACGCGTCCTTTGCTGACCAGCTAAAGGAAGCGTGAATGTCGTTCACGCATCCTTGCGTGGGAAAAGATGCGTGAACGTCGTTCACGCATCCTTCCGCGGCGAAGGATGCGTGAACGGCGTTCACGCATCCGACCGAGATATTTTATAAAAGGAGGGGTCCCCCCCCCCAATACCCATTGTTCTCCTCTGGTTTTTGTTGCGAAGCTCTGCAGAAATTCTTTCTCAACAAATATTTGCTGCTTTTATTGAGGTAAAATTTCTATTTAATAATTTAATTGTTTATTTGTGTTTATTTATTTCATTTGTATGTTTAATTGTGTTTATTTATTTAATTTGTATGTTTAATTGTGTATATGATTTATTTATTTCATATGTTATGCATGAAATGTTTATTTCATTTGTATGTTTAATTGTGTTTATTTATTTCATTTGTATGTTTAATTGTGTGTATGATTTATTTATTTCATATGTTATGCATGAAATGTTTTGTATGATTTAATTTTCTTGATGTTGAATGTTCGTATGATTTAATTTTTTGAATTTCCGTTGTCTAAATATTGAATGTTTTATGTTATGTCTAAAATTTTTAATGTTTAGAAAAAGTAATTTATGCTAGAGAAATTTATTTTAATGGATGGTTTTGATGTAAGTGTTAATTAAATTACTTTTATTTACTAGTAATAATATTTTTAATCAATAAAGTATAAAATATATTTACTTATATTTTGAAAAGTAGAAGAATGCCCAAAAAACATTACAATTTCATAAAATTTAAAATAACAAAAGTGTTTATTATGTAAATCTCAATTAGATCTGTTATAATAAAATTTATTTAATGTTTTTAATAATTATATATATATACACATGAAGTTAAATTTTTGTAAAATAGGTGTAGTATTTAATATAGATTTTATATAATACGGATAATATAATAAATATACCAAAAAACACGGTATGAGTGATGACTGATCTTGAGATGACCGACCATGCATAATTGAAATTTCATGTTTTATTTTGTGTATGTTGTTATTCAATTTGTAATAATTGCATTTTTTCGGTATTGATGACCTGCGAGTCATCTCTCAGTAAGTGTAAGGACCTGCGTGTCCGTTTAAATTAATTTATGTATTTCATACCCCTAGACCCCCTCACATGCATGTGAGTAAATTTGTAATTAAAAGACTGACGCCCCAAAGAGGTGTCGACGAAGAGGCATCCCCGAAGAGGTGTCGATGAAGAGGCATTTGAGAACTCGTTCGAGAGGAGGCGTTGCTGTTTGACAGGAGATTGGCGGTTGCTGAAATATTTGATAATAGAGACAGGAGTTTACCCATATAAATTGTGGTTAGTTTATCAGATAATGATAAGCTAATCGCAAGTCTCAAGATCAATTCATGATTATATATTCATAAGTAATCAAACTTTATGAAACATTATATTAAATTTGCTTTTGTGCTAAAATCACAATCACTATACCTTAACAGTGATAAATCAATACATAAAAAAGTCTCAAGATAATCAATTATTCAAAACCAAATTAAATAATTTAAATTTTTAATTTAGTGTATAATATTTTTAAATTTTTTTTAATAGGTAATTATGTCTGCTCAAATATATTGCAACGGTGAGGTAATTTGTACCGAGCATGGTTTTAGCTACAGTGTGTCACCTGTCAAAGTGGTAAATCTCTATGGTTGTATGACATTGGATGCAGTTCATAATAAGATTCATAGTCGGTTAAAATTGAGTGTAGGACAAGCAATCACTTCAATTAGATACTGACATCTTCAATATCTTGAGCGTATGTGGCACAGCGACTACCCTATAGTCGATGATGAGGATTGGATGGAGGCTTCTCAGTTATTCAGGCAACAATGTATTAATGGTTTGATGGAATTATTTATTGTCATTTCTGATATTTATGTGGTGCAATCGATTACTACAGAACCATGCTTTGTGACCTCTATAGAAGTCGGTCCTTCACAGCAGTCTTCTTCATTGCCTCCTTCTCATACGACTCCTGTGGAAGAAAGTAATGAGTAAGATCATCAAAATTTGGAAGGAAATGTAGATGACATCCCTTTCTGTGCTGATATAGTGAAAGAAAGTTTATCTGAGGAAGAAGAATATGGGGAGTCAGCAAGAGATGATGTGGTTGGAAATGAACCTTCTGAGGTTCCTTTGAGAGACAGACATCCACTACATCCACTAGTTAGTGGTAAACAACCTTCAGTTTTGAGTTCCTTAGTTGGAGGAATGTCTTGTGAACAACCTTTTTGATTGGGATGTCATTACACCAGCTTCTGAATTCCCTAGCATTATAGGGAATATGCCTGCATCAAATGATAATTCCATATATGTTGGGCAGGAGTTCGAAAGTAAACAGGTCATGAAAAATGTGATAAAGCAATACCACATTGAGCGACATTTCACATTTGTGTTTTATGAGTCAAAGAAGACCAAATATCTCATTCGTTGTGAAAAATATGGGTCAGAATGTAAATTTCGATTAAGAGCACTATTTGATAAATTTTATGGATGTTGGAAGATAACCAAATTAGAAGGCCCACACACTTGTCTGCATCCCAGCTTGGCACAAGATCACTCTTCTCTTGATGCAGAGTTTATATCTACTGTTATTTGTGAGATGATACGAACAAGTCAGGATGTTCCTGTTGCCCTTATTCAGGAAAGAATTCAACAGTTGTATAACTATAAGGTATCATACAACAAAGCTTGGAATGCAAAACAGAAAGCCATTGTAAAAGTGTATGGTGATTGGGATGAGTCTTATGCGTTGTTGCCACAGCTTATGGAATTGTTGTCTCTCAATAATCAGATTGTTTATTAGTTGGACAGTGTTGAGTATGTATCCCAAAATCATCTAGTTGATCGGTCAAAGGTGAAGTTCAATAGGATTTTTTGGGCATTCAGACCGTGCATTGCTGCATTTCCCTTTTGTAAACAATTTATTCAGGTAGATGGCACATTCCTTTATGGAAAGTATACAGGTGTTCTACTCATTGTTGCCACACAGGATGGTAATCACGCTCCTCTGCCACTTGCTTTTGTTGTTGTTGAAAAAGAAAATTTTGAATGCTGGAGCTGGTTCTTGGCATGTGTACGTGTTCATGTCACGCAGAAACAGGGCGTGTGTCTGATATCTGATCGTCATCGAGTGATTATAGAGGTCGTGAGTAGTGATGGGGTTTCTTGGACTGAGCCGAATGCTTATCACCGTTATTGCATTAGACATATTGCAAGTAATGTGCATAAGCAGTTTAGAGATGAGGCCATAAAGAAGGCGATCCTCAAATTGGGTATGGTTTTCTAAACTTTATTTTTTTAACAAAATTTACTATCCATTTTAATACATTATTATGTTATGCTTTCAGCATATGAACCCCAACAAGAAAGGTTTGATCGACGTCTTGAAGAGATCCGAACAGTTAATGAGGAGGTATATGAATATATGGTACAAATTTCAAAGGAAAAATGGTCATTAGCATACGATGGTGGCATGAGATATGGGCATATGACCACTAATATAGTGGAGTGCGTAAATGGGGTCCTCAAGGGTGTGTGCAAACTCCCAATCACAGGGTTAGTGCAAGAGACATTTTTTAGATGTGTTCACTACTTTGTTGACCGGTCCCAAAAGGCCTACCAGAGGATGGAAAATTGAATGCTTTTTACTCAGCATTTTCAAACTGATATTGACTGGATACAGAATGAGGCTTCACGATGGAATGTTATAGCCTTTGACAGGGAAAAGAGGAGTTTTCGGGTAAGAAAGTGCTATGACCAGGGTGCATGCACTAATGGTGGAGTGTTTGTCGTGATGTTGGATAACAGGTACTGTGATTGTGGCAGCTTTCAGGCATTGAGATATCCATGTGTACATGTTATTACAGCTTGTGCTTCGGTAAATATATCATGGGAGCCATATGTTGACCCGGTGTATCACATGAGCACTTTGGTTAACTGTTATAGTGCTGCTTGGATGCCTGTTGGTGACTTACATTCTATCACATTGTCTGCTGATCAACCGACCATCATCCCTGATATTTCCAGGTTTTCATAAGTCGGTTTTGGTATCATTTATAATTTTTTCAATGTGTGTCATCTTTAAAATTATTGGCTTCATGCTACTAGGTTGCGGCCTCGAGGAAGACTGAAGTCAACTCGCATCAGAAATGAGATGGATTGGCCTCGGCAACGAGGAGGGAGAATACGATGCAGTATCTGCCATGCAGAAGGACATACTCGTAAGAGATGTCCCCAAGTGGCAGGACAGAGTTCCAAATCTCATCATCCATGATCGAGTCTGTGTACCTGCTCTATTTTTGTGATAAATATAATTTTCTAGAGCGTGAGTTGTACTTTTTCTGGAGGAGTTCAAGTGCCTTGTTTTGGATAACTTAACAAACGTAATTTCACAAAAAAGAAGAAATATTTAATTTTTCACTTTTTCCTGTTAATTTTTAATGTGAAATAATGTTGATGGTTATTTAATGGATAATGGATAAATTAACAAACGTAATTTCACAAAAAAGAAGAAATAATTAATTTTTCACTTTTTCCTATTAATTTTTAATGTGGAATAATGTTAATGGTTATTTAATGGATAACGGATAAATTAACAAACGTAATTTCACAAAAAAGAAGAAATAATTAATTTTTCACTTTTTCCTGTTAATTTTTAATGTGGAATAATGTTAATGGTTATTTAATGGATAATGGATAAATTAACAAACGTAATTTCACAAATAAGAAGAAATAATTAATTTTTCACTTTTTCCTGTTAATTTTTAATGTGGAATAATGTTAATGGTTATTTAATGGATAATGGATAAATTAACAAACGTAATTTCACAAATAAGAAGAAATAATTAATTTTTCACTTTTAAATTATGGTTTTCTTATAAGATGTCTAGTTTTAGTAATGGCATCTGAGTGCCTGAGCATCCTTAACTAATGTTGATTGTGAGACTAGGCTAATGTTGATTGTGACACCAAATAAAAATGAATATATCATGATTCCACTATTAATAAGTAACGATGATATCATGTGTGCAGATGGCAGGTTTTCCATTGCTTACATCTCAGGCTACTCATGTATCACGACTGCTTTTAGAGGGACGTCCTGTGGCTCCCTTGAGTGTACGTAGATCTCACCATTTCCATCATACTGCACCACCTCCCGCTATCGTCCCACATCTTCGTCGAGCTGGATTCTATGGAGTAGCGATGTGCGACTTCACATTTCTTGATCATCAGCTCATTGCCGCACTTGTAGAGAGATGGAGACCAGAGTCGCATACTTTCCATTTCAGTGAGGGGGAGATGACTATTACGTTGCAGGATGTGGCTATTATGTTGGGCCTCCCTATCGACGAACATGCTTTGACATGCCGAGTTCCATCAGATTTGCCTGAGCTTGTTCATAGACTTCTGGGCATAGAGGTCCAGGATGATGGCAGGACCATCGTCGGTGGTAGATTGCGGATGCCTTGGTTAGACCAGCACTTCACACATTTACCAGATGATGTTGATGACATCACCGTGCTGCGATTTGCACGCGCATATATTTTGAGGCTGATCGGTGGCACGCTTTTTGTTGACCACTCTACTACTTTTGTGCACCTGATGTATCTAGCTTTTTTAGAGGATTTGGACCAGGCAGGCCGATATAGTTGGGGGTCTGCCTGCCTAGCATATACATACAGAGCCCTATGCAGAGCATGTCGCATCGATAAGATGCAGATCTCAGGATGCATGGTTCTTCTACAAATGTGGGTATGGGAGCACATACCTTGTTTAGCTCCACATGCCCGTGCGCCATTACCCGTAGATATTGTAGTAGAGGCTCCACGTGGACGTTGGTATGTTATTAATTCCTTCTAATATCTAACTTACTTGTATAAAATTCTTTTATGAAATGTAAAAAAAATGTTATCTACAGGTGGAGTCAGGCGCATCGACATTCAGATTCTCCCAGACATGATGTTCACGCCTACAGACTTATGTTAGACAGCATTCGACCAGACGATGTAAGTGATTATTATTTATATTGTTAAATCTTTACTCTTTACTGTACATCTATTCATTTATTAATTGATTATTCATTTTTTCTTTCAGATTACATGGATGCCATATACAGATGATATCCTTCAGAGTCTGCCCCCATACTGTACAGTGATGCTTGATATCGGCTCCTGCATGGTTCCACTGATTCATTTTCATATAGTCGAGTGGCATCAGACAGATAGGGTTATGAGATAGTTTAGATTCCTTCAGCCAGTTCCTGACCCGCCCAGTCAGTTGGATTCATTGCATTCCCTGAAGATGTCAGGGAAGAGAGATTTTGATTGGAGGAGCTACCATGCGAGATATGTTGCGTTATGGGACAGGTGACGGGAGTCCCAGTTGCGAGGGGCAGGGACAGTACGCTTTCATTTGATGGATCAGATGGATTATGCAGGCTGGTACATCAGGTCTCCCGTCAGATTTCTGACACGGCACGGACGGGGCTTCCATGACTTGGTATACATTCTTCCTTTCACTGTTCAACATATTTTTTATTCAAATTAGTTAACAGAATTTGTTTTCGCAGGATGCTCGTATTTGTCATCTACTTCATATGTCTGATCCAGTGGAGAGAGCTGCCTTTGACCCAGTATATTTTCACAGCCTTGTACGACAGATGCTACCGTCGATGGACGAGATTTATCATGGCATTTTCTTTGATCCACCACCTGCTGCGGAGGCCGCGGAGCCTGCTGCGGAGGCCGCGGAGCCTGCTGAGCCTCACATAGATGTACCTGGGGGTAACGACCCTATTATGGATGCTGTTGTTCCACAGGATGAGGCTGCTCAGCTTGCTCAGCCACATGATATTATTCCACTGGAGGAGGGTGTTCAGCATGATCAGTCATATGTTCCTCCAGCTTCTCAGGCACAGCCACAGGTACTTACAGACGCTGACTGGATTGAGTTCGATGTTTTATTGCAGTCATCCGCAGCAGAGCAGCCATATACTTCGTATATTGGTGAGAGTTCCAGCCAGCTTCCACTATCCTTAGATGCAGGCCAGGGTACAGGCGGTGAGACTGTACATCCACCGTCTGTCACACAGGAGGATGTGGAGGTGGCTGTCGATGAGGATGCGCAGCGTACGCCAGAGCACAGACGTAGACAGACACGGCGTGGACGCATCCAGTATACGCCTGACTGTGGGACAGAGGAGCATCCACACCGGAGGCGTAGATTAGGTTGACATTTGATTTATGATACATTTTATATGTGTATTACTGTTATCTAGACTTCTATTATACCTTTAATAAGTGTCTTACTGTTATCAAATTATCTACCAATGTATATATATATATATGTGTGTATAATAAATAATATGATTAAATTAAATGATAAATATTAATTATATTAATTATTTCGAATTGCAATAGAAGTGGTCACAGTTATGATGAGTGATGGTTCAGTCCAACCATGCAAAATGCATATGCTGATAAGAATAAAAGGCCACAACAAGTGTAGAAGAATGGAACAATAGTTGGAAAATCTTCCATTGGGAATATGCAAAACAATGAAGTCAAGAAAACTGTGAAAGAAACTATTTCCAAGAATAAGTTTGAGCTAAAATCCAAGGATTATTTCATGAAAAATCTTGAAATTCATATCATCTCAAGAAGTTGAAACTTGAGGTATTCCAATCACACTTTATCCATTGTTCTTAATTATATTTCTCATTTCAATTAAGGGGGAGAGCTTGATTGATGGAAAGATGGGATGAAAAGGGGAGATTTATCTTTTCACTTGAACTTTTTAATATATTTGGTGAAGTATGTGCAGGATTTAGCATTTCATTGATAATTTTGATTATCTACCCTTGGTTAATAATTGATACACTCTGAGCATGATTTCACATTTATGGTTGTTTATGGACAACATTGAAAACTACAATATGAATTAGAAGTTCATTTGGCCAATTTTGAGAAGATACGTATTCAGACTTTATAAAAGGAAACGATTTATACTGGTACGCAATCTAAAGAGTGAGATTATTGAGTATGCATCTCAAAACTTAGGTCATGTCCATGACATCACTTCTTCCACCTTATTTAGATAAAATGATATTTTTTAGAGAGTACATGCCTTAAAAAATATTACTCTTGAATCTAGAAATGAAACTCGGAGAACTTAGCATAGTGATGATGTGATCATGGTTCACTCATCACAATCACTATATGTTTTTCATGTAACTCATTTGTTTACAAATATACAAATATTTAATCAGAAAAACAATGAAAAAGGAGTATTAGAAAGTATAAAAATTAAGTTTCCACTTTAGAATACAAATGGAACCATATGAGGATCTTTATAGAAATAGATGTTTAACTACAACATGTTGAGATAACGTGAGTGACTGAAAGATGCTAAGATTATAAATTTCTCAATATATGTTAGAGAATACTCAAGCCATTCTATTAATAATTATTTAATGAATATCTATTATTCATGAATATTTATTAATAATTATTAACATTATTTCAATATTTTATATTATTTAATTGATATTTATTAATATTTCTTAATTTTTATAATAAGTTTATTACTTTATAATTAATAGTTATACATTTTAAGGGGAATTTAGGTATTCCGTTCACGCATCTCTTCTCTCGGGAAGATGCGTGAACGGCGTTCACGCATCCCGGACCCATTTTTAAAAATATCCTAACCCTAACCCCTATAATCATATTTTAATTTTTAAAAAACCGAGATAAAAAAATTCCCCACGCGGGTGCCTCTGGTTTTCTATCCTCCACCAACCCATCTTCTCCTCGAGAATCGCCTGTAACAATCAATGGATCTAGAGCTGAAACAGGGGCAACCATGACCGCAAAACCCCCACCTCCACCATTATCGCCGTCGCCGTACACATTCCAATCAACCCGCAGCCTCACCTTCCACTGGCCCTCGCCTTCTCCGCCGCCTTTTCATGCGGTCTCAGCTTGCTTCGCCGCCGCCACTAAGCCGTCGCAGCACCCATGCCGCGTCCAGAGCACTGATCGTCACACAGAATCCGACCCCTCCATCCCCACCGGCGCGGCATCCATGGAAGATGACGACCGCAGGCTCCTATCCCTTCTCCGTCAACGGAAGACGGAAGAGGCTTGGGATGCGTACACCCAGTGCACCACCCACCTCCCGAACCCCACCTGCCTCAGCCGCCTGGTCTCGCAGCTGTCGTACCAGAACACCCACCACTCCCTCTCCCGGGCCCAGTCCCTGGTCCACCGCCTCGACGCCAACTCCCTCGGCCTCTTCGCCGTCGCCGCCGCGAAGTCCGGCCACGTCCTCTACGCCGCCTCCGTCGTCAAGTCCATGCTCCGCTCCGGCTACCTCCCCCACGTCAAGGCCTGGAGCGCCGTGGTCAGTCGCCTCGCCGCGTCCCCGGACTACGGCCAGACACCGCCCAGACACCGCCCAGACACCGGCGCCTTCAACGCCGCCCTCAACGCCTGCGCCAATCTGGGCGACGCCCAGCAGTTCCTGAAGCTGTTCGACGAAATGCCTGTGTCCGGCGTGTCGCCTGACGTCCTGACTTTCAACGTAATGATCAAGCTGTGCGCCAGAGCGGGGAGAAAGGATTTGCTGGTGTTCGTCCTGGAGATGATACTGGACGTCGGCATCGAACCGTGCATCACCACCATCCTCTCTCTCGTTGCGGCCTACGTTGGGTTCGGCGACCTGAATATTGCAGAGAAAATCGTCCAGGCTCTGAGGGAAGGGCGGCGGGATCTCTGCAAGCTTCTCAGGGAGGAGTCCAGAGATTCCGATGCAGACGCGGGTGCTGGGGGAGATGTGTTCATGAAGCTACTCCCTAATTATTCAAGGAGCGACGTCGGCGAGCCGCCATTGTTGCCCAGACCTTATGCTCCGAATTCCAGGTTGTACACGACTCTGATGAAGGGCTACATGAAGGCGGGGCGGGTGAGCGACACGCTGAGGGTGCTGGAGGCTATGAGGCGGCAAGAAGACAGCGGCAGCCACCCCGACCACGTTACTTACACGACTGTCGTGTCGGCGCTGGTGAGAGAAGGATCCATGGACCATGCTCGTCATGTGCTTGCGCAGATGACTCGAATCGGGGTGCCGGCGAGCCGGATCACCTACAACATCCTGCTCAAGGGCTACTGCCAGCAGCTGAAGGTCGACCGCGCAAAGGCGCTGCTCCGGGAGATGGCGGAGGACGCCGGGATTCAGCCCGACGTGGTGTCCTACAACACGTTGATCGACGGCTGCATCCTCGCCGACGACAGCGCCGGGGCGCTGGCCTCCTTCAACGAGATGCGGGCCAGGGGGATCGCCCCTTCCAAGGTCAGCTACACCACCCTAATGAAGGCCTTCGCGCTGTCCGGCCAACCGAAGCTCGCCCACAAGGTGTTCGACGAAATGATGGCAGACCCGAGAGTGAAGGCAGATGTGGCCGCCTGGAACATGCTGGTGGAGGGCTACTCCCGGCCGGGACTGATCGTGGAGGCGAAGAAGGTGGTGGAGAGAATGAAGGAGGAGGGGTTGTACCCCAACGTCGCGACGTACGGCAGCCTGGCGAACGGGATCGCGGTGGCGAGGAAACCCGGGGAGGCGCTGCTGCTCTGGAAGGAGATAAAGGAGCGGTGCGAGGCGGAGAGGAGGGAGGGTTCCGGGCGATTGCCGGCATTGAAGCCGGATGAGGGTTTGTTGGATGCGCTGGCGGAGATATGCGTGCGGGCGGCGTTCTTCAGGAAGGCTCTGGAGATCGTGGCGTGCATGGAGGAGTTGGGGGTGGCGGCGAACAAGAACAAGTTCAGCAAAATCTACGTGGAGATGCATTCCAAGATGTTTAGCAGCAAGCACGCGTCGAGGGCGAGGCAGGACAGGCGGCGAGAGAGGAAGCGGGCGGCGGAGGCCTTCAAGTTTTGGCTGGGGCTGCCGAATTCTTACTATGGGAGTGAATGGCGGTTGGAGCCGCAGAACGGGGAAGACGATGACTCGGTTTGAATGTCAATTGTCTCTGGTCACCTTTTTAAATTGGATGATCAGGTCAAGGTTTAACTTACCTAGAAACCTGCACAGGATCATCCCGTTTAAAAAGGTAACTGGAGACAATTATGATCCGATTTAAATTATACTTTGCATTTCATTAGATGTTTAAATGTAATAATAATTACAAACGGGAAGGTTCACGGGATATTCAAAAAACACACACACACACTCTCAAACACTAAACCTCTCTTCACCACCATCGATATGGATTTAACCACTGAACTCCACCTCATGATACATGTTTAAATGCAATATATTATGGCTTGTATTATCAATTCGCTACTCATTCACCATTGCACATCATATCCATGAATATTTTCATTAAGTCAATGGGTCCAGGTTTATTTTGATATGACTATACTAGATGTTGGGTTGGGGAAAAAGATCTTGACTATTTTCTTAAACGATGTGTACAAGTCGTGAATGTTTGGTGTAATTTGGCTTTGAGTTACTACCTTTACTCTTTTTGAGGATTAATTTACTTCAAACTGACGAAGTAAGAGGTGTTATGTTTATTTTGCACAATAGATAGTTTTTGGAGTTAGTGTTGAAATCTTTGGGAGATCAGGTTTTGTGACGCCATTTCACATTAAAAAAAACTTCCATTATATACGCACACTACAAGAAAACACAGTATGACGACTCGACCCCGTGACTTGCGGCCCACATAATATAGTGAAAAACTTATCTTTGCAAATTGAGATTCGAAGATGCAAGAGTTTGAATCCTGTTGGTCGCGTTTTGGTGTCCTAATTACATGCTCGATGATTTAACACCTCTGACAGTGCAAGGCGGCATAGAGGATGATTTTACCTGGTCAGCTCGCAAGAGGCATCTAAGACTTGAGGTATGGTTCCTGCTTATTAGGTGGATGAAGGTTCATACCTGGAAGGACATGAACTGTATGGGTTGGGTAGAGTTTTTGTACAAAGAAAAATGAGATTTAAATTATGACTTTTCATATCATTTGAGTAGATAGTTATGGGATGGAGTTTCCCTCTTGATAGGTGTTTGATGTACCGTGATAAGACAATCTCTTAGTTGAGCAAGCAGCTAAAAGCAGGTGAAGTTATATAGTCGGATTCACATATTGGAAATGGATCAATTATTCAAATGAAGTTGCAAACCATTATTGACATCCTCTGTGTTACATGGGATAAATGTTCTACAAAAGTAATTATCCAATTTGACAATGTTACGACCATATTGATTATTAAACTGCATGACCCTTAATCAACACATAATTCCAGTATAGTTCAAGTGATTGGGAGGTTGCTTGATGAAGAACCTGTGAATTTATTGTATGGGGGGAGATTGAAGAATTCATGAATTTATTGTGTTGTATTTATTATCAATACATTATTGGAAGATTCCACGAGAAGCGGTTCATAAAATGGTTGCGAACAAAACAAACAATTTATAATCGATTGTGAACTTTCAAAGAGTTGTAAATGTCTGATGGATTATGAGGGTGCATATGTATTACAATTGATCAACGAGCAAGTGATCATATTGTCAGAAGATCACAAAACTAAATTTTAGGTTTCATTTGACAAGGCTTTACATCATGTCAAAATTTATTCTCATTCAAACAAATCAAATTTTGACTTTCTCAGAAGACATGGATGTTGGATCTGATGCAACTTTCGATAAATCGTCGGATGTTACGCCTTCAGAACATAAAAGGTGGAAAAAATTACAAGAAAGAACTTGTGCTATTGATGCACTGTGTAAGGTCCTGGGTAATTGGGATAGTGATTTGGGTTGGGTTTTAGATAAACCGAGTGGCTTTAGATCCCGTGGAGGTCTCAAGGATGTTGGTATAGGCTGAGGATCAAGTCTTGGGAGTTGGCCCAAGCCCGTGGTTGAGATTTTCAGGTAGGTTGCAATTTTAGTTTGGAAATTGATGTAAATAGCAGTCTAAAAGTGCTCTTGGAAGGATAGGATTAAGTTAGAGGGGTTTTGGATTTTTTAGTTTTGAGCATTAGATTTAAAAAAAGGCTGAGTCTAGAATTGCTGGTAAGGTTGGGTAGTAAGGTTGTTGTGCTAGTAAGGTTGTGGTGCCAGTAAAGTTGGCTAGTAAGGTTGGTGTGCTAGTAAGGTTGGGTAGTAAGGTTGCTGTGCCACTAAGGTTGTCGTGCCACTAAGGTTGGCTAGTAAAGTTAGGGTGCTATTAAGGTTCCAATTTTTGCTACATTTTTACCATGATGAATAGTGTTTCCAGAACCTTCCAAATATATAATAAATGATTAAAAACACATTTTAAAGGGAATTTGAGGCCTTTTCATGACCTGCACGACCCCACAATCGTCCAAATAGGGTTCTTTCCCCTCTTCTTCCCCGAGTGAGATCTCCTTCATTTCTTGTTAGAATTTCATGTCGTCTAAAGCTTGGGGGGGGGGGCTACGAGTAATGTTGGATCAGGTTATACCAAATATGCACAAGAGGGGGGGGGGGGGTGAATTGTGTCTTTTTCAATTTCTTCGCAAGATCATGATCTGTCCTTTCAACTTTATCAGAATGATTAAGTAGCGGAAAATAAATAGCAAAGGACGCACGATGTATAGTGGTTTAAGGAACAGAAGACCCCTAGTTCACTCCACCAACACTCCACTCCACGAGCTTGGTGATTTTCACTGTCTTATCCTCTTATCAAAAGATCGTTCCACAACTGAGTACAGGCAGTTGACACCTTTACAAGTTTAAGGCTAAACAGAGCCTTCTGGTTCATACACAGAACCAAATACACAGCTTAATACGAGAAGCCGATCACTCAAAGTAAAAGAGCATTTGTTCTTTGAAATACTTTCCAGTTGTTCTTCACAATTGCAACAGCACGCAATTGACAGTCGATGAATCGTCGTCTTCAGAAAGAATGATCTTCAGGTAGAAGTAGTTCTAAGCCGATCCGATTGCAGTAGATCTTGAAATATAATTCAAAAATTTAACAATAATCAATTCACAAAAGATATTTGATGTAGAATCGGTGAATCTTCAATAGAATTTCTTCTTTTTCAGAAAATAGAGCTTTGTCGCTCTTTGTAATAACAGATCTGTAAGTCTCGATTGTCTCTGTAAATTGTAGCAGTGAAAAACTCAAGAGCTTGATATATATTTTCGATGATTCGTCTCTCTGTAATACAAAATAATATAGGTATATATAATAAATACGAGCGTTCTCCTTTTAAATTTGGATCCACAAAAGTCGCCTTTAGAACCACGATATTCAAAATTTTGAATATCAGAGCAGTCGTAACTCCCCTGAAAATTCAGCATAAAAAGTTCATCTTAAATTGATCCTTTGAATAAAAAATAAATAACTTTGAATCTGTCAAAGACGTGCTTTAAATTCAGGCTTTTAAACTGGCTTGAAATCAGCCTAATAATCTGCATAAATACCGTTGCTTTATTAAAGTCGTAATTTAAATATCTGACGCCAAACGTAGGTTTGAACTGCATAGCATACATTCTTTGAACGTAAGGTTCACAACGTAAGGTTGATCTCAAATATAAGGGTAATGATCTATACTTTTCTCAGCTTCCAAATATAAGGCTGATCATTCTGAAAAGTAAGGTTGATGAACCATACTTTTCTCTTCAACTCCCAAACGTATGATTATTCAAAAAAGTAAGGTTGATGAACCATACTTTTAAGAAACAAACTTAATGTTCCATACTCACATAATGATCTTCTTCCATACTTTTCTGATTTCCCAAATGTAAGGTTCATTCCAAAAGTAAGGTTTCTTCCAAAAGTAAGGTTCCTTCCAAAAGTAAGGTTCCTTCCAAAAGTAAAGTTCCTTCTTACATACTTTTCTAATAACGTATGGTTGTTTAACCATAATTTTCTGACAATGTATGGTTTCTTAACCATACTTTTCTAATAACCTGTAAATTAAACACTGTATTCCATCCTTACACTACGCTTCTCAATGTAGGGTATGAACAATGTTTCCAGAACATGCTAAAAACAATTTCCGAATACTTTTTCAAATATACCTCGCGGATTAAGCGCTTTAATATTTCTCCAAAGATAAGAATATAAGGAATATAAATTTCCTGAAACATACTTCAAGTAAAATAATTATAATAACAAATAAGGATATTTGTGAGCATCAAAATCATCATAAAGAGATAGAGTATTGTTCTCAACAATCTCTCCCTTATAAAATTATGTATTGTTGAAAACAACACTTTCTCAACAATATCCCCCTTTTTGATGATCACAAAACCCATAAAATAACTAATGAAATTAACATACAAAATTAATTACATATAGTTTAGAATTTTGAAAAGATAAAAAATATATTTAATTTTAACATAATTATTTTAACAATAAAAAAAATATGTTATTCAAAGTCATAAAAAGAAAACATTCAAAAATTTAAAGAAAAAAATGTTTATAATGTCTCCCCAAAATAACTTTTTTAAAATTTAAAATAATTTCTCCCACTGAGAAAAAAAACTTAAAATAAAAGTTTAATTTTACCTTTTTGTGAAAGAAAATAAAATGAATTTGAAAGAAAATAAAATGTTGTGTTTATATTAATTTCTCCCCATTTTTGTGATATCAAAAAGGATAATTGAATAAAGAATATAACACATTTTTATGTAGCACTGAACTTAAGTAAATGCTAGGATAAACTATTTATCAATATCTGAATCCAGATTACTGGCATTCTATCAGAGACAGGATAAGAAAACAAATTAATAACTCACAAATATTAAATTAAAAAAACCTTCATTGAGAATATTCTAAAAGTACAGTAACTACAACAACAAGAATCAAAGTTGTGTTAAGGGTAGGTTTCATCTCCTCTGAACTGTAGCCTCGATCTCTACTAATTGAGTTCTTAATCTGCTCATCACTCCATCTCCCAACTGAATTATGAGATCTCTTCTTTCCTGAGTTAGATGAATGTTTTCAATCAAATTGACTATGAAGAACTCGTGTATCCTTTCTTCCTTCTCCATAAAAAGAGTTAACTTATCAGTGAACTGATTTGGAAAAGTTTTAGTACCTGGTTCACTAGAAGTCAACTGGTCTACTAGAAACTTCTGATTGTCCAATAACACCGAAAAAGGAGCACTATTGCATTGAAGATCCTGAAATCTATCATTCATATTGCTCATAGCTACTGTAATGGCCTGAAATCGTCCGATCAGATCAGGTGTGGTACCTGATGTATTGGCTCCACTATTTCTGATAGCTGCAAATTGTTGCTCCATGACAGATTTAAACTCTAATAAATCTATCTTTATCACCATTTCATATTTTATATTTGAAACTTCAGCTAACATTTCCTTCTTGAAATTTTCAACTTCTTTCTTAGAAACAGAACTGGCTTTCAGGTTCTGAAACTTCTACCTCTCCTTTTCTAATGCACTTCACAAAGATACATTTTTAGCTTGAACTTTATTAAACTTTCTGATCAACTCTTCCACATGATCATTATCAGAATTAGAGGCACCCTGTGCTTGATTCTCTATTTCAGTTTCATTCTGATGTAAAAGCACTAAGGGAAAGTGATCAACATCTGATTTCTCTTCATTCCCTCCTTGTACATGTTTTTCTACAGATTTTTCTTCAGAGTTCTTCCTTGACTCATCCACAGAAAAATCTTCATTAAGTACTTCAGTATGAATTTTAGAAGGATTATCTGCTTGATCCATATGAACTTATTCTTACTCCTCCTGAGCATATTCTTCATTGATCTCTTCCAAGATAGGTTCCTCCAAAACTGGATTCTCTAAAATTGTTTCTTCTAGATTAACTACAATTTTAGCCACTGTCACTTCACTAGGCACTGTCTCTGCCTCTACTTCTGTTTCTGCCTCTGCCTGTTCCTGAGGCACAATTTATTATTCCACTTGAGGAGTCACCTCAATCTGAGAAATTGTTGCTCCATGATAGATTTAAACTCTTATTAACATTTGTGTGAGTAAGCTCCTCTTCAGTTTGAGCCACTCTATGCCTTTTCCTTTGAAGTCCTTCTTTAATTTCCTTATCTGCAAGTGGATCAACTGTTTCAAATTTGATTCTCCTTGAAACTCCATTGGTTCTAGATTCAGCTACTCCTTTTGATTTTGCAGGTTGTGCTTGAGCACTCTCTTCATCTTCTTCTGCTCCTATAGGCATAAGCTTACCTTTGACTGTGATCCAAAAATAACTAATCTTTCTCAATGTTCCAGCATTGAAAATGTTGTTGTGGTGGCATCTCACTCAAGCATCCACCAACCTTATCATATCTTTCTTAAACAAAATATTTGAAAGGAATTGTCCAAAAGGACAGAAGTTCATCCTCACTTCTGGTTGGCAGCAATAACTGAGATATCTCACCATATATCTAGGAAAGTTTAACTTGATATCAATCATCAAGAGAAACATTATATACATGTCAGAGTATAAAATTTTCTCCATTTCTGACATACGAGGTGCAATCCATGTTTGCACAAACTTAACCAAAATCTTTTGGTCCGGCTCTAGATCTTTCACTAGTATCTTCCTTATATTCATTGAACCAAAAAACGGACATAATATCCTCTGACTTATGCACACTATCACCTATATTCTTCAAATCAAATTGAAAAACTCCCTCATGAGGGCAATTAAGAATTTGAGAAATTTCCATAGATGAAATTGAAAGGTCTCTATCCTCAATTTTTACTATCACAATATCTTCCTCCTTTCCCAGGATAAACTGAACAAATTTAAATAAGTGACAAAGTTCTACCTCATATAGAAACTTCATTTTCTCTCCATTAAACATTTGTTCTAGGTTCTAAAAATCCAGGGCTTGTCGTAGCATCAAATCTATCTGATATAGCCATTCTAAATTGATTACCTTTCTTTGCAGAATCTTCCTTCCTGTCGTACGTTGATGCTTAGCAGTTCTAGTCTATGGCTCATCGGTCCTCTTGGTATTTTCCATTTCTGATGTAGATCTCTAAAGGTTTGAAAGGTTAGGGTTTTGAAGGTTCAGGGGTATCTATAGAAGAGCGGTAAGAGTTTTGATGATTCGAAAGGGTTTTAAGAAAATGAACGGGTTGGAAGTGGAATTGGTTTCTGGCATCCTTGATTCCTGTTTCATTATGCACATAATAATTATTACATTATTTAAAATAAAAAAAATTACGTAGAAAAAGTTTAAAGCAGAACTAATGAAGTTTTTAAATTAAACAAGTAATAAATAAAAAAATTATTTAAAAATAAACAAACTTTTCTCCCCCTTAATAAAATAAAACCTTGCAGTGGGAAGTGGTTTAGTAAAAATATCATCTAATTGAATTTTAGTGCTTACAAACTCTAAGAATATATCCTTTTTAAGAAGATGATCTCTTAGAAAATGATGTCAAATATCAATATACTTAGTCCTATAATGATTAATAGGATTTTTTGAAATATTTATTACACTTGTATTATCACATAAAATAGGTGTATTATTAAAATTTGGTCCAAAATCCATAAGAGTGTTTTTCATCCACAAAACTTGTGCACATCAACTGCCTGCAGATACATATTCTACTTTGGTTGTTGACAGGGCAACCGAGTGTTGTTTCTTACTAGACCATGATACTAAAGATTTTCCTAAAAAGTGGAAAGTCCCTGAGGTGATTTTTCTATCTAATCTACAACTTCCAAAGTCTACATCTGAATATGAAATTAAATTAAAATCAGAATTTTTTGGATAGAGAAGAGATTGAAAAATAGTTCCCTTTAAATATCTAAAAATTATTTTGACATCACTTAGGTGAGATTATTTAGAATCAAATTGGGATCTAGAAAAAAGACATTCTGAGTACATTATATCCGTCCTATTAGTAGTAAGATATAATAAACTACTAATCATACCTCTATATAATTTGTTGTCAACCGATTTTCCAGTTTCATCCAAATCAAGTTTTATATTAGCACATATAGGAGTTGTATATGTCTTGTTGTTTTAAAGTCCAAATTTATTTAGTAAACCAGTAATGTATTTTATTTGATTTAAAACATTTCCAAAATCTTTTTGATAAATTTGAAGTCCTAAAAAGAAATTTAATTCTCCCATCATACTCATTTCAAACTCTTTTTGCATTAAATTTGAAAACTCATTACATGATTTTTTGTTTGTTGAACCAAAAATTACATCATCAACATAGATTTGAACTAATAATATATTAGAGTTTACAGTTTTCTTAAATAGTGTTGGATCTACCATTCCAATAGTAAAATCATTTTTTAAAAGAAAAAAACTTAATCTTTCAGACCAAGCTCTTGGTGCTTGTTTAAGGCCATAAAAAGCATTAGTAAGTTTAAAAATAGAATATAGTTTTTGTGAATTTTCAAATCCAGGAGGTTTCTCAACATAAACTTCCTCCATTAAATAACCATTTAAAAAGGTAGACTTAACATCCATCTGAAATAATTTAAAGTTCATATGAGATGCATAGGCTAAAAGGATCGTAATGGCTTCTAATCTAGCTACAGGTGCAAAGGTCTCATCATAATCTATACCTTCTTCCTGATTATAACCTTTAGCTACAAGTCTTGATTTATTTATAGTTATTATTCCTTGATCATTTTGTTTATTTCTAAAGACCCATTTAGTTCCTATAACTGGATAGTTTTTAGGTCCTTCAACTAAGTTCCAAACACCATTTCTCTTGAACTGGTTTAGTTCTTCTTGCATTGTTATCATCCAACTTTCATCAGTTAAGGCTTCTTATAATGTATTAGGTTCTAATTGGGATATAAAGGTAGATAATTCAACAAGATTTCCTACATTTCTTCTGCTTTTTATTCCCGTGTCTAGGTCACCTATTATAGTTTCTAAAGGATGATTCTTCAGGGTTCTAGACTGTCTAGGTAGTACACTGTTAGGTTATTTAATGTCATGTTCTTCTGAACTGGATTGAATTTCACTTATATATTTTTCAAAATCACATTTCAAGTTTTCAAGTCTCATGCTATAATTAGAGTAAAATTCATCAATTTGGTATGTCCTTCTCTCAAAGGGATTAGATTTATCAAATTTCACATGAACTAATTCTTCAACAATCCTTGACTTTTTATTAAAAAATTTATTAGTTTTGGAAGTAGCATAATATCCTAAGAAAATTCCTTTATCATATTTTGGATCAAACTTACCAAGATTTTCCTTGGTGTTTAAGGTATAAACCTTACATCCAAAAACTTTAAAGTAATTCACTTTAGGTTTTCTATTATTCCAGAGTTCATAGGGTTTCTTTTTGAAAACTGGTCTGATTAAAACTCTATTCATTATATAGCAGGCTGTGCTTACAGCTTCTGCCCATAAATAGGTATGAAGATTGTATTCATTTTGCATAGTCCTATCCATTTATTGAATAGTCCTATTTATTCTTTCAACAATTCCATTTTGTTGAGGTGTTCTTGGTGCATAGAAGGTGTGTTTAATACCCATATTTGAGAAAAAGGAATTAAATTTTAGATTCTAAAATTATCCACCATGATCACTTCTTAATGAAAATTATATTAAAACCGTTTTTCATTTTGAACAGCTCTACAAAAACTTTCAAATATAGTAAAAGCTTCATTTTTATATTTTAGAAAATAAATCCAAGTAAATCTAGAATAGTCATCAACTAAAACATATACATATAATTTACCATCCAAGATTTCTACCTGTAAGGGTTGGTGTCCTGAGAACCAACTGTTTTGTACTTTTATTACATGAATGTTCACTTATTATATATCGTTCATTATTCTGCATGACTATAATATAATAATTTCTGACAATATTTGTTGCATTGATAAGGTCATGGCAGATCCCCGCTATGATGAGAACCTTGAAATGCTATAAAAATATTCTTAAATAAAGTTCTACGGTTGGATGACATACTATGATAGGATACATAGTATACAGACCGTCATGTGCGAGTACTCGCAAGAAGACGAGACTCTCTCTTATGGAGTTCGCACTTGGTAATCTCCAAGATGGGAGATTATGAGAACAAACCCACCAGTAGCAATTCCGAATGTCTTGGTGTCATCAGACATTGCTATCTATGAGCGTGTGTAATGGTCCTTAGACTGGAAGATTATCATTAACTCATGTCATGACTCGTGCACTTAGATTTACTGACGAAAACCATCACGCAGACAGTTTATGTGAAGTAGGGTACGTTGGGTGCGTCACGAGTGACATGTTGTTAATGGATAAGTCGAGGAAGGATTTTTCCCTTCCATTTATGGAAGTTAATATCTCAGCCCTTTCATTGAAATAGAACTGTCGCATGAAATTCCATGGCCATGGTGTAAACGACGAGTTTATTTTAGGTAGTCAAAGAACGACGGATCAAGCATATAGGTTTATGACACTGCCATGAAACCTGCTTGATGAGATATTGAGATAAAGGGATTAAATTACACAGTAAGCGTTCGTATATGGTAATACGTCAATGCGGCATCAACTTCTTTCTCTTGGGTGCCTTGACCTGTTGCTAGACAGTAATCTTGGACTTTAGGCAAGCCCGCCTAATGCCAATGAGAAAGAGGCCTAGAGGGTCACACACTAAGTGTATTCAAGTATCTCAAGTAGAATAAATATTATTACCGTATGTGGTTTAATAATTATTCAAGGAAGCCTAAATCGTTTTAATGTTGGATGTAAAGACCCATCAAATTCAAGGGAAATTTTTTCTTAATTTTCTTTGGGATTTTACAAGAACGCAGTTTCTGACGGCACCTGATTCCGAGGCCCGGTGTGCCCAGAATCAGGTTCCTAAGTTTAGCTCGGGTACGTTCAGTGAACGAACGAGCGGGTTTTTCTAACTTTTGAAACGGTGCT
Organism: Viscum album; assembly: GCA_963277665.1. Taxonomy (NCBI): domain Eukaryota; kingdom Viridiplantae; phylum Streptophyta; class Magnoliopsida; order Santalales; family Viscaceae; genus Viscum; species Viscum album. The sequence continues at coordinate 1,505,554,015 of OY728151.1, read as the reverse complement.
TGGAATAGAAATCTGAGGGTACCGATGGAATCGTAGCACCGGTAATTGCTTAAGAGCACCTTTTCCGAAGGTGCGTTTGCTCGGGAGGAGTTGTTAAAATTGTGGTTTTAGTGAGGAATAAATAAAATTATATTACAATTTTATTTATTTTTCTCTAGGTAGTTATATCCTAAGTAAGGGAGTTGGGGGTGGGACCCACATGTTGTTAACCAAACATGACAGGATAAAGGTGGGGTGGAGCCCACACGAGCCCAACCCCTCACATTCCTAACTCCTCAAACCCCCCCATTTAATATTTCCAACTTATCACCTCATTTAATTTTGACAAGTTAAGTTTAATTAAATGAGTGAACTTAATTTTGAATGTTGAAATTTTAAAAAGTATTAGCAAAGGAAATAAAATAAGGCTAAAGACTTATTTTATTGTGGTGACTTCGTTGTGTTGAGGGAGGGAGCGTTCTTCACATTTTGGAAGAACTTCATCTTCCCGACGAAGAACTTTTCTACCTCGACGAAGAACACCGTCACGCCTTTTTCCGAAGAACGACGACGCACCATCCTTCGTTCTTCTTCCCGTGTCAAAGGAAGGGAGACACTATTCCACCTTGGACAATCTCCATCAATGTGTACAGAGCCTCACCCCGCAACGCCGCTTTCCGCGACGCTCTTCGAACATCAACTCGTTATGAAGGTAAGGGGTTTGGTTTAATTTAATTTATGTGGATTATATCCTCGACATGTGTTTAATTTGTTGAAAGTAGTTTGAACCTCTAACGTGGTGGGTGCGGACCAACGAACAAGTCCGAACCCACCGATTCTCTGTTCTTGATGCGCGGAACGTTGGGCGACGATGAAACAGGACCATTGAGTGATTGGAGGCCGTCACAGTAATCTATGGGTCCCGAGACGACCCCAGGCACAGACAGAAGCAAGAACGGACCACCGGAGCAGCTCTGATGGCCCGCGGACTTCACCGGCGGCGGCCGGCACCGGCCGGCCGCCCGGAGGCGGCAGTATCCAGGCGCGCCGCCAGGAGGGAATGCTGCGGCGGCAGGCGACCGGGATCCCACGGCCGCGCGGGACCTGGGGGAGACGCGGTGCCCAGCGCCGCATCCGCTGGCAAGGAGCAGCCCCCATGTGGGGGCCGCGGTTCAATCAAGGGGGAAGCCGCCCCCCCTTTCCGCAACGGCACGACCAACACCGGGCTGGGCCACCCAGGCCGAGCTGGGCCGCGCTGGCAGGGCCGGTTGGGCCGGGCTGCGCCCACCTGGCCGGGCCGCGCCCTAAGGGGCCGGACCCGGACCCGGTTCGGGTCGACCCGATTCGGGCCGACCCAGGGGGTCTCGGGCCGGGTCGGTCTGGGCCCAAAACCCCCTAAAACCGGACAGGTTCGTTCTTTTACCCATATATTGGGCTACGGACCTCTGAACGATGCAACGTCAGTTGAAATGCGATCCTTGGATCGAGACGGTCGTTTTGGTATTTTAAACTCAAGGTTTCGGAGAACTTTGGGTACAGCCGGGTTGGTTCGAACACGAAACCAACCGGGCCCTCGGAGCGGAAACACTTATAACTTGAGTTCCGGACGTCCGATTGACGTGCCATCAACTTTGTTGGTTTCCTCTTAGTGAGATGGACCTTTTAGCTTACTCCACTCGAGGTTTGTATGTAGTTGGAGTGTGGTCAGGTTTGTTTTGATTTAAAAACCAACCGGGCCCCTGGAACGAAAAAGCCAATAACTCTCAGATCGGGCGTCCGATTGACGCGCCGTCTGTCACGTTGAGTTCCTCTTGTCGAGAAGAAACCTTGGGATATATCAACTCTGGACTACGTGTTAGTTGATGTATCGACCCCTTGGCTCATGGAGAGGACCCTCCCGGAATCAAGCATGCTGTGTGCGGGAACCCTAGAGCTGGCTGCGACTACGACGACGATGATGACTGCACTGAAATCCTCCGTGGGTTCGGCAGTGATGAAGACCGTACTGAAATCCTCTGTGGGTTCGACGGTGATGAAGACTGCACTGAAATCCTCCATGGGTTTGGCAGTGATGAAGACCATACTGAAATCTTCCGTGGGTTCGACGGTGATGAAGACTGCACTAAAATCCTCCGTGGGTTCGGCAGCGATGAAGACCATACTGAAATCCTCCGTGGGTTCGACGGAAATGACTACTGTTCTTGTATACTACTTGGGTCTGGCAGTGTTTGACTCTATTCTTACTATCCTACGTGGGTCTGGCAGAGTAGCTAGTCTGTATCCTATGTGGGTCCGACAGCTTGGCTGATTTAGTATCCTACGTGGGTCCCATCTTAGATGAATCAGTGGCTATATCTGATCATCTCTATCATCAAAGAAGTATATTTGTGTGAGCTGAGTCTTAACATTCAATCAATATCTTCGATATGATTGACTTGATTTCCTATGTGGATTGGGTGGTGTTATCCTATGTGGTTTGGGTTGTACTATCCTATGTGGACGTGATTGAACTTGGGCTCGGGTGTTGGAGCCGAACTAGAATTCATGACTTAGGTATATGTATGGGCATATACCTAAGTAGTGTTGGATGTTACTTTGTGATTGTATCTTTCCTTTGTGGATTATCCTTTTTGGATTCTGGGAGACCTTTGGGGGTCTCGAGGTCCCTACTGAGTAGCGTATACTCACCCCTGCATGGTCTATGCCCGCACTACGTTGTGTTGGATGTAGACGACGGACATCACTGATCGTGGTTGAGGCTTGTGGAGAAAGTCGGTAGCTGGAGGTGGACCACTGGGCGGAACGTACATGGAGCGGACGACTGGACCTGAGGGGCTGAGGAGGCTATCTGTACCCACCCTTCAGGTGGGACTTTTAGTGGATGGCTCGATGTTGCTGCTGTACTTTTAACTGATGTACCTTCTTTCTAGTTGTACTTTACTTTCATTTTGGGTTTGTATTCTGGCCCACTTACTTTTCCTCACTACTTTTGTACCCAGTTTTACTTAGTGTTTACTTCTGCTTGCTTACTCTGTGGTGTTTATTTACTTTATAAAGGCAATGCCTTCCCCTTTTTTGGGATTTATGCCTTGGTTCTAGTCGCCAGCCCCTGGACTATGGGAGGCGAGCTTGGGGTAGTCACAGCACGAGTCCCAAGGACGGGTCATGACAAATTGGAATCATAGGAGTTCAGTTCTACCGTAGAACTCAGGACTCTGATCTTTCTTCTATGTGAAGCAATAGTGTTAAGAGTATTGAGTGTGGTTATCAGTCCAAGGAGTCCAATGTTGGTGCGACGACCGGCGTATCCGTACACCAAGACCCTGACTTCTGATTTCCGACTCAATGCATGAAAACATTGATTGCATGTGTGTTTCAAAAGTTTTCTTTGTGATTACTTTGTGTCAGCTCACTAGGTATACTGTTTGACCGTGGTGCACCTGTTTCTTTTTAGGATGGCCCCACAACGGCAGCCAGCTAGGGTTCCAAGCTTTGTGTGAGACGAAAGCCCACTGAGCGATGAGGCCTCGGTGCAGGGCCCTTTTTCAGCGGAGGCACCGGCGGTACCACTACCCGCCGAGCCACCGATGTCACCAGCCCCAACTGCTGATAGTGCACGTTGCCTTAGTGCACTGCATGAGTTTCAGCGTCAGAGACCACCCAGGTTCCATGGGGAGACGGACCCTCAGGCAGCCGAGGATTGGCTGGAGGCGGTTGTGCGAGTTTTCAGGTTAGTGGGGACACCATCTGACCTCATGGTGATCCTCGCAGCGAGCCTCCTGCACACGGCAGCAGACAGATGGTGGAGCTTGATGCTCCAGGTGCACGAAGAGGCATCACTTCTCTGGATGGACTTTGAGAGCCTCTTCCGCTTGGAGTTCGTCCCAGCCACCCTCCATGCGGTGCGCATCCAGGAGCTTCTACAGCTGCGGCATGGTAGCACGACGGTCGCCCAATACTCGACGAGATTTACCGATCTCTCGCGCTATTCTACGGACATGGTACGGGACCCATTCTTCCAGGCCCAGACCTTCGAGCAGGGACTGAGGCATGAGATCAGGGCATCGATGATCTCCCTCAGCATTCCGACACAGGCAGGAGTACTGGAGCGAGCTCTTCTCATTGAGACCTTTCTTGCCGAGCCTACACCAGTAGCGAGACCTACCGCAGGGTGACACATAGCAGAGTCATCTACAGCTGGCAGTCGATGGATGTCACAGGGGTCCAGGCGGACCAGACCATCAGGCAGATGACCTCAAGACACTGGCTCATATGTGCGGGGCACAGGGCGCAGAGCCAGCCTTCCGAGGAGCAAGCAGTGCTACGCATGTGGCGGGCAGGGCCACATGGCTCGTGACTGCCCGACCCACCGTGTAGAGGAGAAACAGACGGTTGAAGGGCCACCCAGGCAGAGGCAGAGGGTCGACCGTGGTGGTCCTCCAAGAGAAGGCGGATGAGGCAGGGGAGCTAGCCGAGCAGCAGTTGGTGGGCGACGCTTTGAGACTTTACCACCACTACCACCAGGAGGTCCACCCCGACCACAGGGAGCTGGCGGGCAGAGACATGATCAACTTCAGGCAGCAGAGGCCTACGACCATGGCGCGCCAGAGATGATTTGAGGTACTATTTGTGTCTACTCCACCCTTTCTACAGTTCTTATAGACACAGGAGCGAGTCATTATTTTATTTCAGCTGCCCTTGTTCGGAGCTCGGAGATTCCGACGGAGCCGTTGGCTCGATCCTTATGGCTAGAGACTCCTACGGGAGCAGACTCGACGATTACACACTAGTTCCGACAGTGTGAGCTTACTCTAGGAGGAGAGAGCTTCGGCTGAGATCTTCTTGTAGTGGCGTCGAGGCCTTACGACATCATCTTGGGCATGGATTGGTTATCCACATTCCATGCTCAGATTGACTGTATTAGGTGCAAGGTGTGGTGTGTTCGAACCGATGTGAGCAAGTTCACCTTCACTGGTGAGAAGGGAACCTTTGCAGCGCAGGATGGACTCACGCAGAAGAGAGAACATCCCATCACTCATTAGTTGGCTAGCCTCATCCTAGGAGCAGTTGATGTGCGGAGTCCTAGTTTTCCTGTAGTGGTGGATCAGTATGCGGACGTTTTCCCTGACGACGTTCCAGGACTACCTCCTCACAGAGAGGTAGAATTTTATATTGACCTGTACCCTAGGACAACCCCGATATCCACTCCAGCATATCGGATGTCCCCCGCTGAGCTTCGAGAGCTACGGGTACAGTTTGAGGACTTGCAGGGCAAGGGATTCATCCGATCCAGTGTTTCACCCTGGGCTTCCCCGATATTGTTCGCCAAGAAGGCGGATGAGAGTTTGTGACTGTGTGTCGACTATCATCGCCTAAACCAGGTGACCGTGAGGAACAAGTATCCGCTGCCGAGGATTGATGACCTCTTCGATTAGCTCAAGGGAGCACAGTGGTTCTCAAAGATAGACCTTAGATAAGGCTATCATCATCTCAGAGTTCGAGACGAGGACGTGAAGAAGATGGCCATCAGATGTTGGTATGGCCACTATGAGTTCTTGGTTATGCCTTTCGGCGTAACCAATGCTCCAAAAGTGTTCATGGGTCTCATGAACGGGATCTTTCAGTCATACCTCAATCGATTTGTCGTGGTCTTCTTCGACGACATATTGATATACTCGACCACTGAGGAGGAGCACACCTACCACTTGCGGGTTGTACTAGACACACTCCGAGAGCATCAGATTTATGGAAAGATCTCGAAGTGTCAGTTCTGGTTACGTGAGGTCCACTTCTTGGGACACGTCATCTCTGAGGCGGGAGTTTCGGTGGTTCTTGTGAAGATCGAGGCAGTTCTATCTTGGGAGCCACCCAGGAGCGTGATGGAGGTGCAGAGTTTCTTGGGGCTAGCTGGGTACTACCAGAGATTTGTGCCAGACTTTTGCAGAGTTGCGGCACCACTCTCAGCTTTGACGAAGAAGGGGAAACCCTTCTTGTGGTCAGACAGATGTCAGCAGAGCTTCCAGGAGCTGAGACAGAGATTGACCAGCGTACCTATCTTGAGGCTACCGGATGAGGGAGTAAGGTACATAGTCTACTGCAATGCGTCAGGGACCGGACTCGAATGTGTCCTGATGTAGGAGCGGGCCATGATCGCCTATGGATCACGTCAGTTGAGGCAGCATGAGCAGAACTACGCTACCCATGACCTGGATTTAGCAGCAGTGGTCTTCACTCTAAATATGTGGCGACACTATCTGATGGGCGAGCGCTTTACAGTCTACTTTGACCACCAGAGTCTCAGGTACATCTTCTCGTAGAAGGACCTAAATCTGAGACAGTGGCGATAGCTCGAGTTTCTCCAGGACTATGACTTTGAGATAGTCTATACTCCTGGAAAGGGGAACGTAGTAGCCGATGCTCTCAGTAGGAGGACGGACATTCAAATACTCAGGGAGGCGACAGAGCAGCTAGCCGCTTTACAGATATCCTTCTTGGATAGAGATGGAGCAGCTTTTCTTCAGTCACTCACAGTCACTCCTCCACTTCTTCAGCGGGTCAGAGAGGCTCAGCGTGAGGACGTTGACTGTGAGACGTGGCATGGACAAATATCTTCAGGATAGGAACCTGATGGATTCTATATAGGAGGAGAGCATGACTTCCTTTTCAGAGGACATACCATAGTACCAGTTGCTTTACAGGAGGAGGTGCTGAGAGAGTTTCACACTTCCCCTTTAGCGGTATATCTAGGAGTGGCAAAGATGTACCAGGATCTCAGATGACATCACTGGTGGTCGAGTATGAAGAATGATATGGAAGAGTTCGTTTCTTGATGCCTCACCTGCCAGCAGGTGAAGGCAGAGCACCAGGTACCAGCAGGCTTGGTACAACCCTTAGAGGTCCCGGAGTGGAAGTGGGATGGGATATCTATGAATTTCGTGACTGTAATTCCACGTACTTCCAGAGGTCACGACTCCATTTGGGTGATTTTCGACCGACTCACCAAGTCAGATCACTTATTACCCATCAGAGAGCAGTGCTCAGTAGAGAGCTCGTGATGTCTCTACGTTCAGGAGATTGTACGGCTTCATGGTGTGCCATCATCTATCGTCCCCGATCGAGATGCTCGCTTTACTTCCCAGCTTTGGAAGGGGTTGCAGGAGGAATTCGGGATGCAACTACATCTAAGCACCACCTTTCAGCCTCAGACGGATGGTCAGACGGAGAGAACCATTCAGACTCTCGAGGACATGCTCCGTGCATGTGTCCTCGACTTTAGTCATAGCTGGGAGGACCACCTGCACCCACCCTTCAGGTGGGACTTCCAGTGGATGGCTCGACGTTGCTGCTTTACTTTTAGCTGTTGTACCTTCTTTCCAGTTGTACTTTACTTTCAGTTTAGGTTTGTATTCTGGCCCACTTACTTTTCCGCACTACTTTTGTACCCAGTTTTACTTAGTGTTTACTTCTGCTTGCTTACTCTGTGGTGTTTGTTTACTTTATAAAGGCAATACCTTCCCCTTTTTTTGGGATTTACGCCTTTGTGCTAGTCTCCAGCCCCTGGCCTATGGGAGGCAGGCTTGGGGTAGTCACGACACGGGTCCCGAGGACGGGTCGTGACATTGGAGGAAGAATAAAATGAAAACAAGTACACACCATGTATTAATTATTACATGCCGTGTAGTTTTTATTTTGAAAAGGAAATGAATAAATGAAAACAATATATACACGCCGTGTAGTTTTCAATGAAAACAAGTACACGGCGTGTATTTATTATTACACACCATGTAGTTTTTCCAGTCAGGATTTTGAGGATATAATATTGTTTTATTAAATGATATTTATTATAATCAGCTTGAGCGCATGTCAAGGAATTAATTATTTGACATGGGGGTTTTCAATAAGAGTTAATGAAATAAATGAAATGCATAACACGTTTATTTATTGTCATAACTCTAAAACTTCAAACCTGATTATAAATATCCTTACAACCCCAACTCTTTTCCTACACACAAGAGAATAGTTGTGCACAACAATTCTGGAGAATTCTTTCAAGGCCGAAAGAACCTCTTCCTCCAAGAACACTCTCAAGACCGAGAGAGATCCTCTTCCATCGGATAAAGACGATCTAAGGCGGACAATGCAAGCAAAGGTTTCTCCACTCTAGCACCCGAAGACTCCTTTGGCGATGTCCTGAGATACGAGGTACACGTGTTGATCACCGCTAGAGGAAGTCTACACTTGGATTCTACGATGCAATGATGAATCAAATTAGAACGTGATCAAGAACATCAATGAAGAAAGAACACCCAAAAGGTATTTATTTTCAATTTATTAAATTAATTATAATCAACCTATAACGATCCTACTTTGTGGTTCCAGGATTTCCTTTTCTTTATCCATTTCTGTGATTCAATCCGTGGAGACTGGTGTTTATCGTTGTATGGATCCCGGATTGATCATTGTTAATGACAAAAAGCCAAGTGGGCACATCCACCCACGTGCTTCTGCTGCGCCCGGAACCTTCAAATGGTATCAGGGGGAGGTTACAACGTTGATTATAGTTATTTAATTTTCATTGATAATTTACGCATTTATATTTGATTCAATTCGAAATATATCATTCTATTAATCTGAATAAATGAGATCTATTCTTCCTCCTTCGTTTCTTGATTCATATCACAGAAATGACCTTTTAATTTCAATTTTTGATTAAAATAAAAACAAGGAACTTATCTGGAGGAGCCGGTCTTTTTGTCTGTACAACACGGGATTACACAGTGTGTAATTAAAACTACACACTGTGTACTTAGGTTCAATGAACCGACACTGGTCCACCAAACCACGCCATGTGAATTGAATATGCCTAATTATTAATCATGCCATGTTGACCAAAATTGAACGGCATGTGGAAAAGAAATACATGACGTGTATGTTGGAGCAACACGCTTTGTAGTCCGTTCCGGCCCAGGTGAAACCATGTACAAGGATAATCCATGTACCGCGTACACGGGATCGCCAGGCCGGTTACCGCGTAACAAGGAAGTACGTGCCGTGTATGATTTATCTACACACCATGTACTCCAAAATTTCCAAAGTACAGAAAACACGCCAAAGCCCCCAGCGTGTACTTTGGATAAAGAGTGAAAAGAAATACACGCCGTGTAATTATAAACTACACGCCGTGTACTTTCCAGAAATGGAATTTCACCAGGTTTCCTCCAATGTACAAAGATCCGTACAAGGAATATGGATGAGAAGAATCTCAAGGAAGTTCAGAGAGGAATTTAAGATAAATAATTTATTAATTATAAGATCATAATTAATTGAATTCGAGCGCGACTTATCTTAAATGAAAGAAAGATTAAAAGAATTTGAATTCTAAATATGCGTAAATGTCGTTGCATGCTATGGATAATCATGAGCTAGACCAAAGACCCTTTGTATGTGTATGATTTCATTTAAATTTATATAATTTAAATTTGTTGGCCTGCGAGACTTCTTCCAATAAAATGTAGGGCCTGCGCACCCATGGTTTTTTTAATGTAAACCCATGTAATAGAGGATCTCCCAAGCTAGAGGAGACGGTTCAAATTCCGAATCTGAGGTGAAACCGACACAAGAAGATACAAATGTGGACAGGTGGGAGCTGCAAAACACGAACCACCGGGTTCAAGGTGTTTTTCCCTAGGTCAGGGTTAGCTTATCAAAACCGCTATATACGCTAACCAATAGAAGCTCATGATCATACCATATTATTTTATTCCTGTCTAAATTTCATGGTTTATTTATTATGTATGTGTTTTCATGATCACATAGTTAATAAAATGAACAAGCTTGCAAAGATGGAATAAAATAAAAACCGGACTTTGCGTTAACATTATCAGAACATGGTTAATCACTTAAGATAGCATCACTTAATATTAACAAGCATGTGATAATGAAAAACTATGCATAAAAGATTAAAATCCCTCAATACCATATTAAGTCATACCAAGACTTCCATTACTTGATTAAGGGAAAGACTCAATAAAACTATGTGTTTGACCAACCCTTGTTGGGACACTTACTTTTATAAAGGAATCCCCTATGAAAGGTTTCGGGTTGACTTAACCATATTACATCAAGAGGAGTAGCCCTTGCTAGACTTGATGTAATATTGGAGGCAAGAGTTGAGGAAATCCAAGTTAGGATTTCAGGATTGGGGAGTCCACTCAACAGATCAAGGAACTGTAAGCTCACAGTTAGTAAAGACCTGACTACCTAAATACCTTCAAATAGCTTGACCAACCCTTGTTGGGGTTATGCGAAGGGGAATATGGATTCTTTCCACTAGAATGTCAACGCAACTGGACATTCCGAGTTCAATGGTGAGGGCCATTGGGACTTGATAAAATAGTGGGAGAATTAATTAATTCATTTATTATTTCTCATAAAATGTAATCAAGAAAGTACTAATAAATCTGCTCTTTTAAATTGTAGAATCAAGATGACAAACTCGTCAACCACATTTTCTCTGAATCAATACTGGACAAAGAAAATATCCTCATCGGCAGTAACTTTCAGGAATGGTTTAGGCGCCTTCGGGTCATCCTACGCCATGAAAAAAAGCATTACGTGCTGGAGTCCTCACTTCCTGATCCTCCTGCCCAAGGGGCAAGTGATGAATATTTCCTAGTCTATGATCAACATTTGAGCGATGCACTCGACGTTCAATGTTTGATGCTATCATCAATGTCAAGTGATCTCATGAAGTCTCATGAGGACATGGATGCCTATAGCATGCTCAAGCACCTCTGTGGTCTATACCAGGAGAGAGAAAGACAGGAAAGGTTTGAGATCTCCAAGGCTCTATTCCAAAGCAAGCTTGGAGAGGGTGCCCCAGCTGGGCCTCATGTAGTCAAGCTCATTGGCTACATTGAGCGATTAGAGGTTCTAGCGTTTAAACTCCCCGAAGAACTGGGTACCAATCTCATTCTCACATCACTTCCCCAGAGCTTCTCAAACTTTGTTGTGAACTTCAATATAAACAACATTGAGAAGTCTCTATCTGATCTTCTTATCCTTATTCGCCAAGTGGACAATGACATGAAGCATGAAAATCCTTCTATCCTCATGGTGAATAAAAGGAAAGGGAAGCCGAAGAGATTTAATCCCAAAGCTTATTCAAGGCCTTCCAAGAAAAGGAAGATCAAAGGGGAGGAAAAGGAACAGGATGCTGTTTGTTTCGCATGTGGCAAGAAGGGCCACTGGAAGAAAAACTGCACCCAGCCAAGGAAGCAAGGGGAAGCTTCAGATGCATTTGTTATCGAATGCAATCTATCTGTTTCTACTAATTGGGTATTAGATACTGCTTGTGGTGCTCACACATGTATCCAAATACAGGAACCGAGTATATTTAGAAAGATTGACCGAGGTGAGGTGGATCTACGAGCAGCCAACAGAGCCAGACTCGCTGCTGTATCTGTCAGAGACTACCATCACACATTGCCTACTGGGATGGTCTTGGTTTTGAAAGGATGCTATTATGTACCCTATGTAACCAAAAACATTATTTTAGTATCTATATTAGATACTGATGGATTCATCTTCAAGTTTGGAAGTGAATGTTGCTACTTTTATAAAGATAACATTTGTTTTGATAGGGAACATTTATATAACTGCCTTTATGTGTTAGACTACACAAACCAAGTAATGGAAATTGATGACAAAGTTAATTCACATGACTCATACCACAACCAACTTTGGCATCACCGGTTAGGTCATGTCAATGAGAAACGTTTGAAAAAATTACATCAAGATGGGTATTTAGATTATTTCGAACTAAAACCACTTGGTGTATGTCATGCATGTCTACAAGGAAAGATGACCAAAGCCCCATTTAGTGGGAAAGTTGAAAGGGCTAAAGAGCTTATAGAATTAGTTCACACAGATGTGTGTGGGACATTTCCAGTTGAAGCAAGGGGTGGGTTCTCATACTTTATAAATTTTACTGATGATTTTAGTAGATATGGATATATCTACTTAATGAGGTATAATTCAGATTCTTTTGATCGGTTCAAAGAATACAAGAATGAAGTTGAGAACCAGCTTGGTAAGAAGATTAAGAAACTCTGCTCAGACAGAGGAAGAGAATATCTTAATCAGGACTTCATTGATTTCTTACGGGAGTTTGGGATTTTATCTCAACTCACTCCTCCATAAACGCCCTAGTGGATTGGTGTAAGTGAAAGGAGTAACTGCACCCTGTTGGACATGGTGAGATCAATGATGAGTCTTGTGAGTCTTCCATTACCTTTTGAGGATATGCATTACAAACAGTAGCACACATACTAAACCAAGTACCAACTAAATCGATAAATGGTATTCCATACGAGTTATGGGGTGGATGAAAAGCCATATTATCGAATTTACATGTGTGGGGTAGCGAAGCATTTGTTAAGGCCTCTTCAAGTAACAAACTTGCACCCCAAGTCACAAAGTGTATCTTTATAGGATATCCCAAGGAAAAAAGGGGATATTACCTATACAACCCCTCAGACAAAAAGGTTACAGTGGCAAGACACACCATATTCCTTGAGAGGAATCACATCTCCAAAAGAGATAGTGGGAGTGAGATAGACTTCGATGAAGTCGAGGCTCAAGATACACAGGAGTTGGTACAAGAACAGATTCCACAAAGCCCCGTGGAAGAACAATCTGTTCCAGAGATACAAGAACTGCATAGGAGCATGAGAGAAGTGAGAGAACCAGAACGATATGGTTTTCTTGTCACCGAGGATGGTGACTCATTATTGGTTGAAAATGATGATCCTCTTACCTACAAGGAAGCAGTTGAAGGTACAGACATTGCCAAGTGGCGAGAATCCATGAATTCTGAAATGGGTTCCATGTACCAAAACCAAGTCTGGATTTTGGTAGATCCTCCAGTTGATGTAAAGCCTATTGGTAATAAATGGGTATTCTAGAAGAAACTGGACATGGAGGGGAAAGTCAGCACCTATAAGGCACGACTAGTTGCAAAAGGTTTTAGACAACATCAAGGAATTGAATACGATGAAACCTTTTCACTGGTTGTGATGCTAAAATCCATTAGAATACTATTGGCCATTGCCACTTACCATGACTATGAAATTTGGCAAATGGATGTCAAAACATATTTCCTTAACGGGAACCTCTAGGAAGATGTCTACATGACACAACCTGAAGGGTTTGTGACTCCAAAGGATGCCAACAAGGTATGAAAGTTGCAGAAATCCATTTATAGATTAAAGAAAGCATCAAGGTCATGGAACATTCGTTTTGATGAAGCTGTAACGGAATTTGGATTTGTTAAGAATGAATGTGAGCCTTGTGTCTACAAGAGTTTTAGTGGAAGTGCAGTCGTTTTCCTAATTGTATATGTTGATGACATATTACTAATTGGAAACGAAATACCTGTCTTACAGTCAGTTAAGGCATGGTTGCATAAATGCTTCTCCATGAAAGACTTGGGCGAGGAAACATATATTCTTGGGATCAAGATCCATCATGATAGATCCAAGAGAATGCTGGGCCTGAGTCAAAGTACATAAATTGAAAAGATACTAAAGAGATTCAGTATGGAACAATCCAAGAGGGGATTATTTCCAGTGTCACATTGCATTCATCTTTCCAAGAAAATGTGTCCTCAGACACATGAGAAAAGAAAGAGAATGTCAAGGATCCCTTACGCATCCATGATTGGGTCAGTCATGTATGCTATGCTATGTACAAGGCTAGATGTTGCTTACGAATTAAGTGTGGTTGGCAGATATCAAGCTGATCCAGGAGACCTCCATTGGATGGCAGTCAAGACTATCCTTAAGTATCTAAGGTGTACTAAGTATATGTTCCTGGTTTATGGAGGAGATGAGGAACTAGTCATCAGAGGACATGTAGATTCTAGTTTCCAGACTGATCAAGATGATATGAAGTCGCAGACTGGATACATCTTCAGTTTGAATGGAGGTGCAGTGAGCTGGAAGAGGTTAAAGCAGAGTGTGGTGGTAGATTCTACAGCGGAGTTCGAGTATATCACAACTTCTGAGGCAGCTAAATAAGCAGTATGGATGTGAATCTTCATCCAAGAGATGGATGTAGTACCGAGCAGTAAAGATCCTCTCACACTCTATTGTGGTAATACTGCAGCGGTGACACTTTCAAAAGAGTCAAGGTCACATCAGCAGACAAAGCACATACTTCGGAAGTATCATCTCTTGCAGGATTTTTCTCAGAGAGCTGAAGTTGTAGTGAGTAGTATTTCTATAGAAGAAAACATGATGGACCCCTTGACTAAAGCCTTGAATCAGCAGAAACATGATCATCATGTGAGGTCTAGCGGACTAAAAGTCGTAGGCAGTTGGATCTAGTCCAAGTGGGAGTTTGTAAGGGTTGGTGTCCTGAGAACCAACTGTTTTGTACTTTGATTACATGAATGTTCACTTATTATATATTGTTCATTGTTCTGCATGACTATAATATAATAATGTCCGAGAATATTTGTTGCATTGATAAGGTCATGGAAGATCCCCTCTATGATGAGAACCTTGAAATTCTATAACAATATTCTTAAATAAAGTTATACAGTTGGATGACATACTATGATATGACACATAGTATACAGACCGTCATGTGTGAGTACTCGTAAGAAGATGAGACTCTCTCTTATGGAGTTCGCACTTCGTAATCTCCAAGATGGGAGATTATGAGAACAGACCCACCAGTAGCAATTCTGTATGTTTTGGTGTCATCAGACATTGATATCTATGAGTGTGTGTAATGGTCCTTAGACTGGGAGATTATCATTAACTTATGTCATGACTCGCACACTTAGATTTACTGATGAAAACTGTCACACAGACAGTTGGCGGGAAGTAGGGTACGTTGGGTGCGTCACGAGTGACATGTTGTTAATGGATAAGTCAAGGAAGGATTTGCCCCTTCCATTTATGGAAGTTGATATCTTGGCCCTTTGATTGAAATAGAACTATCGCATGAAATTCCATGGCCATGGTGTAAATGACGAGTTTATTTCAGGTAGTCAAAGAATGACGGATCAAGCATATAGGTTTATGACACTTCCATGAAACCTGGTTGATGAGATATTGAGACAAAGGGATTAAATTACATAGTAAGAGTTCGTATGTGGTGATACGTCAATGCGGCGTCAACTTCTTTCTCTTGGGTGCCTTGACCCGTTGCTAGACAGTAATCTTGGACTTTAGGCATGCCTGCCTAATGCCAACGAGAAAGAGGCCTAGAGGGTCACACACTGAGTGTATTCAAGTATCTCAAGTAGAATAAAGATTATTCCCATATGTGGTTTAATAATTATTCAAGGAAGCCTAAATCGTTTTAATGTTGGAGGAAGAATAAAATGAAAACAAGTACACGCCGTGTATTAATTATTACATGCCATGTAGTTTTTATTTTGAAAAGGAAATGAATAAATGAAAACAATATATACATGCCGTGTACATTTAATGTACACGCCATGTAGTTTTCAATGAAAAAAAGTACACACCGTGTATTTATTATGGCACGTCGTGTAGTTTTTCCAGTTGGGATTTTGAGGATATAATATTGTTTTATTAAATGATATTTATTATAATCAGCTTGAGCGCATGTCAAGGAATTAATTATTCTACATGGGGGTTTTCAATAAGAGTTAATGAAATAAATGAAATGCGTAACACGTTTATTTATTTTCATAACTCTAAAACCTCAAACCTGATTATAAATATCCTCACAACCCCAACTCTTTTCCTACACACAATAGAATCGTTGTGCATAACCATTCTGGAGAATTCTTTCAAGGCCGAAAGAACCTCTTCCTCCAAGAACGCTCTCAAGACCGAGAGAGATCCTCTTCCATCAGATCAAGACGATATAAGGAGGACAATGAAAGAAAAGGTTTCTCCACGCTAGCACCCGGAGACTCCTTTGGCGATGTCCCGAGATACGAGGTACACGTGTGGATCACCGCTAGAGGAAGTCTACACTTGTCTTCTTCGACGCAACGACGAATAACATCGGAACGTGATCAAGAACATCAACGAAGAAATAAAACCCAAAAGGTATTTATTTTCAATTGATTAAATTAATTATAATCAACCTGTAACCATCATACTTTGTGGTTCTGTGAATTTCTTTTTCTTTATCCATTTCTGTGATTCAATATGTGGAGACTAACTTTTATCATCGTATTGATCCCGTATTGATCATTGTTAATGAAAAAAAGCCAAGTGGGCACATCCACCCACGCGCTTCCGCTGAGTCCAGAACCTTCACTACCCTTGAAGGCCCAAATAGATCCATATGGATAAGTTCTAGAGGTTTAGATGTATAAACTTTGTTAACAGATTTGAGGGATGATTTGTGCTTCTTTCCAAGTTGACATGCATCACAGAATCTATCACTTTCAAATTTGAGACTAGGAAAATCAGAAACTAGTTGTTTCTTAGATAACTTATTTAAAACATATATATTAAAATGTCCAAGTCTTCTATGCCAGATCCAATATTCATTTATGTTAGCAGTTAAGAAGTTTACTTTTTGTTTACACAAGGAATTTAAGTCCAAGGTATAAACATTATCAGTTCTGGGTTCTCTAAATTTAAGCAATTTATCTTTGAAAATAGAACAACAATTGTTAGAAAAATCAACAATATAACCATCATCATAGAGTTGAGAGATACTTATCAGGTTGTGTTTTAATCCTTGTACATAGAGTAATTTATTGATTGAGGCAACTTCGGGATCGCCAACAGTTCCAATGCCAATAATCTTTCATTTGAAATTGTTACCAAATGTGACTAGACCACCATCCTTTTGAGTTAGAGTTTTGAAATTTGATGAGTTTCCACTCATATTCCTGGAGTATCCACTGTCCATGTACCATATTTCAGTTTGGCTTCTGTCACCTGCTTCCTGCAATAAAATTTAAACAAGGATTTGTTTTGGTACCCATATTCTATTAGGTCCAATTGTGTCAGCTAGCAAAGACCTGGGAATCCAGACTTGCTTTGTTTTTCTAAAATCAGTAGAATCATATAAATTATTTGAAACAAAGGATTTATTGATACTAGTTATCTGAGGTTTCCTCAAGTAACAATTTTTAGAAATATGACCTTTAGTTCCACAGTAGTTACAATTTAATCTTTTTGTACTAGGTACAAAGTAATTTTTATATAGTTTAGGTTTTTCACCTTTATTTCCTATTCCAAATCTTTCTTTCTTAACCACATTCTTTCCAATAATTTCATTTAAATAATTTTCACCTTTAGTAAAAACAAGTGTTGCACTCTTATAAGTTTCTACTTCAGTTTGCAGTGTTTTTATCTTTGATTCATGATCTGTACAATTTGTGTTAATTGAGTTATATTTTTCAATTAACCCTTTATGTTGTTTCAGCAAGACATATCTTTCTCCTAAAACACCATTATAAATATTTTTTAAAGACGTGTGTTTCTTAAATAAAGATTTATATTTTTCTTCAAGCCTATTACAATAGGCTGAAAGTTTTTCATTTGAATAGCTTGAATCATAATTAGAGTCAGATGAGTAATAGGTTTGTACCTCATTAGTTTCTGCCATAAAGCACATATTGGCTTTCAGATTCAATTCCTCTTTTTCTGAATTAGACTCCGATGAGCTGCTAGAGTCTTCAGATATACTCCAAGTAGCTTTCATTGTCTTCTTCTATTTTTTCTCATAATCATTTCTCTTAAAAAATTTCTTCTTCTTATCTTCCTTTCATTGGGGACAGTCAGGTCTAATATGACCAAGTTTCTTACACTCATAACATCTGACTTCCTTTTTATCCTTTTTAAAAGACTCTTTAAAATCATTTTTCTTTCGATAAAATTTACTGATTTTTTTGGTTATCTGATCCAGTTCTGTATTTGAATTGGATGAATCCGAACTTTCTGATTTTACCTTTATATCCCTTTTCTTCATCTTTCTACTTTTGCTTTGAGATGACACCTTTAAGGCAGTGTCTTCTCTCTTGACCAGAACCTTATTCTCATTTGCTTCATCTTGCATCTCAGACTCATACATCATAAGAGTTCCAATTAACTCTCTCATTGTTAAATCTTTGATAGGAGATGATTGTCTGATAGCAGTAGAAATTCCATTCCATCTAGGTGGTAGTACTCTTAGTACTTTCAGGGCTTGATCAACTTGTTTGATTGGATCTCCCAAGGCAGTGATATTGTTGACAATGTATATCGACCTTCCATTCATTTGAGTGATGCTTTCTCCTTCAAACATCTTGAATGTATCGAATTTAAGTTTAGTAGTAGCATACCTCATCTGTCTGACATTGTTAGTTCCTTCAAAAGCAACTACAATTGTCTTACACATTTCATAAGCCGTCAGACATTGAGATACTCTATTGAATTCATATGGTCCAAGACCATAGATAATGGAATTCATATCTTTCAAGTTTATGTCGTACTCTTCTTCTATATCAGCACTCCATGTTTCAGGTTTCTCTAGAATCACATAGGGAGTTAGAATTTTCGAGTAGACTCTGTATCCAAGATTTTTTAAATAAATGATCATTCTTGATTTCCAACATCCATAATTTTTACCGTTGAAGTAAGGAGATCGAACCATTGACATAACCTCTCATGTATTAGCCATTGTACTCTGTATAATCCAAATACTTTCAGCTTGTTATATATTTGATAAAAGTTCCTCCTCTAATACCAATTTTTGGATTAGGTTAGACCAAATATGCACAAGAGGGGGGGGGGGGTGAATTGTGTCTTTTTCAATTTTTTCACAAGACCGTGATCTGTCATTTCAATTTTATTAGAATGATTAAGTAGTGGAAAATAAATAGCAAAGGATTCACGATGTATAGTGGTTCAGGGAACAGAAGTCCCCTAGTCCACTCCACCAATGCTCTACTCCACGAGCTTGGTGATTTTCACTATACGGTCCTCTTATCAACAAACCGTTCCACAACTGAGTGCAGGCAGTTGACACCTTTACAAGTTTAAGGCTAAAAAGATCCTTATGGTTTATACATAGAACTAAATACATATCTTAGTACGACAAGCCGATCACTCAAAGTAAAATAGCATTTGTTATTTGAAATACTTTCTAGTTGTTCTTCACAATTGCAACAACATGCAATTGATAGTCGATGGATCATCATCTTCAGAAAGAATGATCTTCAGGTAGAAGTAGTTCCAAGCCAATAAAGTTGCAGTAGATCTTGAAATATAATTCTAAACTTTAACAATAGTCGATTTAAAAAATATATTCGATGTAGAATTGGTGAATCTTTAATAATGTTTCTTCTTCTTCAGAAAATAGAGCTTTGTCGCTCTTCGTAATAGTAGATCTGTAAGTCTCGATTGTCTCCATAAATTGTAGCAGTGAAAAACTCAAGAGCTTGATATATATTTTTGATGATTCGTCTCTCTGTAATAAAAAATAATACAGGTATATATAATAAAGATGAGAATTCTCCTTTTAAATTTAGATAAAAAAAGTCACCTTTAGAACTGTGATATTCAAAATTTTGAATAACAGAGCAGTCATAACTCCCCTAAAAATTCATCATAAAAAGTTCCTCTTAAATTAATCCTTTGAATCACAAATAAACAGCTTTGAATCAGTCAAAGACACAATTTAAATTCAGGCTTTTAAACTGGCATGAAATCAGCCTAATAATCTGCATAAATACTGTTGCTTTATTAAAGTCATAATTTAAATATCCGACGCCAAACGTAGGGTTGAGCTGCATAGCATATATTCTTTGAATTTAAGGTTCACAACGTAAGGTTGATCTCAAATGTAAGGGTAATGATACACACTTTTCTCAGCTTCCAAATATAAGGATGATCATTCAGAAAAGTAAGGTTGATGAACCATACTTTTCTCTTCAACTCCCAAATATATGGTTGTTCACAAAAGTAAGGTTGATGAACCATACTTTTAAGAAACAAACTTAATGTTCCATACTCACATAATGATCTTCTTCCATACTTTTCCGATTTCCCAAACGTAAGGTTCATTCCAAAAGTAAGGCTTCTTTCAAAATAAGGTTCCTTCCAAAAGTAAGGTTCCTTCTTAAATAATTTTCTGATAATGTATGGTTGCTTAACTATACTTTTCTGACAATGTATGGTTGCTTAACCATACTTTTCTAATAACTTGTAAAGTAAACACCGCATTCCATCCTTGCGCTATGCTTCTCAACGTAGGGTATGACTAGTGTTTCCAGAACATGCTAAAAATGATTTACGAATACTTTGTCAAATATACCTCATAGATTAAGCACTTTAATATTTCTCTAAAGATAAGAATATAAGGAATATAAATTTTCTAAAATATACTTCAAGTAAAATCATTAGAATAACAAATAAGGATATCTATGAGCATCAAAATCATCATAAAGAGACAGAGTATTGTTCTCAACAATCTCTCCCTTGTAAAATTATGTATTGTTGAAAACAACACTTTCTCAACAAGTATGTCCAATCATCCACATGTGACTAATGGTTATATTTCTTGATAAATCTTCATCCCTCACCGGAAAACCCTAATTTAAGGGATTTTGTCATATTTTTCTAAATCTTTTGATTAAGGTCGAACTAGTCGGAGATCTCTAACGAGTAGAGTCCTGCAAAATCCAGGTAGGAGGTTCTTTGCTTATTCATAATTTATACATGTGTTATGTGATGCATTGTAAACAAACGCGAGTGAGGTGCTTGATATGAGCTGAAAATTTCAACATTTTTATTTTTTTTCTTTAAAAATGACCCTAATTTAATCTAATTCTTGGGTAATTTAGTGACTTTTTAATACTTTGTGAAATTATGGATTTGATTGATAAATGGCCCAAATAAGATTTTTTATAGTTAAATCATTTTTTTATTTAAATTTTGATGGCATAATTTTTCTGAAATTTGAAATTTTAATTATTATTTATGAGAATTTGTAACATTATTGATAATTGGATAAAATCATTGTTTTTATTGACTTATTCAATTTTGTGGTTATATGAGAATCCATACAATGACTTTAAAGAAAAATAGAAATTTTAATTGATTTTTAAGTTGTTAATTTGAATTTTAAAAATTCAATTTAGAATTAAAATTTTAAATGATTTGTTTTTTTGAGATTAAACATATTATTTCATTTTTTCGAATTTAATGAGGATCCATAAATTAAAATTGTTTTGAAAAAAAATAATTATTAATTATTAATTTGGAAATGAATTTTTAATGATAAAAATGCCACCATTTTGAAAATTTGAATTGAATTGATCCATTTTATTGAATTTAGAATGGATTTATTAGAGGCTGAAAATTTGAATTTCATTATTTTATCATTTATTTTATTGAAATTTTATTGGAAGAAAATGTTACTAAAAAATTATTGAAAAAAAGGTAGGTGTATAAAAAATGTTGATACCGCCACACCTAGCAACAGTAGCACCCAACTACCATCACCGCCCTTTACTACAAGATAATTATCTTTTTCCAACATGATTATATATGTTGGTAAAAGTGCATTTTCTAATGGTAAAGAATTTTACAAACAAAAATTTTCCTGTCACTAAATTGTTAATAAAAACTCTGTCGCTAAATGTTATTGTGACTAATAAAATAATTATATTGCAATTATACTAATGCCAATAAATAATATATTTGTTGGTTAAAATGTTTAGCAATAGATTTATCTGTTAATAATATGATTACTAACTTTTAATTTTTTTTTGGTACTACTATTGAAAAAAATTAACTTATCTATCACTATAAACAATGTCAAAAAATAATATCTGCATATAATTCATTTTCAAATAAAGCATTCATATTATCATATATGTTGGTAAAACTTTATAATATATTTATTAATATAAAAAAATATAAAAAATAATGTATAAAAATAGATAAAAAATATTGATTAAAAATACATTTAATCCAATTTTAATATATTACAATCATAAAAACTCTATAAAAAAACTATACATACATATATTCACAGTAATGAACAACTAAGACCAATGAAAACAACCAGCCATTACTGGTGTCAAGTAGTTCTACCCTATTACTCCTCCCTATCCACAACAGATCCACACCCACATAATATATGCATTCATAAATTAAGTCGCTAGTTTGAGTTGGTCAACCGCCCCACGCCATGAGTATATGCCCATCTACTGCACCAACAAAGTAAAAAACTCCCCCATGAGATTCATTCATAATGGGTTGTGGTCTGATCTGGTTTATTTTATTAGAAGCTGCCCTTCCTGAATGGACTAAAGGCCTTCAATTTTTATTTATTTTTGATAATCCCCCTTTTAAGGGTTGAGGGGGAAACCTTACATGACCTATAGGCTTAATGACAATTACATGACCTAGATCTCTTAGAGGAATTCATCCCAAACTAGACTACTTGGAACTTCCCCTCCCGAGCATATATCATGATGTCATCTCTCCACCTTCGCATGGTTGGTTGGCTAGCTGTCCTATGTAGAGATAAACATGGCTGATACCGATGATAATTACATACCCTCTCATTCTTACAAGTACAGTTATCTATGATCATATGAATTCACCTTCTCTAAATCCTCATATGGAGCCTTGTTCCTTGTAAGTCTATCTGGTTGCATCTGCATTTCATGTGGCCTGAAATCCTTGAGGTGGCTTGAAGACCTTGAGGTGACTCGAAGGCCTTGAGGTGGCCAGAAATCCTTAATGGTCTGAAGGTCTTGCATGAACTGAAGACCTTGCATGGACCGTAGGTCTTGAAGGACTCAAGGACCAAATCGGTGGCCCAAAGGCCGAAATAAATGAATAGTTCTAGCTGCTACAGTACCAAACACTACCTACTACAATACCTACTACAGTATCTGCTATAGTGCTTTCCATAATACCTGATAAAGTAACCAAAAAATATGCCTCCACCCAGATTTTATCTTAGGTCCCTTGGATGCACTTAAGATTCCTCACCAACCGGGCTGAGGCTCATGTGTAGGAAGATTCCCTTCATCCCATTTATTGATGGAATTTCAGAAGATTACCTGCTAAGGCTATGGATTTCAGAAGCTTCTCTGCTAAGGCTATGGATAAGCTTCCCTGCTAAGGCCATGGATAAACTGATGAATCATTTAAAAATATTCACTATAGTTTGACATCATTATTTAGAAGAATCAGAACTGAAAAAACATATAAAATTATATAAAAAATGGCATCAGCTAAAGGAGAATGAGTGTGTACTCCCCGACAGAAAAGGATGAGAACTCGGAACTACAAAACATTGATCAGAAACTCTGAGGTCTTTCCCTAGAATCTTCAATGTGATAATTTTTCATTACCTCTCCTAGGCATTGTCTTGAACCCACATCTTCAAAATCTTATCTTTTTTTCCTTTTATTTTTTTCATGCTTCCCTGTAAAAAATTATTCATCAAAACATCCATACAAAACTCAACCTTATCATTCTCTTCTTTTTTTTGACATAGTTTAACTACAAACATACTGATTGTTGATAGTAGGATTTTATCACATCCTAGATGAAAAAATATTGGAATCTAAAGCCCTTCACTCCATGCCCTTTTCCATAAGAGATAATAGAGAGAACATTATACTACATGGTTCTTTACCCTCTGTCCCATGAGAGTGCTTCCACATATAAAAACATGAGCAATGATAAAAAACACTTACAAATAAATAATTAAGTCCTAAAATGTCTTTAAATACAAAAAATAAATTGCATATCAACCAAAATAAAGAACCACAAGAAAGGTCACTTAAAAGAAAATGAAATTAACACTGTTTAAAATATTTTACAATGTGACATGACATATTATTAGTCTTTGTTGTTAAAATTACAAAACATTTAATAAGATATCATGAATGTTGTTAAAAAATTTATAATATCCAATTCATGTTCATATAATCACATAATTTATTGCACATTGATTCAAGGTTGTTGTTAATTTCACATCATTTGAAAGAGACATAATAGATTTTGAAACAAATAAAAATGAAAATAAATTTTTCTCATTAGAAATATTAAGCAGATACAATATTGAAATAGAAAAAAAATTCTAGAGTGAATATTTATAAGTGAATACATAATAGTGTTATATGTAAAGGTATTTTTCAATAAGTGAGAAAATACAATTTTGGGAAACACATGAATACAAGTGTATACATACTGATGTTTTTTAAATAATGTGCATGTATGTGTACATGCCTAGGTAAATTCAAAAAACGTATGAATTCCACATGCCATTTATTAATTTGGAAGAGGCATGGGATGCATGGGAGCTTTTAATTACATACTATATACAATTTAATATACGTGTATAGGTGTATGTACCTTAAAAAATGTATTCATACATTATACATGCATGTGTATATAATTTAAAAAAAGTGAATTTTGTGTGTAAGCTGCATAAACCTGTACACATACAATAAATGAGTCATAGTAGAACATATGTGAGCATTAAATGTAATAGATATGTCATAAACCTGTACACATACAATAGATGAGTCATGAACCTATACACATACAATAAATGCTGCATAAACCTGTACACATACCTCAGGACATATGTGCACATTAAATCATATAGAATAGTAGACAAGTCATATTAGATTCTCTAAAGTCTCATGGAGTATATAATGGAGTGGTACAATGAAATATAAAATATGGCAGAACATAAGGGGTGGTTATAATGCATATAGAGGGGTTAAAATAGGCATAATATATCAGTCATACCTTGAGTTTCTCAAGGCTGTGCCGAGTGGAAAATCTAAAAATTTTAGTAAATGAGGTCAAACACAAAACCAAAAAATTGATTAAGTCAATTGAATAGTAACTAAATACCAGGAAAACATCTTCTGTGCATGCGGATAGTGAAGTTAATATGGTGGATTTAATGTGTAAAAGATCAAAATGTAATGATTTTACATTATTATGATAAAACATAGAAAATATTGATTCCTATGAGGAAGATAAATAATAAATAAAAACAAATCTTGAAAATAGACACCAACATGTAAATGTCACTGAATGTGGAGATTCATCATACCATTTATTCATAAGCATAACTGAATTATGTCTCATTCATGGGAACAACTCAAGGGTCTGTACTAATCAAATGGTGATTTGTGGTAGAGATGTATGAAACATAATCTTAGGTTATAATTTTTGTATAATATTTCTAGTGTCTATAGAATTCAATAATTGATATTATTATTATATTAGAATATTAAACTACATATTAGCAATAGCATATTTGAAAATAGTGAATATACTGTGAATAAAATTATATAAAATTAAAGGAAATAGAAAAATGATATTTCTATTGAATCATTCTAACTCATTTGAATTTTAAAATATTATGGTTTATCCACAGTTAATTTTTTTGGTTTAAACTGCAATTAAAAAATGGAAGGACACTTATGGAAACATATAAAATGTAAGACAAATCATGTTATGAAATAACATCACAAAATATTCATTAAATGGAGAAAGCGGGCATGTACTCGAGAAAGTGGGCATGTACTCGACACCAGTCCTCATCCTGCCTCCCTGTCAGCTTTATCCCATGAAGCTACTTTGTCTATCTCAGTGGAATAGAATCGAATGAGCACAGAAAAACTAGAGCATGACTCTATCAGGATGCTGCCACTCAATAATATGGAAGTGAATGCGGGGCACTACATCCATAGCATCCTCAAGCCCAACAATGCAGTATGGTGGCAACTGGTCCATAATAGTTCAGTATGGAAGCCATGAAATCTGAAATGAAATGTGTCTTTTTAAACAAAAGATCCTAACTAAAAACAAAAATTGATTCTATTATTAAATTCGTTAGACATTGATATATTGTATATACATACTTGGTCAGGTAAGAGACAGTCCAATTAGAGCCGATATACGCCCAAATGGTGTCTCAGAACCACATTGAAATTGTGTCGCTAACACCACATGTAAAATAAAACATTGATAGTGGCAAATAATGAGAAATTAAAGTCAATAACTCCTAGTAGAATCAGAAACCAATAGAAATGAGTGATCATACAAGTGTCCACATGGAGCGTTATGCAGCACCTCCATCTCGATCGACAGACTAGAAAACTCAGGGCAGAATGCAGGGATGCACTCCCATGACCACATCTGAATAAGGATGATGTATCCCTTGAGACCTATGCGGTCCCTGTGGGATATCCTTCATAATGCTCTCTACGTGTATTCCAAGAAGGCTGATCCCCAGCTGTACATTCCGGCCTGATCAAAGTCCTCTAGTAGGGTTAGATACATCATGTGCATGTGCATCCCTGAGTGGTCATTACACATGGTCCATCCAATGAGCCATAATATATATTCATGGGCATAACGCATGATAATATGATCGTCATCATCATCAGGTAAATGTGGAATTTTTACCTCCAACCAAGGAATAGATATCAACGCTCCATCTGTAGCCCTATGGTCGGACAAAATGTCGATGCCTAACAAGAACTGAGCAAGTCGGGCCAAGATGCATGAGTGAGTCCAAGAATGGATCTCCCCTATATAGGAAAACCGAGAAGCACTGCCACATCCTAGAGGGTTATGGTCATCTCTTCCTCAGGCAGGTGGAATGTGTGTGTCTATGGTATCCACCTCTCCATGAGGACATAAAGTAGGTGATGGTCTACAAATGTGAAATCTGACACGACAATTCCATAGAATCCAGCATGGTGCAAGTATGGTATAATGGCATGTGGAGGCTCCCTGTGATGAAAATGATGTGCTCGACATAGCTTGATCGATTGATCCTCACCACCCTCTAGCACAACCTTGGAAATATGGGTACGCTGCTGAGTGAGTAGTATAGTATCATCCATCTATATATAAACAAATTAAATGAGTCTTAAGTGTAAAATGTAAATATAATTTTATGGTCAACAAAATGTTATGACTTTTAGAATGAAATACATGACATGTTTATTCACATTGTTTTTTGAAGTTATTTTTACCAAAATAAAGGGGCATTTCTTCATATTTTTCAAAGAATATTACTAATGTGTTGTTAAGATATGATTTTACCTAGAAAAGGGTGTTTTGTAAGATATGGTTTTATATATTTATATATATAAACATTTTGTCTTTGTTATGTATATTTTTATTAGAAAATGGTGTGCTTTTTAATTTATTTATGACTGTCCATATGATGGTATGTTTCATAATTATTTTGTCACATGTAAAGGAGATTCTGTAACACTAACTGGACTTTAAGAAAGAATTTGTGGGAAATGAACCACGACACAAGAGGAACGGTGACAACGGTGATGGTGATGACATAAACTCATTCCATCACCACTATCAATTTCAATATTCCTCCTAAGTTGTGTTTAATTTCCCATAAATTCTTTCTTGAAGTTTTGTTAGTGTTACAAAATCAGATGTACTAACCTTTATTGCTGGTTGTGTACTATAACAAGCTCCTTTATCAGTTTGTATAACCTCCCTGTAGTAGTAAAAATAGGTAAAAACTGACTCTATACATTGATTTTTTTTTTCTGATCATGATTCTAATAGTGTAACTAATATTTAAAAAGATGGTTGATCATATAATATTTATTATATTGAAATTTTATAACATCTTCTTGTACAATAATATATGATACTATTATTGCATTATATAAAAGTTTATTAAAATATCAGTCACATAATGTTTTGAAAACTAAGGAAAAAGGAATATGTTTTGGCGTTTACAGTTCATCTTTTAGGTTTTAGGATTTAGAGATTTGGGTTTTAGATATTGAGTTTTGGGTCTAGGTTTTTGGATTTTTTTAAGGTTTAGGGTTTAGGTTTATGAATTCAGGGTTAGGGTTTAGGTTTTAAGGTTTAAGGTTTAGAATTATAAGATTATGGTATAGGGAAGATGTTTTTGGGTTTAGTGTTCTGCTTTTGGTTTTTGAGGTTTATAAAACTGAGGAAAAAAGAAGATATAACAACATATAATTTTCAATATTAGAATCTCATAATGAAGACAATACATCATTGTGGCTGAGAGTGTGAACTCAACCCAACAATATTAGGGAATCATTTCTGGTTATGACCTCCTTGATGAAATATGGTGCATCTCAAACTATGACCTTATTATTGAGGATATTCCATCTCATTCCACATCCTACTAGCCTTTGGTCTCCCACAGGGATACAATCGATTGATGTCAGGTATCACTATCAGCTGGCCTTAGGGCATTGGAAAATAACGAAACTCCCTAATAGGTGTCCATGGTGCAACATAATAGTTAGAAATGGTGTCCATATGATACACTAGATCAACATATGCTTCCCATGATATGTTCATAGAGGCACATGCTGTGATGATGTGTGTGCATGAAAATCATAAGTCCTGAAAGTTTCCACATTGAAATTTCCTTGTTTCCAGTAATACCACCATTTTTTCACCGATGCGATTTGTGATGGGGTCTGAATGCTCTTGAACATCAAATTTAGAGTCTTATCATAAAAAAATATAGACATGATAACCAGAATCTTCTTCAATATTATTTTAAATCTCTCATTGAAAGTGTCTTTCATACCTTAGCCCCTACTGTATTCTGTATGATGCTAGTTTTTGTCTATCAATAAAGTACTTTACACAACGATATAATGTCTCCTGTGAAACAATGAAGTGCTGAAGTTGCGAAACAATGAAGTGGTGTTCGGTGATGTGATGTGCGGTTTTTCAATTTTTCCTCAAAAGTGTTGACATAATAAAAAATTTAATTTTCAGTCAGTCTCCTGAACTAGGGCAGTTATAGGTAGCTTTATAATCCCTTTGAAGGCACCATTTATGCACTCCACAATGTTTGTGGTCATGTGTCTGTACCTCTTCCCCCCATCATATGCCAATGTCTATTTTTCTTTTGGAATCCACATCATATAATCATAAACTTCTTGGTTAGCCTGGCAGATTTATTCGAAACGTTATTCAAACCACTATTGATCCGACTCATATGCTACAAAGAATAGATGATATTTTACATAATTTTATTTTATATTTATGTTTAAATAATAAAAAATAAAAAATACAATTCATGCCAAGCCTCGTTATTTCCTTCTTCATCGATTTTTTTGGAATTTTTTATGCACGTTGCTAGCAATATGTCCAATTCATAACTAATGATGTGCATTTGGGTATCTCCATGAGGATCTACATTGTTTTATTCATTAATTTCCTCATTAATTTCCTAATGGTGATTAGATATCAAACAAACACCCTGAATGTTGGTGAAATGGTTGCTGATACATGCCAAAAACTAACTCCATGATTAATAGTTTTCTTTATCTAAAATGGAAAAGGCAAACAGAAGAGGTGAACGGTTTCCATCTTGGGTTTCCTCAATCAACAATACACCCTTGTGTTTTCCATATAGAAACATTCCATCAATCTGAATGAACTGTTTTTTGAAATGAAATGTGGAGATACAAGGGAGGAATGCCCAGAAAAACCGATGAAATTGAACACGAGATGGATCAAGTTGGTTATCATGAGACACATGTTCGTTTGTATCAAGATGGAATAAAAGTTGGTTATGATGCCTTAGTATGGATAAAAATTGTGGAAACACCTGATATGAGTCATCCCAATCACCATAGACCTTCACAATTTCCTTCTGTTTCTCCATACATTCCTTATTATAGGAATTCTTATAACTGAATGTCTGTGGTATTCTATCTTGAGTAAGGGATATCAGAACATCTTGGCATGTCCTAATCATCTCAACAAAAAATGGATGAAACAAATTCTACATCTAATGAGGTATGATCTTATGTCAGGCTTGGATGAATGCAAGTATGAGCTGCCTCAATCCTCAAGATTCTCTAACCTCCAAATGCAATGTCTCAAATCGACCTTAAGAGAAATATACAATCATCCCCATACTTATCACACTACATGACATATTTACTAAGACCTTATTTGTGAACTATATACCTGTAGTGCCTCTCAATGTGAAATCTATTAAGAGTTCTTTTTAATGCATCTTTACTTGGAAAATTCCTTCTAACAAATAAGGTTTTTTCCAGCTCACTAAACCTATCTGGTACAACTCCGGGAAACTTGGTTTCTAGTGTGAGAACATTATTGTCAAATTTAGGAACACGTGTCATTGCTTCTGACCAAGATGCAAAGAGTGGTAGATGATTTATTGTAGGTCAAGGCTACTGTACAACTAATGCATTTCTCTAAACCTCATCCCTAACTTCCACTAGTCCCTCCTCATCAGCACTGTTATCACTATATGTTCTTTCATCATGAAACTCCTCATTAGAAGTTGGATTGACATGTATATCTAGGAGATCATCTAGGCTTTTCTCTTATGCATCATTTGGAATAGGCTCAATTTTATAGGGTGGACTATCTTCAACCACTCTTGTAAGTCTACTTCTTCGTACAACTGGACGTTGTTGTTGTATAGTATAAACATCAACATATAAATCCATAATGGTACCATCTGACCATTGAGAAAATAAATTAATTTCTTGGACCCACTACGCATTAACAACCAATGGACAAGCTAGATGCCGCAATGTTGTGAGGAATTGAAAATTTCTATAGCTCATAGACATGATCTCTTGATCAGGTTCCAACTTTAAGGAACCATGAATTCTATCTTGAAGGTCACTTAGGGTTACAAAATTAGCTGTACTAACCACTGTTATTGGTTGTGTACTGTAAGAAGCTATTTTCTTGGGTTGAATAACCTCCCCATAGAAGTACACACAAGAAAACATAACTATCTACATCAAAAATGTTTCTTTGACCAAAATTATGACAGTGTAACAAATATTAACAATGATGGTTTACCATATAATATTTATTAGAATGTAATTTTAGGATGAATTTTTATACCCTAAAATATGCTAGTAATGTTTCATTATATAAACATTTATTAGAATATAAGTCACAGAATGTTTTGGAAACCAAGGTAAAAAGAAGAGGGAACATAAAATTAGTTTATTTATCATTAATAAAATTACAGTTCTGATCATATAAAGTGAAATGAATAAGAAAAAATACATTAAATAACACATGAATTATTTATAACAAACAATAAATTTGTTTACATTTTTAATAAAATGTGTTTTGGATGAGATGAGTCTCACTTCAGATATGAGGTAAAATCCACCTTATTTTTAATTGGAATCTTAATAACATCTTCAAAGGATATGTACTTCACTTTTGAACTTTCAAAAGCTTTCGACCTTTTAATTACATATCTTAGATGTCATTAGAAGGCCAAATTTTTTTGAAAGTTCAAAAGCGAAGTACATATCCTTCGAAGATATTATTAAGCTACCAATTAAAAATAAGATGGATTTTACCTCATGTATGAAGCGAGACTCATCTCATCCAAACCAAACTCTATTAAAAAATTTCAATAAATTTATTGTATGTTATAAATCATTAATGTGTTATTTAATATGTTTGTTCTTCTTCATTTAACTTTATACGATCATAAGTATTGTTAGCTAATCATTATATGGATTCATTTTTTAATCCTATGTTATTCATTAATTATTCTATAATTAATCATTTATAATAATAACTATTATTTATAAACTATATAATCTTTATGATACAAAAATTTTAAAATATTTTCTTATATCTTAAACTATTATACTAATGTTTCCTAGTACAGTTTTTACTAAGTTAATCATTCTTTAATCACTAGTTAATAATTAATAAGTTAATAATTAGTTAATAATTACTAAATCACTCTATAATAGATAATAACAAACACATAAAATAACACATGAATGTTTTACAAAATACAATAAATACCAACATTTTTCAACAAAACATGGTTTGGATGATATGAGCATAACTTCGGAAGTGAGGTAAAACCCAACAGATTTTTAATTAATAGATTAATAACATATTCTAAAATTATGTACTTAACTTATTAAGTACATATATTTATAGGATGTCATTAAGATACCAAATAAAAATAAACTGGATTTTACCTCACTTCTGAAGTCATGCTCATGTCATCCAAACCATGTTTAATTGAAAAATGCAAGGTATTTCTTGTATGTTGTAAAACATTCATGTGTAATTTAATGCGTTTGTTATTCTCCATTTCATTTTATATAATCATAATTTTCATTTTATCAATGATAAGTATTATTAGTTAATCATTACATGTATTCATCTTTTAATCCCGAGTTATTCAATAATTAATCTGTAATTAATCATTAATAATAAAAACAATTATTTATAAACTATATAATCCTTATGATACTAAAATTTTAGAACATCTTGTTATACCTGAAACATTTATACTAATGTTTTTTAGTATAGTTTTTAACTAATCAATCATTCTTTAATCACTAGTTAATCATTATTAAGTTATTCTTTAATTATTTATTTATTCTTTAATCATTAATCATATGTTATTCATTAGTTAATTATAATTAAATAATCATATGTATTCATTTTTAATCCTAAGTTATCATTAATTAATCTATTATTAATCATTACTAATAATAAGTATTATTTCTAAACTATATATAACTAATTAAACTTCTTAATAAATAACATCTTTAAAACTTACTAAAAATAATTCAATTACTAATAAAAAAGTTCATTATTTAATGCCTTTGTCCTTGTCCATTTAATTTTATATCATCATAATTATCATTGATAAATATACTAATTTTATTTTTATTTTCATAGGTATTTTAGTAATTTATAAAGAAAATACGAATCATCTTATGCATATCCCCCGGTAGTGTCAAACTAGGAGTGCATCAAGGCCCGTTGTCATGCTCCAGTTCCCATTTGAGTCTATCTCAAAGTGTTGTTTTCGGGTTTTACCCCAAGGTACATCTGTTCTAAAGCCACATCCACTTGTTTGTATCCAGATAGATTTGATTGCTCAGATAACCACATAATCTTTATGCTACCAAAATTTCACAATACTTAATCCTAAGTTATTATATACTTAATCTATACTTAATAATTACTAATAATAATTATTATTCCAAAAAATATATAAATAAATAAATAACCTAATAAAAAAAATATTTAAAACTAACTAAACTAATTAAAAAATGAAATATTTAGAACTAAAAATAATTTAATTAAATAAATAAAAAACATTAAATTAAATAAAAAAATATCTCTAAATGATGCTTTACAAAAAACCACCTTCTTTTGGACCACCGACTCCACCACATGAAAAAGGATTTTTTTAGAGATAGAATCAGTGGATTTAGGAGAGATGGTGGAAAATTGAAGTGAGGATGGGGGTGCTATTTTATAGAGAGATAAGGGAAAGGTAGCATCACCGATGCTGCCTTTCGCCTTTGCGTGAGGCCAAAGGCGGCGTCGGCAGTGCCGCCTTTCACCTCACCCAAAGGTGAAAGGTGGCATCCCATGCCTTTTCCATGTCATCGATCTGGGATAAAGGCAACATGGGGGATAGAAGGAGACATCACCGATACCACCTTTAAGGCATATTTTTTTAAAAAATATTAACCTACGTGTTTTTTTTCAAAAAACCTATTAAAAAAAACTCATAGCACATTTCTACTACAATCATCACCATCCCTCCCCTATTTTTTACTACCACAACTCCTCTATCAATTTTCCACCACCATTCTACCTTTCCCCTCACAAGATATCAATTCCTTCCTTTAACGATAACACACCCAATTGATAGTAGTACCGCTCCACAGTACTACTGCCACTGTCTTCAATCCACCATTCCTACTACTGTTCCCTTGTTCCTCTTACTTCAAATCTACCACCGATTGGAAAAATTATCACCATCATGTGAAAGAAACCGAATCCAAGCCATGTTTAGACTTAAATGTGCTACCCTGTGAAGATTTAATGCCTAGATCCAATCGGCCGAAGAAGATGAATGTCATGTGATGAACAAGATCTACCACTATCAAAGACCCAAGAATTTCCTTGATAATGAATCATCATGCTACCAGAGAAGAAAATCAAAACACCACAAACCCATGTCACTGACCATCATGAAGATGATGAAAACCCCCACCTCCCTTTCTATGAAGATGACTGATGCGTGTAACATCCCGTTATCAAATTTAAGGTATTTCCCTTCTCTTTGATAGTTTTCCTCTATAATTGGGCATGTCTTGGGACTCCTTAGGATTGAAAACATTTTCTGAGAAAAATGGCCTAAATTTAATGGGTGTATGCCTTTTTAATTAATGGAGTCTAGTTATAAATGTGTAATGGCTTCGTAGGGTTCTCCTCAAGTTCAGATAACGATAGAGTTTGTTTGGAATTTCATGTAAGAAAACTAGTGTTTTTGTAGTCTGTAGGGGAAATACACGACTTGTAATGGGAGTACACAATGTGTAATTTCAATAGGGAAGATGACATGAACTTGGTATATAACATTAAATGAGTACACATTGTGTAAAGGTCACATTATGTATAATGTTAAAGATCGGTTTTTAATAAAAAAGAGACGATTTTTTCGATGTATGTGATCCCCATGGATTACAAGACATGTAAAGAGTTTAAATGACATGTAATTTTCCCTGATAGGGATTTTAGGGTGATGCATAAATTTATTGTTATTTCATTCTTCCACATACCTCCTTTCTCTCAACCTAGAGACCTTCTCTCGTGATTTTATGAGCCTCTGTTCATTCCAGATTGATTCGTTTAGTGTTGGATCATTAGTAAAGTTTCATTGCATCTCTCTGTGTAAGAGATCCTTTCTACTTTATTGCCTTTGATCATGGTAGCACCATTTCATTTCATCATTGAATCTGTTTATCCATGGTATTGATTCTTCTTGATTCCTTTATAGATTCTTTGTGATATCTTGTTTTGGGGGACAATTCCTTGTTTGTTTTGGTGCGGAGGGTGTGCATTCTTGAGGTATGTGTTGTTTACTCTTCTCCACCAACCTTTTTTTTAAATTGAATCAATTATAAAATGTGAAAATTAGTTCTAGGGCCTTTATTGTGGTTGTTTTATTTATATTGGTGGATCCTGTTGCTGGCATGTGTGACCCAAGTTTTGAGGTAGGCAGTTCCGTCTCTATCCTATCTTGGTGAACTACATTGCTCTTATTTTTGAAAATTGGTTTTATAAATGAAATGATATGAATGTCTGATTGGATTTCTTTTTGTGGAAAGGGTTTTTTTTATAAAATATGGGTTTACCCTAGTTTTAGTAAATAGAAAAGGGTTTCCAAATCATTCTAAAATGGTTTGGTGAAATGGGTTTCAAAGCATGGTTTTATGAAAACGAATTGATGAAATGGTTTGTAAAATTAGAGAACATGGGAAGACTTGGGTACTTAGGTGGAAGGTGTATTAATAGACCTTATCCATTTTCTGGGGGTTTTCTCATGGGTATTTCCCCTACTTTCTAGGCCTATTGTTCTAGGGACTTGTTAGACCTATAGGGGGGGGGGGGTAGTTTAATTTATAAGGCGTTCCTATACTCTCTAAACTCAATGAATATATCTAGTGTATTGATTCATATGATATTGTCTATGTTTGGTATGAGTATCCTAGTTATCCTAACCTAGTGTGATCCTTGGCATTATGTTACCTATGCTTTTGACTAATTAGCATATTTGGTTTAACTATTTTGATCGCACTGCCATGGATTTGATATGATATGTGACACCTACTTTGGTTTGTTTTGATATATCTACTTTGATATATGGATATGAAATGATTTGAAATTGATTTACCTAATTTATTTTTAAATGTTAAAAGAAGGGAAATTAAATTGTTTTCCGATGCTTTTGATATAAAAACTATTAAATTCTCATCATGACTTGTTTTATTTAAAATTGAGCATGTTTGGATTATTGCACAAAGACTTGTTATGGAATATCTAAGTGATATCCTATTGAGAATGTTAGCTCAAACCCTGTACACCCCTTCAGTGGTGCATATACTGGGTTATGTCTTTCGATGCAGGGAAAGGCAAGGTGCCACAGTGAGGTAGTAAGGGTTTATGTTAGATGGGTTTTGGGTAGCTGGTGGTGAGATGGTGGGATTTTTCCCACACTGTCACATGGAGCTATTGGAGTATCTTTTTTAGTTTTTTCATCCTTTATAATTGGACTTATATATTGGAGATTGTTGTTTCTACCTTTTCACTTGTACTTTTTTCACTGTTTTCTTTCTATTATTAAATATATTTATATATTGCACTGTTTCTCTCTACTATGTGCATATATTACATGTTTTTTATTTAGGTTGGGTGAAATAATTCCTTCTTATTGTTATTGAATCCTGGGTGCTAGTTTCTAGCCCATGGGGATCAAGAATGTCCTTCAAGTATTTGGTAGATCAGGTTAGGTGCCAATATTAAGAGGGTATTCGGTTCAGTTTATTATAATGTGGATGAGAACAAAATCCAAGATGAAGCACTGCCACCATGTTTGATTGAAAAGATCATTGCACTAACTAGATCTGTACCACCACACCTCCTCCTAGCCCCTTGGTGTTTGAATAGTTGCCACTGGTTAAAGAATCTAAACCTGCTCACCCTGTTAACAACTGAGCCCCTGATATCACCTAGATTGAAGGAAATGACCACCATATCTGGTTGTTGATGATGAACACCCACCCACCAAGATGCCACACTGCCAATCTTGACACCCCTATGAAGCTTGTAGGAGAAGATATATGTGAGGCCACCACTGGATAAGAATCCGACCACCACAATCCTGAAATAAAAAATAAATAAAAATAAAATAAAATAAATAAATAAAAAGAAAAATATAAAATAAAACACACACAAACATATATAATGATAAAATAAAAAAGGAAGAAGAAACATTTAAATTTATTACTGTATTTTTTTCTCAATGAAGGTCTAGAAATAGAGAATAATTCAACCTTCCTGAAACCTTGAATTTATGGTTCAAATGCAAGTGCATGATAGGTTCTGGACAAAATGAGTATATGAACCTAATGATCCCATGCTATTCACCTCAAGTTAAAGATAAGTTTTCATGAAGGATGTGTACCGGAGTTCGGATTTTATGAAAAAAGATCAAAGGAATACCTGAATCCAATGGATCCAGGGTCGAGTTCACATTCGAGAAAAATCATGTATCTCAAGAGCAGTGACGTTCCAATACACTGGGTAGTATTTTTTCACTAGATCCACAAAACATAGGAGTATCTCTACTCCTAATTTTTTCAATATCATGCTCTAATGATCATGGGAAGAAGATTCTCCTAACTAAATTAATCACAAGAATTAGATCTACCCACATGGAACACATAGATTAAAAGAATATAGTCACCTAGATACTAAAATTGAGGGATAAGACATCGTTGTCTATAAATAATTCTTACCTTCCCCCAGTAAAAACATTCAACCTCTACCAACCATAACTAGGTTTTTTTCTTGATCTGTAATTTATTTCTTTCTGTAATTTCAATTTCAGTTCTAATTCTTCATTCTGTTCTTCTGTTTGATTATTTTTTGCTTCTCCCCTCCCCCCGTTCTTTATTCTTCTCACCCACTATGATGTCCTGAGATCTCTCAAAACTCTCATAAATGATGAGAGGATAACCTGAGGATCACTCATAGATGAAAACCAATGATGCAGAGTACATGCACCTAACCTCACTCATTATATTTTGTTTTGGGGATTTATAGATAGTGAGAGGTTGAGGAGATGAACATACCTCATTTCTCTCACCTTTCATTTACTTTCATACCATATAATACTTTTTTCCTATAACACTATTCAAATAAATGTTGTATGATAGAAGTAGTAGTCTGAATGGAGGACGAGATCATGATTTTAACCCATTTGAGATAGTGATGAGATGGTCACTTAAGAGTTTCTACTTGAGTGTGATTCCATTCACACAATTTAGGAATTAAGGATATGCATAGATGATTGAAACACATAGAGAAAAAAATTAAAGGGTCAAGATTGTGAGATAAAGAAGGATCACAAGGTTGAATCCATGAGTGTATCCCTTTCTTTCATCCATTATATCCTACATTTTCATTTTTTATTCCCTTGTTTCATTCAATAAAAATATAAACAAACAATAATTATCTCTAATTTCTTTCAAAAATAATAAAAACACCAAAAAAAAATACATAAGTGCTAGGATAGTAAGACTCCCAAAACCTTCCCCTTGAGAGATGACCCTGCTCATTCACTAGGACGCATTATAAGGTTTTTAAAAATTCTATTCAAACATGACCAAAAAAACTATATGATCAACTTGGTACCACTGCCGGGGAGTAAGGGTCAAGTTTTCACTTTATAAACACAATTTTAATTAAGTGTTTTCTTGTTTTTCCTATCTTTATTTGTTTTTTTGTTTTTTTTACTTTCTATTTTTCTCAAACTAGGATAAACATTACAGTGAGACCATTATTTAATCTATCCTCACTCATATGCATAGTTCACATTCCCACTAACATCCCAGGAGATAAACTCTCAGTGAAATTACCAATAGTAACCTTTGGTATATACCAATGGGTGGGAGGATGGAATCTATTACATGAATGAACCCAACTTCCATCAACAACACATGTTTCCTCAACATAAACCTGAATAAGATCTTACATGTGAGAAAATTTAGAGCTAATCCTCTATGCTAAATTATTTTCAAGTGAAAGAGAACCAATAATTTGAGGAACATAGAGAAATGGTGAAGAAGTTGAGTAGAATGGAAGCATAAATTTCCACATCCTTCCAAGATCTTGTAGATTAAAGTAAAAAACAAGAATCTAAAGAGTTATATCCCATTATATTTTCCCAATAAGATATTGAAGAGGTGAGGGGGTATTTTTTTATAATTAAAGTACCTTCTATTGTTTACCCATGAGCACATCTACCCATATTTGGTGTATTTCACAAATAAACACAAAGTTAAAACACTTAAGGGAAAATTTATTTGAATTTTTCGTTATATTATTTTTTTAAAAACCAATTAAATTATTATCTACCTTATGTTGCAGATGAAAACACAGGAAAATAATTTCTATAGACCCTAGATTCTGAAAATAAATAAGTGGATGAGCTCCATTTTAAAAAGATTCTAGAATTCCCATTATTTCCCCCATCCACACAATACAACTTTAAAAGGAGATTTTACCTAGAGGATGAATTAAAATCTAAAATTCAAGAGGGAGATACCACTAATATAAAATCATTTCATTTGAAATTTCTAAAACCTGAATTATCTACTAATCACCCTGGTTATAATTTTATAGACTCATTACCACTGATGGTCATCTTGGATGATGAAGAATAAGGATGCAAGGGATTCTTCTTGGAGGAAATGATTGAAGAACCACAAGCCAAAATAATTGAAAATGACCTTAAAAGTTTTTTTCATGAGAAATAGGGGTTTCCACTTGGGTTATAAGAGGGATTAGATCAATCCTTATGATCATTTTATTTTTCAAAATCTATTCTACAACTTGATCTTCCTAACTTTCAGATCTCAGAACCCACATCATTTTTGATGACCCTAGATGAAAATGATGAAGAACATGTTGAAGATCCCCTTAAAGAAAAGTTAGAGCTAGAAATAGTATATGAGAAATCGAAGCTGTTGGAAATTGAGGAAGAGGCTTCCCAAAATAAATAAGATGAGTTGGACGAAGATTCCTTTGATAGACTATTTGAATCCTCCCTTGAATAATTTAAGGAGGATGCTATAGGAGAAGCTTCCTAAGGAGAAGAATCTTAGTGACCTTTGTTGAAGTCACTACTCCCTCAACGACACACCGAGCATCAATTAGAGGGTGAAAAAATAGTAGAAGAAGAATTCTAAGTGGTCCATCATGAAGAATCAAAAGCACAATCAACTATAAATAAAGGGATATATTTTGATTTAAACTCACCCATGTTATGAATTTTTTAATTTGAATTATCTAATTATTCACCCTTGTTTGAATATTGTGAAGTATCACAAGTAGAGCCTCCATTATAAGAGAAAGAACAAAAATAGCGGGAGAACCCTAGGATACTCTATACACTATTCTTCCACCCCCACTTTATGAGATACACCACACTGATGAGGGGTGGGCATACAAAACTATATTCAAGGGGACCTAAAATAAGTAGAGTGTTTGGGAAGGAACCTAATGTGGTTTTTCAAATCACAAAAAACTTATACTATTGTAGATTATAGATGAACAATATACTATCCATTTGTGAAAAGTCTAACTACAGCCCCTCTTGGGAGGGAACAACCCAAGACTCTTTACCCCTCCTTTTATTTTTCCATTTTGATCTTAATAAAACTTTTTAATGCTTAATTCTATTTTATATTGGTTTTTTCTAAGTGGATAGTACCAAAGAGGCTATCTCAACTATCTATAGTAAGTAGGGGAGAACACCCAAGGGAGATCTTCACTCAAACCTACTGGATAAATAAACACCAGGTTGTATCTATTCCTTTTTCACTTTTTAATCACTATATTTTTTTGGGTGGAATTTTTAATAAGTAGTGTTAAAAAAGTGTGGGGGATAAGATCCAACCTTTTTTATATTATTTTTAATTTTTTTTAGTTAATTTGTTATAATTTTTAAATAAAAAAGAATTATATTTACTATTTTTTGTAATTTTTTAGTAAATAAGTTAATAAATAAAGAAAAAAACAACAATAAAAAATGAAATCTAAAAAAATTCAGAATATATAAATAGTTTTTATAGGTTTCTAGTTTTTGAGTGTAACCAAATAAAAAACATAATTCAATTTTTTTATGTTCACAAATATCGTAAATAACCTTATATATAGTTTCTGTTTTGATTTTTCAAACAATTCTTGAAATTCATGCTATCCTACTTAGTTTGGAAATATAATGATAAAATTGAAGTAATTCGCTAGTTTTGAAATTGTAATACTTAGATGATTGTTTATTTACATGATCACTATTTTCATAGAGGTTTGATCTTAGAACTAGGAAAGAGAGTGTGAGGGAAAATATTTTTTTGTAGAATAAATTTTATAATTTTAGGTAAATAGTAATTTTAAACTTAATCCAAGGTAACTTGACCTCAATGAGAAAATAACACCTTAGGGATCCAACTTAGTTTAAATTAATATAAGTCCATTTAACTTAGATTAAAATAGAAAATTAGGAATCCACAATGAATTTATGATACAATGAAACTGTGTGTGTGAGTAACACTCTTAAATATTAATAAGTGTTTTTTCATAGTTCCTTACACATACATAGTTAGGAAAAATTCAAAAAATAATAAATAAATAAGTGTCTATATAAAAAATGAGTTATTTAGGTGAGGTGAATATTGAACCCATTAAGGGGACTATTTAATTATAAAAAAATTCATTTGATTTATATCAATAAATCAGAAAATCAAACTCGAGTTTGAGAAACATAGGAGAGAGTGATAAATAGAGGTACCTTAAAATTTTTATTCCACTTAAATCTCATTTGATCCACTCCTAGACTCAAAACTTTGACAGAATTGAAGTGAGATAGTGGTTTGATTCATAGATGAGGCATGATATCTTAAAAAATGGATGATTCTATGCTTTATTTCTTTTCTAGATTCATTATTTAAATCTAGGAAGGCTTTAAATTATTTTTTCTTCTTCTTTAATAATGTAATTCAATGATAATATTACCCGAGAGTGCAATAGTTCAAGTATGAGGGAGTGATGTGAGTTGAAAATTTCAACATTTTTTGTCTACTTTTCTTTGAAAATACCCCTAATTTAACCCAATTCCCAGGTAAGTTAGTGAATTTTTAATACTTTTTGAAATTATTTATTTAATTGATAAATGTCCCAAATAAGAAATTTTAATGGTTTAATAATTTTTTTTGATTTAAACCATGATGTCATAATTTCTCTAAAATTTGAAATTTTAATTATTGATTCTAAGAACTTGTAACTTTATTAATAATTGGATAAAATCGCTGTTTTTATTTATTTATTCAATTTTGTGGTTAATTGATAACCCATACAATGAATTTGAAGAAAAATATAAAATGTGATGGATTTCTAATCTATGAATTTAAATTGTTAAAACTCAATTTGGAATTAAAATTTTAAATGGATTTATTTTTTTGAGCTTAAATTGATTATTTCATTTTTGTGAATTTAATGAGGATCCATAAATTAAAATCATTTTGAAAAGAAATTGTGAATTTTTAATTTGGAAATGAATTTTTAATGACAAAAATACATTCATTTTGAAAATTTGAAATTAATCAATCTATTTTATTGAATTTGAAATCGAATTTGGAATTGATTTACCAAAGGATGAAATTTTGAATTTTATTGTTTTATCAATTATTTTATTGAAAGTTTATTGGAAGAAAATTCCACTAAAAATTCCATGAAAAAATGCATGTGCATGAAAAATGATGCTACCTCCATAACCTACAATGATATCACCATGCTACTGCTACTTCCCTTGCATGATGCCCTATCTTGCTACCAGTCCACGATAGCTCAATGCCACTATTCTTATTTTTTTCAACCTACCAATCCTCTCACCATGGGACTGAATGAAAAAGAATAAAATAGAATAAAATAAAAAAAATAAAAATAAAAAAAAGATAAAATTTAAAACACACACACATATATATAATGATAAAATAAAAAATAAAAAATAAAAAATTAATTTTTTTGTATTTTTTTTTCTATTTGTAGATCTAGAAATGGAAGAGAATTCATCCTTACCGAACACTAAAATTTCTAGTTCAAATGAAAGTACATGATAGGTGATGAACAAAATGCGTATATGGACCTAATGACCCCCTACTATTCTCCTCAAGTGAAATTTAATTTCGTGTGAAGACTATGTACTTGAGTTTAGAGGTTCCGAAAGAAGATAAAAGGAATACCTGAATCCACTAGATCTAGGACTGAGTTTTCATTCTAGGCCAAATCATGTAGCCCAAGGGAAGTGACATTCCAATGTGTTGGATAACATTTTTTCAACTAGATTCATAAAGAAAAGGAGAATATCTACTCAAAATTTTCTCAAAGTCATGAACACACAATCATGGGAAGAAGATTCTTCTAACTAAATTGATTATAAACATCAGAGATGCACATGTGGCACCCATCAATTTGGAGAATGAAGTCACCTAAAAAATTTAAGTGAGGGAGAATACATCATTGTCTATAAATAATTCTTCCCTTCCCCAATAAAAACATTTGGAATTAGCCAACTATAACTAGATTATTTTA
Organism: Viscum album; assembly: GCA_963277665.1. NCBI lineage: Eukaryota > Viridiplantae > Streptophyta > Magnoliopsida > Santalales > Viscaceae > Viscum > Viscum album. Next base: position 1,505,510,807 of record OY728151.1, on the reverse strand, counting down.
TTCATCTATAATTTCTTTCTTTATGAAATTTCAATTTCAATTCTAATTTTTCATTCTTTTATACTATTTGATTATTACGTTTTTCTCCTATCCTCATATTCTTCATTTTTTTGACCCACTGTGAAGTCCTTTGATCTCTCAATATCTCATCAATGATGATATTATAACTCGAGGATCACTCATGGATGAAAACCAGCGATTTAGAGTAATATCACCCAAACTCACTCCTTTTTTTTTCTAGGGATTTTTGGATAGAGAGAGGTTTAAAAGATGATTATACCTCATGTCTCTTGCATTATAATTTCCTTTTGTACTACTGAATAATTTTTCATCTTCCACTATTTGAATCAATGTTGTAAGATATGAATAGTGATCCGAATGGAGGATGGGAACACTATTATATGCCTTTTGAGAGGGTGATGAGAGGATCACTTAGGAGATTCACCTTAAGTGTGATTCTTATTCAAACAATTTAAGTAGTAAGGATATGCATAGCTGATTGGTACACACAGGGAATATATTTTAAGGGTAAAGTTTGTGAGATAAGGAAGAATCATAAGGTCAAATCCATGGGTTTCTCCCTTTCTTGCATCCATCATATCCTGAATTTTCATTTTCTCTTTCCTGTTTCCATTCAATAAAAAACCAAACAAATAGTCCTCATCTTTGGAAACTTTTAAATTTTTTTAAAAAATAAAGAATTTCTAGGATGGTAATACTCCCAAACCCTTCTCCTTGAGAGAAAAACTTAGTTATCCATTAGGTTACATTAAGTGGTTTTTAAAATTTCTTTTTGACTGCAGCCCATTAAAACTACATGATCGGTGGTTTAGGTGTGACCAAGAATGAAACTGATTTGGTTTTCTATTATTCTAAGGAGATATCAGAGGGTATTCACATGAGTGAAATGGTATGGATGAGCCTGATATGTAATGGAAGGTGCAATATGTGATTTTAGGTATGGTTGGGTGTGATGAAACTATTTATGGAAATTGTTTTCATGATGTGAGGGCTAAAATGGTTCTATAGAAACATGTTGGGTGTGGGCCATGTGTCTATGGGAAATTTTGATCACCAAAAGTGGGGTGTCATGGTTTTATAGGATGATAAAAATTTTGTTTACCATTTCCAAAAATGGGGGTGGTGGGTTCACTAGTGGTCTTAGTGGTTCATCAATGGTGTGTATTAAGATGTTGGTGATTTCGTTCACTGTGGGTGGATGATGGGGCCATTGGTGTTATGTGCACACAAGGAATGACTCATTAGGTGGAGTTGAACACTCATTATGGGTGGTAAAGTTTCTATAAGTATAATAAGTTCCTCTTGGGCATAACTATCTCAAATTTTTGTCACAATTTATGAGTAATACTAGATTTACATGGAAAATAATGTCATCGACAACACAATAAAATAGAAAATTAATTGACTTGAGAATGATGGATCCAAGAAGGTATGAACATCACTGATTATCCAATAAAAACATATATTTTAATTACATTTTAATGGTATTAAATGTTCATTTTTGATATTATGGTCCTGAGTTAGTGCATTTTCATTATGAACATCCATTCTCATCATTTGTGCACTTCATGCCTAATATACACCAATTTAGGCCCAACGAGTCATCTGATTCTAAGGAATGTAATTATTAATATTTTAATTTGATATTTTGGTAACTATATCTAAACTTAAATGTGAACATTTTTCATTCAGGGATCAATGGATTATTCATAAACGATGATGGAGATATTTGGAGATGAATGGAAGCAATTCTAGAGAAGGCAGATTGGACACCGGCCCACTTATGAGACTGTGGGCCCCAACATATAGGCCCAATGAATCCCAAATTTTTTGGTATCATAGAAGAAATGTTTATGAACAAATAACTCTGCATGAGATAATGCTAATTAGTCCTCTATGGTGGTCATTAAGGTGGCCCAATTTAGAGATACAATTCTGGGCCAGATTCTGCGTCCCATAAAAACATCCCACTAATGTGATCATATCTCGGAATCCACAACTCCAAATGGGCCCAAATTTTACAGGAGGTTAGAAGACATCCGTAGTTAAATTTTCTTATTCTATGGACCACTCTGATTCGTCCATATATATGGTATTAAAAACGCGTATTTTCGGTGAAGGAAAGCTGGCTGCCACCTCGGGTCAAGGGTGGAAAAATCAACTTTCCCTTACTTTCCACCCACCTATGGCCTACCAAAATTAATTGAGGAGACTTGGACTATTGGAGGCTCGACCCAAGGGCTAAAAAATTCCTATTTAAGTCAGTGGTGTTGTGGTATTGAAGAATCTTTGAGCTTGTTTTCATATTAATGTTATGCTGCCAATTTCTCTTTGTAATGTTCTTCCTTCACATGTAAGTTGTTTTAATTCATCCTTGTTTGTTAATAAAAGTTCTTCTTATATTATTATTATGTTCTTCTCCTTATCACTTTGATACCGTTGGTTCAAGGTGTGAACTTGTTCATACCAAACCTTGTGAGATTATCACACAACGGTGGAGTGATTGTTATTTTATTACGTTTTTTTTACTTATCCATTTCCTCCCTCATGAGTCTACTTTCCGCTTCCATTGAAACCATAGAATCAATGGAGGGATAACCCACTTATGGGTTGATCCAATGGAGTATAAAGGGGATGGATTGGATGTAATTTATCACCTCATTAATGTATAATCACTTCTTTAATTGAGATTTTTTATTTGATGGTTTTTAAACTCCATCGTCCTTATTGAATTTAAGGCCACACACTTCAAGTGCTAATACGAACCTTTAACTTGAAGTGCTCAAAACATTGATCCTTCAAGTGTATATTTGATTAGTATTAAAGGGTGTAGGCATTAAACCCGTAAGTGATGATGTTGTTTTATCTCCTTAAATGAACCCATCTCAAATTTAAGAAATTGAAATCATTAAAAAGAAAATACGTCTAATCCACCCCGAGCGATAAACTAGGATCAACTCATTATTTTAAATTGAATTCACTTAAATCTGTTAGTTATACTTTAAAAACATATAAAATCAACCCAATTTGGATACTTCATAGCCAAAAATAGTCCATAGAATGTATGTGTCTATAGTTTTCTTCTTAGGTCTCTGAGGATTCGATAACCCAAGCTAAACTACAAGGACCGTTCTACCTTCATATCTTGGGTAACTTTGAGCGAGAACCAAATTTTGGTGCCGTTTCCAGGGACCTAAGTAAGTTATATAAACACCCATTCTATTATCCCCCATTTCTTCTTTTCCCATCCAAATTCTCTTATCTTGTACCTTTCTCGTTTTTTTTTCTTTTGGCGCATGTCCGCCTACACCCGTGATCAATTGAACCGTCTAGTTAGGGTGGATAGTCCTGGGGTTGGGGAGTCAAGTAAACCAAGGAAACTATTTTAATTAGATCCTAATCTTCCTAACACCCCCGAGTCAAAAATTGAGCCCATTTCAATGGAAGGTCTTCAAAAAAACCAATTCATAAACCCGGGTGGGAACCAAAATGGAAACCCAAATGAGGCAGCCCCAAACTTGGGGAATGCAATTGATCAAACCATGAATGACTACCTCACACATTCCTAGACCAATTCCCCCTCATGCATTAGACACAATTCCCTAGGAGATTCTAACTACATCTTTAAACCCCATGTCCTAAACCACCTTCCCATATTCCATGGAATGGAGTCTGAGATGCCATACCTACACATTAAGGAGTTCAATGACATTGTAGAAACCATGTGTCCCCCACATCAACTAGAATCAGCTAAGATGAGGCTATTTCATTTTTCTTTAAAGTATCGAGCTAAAATTTGGATAAAAAATTTGAGACCATCATCCATCAACTCTTGGGACCAACTACAAAGAGAATTCTACAAAAAATAATTTCCCCATCATAAAACAATTGCACTTAAAAAGAGTATCCAAAACTTTTTTGAAAAAGAGGGAGAGTCATTCTATGAAACATGGGAGAGGTTCAAAGACACTCTAAACATGGTTCCACACCATGGTTTTTCTATTCCTGAACAAGTGAGAATTTTCTATAAAGGGTTGGGTCCGGGGAACAAACAATTCATTGACATGATGTGTAATGGAACATTTAAAAACAAAGCCCCAAATGATGCTTACGAGTATCTAGAAATCCTTTCTGAACAAAACCAAACATGGGGAACTTAACCTTATTCTAAAAATCCACAAAGAACTACTATAATTCATACACTTAGAGAAGAGGAAAGCCTTAGGGATAAACTCACAGCACTCTCTAGGAAGGTTGAAGAGATAGACCTTAGGAAAGTCCATGAAATCCAAACTGTTGACCCTGTTTGCACAATTTGTGAAAAACATGACCATAATACAGACAAATGCCCAACCATTCCATCCATAAAAGATGTTCTTTTAGGAGGACCCCCAGCGGAAGTAAATGCTTTGAACTTTCAAAAGCCTCAATACCAAAACAACTTCAACCCAAGGTATAATGACCACCCAGGCTTCCGCTGGACAGATAAACAACAACCTAGCCAACCACAGGGACAAAATACTTACCCCCATTAGAACTACCAAACCCATAACCAGTTCCAAACCCAACCTATCCAATACCAACAGCCACCAGTCCATTTTCAGCAAACCATCCCACCTCCAAAATATCCCCCTGGGATAAACCAACCTACTCAAGCACCCACCCAAACTGTTCCACAAAGACTACTAGAACAATTGTGAAAACAAATGGAGAGGATGAACTCGGAGGTATCTTCCCTAAAACAAGAACTTCAAACCATCAAAACTGGAAAGGCACCCATTCCTACTCAGGCGGTTCCATCCTCAACTTCAAGGGGAGAGTCAAGTTGTGCTCAAACAACCCATGAACAACTAAAGGCTGTGACTATTTTAAGAATTGGGAAATCAATTGAGAAACCTGAACAACTAATTCAGAACCCACCTGAAGATTCAAACTTGGATGAAAATTCAAATGAACAACAAGATCAAACTGAGGAAACTGATAACATTGTCAAGGAAACAACTCTTCAACAAACAACCCCACAACCTGCACCATTTCCTCAACACATGAGGGGGAAAACCAAGCCTAAACTGAGTGAAATGTTGAGAGAAATACTTTCACAAGTCAAGTTGAACATACCCCTTCTCGATGCAATTCAAACCATACCTGCCTACTCAAAGTACCTTAAGGACTTTTGCACTTTTAAAAGAAAATTTTCACATAAAAACCAAGTCCTTTTGGCTGCTAATGTGAGTACCACCATTCAAGGGACCATTCCTCCTAAGTTGAAAGACCCGGGTGGCCCTTACATCAATGTTGAAATAGGAGAGAGAAAAGTTATCAAGGCCTTGTGTGACCTAGGTGCTAGTGTCAATCTCATCCCTTATGCTGTGTACTACCAGTTAGGCCTAGAAGAACTCCAACCCACATCTGTCACACTTCAACTTGCTGATCGTAGCATTAGGGTTCCAAAGGGGATTTTAAAGGACGTTCTAGTAAAGGTTGAAAACTTCATCTACCCTGCTGATTTCATTGTACTTGACAACCATCCAAACTTAGGAAATAAGGAACAAACCCCAATCATCCTTGGTCGTCCTTTCCTTGCAACAATCAACTCTGTTATCCGAGTCCAAAATGGGAACATGACCATCACCTTTGGGAACATGAGTCTAGACTTGAACATCTATAATGAAAGCTCACAAATAGGGTATGACGAGGACATTCATGAAGTAAACATGATAGGAAGCATTGATAATGAATCCATGGAACATCAAGGAATATTTGATGAATGTTTAAGTCAGGATGAGATTGATTTCCTTTGTTCATATGAAGGAAGTTTATCTCCTTGGCTTGAATCATTTTCAAATTTCTCTTATGATGAATTCTTAGGTCCAACAATCAGTGAAACCTTTCAAGAAACCACTTTCATGGAGACTACTCCAATTTCCTTCCCTAAATCCGATCAAGCCAATCTAGTAGCTGAAACTTCTACATGTAGGGAATAAATCCTATTTGAAACTCTAAAAAAAGAAATTGATCTTGATCCAATGTCCCAATCTTCTGCTGAAATTCTGAACCAACCTGATCTTGAATTGAAGGAACTTCCTACTGCACTAAAGTATGCCTTCCTAGGGGAAAATAAAACACATCCTATTGTCATTTCTTATTCTCTTGAAGCCAATCATGAGAGGATGCTTCTAGATGTCCTTAGGAAGCATAAGAAAGCCATTGGTTGGACCCTTTCTGATATTCCTTAGATTAGCCCACTTATCGGGACTCATAGGATTGTTCTGGAATCTGATTCAAAGCCATGTCGTCAACCTCAACGGCAACTAAATCCTAATCTCATGGAGGTAGTAAGGAAGGAACTTCTGAAATTGTTAAAATCTGGTATCATATATCCCATAGCTGAGAGTGAGTGGGTGAGCCCAATCCAAGTGGTTCCAAAAAAGGCTGGAATCACAGTGATAACCAATGAGGATGGAGAGATTCTTCCAACAAGGGTGAGTAGTGGATGGAGGGTCTGCATTGACTACAGGAAGCTAAACTCATTCACCAAGAAGGACCATTTCCCCTTACCATTCATTGACCAAGTCCTTGAGAGAGTGACAGGTTATGCCTTCTACTGTTTCTTAGATGGGTACTCAGGGTACAATCAAATTGAGGTCTCCCTAGAGGATCAAGGGAAGAATACATTCACATGTCCTTTTGGAACCTTTGCTTTCAAACTCATGCCCTTCGGGTTATGCAATTCCCCTGGAACCTTCCAGCGGTGCATGATGGGAATCTTCTCAGACATGGTAGGGGATTTTCTAGAGGTCTTCATGGATGAATTCTCTGTGTTTGGGGATACATTTGATGGATGTATGAGGAATGTAGAGAGAGTCTTGTCAAGATGTGAAGAAAAGAATCTAGTCCTAAACTGAGAAAAATGCCATTTTATGGTTAAAGTGAGACTAGTTTTAGGCCATCTGGTCTCAGGTAGGGGGATTGAAGTTGATAAAGCCAAGGTTGACATCATTCGTCACCTTCCATCACCCAAAACTATCAAGGAAGTGAGGTCTTTCTTAGGAAATGCTGGTTTCTATAGAAGATTCATCAAGGACTTTAGTTAAATATCCCGTCCCCTTTGTGCTCTCCTAGTAAAGGATGCTCCATTTGTTTGGACAGAAAGCTGTGAGGGTTCATTCTCAACCCTCAAATCCTCTCTCACCTCTCCTCCCATTATGAAATCTCCAAATTGGAACCTTCCTTTCGAACTTATGTGTGATGCCAGTGACTTTGCTGTAGGAGATGTGTTAGGAAAACATTGTGATAAAAATCCTTATGTCATTGCTTATGCAAGAAAATCCTTAAATGATGCCCAAATCAACTACACCACCACTGAAAAGGAGTTACTTTCTATTGTGTTTGCCTTAGAGAAGTTTAGGTCCTATCTCTTAGGATCCCCCATCACTGTGTTCACTGACCATTATGAACTAAAATATCTCTTCCAAAAACAAGATGCTAAGGCTAGACTGATTAGGTGGGTCCTTCTCTTACAAGAATTTGACCTCACAATCAAGGATATAAAGGGAGTTGAAAATGTTGTAGCTGATCACCTATCTAGGATGGAATTCAAAGACAAATCAAATCACCTTTCTGTGTCTAATTCATTTCCTGATGAACACCTATACTCTGTGAGTGACTACCCTTGGTATGCTGACATAGAAAATTTCTTAGTGACAGGAGTCATTCCAAAATTCTTAGGGACTCAAGCTCGAAGGAAATTTCTTTTTTATGTTAGACACTATGTGTTTGATGATCCATACCTCTATAAGTTCTGCCCTGACCAAGTCATTAGGATGTGTGTTCCAGAATCTGAACAAGAGTCCATCCTTAAATTCTGTCATAGTGAGGCATGTGGAGGTCACTTTTCCTCTAATAAAACATCTGCTAAGATTCTTCAATGTGGTCTCTTCTGTCCCAACCTCTCAAGGGACTCCTACACATTTTGTCAAAGCTATCCTAGGTGTCAACAAGTAGGGTCCATCACAAAAAGGAATCAAATGCCACTCACTCCCATCTTAGTGGTTGAAATCTTTGACTGTTGGGGAATTGACTTCATGGGTCCCTTCCCAAACTCTCGAGGATACCTCTACATACTCTTAGCTGTTGATTATGTCTCAAAATGGGTTGAGTCCATTCCCACTAAGTCCAATGATCATAAAGTTGTGATTCTATTTCTGAAAGAGAACATATTTTCAAGATTTGGAATTCCTAGGGCTATAATCAGTGATCGAGGAACCCATTTATGCAACCGCCCATTCTCTTCACTCATGTCTAAGTATGGTATTTCTCATAAAGTGTCCACTGCATACCATCCTCAAACCAATGGTCAAGCTGAGTTAGCGAATAGGGAGATTAAGCAAATTCTTGAAAAAACTGTCAACCCCTCTAGGAAAGATTGGTATGAGAAACTCTTAGATGATCTTTGGGCCTATAGAACCGCATATAAAACCATTTTAGGAATGTCCCCATATAGGTTGGTTTATGGTAAAGAATGCCATTTTCCAGTGGAGATTGAACATAAGGCCTTTTGGGCAATTAAGAAAATGGATTATGATCTCTCATTGGCCAGAACAAAAAGGAAATTAGATCTCAATGAACTGGAGGAAATAAGGATGGAGGCTTATAAAAATTCAAGGATCAATAAATCTAGAGTTCAAGCCTACCAATCTAGGAATATCAAGGTCAAAAATTTTGAACCGGGAAAACTTGTGCTCTTATATAGTTCAAAACTTCATTTACACCCGGGAAAGTTAAGGTCTAGATGGTCAGGTCCTTTCATAGTGCATCATGTATACCCCCATGGGGTAGTAGAGATTCAAGATCCCACTAGTGGTCATATTTTCAAGGTCAATGGTCAAAGGTTAAAAACATTCATTGAATCATTCAATAAATAGGAAATAGATGTTGAGTTAATTGAGCCAATCTATGAACCAGGAAAAAATTGATAAATTTAGGATCTATGTCGGGCTAACGACGTTAAACAAAGTGTTGCACGGGAGGCAACCCGTGGTTTTTATGTTTATAATATTTCTGAATCATCTTTATTTTTCAAATAAGATTAATTAATCATTTTTATATTTAAAAATAAAAAAATAGACTTTTGACCTATTCTTCTATTATGAGTATGGATGAGTACGAAAGGGGAGCACCATATTCATCCATGTCACATGGTGTGATCCTTGAGTAATACCTTACCCAGAAATTTAAAAAGAAGACAATGTATCATCAGTTTATTTTATTTTATTTTTATTATTTTATAGGTTAAGATAAAAATAATAAAAATAAAAATAAAAATATAATAATTAAAAAAGGGGACACGCCATAGGCCGTGGGGCAAACCCCGTCACAACTGGCGAAGCCGCGGGGACTCAAACCTGGGACCGAAGGGAGATAGGGGCACGCGCTTACCACTGAACTACGGCTTAATGTTCTTACTTATTCTATAATTTTTATATATATACTTATATTTTACTTATATATATATATATATAATGTTTTGTTTGTTTGTTTGTTTTCCTTTTTCCACTAGGGAACTTTGCAAGCGACATGGATATCAAAGGACTAAATTCGAGCGACAAGAACTTCAAACTTCAACCACCAGGTGACTTCATTCCATGATACACATATTTCAATTTCTTTATTGAACTTCCCTTTTATTCCTCTACCCCATTCTAAATTTTATTTTTACGAAACTAGGGACAATTTCATTCTAAGTTGGGGGGTGTGGAAACAAAATGTTTGTTTAAAAAAAACAATGATAAAAAAAGAAGTAAAATTCCTTTATCATTCATATAATAACATCTTTTCTCACATTAAAACCACATAGAAAATAACTTTTATTTCCTTGAATCTTAATTTAATTCATGGTTAAGTTTAAAAGCATTGATTTTGGAAGTTTGGTTGTCCAATGAAAATTTTCATCATTTTTATTTTCATCCATTAAATCAAAATGCCACAATGCACGTCCTCTAGACTGTGGGGTACTAATTTGAATTTTTGGGGTCCCATAATAAATAGCATAAGATGGTTTGATTTTTATGAATAATATGAGTATTCAAAAAAAAATTGCGTATAGAGAAATGGATTGATAAAATGTGAGGCTTTCAGCACTTGGGGATCGTGACTCCATAGTTTTCTAGCCCTGAGTTTTTCAATCTATCTCTATTTACGGTAATATGAATTTGTTTTTGATTAAGTTAACTCGAGGAGATGCCTGAGTATGTGGGATTCACTTGGTTCCCTAAGACCTTTGAGTCTGGGAGTCATCGACAAAGTCTTGCTACATGGGTTAATTTGATTAACTGCAATCTCAATTACTATAGAAATATTGAAAAAAAACCAAAAAAAAGAGGAATGAAGAATACTCATATTAGGATTAAATGTGATTCCACCTAGCACTTCCATGATTTCCCCCTTGAATGAAAATGAACCCCCATATCTATTGTGATTCACAACACATCATTACACCTAATTGAGTTGGATGAAGTATGATGATGGATTTGATCAAAGGAATAAGCTTGGGATTGTGATCTGGTTTTAAATTCATCTTGTTTTAAATTATCTTGATAGGTTATAAAAATATATTTGTGTGCAGTTTACATTGTGAGCACTGTTTGTTATAATGTGTTTGAAGAAAGGAATTCAAATAAACTCATTGAATTATTTGCTCGGGACTAGCAAATATCAAGTTGGGGGGTGTGATTATCCGATAAAAACATATATGTTAATTACATTTTAATGGTATTAAATGTTCATTTTTGATCTTTTGGTCCTGAGTTAGTTCATTTTCATTATGAACATCCATTCTCATCATTTGTGCACTTCATGCCTAATATACACCAATTTAGGCCCAACGAGTCATCTGATTCTAAGGAATGTAATTATAAATCTTTTAATTTAATATTTTGGGAACTATATATACAATTAAATGTGAACATTTTTCATTCAGGGATCAATGGATGATTCATAAACGATGATGGAGATATTTGGAGATGAATGGAAGCAATTCTAGAGAAGACAGATTGGACACCATCCCACTTATGAGACTGTGGGGACCAACATATAGGCCCAATGAATCCCATATTTTGTGGTATGATAGAAAAAATGTTGAGGAACAAATAACTATTCAGGATATAATGCTAATTAGTCCTCTATGGTGGTCATTAAGGCGGCCCAAGGTAGAGATACAATTCTGGGCCAGATTCTGTGGCCCAGAAAAACATCCCACTAATTTGATCATATCTTCGAATCCACAAATCAAAATGGGACCGAATTTTACAGGAGGTTAGAAGACATCAGGATAAAAATTTTCTTATTCTATGGCCCACTTTTATTCGGAGATATAGAAGGTCTTCCAAATGCGTCTGTTCGGTGAAGGAAAGCTGGCTACCACCTCGGGTCAAGGGTGGAAAAAATCAACTCTCCCTTACTTTCCACCCACCTATGGCCTATCACAATTAATTGAGGAGACTTGGACTGTTGGAGGCTCGACCCAAGGGCTCAAAAATTCCTATTTAAGGAAGTGGTGTTAGAGTATTGAAGAATATTTGAGCTTGTTTTCATCTTAATGTTATGCTTCCAATTTCTCTTTGTAATGTTCTTCCTTCACATGTAAGTTGTTTTAATTCATCCTTGTTTCTTAATAAAAGTTCTTCTTCTCTTATTATTCTGTTCTTCTACTTATCACTTTGATACTTTTGGTTCATGGTATGAACTTTTTCATACCAAAACTTGTGAGATTATCACACAACGGTGGAGTGATTGTTATTTTATTGCGTTTTTTTTACTTTTCCATTTCCTCCCTCATGAGTCTACTTTCTGCTTCCATTAAAACCATAGAATCAATGGAGGGATAACCTACTTATGGTTTGATTCAAGGGAGTATCAAGGGGATTTATTGGATGTTATTTATCACCTCATTAATGTATAATCACTTCTTTAATTGAGATTTTTATTTGATGGTTTTTAAACTCCATCGTCCTTGTTGAATTTAAGGCCACACACTTCAAGTGCTAATACGAACCTTTACCTTGAAGTGCTCAAAACTTTGATCCTTAAAGTGTATAGGTGATTAGTATTAAAGGGTGTAGGCATTAAACCAGTAAGTGATGATGTTGTTTTATATCCTTAAATGAACCCATATCAAATTTAAGAAATTGAAATCATTAAAAAGAAAATACGTCCAATCCACCCCGAGCAATAACCTAGGATCAACTCATTATTTTAAATTGAATTCACTTAAATCTGTTATTTATACTTTAAAACCATATAAAATCAACCCAAGTTGTCCACTTAATAGCCAAAAAAATTCCATAGAATGTACGTGTGTATAGGTTTCTTCTTAGGTCTCTGAGGATTCGATAACCCAAGCTAAACTAGAAGGACCGTTCTACCTTCATATCTTGGGTAAATTTAAGCGAGAACCAATCACATATAATTTATAATTAATTTATAGATAGATTTAGAATTATCTTATCTTTTAGTTCTTTATTCATTTATGATTTAGTTGTCTTCTATTATTGTATCTTCATTTCGTCGTAGGATCCAAGGGAATAATTCCTCTAGTGATGATCCACATGTGTTTTAAAATATCAGAATGTTGTCATAGAATCATTGAATACTAGAATGGTCTATCTTGAAAACATTAATCATTCATCATTGACTATAGGAAAAATATTTTCATGGATGAAGTATTCTTAAGGATCTCTTAAAGGCTTTAGTGGTTGGAGGAGTATTGACATACTTGTTCTTGGGTGTGTTCTTGAGAGGATTCTCTCTAGGGTTTGAGAGAATTCTCTCTAGGGTTTGAGAGAATTATCTCAAGGTTTGTTGTGCATAACAAGCGGCTAAATAAATATTATTTATTAAATAAATATTATTTATTAAATAAATAAATAAATAAATCTTTATTTAAATGATATTTAATATATTATTTTCAACTATACCATAAACTCAGTCTATAACCCTCCTAAATATTTATCAGGCCTTAAATAATGACTATTTATTTAATAAATAAATATCAATGCATTAGTTTCTGATAAATAATAAATATTTTATTCATTAAATCTTGTAAATAAATATTTATTATTATTTAATTAAAAATTTATTCTTCCAAATAACTTGTGTTTAAATATTTGTGATAAAGAAATCCCGAATAATTATTAAACCATAAAATGGAAATAATATTTATTTTTTATTGTTAAATTAAAAATATAATTTAACTGAGTTTTGGATAAACATATCATGTCACCCTCTAGGCTCATTTCTTAGTGGAATTAGGTGAAATTTTCTAAAGTACAAGGTTATCATATAAAAACCAATCAAGACACCAATTGTGAAATAAATTAATGTCACAATAATATACAACCTTATATGAATTCTCACTATGTAATATAATCCCATTATCATGATATCTCCAATCAAATAGATTGCATGCTAGTGTCATAAACCTTTGTACTTGATAAATCTTTCTTTAACTTTATGGAATTTAACTATTCAATAGAAAACCATGGACATGGATTTATTTAGGTTGTTCAATTATTATCAAAGGGCCTGAGATATCATTATCCCTCAAAGAACATAAGGGAAAAATCCTTTCTTTCATTATTCATTAATGAAATATCACTCATGATGTAACCAATATATCCTACTTCACCACGAACATATGTTATCATGGTTTTCATAAACACATCAAAGTACAAGAATAATGGTATCCATTAATAATATTTTTAAATACTAAGTATCAATAAAAATATTCACAGATAGGAACATCCAATGACACATATAAATATGGATTTCTAACTATCAAGCCATGTTCTCATAATCTCTTGCACGAGAAATTATCAAGGGTGTACATAATGATAAAATGATTGAAATTTTTATTATTATTCACCCATTATATCCTATAACATTTTCATACTATCAAATTATATCATCCAACTGTAGAATATATTTTTAAGAATATTATCATGACAATTCTAAGTTCTCATCATAATGGGGAACTAATATAACCTTTAAGTGTGACAATAACTCTTAGGACATTATCACATGCTATGTAACATTGAATAAAAATCATGATGTGATAAAAAGTTTATTAATATTCAAAAAATGGATATGAGTAATCATAAAGTACATAGAAGTTATTTTTAGGGAACCAACTCCAACATCCTCTTAGTTGCACTAGATCCAACTGCTAACAACCTTTAATTCACTATCTCTCGCATTTTATTCATTCTTTTAATGATATAATTATTTATTCAAGGTGTCCACCATGTTCTCTTCCATGTAAAATATGATCACTATAACTTCACCCCTTTGAGAAAAATTCCTCAAGAGGTGATACTTTTGGAGTATGTGTTTTTTCTATTGGTGTGGTATTAGATCCTTTGTGAGATCCATCAATTTAGGATTATCATAATATAATATGACAGGGTATTTAATTTTAAGCACCACATCAAGCACTTGAAACAATTTACTTATAAAAATAGTTTCTTTGGCTACATTTGATGCTTGTATATACTCAGAATTCACTATAGAATTCGTGACAACTGGTTTCTTTGAACTCTTCTGACACACAACTCCTCCATTGAGACTGAATACATATCCTGACTACAAATTCATATCGTTATTTTTTTTTTGAAATCTAACATTATTATAACCCTTGATGACTAGATCCTCATCCCCTCCATATACCAGGAACATATCTTTAGTTCTCCTCTGATACTTAAGGATAATCTTAACAATAAACCTATCATTTCACTTATATTATCATGATATCTGTCTACCATGATCAAGGTGTAGGAAACATCACTCCTAGTATACAACATGACATAAATGATTCATCATATCACAAAAGAATATGAGATCTTACCCATTACCTATCTTTCCTATTGTGTTATAGGACACATTTTATTGGAAAGATATATACCATGTGACACTGGAACCAATACCCTCTTCGATTATTCCATAAAATATATCTTTAGTATTTTTTCAATGTATGTACTTTGGATTAGTTTAATAAGCCTCTTGGATCTATCATTAATGATCCTAATCCCTAGAATATAGGATTCATCACCTAATTTCTTTATGGAGAAGTACTTGTTTAACTAGTCCTTAACTGATTGTAAGACTTATATTTCATTTACAATAAGTAATATGTCATCGACATATAATATTAGGATAATAACCACACTACCACTAAACCACTTGAAAACACATGGCTCACATTCATTCCTAATGAAACCAAATTATTTTATAGATTCATCAAATTGAATGTTCCATTACCAAGATGATTGATTCAATCCATAAATGGATCTATATAACTTTTATACCTTTTTGGAATTTCATTGATCCAAAAACCTTTCTGGTTGTGTCATATATAAATTTTCTTGAAGGTTCCCATTAAGGAAGGTTTTTTGGACATCCATATGCTAAATATCATAGTCATGGAAAGCTACTGCAGTAAGTATTATTTTGATGGATTTAAACATGGAAATTAGAGAAATGGTTTTATAATAGTAAATACCTTTATGATTTTTAAACCCGTTATCCACTATACATGTTTTATATGTATTCACTTTATCTTATATGTTCAGTTTTCTCTTGAATACCCATTTTCACCCAACAGGTTTTACATCAATTGGAAGATTGAACAAAACCGAAACTTGTTTATGATACATGAAATCTATCTCAAAAATCATGTCTTCTTTCCATATTGTATCCTTTAATCTCTTTATAGACTCATTTTAGGATAGTTTTTCATTATTGTCCATTGATTACGAGTCACCATCTTTGATGACTAGAAAACCATATCTTTTTAGTTCTCTAACATCTCTGGCACTCCTATGTAGTACTTGTGTTTCTGAAAAAACATATTCCATATGGACCTATAGAATCTATTACTATACTAACTCCTTTGTATCTTGGTCATTAAATTTATTGAATCCAATCTCACTCCCACTATTCTTATTGAGGATGTGCTCCCTCTTAAGAAAAATGGATTCTCTTATAATGATCACCTTATTTTTTGAGGGGTTATATATATAGAATCCTCTTGTTTCTTTAGGATACCCTATAAAGATATACTTCATGCCTTTGGGTTTTATTTTTTTTCCAAGTGGTCCTTAATAAATTATTTCCATCCCCATGTATGAGTATGTGATAACACATATTTATTTCTATACATTAATTCATATGGTATTCTACTTTTTTACTTGGATGGAACTCAATTTAGAATGTGTGTTTTAGGGTGTAATTTATATTCCCAAAAGGATAATGGAAGATTTTCATTATTCATCATTGAAATTACTATTTCAAGAATGGTATGGTTCCTCATTTCACTAACACCATTCCACAATGGTGTATAAGCTATAGTGGGTTGAGATAGAATCCCAAACTCCTATAAAAAGTTGATAAACTCTTGTTTAAGATATTCTATAACTTGATTAAGTCAAATATTATTTATCTTCTATCTAAGTTTATCCTCTAATTCACTCTTGAATTATTTTAATTTATCAAAGAAATCAAACTTATACCACATTAAGTAAATAGATCCATATCTACTCAATTTTCTAATAAAATTTATGAAGTAAGAATGTACTCCTCTAGATTCTACTAGAAAAGGTCCACACACATTAGTGTATACCATTTCTAGAAGATTCATGTCCATTTCACCATATATGAAAATAGTGGCTTGATCATATTTCTTTATAAAAAAGGACATATTTCAAGTGGTTTTAGATCAAAAGTGTCTAAATAACCATCTTGATAGGGATTTTTTAGACACTTCTCATTTATATGACTAAGTCAATGATTCCATAACTGGGTGTTAAATAAGTAATTTGAACTTGATTATTTATCAATTTCCAAACTTGGTTCTCACAATTTAATATATAAAAACTATTATTTAATTTCACCATACCATAACATATTTTTTCTTTGTAAAATAAACAACTCTTATTTATAAACTTGAAAATAAAACCATATATATCTAAAGATGATACATAAATTATATTCTTGTTAATAGTTGGAACACAATAAAAATATTGTAAAACCAAAATAATTATTATTGGAAACAAATGGTGGTAATATCCTATATCCAAATCAGTATTTCGTGCTCTATTGGCTACTTGAAGATCTACCTCTCCTTTGGCAGTTTTCCAGAATCAACTTGGTCCCTATATTTGAATATATATGTGAGCACCATAAGCCATATCTAATACCCAACATGTAGTTATAGAAATATTTCACTCAATAAGGAATTTACCTAAATCTTCCTTGTGCTTCTTATGGGTACAATTATTCTTTTAGTGGCATATCTTTCTATATGAAAAAAATATAGTGTTTTGTTCCTTTGATTTTCTTTGGATCATTTTATTCTTGGAAGGATGGTTCTCAAGAGCCTTATACTTGGAGTGAGTCTTGGGTCACTTTTAGTTTTTAATCCTTTTCTTATTCACCATAAATACCAAAGAGTTTTTAAACCCCATGTCCTTGTCAACTTGGAGAATTAAAGTAAGAAGTTCTAAAAAGTATTATCTCTATTTCTCATGTTATTGTTCATAATGAAATTGGATAAGCCTATAGGTAGTGAGGATAAAATGAGATATATACACATCTCATTAGGGATATTAAACCCAAATATTTATAAGTGATCTATTTAGATAATCATCTTGATTACATGAGTCCCAGCTGGTGCCAACTTTCCAAGATTTCATCTGAATAGTGCAATGAAGATCTCATATCTCTCTTGTCTCTCCTTCTTTGGATAAAAATCATAAAGGTGATACATGATGCTATACACAGAAATATCCTCATGTTTCTTGAAAATATAACTATACATGGATGATATAATGAAAAATTGGACATCCATGGAGTCATACACATGTTCTAGGTGATACTTCTTCCTCACTAGCCTCTTTAGAAAGTGGCTCAAAAAGTGGGGTTTCTAGTACGTATAATTTCTATTCATGGAATAATATAGTGATTTAACACCTATACTATTCTTTGAAATTTAAGCTAGTGATATGGTTATACTTCTCTAGTATGGATCACATTGATATAGTAAAAGTTGTATAGATTTCCATTTCTAGAATAATTAAGAGCAAAATTTTAGTACTTTATATGGATTATAAAATTATATACAAACTTCAATTTATTAGTTTATTCACCTCCCACTATTTTTTTGAAATACAATATCCCTCACCATTAGTTTTAGAATATCCTGTTTCATGGATATTCTAATAGGAAGGATCTATATATCCCTTCTCATAACCTATACATAGGTCTGAATATATATTCAAAGATATTTAGATAGGTGTAACTTTCCAACTACAATAACTTGAAATTCCTTAATCTATTGAGTAGAATCCCCAATATATAAATCCTAGATAAGGATTTCCACAATTTTTTCCTACTAGTTTCAATAAGTCTCATTGAGGTAATCAACCCTTAATGTGAACTATGTCATGTTAACAAAAAAAAGTTAGAAATTACCTAATAATTATCAATGAAAAATGGTACAAGTAATCAATATCGGTCATGCTTTCACCAGATGATATAACATGATTATCCACCCTTAAAAGCCTATATAATCTATGTCTTGTCATATTATATCATCCAACTATATAATATATGTTTAATAATACCTTTATGACACATCTAGGTTCTCATCATAATATAGAGCTACTATGACCATTCTATGTGACGATAACTCTTAAAAAATTACGACATACTATCTCACATATAAGAACAATCATGATGTGATAATAAGTTTATTAATATTAAAAATAATAATAAAAGTAATCATAATGTACAAAAAAGTTGGTTCTAGGGTACCAAATCCAATAGGTGGAGGCTTTCATTGATTAAGTAGGATAGGGTATGGTTTTGATCATTAGTATAAAGGAGGTGATCACCATAGAAGACCATACTTGGTGGAACCTGAAACCAAAATATGAGGCTTCAAGGTTACTATTTATATTGTATATTATGATATAAGATGATAAAAGGATGAGTATCTTTATTCCTTGGGATCTATTGAGATGTTGAGAAGACAATGGTAAAGAATGCAGAAGTCCATGGGGCTTGTGATATGGTTTACAGACATGCCTTTTGGGTGCTAGGAATAATTAGGATGGTTACATGGTTATGTTGTCATGTGATGTTCTATAATATGGACTTGGTTGGAAGGTTTAGGTCTCCTTTGGTATGATAGACTGTGGAGCATTGTTCTACTCTGACACTGACCGAAGTAGGTAAAGCTCCACCATGGATTGGTGAGCACAAAAAGATTTGGATATGTTATGAGATATTATTTATTATTTATTAATGTTTTCTAATAAAATATTAAATGTATGTATATAAGTTTGGGACACTGTTGGTGGTGGCCCATTGAATTTATACTCACACCCTAAACATGCCCTCTAATACGTGTACATACTTTATAGTTCTTGGTATAAGTAATGGAAAATGTTTTAAATATAGAACCTAGTGGAGTTGGGATTTGGGAGTATCCTCAGTGCCAATATGGTAGTACTTTTTGGTTATTTTATATATGTATGTTTATAATTGGCCCATGAGTGATCCTATTCATTTTATATGTTCAGAATAACATGGTAACTATTTATAAAACTGGCCATATTTATATTTTAATTTGTTATTAATTATTATTTTGTTTTCTTCCACTATGTTGTGTTTGTTTTATTATTGTTATTATTTAATACAGAGGGTATAGTCTCCCCAATATCACCCCAAAGAACCTCACTAATTTTTGGTAGCCTTTGACATATGAGGAGTCATGCCTAAGGTCTTGTGGTGCATCGTCGGTTCGAGAACTATCAAGTGTTTAGGGACGATGGTATGTTACAAAGTGGTATCAGAGAAGTTTTGTTACAAGTGTTACTAAAGAAGGGTGGTATGAAACTGGTATCACCAAATGATATTAAAGTTGGTTTATTACAAAGTGGTCTATTATTTTGGCTGTGGTAGACTAGGATTCTAGTAATTTGTTGGAAGTTGGGAAGAATGTCATATTGTGTTCCTAGCCAACACTTGAATGATCTAAAGTCATAGTTACTAGGGGAACCAGGGTTTATATACTAGTTTTTTTTGTTATAGTTGGGTTATTCATTATGAATTAAACTATTTTTGATATAATTTTTTTGGACTCTTGGACTAGTGAGGAAATAGGGAGTACTCATTCATCATGTTTGGCATGTAGGGATTACATGTAATATTTGTGTTGTTTGTGATTATTGTTTGGAACCTTGAATAAAAGGAAGGGTTTATCTATTTAAATAATTAAAAATAGGAAAAACGTGTTTTATTATACAGTATCTTGGAAAAATTATACTCAATTGACCTAGGAAGGGTAGTGGTTTAAGAAATTAAAAGGGGTTTGACTATTTAAATGGTAAAAAAAACCTATATTCTATTTTCTTCTATAAATTATTGGTGTAATTCTAATAAACCAGCCCATGAGTGTGACTCTTAGTGTGATGAGTATATAAATACTACATGTTTATAGTGTGTGTAGTTCCTGACCCAGATATAGGTAGGTGACGGCCATAAGGTTGGATGATATGTGACTAGGGTATGATAGAGAAATGTAAAGGCTAGTGGGTCGCATAACCTATTAAATTTTTCTCTATTTGTGTTATCTATAATATTATATTTTTATTGATCAAGAGTTTTTTGTGGTAATGTCAAGGTAGAAATGTCAACCATAGAGTCTTGAGGGGTTGGGAAATGGATGGATGAAAAGATCAGGGTGATCTTAGTGTGATTTATCCATAGTATAGATCAGGGAGCTCTAGGAGATGAGAAGAGTATGGTATAATTGATATGGGAATTCATACACCAAGTGTATAAAGAGAAATCAATTATAGACTTAGGTATAGGGAGATACTTCACTTATAGATTATGTTGGTAGGTTTACTGATCAGTCACATTTTTCATCGATGATGGAAAGAGATGATATTACCATGGTGTGAAAATTCGAGGATAGTTTTTTTATTCTATTAGGGTGTAGGTAAAAATCTTTAGGTTGATCTCATTTATTTATTAAATGAATCTATATCTATTATATTCTTGATGAATTAAATTGACCATTAATGTTTTCAAAGTTTGATATTTGGAGTGGATACCAACAAATTTGGATTAAGGAATCTTATGAGTGGAAGATAAAATTTAATAAAAAATATTGGTTGTTTTAGTGGATGATCATGTCATTTACCCTAAAAAATGCTCATAGTACATTCATGTGATGTCACTACATCCTAGACCACTATTTGGTTCCTAGACTAGTAGTCGCCATGGAACCTCAGGAGCGCCTCCCTTTACGCTAGAGGCTTCCGACTAGCAGTATGGGTTTATGGTGGCATGATGAGGAGAATATACCAAAATATTAGAGTAAACCAATATTATAAATAAGGAAATCATATACATAAAAATAAATAAAACAATAAAACAACATCTAGGAAAGTGATGATAAATAATCAAAACCCATTATATATCAAAATGAACCGTACAATACATGTCAAGAAAGTCACACATAAAAATCAATTCATATACATCAAAACCCAAAAGAACAAATAGTCAAAATTGTGAAAATAATACAAAATTTGTCCCAAGTCCTACCCTGGTCTAAAATTCTCATGCTCTATCCTAGCATCCCAAACTTGAATCAGTCATAGGGTGCTTTCCCTTTTCTTGTCTTAAAATCATGAAGTATGCTCAATTACTAAATGGTGTCCCAAGAAGAGTGTGAGTATGGATTAATAGGCCACCACCAATGGTGTCTATAAGAATATACAATCTAATAAATAAAGTGCGTGATGATCTGAATAATAAATAAATGCACAAAATAAATAAATAAAACAACTTTTGATCCTTGGGTTCCCAAGTGACACCCAAGATTAATCATACCTTCCTCATACTAATTTATATTTCTATATCCATAATATATCATCATACGTAAATTACAACCACTCAAGGTTAATCCTAGATGATAAAAGTAATCCATAAATACTTACAAACCAAAGGGTAGTCACCCAAGGTTGTTCTAAAGTAGAAGGTGTCAACATCGAACCCATGGGGGAATCACCCCAAGGAATTATAAAGTATCAGGTGCCATCACCGAACCTAAGGGGGTTTAACTTGAGGCGTTCCAAATTATGATACATCATTGTTGAACCTAAGGTGAAACACACCAAGGAATTACAAGTTCAATTCTTTATCGTTGAACCTAAGGGGATTCACTCCATGGTGTTCCAAATTATTAGGTATCATCACTAAACCCAAGGGGATTCACCCCATGGAATTCCAAGTATCAGACATCATTGTCGAACAAAAGGGGGTTTATTCCAAGGAATTCCAAAAATTTATCACCATAAAGGCACACGTAAAATTTATCAATATTTTCAATTCATTAAATTATATCAATCCTTATATAATAAACACACCCACCAGATCCTAGAGAATTTCCTAATAATTCCCATCCATATAATGTGTCAAATACTTAAGTCATAACACCCTTGGGGTCTCCCTTTACCCACTTTAATCAAGTCATATAAAATAAACATAGTCATTAAATCCTAGAGCATGTTATAGGCATCCCATATGGCGACCCAAGCTAAAAATATCTTTATTTGACATCATTTACATAATCTAAACATTACATCTCACAAAAAAAGTCACACAACTTAAGGAATAATGATTTATTTTATAGGAGTCTAGTTATATAAACATATTATTTTACAACACTTGTGACCATTTTTCCATAATAAAACCACGCTAGATCCCTTCTATACTTATCATAAGTTACAATCATTATTATAATTTAGGGTATAGAAACATAATAAATGGGTCCCATTAATGGTAAACATATGGGATAACAATTAATGTTACTAAGTGAGAAAAAAATGATCATATAGTTATAATCAATCCACATAAGAAAATCGTACTAAAAAAAGTATAAAATATATATTATGAGTCATAAAATAAGGCTTGTAATAACATATGGAATTAATCAAAAGAGTGTGTAACCATTAGTCAATAAACATGAGCCATGTGAACAAAACATATATAATGAGCTGAACTATTATAAATAAAATTCCCCATCTATTTTAATTAAATGTCTTATTAAGTAATATGGTTATAGAAAACACATGCACTTATTTTGTTTTATTATATCTAATTTTATTTAAAGGACCATTAAGTATCATTACCATTGATAATATATCCATTGAACAATGATTACATGATTAATATAAATATAGGGTTTTAACAAATCCAATAGACATAGAAAAAGGAATCGATGACCTCAACGTATAGGACCATACCCTATAAATCCCATTTATTAGAGATTATAAGGGAGATGGAATCATTGAGATTTTCCCTTTACCAATCCCAATCTGAGATCCAACAACTTAAGCATGAGAAAAATCGTTTATGAGAGAAGTTCAAGCTCATCGAAATCAGAACCCAAACCATGTTCGTAGAACCACCCCATAAAAGTCTCAAAGTCGCACACCTTACCCTTAGGGAGGTTTATAATGTATTAAATGGATATGTATTAATAACTTAGCAATATGAGTATGTAAATTGTTTTTTATAGAATAATGAATATGTTTTCATCATATTATTGTTACTTTCTAAATTATTTTTATCTTAATATTATAAAACACAAATTATATTTTTGAGTAATATTAAAATTAAATTAAGGAATTTATTTTGATGAATTAATGAATTTTTGAAATAAATAATATTTTAATATAATATTATTATAAAATAATTTGTATCAAATATAAATGATCATATAATTTTTATGATGTCAAATGTAATTTTTTAAGGGTTTGAAAACTTTTATTATAAAAAACCCATCATTTCTTAATAAATGTCGATTATTATTTAAAAAGTAAAAATAAATTTATTTATAAAATTGTTTATATAAAATTAATATTATTTTTGGAATCATATCATCAAAATTATCCAACAGTTAATTTTTCATATTTTCTTGAGACAATTGAATTTTTGGGTAAAAGTTAAATACCGTATAAATATACTTTGTGTATTATGACATAATAATGACCCAAAAGTGATGTAATAAATACTATAAATGGTATAAAATACCAAATATATGTTTTAAATTTAAAATAATGTGATTTTATTTTTATTTTATTAAATTTATAAATCATTTATGAATCCTCCAAAACCATTAATATATTTTAAGGTTTTAAAATCATTTCTTTAAGAGTATGACTCACCTCCAGAAAAGCAAGGGTATTATATTATCAAGTTTTTAACTTTTCCTTATAAAATAATTAAAACCAATCCCATTTTGTATAAAAAATGGTAAAAAACCATGGTAAGGTTTGTGGTTTTGGTTATTTTATTATATTAATTCCAAAACCTAAGTTTGAGAAATATTAAAGAAATCCCCACTCTTTTCCTATATAAACCCACACAAGCTCCAACTTATATTCACTAAAAATTATTATATAAAAGAATTAATTTTCTCTACCATATATTGAGTCCTCATAAGTTTCCTCTATTCTCTAAATAACCCCCATACAAGAATTTGGAGTCACACATTCAAGTAAGGGATCTCTCTCTCACTTTTTTATTCAAGCACCTCTTTTTATGTTATGCCTATTAATTTCAGTTTGATCATGTTGGGATATATTCTTCCATATCCCCATTAATGTCCAATTTATTTATAAATGATTATATACCCCTTTCACTCTCATTATTCTCTCCTATGAACCTTTATGTACACCCGTTACCATGCCGAACTTTAGTAAGAGATCCCCTCATTCTCCTTTTTATTAAAGTTTCTTTATTATCTTATTCCTTCTATTTCAAATTACTAATATTGTTTTATGTTTTTACATGTACCTATTACTTCCCATTTTATGTAATAATGATAAATACACCCATTTTATCTTTCATCAACCCATTTTATGAATTTTTAAGTGATGCTGTTATGCTGCCAAAATTTCACCACAATTTTCCATGACAAAATAATTGTATAGTGAATACCATACCCATTTCCTATCAAGGGTGTTAACCTTTATACACTTATAATTATTTTAATTGGGAATTACATGTTTTTATTCCACACTCATTCATTATGGAATAAAATATTATGATGAATGAATCCATGTTGTATGATCTATGTGTCACACTTAAGCATGAGAATGAAATGAAAGTGATAGGTGCACTCGAAATTATATAGCGCTCCAATGAATTGGGTAATGTTTAGTCTCATAAGATATCATTTCAGAATAGGTAGTGATCCTAATTCATTTATGGGACTTTTTCCATCATGATTTCATGACAGTTATCCTTGAACTGTAGGATCGAAATAATGATGTAGATGCTCAATATACAAGAGGGGGGGTGAATTGTATACTTTAAAAATTCCTTTGGAACCTTTGAAGTTAGTTACGATTAACTATGTTTTCCTTAAGCAAAGGAAAGGGCTAAGTTTAACAAAGTTAAACTAAGTAAATTCACAACACCTCTAACACCGCATGCAACCTTGGAAAGAGATTCCGAAAGTAGGTTCCGGA
This sequence comes from Viscum album, assembly GCA_963277665.1. NCBI lineage: Eukaryota > Viridiplantae > Streptophyta > Magnoliopsida > Santalales > Viscaceae > Viscum > Viscum album. The sequence continues at coordinate 1,505,485,185 of OY728151.1, read as the reverse complement.
AATAGGGTTCCGGAAATTGAAACTTAACAAAAGTTACAATATGAGATTCTACCTTAAAGCGTATAGAATCTAAATGAATCAGAGTATAAGTAAGGAAGTATAAGAAAGTTATACTTTCCTTAAGATACAAAATGCATCGGAAATAAAACAAGTATTTAAACTACAAGTAACAAGATATAAGTCTTTTAACCCAAAGAGAAGGGTATCCAACAACCTTGGATAAAGGTCCCTTGATTTATACTTTCAAGCAAGTCTGTCTTACCCACACCAGGGTAAGCCCTCGATACAAAGATCGGAGTCTCTGTCTTGCTATCCCCGCAAGCCCTCAACTTCAAGGTAGTTGGCGACCTCTGTCTTCCTCAGCAAGGAATCCCTCGAACTTCAAGGTAGTTGGCACCTCTGTCTTCCTATCCCCGGAAGTCCTCGAATGTAATCACCAACATTCGAAGTCGCATGAAGCTTTGAGAGTTAATAAGAGTCTCTCTCTAGAAATCAATTCAAGCATGTAATCACATGAGTCGAAGATCAGTCAGCCTTTCAGCACTGAGCTCTTTCAAATGAGCTCCTATTTATAGGTAAGGTCAGCTCCTTCTCCAACGGTCATATTTTCCTTAAAGATCGGAGGGACCTGTACACGTGTCACTTAGACAACGGTTAGTTTATAACAAAATAGACGACATCGTTTTATAACAAAACAAGTATAAAAGAATGTACGACATCATTTTAATTCTAACTAAAAGGTTTGGAATGAAAACTTCAAAGTGAAAATTCAGAGTGTAATGGAAATAATAAAGAGTAGACAGATTATAGAAATGTAAGCAGAATAAAAGTTCGGAGTCTAACCAAAATATTTTTCAGATTCTGAATTAATTCAGAGTGTATAAAATAAAGATGATCAGATTCTGTTTAATAAGAGAATTCAGAATGAGAGTTCGTCATCAGAATTCGTAATGAGAATTAATCATCAGAATTCGTAATGAGAATTCATCATCAGAATTCGTAATGAGAATTCATCATCAGAATTCATAATGAGAATTCATTATCAGAATTCGTAATGAGAATTCATCATCATAATTCGTAAGGAGAATTCCTCATCAAACTTCATAAGAATTCATATCCTGAATCTGGATTAAAACCGTATCCAGAATTCGGAATGAAACTTTATTACAGTTCTCATTCTGGATTTCGGAGTGAAACTTTATCACAGTTCTTATCCAGAATCCGGATCTTAAAATAGAATACTTCATGTCAAAGTTTCAAGCAATTCCGAGAAAATAGAAATGAATCCGAATCTCATACTTAAGAAAAATATAGATGAAAATATAATAAGGATAAATTTTTCATATAAAAGCGATTTTGCTTATAAAAGCAATTTTCCTTAAGAAAGAAATTTTCCTTAAGAAAGCAATTTTCCTTATAAAAGCATTTTTCCTTAAGAAAGAATTTTTCCTTAAGAAAGGTGTTTGTGATTTTCAAAACAAGAAGGAATGAAAAATTCATAAGGAAAACCTTATTGACTCAACAATCTCCCCCTTTTTGGAAAGCACAAACATCCTTACGAAAAAGAAATTCTAAGAAGAAATAAAAACATTAAGGCTTATCTCCCTTTTATTTGAGGATATTGATGAATACGACTAACTCCCCCTTAGGCTTTGAAACTCTAAGGATCGTATTCTAGATTTCCGGAGTGGCATTTCATTATGAATAAGAAAGTCTTCTTAAATGAAAAACTCCCCCTTAAACAAACTCTTATTAGAGTTCTTTTTCCTTAGGGATCTTTTCCTTCTCCCCCTTTGATAAACTCTCATTGGAGTTCTTCTTTTTCTTAAGGATCTTTTCCTTATCCCCCTTTGTGATTTTCAAAAAGAAATCGAGGGAATGGAAAAAAAAACAAAGTACCTAAAATATTAGTAATGACAACAAAAGAAACGAGAGGCACAATTTTCATTAGGTTTGAAATCTCGACAAAAAAGAAAATATTACAAAAAAAAAAGATCGGATTTGGTTATTTCAGATCTTTTTCCTTCAAAATGATCCCTTTAAGAATAGTCTTGATCTTCTTCAGGTCTTTATGATCTTCTTCAGCTTGCTTCTCTAAGACCACTATTCTTGCACTTTGAGCTTCAATTATTTCTTCCTGGGCCTGAAGTTTTTCTTCCCGAGCTTTGATCTTTTCTTCCTGAGCCTTCATCTTCTCTTCAAACTCAATCTGATGATCTCTTTCAAATTTCCAGTTCTGAGAAATAGAATTTAACTTCCCATTCAGATCTCTGACTTGTTGAATCTGGAAGTTCTTTTCATCTGTCAGCTTCTCTTCAAAGGATGAAGTCAGGTCATTTATCTTCTTGTCCTCAGTCTCAAAAGCATCCATGACATTGTCTTGAAATTCATCAAATAACCTCATCTCTTCAACAGTCTTCTTCGACCAATTTTTCATCCTCTTGCAAGATTTTATATGAGCTTCGTAGCCAACAAAGAAGGTTTTGAACTGAGCCTCAATCTCAATTCACTTGTACATAACCATAGACACGGAGTCTGTTTTCTGATTCAAAGCATGTTGGAGCATCTGGAATCTTGAATCAATACTTGAGAAGGTCGGGATGGATCCCACCAACTTCTTTAACGAATGGACAACAAAGTCATGCCCCACCGAGGATGACTCCGAATCTGAAACTTTACTTGGAGAATTTTCTTCTTCAATAAGGTCAAGCTTTCTTTTCGAAGAACTACCAACTTATTTCCTCTTTCTCACTTCTGAGCTCGGAGTATCAGCAAGAATTTTCTTTTCCTTGTCTTTTTCCGGAATTGAATCCTGTTCTGGAGTTCTCTTCTCACTATCAGAAACTTGAACAACATTATCTTCCTCATCAGCAACTTCCTGAACACGAACCCCTACGTTTTCCTTCTGAGCAACATCAAGTAAAAGTTGTTCTTCTTCTCCATGATAAGTAACTTCTTCTTCTCCTTTCTCTTCTTCCATTGCTGGAGTAACTAGCTTCAAAGATTCAACTTCTGAAGTTCGGAGTGATAAGTGTTCCGAAGGTGTCTCCTTGTAATCATCTACTTGTTTCAGCACATCTCCGGTTTCACCAATTCATTCAGCACCATCTTCTTTTTGTTCTACTTGCTCAACTTTCTCTACTTCCTCAGTATTCTTAGCAACAGCTTCTTCCAGAGCAACAAAATTTCTTCCTGGAGTCTCAGGTAGAGATTCCAAGGAGAAAGATCTCGGAACAAGAATAGTTGCCGAAACCATCTCATTGAATTTCAACAAAGTCTGAGCTACCTCAGCCTCAGACATCTTCTTCTTGAGATTCTTTTCCTTTACTTGTTTTTCAAGCTTATCAGCAGTTCTCTCCTTCAAGGCCTTAGCCTCCGCAGGGTCCAATACGAACTACGGATCCCCTTCTTTCCTTTTCTCTTTATCTGCTCTCCACTTCGCAACAACTTCATCAGGATAGGCTTTCTTCTTCTTTGGTTTTGGAGGTGCGGAATGGACTTCCTTAGACTTAGGATTCTCTGATTCTACTTCCACTTCTTTCATCTTTCTCTTCCTTACTGTCTTAGAGGATTCTGGATCAGCAACTTTCGAAACTGCTTCTCCTTGAGTAGGTAGATCAATAAACTGTCCAGACTCCTTGTCAAAAGCTACAACCATTCTCTTAAGAGTACCATCGCTCACCAGCATAATCTTGCAAACTCTTGGCTTAGATTTTCAAGCCTCCTTGAAAGACTCAAGGCACCGAACTATCAACTTCGAGAGGATTTCTGGATACATAATAATATGAGCTCTCAGATTTCCTTTCTTCAAATTCTCAAGAGTGATAAGAATGTGCTTCATCAAGTCAAACTTCCTCAGATTTATCAGAAAATCTAGGATATATATCTCACTCTTCTTCAATCTATCTTTGTCACCTTTCCTCGGTACGATAAGACCCTGTACCCATAGCTCTAGAATCCGGAAATTTGTAGATAAACTAGCAATCTTCAGAGCCTTGTCATCAGCCAGTCCGAGAGTTTCTAAATCCTTTTCCTTGTCGAAGCTACCTTTAGAATCCGGCAACACAAGAGAAACAAACTCAGCTTCACCTTCATTCCTTAGCCCTACCAAGCTGGTTGCCTTGGCATATGAAAGTTTATAAGTATTCCCATAAGACTTAAAAGACAATTTGTCCTTTCTATCTTCCTGAAGAAAAGAAACTGTCTCATAGAATTCAACAAGTAAGTCTGAATACACTTCATCTTGGTTCCTGGGTTTTGACACCGCAACATTTTCCCAACCATTAAGCTTGATATTCATAGAAATAAGAGAATCATACTTGTTGAAGAAATCCGGATGAACCAGCCTCTCTCTATGAACTAACCACTTCGAGATCGGCTTAGATGAAGACATGTCTTGCGAAGCTACTTCCACAGACATTCAGATCTGAAGACCTTTGAGATGTTCGGAACGAAGACAACTGAAGTTCGGAACAGCCTTAAAACAAAGAGGCAGAGATTCGGGACACGAGAGCTAGAGAACCAATGTGGGATGAGTATTCGGGTCCCCTTTATATAGGCAATGAGATGACGGTTCAACTTCCTCGGTTGATCTAACGGTTGTGATAAGCTGAGATCAGATCTAATGGTTGAAAACTAATTCTCTAGAAAACTTGAATCCGATCTTTTTGAGGTTTTTTATTGAAACAGAGAATTAAGAAAAGTATAATCCGGAAACACAATACAAGAAAATGTCAGCAAGTAAAATATGACTATGAAAACTTGAGTAAGGAAATCATACCTTTCAGATTGGATTAGGAGGATTATTCATAATTGGTAACATTTTTACGAAAACAAAAAAAACAACTTTATTACGAATAGGGAAAAAAATCAGAAAAATCACTATGAAAAATAAAGACAGTACGGAAAACTCAGTATGAAACTTTCATTACAAAATTTGAAAACGAAAGACTTATTATGAAAGATTCGGTACGAAAATCCCTTAATGAAAATATCAGTATGAAATTTTCCATTCCGGAAATTTTCAATACGAACACTTCCATTCCAGAAGTATTTTGTACAGAAATGTCCATTCTGGAAAATTTTAGTTCCGGGAATTCCATTCCGGAATTGTAGTTCTGAAAAGTTTGAATTTTTTTTTTGAAAAACTTTGTTAATCTAACAATCAGATGTACTCCCCCTATGAAAAGGAGTTTATTGCTGTAAGGATATTTTTTCAACAGTAAGTTCATTTAGGAGGATTACCTTATGATTATCATTCCTAACTTCTGTTTAATTTATTCAAATCTATCAGAAGGCAATGATTTTGTGAAAATATCAGCAAGTTGATCTTGCGTTCCGATAAACTGAAGAATAATATCTCCTTTAAGTGTGTGATCCCTAAGAAAGTGATGCCTAATATCTATGTGTTTTTCATGGGAGTGATGTGCAGGGTTATTACTGAGGGCAATGGAACTTGTGTTATCACACAAAATTTGAGTTTTAGTAAAACTCAGGCCATAGTCTGTGAGTGTGTGTTGCATCCACAACACTTGAGCACAACAACTTCCAGCTGCTATATATTCAGCTTCAGCAGTGGAAAGTGCTACAGAATGTTTCTTCTTGTAGGACCAAGAAACTAATGAATCTCCTAAGAAGTGACAAGTTCTGGATGTACTTTTTCTATCCATTCTACATCCACCAAAGTCAGCATCAGAAAATCTTTTAAGAACAAAATCATTTCCAGAAGTATAAAATAATCCTAGATCCATGGTTCCCTTAAGGTAGCGAAAAATTCTTTTTACTGCCTTTAAGTGAGATTACTTAGGATTAGATTGATATATTGCACATAAGCATACTAAAAACATTAAGTCTGGTCGACTAGCTGTTAAGTAAAGTAAACTTCCTATCATACCTCTAAAAGATGTTTGATCTACTGGTTTCCCAGCTTCATCAAGATCTAAAGAGTTTGAGGTACCAATGGGAGTACTTATACTCTTAGTGTTGTCATAACCATACTTTTTAAGAAGATCTTTAATATACTTATGTTGAGATATGTAAGTTCCTTCTGGTTTTTGAGAAATTTGAAAACCAAGGAAAAATGTTAACTCACCCCTCATACTCATTTCAAACTTAGATTTCATTAGACTTGCAAAGGAGTCAGTCAAAGATTGCTGAGTTGAACCAAATATGATGTCATCAACATAAATTTGAACAATAAAAACATTTTTCTTATCTTTATTTATAAAAAGAGTTGGATCTGCATTTCCCTTAACATAGTTATTTTGAAGCAAAAATCCAGTGAGTCTATCATACCATGCTCGTTGGGATTGTTTAAGGCCATACAAAGCTTTGGTAAGTCTAAAAACATGATCAGGATGTTTTGTATCTTCAAAGCCAGGAGGTTGTTCAACAAAAACTTCCTCTTGAACATAACCGTTAAGAAAAGCACATTTCACATCCATTTGGAAAAGTTTGAAATTAAAGAATGCTGCAAAGGCAAGTAGAATACGGATAGATTCAAGTCTAGCTACTGGAGCATATTTTTCTTCATAGTCTATTCCTTCTTGCTGATTATAGCCTTTAGCAACAAGTCTAGCTTTATTTCTTACTATGACTCCATTTTCATCACATTTATTTCTGAAAACCCATTTTACTCCAATAACAGAAGTTTCCTTAGGTCTTTCAACCAAGGTCCAGACTTTATTCCTTTCGAATTCATTTAGTTCATCTTGCATGGCTTTGATCCAATCATTATTACCTAAAGCTTCATCAGTGCTTTTTGGTTTTAATTGGGAAAGAAATGCTAGATGTTATACTTCATTTCTTAAGGAACTTCTAGTCCTTAGAGGTTGATTTACATCACCAATGATACTATCAATGGGATGATTCTTAAGAAACACCTGATTTGGGTTTTCTAAAACATGTTCATCAACATAGGGTAGAAAGTCTTCTAGGGTAAATGTTTCTGAAGTATCTTCTAGAACATTATACTTTTCAGAAGGTTCTTCTATCAAAGGTTGATAATCAGTTTTTGAAAACACACCCGAGGATGTAGGTAGTGATGTTTTAAAAACAAAAGGATCTGACTCATTAAATTTTACATGTACTGTTTCTTCAACAGTGCAAAATTTTTTATTAAAAACTCTATAAGCCTTAGAGATTGTGGAATAACCTAAGAAAATCCCTTCATCAGATTTTGGTGCGAATTTATGTAAGTTATCTTTAGTATTAAAAATGAATACTTTGAAACCAAAAACCTTGAAGTAGGAAAGTCTTGGTTTTCTACCATTCCATAACTCATAAGGATTTTTATTAAGAAAAGGTCTAATCAAAACTCGATTTATAGTATAACAAGAAGTACTTACAGCTTCAGCCCAGAAATTTCTAGCAATAGAATATTCACTCAACATGGTTCTAGTTATCTCTTGAAGAATTCTATTTCTTCTTTCAACCACACCATTCTGTTGAGGAGTTCTAGGTGATGAAAAATTGTGATTAATACCTTTCTTACTACAAAAAGTTTCAAAATCAGAATTTTGAAATTCTCCTCCATGATCACTATGAATAGTTTTCAATGGAAGGTTTTTCTCATTTTTAAATTGAGATCTAAAACTTTTGAAATAGGAAAAAGCTTTAGATTTCTTTGCTAGAAAATAGACCCAAGTAAACCTAGTGTAATCATCAACTAGAACAAACACATAGTATTTTCCTCCAATACTTCCAGTTTGTGTTGGACCAAAAAGATCCATGTGCACTGACTGTAATGCATCAGTTGTTGAGACTTCACCGATTAATTTAAAACTAGATTTATGTTGCTTTCCATATTGACAAGGATCACAAACTTTAGAAGAATCAAATCTAAGCTCTGGTAGATCCTTAACTAGTTTCTTCTTAGAGAGTTTACATAGGTTCCTAAGGTTACAGTGACCTAGTCTTCTATGCCATAACCAAGAATGATCTTCCATTGCACTTAGGCAATGTAAATCTTGGCTTCTGAGGTCTTCTAAATTCAGAGTTTAAACATTCTCTTGCCTGTTGGCTGAGAGAATAAATTCTTCATTGGAATTGTGAACTAAACACTTATCATTTCTAAAATTCACAAGGTAACCTTCATCACATAACTGGCTTATGCTAATGAGGTTGTTCTTAAGACCTTTAACAAAAAGAACATTTGAAATCAAGGTTTTACCAAGAAGAACAATATTACCAATACCAACAATCTCTCCCTTAGCATTATCTCCGAAAGTTACCTTTCCTCCTTTCATTTTGATAATCTTTTCGAAAAAGATTTTGTTACCAGTCATGTGCCAGGAACATCCACTATCCATGTACCATGTATTGTTGCTGGTACTCTCTTTGTTTTCCTGAAATCAAAAAGAAAATTAGATTTTCGGAATCCAAACTTGTTTGGATCCGAGATTTCCAGACAATAAAATTTTAGGAACCCACATCTTCTTAGAAAAGTAAGCTTTGTGAAATCCTAGAGATTGGGTTTTGTTTAAGGAACAATTCTTTGCCCAGTGACCACCACATTGACACTTAGTACAAAATGGGGCACTTTGAGGAACAAAATAATTGTTACTGAAAATAGGTTTTGCATGGGTATAACCAAATCCGGATTTATTTCTTAAAGGTCGTATTTGGGAATACATCTTATCAAAATTTTCCTTACCATGGGTAAAGTTTGATAAACACTTCTTTAAGGAAAAAATTTCAGACTTGAGTTTTACAACCAAGTTTTTATCCACAAAATCATTAGTTTTAGAACTAGAGCTAGGCTCGAAAACATTTTTCTTAGAAATTACTTTTTCTAGATCTTTATAAAGTTTGTTCTTCTCAGAACTTACTTCCTCATGAGTTTTTGAAATACTTTCAAAATCAGCATTTTTCTTATTAAGATCTTTAGAAAGATCTGATATCTCTTTTGTAAGAATAGAATTCCTAGAGTTTGCCTTATCAAGTTTCTTATTGAGTTTGTAATTCTCAATCTCAAGAAGTTCAACAAACCTAGAGACTTCTTCATAATTAGGTAAAGTATTTTCCTCATCAGAAGATGATTCTTCATCAGAAGAGTTATAATACTTACTATCATTAGAATTTAAAGAAACATTGGTCAATGATTCAGCATTTCGTACCTTAGCCATGAAACAATGATTATCAATAGGTAATCTGGCTATAAGACCAAGATTCTTCTGTCCTGAAGATTCATAATCAGAAGATTCATCTGAAGAGTCACCACCACTAGCACTCTAGGTGTCATTAGCTTTCAAAACATTCTTGGATTTAGCTTTGTAATACCTCTTTCTTTTCCTGTCTGAATGCCTTTCTTTCTTTTCTTTCTTTTTGAGCATAGGGCAATCTGGTCTAATATGTCCAGCTCTTTTTCATTCATAACAAGTAACTTCTCCATATTTCTTATCTTTCCTTTCCTTTTTCTTATACTTGGATTGGAAATTTCTCTGGCCAGCTATCTTGTTCATCCTTCAAGCAAGATTTTCTAGTTCATTTTCAGAGACTTCACTCTCACTAGATTCGGATTGGAAAATAACTTTCTTAGACTTGGATCTGGTTACTCTCTCAGGAGTCTTAGATTTCATCTGATTTGAAGTTGTAGTAAAAGAAACAATACCATTTCCATTCTTCTTCTTGATGTTGTCAGCATCTCTCTTCATTCTAATCTCATGTTGTAGAAGAGTTCCAAATAATTCATCAAGAGTAATTTGAGTGACCTTCCTGTTCTCATCTATAGCTGTTCTCTTGGATTCCCACTCATTGGGAATAATATCAATTATCTTGTCCACAAGAGCTTCATCATCTAAACCTTTTTCTCCCATAGACTGTAGACTGTTGACGATAGTCATAAATCTATGTTGAACTTTACAGATAGGTTCACCATAAGGAAAATTGAAGCCATGATACTCAGCTCTAAGCATAGCTCTTCTAGTCTCAATTACTTTAGAAGTCCCAAAGTGTGTAACCTCTAACTTCTTCCAGATACAGTTAGCTGCTTCACAAGAAGAAATTTGCCTATATATATTCCTGGTCATTGAACATAGTAGAGTATTGCATACCTTATAATTGAGTTGATATTCCTGCTTTTCCTGGTTAGTGAAGGTTCTAACTTCCTTGTTAGGAATTTTATAATCACCAGTAAGCATAAAAAATTTATCTACTCCAGTGTTGATAACAAAAGTCTTCATTCGATCTCTCCAGTACTCATAGTCATTACCATCAAAGATTGGTGGTCTTGTAGGATTTATATTATCAATCGAACCAACATTAATTCCTGCCATACTAGAAATAACATTCGATACACAAACTTGTTAGTAGCAACAGTTTTGTAATAACAAAGTTTGGAATGAGAAAGTTCGGAATGTGAAAAGTTCGGAATGGGAAAAAGAGCAAGAAAAACTTGTATGTGAGTACAAGTATTTCAGAGACCTCCTCTGATACCAATTGTAGGATCGAAATAATGATGTAGATGCTCAATATACAAGAGGGGGGGTGAATTGTATACTTTAAAAATTCCTTTGGAACCTTTAAAGTTAGTTACGATTAACTATGTTTTCCTTAAGCAAAGGAAAGGGCTAAGTTTAACAAAGTTAAACTAAGTAAATTCACAACACCTCTAACACCGAATGCAAACTTGGAAAGAGATTCCGAAAGTAGGTTCCGGAAATAGGGTTCCGGAAATTGAAACTTAACAAAAGTTACAATATGAGATTCTACCTTAAAGCGTATAGAATCTAAATGAATCAGAGTATAAGTAAGGAAGTATAAGAAAGTTATACTTTCCTTAAGATACAAAATGCAGTGGAAATAAAACAAGTAGTTAAACTACAAGTAACAAGATATAAGTCTTTTAACCCAAAGAGAAGGGTATCCAACAACCTTGGATAAAGGTCCCTTGATTTATACTTTCAAGCAAGTCTGTCTTACCCACACCAGGGTAAGCCCTCGATACAAAGATCGGAGTCTCTGTCTTGCTATCCCCGCATGCCCTCAACTTCAGGTAGTTGGCAACCTCTGTCTTCCTCAGCAAGGAAGCCCTCGAACTTCAAGGTAGTCGGCACCTCTGTCTTCCTATCCCCGGAAGTCCTCGAATGTAATCACCAACATTCGGAGTCGCACAAAGCTTTGAGAGTTAATAAGAGCCTCTCTATCTAGAAATCACTTCAAGCATGTAATCACATGAGTCGAAGATCAGTCAGCCTTTCAGCACTGAGCTCTTTCAAATGAGCTCCTATTTATAGGTAAGGTCGGCTCCTTCTACAACGGTCATATTTTCCTTAAAGATCAGAGGGACCTGTACACGTGTCACTTAGACAACGGTTAGTTTATAACAAAATAGACGACATTGTTTTATAACAAAACAAGTATAACAGAATGTACGACATCGTTTTAATTCTATCTAAAAGGTTCGGAATGAAAACTTCGGAGTGAAAATTCGGAGTGTAATGGAAATAATAAAGAGTAGACAGATTATAGAAATGTAAGCAGAATAAAAGTTCGGAGTCTAACCAAAATATTTTTCAGAGTCTGAATTAATTCAGAGTGTATAAAATAAAGATGATCAGATTTTGTTTAATAAGAGAATTTGGAATGAGAGTTCGTCATCAGAATTAATAATGAGAATTAATCATCAGAATTCGTAATGAGAATTCATCATCAGAATTCGTAATGAGAATTCATCATCAGAATTCGTAATGAGAATTCATTATCAGAATTCGTAATGAGAATTCATCATCATAATTCGTAATGAGAATTCCTCATCAAACTTCATAAGAATTCGTATCCTGAATCTGGATTAAAACCGTATCCGGAATTCGGAATGAAACTTTATTACAGTTCTCATTCTGGATTTCGGAGTGAAACTTTATCACAGTTCTTATCCAGAATCCGGATCTTAAAACAGAATACTTCATATCAAAGTTTCAAGAAATTCCGAGAAAATAGAAATGAATCTGAATCTCATACTTAAGAAAAATATAGATGAAAATATAATAAGGATAATTTTTTCTTATAAAAGCGATTTTGCTTATAAAAGCAATTTTCCTTAAGAAAGAAATTTTCCTTAAGAAAGCAATTTTCCTTATAAAAGCATTTTTCCTTTAGAAAGCATTTTTCCTTAAGAAAGGTGTTTGTGATTTTCAAAACAAGAAGGAATGAAAAATTCATAAGGAAAACCTTATTGACTCAACATGAACTATATTTATGATGCAACATTTTAAGTTTTTGCAACATTTTACATGTTATGATTATCATGCTATATCATTCCTTATTATTAATGTTCCTTTTATTCCGCATTGATATTCCTATTTTATAACATGTATTATTTTATTCATGTTATGAAATATTTATTCCCTTACTGGGATTTATAGCTCACCCCTTTCTTATGTATGTCCCCAGGTTATCCCATATAGTTTTATGTTTGATGGAATTTTATGATCATGTTAAAGAATATTTCAATAAAGATGATTTGTTTTATGTTTTAAGTTGTTATGTAATATAACTAATTATAAAATAAACTACACTTATCAATCATATAGGTTTTATTAAGTAGAATGTTTTGTAATAATTCATGTATTAATGTGTATTAAATAGAAGGGTTGTTATAGTTGGCATCAAAAGAAAAGTTTAGTTATTTTTGGGATCAAGAATAGAAAAATCTAACGAAAGACTTAGGGATAAGAATAAGTATGTTAAAAAATCCCTAAATTTTGTTAAGAATAGAGTAACTGGTTTATAAAGAAAATGCATCCATGTCTCTATACTACAAGTGTATGTGGTTATAGCACAAATATACCAAGGGGTAACAACTCTGACAAGGTGTGTCGGGCCAAACTCTGCGCAACCTGGTACATGACGATGCGACTTACTGTGCACCTAGTCTAACACTCCTAAGGAATATTCTTTGGTAAATTCATAAGTTCATTAAAAACCACTATTATAGAAACTAAATAAAATACCCATAAGAATATATGTTAGGAAATAGATCATGGATAACATAGATTAAAGCATATAAATTCCTAAGTTAAGAAATAAATATAATTTTTAATTTATCCACTTAATGTCATTGGATTCCCCCTTTATGTGTTTAATATTTTAAAAAATACACATCCATAATTTTCTATTTATTCTAGATAATGGCTGGAAATAGAAATAATATGGTAAACACCCAATGTGATAGGAAATAGATCATGGATAACATAGATTGAAGCATATAAATTACTAAGTTAAAAATAAATATTATTTTCCTTACACTCTTCATCTTAAAATGTAAAGGGATTTACTTTCCCTCAAGAAAATTTTAAGAATATATCAGGGAGTACAAGAAACACTTTACAAGACTCACACAATACGCCTCTGGCTTTGTCATTACCCCTGAATGCAAGGTTGACCACTTCTTTGGCGGGATAAAACATAGTCTTCAAAAATCCATCTCTGAGGAAATTTTCCGATGTTCCCTCAATGTCAAAATAGAGATTGGAGAATCTCAAGGGTATCATGGGGATAAAAAGAAGAAAGTGGAGTTTAATTTTGGTGGTTTGATGGAGAAATCTAACGGTTCCAAGAAATTTCAACACCCCACTTATCAAAGATGTGAAAATAATCACCCCGGAAATTTTCTAAGGGGAACAATGAAATGATTTAGGTGCAGGAAGGAAGGAAACCTAGACAATGATTGCCGATAGGAGAAACCCACTAATGAAATGGAGGAAAGGAATGCTCTAATCAACCATCAGTGCACTATTAATTCCTTTAACTATAAGAAACTAGGGCACTTTTTAAACCAATTCACCAAGCTAAGGGTTTTCGGAGACAACCAATAAAATCTATGGTAAGGAAAGATTTTTTCCATCACAACTGCTAAAGTGGATCTTGATAATGAAGTGGTGATAGGTACACTAGTTATTCATTAAAGAATAGTGAACATACTTTTTAATTCTGGTTCTATGCATTCTTTCATATCATGAAAGTTTAGTAGAACTATTCAAAGACCACCAAAAATCATAGAAGTAGAGTTGTTGGTGAAAATGGAAAATGGGGAAATTATTTTATCCTAAGTATATAACTCCTCCCTTATTAAAATTTGTGGGATGAAATTACCACAGAACCTTGTCATACTCCCTTTGGTGGAATTTGATGCAATTATGGGCATGGATTGGATTTACCAATATAGAACCAACATAAATTTATTCATGAATGAAATCACTCTCTGTATTGTTAATTCTTCTTAGATTATATACAAGTACAAGAAGGAGGATGAATCTTATTTAGTACCAACATCTCAATCATGGATAATATTTCCATAAAATAAATCATATCTAGCTCAAATGATTGAGTCTAAGGAAAGAATCATCCTTCAAGACATGCCAATTGTGAGAAAATTTTCTGATGTATTTCCCAAAAAATTACCTGCTCTTTCTCCTAGCTGAGAGGGTGAATTTTCAATCGAGATTATACCCAGGGAGTTACCATTATCCAAGACTCCATATAGAATGGATGTTGTGGAACATGAGTACATGAAACAACTATAGGAGAATATAGAAAAATGTTTCATATGCCCAAGTGATTCACCATGGGTGCACCGGTTATCTTCATCAAGAAGTAGGATGGTTCAATGTGACTTTGCATTGATTATCATGAGCTGAACAAGATCATGATAAATAACAAGTATCCTCTTCCATAGATTAATGACTTGTTCAATCAACTATGTAAAGAAAAATACTTATCCAATGTGGATATTTAGTCAAGATATTATCAAGTAAGGGTGAATAAGGAGGATATCCCCAAGACCGCTTTTCATATAAGGTACAAACACTATAAGTTCATAGTAATTCCATTCAGACACACTAATGCTCCAAAAATCTTCATAGACTTTATGAATTGAGTATTTATAGATTACCTCAACAAATTTGTGGTAGTATTTATATATTATAATACACTCAAAAATCAAGGAGGATCATGAGGATTATATGAGAACTATTTTAATACACTATTAAAGGAGAAACTTTATGCCAAGTACAACAAATGTGAGTTCTGGTTGAAGGAAGTCCCTTTTTTGGGGCATATAATCATAAGAAATGGGATATTTGTGGACCCTTCAAAGATGAAAGAAATTGAAGTATGGATAAGGAAAATATCTATAATAGATATATATAGTTTCCTTGGGTTAGATGGGTATTATCGCTGATTTGTGATAAATTTCTCCTGATTTTCAAACCCTATTACCAAGATAAATTGGAAGAGAGTCATGTTTTCTTGGGATAATGAATGCGAAGAGAGCTTCAAGGAGTTTAAATGAAGCTTATCACTGCACCTGTACTCACACTACCCACAAGTGGAGAAATTTTCATGGTATTCAGTGATTATTATAATAAGGGATTGGGATGCATGTTAATGAAAATTGACAAAGTGATAGCCTACGCTTCAAGGCAGTTGAAAGTTCATGAATATAACTAACCAACACATGATACAGAGTTAGATGAAGTGATATTATTGTTGAAAATATAGTATAATTATCTCTTTGGGGAGAAGCTTGAAATATATATGGATAACAAAATACTTAAGTATTTATTCACACAAAAAGAGATGAATATGTTCCAATGAATATGGTTAGAGATGATCAAGGAATATGACTTCTCAATTCACTACCATCCTAAGAAAGTGAATAAATTGGTAAACACTATACATAGAATGGATACTAAAATTCTATCATCAATGAGAATTAATAGGTATCCATTCTTCTTAGATTTGGGAAGGATTGACATGGGAAACATAAAGGAAGGAACATAATCAATACTTTCACAAATGATTTCTCAATCGTCCCTTCTGAATAGGATAAAGAATGCTAAAAAAGATGATGTGGGAAATAAGAAGAAAATGGAAACTATAAGAAAATTTAAATTCTTAGAGTTCAATGTTAATGAAGAAGGAATTGTAAGATTTGGGTCATGACTATGTGTACCATCAAATCCTAAGTTAAAGAAGGATCTGTTGAATGACACACATAGATCAACCTTCTCTATTCACCTAAGGAGCAAAAAAATGTATCTAGATCTCTGGGAGATCTATTTATGGGACAATATGGAGAAAGAGATCATATAATATACATAAAAGTGACTGATATATCAATAAGTAAAGGACAAAAGAAAAAATTATAAGGGGATGGAGTAACCATTACCCATACCAACATGGAAATGGAAAAACATCACCATGTAATTTTTCACCAAACATTCGAAGAAATCCAGAGGAAAAAATTCTATATGGGTTTTTGTGGATCTTCTTAAAAATACAACTCAATTTATCATAATTTGAGTGGACTTATAACTATACCAACTTGCACAGATATACATTAGAGATGTGGTAAGGCTTTATAGAGTACCACTATCAATTTTATCTGATCGAGATCCAAGATTTACCTCTAATTTTTGGAAGTCTCCAACACACTTAGAATACTGAGTTGAACTTTAGTATGGCTTATCACCCTCAAACTGATGGCCAATTTGAGTGTACTGTCCAAACACTCGAGGACATGTTAAGATAATGATCGATTGGATTCAAAGGAGGAGAGACCAACATCTACCTATGATAGAGTTCTCTTACAATAAAATTTTCCACTTGAGCATCCAAATGGATCCCTATGAAGCCCATTATGGGAAGAGGTGCATAACACCTACATGACGGGATGAAGTTGGGGAACACAAACTACTAGGTCCTAAAATGGTCAAGTAAATGGAAGAAATGGTTAATACCATTCAACAACACATCAAGGTTTCTTAGAGTCGATAGAAGAGTTTTACTAACAATCATCAATGAGACAAAGAGTTTGATGTTGGAGACATGATATTCCTCTACATATATCTATGAAAGAAATTGATGAGATTTTGGAAGAAGGGAATGCTTAGTCTATGATACATCAACCCCTTTAAGTTCCTTGATCATATCAGAGTGGTGTCCTATCAACTAGAACTATCACATAACCTATCTCAAGTAAATTATGTATTCCATGTATCCCTATTGAGGAAGTACATACCAGACCCCTCACATGTAATCAATCTAGAGGTGGTGACACTGGAGAATGATATTTCCTATGAAGAGCAGGCGAAGAAAATCTTAGATCGTAGAGAAAAATTTCTATGAAATAAGACAGTGCACCTGATCAAAGTGCTATGGAGAAACCAAAAGTTTTAAGAAGCAACATGGGAACTAGAGGATGTGATGAAACAAATTTACCCTAATTTTTTTTAGGGAGGGAAAAGAAAATTTCAAGGGAGAAATTTCTAAATGGGGGAATATTTTAATGACCCATACTGTGATAAATAAAATTCCACTTTTGTTTTAATTAAATTCCTTATTAAGTAATATTATTATAGAAAAAACATGCACTTATTTTGTTTTATTATATACAATTGGATTTAAAATATCATTATGTATCATTACTATTGATAATATAATCATTTAATAGTGATCACATGATTAGTATAAATATAGGGTTTTAACAAATCCAATTGACACAAACAAAGGAAGTGATGACCTCAACCAATAAGATCATACTATATGAATCCCATTTATTGGAACTTCCAAGGGAGATATAATCACTAAGATTTTCCCTTGACCAAATCCCAAGCTGATATCAAACAAATTAAGCATGATATAAACCATTTATGGGAGAATTTCAAGCTCATTGAAATCATGGCCCAAACCATATTCACCAAACCACCCCATGAAAGTCTCACAATCACTCACCTTAACCTTAGGGCGTTTGATAGTGTATTAAAAGGATATGTATCAAGACCCTAGAAATATAAGTATGAAAATTATTTTTTATAGAATAATTAATATATTTTCATCCTATTATTGTTACTTTATAAATGATTTTGATTTTGATACAATAAAACACAAATTGTATTTTTAGGTAGTATTCATATTCAATTAAGGAATTTATTTTGAGGAATTAAATGATTTTTGAAATAAATGATTTTTTTAATAAAATATTATTATTAATTAATTTATATCAAATATAAATGATCATATAATTTTTATGATGTCAAATGTAATTTTTATAAGGGTTCAAAAACTATTATTTTCAAAAAACATAGTATTTCTCAATAAATATTGATTATTATTTTAAAAGTAAAAATAAACATATTTAGAATTTTTTAGATAAAATGAATATTATATTTGGGATCAGATAATTTAAATTATAAAATAGTTAATTTTTTATAATTTTATGAGACAATCAAATTTTTAGGTAAAAATTAAATACCGTATAAATAAACTTTGTGTATTATGACATAATAATGACCCAAAAGTGATGTAATTAATACTATAAAGTTTATACAATAAAAAATATATGTTTTTAATTTAAAATAATGTGATTTTATGTTTATTTTATTAATTTTATAAATCCTTTATGAATCATCCAAAACCATTAATATGTTTTAAGGTTTTAAAATATTTTCTTTAAGAGTATGAATCACCTCCAGATAAGCAAGGGTATTATTTTATTTTTTTCAACCCTTGGACTTATAAAATAATGGAAACCACTACCATTTGGTAGAAAACATGGGAAAAAATAATGGGAAGTTTTTTGTTTTTTAGTTATTTTATGATATAGAGTCTAAAACCAATGTTTTTGAAATATTATAGAAATCCACACTCTATTCCTATATAAACCAATGAAACCTCCCACTTATCTTCACTTGAAATTTTTCGAGCACATCCTTACCCTTCCCTAGAATCTATAGAGTCCTCCCAAGGTTCCCCCAATCTCTCAAGAATCCCCTTACAAGCATTTGGAGTCACACACTCAAGTAAGGGATCTCCCCCTCTCTTTTTTATTCAATCACCTATTTTTATGTTATACCTCTTAATTTAATTTTGATCATGTTGGGATATATTCTTACATATCCCCATTACTATCCAATTGATTTCTAAATTATGAGATACCCCTTTCACTCTCATTATTCTCTCTCATGAACCTTTATGTACACCCATTACCATGCCGAATTTTAGTAAGGAATCCTCTCATTCTCCTCTTTATTAAAGTTTCTTTATTATCTTATGCCTACTATTTCAAATTCCTAATGTTGGAATATGTCTTTCCATGTCCCTATTACCGCCCATTTTATTTAAAAATGATGAAGAAAACCATTTCTCTCTCATCATCCCATTTTATGAATTTTTAAGTAACACTGATATGTTGCTAAAATTTCACTGTGATTTTCCATGCCTAAACAATTATGTAGTGAATACCATACCCATTTTTTATCAAGGGTGTTCACCTTTATACACTTATACTTCTTTGAATTGGGACTTGCATGTATGTAATCCACACTCTTTGATCATGTAATATAATATGATGATGAATGAATCTATATTGTATGATCTATGTGGAGCACTTAAGCATGAGAATGGAATGAAAGTGACGAGTGCACCCAAAATTATATAATGCTCCAATGTATTGGGTAATGTTTAGTCTCATGAGACATCATGTTGGGACATGGAGTGAACCTGATTCCTTTATGGGACCCTGTCCATCATGATGTCATGGCAATTATCCTTGACCTATATTTATGATGCAGTGTTTTAAGTTGTTGCTACATTTCCCATGTTATGATTATCATGCCTTATTATTCATGTTCTTTTTATTCCCCATTGATATGCCTATTGCCTAACATGTATTATATTCTTCATGTTATGATATGTTTATTCCCTTACTGGTCTTTATAGCTCACCTCTTTCTTATGTACGTCCCCAAGTTATCCCATACAGTTTTAAGTTTGATGGAATATTATGATCATGTTAAAGAAGTTTTCAATAAAGATGACGCATTTTCTGTTTTAAGCTGTTATGTAATGTACCTAATTCCCAAAGAAACTAGACTTCTCGATCTTCCAGGTTGTATTATGTGTAATCTTATGTAATAAATCATGAATTAATATATAATAAAGAGATGAGTTGTTATAACATAGGCATATGAATATGCATAAGACACTATGGGAAAAAGAGTTATTTGCGATGGTCTTTTTACAATAGGGAAGAGTCTTGTTGCAAAAAGGCCGATAGGAGGTACTATTTGCGATGAGACCCTGTTCCCATCGCAAAAGGTTCGGTGCGCAGTGCGCACCAAACCGTGGGAAGGGTAATTGCGACGGGTGGTTACACCCGTCGCAAATACCCTTTGATGGTTTTTTAGCATTTGCTACGAGATTTATCTCCCGTTGTCGATACTATGTCTACAGGTAGGTATTTGCGACGAGACCTGTCACAAATACCTTTTTAACCACCACCCCTAATTAATAGGGGGGTTAGCATTTGCGACGAGTCTCGTCGTTAATAGTATTATTTGCGACGGACATCCCGTCACAAATACTCTTGTCACAAATAATCTAACCTATATATACCCCATCTGATTTTTTCCTATTTCATAACCCTCTCAACTCCTCTCTACCTCTCTACTCTCATATTTTTCACTTAATTTTTTTTCAAAGTTTAAAATTTTACATTGGAGTAATTTTCAAGCCTTGCGTCATACGAAAGATTCTGTTTTAAGATATTTATCTACTGCATTTATTTTTTAGTTAATTCATTTCGTTTTATATTAGTTATAATTATTGTTAATTAGTGACAGTTAAATTAAATTAGAATTAGATAGTTTTATTTTTCATTATTTATTTTAAAAAATATGTTGTTTTACTAAGATTTAATTTTTTTATTTAATAGCAAATAGAATTAATTTGTAATAATTTGGTTCAACTATCATTAATTAATAATAATTACGTGTAATTAATATTAATTATTATTAATTAGTAGTAATTAGTAGTAATTAGAAATAATTAGTAATAAATAGTAATAAATTGTAATAATTAGCAGTAATTAGTAATAATTAGTAATAATTAGTGGTAATTAGTAAAAATTAGAGATAATTAGTAATAAATAGTAATAAATATTTATAAATAGTAATAAATAGAAATAAATACTAATAATTAGTGGTAATTAATGCTAATTTTTAATAATTAACGATAATTTGTAATAATTAGCGATAATTAGTAATAATTAGCAGTAATTAGTAATAAATAGTAGTAATTAGTAATAAACATGAATAAATAGTAATAAATAACAATGATTAGTAATAATTAGTAATAAATAGTAATAAATAGTAATGAATAGTAATAAATAGCAACAAATAGCAGTAATTAGTAATAATTAATAATAATTAGCAGTAAATGGTAATAATTAGAGGTAAATAGTAATAATTAGCGATAAATAGTAATAATTAGTAATAATTAGTAATAATTAGGAATAATTTGTAATAATCAATGGAAATTAGTAATAATTAACGATAATTAGTAATAATTACCAGTAATTAATAATAATTAGCGGTAATTAGTAATAATTAGAAGTAAATAGTAATAATTAGTAGTAAATAGTAATAAATAGTAATAAACAGTAATAAATAGTAATAAATATTAATAAATAGTAATAAATAGTAATAAATATTAATAAATATTAATAAATATTAATAAATATCAATAAATATGAATAAATATGAATAAATATTAATAAATATCAATAAATATGAATAAATATTAATAAATATTAATAAATATTAATAAATATTAATAAATATTAATAAATATTAATAAATATTAATAAATATTAATAATTAGTAATAATTAGCAGTAAATAATAATAATTTGTAGTAAATAGTAATAATTAGCGATAAATAGTAATAATTAGTAATAAGTAGTAATAAATAGTAATAATTAGGAATTATTAGTAATACTTAGTAATAATTAGCAGAAATCAATAATAATTAGCGGCAATTAGTAATAATTGGCAGTAATTAGTAATAATTGGCGGTAATTAGTAATGAATAGTAATAAATAATAATAAATAGTAATAAATATTAATAAATAGTAATAAACATTAATAAATAGTAATAAATATCAATAATTAGTAATAATTAGTGATAATTAGTAATAATTATTGATAATTAGCAATAATTAGCAGTAATTAGTAATAATTAGCGATAATTACTAATAATTAGCGGTAGTTAGTAATAATTAGTAATAAATAGTAATAAATAGTAATAAATAGCAATAAATGGTAATAATTAGTGGTAAATGGTAATAATTAGTGATAATTAGTGATAATTAATAATAATCAGTAATACATAGCAATAAATGTTAATAATTAGTAATAATTAGCGGTAATTAGTAATAATTAGCGGTAATTAGTAATAATTTGTGGTAAATAGTAATAATCAGTAGTAAATAGTAATAAATAATAGTAAATAGTAATAAATAGCAGTAAATAGTAATAAATAGTAATAAATATTAATAAATAGTAATAAATATTAATAAATAGTAATAATTAGTAATAAATAGTAATAAATAGTTATAAATAGTAGTAAATAGTAATAAATAGTAATAAATAGTAATAAATAGTAATAAATAGTAATAAATAGTAACAAATAGTAATAAATAGTACTAAATATTAATAAATAGTAATAATTATTAATAATTTGTAATAATTAGTAATAATTAGTAATAATTAGTGGTAATTAGTAGTAGTTAGCACTAATTAGTAATATGTAGAGGTAATTAGTAATAAATAGTGGTAATTAGTAATAAACAGCGGCAATTAGTGATAATTAGTAATAAATAGCGGCAATTAGTAAGAAACAGTAATAATTAGTAATAAATAGTAATAAATATTAATTAATATTAATAAATACTAATAAATATTAATAATTAGTAATAATTAGTAATAATTAGTAATAATTAGCTGTAATGAGTAATAATTAGTGGTAATTAGTAATAATAGTAATAAATAGTAATTTTTTTAATATAATAATATTAATATTATTAATATTATTTTATTAAATTTTATTAATAGTAATTTTTTAAAGTTATTTGTGATGGGCTCATTGTAACAAAGTTTTTAAAAAAAATTTCCAATAGTGAGAGTTTGGAATAAAAGTAGAAATAAAAAATATATCATTTTGAACATAGCTTAACAACAATTATGTCAACACACAAACTCGTGAACATAGCTTAACCACAATTATACTCATTCAAAACTTTGTGAGAATATCTTAACCGCAATTATACCCACTCATAACCTTGTGAGCATAACTAAACCACAATTATACCCACACACATCCTTGGGGGAATTTCTAAATCATAATTATACCCACACACAACCTTTTGAGCATAACTAATTAGTAATTATACCCACACATGAAATCATTATCTCATGAGATATAAAACCTTAACCAATTCATTAAAGGGTGATATAGGACCCCAAATTTCATTATCCATACATGTTCCACTTAAAATAAAATCATTCATATTTTCATAAATAACCCATGAGGAAAAAATTAGTTTCATAACTTTTCCAACTAGTATCACATAAAAAACATGATTATTTGGTACCAAAAGCATGATCACCCAAAATGAGTATTTAAAAAGATCACATATAGGATGATTTATGAACCATTACTTCATTGGGGAAGAATAATTTGAAAATGGAAGGCAAATCATAAAAAGTATTTTTATCAAAAATCATTTCTTAAAATCGCTTTAAAAAGGCATGATTTCAAGTCACTTTCTAATTTTTCTTAATATGAGGAGAAAACTTCTTAAAAAATTACTTTAAAAAAATCCAATAAAGAGACCTTGATAAAAAATAAAACATATTTCAAAATGTGAAGTTGTAAGGGAATATTATAAGATCATGGTAAGGAAAATCCTTTTAAATATTCTAAAATTCCTTTATTGAAAGGCTATATCATTAAAAGGATAAAAAACCATTATTTTTAAATGAATAAAGGGGAATATAAGAATAATTGGAGATAAAAACAATTTGAGTTTCCATGAGAGGAAAGAGAACATTGGTAGGAAGTAAAAACATGGATATGGATAAAAAATCCACTAAAAGTGATGGGAATTAGTCTTAAAAAAATTAAATTTTTTATGAAATAATATATTCATCGAGGAAGAAGTCTTAGGTGTGAAACATGAATTCACCATAAAATAAAAAAAACATAAAAGTGTATAATAATTAAATCTTGAAATATCATAATAAAAGTGGATTGATTATGACTTAATAAAAAAATATTTGAGTCAATAAAAACCCTCACAAACTTCGTATACTTTGAATCGAAATCCATTTTAATAAGGAAAATGATATGGATATTAAAACCCCATTAATTATATGAATATTGTAAAAATTATTTATTAGGAATAAAAAATACTATATTAAAGATATCATGGTGTCCAGAATGAAATATGTCTCATGAAATTAAATTTGAGAAAAAGAACAACTTACCTTTATCCCTTTTTAGTCGAATGTGCTCTAAAATCCTATAAAAAAACATAACTATTTTAATACTATATTTTTGATACATATTCATATACATTACCATTTTATATGCTTAAATTATTATCATTAGTTATGAATATATTAGTAAGTTATCTCTTATTTTTACCATTAGGTGTTAGTAACTTTAATTGTTTTGCACATGATTTATGATGTCGATTTCAGTACCCATTCTTTGATACCAATTTTATTATTACTAGTTCAAATAACCTATTATAATTTTTTTTATAATGATATATAATGTTATAATTGAATTATGTGGGAGTATTTTTTCATTTCATGAAGACGAAATCAATAATGAATTAGTTTTGGGTTATTTATCAATATTGGTGCATTACCTAATAACGATTGTTAACTTTTGTGTTATCCATAATGAACCCTATTAATAATTTTTATTAATCTTATATATTATATATAATCATAAAATATAATTTATAGCTAACCATGAAGGTGTTAGTGAAAAATGGAATACACTATTCCCTGGAGGTGATAGTTCGCACATACACATGGTTGATGATTTCATTTCCCATAGAATGGGAGAAATGATTAATATGGTTTATTTTTTAGAACCTAAAAATTATCATGAATATAATACTTATATATTAAATTAATTATTAGTATATCCTTATGAGTTTTTGAAGGAAAACTAAACATGTTATGTAATTGAGGTGGTAGTCTGTAAATACTCATGATTGAACTTTTCTCTTTTATTAAGCAGTGGGGGAGAGGTGGTTAATATTTTTTAATATAATATAAAAAAATTTAGTATACTATAAAAAAATAATTCATCATATAATATTTTGGAAAATAAATCTTAAATGGAAAGATAAAATGATACTATTTTCATAAAAAGATTGAACTTATGTTGAGAACTTTGGGTTTTTCTTATATGATTCTCTCGAAAGGAAGTGCTTAGGATAATATATTATGAAAATAATATTATGAGTGTGAAATAGGATTATATGGGAAGTAGTGTAGATTTTTATAAGTAAAATTTTAATAACCCTAATTTTTTTTCAAATAAATTTAATTTCTTCGATGGCTTGCGTTACAGGGAACACTGAGTTTTAATGAACTATGATATACTATTAATACTATTATTTAAACATGATCAATTTAACCTAACTGTTAAATTTAGTGGAATTAATAGAAATAATAATATTTTTAAAATTAATTATAAATATTTTATATAAAGAAAATATATTTATAAATAACAACTTAATTTTTGGTAAAGTCTTTATAAGGTTTGAAAATATTTTTTTCTCAAAAAATGTTTTTATTGCTTTTTTTGAACAAATAATATATATATATATATATATATTCATATTTTATAAAATTTATTTGAAAAATAAACTTAATTTATAGAATAAAAATGTAAAACTATCTTAGTGTGAATTTTTTGTATTTTTCTGAAAAGACTAATTTTTCGATGAATAGTGAAAAATACTAGGTTTTATTGAAAACTGCCTTTTCATTTAAAGAATTTATAAGGTTAAATTTTATTTTAAAATGGTTTTAAAAGTAAAATAAGTTCAATTATATTATAATTAATCAAATTTAGGTCATTTGAATCAATTTAATATTGAATTTTTATATTAAAACTTTCTCTACTAATAAAAATTTTCTCTTTGGAAACCTGCTCTTTTGCTGCGTCTGCAGGTTTAATTTTAAATTAAAATTTTCCACTTATGTGAGTTGAATTTGGAAAAAAGGATTAAATATTTATAATAATAATAATTAATATTATATAATCATTTTAACTTAATTTTTAACCATAATGAATATTGAAAATAGTGAAAATTAATTACCGTGGTTAAGGTAAAAAAGGTTTACCGGGGAGGGGGGGAACTATAAATATAAGGGAAATTTCACCAATTAAACTTTTAAAAATGTTATTTTATGACCCTATTTAGACCTTATACATATTAAATTAAAATCTAAGGTCATTTTTAAGCATTGTTTCTTTGGAATGACTTTATCATTTTGGATTATTTTGGGAAATTTCCAAGTGATTTCCAAGATGGTCCCCTTTCGCCACTTATAAAAGGGCACCATCTCCCTACACTTCTTCAAAACCTATAAATCCATATAGTTTTTCCAAACCCTACAAAAATACCTCCCCAAAATCCATATACACTTTATATAGGTGATGGTCCTCCCAGAAGACCAACACTAAGAACCTTAATAAGAGATCCAAAGGTGGTTCTTCTAAGTGAAGGTAATGGCCTTCACTAAGATTCATCTTTTTCATTATTATTTTTACACATTAAATTATGTATTAACACATAAAGTATAATAAAATTATTATCTAATGTATAATTAGATGTTATTATTTTAATGGTATAACCTATATCTATATACTCTTCCATTAAATAGGAAACAAAACCATCAATCATGTGTATGATGAACTATCACCTCACGAACCGATGTAGTTTGTTTTCCACAAAAACCTTTCAAGGATGGATATAATAATGGAATTAAAATATTTATATGATATTTATGACATTAATATATATATATATATAATTATGATATCACATATACCTTTTTACTTTCCTTTCCATGGGGGATACGATAACACCACTCATGTATACAGCAGACTACCACCATGCGAAGCGATGTGATTCATTTTCATTTAGGATTTACACGGAATGTAGTAAGGATAAATTTAATGAGTATATGTGATATATATAAAATCATAATTACTCTATAAATATGATATATTATTTATCTTCCTTTCATTCCATCTGTTCAGAAAATGGAAAACAATGTTCATGTATACGTACAACCTACCATCTCCTTGAATAGTGTAACTCATTTTGTATATCTAACATTAATGGATTAATATAAATACACATATAATGAATATATATTATATTTATATAATGTTTAAAATTTTTCATATTATGGAACCATAATCAAAGTAAAATGATTGAAAATGAAAAATCAAAACATACATTAAAAACAAAGCAGTTATTAATAGAAATGCGATTTTAACAAGGAATTGTTAATAAACAGGTAATAAAAGGTCATAAGTAAACCATATATGGTATTATATATATATATATATGTTTTTATTATTATTTAATATATTTATAATATACCTTTTTTTTATACATGAGGTTCAAACATGTACTAAGGAATTCGAGACTTAAGGTAAAGGATTTTGGTCTTAATTTATCTTCTTTGGGACATAAGTTACCTTATTTTAGGTGCTGTATATACTGACACTTTTAAATTTTATATAATGAATATAATTATTTTAATTATAATTATAATTAAAATATTAATTTCATGTTATTCTTTGATGTGGATTACGATACAAATGTTACCAAAGTGGTAAATATTTGATGTTACAATCTCATTGTTTATCAATATTGTTTGTGATATGCTTCCAATGATGAAATAATATGATCTATATCTCAAGGAACTCATGTATTTTCATATACTCTAGATATTCATGAAATTTTCAAGTAATATTACCATTTTCTCTCTCTTTAGTACTAAAATTATTGATAAAATGTTTTTAACAAAAATCATCTTTATTTCTCTCTTTGGTAAAAAATCCATTTTCTTCTATGTCCATGTTTTCTAAAAATGTTTCAAAGATTTCTTTACTATTATCAAAAGGGTTTTTAATGATATTTTTATACTTATTTTACTTTTCACTTAATTTTTTAAAAATAATATTCTTTTCACTTTCCAAATGGGACACTTTTGAACTTTTTACCAAAAACGTGAAAGGAATATTTGTTTTTAATTTGTACAACATGAGAAGAATTTACAACCATTATGAACATTATTTTATTTGATTATTCCTTTATAATTTTCCAATTTTATTTTCAAATAAAATTATTTCAAAATTATTTTATGAAATTATAGCTTTAAAAAGGTCATTTCAAAGAAAGGTTATTTTGCTCAAGAAATGTTCTAAGTGATCTTTAAAAATCATTTTCCATCTAAGATGAAATAATTTGATGTTACTTAATATTTATTGGGATATAATCCAATTATACCATCCTTATTATTTCTATATGTGGTTTATGATTATGATGAAAATATTTCCATGAAACCCATTTCTTTTCTATGGGTTATGCTATGATGAAATATTTATGAAACCGATTTATTTTCATCGATTATAATATGATGAATGTTTATGAAACCTTTTTTTTCATGGGTT
Organism: Viscum album; assembly: GCA_963277665.1. Taxonomy (NCBI): domain Eukaryota; kingdom Viridiplantae; phylum Streptophyta; class Magnoliopsida; order Santalales; family Viscaceae; genus Viscum; species Viscum album. Next base: position 1,505,456,630 of record OY728151.1, on the reverse strand, counting down.
TTGATATGATGAATATTTTATGATCTTGTGGCACACATATGTATGTTTTTCATTATGTGATATATGGGACCTATATCTCCCTCCAATTCATTGGGTAAAGAATGATATATCATGAGATAAATAAGACTAGAATGGAGAGTGAACCTAGTTTAGTAAGGGAAATTTTCCGCTATGATTGTCTTAGGAGTGAAACTTGACTACTATGATAGAATGTGGAGTGATTCCATTCCACTATGATAGACCTGGAAATGATCCTTGACTACTAAAGAAAATATTTTTTATGCTTATGTGTATTCCACAACTCTAGGTCTTATGCCAAATATATTCTCTCCTGGATTATGTTCCCTGATTACTTTATGATTCATTTCATACAATCTGTCAATATTTATGTCATTAATCATATTTATGATCTATAATATGGAGGTTATGGTTTTCAAATGTTATTATCATGTTCTTATACCATTAAACTCATGTTATATTGATATCTCCCTTGTTTACACTTACTGGGCATATAAGATCACCCTTTCTTATGTTTCCTTTCCCCATTTTATGAATAATGATATTATGTATGATATGTCTAAGAAGGGTGGTAGTTTTGAGAAACTAATTGGGAGACAATTTAGTTCATTTATGAACCAGTTTTTATGTTTCCATGTTTCCAAAGGCACTAGAACTAAATTATTTCGGCATGGATCACTATGTTAGGCAATAAATATTCATCTATTAAGATGTAATATCTATGTATAATAAGTTTGGGTATTTAATGTTTGTATCAAATTAAGGTTTAGTTAACCATTGGAAATTAGGATGAGAAACATTTAGTGAGAACCCTAGAGATAAGTTTATGTAACATCCCAGGTAAATAAAGAATAATACATTTTCATATTTATTAATATTAATGAATTAAATATTAATTTTAATTTAAATGGGGTGCCATGTTCGATGGATTACCCAATACACAACATTGGGTTTCTCTGAAAATATCATGTTGCACACAATGCTGAGTCATACTGATAAAAATAATAATATAATATTATTTTAAATGGTAGTTAACGCCTAGCCATTGTATTAGTGGGAATTAACAGAACTAACTACAATACGATTATACATGTTTGTTAAATGTTTTTACATTCATCCAATAAAATTTAGTGGCTTAAATTGTGAATGAATCCAATTTTATGCACAAATAATCTAATATTCTTTAAAAGGTCGATTTACCACCTTTTTATGGAGAACCCTTTTTAAATATAGTTTTTTTCACTTTTATATGTTAATTTGAAAAAATAATACTCTTCTTTAGAATTGGGACATATGTTCATTTTTTAATGAATAGTGAAAAATACTATATTTTAATTCAAAACTGCCTTTTAATCTAATCTATTTATATGGTTATATTATCTTTTTAATTGGTTTTAAAGTGTAATTAGATTATATTTTTACCATTTAATCCAATTTTGGTCATTCGAAGTAATTTAACTTTGAAATTGGACATAAACAAGTGTTAATTGTTTGATAGTTATTATTTCTTAAAAAACGCTTTTTGTTTTGACAATGGGAATTAATTTTAAATTAATTTCTGCTACTTCTGTGTTTTTAATTTGGAAAAATGGATTCAATATTTGGAATCAGGAGGTACAAATTATGTAAATAGGTAACTTTTATTTTTTGATATTTTAAATATTTACTTTAGTAAATATTTTATTTACCATGGTTAAAAGGGTAAATATGGTAAATAAGGGTAAAAAATAATATTATAATAATATAAAATTACCCTAACATGTATCATAATCCTATTTGTTGATACATTTCCTACCATGGACATCCTTGGGTCTATTTTGGGTGTCACGACCCGACCCTACCGGTCTCGAGCCGCAACTACCCCAAGCCCGCCTCCATAGGCCAGGGGCTGGCGACAAGTGCCAAAGGCATAAAAATCATGGGGAGGCCTTTTCCTAAGTACTTGTCCACACATCCCACTTAATGCAGAAGTGCAGAGAAAAAAAAGAAGAAAAAAAGTGAACCAAAGAATGAATAACTACAACCCAACCACAATCATGCATCGACTTCTAAATAGAGAAAGTAAAGTGCTGAAAAGTACTGACAAGATAACTGAACAGAAAAAGGGAAAAACACGCACCCAACCCTAAAGGTGCCACAACCCGACAATGGGTAAAAAAAAGTAAACAACTAGTGATTCTCACACCTGAAAGTCCAACTACAACCACTGAACGCAACCCAAACTCCTATGTCCTTTACGCTCCTCTGTAGTCTCGATTAACCTATCTGTCATCTGCAAGGACACACCAAGTGCGGGCAAAGCCCGAGTAGGGGTGAGTATAAAGATACTTAGTAGGATGCCCTGAAAGATCGAGGGAGAAAAAAAGGAGGTACTAAAACTGTGAGCAGTAGACAGAACAAAGAACAATGTAAGAGTAAAATAGAGAGAGTGCAGCTCAACCCAACAAAAGAAAGGAAGTAGACTCGTCCCAACTAAGATGAGCTAGACACGGAAAGCACGTGGCATACCCCACGTATCTTCACCCCTACTAGAAGGAGAGTAACTGAACCCAAGGAGTGGGAACAAAATTAGGGTGTGTGTATATATATATATATATATATATATATATTCTCAACAAGAAACCCAAACAAGTGTGTAAGGGGATCTCTATCTCTAAGCTCAGCCCAGGAAAAGTCGCCAAGAGTTCTAAGGATATCCATCACTGATGCCCATCAGTCCCGCACATCAAATCTGTCTCATCGCTAAACTGTACAACCAAGGGTCCCGATTCAGTAATCACAGAGAGAAGTCACTGACCAGCCTCATAGGAAGGGCTGAGTTTGAAAGAAGTCATCAGGTAACCCACTGCCTAGACCAGTTGGAGGGTAAACCCTAAGGTCAATGGGTAACCCACTGCCTGGCCCACCCGGAGGGTAAACCCTAAATCCAATGAGTAACCCACTGCCCAGACCACCCGGAGGGTAAACCCTAAAGTCAACAGGTGACCCACTGCTAATCCCCACTGGAGGGTAAACCCTGATACACTAGTGGGAAACCCACTGCCCAGCCTTGCTAGAGGGTAAACTCAGAACTGGTCCGATTACTCCGCTCTGCCTGTGCCACGCTGGGGAAGTTACTAACATCGCTACCGTGCGTTGGTTCAGAGTGAGTCAAGGGAACCTCCAAACCACGCCCTTTCATGTTTCCACAATTAATGAGATCTCAAAAGAGGCTCCGCATGCCCAAACATATTTCACTATTGTAGTCCTCGCGGAAAAACATGCGAGATAGAATATTTACTCGCTGGAAATGGAATCCCGATGAAAATGTTATTAAACACCGCTTTATGCCCATACGGTGTCTCGTGGGTCCCACACCTTGGTCCCTAAAGGGGTTGGTCAAACTTTTCCATCACGATGCTCTCAGAAAAACACGCCGAAACGACTACTCATTCGCCCCGAACGGACGTCTGATGAAAAAGTTATAAAATGCTACTCACAGCTTAAAAGATGGTCCATGGGGCCCACACCTCAACTCCATCTTCAAATCCTGAAACCACATTGGTCAAATTCGTCTCATCTCTAGGGTCACAATGCCACTGACGACGTCCTAAACGGACTCCGGATGTGTTCGTGCCATCCGAAAGAAGAATCCCGACGAGGTGCTAATGATGTGTCGTGCCACCGAGCCCCTGTCTCAGGAATTAAAAATCCCTGAGACAATCTCAAAAACTCTGTCTCGATCCAAGTATCCCTTTTCCGTAGATGGAAAACAAAACCGACACCCTTAATGAAAGATACGGGTGTCTGAAGACAAGGGGGTTAACCCCCTTAGGGTTGGACTGGCCCGGTCCGACTGGTCCACCCGGCCTGGGCCGGCCCATGTCAGCCGACCCGGCCCGCAGTGCCGGCCCTTGGCCCAGACGTGGACACACGGTCCACCCGTGCTGACTGTCCCTCATGGCTTGTCACTGTCCCACGCGGAGCCCCGCCTTCGGTGGGTCTCGGTCTCGCGCTTGGGGTCGCGCGCGACGACCCTCATCGTGCCCCACACTGGCATCCTGGGAGCCCGCCGCCACCCCCTGGGAGCCCGCTGCCACCACTTGGGACCACGCCGCTGCTGCCTGGGATCTCCGCTGCTACTTGGGACCGTGCCGCCGCCGCCTGGGAGCCCGCCGAAAAACCAAGTTTGGCCGGAAAACACCCCGGGGCCACCCCGGGCGCCCCGAGACTCGGATTTTCGATCCGAGAAGAGCGTTAGAAAGCCCAGATCAAATCTTACACAACTATGTGCTTCACTCAAAATGAAAATATAATTTCAATGTAATGAATTTAATTCAAGGAAGATTCAAAAATTAAAAACGAAAACGCAAACTCCTACCTCATTGGGCATAGCCCGTAGCTTCACAAACGGTCCACTGGAGCCGCCACCGCCTTGCTGGAGAGGAGAGGAAGATTGAAGCTTGTTGAGAGGGATTACTCTAGGGAGAAATTAAGGGGAATAAGGGGGAGGGTGGTGGAGGTGCTTATGTAGGGAATTAATTAAAATTTAATTAATTTTTAAACAACCACCAGTAGGCCCGTACCCGAACTTTCGACGGGGTCAGGGTTAAGCCGCCCCTAGGGTAAAAACCATGTTCTAAGAGAAACGGTGGTATTGAATTTTTAATCTTAGACTCCGTTTAGAAGTTATTAAGTTTACTCCCAAGGCCGCTAAATTACAAAAATGCCCCGGTGGCATTTTCCACAGAAGGGCCACACCCGTGAAAGTTACACCCCTCATAGGGTAAACAACACGCTCTGGACTCAATGGTACCCTCGATTTTCCCATCCCAACAACCATTTAGGAGTTATTCTATTTATTTGTTGAGTCCAGTGTGAACGCACTTAAAATTTAATTCCAGCCACACCTGGGCTCAGAATCACACACCGTCTGAATGCCCTGCTCTGGAATAACATCAAGAAAATTTCAAAGTCTTACAGGCTAAAAAATCGGGTTCTTACATCATTAACTCCTTCAAGTTTTTCATCCCCAAAAAACAAAACTACAAAAACAACTCGGGATACTGAGCCCACATCTGGCTCTCCCATTCCCAGGTGCTCTCTTGCACCTTCCCGTGCTGCCACAGCACACGAACCAAAGGGATGGTCCGTCCATGCAGTGTCCACTCCTGCTGGTCCTCAATCGCCACTGGGTGCTCCACAAAATTGGTTCCATCCTTGATGTCCAGCTCTCCCCAGTTGATAACATGTGTGGGGTCGTGCATGTATTTCCTCATCTGCGACATGTGGAAGATGTCATGCACCCTCTCTAGCTATGGGGGTAGAGTAAGACGGTAGGTGACCTCACCAACCCTGTGCACGATCTCAAAGGGCCCAATGAACCTCAAGGATAGCTTGCCTCCCTAGCTGAACCTCCGTGTTCCATGCCATAGGGAGACCCTCAGAAAGACATGGTCCCCCTACTGAAACTCTAAAGGCCTGCGATGACGATATGCATAGGACTTCTGTCTGCTTTGAGCCATCCTCGTCCACTCACGAATGACCTGCACCTTCTCTGTCATCACCCACACCAACTCTGGGCCCACGAGGGAGGTCTCCCCGACCTCCGTCTAGCACAGCGGTGACCTACAAGGTCTCCCATAGAGTGCCTCAAAAGGTGCCATGTTGATAGTAGAGTGGTAAATATTGTTATATGAGAACTATACCAAGGGAAGGTGATCCTCCCAGCTTAGGCCAAAGTCTAACATGCACGCCCTGATCATATCCTCCAACACCTGGATAGTGCGCTCGGTCTTCCCATCTTTCTGGGGTTGAAAAGATGTACTCATCCGTAGTCGAGTACCGAATGCCTCCTGCAGGCCTCGCCACAATTGTGACGTAAACCACACGTCACAGTCGGAGACAATCGTCGAGGGTACTCTATGAAGGTGGACGATCTCCCAAATGTACAGCTGCCCCAGACTATCCACTGATCTTTGCTCCTTGATGGAAAAGAAGTGCGCCGACTTCATGAGTCAGTCCACTATCACCCAAATGGAGTCATGGCCCTTCGCTGGGTGCGGAAGCCCTATGACTAAGTTCATAGATACACCATCCCACTTCCACTCTGGGATATCAAGGGGCTGCAACAACCCTAACGGAACCTGATGCTCTGCCTTTACCTACTGACAGGTAAGACACTAAGAAACAAACTCAGCTACACTCCACTTCATTCCAGACCACCAAAACTACCACTGAAGATCTCTGTACATTTTCCCTACACCGGAATGTATATCCATGGGAGAAGTGTGGAACTCCCACATTACCTCCTCCCGCATCTCCACTAGTACTATAGCTCGCCCCTAGAACAAGATCTCGTGATTCCCTCCTTTATAATACCCATCGGGTGTGTCGCCCGTGGATATATGATCACACAACACCTCACTGTCAACATACCCCAACTGTGACTCTCTCACATGCTCAAGGAGAAAAGGAGTCAACACCATTGATTACAGAAAAGTCGTACCCTCCTACTTGACCAAGGTCAGGCATAGAGAAGCCAATTTCTCTAAAGCTTCCCGCACTAAACAATCCTGGGAATTCCTACTAAGGGAATTTGCTACTATGTTGCCCTTCCCCTGAGTATAGACTATCTCGAAATCATTGTCCTGCAGAAAATCCAGCCAACACCTCTGCCTCAGATTTAGATCCCTCTGAGTGAAGATGTACTCGATGCTCTGGTGGTCTGAGTAGACCACAAAATGCTCACCCAGAAGGTAATGTCTACATAACCTCAAGGCAAATACCATTGCTGCCAGCTCCAAATAGTGAGTCGCATAATTCTTCTCATGGGGCCTCAACTGCCTCGACCCATATGCAATCACTGCCCGCTGCTGCATTAGCACACACCAAAGCCCAGTTCCTGAAGCGTCGCATTACACCACGAATTCAACGCCCTCTTATGGAAGCCTCAACACTGGAGCACTATTTAGCCTCTGTCTCAACTCCTCGATGGCCTTCTGGCACTGATCAATCCAGGTGAATGATCGTCCCTTCCACATCAATGTGGTCAAAGGGGCAGAAATCCTAGAGAAATCTTCCACAAACCTCCTGTAGTACCTTGCCAAACCAAGGAAGCTCTGCACCTCTGACGCATTCTTGGGTGGCTCTCAAGAAAGCACTGCCTCTATCTTTGCGGGATCTACCGCCAAACCCTGTTCCAAAATGACATGCCCCAGAAAGTGAACCTCATGAATCCAGAACTGACACTTTAAGATCTTCCCATACAGCTGGTGCTCCTGGAGTAAGTCTAGGACCACCCTCAAATGCTCCGCGTGCTCCTCCTCTGTCACAGATTAAATGAGTATATGATCAATAAAGACAACCACAAACCGGTCCAAGTACGACTAGAAGATATGGTTCACCAAATCCATGAAAATGGCGGGGGCATTCGTCACGCTAAAGGGCATCACCAGAAACTTGTAATGCCCATAACAACAGTGAAAAGCCAACTTCGTGATATCAACCTCACGAACCCGCAACTGGTGGTAGCCAGATTGAAGATCAATCTTGGAGAACCACTTCGCACTTATCAACTGTTCAAAGAGGTCATCGATCCTTGGAAAAGGGTACTTGTTCTTTAACGTGGCCTGATTCAGGTGACAATAATCCACACAAATCCATAGGCTCCCATCTGCCTTATTTACAAAAAAAAATCGGAGCTGCCCAAGGGGACACACTGGGCCTGATGAATCCCTTCTCACAAAGGTCTTCCAACTGAATTCGTAGCACATGATATCAGGGAAGTCCCTAGCTGTAAGTAAATGTAGAACTCCATCTCTCACCTCATAGGTAGTCCCGAGACATCCTTGCGAAAGACATCCATGTAGTCCTCTACAACGGTAGGGATCCAGGTGCCTGTAGCGTCTGCTACTCTGAGAGCCATTCTCACTAACTGATGAGAAAAAGGTTGTGGTTTCCTGCTCAGAGTACCCATCTGCTCTGCCACAAGGTCTCATTCACCAAGGATGGTGAACCTCATCCCATCAGAATGGACACATCTGACTAGTCTGCAATGACAATCAATCTGGGCATGAACCATGGAAAGCCAATCCATACCCAATATGACATCATAAGGTTCCATCACGATGAAGAGTAGGTCCCACGTGAAACTCTCTCCTCTGAATGACAGTTCACACTGTCTGTAGATAAAGGTCACCAACGAGGCACTTCGCGTAGGAACCTCGAGGCTAAGTGCAGGTGTCAGCGCCTCTACTGGAAGCTCCAACTCCCATACCAAAAGCAGCAATATAAAGGAGTGGATGGTGCCTGTGTCTAATAGTACCGAAGTAAGCGTAGAGTAAACACAAAGCATACCTTGAACCATCTCGTGTGCTGGGGGGTCATGAATAGCCATAGCCTGAAGCTGCCTGTGGCCACTACTACCAGCTCCCTGATCCTGGCGTGGGCCGCCCGGTGGTGGTGGTGGAAGGACCTCAAAACACTATACCCCACCTCCAGGTCCTGCCGCTCTACCTGTGTCACCTCCCTGAGGGCCACCCTATCCTTGCCTGGGGGATCCCTGGTCACGACGCTGCCTCTGCTGCTGCAGTGCGCCCACTGCCTGCCACGGCTGCTCGGTACACCTAGTCGAGAAGTCCCATGCTAGGTGACCTCGTCCGTCACAGACATAGCACCAAATATCTCTTGACTGCCCTGGTTCTCTACGACGCCACTGTAGTGTACGACCCTTCCCCTGAGTCTGCTCAGGGAAGGGTCTCCTCGATTGAGGCTCTTCTCTCTACCGCCTGCTTGCTACCAAAGACTCTACTCTAAAGAGGCCACTGCTAGGCCCTGCTAGCTGGAGTCCCTCATCCAAGAAGCTCTATGTCACGATCACCCGCTCTAGCACCCTGACATAAGTAGGGATGCACAAGGGTACTACACTAGCATGAATCTCCCTGTGAAGACGCTGCTCAAACTTCCACGCACGAAAGTAACTATTGCAGACCATATCCTGCGAGTAGCATGTCAGATCGGTAAACCGAGCTGAGTACTATGCCACAATCACCCCCTACTTCATCTCTAGAAGCTCCTGAATCCAAACAAAGCATAAAAAAGAGGGGGAGTACTCCTCCAGTAAGAGTTGCTGGAAGCTATCCCACGTGAGAGACGACTCGTCGTGGGTCAACATAACCAACCCCCACCAATGCCCGGTCGTCCTGAGGAAAAGGATGGCAGCTAGGGATACCATCTAGTCCATTGGTGTCTGTACCAGCCTAAAAAGTCAGTCCACAGACTCTAGCCAGTCTTCTACTGCCTGGGGATCCGGTCTCCGTCGAACTTCTGTGGTCGCTGAAGCTAAAAGTCTTGGAGCTCACTCAGCCTGCGCTCATCCTCGTCTTGTGCTACCGGTAATAACTGCCACTCTCTATGTGGAGGGGCTACTTATGAAGCACTGGGAAAAGGGGGATCATGTGAGGGTCCCTGAACTGAAGCCTTATCGCTCGCCAGGTCTTCATCACGAACTGGAGAGGGTAACCTAGTTGGCTGCTGTCGTGGGGGAATACTGAAAATTATCAAGGATTACCACGATCAGATGAGCATATATATATATATATATCAGTAATAACAAAGGAAATTTGACTCAAAAAAGATAGTCAAGGACTCAATCCTACTGGATGCATGTTCCAAAGTTCCCTGTAACAAGTGTCTCAGCGTGCCGAGTCGACAAGCGGGTTACCAGGGTCCTGGTGAATGGATACGTAGGCCTCCCGTACCATCACTGGAAACCATAGCCTGAGAGAATCTCTCAAGACACGTCAAAACTATTTCCCTAAATCCCAACCAATTACTTTTTAGGGACGTCCGAACAACGCCCCAAGGAACAAACCAGCTCTGATACCACTTTTTCACGAACCGATCCTACCGGTCTCAAGCCGCAACTACCCCAAGACCACCTCCATAGGACAGGGGCTGGCGACAAGCGCCGAAGGAATAAAAATCTCGGGGAGGATTTTCCTAAGTACCTGTCCACACAACCCACTCAATGCAGAAGTACATAGAAAAAAAGAAAAAAAGAAAACCAAAGAACGAATAACTACAATCCAACCATAGTCATGCATCGAATCCTAAATATAGAAAGTAAAGTGCTGAAAATTACTGACAAGATAACTGAACAGAAAAAGGAAAAAACACACAACCAACCTGAAAGGTGCCACAACCTGGCAATAGGTAAACAAAAGTAAACAGCTGGTGCGTCTCACACCTGAAAGTCCAACTACGACCACTGAACGCAGCCCAAGATGCTATGTCCTCTATGCTCCTCTATAGTCACGATCAACCTGTCTATCATCTGCAAGGGCACACCAAGTTCGGGAAAATCCCAAGCATGGGTGAGTATAAAGATACTCAGTAGGATGCCCCAAAAGCTCGAGGAAGAAACAAAGGAGGTACTAAAATGGTGAGCAGTAGACAGAACAAAGAACAGTGTAAGAGTACAATAGAGAGAGTTCATCTCAACCCAAAAAAATAAAGGAAGTAGACTCATCCCAACCAAGAGGAGCTAGACATAGAAAGAACGTGGCATACCTCACATGTCTTCGCCCCTCTTAAAAGGAGAGTAACTAAACCCAAGGAGTGGGAACAAAATTAGAGTGTATATATATATATATGCTCAACAAGAAACCTGAATGAGTGTGTAAGGGGATCTCCATCTCTAAGATCAGCCCAGAAGAAGTCGCCAACAGTTCTAAGGATATCCATCACTGATTCCCATCAGTACCGCACGTTAAAGCCATCTCATTGATAAACCGTACAACCATGGGTCCCACTCCAATAATCACGCAGAAAATTCACTGAACAGCCTCATAGGAAGGGCTGAGTTTGAAAGAAGTTATCAGGTAACCCACTACCCAGCCCAGCTGGAGGGTAAACCCTAAGGTCAACGGGTAACCCACTGCCCAACCCACCCAGAGGGTAAACCCTAAAGCCAACGGGTAACCCAATTCCTGGCCCACCCAGAGGGTAAAACCTAAAGTCAACGGGTGACCCACTGCCCAGCCCCACTGGAGGGTAAACCTTGATACGTTGGTGGGTAACCCATTACCCAGGCCTGCTGGAGGGTAAACCCGGAACTGGTCTGATAACTCCGCTCTGCCCGTGCCACGCTGGGGAAGTCACTAACATCGCTACCATGCGTTGGTTCGGAGTGCATCAAGGGAACATCTGAAAAACTCCCTTTCATGTTTCCACATTTAATGAGATCTCGAAAGAGGCTCTGAACACACAAGCATATTTCCCCATTGTAGTCCTTGTAGAAAAACATGTGAGATAGACTATTTACTCGTTGGAAATGGACTCCTGACAAAAAAGTTATTCAACACCGCTTTATGCCCATACGACGTCTCATGGGGCCCACAACTCAGTCCCTAAAGTGGTTGGGTGAACTACGCCATTGTGATGCTCTCGAAAAAACACGCCGAAATGACTACTCATTCGCCCCGAACGGACATCTGATGAAAAAGTCGCAAAACGCTGCTCACAGTTTAAAGGACGGCCCATGGGGCCCACACCTCAACTTCAGCTTGAATACCTGAAACCACCCTGGACAACTTCATATCGATTCCAGGGTCACAACGCCACTGACGATGCCTTAAACGGACTCCGGATGTGTTTGCGCCATCCGAAAGAAGAATCCCGGCGAGGCGCTAAACAACACTTAACGGTTTGTCAGGCCACCGAGACCCCATCTCGGGAATTAAAAATCCCCAAGACCATCTCAAAAAATCAGAATCTATATGAGGATCACACTGCAGTAGACAGAATTCAAAACCGACAATCGTAGTGAAAGATACGGGTGTCCGAAGACAAGTGGGCTAACCCCCTTAGGGCAGGACCGACCCGGTCCGGCCGGCCCGACCCGCAACGCCAGCCCGTGGCCATTAAATGCAGCCCGGATGCGGAACCGCGGTCCACCCACACTGACCGGCCCTCGTGGCTGGTCGCTGTCCCGCACAGAGATCCTCCTTCAGCGGGTCTTGGTCTCCTGTTCGGGGTCGCGCACCACTACCCTCGCCGCGCCCCATACCGGCGACCTGGGAGCCCACCGCCACCACCGGAGAGCCCTCCGCCACTGCCTGGGACCACCACCGCCGCCTGGGACTGCCTCCGCCACCTGGGATTGCACCGCCATCGCCGCCTGGGAGCCCGCCGAAAAACCAAGTTTGGCCGAAAAACTTCCCGGGGCCACCCCGGGCGCCCCGGGACTCAAATTTTCAATCTGAGAAGAGGGTTAGAAATCCCTGATCAAATCCTACGTAAATATGTGCTTCGATCGACAAGAAAAAATCATTTTGACACAATGAATTTAATTCAAGGAAGATGCAGAAATTAAATACGAAAACGCAAACTCCTACCTCGTTGGGCGTAGCCCGTAGCTTCACGAATGGTCCGCCAGAGCCGCCACCGCCTTACCGGAGAGGAGGGGAACCTTGAAGCTTTTTGAGAGGGATTCCTCCAGGGAGAAATTAAGGGGAAGAAGTGGGAGGGGGTGGAGATGTTTAAGTAGGGAATTAATCAAAATTTAATTAATTTTTAAACAACCACCAGTAGGCCCGTACCCGAACTTTCGACGCGGTCGGGGTTAAGCCACCCCTAGGGTAAAAAACACATTCTGAGCACAACGGTGGTCTCAAATTTTTAATCCGAGCCTCCTTTATGAAGTTATAAAGTTTACATCTGAGGATACTAAATTACGAAAATGCCCCTGGTGGCGTTTTCCACAGAAGGGCCGTGCCCACAAAAGTAACACCCCTACTAGAGTAAACGTCACGCTCTAGACTCAACGGTGCCCTTGGTTTTCCCATCCGAGCAACCATTTAGGATTTATTCTGTTTATTTGGTGAGTCCAGTGTGAATGCACTTAAAATTTAATTCCGGCCACACCGGGGCTCGGAATCACACGCCGTCTGAACGCCCTGCTCCAGAATAACATCAAAAAAAATTCAAAGTCTTACAGGCTCAAAACCCTTGTTCTTTCATAGGGACCCCATAGAGACACTTAAGAGTGATAATGACACTTTCTTTTAATTAACTTAAAGGAAAAAATGACATAAAGAAATATCTTTTAGTAAATCAATTTTTTCATGGGGTTATATAAGTTATCTCTTACAATATAAATATTAATTTGAAATCTAAAAATATTTCCCACATCATGGTATTTTTTTATAATTTTTTAGACATCAAATAATTAAAATTATTTATGACACAATAATGATGCAGTGTTTACCTCCTTAATGAATGATTTAAATAAATAATATTATAAATATTAAAAAAATATCCAAAACCTATCCAATTCTTATTGGATGATTTTATTTCGAACATGAGTCGCCTTATCTTTGACTTTAATGAGTTTTGGATCTTTAGAAACCGAAAATCATTATATTATAAAATAATATTTTCAAACTTTATTAAAAGAGCCCCTCATCTACCTTATAGAAACCCCTCACTTCTAACCCATTCCTCACACTTCTCAAGCCTCTTGGATCATCCAAACTCTTCCCAAATAATCTCTCAAGATACCTCTCTTCAACCTATAAGATTTACCTTAGGTATAAGGCACTTCAAGTAAACCTTTTTATTCAAACCAAAGGGAGTTACCCGATTTAAAGGTAATGTATCCTCTTAAGTTCTTTTTTTTTACTTCTCCAACCCCCTAAACTCTTTTATTACTTTATTTTATAAAAAAAAGTATACTCAATATACTAGGTTGTTTTTATGAGAAGTATTAGAACTAAACTTATACACACATCCATCTAATGGGTAAACAACATACTATTTCTGTGGATGGCAAATAACTGCCTCACAAAACGATGATTGTTCAAATATCTTCAAATGACTCTCATGGTGGCCATTATGATGGAACTATATTTATATATGATATATAATATGTTTATGTTTTCTCTATGTGTCACGACCCGACCCTACCCGGGATCGAGCTGCAACTACCCCAAGCCCGCCTCCATAGGCCAGGGGCTGGCGACCAGTGCCGAAGGAGCAATAACTTGGGGAGGCCTTTGCCTAAGTACCTGTACACCCACATGCAGCACACTCAATGCAACAGTGCAGAGAAAAATAAAAGAAAAGTAAAGAAAGAGGAAACTACTATATATATACCACAAATGTGCATCGACCTCTAAACAGTACACGTAAAGTGCTGAAAAGGAAAATGGGGAAAAACACGCGCCCAACCAGAAAAGTGCCACAACCCGAAAACAGGTAAACAAAACAAACAGATGGAAGGGTTCCCCACCTGGAAACCGACTATGACAACCGCACGTGGTCCAAGCTCCCGAACTCCTATGGTCCACTGAAGTCACAACCAACCTGTCCGTCGTCTGCAAGGGCACACCAAGTGCGGGAAAAGCCCAAGCAGGGGTGAGTATAAAAATACTCAGTAGGATACCCTGAAGGCTCGAGGGAGCAACAAATAAGGTACCTAAGGCTGAGCAGTAGATCAAACATGGGAGAGTAAAGGAGTACAACCAGGAGTGCAGTAAAGAGTACAGTAGAGAGTCCAGCTCAACCCAACAAGAGAAATGAGATAGACTCGTCCAGACACAAGGAGTTGGAAATAGTGAGAAGATGAACTTCTCGTCGAGTCTTCGCTACCTATAGCAGGAGAGTAGACTTGTCCAACCATGAGAAGCTAGACACGGAAAGCACGTGGCATACCCCACGCATATTCGACTCTCTTGGAAGGAGAGTAACCAAACCCAAGAAGTGGGTACTATAACAAGGTATATACAAGTCCATATGCTCAATCAAGAAGCCCAAACAAGATCTTAAGGGGATCTCCATCCCATAGCTCATCCCAAGAAAAGAGTAGCCAATAGTCCCAGAAGTAAACTCCATCGATGCCTAGCATCCCGCATGTCTACCCCGAACCGCAAGCTAAGGGTCTCAATCACCACTCCTCGATACTATCTGCTTTGGGCGGCACTGACTCACACACACAGTTTTAGATCGCATCACAAGGATGCGTATCAGTGGGGGAAAGCGCTCCTCTTACTTTAGAGTTATGGGGGAACGTCAAACCACAAATCGTCACTGCCCCACAGTCGAGAGGTCTTCTCAAAGTCGACATGCGACCCCCTGCCCAGCCCCACTAGAGGGTCCCTGGAAGTCGACGGGTTCCCACTACAGGGAGACCCAGAAAGTCGACGGGTGCCACACTTCCCAGTCCTATAATAGGGTAATCCACTGGAGGGTGACCCGGATAAAGTCGGTGACGGGACCACTACCCAGCCCAGCTGGAGGTAACCCGGTATCGGGGACCACTGCGCAGCCTAGCTAGAGGTAAGCCCGACATCGGGGACCACTGCCCAGCCCAGCTGGAGGTAAGCCCAGCCTCAGGGACCACTGCCCAACCCCACTGGAGGTAAGCCTGGCATCAGGGACCACTGCCCAGCCCAGCTAGAGGTAAGCCCGGCATCGAGGACCACTGCCCAGCCCAGCTGGAGGTAAGCCCAGAACTGCTCTAGCCATCCCTGATAGATGGTACTGATCGGTGAACACCGCTGTACTGGCCATCCCTGCTGGATGGTAACCCACTGGCGAGCCCTGCTCGAAATAGCCTCAGCCCTGCTGGAAACAACCTCAGCCCTACTGGAAACAACCTCAGCCCTGCTGGAAACAACCTCAGCCCTGCTGGAAACAACCTCATCCCTATTGGAAACAACCTCAGCCCTGCTGGTAACAACCTCCTGGGTAGAGGTTCGGTGCCCGCGTAAAGTGTTGGTCACACCGAATCCAGAAGAACTCTACTAGGGGTCACGAAAGAACGGGAGAAATTCCCCAGGCCTCACAAGGCGATCCCGCTCCAATCCGCTGAGTCACTGTTGAAGCGGACCGAGTCAAATCATCCTAGAAAGTGGGGAAAACACCCACACTATATGAACACCTGTAGTCGCAAACGATGCCGTAGTCCGGTAAAAGGGAATGGTATTGAAACCCCTCACAGCTAAAGAAACAGAGGAACCAAACCATCTCTTTCGGCCAAACCATCGAGAACAAAACCAGGGGGAGACCACTCCACCCTGCTGGTCAAACAAACGAGCACAGAGCCAGGGTAAAACTCCACCCTGATGGTCAAACAAACGAGCACAGAGGGACCCTCTACGTTGCAAGAGGTCAAAGTACGTAAAGAAGAACACAGAACGCACATGGGGGCCACACGACGTGGGGCCCCAAGTCAACCCTGAACAAGCGCACAAACATTCTAAGGTACCAACATCCACATGTACCTCCCAACGCTCCTGTATACTCCCAGAGTATACCCCATCTCCAGCCCAAAGGCTAACGTGCACACAGCGCCCAACGTCAATGCGAAGGCGTAACGTAACAAACCCATCTTGCCACCTTAATGGCTCAGGCACGACCATCCACATCTCCTCAAGCATTCACTTCACTCTACCAAGAGTGAACGCGATCACACGCCATGGGTTCTCTGCAAACACCGCAGGAAGAACCACCACCAGGGCACCTTCACATTCCACATTTAATAAGATCGTGCAAGAGGCTCCGCACAGCCAAACGGATCATACCGTTGTAATCCTCGCGAAAAAACACGCGATTCAGACTACTTACTCTCCTCAAATGGATATCCGATGTAAAAGTCACCATCTCCGCCTCACACCCGAACGACGTCCCGTGATCCCGAGCCTCGGCCCCGAAAACAGTCGGGCGCATCGCACCATTGTGATCCCCTTGGGAAAACACGTCAAAAGGACTGCTCGCTTGAGTACAACGGATATCCGGAGAAAAAGATGCATTCCGGTGCACCACACACGAGCGGTGCTACGTGGGACCCACATCCCAGTCCTGAAACTCAACGGACGGATCACACCGTTGCGATCCTCTCAAAAAAGTACACAAGATGGACTATTCACTTGTCCAAAACGGTCGCCCGATGATAGAGATGGAAAATCACCATCAACGCCCAAACGACCCTCGTGGGGCCCGCACCATCGTGCGTAATTAAAGCGGCCAGACTTCACCAACACGATGCTCTCGGAAAAACACCCAAAATTGACTGCTCGCACGCCCCAATCGGACGTTCGATGAAAAAGTTACAAAACGCTGCACGCAGATTGAAAGATGGGCTGTGGGGCCCGCGCCTCAACTTCAGCCTCAATGCCTAAAACCATCCTGGAAAGCTTCGCCCCAGCGCCAGGGTTCCAACGCCACTGGCGGCGCTCAAAACGGACGTCTGACGCGTCTGTGCCGTCCAAAACAAGACCCCCCCGAAGAAAATGTCAAACCACTTAAAGACGCGTCGCACCTTCGAGGCCGCTCGTTTCGGGAAATAAAATTCCCAAAACCATCTCAAAATATTCTCTTCGTCCCAAGGAACGTGTCGCCACTGACGGCGCGCGAATCCGACACTCGGGCTGACTTTTACAGCCGTTAATTTTTTTTTTTTTTTAAAAAATGAACTCTAGTGGGCCAGGCCGGTTCAGCCGACCCACTTTCCTAAACCGGCCCGCTGTCGCGGGCCGACCATTCCACGCCTGGACCAGAAACAAGCCGTTCCATCTTGCCTTTTTACACAAAGACCCGCCGAGGGTGGGTCTTGCCTGCCGCGGGGTCCCGAGGACCCCGCCGGTCGTCGCCGCGTTAACCCGGCCAGGAGGGCCGGCGCCTCGTCGCCCGCGTGCCGCGCTTCGCCGGCGCCCGCTGGACACCCCCCCGGCCTCAGCACCTTCCCCCGCCATGCACCCCCGCGGGTGCTCCCCTTCTGCTCACTCCCACCGTCCAACACCCGACCGAACCGCCTCGACCGAGCCACGCCGCCGCCTCCGTCGAGCCGGGCCGCCCCAAAGCCGCCAGAAACCCCCTTCGACACCCGATCTTCAACGATCGATTGCGGTTCGCTCGTAACTCAGATTTAGAATCCATAAAATTAAAAGGAAATCTCAAAATACGAAATACTAGGGTATGGTATTTGCTCGAAATTAATTCAGCATTTAATCAATCAAAACTTTGGGCGAAAGGGTGCGGGAAAACAAAAACGAACATGATCCTACCTCGTGGGGCTTCGCCCGAAGTTTCATGATGATCCGTCGGCCGCCACGCCTTGGGGAGGATGAATATGGGAGGAGGAGCTTGAGTTTCCTTGGTGTGTTCCTTCCGACAGGAAATTGGGAAAGGGGGGTGGAGTGGGGGTGGTTTAGGTTTAAAAAGAAAATTAATTAAAAGTTTTTAATTAATTTAACCTCCCAAATTAACCCGCATCCGAAACCTCTGGCGCGAACATGATTAAGCCTCCACTAGGGTAAATACTACCTCCTAAGCACAACTGCGGTCTCGGAATTTGATTCCGAGCTTCCGTTTGAAAGTTATTAAACTTAGCACCCGAGGCCGCCAAATTACGAAAACGCCCCTGGGGCCATTTTTTTCACAGACGGGCTGTGCCCGCAAAAATTACACCCCTCCTAGGGTAAACGACACGTTCCGAAATCAACCGTGCCCTCGGTTTCCCAATTTGAGCCACCGTTTAAGAGATAATTGCATTTCAACATTAAATGAATGAATGAATTAATTAATTTTTCCGTTTAACGTTCCGGGAGCGGGCGAGGGGTCCAAACATCCTGCGCCGACATGTTTTATGTCGTTACTAGGGTAAACACCCCATTACAGACCCATCCGTACACTCGGATATCTGATCTGAAACACTGTTTAGGAGTTATCCTATTTATTTTGCGTTTCCAGTGTGAATGCACTGAAAATTTAATTCCGGCCACTCTGGGGCTCAGAATCGCACGCCGTCTAAAAGCGCTACTATGGAATAATATCAAGAATATTCCAAAGTCTTTCGCAGCAAAAACAAGGTTCTTACATCATTCCCTCCTTCAAGATTTTCATCCCTGAAAAGAAAAACCGGGGAACAACTGAGGGTATTAAGCCCACACCTGGCTCTCCAGTACCCAAAAGAACTCTTACACAGCTCTGCGCCACCACACACAGAACAAAGGATTTTATCTGTTCATGCGAGGTCTTCCCTCACCGATGACGTGCATGGGAGCACGCACACATCTCTTCAGGTAAACCACGCGGGAGACATCATACACCCACTCCAGACTTTGGGGTTAGGGAAAGGCGGTAGGGAACCTCGCCATCACTTTACACGGTCTCAAACAGCCCAAAGGCTCTTAGGGGTAGCTCACCTCCCCGATTAAACCTCTACGTCGCATGCCGCGACTAGAATCACCACCCACACCTGGAACAAGGCCCAGTGATTCCCTCCTTCATCATATCCATATAGTGAAACACCCAAGGATATCTGGTCACGAAATATTTCACAGTCGATGTCTCGCAACCAAGACTCTCTTACATGCTCAGAAAGCGATGGAGTCGACACCATCGACTAAAGAAAAAGGTCCCACACCTTTTACCTTACCAACACATGGTTACACCCGATGCCCTGCATCACCCTGGTAACACCTCAAATAAGGAGCAGGGGGGAAAGTATTTCACACGCAGAGTCTAACAATTCTACTACAAAAAGTAGAAGAGCTGTAGATCGTACCTCTTATCACCTCATGCTCTGCAGGATCATAGACATCCAAAGATCATGGCTATCCGTGGTCCCAACTGTCAGCTCCCGGAGCCTGTCGTGGACCACCTAGTGGTGATGAGAAGACCTCGTAAAGCCGTCCCCCACTACCAGCTCCTCCCGCTCTTCTGCTAGCACCACGTCTATGGGTTCTACTCCGATCACGGTGCTGCCTCTGTCGTGGTGGAACACCTGATGCCTTCCCGAAGCTCTCCACATGCCTGGTCGGGCAGTCCCGTGCCAGGTGACCTCGTCCATCGCAAGAATAGCACCGACCCTCTTCGGGCTATACTGGTGCCCTCCGGTGCCACTGTGGTGTACGACCATGCCCTTGAGTCCGTTTGTCAGAAAGCCACCTGCGTCGAGGTTCTGATTGCCAGCACCCGCTAGCTGCGGCAGACGTCTCAGATCTAACGTGCCTGCTGCCACCACCAACTCCAGAATGTGACAGGAAGCCCTCTGTCACCAGCGCCTGCTCTAGCACCCCGACATATGTGGAAATGCCCAAGGGTACTATGACAATAGGAATCTCTCGGCGGAGACCCTGCTCAAACTTCTGAGCTTGGAGGTTGTTGTCATGGACCATGTCAGGGTAAAAGCGTGAACGATCTGCGAAACTAGCCGTGTACTCAGCCACCGTCATCCGTCCCTGCTGAAACTGCAGGAGCTCCTAAATCCGAACGGAGCATAAGTAGGAGGGAAAAAACTCCTCACGAAACAAAAACTAAAAGTCGTCCCTCGAAAGCGAAGACTCATCAAGAAACTGAGTCACCAGACTCCACCAACGCCGAGATGCTCCACGAAAATGGTTGGCTTCCAAATCCACTCTCTGATCTGTCGGCGTCTGCACAAGCCTGAAAAGGCAAACCACTACCACTAGCCAAACCTCTGCTGCCTGAGGGTCTGGCTCACCACTAAACCTCAGCGGTCTCTACCACTAGAACTCACGGAGCGCGCTCAACCTGCGCTCAAGACCCACCTGCTCTACTAAAGCTATCTGCTGCTCAACAGGTTGGGGTGCTGCTACTGGCCCACCTGGAGAAAGGGGCTCACATGATGGGTCTTGGACCGTGGCCTCGTAGTTCACAGGGTCATCTTCATGAACCAAAGCTGGTATCCTGGCCGGCTATCCTCACGGAGACATCCTGAAAATTATCAAGGTGTGCCGCGGTTAGATGAGCATATATGTATATACCAATAACAACGACGATGGGGAGCTGACTCAAGAAGGACAATCAAAGAATCAATCCTATGTGATGCACAAACCAATTTTCCCTGCAACAAGTGTCTCAGCATGCTGATTCGACAAGCGGGTTATCATGGTCCTGGTGAATGGATACGTCGGCCGCCGCACCATCACTAGACTCCCTGGCCTGAGAGCCGCTCTCAAGACACGTTGACACTATTGCCCTAAATCCCAACCAATTCTTTTTTATTTTAGGGACGTTCGAACAACGTCCCAAGGAACGAACCACCTCTGATACCACTTTGTCATGACCCGACCCTACCCATGCTCGAGCCGTAACTACCCCAAGCCCGCCTCCATAGGCCAGGGGTTGGCGACCAGCGCCGAAGGCACAACAACTCGGGGAGGCCTTTACCTAAGTACCTATACACCCACACACAACACACTCAATGAAACAGTGCAGAGTAAAAGAAAAGACAAGTAAAGAAAAGAGAAACTGCTATATATATACCAAAAATGTGCATCGACCTCTAAACAGTACAAGTAAAGTGCTGAAAAGGAAAAAGGGGAAAAACACGCGCCTAACCAGAAAAGTGCCACAACCCGGTAACAGGTAAACAAAACAAATAGCTGGAAGGGTTCCCCACCTGGAACCCGACTACGACCACCACACACGGTCCAAGCTCCCAAACTCCTATGCTCCATTGAAGTCACGACCAACCTATCTGTTGTCTGCAAGGGCACACCAAGTGCGAGTAAAGCCCAAGTAGGGGTGAGTATAGAAATACTCAGTAGGATACCCCAAAGGGTCGAGGGAGCAACAAAGGTGGTACCGAAGGGTGAGCAGTAGATCGAACAGGGGAGAGTAAAGGAGTACAACCAGGAGTGCAGTAAATAGTACAGTAGAGAGTCCAGTTCAACCCAACAATAGAAAGGAGATAGACTCGTCCAGACACAAGGAGCTGGAAACGGTGAGAAGATGAACTTATCTTCAAGTCTTCACTACCTATAGAAGGGGAGTAGACTTGTCCAACCATGAGAAGCTAGACACGGAAAGCACGTGGCATACCCCGCGCGTCTTTGCCTCTCTTGGAAGGAGAGTAACCAAACCCAAGAAGTGGGTACCAGAACAAGGTATATACAAGTCCATATGCTCAATCAATAATCCCAAACAAGATCGTAAGGGGATCTCCATCCCGTAGCTCAGCCCAAGAAAAGAGTAGCCAACAAGGCTCGAGCCAGGGGCTGCCGACCAGTGCCGAAGGCACAATAACTCGGGGAGGAATTTTCCTAAGTACCTGTACACCCACACGCAGCACACTCAATGAAACAGTGCAGAGTAAAAGAAAAGACAAGTAAAGAAAAGGGAAAATGCTATATATATACCACAAATGTGCATCGAACTCTAAACAATACAAGTAAAGTGCTGAAAAGGAAAAAAGGGGCAAAACATGCGCCCAACCAGAAAAGTTCCACAACCCGGCAACATGTAAACAAAACAAATAGCTGGAAGGGTTCCCCACCTGGAACTTGACTACGACCACTACACACGGTCTAGGCTCCCGAACAACTATGCTCCACTGAAGTCACGACCAACCTGTCCATCGTCTGCAAGGGCACACCAAGTGCGGGCAAAGCCCAAGCAGGGGTGAGTATAAAAATACTCAGTAGGATACCCCGAAGGCTCGAGGGAGCAAAAAAGGAGGTAACGAAGGGTGAGCAGTAGATTGAACAGGGGAGAGTAAAGGAGTACAACCAGGAGTGCAGTAAAGAGTATAGTAGAGAGTCCAGCTCAACCCAACAAGAGAAAGGAAATAGACTCGTCCAGACACAAGGAGCTGGGAACAATGAGAAGATGAACTTCTCGTCGAGTCTTCGCTACCTTTAGCAGGAGAGTAGACTTGTCCAACCACGAGAAACTAGACACAGAAAGCACATGGCATACCCCACACATCTTCACCTCTCCTGGAAGGAGAGTAACCAAACCCAAGAAGTGGGTACTTGAACAAGGTATATAAAATTCCATATGATCAATCAAGAAGCTCAAACAAGATCGTAAGGGGATCTCCATCCCATAGCTCAGCCCAAGAAAAGAGTAGCCAACAGTCCCAGAAGTAAACTCCATCAATGCCCAGCATCCCGCACATCTGCCCCGAACCGCAATCCAATGGGCTCAATCACCACATCTCAACACTATCCGCTTTGGGCGACACTTAATCGCCCGCACGGTTTTAGGTTGCATCACAAGGACGCGTCTCGGTGGGGGAAAGTGCTCCTCGTACTTGAGAGTTTTGGGGGAACGTCAAACAACAACTCGTCACTACCCCGCAGTCGAGAGGTCTGCTCAAAGTCGTCAGGTGACCCCCTGCCCAGCCTCGCTGGAGGGTCCCTGGAAGTCGACGGGTTCCCACTACAGGGAGACCTGGAAAGTCAACGGGTGCCACACTGCCCAGTACCGTAACAGGGTAATCCACTGGAGGGAGACCCGGCTAAAGTCGGCGATGGGACCACTGCCCAGCCCAGCTGGAGGTAACCCGACATCGAGGACCACTGCCCAGCCCAGCTGGAGGTAAGCCCGACATCGGGGACCACTGCCCAGCCCAGCTGGAGGTAAGCCCGGTATCGAGGACCACTGCCCTGCCCTGCTGGAGGTAAGCCCGACATTGGGGACCACTGCCCAGCCCAGCTGGAGGTAAGACCGACATCGGGGGACCACTGCCCAGCCCAGCTGGAGGTAATCCCGGAACTGCTCTGGCCATCCCTGCTGGATGGTACTGCTCGGTGAACACTACTGTACTGGCCATCCCTACTGGATGGTAACCCACTGGCGAGCCCTGCTGAAAACAACCTTAGCCCTACTGGAAACAACCTCAGCCCTACTGGAAACAACCTCAGCCCTGCTGGAAACAACCTCATCCCTACTGGAAATAACCTCAGCCCTGCTGGTAACAACCTCCTGGGTAGATTTTCGGTGCCCGCGTAAAGTGTTGGTCACACCGAATCCACAAGAACTCTATCAGGGGTCATGAAAGAACGGGAGAAACTCCCCAGGCCTAACAAGGTGATCCTGCTCCAATCTGCTGAGTCACTGTCGAAGCGGACTGAGTCAACTCATCCCAGAAAGTGGGGAAAACACCCACACTATACGAACACCCGTAGTCACAAATGGTGCCGCAGTCCGGTAAAATGGCACGGTACTGAAACCCCTCACAGCTGAAGAAAGAGAGGAACCAAACCATCTCTGCCGGCCAAACCATCAAGAACAAAACCAGGGGAGACCACTCAACTCTGCTGGTTAAACAAACGAGCACAAAGCCATGGGAAAACTCCACCCTACTGGTCAAACAAACGAGCACAGAGGGACCCTCTACATCATGAGAGGTCAAAGTACATAAATTAGAACACGTCATGCACATGGGGACCACATGACGTGTGGCCCCAAGTCAACCCCGAACAAGTGTACAAGCATTCTCAGGTACCAACATCCACATGTACCTCCCAGCGCTCCTGTATACTCCTAGAGTATACCCCGTCTCCAGCCCAAAGGCTAACGTGCACACGAAACCCAACGTCAACGCGAAGGCGTAACGTAACAAATCCAACTTTCCACCTTAATGGATCAGGCACGACCATCCACATCTCCTCAAGAATTCACTTCACTCTCCCAAGAGTGAACGCGATCACACGCCAAGGGTTCTCTGCAAACAACGTAGGAAGAACCACCACCGGGGAACCTTCACATTCCACATTTAATAAGATCGCACAAGAGGCCCCACATAGCCAAACAGATCGTACCGTTGTAATACTCATGAAAAAACGCGTGATTTAGACTACTTATTCGCCTCAAACGGATATCCGACGGAAAAGTCAGCAACACCGCCTCATGCCCGAACGACGTCCCGTGATCCCGAGCCTCGGCCCTGAAAACAGTCGGGCGCATCGCACCATTGCGATCCCCTCAGGAAAACACGTCAAAAGGACTGCTCGCTTGAGTGAAACGGATATCCGGATAAAAAGATGCATTCCGGCGCACCGCACACGAGCGGTGCTACGTGGGACGCGCATCCCAGTCCCGAAACTCAACGGACGAATCGCACCATTGCGATCCTCTCGAAAACGTACACAAGATTGACTATTCACTTGTCCAAAACGGTCGCCTGGTGATAGAGATGGAAAATCATCGTCAGCGCCCAAACGACCCTCATGGGGCCTGCACCATCATGTGGAATTAAAGTGGGAAGACTGCGCCAACGCAATTCTCTCGGAAAAACACCCAAAAACGACTGCTCGCACGCCCCAAATGGACGTCCGATGAAAAAGTTACAAAACGCTGCACGCAGCTCGAAAGACGGGTCATGGGGCCCACACCTCAACTTTGACCTCAATGCCTGAAACCACCCTGGAAAGCTTCACCCCAGTGCCAGGGTTCCAACGCCACTGACGGCGCTCAAAATGGACGTTGGACGCGTCCGCGCCGTCCAAAACAAGACCCCCCCGAAGAAAACGTCAAACCACTGAAAAATGCGTCGTGCCTCCGAGGCCCCTCGTTTTGGGAATTAAAAATTCCCAAAACCATCTCAAAATATTCTCTTCGTCCCAAGGAACGCGTCGCCGCTGACGGCGCGCGAATCCGACACTCGTGCTAACTTTTACAGCCGTTAATTTTTTTTTAAAAAAACGAACTCTAGTGGGCCAGGCCGGTTTGGCCAACCCACTTTCTTGAACCGGCCCGCGGTCGCGGGCCGGTCATTCCATGCTCGGACTGGAAGCAAGCCGGTCCGTCTTGCCTTTTTCTACAAAGACCCGCCGAGGGTGGGTCTTGCCAGCCGCGGGGTCCCGAGGACCCCGCCTGTCGTCGCCGCGTCAACCCGGCCAGGAGGGCCGGCGCCTCGTCGTCCGCGTGCCACGCTTCGCCGGCACCCACTGGACACCCCCCCGGCCTCCGCACCTGCCCCCTCCGTGCACCCCCGTGGGTGCTCCCCTTTTGCCCGCTCCCACTGGCCAACACCCGACCGAACCGCCTCGACCGAGCTGCGCCACCGCCTCCGCCGAGCCGGCCCGCCAGAAACCCCCTTCGACACCCGATCTTCGACGATCGATTGCGGTTCACTTGTAACTTGGATTTTGAATCCGTAAAATGCGACGGAAAGATCAAAATAAGAACTAATAGGTTATGGGATTTTATTTAAATTTATTCAGCATTTATTCAATCAAAACGTTGGTCGAAAGGGTGCAGGAAAACAAAAACAAACAAGATCCTATCTCGTGGGGCTTCGCCTGAAGCTTCGTGACGATCCGTCGGCCACCACGCCTTGGAGAGGATGAAGATGAGAGGATGAGCTTGAGTTGCCTTGGTTTGTTCCTTCCTCTAGGGAATTGGGCAAGGGGGGTGGAGTGGGGGTGGTTTAGGTTAAAAAAGAAAATTAATTAAAAGTTTTTAATTAATTTAACCTCCCAAATTAACCTGCATCCAAAACCTCTGGCACGAACAAGATTAATCCTCCACTAGGGTAAATACCACCTCCTAAGCACAATGGAGGTCTCAGAATTTGATTCTGAGATTTCATTAGAAAGTTATTAAACTTAGCGCCCGAGGCCGCCAAATTACGAAAACACCCCTGGGGCCATTTTTTTCACAGACGGGCCGTGCCCACAAAAATTACACCCCTCCTAGGGTAAACGACACACTACGAACTCAACATTTCCCTTGGTTTCCCAATCCGATCCACTGTTTAATAGATCCTTTCGTTTCAACATTAAACAAATAAATAAATTAATTAATTTTGTCGTTTAACGTTCCGGGAGCGGGCGAGGGGTCCAAACATCCCGCGACGACATGTTTTATGTCATTCCTAGGGTAAAAACCCCATTACAGACCCATCTATACACTCAGATCTCTGATCTGAAACACCATTTAGGAGTTTCCCATTTATTTGGCATTTCCAGTGTGAACGCACTGAAAATTTAATTTCAGCCACTCCGGGGCTCAGAATCACACGCTGTCTGAAAGCGCTGCTCTGGAATAACATCAAGAATATTCCAAATTATTTCGCAGAAAAAACCAGGTTATTACACTATGCTTATGTATTTTCCATTTATAGCACACCTTTATGGTTTCCATAATGATTAAACGTGATAATTTCATTTGAGGAAGTGCAGACTACCACCCTCTCAAAGTGATATGACTCGTTCATACCATACATGGAACAGATAAAGGATGGTGTTAATGAAGTTATGTAATTTATATAAAATATGATATTATACTGGAATTATAATATAACTATGTATCATTTGGTTTTCATTCCTTTAAAAATGAAAAAAAGAAATGAAAGTAGCGTTCATGCATACGTATGACTTACCATCACCATGAATGGTGCATTTTATTTATTATGTAAAAATGTTATGGACTATTATAAATACATAAATACTGGATATATATGATTTATATAATATCTATATCATGAATATCATTATGGATATAATAGAGTTTTGACATGGATAAATTGTAATTATAACAAGTTCATTTTTAACTCAAATTCCAAACATCGACAAAATGTCTGATATGAACTCAAATAATTAACTAACTATTATTTTAAGGTAATAAGTTATATAAAAGGAATAATAAACTTGAAAATTTTTCTTAATCAAGTATAAATTAACTTATGTTTATTATTCCGGAATAACAAGGAACATACGAGACAAGTTGGACTCGAGGTAAAGAGTTTTCTTATCTCACTTTTAATTTTGTGATATTTATATTGTTCCCAAATTATTTATTGCATGTGGTGTATTTTATGCTAACTTTTGATATATATTATCATGATTCTCTTTATATTCATGGAAATATGTGATTCATTTGGTCCTTATTAATTTTTATTCATACAACTCGATTGATTACAACGTGGTAAGGGGTTTTTATATCACTTCTTATTCCCATGAGATTCATGCTATATTGACACTATTTCCTTTTTTGTGGTGTATGTACTGCCCATAATTGTATTATTTGTGTAATATAATTTAATTTATGGGTATTTACATCTTGATTTTATGATCCTTCTTTCATGGGGTGTAGGTTTTGTAAGTTACCACAAATTGGTAAGGGAACCTTTCACCCTCCTCTTTTTAAAAGACTTCTTTTTGTTATGTATTTTAATTTACATATTCTTATGTTGGGATATGTTATTATATATCCTTATTTATGTAAATTTTATGTCTATGTGATGAGATACCCTTTTTTCTCACATCAACTCATTTTCTGAATTTTAAAGTGACGCTGTTAGGCTGTTGAATTTCCGTAAGGGAACTTCTTAACCCAATTTCAATTCTTTGGGTTAAAATTATACTTCTTGATTATGTTGTTCTATAAATATGTGTGAATGAACTTTGATTGTTTTATACCTAATATCTAATTATATTGGGTGTATTTATATTTGTCACACATAATTATGACATTGATTTATCCTTAAATCTAAGGATACGATCTTTGTAAGGGACTTCGTCTCAATATCCTTTCATTGAGGAATATTTTGTTTTATACACGAATTTATTTTATACGATGTATAAACACCTTATAATTTTCATTTCATTCAAAGGGAATCTTTTTATATGAGTAATTTTACTAAACTATAAAAAAAGAACGTTTCTTTTAAACATAAGCGGTGAAAACGACGTTTCCGCTGCCACAAGTATTATTTGATCTTTGGCTTCCTTAACAAGCCATAATGTTTTTAAAAGGGAAAAAATAACATATACTCTTTTACATATTTTGGCATTGGAAATGGTTTTTATAATGGATTTGTTATGTCAATATATTTAAATGATATATTGTGATTGAAATGTGGAAATGTTATCTTTCCTTTACATTTATTTTATGTGTTATGAATATGTTATGGTTATTGGGAATGGGTACGTATACGGGTGGTTCCGTGATAAACCTAGGGTGGGTGAGCCCGAGATAGCTCTCCAATGCATTGGGTAACGTTACAGAGGTAAACATTAATGTTTCTCCTAAGATATTTAGGAAATATACTGTGATGGGTATTCCAAATGTAACTTCCTATGTAGCTGTGATAAATACAATGTAAGTATGATATGGATGCCACAAGTTACCTTTATGAATTATGATTTCTACGAGTTATTCATAAATGTTATGATTTTATAAGGTTTGTTATGATTGAAAAGTATGGTTTCATTGATTTGTATTTATTGATGGTATAATGATTTCTTTCCTTATTTTATAACCCTTACTGAGATTTTTATGATCATCCCAAGTTTTGAAATGATTCTCATAGGACTTGAAGATGAATAGGGTCAAGTATGGGATCAAGGGAATTCCATGCTATCTAAAACAAGGTACTATACATGTTTTTTTAAGAGTTTTTATTTTTTTTTAAAGAAAATGGAAACTGAGTAGAAGTGTCTAATTTGTAATTTTCAAGATGTAATGTAATATTTATGGAATAATTCTCTAAAACTCTAAATCTGAAAAGATCCTCAATATGAATTATTAACTTAATTCAATATTATGTAATGTTTGAGGCCGGGTCCTTATTGTTGGTATCATAGGTCAGTTTAGACAACTTTAGGGATTATGAGTTTTCGTTAAACACACGGTTAGTCCCTATGTCTATTATTTCAGTTAAATACTTATTTTATAACTTTTTTAGATCAAGGAAAGTTGGTCACAGATGGAAGGATGAGGATCTCAAACAACATTCCTATCTCATTCTAATGAAATTCTTGAAATAATTATTATAAAGTCATGTTTGTATGATTGTGAAACTTTTTCTAACATTCAACTCACTTGAAAGTAATTTTTTGAGATATCAAACACCTCTACTGTACCTCGATATCATCATGGATCATGGGTTGTATTTAATCAAATCCTATTTTCACAATATTCTCATATTTTCAAGAAAGGTAAATATTATCAAAGAATTTTCAAATATTTTACCTTATCACAAGATTTTGAAGCATATTATGATTTTGAAAAAGGTGCTGAAGAAAGAGACCCTTGCACAACCTATTTATATTTTATTTTATAATATAGTCTCTCAACACATATTTATGGTATTTTAAAAGGGCCATTGATTGAAATTTTCAACTAAAACTTGGTCTGATTGTTTTATAAAAATAATATTTTATCAGATGTTTTGAAATTAAATGTCATACATGATTATTTTCTAAAACTGTTTTTCTGCGAACACCCATATGACCCAAGTTGTAAAAGGTGTATTTGGATGAATCGAGAAAATTATTTTTAAGGATCTATAAATCATTGTTTCAATGCATGTACCTTCTACCTACGGGAATAAGATGATGATGAAACCATATGGACACCCTGATCAAGGTATTATGTTCTTTCTATTGGGAATAGTTTTATTTTATCATATGGAGGTGAAATAAAAAAAGGACAATATATATGGCTTCATGAATTAAGATATCGAGGTCTTAATGTATTGGTATGAAAATTAAAGGTATAAGAAAACCTTTGAGGGTAAAACATTTTAGGGTTATTTTTGAGTTTTATAAAAAGGACAACCCATAAGATGGGTGACAACCCGTCGCGTCCAGCAAGGATGCAGGAATCGAACCCACAACCGAAGGGAAACAAGGGTGCATCGCCTACCACTATACTACGTGAAGTCCTTAGTTAATATGACTTAATATTTTTAGTTAAATGATTTTATGGATCAAGAATAAGTTTATTTTTGGAACTTATGTTTTATCAAATGGATATCCATAATATAGGAAAATGATTTGGTGATTAAGTGATAAAGGTTATTTTAGAAGATATTTGCTCTTTTGGAACATTATATGCTTAAGGGAAATAGAATAATATGGGATCTAATTTGTGGAGTAATGGTTGAAATTTTATTTTGAAAGAATCTATGTTTTTATTGTGTACATATGGCGATTTGGGTTATTTATGGAAATGATTAACCTATCATAGAGAATATGTGATTAGGTTAATTACACTTCAGTATGAGACTTTAATAGTAGTCGATGTTATTTGGAGATAAATGTTAAGATTTATCATGGAAGACTATGTGATCAAATCCTTCTGAATTTTGGGTTTCAAACTTAGTTTGGATGATTTTGAATAATTTTAAGAACAATTGTGTATAGAATGGTATTTTTTGAACTTTGGGTACTTTTTTGTTGAATTTTGGAGATTAAGAGTAGTATTTCTTTTTATAAATTATTATCCTTTTTGGGGATTATCTGATCTTGTAATAACCATTTTAGTTTTGGTTAAAGAAAAGGGAAATATATAGTTCATCTGTTGTGGATTATGTGATTCTATAAAAGTTGATTCTAGTGCTTCAGGTGTGACCAAGTCATCTTGAATACCTATTGTTTGGAGAGAAGATTAGTTTTTGGTAGAAACTTATTAAAGGATTAGACTCCACTTGAAAAGTAAGTATATTTCCCTATGTTCTTATTCTAAGTAGTAAAACAATTCCTCAAATTTATGAAAATGAACCAAAAATAAAAATGTTGTCCATTTACGTTTCATATTGTGGAATCAAATACCGTTTAACCTATCACAAGTTTTTGGTTTTCTGGTGGTTAAATTTAACCTGATCATGTTTTCTATCACTCTCCATCAGAACTTCATGGTCACTTTCTCTTCCATATCCATGTTTTCATACATGTAATCCTAGTATGGGTTGTCTCGTGTGACCTTTGTACTTATCTTTATTTCTTTTAAAGTGATAGTTTTATTGAATATTTTCCGATGTGAGGCGTTTAATGAAGTTTTTGAGACCATTTTTAAAATTGCGAGGACGCAATTCCCAAAAAGGAGAAAGATGTAACATCCTAGGTAAATAAAGAATAATACATTTTCATATTTATTAATATTTTTGAATTAAATATTAATTTCACTTTAAAGGGGGTTCCATGTTTGATGGCTTACCCAATACACAACATTGGGTTTCTCCAAAAATCTCATGTTGCACACAATGCTAAGTCATACTGATAAAAATAATAATATAATATTATTTTAAATGGTAGTTAACGCCAAGTTATTGTATTAGCATGAATGAATAGAACTAACTAAAATATGATTATACATGTTTTTTAAATGTTTTTACATTCATCCAATAAAAGTTAGTGGTTTAAATTGTGAATGAATCCAATTTTAAGAACAAATAATCTAATATTCTTTAAAAGGTTGATTTAACACCTTTTGATGGCGAACCCTTTTTAAATCTAGTTTTTGTCACTTTTATATGTTCTATTTGGAAAATTAATACTCTTCTTTAGAATTGTGACATCAAAATTTACTTTGGATGAAATTTTGGTATTTTTCTGATAATGTTCATTTTTTAATGAATAGTGAAAAATACTATATTTTAATTCAAAACTCCCTTTTAATATAATTTATTTATATGATTAGATTATCTTTTTAATTGGTTTTAAAGTGTAATTAGATTATATTTTTACCATTTAATCCAATTTTAGTCATTTGAAGTAATTTTACTTTGAAATTGGACATAAACAGGTGTCAATCTTTTGATAGTTATTATTTCTTAAAAACACACTTTTTGTTTTGACAGTGGGAATTAATTATAAATTAATTTCTGCCACTTTTGTGTTTTGAATTTGGAAAAATGGATTCAATATTTGGAATCGGTAGGTTCAAATTGTGTAAATAGATAACTTTTATTTTTATACATTTTAAATAGTTACTTCAGTAAATATTTTATTTACCATGGTTAAAAGGGTAAATCTAGTAAATAAGGGTAACAATTAATATTATAATAATTTAAAATTACCCTAAAATGTGTTCTAATACTATTTTTTGATACATTTACGAGCACCTTTGGTCAATTTTGGGACCCCATGGAGCCACTTCAGAGTGATAATGACACTTTATTTTAATTAACTGAAAGTAAAGACAAAAATGAAATAAACAAATATCTTATAGTAAATCAATTTTTACATGGGTTAATATAAGTTATCTATTTAACTATAAATATTAATTTGAAATCTAAAAATATTTACTACATCATGGTATTTTTTTATGATTTTTAGACATCAAATAAATAAAATTGTTTATGACACAATAATGATGCAGTGTTTACCTCATTAATGAATGATTTAAATAAATAAGATTATAAAGATTAAAAAAATATCTAAAACCTATACAATTATTATTTCATGATTTTATTTCGAACACTAGTCACCTTATATTCGAATTTAATGAATTTTGGATCTTTAGAAACTGAAAATCATTATATAATAAAATAATATTTACAATCTTTCCAAAAGAGCCCCTCCTCCCCCTTATAAAAATCCCTAACATCTAACCCATTCCTCACACTTCTCAAGCCCCATGGATCATCAAAACTCTACCAAAATAATCTCTCAAGATACCTCTATTCCACATAGAAGCCTTACCTTAGGCATAAGGCACTTCAAGTAAACCTTTTGGTTCAAACCAAAGGGAGTTACCCGATTTAAAGGTAATGTCTCCTCTTAAGTTCTTCTATTTTACTTATCCAACCCCCTAAAATCTTTTTATTCCTTTATTTTATAACAAAAAATTATCCTAAATATAATATGTTGTTTTTATGAGAAGGATTCAAACTACACTTACACACACCTCCATCTAATGGGTAAATAACATACTGTTTCTGTGGACGGTGAACTACTACCTCACGGAACGATGATTGTTCAAATATTTCCAAATGCCTCTCATGGTGGCCATTATGATGGAACTAAATTTATATATGATATATATTATGTTTATTTTTTCTATATGATTTTGTATTTTCCATTTATATCACACCTTTATGGTTTCCATAATGAGTAAACATGCTAATTTCATTTGAAGAAGTGCGGACTACTTCCCCCTGAAAGTGATATGACTCGTTCATACCATACATGGAATGTATAAAGGATGGTGTTAAAAAACTTATGTAACATATATAAAATATGATATTATAATGGAATTATAATATACCTAAGTATCATTTGGTTTTAATTCCTTTAAAATGAAAAAAAGAAATGAAAGTAGCGTTCATGCGTATGTACAACTTATTGTCTTCATGAACGGTGTATTTAATTTATTATGTCTAAATGTTATGGAATATTATAAATAAATATATAATGGATATATATGATATATATGATATCTAAATCATGAATATAATTTTGTAGATAAAGGACTTTTGACCACATGGATAAATTCTAATTATAACAAGTTCATTTTTAACTCAAATTACGAACTTTGACAAAATGTCTGATATGAACTCAAATAATTAAATAATTGTTATTTCAAGGTAATAAGTGATATAAAATGAATAATAAACTTTAAAACGTTTCTTAATAAAGTATAAATTAAATTAAGTTTATTATTCAGTAAGAACAAGGAACATACGATCCAAGTTGGACTCGAGGTAAGGAGTTTTCTTATCTCACTTTTAATTCCGTGATATTTCTATTGTTCGCCACTTATTTATTACATGTAGTGTATTTTTTGATTACTTTTGATATATATTATAATTATTCTATTTATATTCATGGTAATATTTGATTCATTTGGTCGTTATTAATTTTTGTTCATACGACTCGATTGATTACAATGTGGTAAGGGGTTTTCATCTCACTTCTTATTCCTGTGAGATTCAGCTATATTGCCACTATTTCCTTTTGTGTGGTGTATGTACTGCCCATGACTGTATTATTTGTTTAATATAATTTAATTTATGAATATTTACATCTTCATTGTATGATCCTTCTTTCATGGGGGGCATGTTTCGTAAGTTACCACAAATCGGTAAGGGAACCTTTCACCCTCCTCTTTTTTAAAAACTTCTTTTTGTTATGTATTTTAATTTACATATTCTTATGTTGGGATATGTTCTTCTATATCCTTATTTCTTTAGATTTTATGTATATTTGATGAGATACCCTTTTTTATCTCATCAAATAATTTTCTGAATTTTAAAGTGATGCCGTTAGGTTGTCGAATTTCTGTTAGGGAATTTCTTAACCCAATTTTAATTATTTGGGTTAAACTTATACTTCTTGATTATGTCATGCTATAAATATGTGTGAATTACCTATGATTTTTTTATACCTAATATACACTTATATTGAGTGTATTTATATTTGTCACACATAATTATGTCATTGATTTATCCATAAATCTAAGGATACGATCTTTGTAAGGGACTTCGTATCAATCTTCTTTCATTGAGTAATATTTTGTTTTATACATGAATTTCTTTTATACAGTGTATAAGCATTTTTGACTTTTAATTTCATTTAAAGGGAATCTTTTTCTATGAGGCTTTTTACTAAACATCAAAAAAAGAATTTTTCTTTTTAATGTAGGCGGTGACAATGACCTTTCCGCCACCGTGAGTATTATTTGATCTTTTGATTCCTTAACAAGCTATAATGTTTTTAAAAGAAAAATAAATACCATATACTCTTTTACATATTTGGGTATTGGAAATGGTTTTGATAATGGATTTTTTATGTCAATATATTTAAATGATATATTGTGATTGAAATATGGAAATGTTATCTTTCCTTTATGTTTGTTTTATGTGTTATGAATATGTTATGGTTCTTGGGCATGGTTTACGTATATGAGTGGTTCTATGATAAACCTAGGGTGGGTGAGCCCAATATTTCTCTCCAATGCATTGGGTAATGTGATGGAGGTAAACATTAATGTTTCTCCTAATAGATTTAGGGAATATACTATGATGAGTATTCCAAACATAACTTCCTATGTATCTACGATAGCTACAATGTAAGTATGATATGGATGACACAATTTAACTTTATGATTTATTATTTCTATGAGTTATTCATAAATGTTATGATTTTATATGGTTTGTTATTATTGAAAAGTATGGTTTCATTGATTTGTATTTACTGATGGTTTAATGATTTCTTACCTTATTTTATAACCCTTACTAAGATTTTTATGCTCATCCCAAGTTTTGAAATGTTTTTAACAAGAATTAAAGATGAATAAGGTCAAGGATGAGATCAAAGAAAAGTCATTCTGTCTAAAACATGGAACTAGACATGTTTTTTAAGAGTTTTTATTTGTTTTTTAAAAATGGAAACTGAGTAGAAGTGTCTACATTGGAATTTTCAAGATGTAATGTAATAGTTTTGGCTTAATTATATAGAACTCTAAACCTAAAAGGATACTCAATGTGAGTTATTAACTTAATTCAAGATTATGTAATGTTTAAGGCTGGGTCCTTATAGTTTAAGGATATGACTAATTATAGAAAAATATCCTAGAATATTGGTGAAGTATATAGTAAGTGCTTTATAAGAAAATCACTATCTAGATAGTACAAGTAGAAACGGTTCTAGGACATATGTACCTAGGGGTAATTACTCTATAATAGGTGCATCGGTCTTGACTTGATAATTAATCAGTACATGAAAATGGTACTTAATACACACATGGTTTGACACTCCTGGGAGAAATGATTTTGAAATTCACAAATTCTTTACAAACCATCATGATGGATTTGAATAATGACCACGAATGACCTAGTTTAAGCCTAAGGTTTCATAAATTAAAAATAAGGTGTCATGATTTAGACATCCTATAAATGATTGTTCACTCTAATCAATGATGGTCGATTGTCATGCAAAACATTTTTTGTTTTACTATGGGATTGAAGATAGAAAAATGATGTTGGGGTGGTGATTAGTGTGATCAAATATTGAAGTATCTTATTTGATCTTAGTTATATAAATTCCAATATATGATTAAAATTATCTAATAATTTTAATCCCTATTATCAATGACTAGATATTAAATTGGTTGTGAAAAACCCTATTGGTATGATTATCACATCACAAGTATATAATTCCTCTATGGTTGAAGTTTGTGGGAATGTGATTCCTGTAAGTCTTGTAATTATTTCTCTGGTTAAATTTAAAGTTAAATTTGTCATGGATTAGATTTATCTATGTAAATCCCAAATTAATTTATAAGGAAGGTAAGTCACATTTTATAATCCAAACCAACCTATGATATTCTATCATTGTGATGATAAATATGAACTTATGATGGAAATTACATCCATTGTATGGGTTTTTATTCCTATTAAATAAGGGAATTTATCTCATATGGTTTGGGAGAAACTCCACATTGATGATACGCCTGTTGTGTGGGAGTTTTTTAATGTATTTCTGAAAGATTTCCCCCATCTTCTTTCAAATTGTGTGGTTGAGTTCTCAATAGAACTCATACTTGGTACCACACATATTTCAAGGAATCAATATAGAATGGAATTGATTGAGTTGCAATAATTAAAGAATAAACTTCAGGACAATATTTATAAGGGATTTATTCATCCAAGTGTGACACCTTGGGGTACCACTATTCTCTTTATCAAGAAGAAATATGGATCAATGTGACTCTGTATTGATTATTGGGATATGAACAAGATAAAAATCAAGAACAAGTATCCACTACCTTGTATTAATGACTTTTTTTATCAACTATGTGGAGCTCAATACTTTTACAAGATTGACCTTCATTCTGGATATCATCAATTGATGGTTAAGAAGGAGTATATACACAAGTCAATATTACATAAAAGTTATGGACTCTATAAATATATAGTAATTCCATTTGGTCTTACTAGTTCCCCCACTATATTCATGGATTTAATGAATATAGTCTTTAAATATTACCTTTATCAATTTATGGTAGTATTTATAGATGATATTATTATCTATTTAAAGACAAAGGAATAGCATTAATATTACTTTATAATTGTGCTAAAGACCCTATAAAAGGAGAAACCATAAGAAAAATTTACAAAGCGTGAATTTTGGCTATGAAATTTTTTATTTTTAGGCAATATAATCTCATGTGAGGGTATATCTATGGATCCATCAAAGAAGGAGGCTATTAAAAGTTTTCATAGACTGACCATTGTGACTAAGATCCAAATTTTTCTTGGTTTGGATGGATATTATCAATGGTTTTTAGAGAATTTCTCAAGACTATCCAGTCC
Organism: Viscum album; assembly: GCA_963277665.1. Classification (NCBI taxonomy): domain Eukaryota; kingdom Viridiplantae; phylum Streptophyta; class Magnoliopsida; order Santalales; family Viscaceae; genus Viscum; species Viscum album. The sequence continues at coordinate 1,505,418,829 of OY728151.1, read as the reverse complement.
ACTCACCAAGTTAACTTGAAAGGGAGCTAAGTTACTTTGGATGAAAGAATGGGAGAAAAATTTCAAGAACTGAAGAAAATATTATTCAATGTACCTATACATACATTACCCTATAATGGATAAGGGTTTTTAATATATAGTGATGCATCCAAGGAGGTATTGAGATGCATTATCATGATTAATGACATGGTTATAGATTATGTCTCATAATAATTTAAGATTCATGAGAAAATTTCCCAACTCATGATTTGGATTTAGCTGTGGTAATTTTTGAATTAAAGATATAAATTCATTATATTTATGTAGAAATGTGTTATATATATACTGATCACAAAATTTTAATGTATATATTCACACAGAAGGGTTTGAACATGTGCCAGAGACTATGGTCGAAGATAATTAAGGATTATGATTTCTCAATACACTACCACCCTAGGAAACCGAACAAGGTGGATAATTCTTTGAGTAAAAATGATTATGCTAGCTTATCCATGATGAGGATTAAAAATATCTAATATTTATGGATTTTCAAAGGATGAACCTAGAAATCCTGAAGTAAGGGGATAAATCTTATCTATTTCAATTAAGTATTTAACCATATATACAAGTGAATATTAAAGAGCTGCAGAAGGAATATATAGAGATAAAAAATAAAGTGAGAAATGTTCTTGATTTTAACCTTGATTATGATAGAGTAACAAGGTTCAGGGACCATGTTTGTGTTCTATACATACCATATTTGAAGAAAGATCGGTTAGAGTAAGATCATTGTTCTTCATTATTTATTCATACTGGAATTAAGATGATGTATAGAGATTTTAAAGAGTATTTATGGTGGGATGGAATAAAAAGAGATGTTATAGAGTTTGTATATCAGTTCTTGGTATGTCAGCAAGTTAAGTCTCAGAGACAAAATACTAAGGAGATGTTACAACCATTACACATACCATAATTTAAATGGGAAAACATCACCATGGATTTAGTCTTTGGACTCCCCAAAAAATATAACCAGAATAATGATATATGGGTAATAGTTGATCAGCTTACAAAATCAGCACACTTAATTTCTATCAGTGAATATTTCAGTTTGGATTATATTTACAGGATATAAATTATGGAAGTGGTAAGGTTTCATGGAGTACCAAATTCCATTGTATCTGATTGGGATCCAATGTTTATGTTAAAGTTTTGGTGAAGTCTTTAATAAGATGTGGATACAGAGCTAAGTTTCAATACTATGTATCATCCTAAGACAAATGGTCATACTAAGAGAAAAATTCAAATGATATAGGATATGTTGATATCTTTTTTTATAGATTTCAAAGGTGGTTGGGATCAACACCTTCCTCTAGGTGAGTTTTTTTATAACAATATCTTTTACTTGAGCATTCCGATGGTTCCTTATGAATCCCTCTATGAAAATAAGTGTATAACTCCAATGTGTTGATATGAAGTTTGAGAAATAATGCTATTGGGACCTAAGATATATGAAGAAATGGAAGATAATATTAGATATATTCAATAACACGTAAGGGAATCACAAATTGGATAGAAAAGTTATGCTGATAATCATCAATGTGATATAGAAATTAAAGTTGGTGATAAGGTGTTTATCAGAATTTATATATAGAATATAGTAATGAGATTTAGAATTAAGGGAAAATAAATCCCTAGGTATGTATTTCCCTTTTAAATTCTTGATTTTATTGGTTTGTTAGCTTATCTATTGTTGCTTCCATCGAATCTCTCTTAAGTCCACAATGTACTCCATGTATCTCTCTTGAGGAAGTATATACCCAATCAATCACTTATACTAAACTCAGAGGTAGTACCTATAGAGCATGATATTTCTTATGAAGAACAAATAGTGGATATTCTATATTGTATAGAGAAATTTCTACAAAATAATATCACTCACCTAATCAATGTTTTGTGGTAAAACCACCAGGTTGAGGAAGCTATGTGGGAACCAGAAGATGTAATGATGTGGAAGTATCCTCATTTTTTATATCACAGTGATGAATTTGGAGGGAGAAATTCATTTTTAAGTGCGGTATAATGTAACATCCCATTTTTTTTATAAAATATATTTTTTTAATAAATTTAATTTGTTCAATTACTTGCATTACACACAACACTGAGTTTTAACGAAGCATGAAATACTATTAATATTATTATTTAAACATGATCATTTTAACCTAGATGTTAAACATAGTAGAATGAATTTTAATAACCAAATTTTAAAATTAATTATATATCTTTTAGATAAATAAAATATATTTATAAATATGAACTTAATTTTTGGTAAAGTCTTTAAATTCATTGAAAACACTTTTTTCTCAAAAAATGATCATTTTTACTTTTTGTGAACAAATAATAAATTTTTTTCCACTTTAAGAAAATTTATTTGAGAAAATAAAATTAATTTTTAGAATCAACATGTCAAAATCATATTAGGTTTCATTTTTTGTATTTTTCTAAAAAGATTAATTTTTCGATGAATAGTGAAAATAATGTTTTTTTATTAAAAACTGCCTTTTCATTTAAAGAATTTTTAAGGTTACATTTTTTTAAAATGGGTTTGAAAGTAAAATTAGTAAAATTATATTATACTTTATCCAATTTAGTTCATTAAAAACAATTTCATATTGAATTTTTATATTAAAACATTATATACTTATGAAAAGTTTCTCTTTGGAAACCCACAGTTTCATCACATCTACAGGTTTAATTTTAAATTAAAATTTTCCACTTTTTTGAGTTGAATTTTAAAAAATTTATACCATATTTATAATCATAATAATTAATATTATATAATTATTTCAACTTAATTTTTTACCATAATTAATAGTGAAAATAGTAAAAATTAATTACCATAGTTAAGGTAAAAATGTGTTTATCGGGGGGGGGGGTAAATCTATAAATATAAGGTTATGTTTTCCAATTAAAATAGTAAAAATATTATCTTATGGAAATATTTTAACCTTATATATCCCAAATTTGGATATAAGGTTATTTATAAGCTTTTCCTGGGGAATGCATTTATCATTTTGGATTCTTTTGGGAAATTTCCAAGTGATTTATAAGTAGGTCCCCTTTCCCCACTAATAAAAGGAAACCAACTCCCTTCAATATTTACAACTATAAAAAAATATAGTTCATAAAAAACCTACCAAAATCCATCCCCAACATACTTATACACATTCTAGAGGTTTTGTTCCTCCCAAAACACCAACACTAGGGTCTTAATAAGAGATCCAAAGGAGGTTCTTCTAAGCGAAGGTAATTGTCTTCACTAAGCTTCCTAATTTTCATTATTCCTTTTAAAAATTAAATTATTTCTTAAAAATTATAGTATAATGACACAATTATATACCATATACTGATATTTTATTATGTTAATGGCATAAACTACACCCATCTTCTGTTCTATTAAATGGGAAATGAAACCATCGATCGTGCATATAATGGACCACCACTTCACGAACTGATGTAGTTCATTTTCCATCACCATCATTAAGGGATGGATATAAATATATATTTAACATATGTATATGATATTTATGAAATTATTATACTTATGTAATTATGATATCACATATACCTTCTTACTTTCAATTTCAGGTGGGATACGATAACGTCGCTCATGTGTACGGCGGACTACCGCCTTACAAAGTGATGTGATTTGTTTTCAATTACTATTTACATGGAAGGTAGTAAGGATAAATTTAATAAATATATGTAATATATATAAAATAATAATGATTCTATAATGGTGATATATTATTTAAGTTCCTTTTCTTCCATCCATCGAGAAAATAAAAAACAACATTCATGTGTATATACAACCTACCATCTCCATAAACAATGTGACTCATTTTATATATCTAAATTTAATGGATTACTATAAATAAATATATAATTAATATATATGATATTTATATCATAGTTAACAATATGGATATAATGGAACCATGGTCAAAGTAAAAGGACCAAAAATACCATATCAAAACATACATGAAAAACAAAGCAGTTATTACCTGAAACACGATTTTAACAAGGAATTATTAATAAAAGGGTAATAAAAGGTCATAAGTAAACATATATATGTATTATTTTTAATAGATTTATAATAAAACTATAATTATTATACAGGAGATTCGAACGTTTATGAAGGAAATCAAGACTCAAGGTAAGATATTTTTGTCTCAATTTTTTTTTGGGACATAAGTTATGTTATGAACCTACATTATTTTATAAGGTGTAAATAATTCCTAATTTAAATTTTTTATAATGAATATCCTTATTTTAATGATATTTAAAATTTTCATTCTATGTTATTCTTTCATGGGGCTTACGATTCAAATATTACCAAAGTGGTAAATATTTGATGTTACAATCTCATCATTTATCAGGATTGTTTATGAACATTATTCCAATGATGAAATATTATGATCTATATCTCAAGGAAATCATGTATATTATTATCCTTTGGTTATTAAATATATTTTCAAGTAATATTACCATTCACCTCTCTCTGGTACTTAAAATTATTCTTAGTTTTTTACGAAAAATAAAATTTATTTATCTATTAGATATGAAATCCAATTTCTTCCATGTCCATGTTTTTTGAAAATGTTTTAAATAAAGTTTTTAATATTATATCAATGTTTTATATTGTCATTTTTACCCTTATTTGACTTCTTTTCACTTTCCAAATGATACACTTTTGACCTTTTTATCAAAAATGTGAAATGAATCTTTGTTTTTAAATTTTACAACATGAGAGGAATTTCCCACCACCATGACCATTATTTTTTTTGAAAATTCATTTATAAGTTTAAAATGTTATTTTCAAAGAAAATTATTTCTAAAATATTTTATGAATTTCTTGTTTTAAAATGTTCATTTTCAAATAAAGGTTATTTTCCTCAAGAAATGTTCAAAGTGATCTTTCAAAATATTTTCAATCTAAGATAAAATCCTTTGATGGTACTTATGATTTACTAGTGATATGATCCAATTATACTATCCTTATTCTTCCTCTAAGTGGTTTATGATTACAATGAAAATATTTCCATGAAACCCCTTTCTTTTTCATGGATTATTCTACGATGAAATGTTTAAGAAACCCCTTTATTTTCATGGGTTTAGATATGATGAATATTTATGAAAACCATTTATTTTAATGGGTTCTGATATAATGAATGTTTTATTGTAAAGTACCACCCCCGATACCCTGGTACCTTGATACCCAATCTAGAACTGGCATATTCTAAATGGAATTCCTGATCCCCATGGTTTGACGACTAGTACCTAGCATCTGTAACATCCCGGGTTCGGAAGCCACTCAACTGGTGCCCCATACTTGGTTTTCCACATGGCCTCAAGTTCATTTCCCTAAATTCTAGAGGCTATTGAATAGCAATGAGGGCCTAGGGTGTGATAGTGGGGAAACTATTCCCTCATTGACAGAGTGTAACACATCAAAATAAATAATAACAACAACGGTAGTAGTAAATAGCATGCAACTGATGTAAATGACGGAATACTGAAAGGTAATATAGCTAGAAGGCATACAATATCAAGATGATGCAATATGCCACATGTTCTAAGAAAAAATTAAAAAAATGATACACTGTAATCAAGTACAATACAATATCAAAGTACTATAAAACAAAATTAAACTCAGCAGCATCACAACCCTTGGCTTGGTCCCATACTCTCCTGCTCCTAAGTAGCAATCCAGTACCTATATAGGGAGACTTTCCCCTATCGGACTTTGTAGCAATATAGTTTTTTTGGGTCCAAAACATTACCCAAAAAGGGTGTGAGAAATAAATCTCAGTAGGAAACCACAAAAGTTCAGTGCCAATCTATTAGTGAGTATATGCAACAGTAGTGTACAATAGTGAAATGTAGTACACTAGTAGGTACTCAAAAGTAAACAATCCCACAAGTACTAGAATTCATTTAAATTCATTTAATGTTCTTTAATCAATTCAAATTCATTTAATTATATAAGTCTCAGGGTCTAGCCTAATCCCTTCAATCCCCTATATAAAGTAAACACAATAGATACCTCAACAGGCTATCTAAATAAAATAAGTGATGACTAAATCCAAGCTTGTGCTTTGGCTTGGTAGACGTGTCATAAGTCATTCCATTTCACTATGTCTCATGGACAAGCCCAATGTATAAGAATTTCAGTACATTCAAATTAGGGATAATCCCAGTGTATCAACATTTCATCATATTAAAATCAGGGACAAGCCTAGTGTATCGACATTTTAGCATATTTAGGGCCAAGACCAATATATCAACATTTTATTATATTCAAGGCCAAGCCTGGTATATCATCATTTCATGATATTAAAATCAACACATGTAAATTACACTATTACATGGTTAACAAATAACATCTCATGTGGGAAACTCACATAATAAACAACACATATAATCTACACTATTACATGGTTTTCAATAATCAACTCACGTGGGAAAAATTATATAATAAGACTAAAATGTGAATTAAACTATCAAAAAGATTTAAAAATCATATTCACATGGAAACATTTATTTAACCAATTTAATTCTAAAATAACCCTTCAAAAGGGAAACAAATTCAATCCCATCGGAAACCTAGGAAAAACTACTAAACAATGGTCATTTGAGGGAAAACGCATCCACGAGGTGGCCCTTAATCAAACCAAACAAGCCTAAACATGCTTCAATTAATTTATTCAATTACCTAATGTCATTAGGTATCAACATGGGTCAAATTTTCAATCAAGAAACACCCTAAAAATGGGCGCACCATACAAAGATGTATATAAACACTTGACATTAAACAATTAGCATGAGACCACCTACCACATCATAGTATGAATCTCCTCATCCAGCCTCAACTTCCAATTCAAGATAGACCGATATATATCTATAAAACAAGGATATTTACTCAAACTTAAATAAATTATTCGAGAACAATAATCACCAAGAACAACTCAAGAGTAATCGAGAACTCACCGATTGGGTTCAAATGAGACTGACAATGATTGATTCGGAGTTCAGATGATCAACCGTGAACCAAATCCCCTTCTGGAACTGTTGCCTCACAAACCCAGTGCCTACTCTATCTAAAATGATAGAAAAAGAGGCTACTACCCGTTTTAAGTGAATACAAAAAGTACACAATGTTAAAGATACACATGATGTGTATATCATTTTACTATTCATTTGGCGGCTGACTTCCATCGACTTTTTTTACAGAACCTATCAACATGAATTCACAGAGTGTACTAATAATTACACGATGTGTAGTTTGTTCTTCATATTTTCCTTGCTGATATTCCCACATGCCATGTATTCCCTTCACACATAGACAAACTACATGGTGTGTACTTAGGATTACATGACGTGTAGCCCTAAATCAGTCGGTGTGAAAATATAATCATAGTACTTTTCCAAAATTTCCCTTGTTTTCTAAAAAACAATCAAAGTAAAAACAATAAAAGAAACCATACCTTAAAAAGAAGAATCAAGTTCTTACAAACTTCACCCTTAAAGCAATTCGTCCATGAATTTCCCTTCCAAGGGAGGTAAGGGAATATCTGAAAATAAATCTGGCCACTAATCACGTACGTCAGCCTCCCTCTCCCAAGTCTCATCATGTACTTGTCCATGCTACCATAAAACCCATACAAGAGGAAATAACCAACCTTAAAGAACCTTCATGCTCCTGTAAACTATACCAATCAGATGCTCCTCAAAGGATGCATAAACCTGAATCTCAACCTCATCCAGCTAAAAAATGTGAGATGGGTCAGAGTGACAGTGGTGCAACTGAGATATATGGAAGATGTCATGTATGGATCAATACCTTTGAGGTAACTTTAACCGATAGGAAACCAGCCTAACTCTATCTAGAATCTCGAATAGACCAACATATCTTGGTGAAATCTTACCCTATCTCTTGATCCTCTTGTGTCCCAATCTCGGTGAGACACGTAGAAAAACTCAATCCCCGACCTCTAACTCCAAAGGTCATCAACGACAATCTACGTATGATTTCTAATGAGACTGAACAATATCCATCCTCTTTTGAATCAACCGAACCTACTCAGTAGTCTCTTCGACAAGACGAGGTCTCAGCATTACTACCTCTCCTGCTTCCAGCCAACATAGGGGTGATTGGCATGACCTACCGTACAAAGCCTTATATGGCTCCATCTGAATCGTATCCTGGAAGCTGTTATTATAAGAAAACTCAACCATGGGTATATGATTCTCCCAAGATCCCCCAAAGTCTAGGAAACATGCACCCAACATGTCCTCTAGCACCTATAACATACGCTCTGACTGGCCATCAGTCTGAGGGTGGTATGCTGTGCTTAGAAGCACCTATGTACCCAATGCCCTCTAAAAGCTCTACCAAAAACAAGATTTATAGTGGGAATCCCTATATGAAATGATAGAATGTGGGACCTCATGAATTCATACCACCTCTCATATATATAACTTTCTGATCTCATCAACACTGAAGGTCTCCTTGATCGGTAAGAAATAAGAGACCTTTGTAAGTTTATCAACTACAACCCATACAACAACATTGCCTCTAGGATACCTTGTTAACCCTGTTATGAAATCCATCACAAAATCATCCCACTTCCACTAAAGAATGGGTAGATTCTATAAAATCCCAGCCAGCCGCTGATGTTCTACCTTCACTTGCTGACAGGTGGAACACCTCGTAACAAAACCAGCTACTTCTCGCTTAATGCCCAACCACCAGTACTAACCACATAAGTCACAGTACATCTTGGTGACTCCGGGATACACTTCCCAAGTTAAAGCATGAAACCCCTACATCATCTCCTCGTATATATACCATATAACCCATACACATCCATGGATACACAGAAATTCATCCTCACCTATCGTCCATGAAAACCACCTCAGAAGAATCTAGGTAAGTATGGAACACTCTGTTCATTAGTTCCATGAAAACTGCTGGTGCATTTATGAGACCAAATGGCATAACCAAGTACTCATAGAGACCATACCTACTATGAAAGGCTATACGAGGTATGTCTACCAGTCAAACACATACCTGGTGATATCTTTACCTTATGTCAATTATCGAGAACACCTGGGATCCTTGAAGCTGATAAAACTGGTCATCTATCTGTGGAAAGGGATATCGGTTTTTAATGATCAATTGGTTCAGTTTCTAATAGCACATGAAAATCATTAGGGTACTACCCACCTTTTTCGTGAAAAGGACTGGTGAAACCCTAAGAGAAGTACTGGGTCAGATAAAACCCTTAGTTTCCAAATCTTCCAACCACCTCTTGAGCTCTTTCAACTCCACCGTGACCATTCTGTAAGGAGGAATGGATACCAGTGCAGATCCTGGAACTAGCTCGATATTGATCTCCACCTATCTGACCAGAGGTATGTCTGAGAATTTTTCCAGAAAAACATCCTTGAAATGATCAACCACTGGAGGGAAATCTTCTAGACATGTTCCCTGGTCATCTAGATATAAACTCACAATTTGGGCTGTCATTATGCCCAACCCACGATGCTCAGGTCCAGATTGGCTCACCTGAACATCCCATTCACCCTTATGAAGAAAATATTTACCCTCTAGTTAAGTGAAACTAACCCTGTGGTGATAGAAATCAACAAAGGCTCAAAAGGAGCCAACTAGTCCATTCCAAGAATGACATCAAAACCTTCCATCTCTAAGACATAGATATTCCATAGAAAGTGAAACCCACTAATCTCAAGGGGGAACTCCTTTCACTGATGCACACCTGCTATTCCAATCCCTAATGGAGTTTCTAGTGTCATAAAATCAGAAGTAGTATAAACATAGAGCCCAAGGATTTCCACAATAGCTGGAGATATAAAACTATGTGTAGCACCAGTATCAAAAAGTGTAGAAGATAAAACAAAGGCAACTAGAATAGTAACTATGATAGAAGAAGGTCCGGGATCCTACTCCTACTGGGTATTTTTGCACTGTATAAGTATGAACTATATTGTAGCCCTGAGATGCTTCTTGGATACCCCAAGCTGACCCACCCAGCATTCACTGAGATCCTAGGGTATGGCTACCACGACTATGAATACCCCCTTAGTCTGAATGAACTGATGTATTCTAGTTCCCTAATTGGTGAGAAGCTTCTAACCCCACTCTTGAAAGTGGAGTTGTTGAAGAACCTATCTCACTAGATGCTGGTGGAAACATCCTGAAGAACTACTATAAATGACCCATCTTACCACAAGCTCGACATTCGATCAGGTCCATCAGGCCCTGAGGTTTAGTATTCCCAATCCTTCTGCACTGGTATCACCTCATCTGGATACTAGAAAAAAGGTTCTGACTACTTGTATCCCCACAAGAAAGATCTATATTATGCTTATTGCTTCAAATCGATACAATACTAGATCTAAGTGCTGATCTGCCCTGGCTCATTCCCCTAGATTCCCGTAGGTTGCTCTTGGTAATCAGTGCTTGATTCATAATTTCTAAGACAAAAGGAAACCTGAAGACATTCACCTGTGATTAGATGTCAAACATGAGACCATCCTCGAATTGTCTAGCTTTCTATATTTCACCACCCATCAGAATAGGTGTGAATTGATGAAGCTCAATAAACCAGGCAGAATAGTCCATAACTGATAGTGTGCCCTGCTCCAAGTGCATGAACTCCCAAGCTTGGTCATCCCTCATTGTCTCGGGAAAATAATAATCATAGAAGGCCACCTAAAATCCACCATTTCATATCCTGATAACTCTCTGCCTGAGTGATAACATACCACCGTCTCTTGGCAGAATCACGCAACATATATGTCATGATCTTGACCCTCCTCTCAAGAGACATCTCCAGATGCTCGAAGATAGTCATTAATGATTCCATCCATGATTCTGTAGCCCGTGGTCCTGTATCCCTAGAAAAAGTAGGCAGATTATACTTCTGTAATATACACGTCATCTCTGCCATAGATGTGGAAGCATGCAGTGCTCCCTGAAAGGTCTGTATGAACCTCACAAAGCCTTCACGGAACTGTGCCTCTGCACCTGCGTATGGTATAATAGTTGGTGCTGCAGATGGAACAACTAGAGGTTCCATCGATATCCCATGACCTACTATCTCTGGATTATGATCATTTCCACTCTCCCGACGTACAACTCATGTTCGTTACAGTGGAATGACTCTACAAGGTTAAGAACACACCTCAATTCAAAACTCATCATCAATCTTTTTCGTACAAGAGTGTCAAAACAAAATCAGAAAGGACCCTCAAATTTTGGAAAAAAGGGACTACATGGTGTGTAGAAATAATACACGGCGTGTACCCTTACACTGACACATGTTCATGTTCTACCACTGGCCTGGGCGTATATCAAACCTAGGTACACGGCGTGTTCCACGCGCACATGGCATGTATACAGGTCCGTCCTCCTGGACATGTACTCCCACACAGCTAGGTCCACAAGGTTTCTTCTTGGGTAGGCTATAAGGTATGTTCAGAAGTCACACAACATTTTCTAATCAATGCTCAGAAACCCATGTTTCCTCTCACATGAATATTTACACGGTCATATACTACACGACATATACCCAAGGAACATGATGTGTTCATCTTAAAACTTGAAACACCTTCTTCCCCAAATAGGAAGAACACGTGACATGTTAGGCTAAACTACACACCGTGTATACTGGGTTGTTCATGACATAAACTCTAGATTTCCTAGAAAACCCATGTTCTTCAAAAAAATGAACCAGTGGGATACCAAATTCTGATCCGTGAGGGCCCATACTCCCCACAAATCAATGTTTGTCACCCTATCATAACATATCATAGCACAATTATATATAAAAATATGAATCATGATCCGCCAAATTCTAGTCCAAGAGGGACCATACTCCTCAGGAACCAATGTTTGGAATAGATTCAATCCAAACCATAGAACGTACCATTACACCTATCACAACAGTAGGCATAGCTACCAAGGTACCATCACAACAACATGCATCGGTAATTCTCCCTAAATGTCATTGAAAGTATGCATGATATGTGATTTCTAAAAAGAGCCTATATGATGCATGAGATAGAATACACTCACCTAATTAGGTTACAACAAAATATAACCATAACAATATCAATAATAATAGCACAAAACAAGTGCGTTACCCAATGGTAAAATAAAATCAATTGTAATAGATCAAAATCTAAAAATCACAATTCAATTTGAGAAAATTTGGATTTTCCCTATACACGGGGTAGCTACTCCCAGGCAAAAATAATTAACAAAATCCATTTACTTCCTATACCAGTCTAATGTCTCCAAATATTAAGACAAACCAGAAAAAAAAACCATATAATACCACTTTGTAACGTCCTAGGTCCGGAAGCCACTCAACTGGTGCCCTGTACCTAGTTGGCCACATGGCCTCAAGCGCATTTTCCCAAACTCCAGAGGCCGACAACTAGCAGTGAGGTCCTAGGGTGTTATAGTGGAAAAAATATTTTTTCATTGGTATGGTATAACACAATGGAATAAATAATAAAAATAACGGAAGCAGTAAACAACATGAAACTGAAGTAAACGATGGAATATTGAAAGGTAATATAACTATAAGGCATATAATATCAAGATGAGGAAACATGCCACATGTTCTAAAAAATAAAAAAGCAGGATACACTGCAATCAAGTACAATACAATTTCAAAGTACTGTAAAATAAAATGAAACTCAGTAGCATCACAAACCTTGGCTTAGTCCCATGCTCTTCTGCTCCTATGTAGAAATCAAGTACCTATATAGGGAGCCTTTAACCTATTGAACCCTGTAGAAATATAGTCTATTTGAGACCAAAACATGAACCAAATAGGGTGCAAGAAATAAATTCTAGTAGGCAACCACTAAATGTTAGTGAAAATCTGTCAGTGATTATATGCAATTGTAGTGTACAATAGTGAAATACAATAAACTAGCAGGTATTCAAAACTAAACAATCCTGTAAGTATTGGAATTCATTTACATTAATTTCATGTTCTTTAATAAATTCAAATTAATTGAATTATATAAGTCTCAGGGTCCGGCCTAAGCCTGTTAATATCCTATATAAAGTAAACACAACAGATACCTCAGCAGGTTATCTAAACAAAATAAGTGAAGAATGAATCCAAGCTTGTGCTTTGGCTTTGCAGATGTGTCATAATTCATTCTATTTCACTATGTCTCGGGTCCAAGACTAATGTATAAGCATTTCAGCACATTAAAATTAGGGACAAGCCTGGTGTATCATCATTTTAGCATATTAAAATTAGGGACAAGCCTGGTGTATCCACATTTCAGCATGTTCAGGGCCAGGCCTGGTATATCATCATTTCAACATATTCAAGGCCAAGACCGATATATCATCATTTAAGTATATTAAAATAAACAGATGTAAATTACACTATTACATGGTTAACAAATAACATCTCAAGTGGGAAACTAACATAATAAGCAACATATATAATATGCACTATTAAATGGTTTTCAATAATCAACTCACATAGGAAAAATTATATAACAAGAATAACATGTGAATTAAACTATCACAAAGATTTAACAATCATATTCACATAGAAACATTTATTTAACCAATTTCATTCTAAAACAACCCTTCAAAAGGAAAATAAAGGCAAGCCCAATGGCATCCTAGTCCAAACGGCTAAACAATGGTCATCCGAGGGAAAACACACCCACGGGGTGACCCTTAATCAAACCAAATAATCCTAAACATGATTTAATTAATTTATTCAAATACCTAATGTCATTAGGTATCAACATGGGTCCAATTTTTTATCAAGATACACCCTAAACATGGGTGCATGGAACAATGTCACATATATACAACTTGGAATCAAACAATTAGCATGAGACCACCTAACTCGTCGTAGTACGACTCTCCTCGTTTAACCTCAACTTCCAATTAAAGTTATAATGGTAGAGATCTAATAAAAAATGATATTTACTCAACATTAAATAACTTATTTGAAAACAAGAATCACCAAGAATGGATCAAGAGTAATCATGTACTCACCAATTGGGTTCAAACGAGACCGAAAACAATTGATTCAGAGTTCGGATGATCAACCAGGAGCCAAATCCCCTTCTAGTGCTACTGCCTCATGAACGCAGTGCCTAATTTATCCAAAATGACATAAATGAGGCTACTGCCTATTTTAAGAAAAAAACACAAATTACACGGCATATAAGTTTATATACATGGTATGTATATCAGTTTACTGTTCATTTGGTGGCTGACTTCCACCGACTTAATTTCTAGAACCTGTTGACATGATTACATGGCACGTTCCAAGAAGTAAAAGAAGTGTACTTTGTTTTTCCTCTTTTCCTTGATGAAATTCCCACATGCCATGTATTCCCTTCACACATAGCCAAACTACACAATGTGTTCCAAGAAGTAAATGAAGTGTATTTTGTTTTTCCTCTTTTACTTGATGACATGCCCACACGCCATGTATTCCCTTCCCACATAGCCAAACTACATGGCGTGTAATTAGGATTACATAAAATGTAACCCTAAATCAGCCCGTATGAAAATATGATTCTAGTACTGGCCCAAATTTCCCTAGTTTTATCAAAAAAACTCAATGGAAAAAGAATAAAAGAAATCTTACCTCAAAAAGAGGAACCAAGTTCTTACAACATCATAAAATATTAAAGAGGGAACAAATTTTCCACAAAACTATAGAAGATAAAGATATAAGTTAGTATGATCAACACTCTAAAGGGAGAAAGTACTAGAGAAAAAAATAGGTATATCAAAACCCAAAGTACCCAGTATAAATACAACATCTCAATGGAAACATTAATCCATGCCCAAATGATCAATAAAATCCATGACCTCTTAGTGGCGCTTTCCCTTTCCAAGACCTGGTAGAAGAAAATCTACAAACACCCAAAGGAAAAGGCAGGGTGTGAGCTATAAAGACTAGTAGGGTCTCACCAAGTTTTCCATAATAGATTCCATAATAATAGACCAAATCATTATTTCAATTTTAAATAAAATAGGGCATCACATTATATCTCATTTGAATATTTAAAATAAAGCATGTTTCTTTTTGAAGGATGGAAAAAAATTCAAACATTGATTAAATAAACATTTTATATAAAACAGATTCAATTAATTAGTAGGAATGCATAAAATAGTTCCATAATAAATAATATATATATATATATATATATATTAAAATAATAACAATAATAACCATGGTCATATAGCATGTAGTATGATATATTTTGGTTATATAATCCTCACACATATCATATCAGTGATTGTGGATAATATATTTACACACATCCCTCAGGCTCATGCCAAATACGACTCATCAACATCCCCTCAGGGATAAGATCCGTCAAACTAGGTTTTTATTAAAGTTTTCATCATCAATCCATTTCTAGGGAATCATCATCATAGTACGATTTTCACAAGTAAACCACTTTATTACCAGACACACATGTTCTTAATCAATTAATAAAAAAGGGTAAAATCATCTCATTTCATATATGATCATCATTTACAATTCAATTACCAAATTTTTAGTTTCAGTATTCAAATTCAATTTCAAAAACCAAAAACATGTATTTTCCATCATTTCATGCCTTTTCAATATAAAAAAAATCATAGGTTTTCATCATTTCAATTTAATCCATTTTTCTCAAAACAATTCTCAAAGCAATTCATTAATTCCGTCAATTTTAAAATATGCCACAAATTCCAATTCCATTTGAATTGGGGGTTTCTCCCAAAATATATACCATTTCAAATTCTAATTCCAAATAATATCGAATTGGGTTTTTATTAATTAATTGAAATCTATTTCAAAAAATTATGAAAATCAAGGTATTAATTATATGGTCAATCTTAAAGAGAACCACCTACCTTTAATCATAGATTCAAAAATCAATAATCGACACTTGCAGTGGGATTTTACAATGAATAATAAAGGAATAATAGATTTAGGAATAAAATATAGAATCAATATCAATTTAAATGGAGTTTAGATCCATAAAATACATGATTATATTTTAAAATCTAAGGAGGGAGGAAGGAGAGATTGGGAGAGAACACATGAGAGGAGATTCACTTACCTGGAGGAGATCGAATGAGACCCTCCATGCTTTGATTCACCAAAAGAAGGATTTTGAGGGAATAAAATAACTTATTAAGAGAGTTAAGAGATAAGTAAAATTATTTAGGTGAATTGGGGGTTGATAGAGGTTAAAACAGAGGGTTCATATTGTTAGAATAATTTTTTAGAATAAAATTATCTTGTGTGAGAGGTTTCCTGGAGAGGGTCGCATGGTGATAAAAATTGTGCAGCCTAACCGTGCGCCCCCTCAGGAATCACTGTCTAAGGTTGAAAGTTTATACTAGGTAGGTGCATGTTTTTTCAAATCATGCACCAACTATGTAAGCCCTCATTTCCTAGGATTGGATGGTTTTCAATGGAGGGGCACACAGTTTTGGAAAACTGTGCACCAACCATGAATAGCACAAAAAACCTACAAAATTTTCCAAAAATCTTTTGAAACAACCCAATATGAGACTTAAGCATAGAATTATCAAAATAAGGGTTGAAAATTACCTAAAAAAAGTAACAAGTTATTACAACCTCCCCACCATAAGAAATTTTTGTCCCAGAAATCCAGTCAAGAAGTTTCCTTATCAAAAGGATGAGGCCACTTCTCTCTCATCAGTGCATCTCTCTCCCAAGTCTTGTTTATTTAAAAAACATTATTCCATAGCACAAAGAATAAAGGTATAATCCTCCCACAAAATACCTTTTTCTTATAATCAACAATCATAACTGGATGATTAGTCATGGATAAATTAGGCTCAACATCAAGATCCTTCTAGATCAAGACATGATATGGGTTAGGAAGAAACTTAAAAAGTTAAGATACATTGAACACATTATGTATCAATTCCAATTTTAGTTGAAGTTACAAATGGTAAGACACTCTCCCCACCTGATCAACAACCTAAAAGGCCCCACAAAATGAGAATCCAGATTCCATTTCCTCCCAATTCATCAGTGACCTAGCCAAGGTGAAACTCTCAAGAACACCTAGTCACCAATAAGGAACTCCAATGGTCTGTGATGACAAAAAATATAGTATTTATACCAGATCTGGACTGTAAATATTATATGAATAATCAATCAAATACTCAATATTTTATCCAGCTCTAAACTTGTCCCAACCAAGGAAGTTTCTCCATTCTCTGACCAACAAAATGGAGATTTACATGTCCTTACTTATAGGGACTCAAAAGGATTCATTCTAATTGTAGACTGGTAACTACTTTTATAAGAGAACTCAAACAATCCTCAATGGTCATCCAAGATCTAAAAAATTCAAGGGAATAGGGATAAAGAATAACCTCAAGAATCTATATATCCCTATTAGTTTGAAAATCCATATACGGATGGTATATCATGCTCAAATGGACCTAAAATCCCATCACCTCTTAAAGGCCTCACCAAAAATTAGAGGTAAAACATGGATCTCTATTATAGAATACTACATATGGAAATCCATGCAAACAAACAATATATCTCACATAGATATTTCCAAACTCCTCAACTTTATTTGTGTCATGAAAGGGTATAAAGTGAGTTTATTTAGTCAGCATATCGATTGAAACCCATATTGAATTATTTTTTCGAGGGGTATATGTCAACCCAACCACAAAGTCCATAGAGATATCAACCCACTTTTATGTTAGTTCTGTAAGTGGTTGAAGAAAACCTGAAGGTCTCTGGTGCTCATCCTTGACCTTTTGGAAAGTATAGAAATGTGAAACAAAATCAACGATGTACTGTCTCATACCTAGTCAACCTAATTGTCACCGAATGTCATAGAACATATTTTTGGTTCCTGAGTGTATAACCCATTAAAAATTTGGGCAATCCCCCATTATAGATTTTATTTAGATAAAGGAAAAACAAACCAATTTTGGAAACATAGGATACCCTCCATAGATAATGACCACTCATCAATTGTCTCCCCACCATAAAGAGTCTCTAATGCTGTAGAATTCATCATCAAGATGCTGCTTCTAAATAATCATCTCAATAAGAGTGGATTTCAGCTGAACAATAGCCAAGACAACCCCATTCCCAATTTCCCAAACTCTTAAATGAAACTATAAAAAAAGGTCCATAAAGTTTAAATATTATAATGATTCCATCATGGTATGGGTCGAATGTTTCCAACTCATGGAATCGGTAACAACATCCCATTTTCCCAGGTATATGCAATTTCAAATCCAAAAGACTACTGATACTCCACCCAATTCCTCATGTAGAGATTAAAATATTTTTTAGAGAAGATATAACTCAATATATTGTGGTTAGAGTACATATTAAACCTTTCTCTGAAAAGGTAATGCCACCAAATCTTAAGAATATGCATCATGGCTATGAGTTCAAGGTCATGGGTTAGATAATTCTTCTCATGTGGCCTAAGATATCAAGAACACTATGATACAGCATGATTACCCTGCATATGAACACTACCCAAACCTGAATATGATGCATTATAGAAGACCACATAGCCTTACCTAACCTATAGAAGAGTTAACATCTGTATATAATTCAAAAGATATTTCATATCAACAAAATAAATCTGACATTTCTCATTCCAAGAAAACTTCACCCCCATCTAAGTGAGAGTGGTCATTAAAGAAGACAACTTTGATAAATCCTTTAAAAACTAGTGATAATACCCAACTAAACCGAAGAATATCTAAATCTTAAAAACATTTCATGGTTGTTCCCATTTCACCTTCTCAGGATCAATTGAGATACCATGTTCTAAGACCACATATCCAAAGAGATTTACTTTCTAAATCTAGAAATCACATTTTTATAGCTTGTTATAAAGTCAGAAATTTCTCAACATTTCCAAAACCACTCTCAGATGACACACATGATCCTCATAGGATTGAGAGTAAACCAGGATTTCATCCATAAAGACTACAAAAAACATATCAAGATACTCATGGAAGATCCTATTAATCAAATCCATAAATACTACAGGAGTATTGGTTAGGCCAAATGGCATGACAAGGTACTCATAATGGCCATACATGCTCTAGAAGGAAGTTTTCTGAATATAAAATTATGTTATTCTCAAATGGTAAATAGGTCAATAATATATGGAAATTGATTCTTTTTATTTATCATAACTCTTTTGAGTTTCTTGAAATCAACACATAGGCAGAGTGCTCTATCATATTTCTTATCAAATAGAATAGGCACCACCCTAGGCGACACACTTGGGTGTATACAAACTTTCTCTATCAAACCATCCAACTAAGTCTTCAACTCTTCCATTTTAGATGGTTCCATTTGTTAAGAAGGAATATAAATTGGTTGAGTACCAGGTACTAAATCAATAGAAAAATCTACCCCTATTACTAGTGGGAAACAATAGAAGTTAAAAGGAAATTTCTTGAGAAACTCAACAAAAATTGGAGGGAGATAATCGTTCAAAGATCCCCTCTCTAGATAAAAAGCAAACACTAATATTACTTTCCCCAAATACAGATAAGAAGGTCTATCCCTACTCGACCTCAGGTCCCATTCTACCTGAAACATATGACACACCCCATTGGGCATGGTAAAGGATACCCACAAAAGATAGAATTCAATTTAGGACTTATTATAAATGATCCAATCCATCCCAAAAATGTCGTCAAGAAGTTTCATGTTGAGAACTATAAAATTCAAGGTAAGATCGATTTATAATAAAGAGAAAACAAAAGTAAGACTATAGAGACCCTACCCTCTCTTCATTCCAAGGGGAGTAGTAATATCAATCACATAAGAAAAAAATCTATGTATGAAGATTTAGAAAGATCAAAATAAGAGTCAATAAAAAAAATGATATTCACTAGTATAAAATAAAGTGGTCACTAAATATGAAGTTATAGTGATGGTACCTCTCATAGTCGCTGGAACCGTATCTTCTTCCTATGGAGACTATTACAGTGTGTGAAGAGGATTCATTATAGATGCTTATGGTAGAAAAATATTTTTTCGGGAAGTATATGATTACACCACAATAATTTTAGTTATTTATTATCCCATGAAACTATAGGGGATGAAAATATATAACTACATTTATAAAAGTGTCCTAAACATTAAAAGGATCTAAAGATCTTGGTTGCCTCAATGCAAACTTGTTTTGAGTGTCCAGGCATGCCACACTAGAATCAAGTCAAAGGGCCTCTGTTAGGAATTGTAGGAGGTCTAGAAGAACCATACTATCAAGATCCAATATGAGACTCATCAAGATTTATATTTACTTTAAAGGAACTTATAGAACTACCAATGGGAGAAAAAGGAACTACCGTCAACCCTAACTTACCATCTAGGTTAAGATCAACCATTAATTCCCTATCTAGCACATCATAATAAGAAGAAATCTTCATTAAGAAAACTTTAGAATGAATATTAGGTCAATGAACCATCTCAAACCATCAATTCTTCATCTTCCCATTCGATACTATCTCTGGTGTAAATTGCACAGGCTCAGTGAATCAGTCCACATATTCTGTCATGGTCCTATTAGCCTGATTGAGTTTTGAAAAAAGAATCCATAACCTTAGTCATCACTATAGGCTCAAGATAGAACTGATTAGTGAAAAGAACCTTGAATTCCTTCCACCCTAAACCCTCATGATTATTTATTTTCACCATCGAGACCCAACATCTCCTACTAGGCCCCTCTATCTTAAAGGTGGTACATTTCACCTTAATTAAATAAGGTATTTCCAAGAAATAAAATAAAAGATCTATCTTCCTTAACAAATCCTCAACCTCTTGAGGATCTTTATATCCTTGGAATTCTGGTGTATTTTGGTGAAAGAACTCCAGAGTATGATTTCAAGACACATCCCTCTGAGGTTACAAAATTTGATCCTTATGGGAATGGGTGCAGGTGCCTATCCTAGACTTGGAAAACACGGACAATAATCTCAAAAATATTCTGGTCTATGAGAGGATTCACTCACTGTGGTTCACCAGCAGCTTCCTCCAAGATCCTATTTACACATATTCTTAGAGGCATGATGCTACAAAACATCAGCGAACAACATTGAAGTCATCATAATATCACTCCGATCACAATTCAAAAAAAAACATGAAAAATTAATCCCATTAGATAAGATAACGAGAATTTATTTTCAGCCTATCCAAATAAAAATTAGGTAAAATAATATAATTAGATTAAATTATTCCTCAAGACACATTTTACAAACCATACATGGTGACTTAAGGATCATTAGGATGTGATATGGCAAGGTAATTTCTTGAAACTACCTCCTAAGTCCTGAAAAGCTCTTTCAAACTGCATATTGTTATTAAGGAAATATTCTTAACCTACATGCACTGATACTACTCACAAATGACCCCCGATACCTTATTAGCCTGATTCCTAATCCAGAACTGACATATCCCTAAGGGAATTCCTGATCCTCACATGTTGGAGACTTTCACCTGGTATCATAAAAGATAAAATAGAGAATTAATTGTCCACAAAACAATGGACGACAAAGATTCTCAACACTCCAAAGGGAGAAAGTACCAGAAACCAAAATGGTATATCAAAACCAAAAATAGTACATCATAAAAGTACTTAGAAGAAATACAACATCCAAAAGGAAACATCACTCCAAGCAAAAAGGATCTAGAACATCCACCACCTCCTAGAGGTGCTTTCCCTTTTCTTAGACCTGATAGAAGAAAATATAAAAACTCCCAAAGGAAAAGGTTGGGTGTGAGCTATAAATCCTAGTAGGGTCTCAATAAGTGTTCAATAACTAATACCTTAATAACAAACCAAATAATTATTTAAAGTTTTAATAAAATAGGGAATGAAATAATATCTCATTTTCATATTTAAAACAAAACACAAGTCTTTTCAAAGGATGGAAAACATTTCAAACATGGATTAAATAAACATTTTATATAAAATGGTTTATATGAATTAGTAGGAATGAATAAAAAAGTTCAATAATAAATGGAATATATATATATATATATAAACAATAATAATAAGAAACATAGTCATATTCCCTATGGTATGATAGATTATGGTTATAGGATCTCCACACATTACATATAAGTGACCATGACTAATATGTGTACACACTTCCCTTAGGCTTAGGCTGAATAGGACTCATCAGTATCCCATAGAGGATAAGATCTTAGGGACTAGGTTTTTTTAGAGTTTTCATAATCAATCCATTATTTTGGAATATTCATCCTAGCATGCTTATTCTAAATAACCAACTAACTACCTAGACTTTCATGTTCTAAGTCAATCAATATAAAATGGAAAAATCATCTCATTTCAAATCTAATCATCATTTACAATTCAATTGACCATTTTAAGTTTCAATATGCAAATTAAATTTCAAAAACCAAAACATGGGTTTTTCATCATTTCATTCCTTTTCAATAAAAAACAATCATAAGTTGTCTTTATTTCAATTTAATCCATTTTTCTCAAAATAATTCTAAAATAAATTTACCAATTCCATTAATTTCAAAATATTCCCCAAATTCCAATTCCATTGGAATTGGGTGTTTCCCACCAAATTTTTTTCCATTTCAAATTCTAATAATCAATAAAATAAAGGTATTAATTATATGTACAATATCAAATGGAACCACCCAACTTTAATCATGGAATCAAAAATCAATAGTCAACACCTGCAGTGGGATTTTCCAATAAGGAACAAAGGCGTCAGAGATGAAGGAATCAAACCTAAAATCAAGATATATTTAAATAGAGTTTATATACATAAAATAAATGATGATATGTCAAAATCTAAGGATAAAATAAGGAGAGAATGGGATAGAACGCATGAGAGGAGATTCACTTACCCGGAGGAGATCGAATGAGATCTGCTACACTATGATTCACCAAGATAAGGGTTTTGGGGGATTAAAATCACTTATTGAGATAATTTAAATCTAATTAAAATGATTTAGATTAATCGGGGTTTTATCTAGGGTTAAATTAGAGGGTTTGTGAATTTAAAATAATTTTTAGTAATAAAATTATTCCACACACAAGGTTTCCTTGAGAGAACTGCAAGGTTAGAAAAATCCTACACCCTAACCATTCCCAACTATAGACTCAATTACCAAGGTTCATGGTTTATAATAGATAGGTACATGTTTTTTCAAACCTTTCACCAACCATGAAAACCGTAATTTTCTAAGGTTGCACGATTTGTACTGAAGGGGCACACAGTTTGGGAAAGATGTGCACCAACCATGCACAACCCAGAAACGCTCTATTTTTTTTTAAAAATTCTCCTGAAATAAACAAAAACAAGACCCAAGAAAAAAGGATTAAAATAAGTTTCTAGTAGAACCTAAAAACTAGTTAAAAGATGCTACATTTATGGTCTTGTGGCACACCTATGTATGATTTTCCTTATATGATATGTATCACCCTGAGACTTTGTGATTTTTTTTTTCAAATAGATTTGATCTTTTCTATATTTTGTGTGACACGAAATAATTATTTTAGATTGTGTTACAAGTATAATTGAGTTTTTATATCATTACAGGAAACACTATTTTTCTTATGTTACCCAAAATACCAAGTTTATCTTGCGTTACATGCAACACCAAGTTTATACAAAAAATGTCATATAATTAAATTATTATGATTTAATATGATAGTTATAACCTATATGTTGGAATTATTAGTATTAATAGGATTAAATAAATTATGGAAATATGGTTTACACATGTATATATGATGAATTCATTGGTTATGAATTAATTATAAATGAAAATAAATACTATTTGAAAATAAAGGAATTCTCATTCTGAATAACTATTTTTCTATACAAAAAAATGTGTTACACCTTAATAAAATAAAAAAAATCACATTTGGTGAATTATTTTAATTAAATTTATATAGTATGTATTCAATAAAATATTTATCTTATGATTTTTCTATATAAGATATAATAATAAATCAAATTTTATGCTTAAAAAATGTTTTTTCTTCTAAAAATCCATGTTGTTGGTTTTTTATGGTACACTTATTTGAAAAATAAAATTTTCCAATTTTAGAAAATGAATTTTAGAAAATGAATTTTTTAAAATCTTAATATAAAAATTATCTTATGATGAATTTTTGGGATTTTTTTTGAAATGTTTCATTTTTTGATGATTAGTGAAAAATACCAAATTTTAATTGAAAACCGTCTTTTTGTTTAATTTATTTAAAAATTTAAATTATATTTTAAATTGGTTTTAAAGTATAATTAGTTCAATAATATATATATTAATCAATTTTTTTAATTTTAATCAATTTCATATTGAATTTGGATATTAAAAATTTGTATACTTTTGAACATTCACACTTAAAAAACCCGCTTTCTCATCGCGTCTGCAAGATTAATTTTAAATCACATTCTACCAATTAAATGGTTTGAATTTTAAAAAATGGATTACATATTTATAATCAGAATAATTTATAATCTATAATAATGTAAAAATAATTTTTTACCACAATTAATAGTGAAAATAGTTAAAATTAATTACCACAATTAAGGTTAAAACATGGTTTTGTGTATTCCATGAATTTGTATTAAAATTAATTTTTACACAAATATATGAATTTTATTTAATAAATTGGATTTAATATTTATAATAATTAGTTAAAAATTATAAAAAAACTCATTTTAATTTTATTATTAAATCATAAATTACATAGATAAATAAAAATATACAAGTTACCGTGGTAAAAACTAAAAGGGTAAAATTGAGTAAACTTAAAGACTAAGGAATAAAATGATAAAAACGAGTTTATTTTTGTGTGGTGGAGGTGTTTATTGACCAAAAAAATCCTTCCGTCTATTCTTGATCTATTTTGGATCCACATTAGGTAAGGGATACCACCCAATAGTGAATGCTTTTGGATATTTACAAGAGTTCTAATCCTCCTCAACTATGAAAGGGAACTCACTTTTACCTTTCTTCACACCTATCAAGCCATTTTTCTTGACCAAAACCTACAAAAATTATTTATAAACTTCACTAACTCATCCAATATGCCTTATTTTGGGTATAAATCCATCCTAGGAAGGGTTTTAGTGAAAACCTAAGGAAGGATACCATGACAAGAGGTAACATTCATGAGTAAGATTTTTTGTTTTATTTCTTCCTTAAACAGATTTCAATTTTTTTATATCATGATTATATAATAACATCAGTATATTAAATATACTGATATATTTTTATGTTAATTTAATGACATACAAAAATATCCCCTTCCATCAAATGGGTTACAAAAGCATCGTTCGTGTGTATGGAGGACTACCACCTTGCGAACCGATGTCGTTCGTTTTCCCATTACCACCTCTCAAGGCTGGTCATAATAATGTATTTATTATTTATATATGATATATATGATATATATTATTTTATTATTATTATATCATACATACCTTCATACTATCCATTTTGTGGGAATATGATAACATCGTTCGTGTGCACAGCGGACTACCGCCTCGTGAAGCGATGTGATTTGCTCATTATTTACATGGAATGTATTAAGGATGAGTTTAATAAGTTTTTTTGATATATATTACATAAAAATGATCCTGTAATGATAATATATATTATTTAATTTTATTTCTTTTTACCCAACAACAAAATGAACAACAACATTCATGCGTACGTACGACCTACCATCTCCATTGACGATGTATTTCATTTCATATCACTAATTTTTTTGGATTACTATAAATACATATATAATTAGTATATATGATATAAATTTTATGGATATAATTCTGGGGATGATGGAACCATTATCAAATTAATATGAACACAAATATAACAAATCAAAACATATACGAAAAAAGCGATTATTACCCAAAACGTAACTTTAATATGGAATTGTTAATAAATAGGTAACAAAAGGACATAATAAATCATATATTATATGATATATACGAATATATTTCTTTAATATATATATATAATAAACCTATATTTATTATACATTATATTTTAATGAGTATTATGGGAGTCAAGACTTAAGGTAAGAGAATTTCGTCTCAATTTTTACTTCCATGAAACACATTCCACGTTCACCACCTATTTATTTTATGTGGAATGTATAATTAAAATGAATGTATTTTATGATTATTATACTGAGAATTATTTTTATTTAAATATCCATTTAATTATCTCTCTTTATGGGGTTTATGGTTCAAATGTTACCAAATCAGTAAGGGTATTTTTGTCTTAATTTTTCTTTTTTGAGATGTACATTATGCTTTGCACCTATATTCTTTCACAAGGTATATATAAAACCTATTAGACATGTAATATCTAGAATTTATTCATCCTCATGATATTTTAATTATCATTTTATGTTATTCCTTCATGGGTATTATGATTCAAGGTTACCAAAATGGTAAGTGTTTTATGTTACAATCTCATCATTTATCAAGATTCTTTACGATTAAGTCTCCATTGTCAAAATCTCATGATCTACCTCTCAATAATTCTAATTAATTTTATTATCCTACGGTTATTCATGATATCTTAAATTAATGGTACCATTTTTATACTCTTCAGTACTTAATATAATTAAGAAGATGTATTTAATAAAATATGAATTTATTTATCTCTTCAGTTGTAAATTTGTTTTCTTTGAAAACCATGTTTTCTAAAAATGTTTTCAAAAAATATTTTTAAATTATTTTTAAGCTTATTTTTAAGGAAAATTATTTTCAAAATGTTCTATATTTCAAAAAGTGTTTTAAATGATTTTTTAATCTTTATTTATAAGTTTTCAATGTTATTTTCAAAGAAAAACGTTTTCAAAAAGTTTTATGTTTTAAAAAACGTTTTTCAAAGAGGAAAGAATATTTTCCTCAAGAAATATTTTAAATGATATTTCAAAATTATTTTCCATCTAAGATAAAATAATTTGGTTTTACCTATTCCTTTCCAGGGATATGATCCAAGGTTACCATTCATATTCTTTCTATGAATGGTTTTTATTTTGATGGCATGATGTTTATGAATCCCATTTATATTCCCTGGGTTATACCATGATAAAATGCTTATGAATCCCACTTATTTTCATCGGTTATTATATGATGAAATGATTATTAAACCTATTTAATTTCCACAGGTTATGTTATGATGAAATAATCATGAAACCCATTTTATTTCATGAGTTCTAATATGATGAAAGTTTTATGATCTTATGGCACCCATATGTATGATTTTCATTATGTGATGACAGTTACATTATAGCCAAGGATGGTGGTTATGTTATAATCAAATATGGGTGGGAACTATATTGTCATAACCCCATCATGAAAAACATACAAAAATGAAGGGAGAGAGATAAAGACCCCCTGAGTCCCACCTCAAGTAGGTCCTGGGTTGGCAACTAGCACCAAGGGTGTAAAAATTTGAAAATATGGGAGACA
The DNA here is from genome assembly GCA_963277665.1 of Viscum album. Classification (NCBI taxonomy): domain Eukaryota; kingdom Viridiplantae; phylum Streptophyta; class Magnoliopsida; order Santalales; family Viscaceae; genus Viscum; species Viscum album. Next base: position 1,505,391,243 of record OY728151.1, on the reverse strand, counting down.
TTACCCTATTTAAGGAAACAAGATCAGGAGATAGGATGTATCAAACATAATCATCTATATGAAATATATATAAGTAAAACCAAAAAACCATCCCACAATTCATGTGTAAATAAAACTGATACAAATAAAATTCTCTAAAGTAAATACCCAAAAAATAAAACTAGAGCTGTAACACAACAACTGTCCCAAGGTCTGAGCTAGTAATTCCTAACACGGTCAATGTAATCCTCCTGGAAACCAAAAAATAGTTTTTATAAACATAGTGTGAGAATACATGTATACTCAGTAGGAAAGACAAAGTCTCTCATGCACAATTTTAAGGAGCATACTAATGAACCAGTGGGAAAACAACAAAAACCAAACAACACCTAATAGGTAGAATAACCATAACCCCAACCTCACAAAGGCCCGCTCACCAAATAATTCATCCAAGTAATATAATATAATATAAATCACATTGATGATAGGGTACCCCGCACCACTTTACCACTTATTATCCGCTCTCACACCCCAATGAAAAACATCCTATCACTCCCACCTCTTCTGAATCTATCACATAACATCCCAACCATACACACCTAAGCCACACCTCACAACACATCCTTACCTCACACACCTAGGCCACACATCACATCATGTCACATCATATCCCACCCACAAACACATGGACCACACATCAAATCTCATCCCTAAGAAACCCGGGACACACATCACATCTCATCCCAAAGACACCTGGGACATCACACCACAAATAATCTTGAATACACTTGGTACCACACATCACAACTCGCCCAAAGAAACCTGGGCCACTATCTCTTGGAAGAGGGAGCATGGAAGAGTGAGTGGTCAGCCATCCATCCTCCCATCAGAATGTTGGGAATGACAAAATCCCACATGACTATGTGGATGTCGACACATAGTGCTCGACAAGGGTGGAGTGCATATAGAAATCATAAGGAAAATAAAATGTATACATACATATATATTGAGAAAAGAACACAAGCCCAACCCATGGGATAAAAAAAATACCAACCTACTAATGAATTCCCCAATTTTATGACACCTCTAAATGCATAATACCATACAATAAAAACACAATCCATTGTTTATTTTCAGCCTTTAATTATCATTATACAATTTTCTAGATTCTTCGTTACCAACCCATTTCATTGAAGCATGTACAATTTTATTTGTACTTAAATCCCATCACCAATTCATCCAATAAATGTGCTATTTAAATAATTATAATGTAATAATTATAGTTCATGATTATTATTAATTTATCTATATATACCAATTGGGTAACTAACATAGCACACACACAAAGGGTAGTACAGTGAAATTAAATCCCAACATCCAAGTCCAAATCCATCTTCCACCGCAACCTTACTGTACAACCACACAACTATCAATGCCTTGATGCAAAAACATATCTCATACACCATAATCACACATTCCATATCACTCACCATGACACAACATACTTTAATATTTATCAAGTGATCTATTATTCAATTTCACTTTGTTAATTAAGGGTGTTATCACAGAAACCACATGATCATGGGGCATCCATTTTTTTAACCGAATGTACATAGTTAATCGATTCAATAATAAGTGACATCAAGAACCACACAACAATCATTTATTCTAAAAAACATCAAATATTTCAAAATTAAGGACCCCCAATGGCCATGATTTTTAGTTTGTGATTAGCCCATACAATTTACAACATTAATCAAATTCATTAAAACATTAAGATCAAACATCATGTTACCCTTCCCCTTTGAATTGAATATAAGTTGATTCATTATATTTCTTAGTCCAGATGAAACCATATTCATAAGGGATAATAGTTATATACCCATCCCACATGATACACATAAGAAAATAAATGAAGTAAATCCCACTTAGAATAAATATGATTAACACAACCATGTTGCACTAAAAATAGGGGCGCGTGTATAGGAGGGGACTTCTTCAGGGGGAATCAAATAAATGCAACACCTCATTCCAAAAATACAAGGAAGAATTATTTTGGGACCTCCCATATTAAGAGAAATAATAAGGAATGAATAAATGGAAGATATACATCTTCTAAGGACTAGACCTGAAACTAACGGGATTGGAACAACTTAGTTTGAAAATTAAATCAGATCTCATTAAAGACACACATTTTAAACATTCTAAAGGAACCCAAACATTATATAAACTTAATATATGACTGATCCACTTTGTAATATATTTTAAAATCCTTTATTATGTCATTAAACTCATTTATAATAAAAAAAATGTAAAAATTTAAAAATGGGAGAAACTAGAAAATTCTAGAAATTTGGAAAACTATCAAAATGAGTCACTGCTAGATGATTCACTTACAAAAGAGTCACAACTAGAGATTCACCACTAGATGAGTCACCACTAGAAAGTCACCTCTAGAAATTCACCGCCATACGATTCACCACCAGCGAGTCACCTCCAGTGAGTCACCACCAGACGAGTCACCGCTAGGATGAGTTAACACCAAACGAGTCATCTCCAAGATGATATACCACTAAATGAGTCATTTCTAGGATAAGCTATTTATAGATGAGTCACCAACATGATAATATATTACCAGATAAGTCACCACTAGGATGATTTACCATTGGAAAACTAGAAATTTGGTAAAATATTGGAATGAGTCACCGTTGGAACAACTCAAATGTCCCAAAAATACCCTAGACTACCCCCATACACCTCAAACATCAGTTTTTTGCTAACGTAATGAGATGGAAGATCCATGAAATTACATCAAATACCTATCAAACTATTATCTCCCTCGAGAATTCAAAACCAATCCTAAAGAAAAGAGAATAAGGGTCTGAACAACCATCCCTCCAGATACCTATGAAGTATCTCGTTACACCTGAAACACCACCACCAATCAAAACCACCAACCCAATCTCCCATAATAGATAAAAAAATATACAATTATGAATATAAGAATCTAGTAATTCTCTCCTCCATGTCAATATACAGTCCATTATAAGTGGTACTGACTCGATCAGATGAGTTTAATCTCATAATAGTAAAATGTTTCTTGATTAGGAATCAAGTCTTCAATTTTTCTCATGTCAGAACATCATTACACATAACACAACACACATAACATCAAGTGGAAAACAACATATATCATAAAACAACAAGGTTTGAACAATACATCCTAAAAAATGAATGTGAAGGTAAAACCCAAATCAACTCTAGGTACCGGGCTCACATCTACATGTCACGCTCCCAAGTACTCTCCTCTAAGCCACCATGCCTTTATAGCACCCAAACTAGGGGAATGGTTCATCCTCACAACACCTTATCTCGACAGTATTAGATATCCACTGGATACTCCACGAAGGTTGTGTTATCCTCAATATACTACTCTCCCTAGTCAATGACATGGGAGTCATCGTGAAGATATCAAAAGATTTGAGAGATGTGGAAAACATTATGGATCCTTCCCAGCCACGGTGGAAATGCCCACTGATATTCCACCTAACCAACTCACCCAACACCTCAAAAGATCTAAAAAATTAGGGTGAGAGAATAATCCCCTTTCTAAATCTCTACTACCCATGTTGAGGGGAAACCTTCATGAACACATGGTCTCCAAACTCATACTCTAGGGGAATCCTCCTGTGATCAACATAAGATGTATTCTATTCATGTTATACTTTTATCCTCTCAAACCAATTGAACATTCTCTAATATGATTTTCACCACCTCAGGACCAAGAATTTCCACCTCCCCAACCTCAGTCCAGTACAATAGGGAATGACACAACCGTTTATACAAAGCCTTAAATAGGGCCATACCAATGGATGAGTGATAATTATTATTATAAAAAAATTCAACCAAGGGCAAGTGTTGTTCCCATGATCCTCCTAAGTCCAAGACAAATTTCTACAACATATACTGTAGTTTCTAGATAATTTTTTATGTCTACCCATCTGTCTGAGGGTGGAAATCAGTGCTAAGGTGCAACTAGGTTCCAAAAGCATGATACAACCCCCCATACTCGTGAGGTAAAAAAACCATCTCTATTGGAGACAATGGACCTCGGAACTCCATGTAACTGCAAAACTACTTGATCACACAGAAGTGGGATTATTTTGTCAACTAATCCACGATCACCAAAATAACATCACAATATCCCTGGGATCTGGGTAACCCTATGAGAAAATTCATCAATATTTCATGCCATTTATAGTTAGGGACATACATGGGTTGAAAAAAACCCCTAGGAACATGATTCTATACATTTACTTGATAGAAAACCAAGCACCTTGCCACAAATTTTGCCACTACTCGCTTCATCCCGGTCCACCGAAACTCCAGCCTCAAGATGCAGTACATATTAGAAATTCCCAAGTGTACCATTAAAGGTGAGATATATAAATCATGAAGAAATACCTTGTACATTGCTACTGGAACAAACATCCTTCCTTGAAAGAACATCTGGTTCTGATTATCCTCCGATCATCCCTCTAGAGCATCACCATAGACAACATGATCATGCATCACCTCTACCTATGAGTCTCCCCACTAATACTCCTCAACGTGCTACATCAGGGAAGACTAAACCATCATTTAAAACAAATATCCTATACTACCATCCACCCTTTCATTTAATTTTAGGGATTCCAACTCTTCTATCGCTATCTAAGCATCCACATATACCCGAACAACATCCTTTTGCATTTTTCTTCTCAAAGCATCGACCATGAAATTTCCAATTATAGATGTGTAAGAGACCTCAAAGTCATAGTCCAAAAGGAACTCCATCCACCTCCACTATCATAGATTCTGGTCACATTAGGAAAAGATATACCTCAAACTCTTATGATCCATGAAAACTACAAATCACTCCCAAATGAGGTAATGTTGCCACAACTTCATCACAAACAAAACTACTAGTAGCTCAAGATCATGGGTGTCATAGTTATGTTCATGAGGGAATAAATTCCTAGAACCTTAAGAGATCATATAATTCTATTGCATCAAGATGAACTCTAATACTAGATGGGATGTATCACTAAAAACCTCAAACAACAAACCCTCCTCCAATAGCTGATTTACTGCAACACTAACCAACTTCACCTTCAAGTAACTGAATGCTTCCTAGCATTGATTGGTCCACAAAAAATGTTGTTATTTCATGATAAATTCTATTAATGGGGTTGAAAATTTAGATAAATCAGTCACAAACCTCCAATAATATCCCATGAGACCAAGAAAACTAAGAACTTATACCACATTCTTGAGTGATTCCCAAGAAACAACTACCTCAACCCTCACTGGTTAAACTGCCACACCCTACTAAGACACCACACGTCTGAGGAAATTGATCTCTCATGTCAAAAAATTACACTTGGACAACATTTCATAGAGCTAGTGGTTCTGAAGAACCTGCAAAACAGTTCTGAGATGTTTAGAAAGCTCATCCTCTTACCTTGATAGATTAGTATGTTATCAATGAAGAAAATGAAGAACTGATCTAGGAACTCATGGAGCATAGAGTTCATAAGCACCATGAACACAGCTGGCACGTTCATAACAAAAAACGACATGACCAAAAACTCGAAGTGGCTATACTTTCATAAGAAGGTAGTCTTCAGGATATCACCCCCATTCACCCTTAACTTGTGATATCCAGACCACATGTTGATATTAGAAAACCAACTCGTCCCTTTTAGCTAGTCAAAAATATCACCAATCCTTGGAAGTGGGTAATAATTTTTGATTTTCACCTGATTCATTCATATGGTAGTCTATAAACAACCTTAAACTACCATCCACCTTCTTGGAAAACAACACTGGAGTGCCCCATGATGATACACTAGGATAGATGAATCCTTTATTTATCAGATCATCAATCTGAATCCTAAACTCCCACAAATCACAGGGCACCATCCGATAAGGATCCATAAAAATTGGAGAAGCACCAGGATGCAATTCTATCACAAAATAAACGTCACGTCGAGGGGGTAGTTTCACAACATCATTAGGGAAAATGTCCAGGAACTCCATGACAACCCTGGTAACCTCTATCATCTCATCATCCATTGATTCCATTGAAAACTCTCCGAACAAGAAAATAATGGATTCCACATGCTGAATTCCCACATAAAAACTCCGCTCACCAATGAAATCCATGCACTGGCCATCCACATCTAATAAAATTATTTTCCTCTGAAATAAGTCAATAAAATCATGCACATAATACAACCAATCGATTCCAAGTATGACATCATATGATTGCATCTCAAGAAAGAAAAGATCCCCATAGGACTGATCTGACCTCATCATCAGGCTACACCCCCGACACACATCAAACAATCTAGTCTCACCTCCAATTGGTATAGTCAACACCAGGGGTACAATAAGCCTCTCTATGTCTAATCCGAAAGTATGAACTAGAGTGGGTTACACAAAGGAGTGTGAATCTACAGAATTAAACAAATAACAGACAATCGTAGATGATAGAATGATCATACCTCTAACAATATCTGTCCCATATCGTGATGCTACCTCTGCTTCATGCAATAGAACATGCCTAGCTCCCCTACCTTTTTGCTGATAGAAGCCTCCACGACCATGCTCAGGTCAAGGTCCCTGATCACGAGGAACATCCTGATGATAGACTCTACCTACATCATCTTACCTAGTCTGACAATAAGCCTGCTTCCCCTACTATTGGAATGACCTTTCTGGTAACTACTGCTAAGTTTGATGTTGAACCTATCTACCATAGGGAAACTGAGCTCAATCAGCCACTGGGAACGAGTCTTAAAGATGACCATGAACCCCACAGAATAAACGCATCGGCCCCAATCCCACATTAAAAGCATGAAAACTAGAAGGTTGAATGAGAACCTACTGAGGGTGACTCCTAGTTGGTCGAAACCTCAAAGGCCCCAACACTTAAGGCTTGCTATAAAAAAATATGATCCTTATGGAAACATATTGGTTCCCTTATCACAACAAACTTCCTCATGAGTGCATCCAATTAATCACCTCTACCTTCTTATGAACCTCCAGGTACATTGGAAACATAAAAGGTATAGATACATACTTGATTGAAGGATGAAATTCCTCCCCAAGACGCCTCAATTAGGTCTCCTCCTCTGGAAAAATATTTGGGGTGAAGTGAAAAGGGTCCTTAAACTTAATTCCATGATTTTAAATAGAAATAATACCCTACCTAAGGAATATTATATATTTCCTATTCTCATCCTTCATGGTCAACAAGAGTAACTCTACCCAAAAATCCTTATAGAAGTCAACCCATGAAACATCATCCTCCCTTTTCTCACCAAGGCACAACATCGAACACTGATGTGAAGTTCCTCACATCTGACAAACCAAAAAAGGGGCACTGTACTCTATTGGGGCTCAGATAAAACTAAAATAAATCTCTAGATCCTCTATCCAACTCTCTGTTTCCACATTAGAAAAACTCCCCTCATAATTTTCCAAATCCTTCTACTGAAAAATGCGCAACATCCTCTGCTACTGATCATCATCCACATCCAGATCAACCCTCCATCGATCAACCAAGTCAGCCTGCTGAACCTCCACTACTTGATCCATACTCAGATGAATACCAGGAGCTATTGTTGAAAGATAAATAAGAATTTTCTAATCCTAGTAGTATTTATTTTAATTAGGATATATTTTAATTAGCTTTAACCCATTTAATTAATTTTATTAATTTTAAATTTCCCCAAACAACCCCATTTAAACAATAACACAAGTCATCATGATGTATGTACCTCTCATAGGTCTCTACCCCGCAAGTAGTCTCATGTCACTTGGTCGTTCAATAAGCTTAGAGTCCATTCATGGGATCAAGAGGGGCCCTAAAATCCCATGTCCTAGCTTATAACGACCCATACTTTACATACATTGTTATTACTTCAGAATTGAAGCACACTTATTACAACATATAACAAAACCAGGAAAGTACCGTATAGGTATAGAGTCTTTAGAAACTGGGATACATAAACAACTGGTTCATAAAGCATCTACTTTTCCTCCCATTTATTTCATCATATCTAGAGCCCCTTTTGGAATATCCTACTTAATAACCTTCTTCCTGACCTGGGGAAAGAAAACATACAAAAGGGTGAGCTCAAATGCTCAGTAAGTTAAACAAAAGAAATATCAATCACATCATATTCATAAGAACATAACTTTTAGAAATCTTAACCCGCAAAAGAGATCATAATTTCATAACATGGGATAAATCATAGTAGTGAAATGTAATCCCAATAATCATAACTTAAAACATGAAACTTTGTGGAATACACAAATAATCATAGAGAATCATTTCTTAGTAGTCAAGACTCATAGCCAAGACTATCTTAGCGGACAAAGTCTATTTCTAAACCGAGTTCAATCCTCATTTCAGTCCTGTTTCACTGAACCGGATTAACCTGCCATTCTAGCCATGTCTATATTATGAGATATAAATCTTTAACCAATGAATTGGAGGGAGATATAGGTCCCACCCATATCATAATGATACCATTCTTATGTGTGCCACAAAATCATAAACCATACATCATTGCATAACCCATATAATAAAAATGGGATTCTTAAACATCGTGACATCATAAAACAATTCATATAAGATAAATGAATTCATAAAAATAATTCCATCACAACATAATCAAATCAATGTAATAATAGGGATAGAAACATAACCCTATATTATCTTAGATGGAAAATAATTTTGATAAAACACTTGAACTCCATTCTTGAGGAAAATATCCTTTCTACTTCAAAAACATTTTTCCTTTCTTAACATGTCCTATAATTTTAAACTAAAAGAATTTGATTACAAATAAACTTGAAAAATTATAAAGGAATATTCTTGGAAATAATGTTTTAAGAATACATTCATGCCATATAAGTTAAAAAAACATTCTTCTCATACTTTTGTCGGAAAAGTCAAAAAGTACCTCGTAACGTAATCAAAAGAAAGATTCCTTACATACCATGTAGTAAAAGTCAAAAATGGGTAAAAAAGACTTTAAACATACATGAAAACACTTTTATAAAACATGGACATGGATGATATAAATAACCCCAGTAAATACTTACGAATAATCAATCTCAGATAAAAATGAGATTTGAAAAATTATCCCTTACCTTAGGTCCAATTTCCTTCGTAAGTGTCCAAACCTCCTGTATAATGATTTAAATAATGTTATTGACTTAATACAAAATCATACTTATTTTTATGATATCATATATGGTCATATTTTTAGCTTCTTATTAGTAATATTTCGTTACTACTTGTTATTCTGGTGGTTATTACTTTTTGTTCTTATGCGTGTTTTGTCGAATAAATTATTATTATTATTTTTAGGTTATAGATACCTCATTTAAAGAATGGTATTAGTGTAATATATATCATATTCATTCATTAAATTCATTTATATAATCATTATGCAATGAAGATCATGTAGAACGAGTTGCATCACATCGTAGAGACCGTATTCCGTACGTACGTACGGGCGATGATATCGTTCCCATGATCATGAAATTATAATGGAGTGTATGTATACTATTTCAGAATCAATATCACTTTACAATAATCATATATAGTTATTATTTACACCATTATACCCATCCAAGTAAGGTGGTGGTGGAAAATAGATTACACCACGGCGTGGAGACGGTATTCCTTACGTACGCACGTGCGGTGATTTCATTTTCCATAGGATGAATAGATGATGAAATAGGATTGTTTCATACTTATAATAACATATCAGTATATGAGTGATATTGATTTTATTACTTCATAATGAAACAACTAAAGAAGAATAAGTGGAAGAAGAAATAAAGTTGAAAGAATCGGTAATGGACATTACCTCTTCTTTGAAGTGCCTCTTTGAGACCTCCTCTTAGGGCACTAAAATTGGTCTTTGAAGAAGAAAAGGACCTATAGGATGTTTATAGGGAAGTGGAGAAGATAATTTGGCAGGGGTTAGCTGAGATTTAAGGCTCAAAGTTGTGTGAGGAAGAGAGGGAGGAGGTGCCCTTTTATAAGGGAGGAGAGGGGCACCTTTGGAAAAACTAAAAATATTATTTTATTATAAAGTCATATTCGGGTTTTAATAGCTCCAAATTGATATATTTAGAAGCTAAGGTGGGGATGGTTCTAAATCCTCTCATCCAATATAATTTAGAAAAATTTAGGTCATTATATTAACCTTATCTTTTAGTTTTAACTCTTAGTTAATTAGATTGACATTACCATGTCACTTTGTATTTTTATATTATATAGTTAATAAACGTACTATATACATCCAAGAGACCCCCAAGTTGTACATTAATGATACAACTATCAAGATATAAGTATCTTGTCCGAACCTTAGATTTTTAGGAATATAATAACAATTAATAATATAATATTTTTTTTAAAAACTATTTTATGTCAATTTTGAAACTATTTGGTAATTGATTTTTGTGAAAATCATAACAAAATGATTAGTTCTAAAAAAGTTAATTAAATCAACACTAACATGTAATATTAACATATAAAATTATTTTAATTCTTAAAAAGTCTCAAACTACATTTATTTGGGTATTTATAACATCAATTATGTCAATATTTCATTAATAAGCTAATTACTACATCATCATTGTGTCATAAATAAATTAAATTATTTAAAGTCTAAAAATTACAAATAAAATACCATTATGTAGGAAATAGTTTTAGATTTATATTTAATATTTATAGTCGAATTTATCTTATGTATAACCCTATATTAAAAATTATTTAGTTATTAAGCTTTGATTTTAACTATTTTAACCCTTCTTTAAATAAATTAATAATAAATGTCCTAATCTAATCCAAGTGGGCCTAAATGGTAATATTTTATTCCTAATGTTGTTTTTGGTCGAATTACACTTATACAATAGAATTAGAACATGTGTTAGGGTAATAATAATAACACTTTTACCCTTAATTACCCTATTTACTTTTAAACGTGGTAAAAAAAGTAAAAAGTTACTATTCACCAAAAATTATTTTCATGTCATTGAACCACATTTTACTTACTAAAATAAACCGTGTCTCTTGGATTTTTGAAATTACATTCACAAAAGTGGTAAAATTTAGTTTTATGTAAATTTTCAAATTCTCCTAGGAGGTGGGTAAAAGACGGTGAAAAGTTCAATAAAATTTTTATATATCTAAAATTATTATCAAATGACTCCAATGAATTGAATTGAACTTATATAGGTATTATGTATCAATTTTGACATAAAATAAATTTAAATAAAATAAATAATTATTTAAATAAAAAGTTGGTTTTTAAATAGTAACCCAGTGTTTTCACTATTCATAAAAAATTGAAAGTTTTCAGAAAAATACCAAAATTTCACCCTATGCTAATTTCGATATTCCGAATCCAAAAATGTAGTCCAATTTGAAAAATAAAATTTACAAAATTTCAAAAAGTTGGTATTACTATTCATAATGGCTAGTTTTAATAATATTTTAATAGCATATCGTTGTTTAGTGAAACTCGGTATTGCGTACGACGCAAGCTGTCAAGGAAGGCCGCAGTTGAGTGTAAAGAAAGCCAAGATTGTGTTGTGTGTAGCGAAAGATTCTTTTGATGATTTATATAACATAAAAACAAAATATTTCTCATAAAAGTCTCGGGTGTTACATTCTACCCCTCTTAAAATGAATTTCGCCCTCAAAATTCGTCACTTTGTAACAAATAGATGAGGATACCTCTCCCTTATCATATCCTCAAGCTCTCATGTAGCTTCTTCTAATTGGTGGTTCCTCCATAAAACTTTCACCAAGCAAGTGGCCTTGTTCCGTAGGACTTTTTCACTATGATCGAGAATCTCTATCGGCTGTTCTTCATAAGAATGATCTTGCTCTAATGGTACAACTTATGAGCTGAGTACATGTGAAGGATCAGGTATGTACTTTATCAGGAGAGATACATGGAACACATCGTGAACTTGAGAGAGATTCGGTGGAAGCGCCAATCGGTAATCTACCTTCCCAACACGATCCAGTATTTCGAAAGGACCGATATACCTAGGGCTCAGCTTTCCCTTCTTTCCAAATCTCATTACTCTATTCCAAGGAGATATTCGTAAGAACACTTTATCACCCACTTCAAACTCTAGGTCTTTTCTTCGGTTGTTGGCATAACTTTTTTGTCGACTCTGTGATGCTCTTATGTGTTATTGAATAGATTTGACCTTTTCTGCCATCTCATCAACAAGATCAGGTCCTAATAGCTTTCTTTCCCCAACTTCATCCCAGCAGGTTGGAGTCCTACATTTCTTTCCATAGAGAGATTTATAAGGAGCCATCTGAATACTGGAGTGAAAGATATTATTACAATAAAATTATACCAAAGGTAGGTGTTGATCCCAACCACCTTTGAAATCCATAGACAAGATATCAACATTTCTTCTAGAGTTTGAATTGTCCTCTCAGACTGACCATCTGTCTGAGGATGATACGCCTTGTTGAAACTCAACTCTGTATCCAGATTATTCTGAAGACTTCGCCAAAACATTGAGGTAAACCTCGGATCCCGATCAGATATAATGGAAAGTGGTACTCCATGCAATCTTACCACTTCCTTCACATATATCCTGGAAAGCTGATCCAGAGAGAAATCCTCTCTAATAACAATGAAGTGTGCAGACTTTGTAAGACGATCAACTATGACCTAGATAGCATTATTGCCTTTGGATGTTTTAGGATGTCCAGCGACAAAGTCTATAGTGATGTTTTCCAATTTCCATTCAGGTATGGGTAATGGTTGTAACATCCCCTTAGACTTCTGTCTCTCAGCTTTAACTTGCTGACAAACCAAGCATCGAGAGACATATTTAGAAACATCTCTTTTCATGCCATCCGACCAGAAGTACTCTTTCAGGTCCCTATACATCTTCGTGCTTCCAGGATGAATAGAGAATGAAGAATATGAGCCTCATCCAGTAGATCCTTCTTTAATTCAGGGATGGGAGGTACACAAACCCGATTCCTGAACTTTATTATCCCATCACAATCAAGGTTGAATTCAGGAATATTTCTCACCTTCTTTTGTAACTCTACATCTTCTTTCTGTGCCTCTTTAATCTTCACATGTATAGATGGTTGAACATTCATTTGAGAAAGATACAATTTTCCCCCTTCCATTATAATTCCAAGATCTATCCTTTGTAAATCCATAAATATTGGATCTTTTGTGATCCTCATTATGGATAAGCTAGCATGGTCTTGTCGACTTAAGGCATCTGCCACCTTGTCTGCTTTCCCAGGGTGGTAATGAATTTAGCAGTCGTAATCCTGAATCAGCTCCAACCATCTTCTTTGGCGCATATTCAGCTCCTTTTGTGTGAAAATATACTTTAAACTTTTATGATCAGTATAAATATCACACCTTTCTCCATAAAGATAATGCCTCCAAATCTTTAATGCAAAGATTACTGCAGCTAACTCCAAATCATGAGTTTGGTAATTTTGCTCATGGATTTTCAACTGTCGTGAGGCATAAGCTATCACCATATCATTTTGAATAAGAACACACCCCAACCCCTTCTTGGATGCATCACTGTAGATCACAAACCTTTCTCCACTACAAGGAATTGTGAGTACATGTGCACTGGATAACCTTCTTTTCAACTCCTTGAAATTATCTTCAAATTCCTCCGTCCAATCAAACTTAACTCCTTTCCGAGTCAACTTGGTGAGTGGATTAGATAATCGTGAAAATTATTTCACAAAACGTCGATAATATCCATCCAAACCAAGAAAACTTCAGATCTCAGTTACTATTGTTGGTCTCGACCATCTTTCGATAACCTATGTTTTTGCTGGATCCACAGATATCCCCTCTTTTGAGATTATGTGACCCAAAAATGCAACTTTTTGAATCCAAAATTCACACTTGGTAAATTTGGCATAAAGCTTCTCCTTTCTCAGGGTATTCAAAATAATTATCAAGTGATCTTCATGTTCTTCCTTTCTCTTTGAATATACAAGAATATCGTCTATAAATACTACTACAAACTGATCAAGATAGTCTATAAAGACTCTATTCATCAGATCCATGAAGATAGCAGGGGCATTAGTAAGACCAAATGGCATCACTATAAATTCATAGTGTCCATACCTTGTACGGAAAGCCATCTTTGGTATATCCTCCCTTTTGACCCTTAATTGATGATAACCTGAACGAAGATTAATCTTGGAAAAGTATTGAGCTCTGCATAGTTAGTCAAATAAGTCATCAATGCGCGAGAGAGGATATTTTTTCTTGATAGTGATCTTGTTAAGTTCTTGATAATCAATGTAGAGTCTCATTGATCCATCTTTCTTCTTAACAAACAGAACAGGTGATCCCCAAGGTGTCACACTAGGGAGTATGAATCCCTTATCAAGATTCTCTTGGAGTTGCTTCTTTAATTCCTGCAACTCAATTGGGGCCATTCTATAAGGTTTCTTTGAAATAGGCAAAGCACCCGGTACGAGTTCTATTGAAAACTCAACTTCACGATTTGGAGGAAGACCCAACAATTCCTCTGGAAAGACATCGTCAAACTACAGTACAATGGGCATATTCTTAATCATGAGTTTCTCACCAACCATTTGAGATAAATAACCTTCATTTATTGGAATCAAGACCCATAAGATGGAAGAAATTTCCACAGGAAGGTTATGTTCATCCTTGCATCGATAGACGATCATAGATTGATCTGGAATATGAAATGTGACTTCCCTTCTTTGGAAATTGATATGAGCTCCATATAGAGAAAGACAATCCATGCCAATAATCACATCAAATTCCACTATAGGAAGGATCACAAGATTTTCAGGAATCACTTTCCCACAAACTTCAATCGGAGAAGAATTATAAACTTTTGACGCGACTGTTGTTCCATTTGGGGTTGTCACAGCTAACTCAACATCTAATTGTTGAGGTAATACGACGATACCATTTGAAAATTATTCAGAAATAAAAGAGTGGGTGGATCCAGAATCAAATAAAACATTTTCTACTTTAGAGTGGATGGTAAGTGTACCTTTTACCACATCGTTATCGTACTCCACATCTCTGATAGAAATTGCATGTGACTTTCCTTTTTCTTTAGCCTTAAGAGTTTGTTGATGTCGACCATCATCATCAACCCTTGGATTTGGGCATTGATTGACATAATGCCCCATCTCCTTGCACTTGAAACATTGAAGTGTAATAGGTTCATTCTGTGTATCCCTTTTTTTGTTTGCATCATTAGACATCTTCTTCCCATCATTGCGGCATTCAAATGCCCGATGACCTTCCTTTCCAGATTTGAAACATTTACTTGTCCCTTTAAGACAACTCCATCCATGTTTCTTTCCACATTTTGAGCATAAGGGAAATCTCATCTTCTTTTCAGTGTGCTCTTTATATTTTCCTTTGAATTCCATTTTACTCTTCTTATCAAACCCATATGATTGATGGGTTACACCAATATCCATCTCAAACTTGAGAGCACATCAAACAATTTCCTCGTAGCTATTGAAGTCCCTTATGGCTAATGCCCTTTGAAGACTTGGTTTTAAGCCACTAAAGAATCGATCAATCTTACTCCCAGGTTGGATAATAATACCAGAAGTGTACCTTGCAAGTCTTGTAAAATTTGCTTCATAGGTACCAGCAGATTCATCATCCTTTTGTTTTAGTTCAAGAAAATCCTTCTCCATATTTGTTCAGAGAATATGAGGGAAGTAATTATTGAAATATAAGTTCTTGAACTCGTCCCATTCCATGGATTCAATTTCATCCCTTTGCCTCGTATTCTTAATAAGATTCCACCATTTATCAACATATCCTTCCAAACGATACACTGCTAAGATGACTTTATCATGTTCAAAACATTGAAGAACTGAAAATATCTTTTCAGTAGTACTAATCCATTGTTCAGCAACTAATGGATCAGCAGACCCGCTGAATGAAGGTGGACGCTGCCTCATGAAGGACTTAACAGAATGTTTCTCCTTCCTTTGCTCGTTTGGAAGTCCTTCATGATTCATAGCATTAGAAAGTTGTGTGAGCATGGCTACAAGATTTTGCATTCCATATCCCATAATGTTTGGTTGCTCAGGGGACAATCATTGCATTGCTCGTCGCATTCCGCATTAACACGGTTCCTTCGGGTTCCAGCCATTGACTAAAACCAAGAAGAATAGTGTGAGCAACACTAATTATAATAGGAAAACCAAATAATCAAGAATAAAATTTCACACTTAAGGTCTTATTATAGGTTATTCATGGCCATTTCTAAAACACTAAGATTGTGTTCTATGCTTAGACTTATCCTTAGCGTTCTTACTAAGGCTTTCACATCCTAGTTTCCAAAGGTTGACTATACCATTCCTCTAATACCAACTATAACGACCCATACTTTATATACATTGTTATTACTTCAGAATTGAAGCACAATTATTACAACATATAACAAAATTAGGAAAGGACCTTATAGGTATAGAGTCTTTCGAAACTGGGAAACATAAACAACTGGTTCATAAAGCATCTACTTTGCCTCCAATTTATTTCATCATATCTAGAGTCCCTTTTGGCATATCCTACTTAATAACCTTCTTCCTGACCTAGGGAAAGAAAACATACAAAAGGGTGATCTCAAATGATCAGTAAGGTAAACAAAAGAAATATCAATCACATCATATTCATAAGAACATAACTTTTGGAAATCTTAACCTGCAAAAGAGATCATAATTTCATAACATGGGATAAATCATAGTAGTGAAATATAATCCCAATAATCATAACATAAAACATGAAACTATGTGGCATACACACATAATCATAGAGAATCATTTCTTAGTAGTCAAGACTCATTGCCAAGACTATCTTAGCGGACAAATTCCATTTCTGAACCGAGTTCACTCCTCATTTCAGTCCTGTTTCACTGAACCGGATTAACCTACCGTTCCAGCCATGTCTATCTCATGAGATATAAATCTTTACCCAATGCATTGGAGGGAGATATAGGTCCCACCCATCTCATAATGATACCATTCTTATGTGTGCCACAAAATCATAAACCATACATCATTGCATAACCCATGTAATAAAAATGAGATTCTTAAACAACGTGACATCATAAAAAAATTCATATAAGATAAATGAATTCATAAAAATAATTCCATCACAACATAATCAAATCAATGTAATAATAGGTATAGAAACAAAACCCTATATTATCTTAGATGGAAAATAATTTTGATAAAACACTTGAACTCCATTCTTGAGGAAAATATCCTTTCTACTTCAAAAACATTTTTCCTTTCTTAACATGTCATATAATTTTAAACTAAAATAAGTTGATTAAAAATAAACTTGAAAAATTGTAAAGGAAGCTTCTTGTAAATAATGTTTTAAAAATCCATTCATGTCGTATAAGTTAAAAAAACATTCTTCTCGTACTTTTTCTGGAAAAGTAAAAAAAGTACCTCGTAACGTAATCAAAAGAAAGATTCCTTACATACCATGTAGTAAAATTAAAAAATGGGTAAAAAGGACTTTAAACATACATGAAAACACTTTTATAAAACATGGACATGGATGATAGAAATAACCCTCATAAATACTTATGAATAAGCAATCTCGGATAAAAATGAGATTTGAAAAATTATCCCTTACCTTAGGTACGATTTGCTTCATAAGTGTCCGAACCTCCTGTATAATAATTTAAAAAATGTTATTGACTTATTACAGAATCATAATTATTTTTATGATATCATATATGGTCATATTCTTAGCTTCTTATTAGTAATATTTCATTACTACTTGTTATTCAGGTGTTTATTACTTTTTGTTCTTATGCATGTTTTGTCGAATAAATTCTTATTCTTATTTTTAGGTTATAGATACCTCATTTACAGAATGGAATTAGTGTAATATATATCATATTCATTCATTCAATTCATTTATATAATCATTATGCAGTGAAGATCATGTAGAACGAGTCGCATCACATCGTGGAGACGATATTCCGTACGTACGCACGAGCGATGATATCATTCCCATGATCATAAAATTGTAATGGAGCATATGTATACTATTTTAGAATCAATATCACCTTACAATAATCATATATAGTTATAATTTACACCATTATACCCATCCAAGTAAGGTGGTGGTGGAAAATAGATTACACCACGGCGTGGAGACGGTATTCCGTACGTACGCACACGCGGTGATTTCGTTTTCCATAGGATGGATAGATGGTGAAATAGGGTTGTTTCATAATTATAATAACATATAATTATATGAGTGATACTGTTGTTATTACTTCATAATTAAACAACTAAATAAGAAGATGTGGAAGAAGAAATAAAGTTGAAAGAATCGGTAATGGACATTACCTATTCTTTGAAGTGCCTCTTTGAGACCTCCTCTTAGGGAACTAAAATTGGTCTTTGAAGAAGACCAGGACATCTAGGATGTTTCTATGGAAGTGGAGAAGATAATTTTTCAGGGTTTGGCCAAGATTTAAGGCTCAAAGTGGTGTGAGAAAGAGAGGGAAGAGGTTCCCTTTTATAAGGGAGGAGAGGGTCACCTTTGAAAAAACAAAAAATATTATTTTATTATAAAGTCATATCCGGTTTTTAATAGCTCCAAATTGATATATTTCTAATCTAAGATGGGGATGGGTAGAAATACTCTCATCCAATATAATTTAGACAAATTTAGGTCATTATATTAACCTTATCTTTTAGTTTTAACTCTTAGTTAATTAGATAGACATTTACCATGTCACTTTGTATTTTTATATTATATAGTTAATAAACATACCATATAAATCTAAGAGACCCCCAAGTGGTCCATTAATAATACACCTATCAGGATATAAGTATATTGGAAGAACCTTAGATTTTTAGGAATATAATAACAATTAATAATATAATATTTGTTTTAAAAACTATTTTATGTCAATTTTGACACTATTTGGTAATTGATTTTTGTGAAATCATAAAAGAATGATTAGTTATACAAAAGTTAATTAAACCAACACTAACATGTCATATTAACATAGAAAATTATTTTAATTCATAAAAAGTCTCAAATTACATTTATTTGGGTATTTATAACATCAATTATGTCAATAATTCATTAATAAGATAATTACTGCATCATCATTGTGTCATAAATAAATTAAATTATTTAAAGTCTAAAAATTAAAAATAAAATACCATTATGTAGGAAATATTTCTAAATTTCTATTGAATATTTATAGTCTAATTTATCTTATGTATAAACCTATATTAAAAATGATTTAGTTATTAAACTTTGATTTTAACTATTTTAACCCTTCTTTAAATAAATTAATAATAAATGTCCTAATCTAATCCAAGTGGGCCTAAATGGTCATATTTTATTCATAAGGTTGTTTTTGGTTGAATTAAAATTATCCAATAGAATTATTACATGTTTTAGGGTAATAATAATAACACTTTTACCCTTAATTACCCTATTTACTTTTAACCGTGGTAAAAAAAAGTAAAAAGTTACTATTCACCAAAAATTATTTTCATCTCATTGAACCACATTTTACTTACTGACATCAACCGTGTTTCTCGGATTTTTGAAATTCTATTCACAAAATCGGTAAAATTAAGTTTTATGTAAATTTACAAGTTCTCCTAGGAGGTGGGTAAAAGACGGTGAAAAGTTCAATAAAATTTTTATATATCTAAAATTATTATAAAATGACTCCAATGAATTTCATTGAACTTATATAGGTACTATGTATCAATTTTGACCTAAAATAAATTTAAATAAAATAAATAATTATTTAAATAAAAAGTCGGTTTTTAAATAGTAACCCAGTGTTTTCACTATTCATCAAAAATTGAAAGTTTTTAGAAAAATACCAAAATTTCACCCTAGGCTAATTTTGATATTCCGAATCCAAAAATGAAGTCCATTTTGAAAAATAAAATTTACAAAATTTCAAAAAGTGAGTATTACTATTCATAACTGCTAGTTTTAATAATATTTTAATAGCATATCGTTGTTTAGTGAAACTCGGTATTGCGTACGATGCAAGATATCGAGGAAGGCCGCAGTTGCGTGTAAAGCAAGCCAAGCTAGTGTTGTGTGTAGAGAAATATTCCTTTGATGATTTATATAACATAAAAACAAAATATTTCTCATAAAAGTCTCGGGTGGTCTTCCTGGCCTATGTCATGCACCAAGGTCAACTGAAACTATTGTCATACCAACCCATTCATTCCTCACTGTGTCTAACTTTGATATGTACACTATCTCTTAACTATCATCTCTGATACCACTACGTCATGACCCCCTCCTGCCCAAGATACAAAAATGAAGGGAGGGAGATAATTCCCCCTGAGTCCCACCTCCATTAGGGCTCGGGTTGGTGACTAGCACCAAGGGTGTACATATCTCACAATATGGGAGCCATTACCCTTTATAAGGAAAAATATTAGTATATATGATGTATCAACCATAATCAACTCTATGACATATATATAAGAAAAACCAAAAACCATCCCACAATGCATGTGTAAATAAAACTAATACAAATAAAATTATCCAAAGTAAATACGCAAAAATAAAACTAGAGAAACAACACAAAAAACAATACCAATGTCTGAGATAGTAACACCCATAATGGTCCACATAATCCCCATGGAAACCTGAAAATATCTTTTATATACATAGGGTGACCATACAGGTATACTCAGTTGGAAAACCAAAGTCTCTCATGCACAAGTGTAAGGATAATACCAATTCATCCATGATAAAACAACAAAACCAAACAACACCTAATAGGTAGACTAACCATAACCCCAACCTCACCAAGGATTTCTCACCAAATAACACATCCAAGTAATATAATAAAATATAAAGCACATCAATGATAGGGTAACCCACACTACTTTCCCACTAATTTGCCGCTCTCACATCCCAATTATAAACATCCTGGCACTCCCACCTCTTCCGAATCTATCACATCATATCTCAGCTGCACACACCTAGACCACACCTCCTAGCACGTCCCACCCACACACACCTGGGACACACATCACATCATGTCACATCGAATCTTTCACACACACACCTAGGACACACATCACATCTCATTCCGAAGACACCTAGGATGCACATCACATATCATCCTGAAGACACCTAGAATATCACACCACAACTCACCCCAAAGACACCTGGTACCACACATCACAACTCATACAAAGACACCTAGGACACTATCACATGGAAGATGGATTAGGGAAGGCTAGGTGGCCAGTCAGCCATCCTCCCAATGGGATTTTGGGAAAGACACCCTCCCACATGACTCTGTGGGTGTCAACACATAGTTCTTGAAAAAGGTGGGGTGCATATAGAAATCACATGGAAAATACAATGTATACATACATGTATATAGATAAATGGACAGAGGCCCAACCTATGAGTTTACAGAAAAAACAACAACATACTCATGACTTCCCCACTTTTCTACCACCTATAAATGCCTAACACCATACAATCAAAACACAATTCATAGTTCATTTTAAGACTTTAATTATTGTTATACAATTTTCTATATTCTCTATTACTAACCCGTTTCATTAAAACATGTACAACTTTATTTTTACTTAAATCCCATCATCAATTCATCCATTAAATGTTCCGTTTAAATAATTATAATGTAATAATTACAGTTTATGACTATTATTCATTTATCCATATATACCAACCATTTAAATAACATAACACAAAAACAAAAGGTAGTACAATGAAACAAAACTATAGAGACCCTAGACATTTACAAATATCATTACATGATTTTAAGCATAAATAAACATCAAATTACAATAAAAGGATCATAAAGTCTAGTGTCTTGTAGGATTAGGTACATATTAAAAAAATATATTATTTAATATTTATAATGATCTCCTAACTTCCATTATGCTCATACATATTCATAGGATAACCTGGGGATAACATTAACAAAGGCATGAGCTAGAAATCCTAGTATGGGAATAAACATAAGAATAAATCTTAGCACATGGGTTAGATGACATAACATAATGATATAAACAGTCATGGAGATTTATTAAATATAAGGAATCATAACATGGGATCATATAATCAATGATTAATAGTAATTTGGAAACAAACTAAAACATGAATTTATCATGAGTCAAGGGTCTTTGCACATATAGGATCACTAGTCCAGGCTAACCACCAAGACCGTTGCATATGGAGCACAAGTCATGGATAATCACCAAGACCGTTGCACATAATGTCTCATGAGACTAAAATTTACCCAATGAATTGGAGAGATATCTAGGAGAACCCATCATAAAATTTTCATGAATATTTTTGACACATAAATAATTATACATAAGGAATCAAGCATAAATATAAGGGTTACCCATGGTAAGAATTGGGTATCATAATCTTGTCAAAAGACATAACATAAGGGAATATCACAATGGTGTCCATGAAAGGAGGGATTTAAATAATACATGGAAATTAATAAGGTAAAATATGCATAGATAATGTTAAGATATTTCAAACTTAATTGATAATATTTAAAAAGAGTATTTAAGAAACTTTAGAATTAAAACATTTTAGTGCAGTTTAAGAAAAATATTAAAGAGAATTTATAGAAGAAATGACAATTTTTTTATATAAAACCAGAAGTGATCCAAGAAGGTTTTGATAATAAAATGAGTGATTTTAGAAAATGATGGAGTCTTAAAAAATATATTATAGAGTTCACTTGAAAATAGATAAGAATTCAGGAAGTTCCCTTAAACCCGACTTACTTATCAGGAAGAATTGAGTAGGGAACCTATTAAAAAAATGTATATCCATGAGAAGAAGGAGGGAAATATCTTGATACATGTGTTTGGAACATATAAATATAATTTATAGACCAATTTAAAAATAAAATATAATTTCATTTGGGAAAAAAGATAGAGAGAGAGAGTAACCCGAATGAATAATGGAGGTTTGGGTAGAATCCCTTACCTTAAGTCTGAAGGTGTTCTTCACTTGATCTTAATTTCCCAAATAAAAAAATTAGATTAATTAATTAAAAATTATAGAACTTTTTACATTTAATTTATTTAGTATAACTTTATTAAGTTATTTTATGGCCTTTTAGATGAGTTATAGTGTTCAATTTTATTATTCGTGAGTGCTCGTTTTCTTAGTTTTCATCATCAGTTTGCTTGTATAAGAGTATGGAAGTTCATATAAAATAGGAATGGTTTTCTAGAAGTATAATTATATTATATTAATGAACTTAAATAAGATAAAATGGTTATATAATTCATTTTATTATATGGTATGGGGATGAATCATTAGATAAAATTTTAATGATAATCACTTGGATTAATTTGGCGATTTTTCGATCACAATGAACTATTTTTTTAATAAATTAATATAATGTACAAAAAATGATTAGAAAAAAGTATATAAGATATAATAAATATATTTTAATCTAGTTCAACCATAAAAATAATTTCATGCCTAGCCTTGAATACGGTAAGAGAAATTGAAAACCCATCGTCCTTGAATGTGATAAATTAACCCATCTCGGACAATATTTTCATATTTAGTATAAAAGGAGGGGGAAGGATAGATGATGATGAATTACTAAATTAGAATAAAAAAATTATAGTATATGTAAATTACTAGAGTTTTCATAAAATTTGGATGAGGGTCGGTGAGGATAGAAAAAGAAAATAAAGGAACTTGAAAAGAAAATAAAAGAAACTAAAAGAGGAATTTACCTCTTGAAATTATCCTCCCTGAGAGCCTCCATAGGGAAGATTTTTTTGTCTTTTTAGGATACCATGAGATCCTATACCTGGGGGAGGGTATTGGGAAGATATTTGAGTATAATTTGGACAAGTCACAAGGCTTTAGAGGTGTGAGGATAGAAGGTGGTGAGGTGTGGTATTTAGAGTGGATAAGAGGGGTGTTTTCTAAATATTTAATTAATTAGTTTATTATTTTGCTCAAGATAAGAAATAGTGTCGATTATTGAGACTAAATATAGAAATTAGATTATGTGTGTTATAACTATATCTATTTACATCATCCATACATCATCTATGACTCAATAATTCATGTATTTATCATTTATCGTAAATTTTTGTATTTAACTATTCACAAAATTCAAGTATTTCAGAAAAATACCAAAAATAATCCCTAACCATTTTTTTACATGTAGTATTTAAAAATGAACTCAATTTTATGAAAATAATTTTTTAAATATGATAAATTTATTTTTTAATTAAAATCATAATTTACTTGAAAAATACAGATTTTAAAGTTATAACTGATTTTATAAAACATTGAAAAATTAACTAAGGTCTCATAAAAATATCTTATAATTATAAGACATAAAAATAATAATTTATGAATAAATTTTATGAAAATAAATTTTCTTTTAAATTATTAAACTAGTCATAATATTGTAATTTAATATTTATGACTTACAAAAATACTAACACTTAATTAATAATTTTAAAATATTTATTTACTTATACTATGATATAATTATATTATATTTTCACTTATAATATGGGTAAATTTTATTTATACCTTAATTTATGAGTTTATTATTCAATTGACTGGTTTACTATTCATAATGGTGATGTTACTATTCCAAAGGTCAAGTCACTATTCCTTTGGTATATGTTCCTTAACTTCTAGAAATTCCTTTTATTTAAATAATATTATTTTATAAAGTTTTTATTATGTTATTAATGTGATTTTATGTGATTATAATATATGACATAATTATAATAAGGGTATTCCATTGATAAAACTTTGGGTCAATATATTATTCCCCCATTATGAAATTTCTCCCTTGAAATTTCATTTTACATTCTAAGCTGAAAACCGGTGTGGGTACTTTTCCCTTCATCGCTTCCTCCAGTTCTCGTGTCGCTTCTTTATACTTATGGTTCTGCCATAGTACTATGACCAGGTGAGTTGTCTTGTTGCATATAACTTTATCTTTATGATCTAAGATCTTCACTGGCTCCTCCTCATAAGAAGGATAATTCTCCAACTATACCTCCTTTGAAGTCAGTACATGTGAAGGATCTAGTATGTACTTCCTTAAGAGGGATATGTGGAATACTTTGTGTACTTTAGACATGGTAGGTGTAAGTTCTAGTCGATAGGCCATAACTCTGACATGATCAATAAACTTGAAGGGGGCGATGTACCTGGGACTTAGCTTTCATTTCTTCCCAAATCTCGTGAACTTATTCCATAGAAATAAGAAGAGTAATACCATTTCACCAAATCTAAACTCAAGGTCTTGTTGACGATTGTCTGCATAGCTCTTTTGTCAAATTTGGGATTCCTTGATGTTTTGTTGAATGGTTTTCACCTTTTCTACCATTTCTTAGACCATTCTTGGTCCTAGAATCTTACACTCATTGACTTCATCCCCGCAAGCTGGTGTTATGAACCTTTTCCCATAAAAGGCTTTATATAAATCCATTTTGATGCTAGAGTGGAAAATATGATTGTAGGAGAATTCTACGAGTGGAAGATGTTGGTACCATCCTCCTTTTAAGTATATAGAACACATTCTCAACATGTCTTCTAGTGTCTAAATATTTCATTTAGATTGGCCATTGGTTTGAGGATGATAGGTTGTACTGAAGTTTATCTCAATTCTTAGAGTATGTTGCAGACTTTTCCAAAACATTGAGGTGAATCTCAGATCTCAATCAGATATAATCGATAGTGGTACTCCATGAAGTATTACCACCTCTTTGATATATATTCGTGAAAATTGATCCAATGAGAAGTCCTCTGAAATTGAGATAAAGTGAGATGTCTTTGTAAGAAAATCCATAATGACCCATATATTATTGTTTCCTATTAATGTCCTTGGAAGTCCAGTGATAAAGTCCATTGTGATGTTCTCCCACTTCTATGTTGGTATAGACAATGGTTTTATCAACCCTTTATAATTTTTTCTTTCAACCTTCACTTGCTGACATAACATTCACTTTGATGTAGTGATATACTTCTTCATATTGTCCCACTAATAGTTCTCTCAGAGATCTCAATACATCTTGGTGTTCCCTAAGTGAATAGAGAAGGTTGAGCTGTCTACATCATTCAAAATATCCTTCTTTATTTATAGATTCTATGGTATACATAATCATGACCCAAATCTCATGACACCATCCTTATCAATCTTGAACTCAGAGGATTTCCCATTTCTGGTAGCATCCGCACTTTTTTGAATTTCCACATCATTTCTTTGAGCATCCTTTATTTTATCCATGAGAGATGGTTGAGAAATCATTTTAGAAATGATTGATGATGTTCCTACCTTAATGATTACCAAGTCTATCCTCTGAAAATCTATGAATATTGGATCCTTATAAATTATCATCATTGATAAATATGTAGGATCCTTTCTACTTGGAGCATCCACCACCTTATTTGATTTACCAGGATGGTAGTGGATTGAGTAGTAATAATATTTTATGATATCTAACCATATTTTTTGGTGCATATTAACCTCCTTCTATGTGAAAATATATTTAAGACTATTGTGATCAGTATACATCTCACACTTCTCCCCATAAGGATAATAACACTAGATTTTCAATGAAAAGATCACAACTTCCAACTCCAGATCATGCGTGGGATAGTTTTTCTCATGAATTTTCAAATTCCTTGGGGAATAGACTATCAATTATTCATTTTTCATCATCAAACAACCTAATCCCTTCTTTAAAGAATCGCTGTACACCAAAAATAGTTATCCACTTTTCAGGAGTGTGAGTACTGGAATAGTGATAAGCCACGTTTTAAGCTCTTAAAGCTTTACTCATATTCTTGAGTCTAGAAAAACTTCACTCACTTATTTTTTATCTTGATAATTGGGTTTGAAAATCATTAAAATTTCTTGAAAAATAATCGGTAATACCCAATTAGACCAAGGAATCTATAGATCTCCATTACAGATGTTAGCTTGGGCCAGTCTTCAATTTCCTTTATCTTGGAAGGGTCCATAGATATCCCTTTATTGGTGATAACATGACCCAAAAATGATAATCCCTCTTTCCATAAATAACATTTAATGTAATTTTCATATATTTTCTCCCTTCTCAAATTCTTCAACATAGTATTCAAATGCTCATCATGTTCCTCCTTGCTCTTGGATTATATCTGAATATCATTGATAAAGACTACCATAAATTTGTCAAGGTAAAATCTAAATAATCTATTCATTAAATCTATGAAAATTTATTGATCATTAGTGAGTTTTAATGGAATAACTATGAAATCATAGTGTCCATACCTTGTTCAAAAGGCGGTCTTGGGAATATATTCCTTCCTCACCTTTAATTGGTGATATCCTGACTGAAGGTCCACCTTAGAGAAATAACTAGCCCCACATAGTTGATCAAACAAGTAATCTATCCATGTTAGGGGATACTTGTTCTTTATCGTGATTTTATTGAGCTTATGATAATCAATGTAGAGGCCCATTGATCCATCCTTCTTCTTAACGAAGAGGACTGATGCACCCCATGGTGAAGCACATGGGTGTATAAAACCCTTTTCCATATTCTCCTGTAACTACTTCTTCAGCTCTTCCATATCAACGCTGTCCATTATATAAGGTTTCTTTAATATAGGAAGAGATCTAGTAATAAGTTCAATTGAAAATTCAACCTCTTGATTAGGAGGAAGACTTGGGAATTATTCAAGGAATACATTAGTGTAATCCCTCACAATGGGAATGTCTTTGAACATGATTCTCTCATTTGTCTCAATCATTTGAGCTAGATATGATTTCTAATAAGGCAGTAATATCCAAACTTGAGACAATGTTTCTAAAAGGGATTAATCCTCCTCATTACACTTGTACATAGTTGGAGGATGTTTTGGGATATAAAGAGTGATCTCCCTTTTCTGATATTTGTTTTTGGATTTATATAAAGATAGCCAATCCATGCCTAATATAGCATCAAACTCCACCAAAGAAAGTATGATAGGATTTTCTGGGAGGTTTAGTCCAAAAACATTAACTGGGGAGGATTTATGTACTTTGGATGTAATAATTTCCCCATTTTAAGTTCTCAAAGATAACTCAACCTCTATATTTTGAGGTGG
The DNA here is from genome assembly GCA_963277665.1 of Viscum album. Lineage (NCBI taxonomy): Eukaryota > Viridiplantae > Streptophyta > Magnoliopsida > Santalales > Viscaceae > Viscum > Viscum album. Next base: position 1,505,363,002 of record OY728151.1, on the reverse strand, counting down.
TTCTTGAATAGTTCCACTAAACTTACAAGATATGAAAGACTGTGTAGAACCAGAATCAAATAGTGAATTCTCTATTGTTGATCAAATAAATAGCATACCTATCATCAAATCGTAGTCCGGATCGACCTCAGTAGTAGTGATAGTATAAGCCCTTCCATTTTCCTTGGAGGTTGTTGTTGATTTCCTCCGACAACCCTTGTATTAGGGAAATTATTCGCATAATGGCCATGTTCCTTACAGTTGTAACACTACACTATAGGTTGAGTATTGATATGAACCTTCCTTTCTTTTTACAGTTTAGTGGAATTCTTCATATCCATTTGGATGTTCTTAGTTAGATGTCCAATTTTTTTACACATGAAGCATTTCCTGGTTCCCTTTAGATAGTAACAAATATTATTCTTTATGCAAGTTTGACATGTGGGATGTTCAGTCTTCTTTCAATCATGGGATTTATCTGCTGATCCACCCAAATTAGACTCCATTTTCCTGTTTTTTCACTAGGACCAAGAGACCACTGAGAGTATCCAATATCCATCTCAACCTTGAGGGAACATCAAACAATATCATCATAATTTTCAAAGTCTTGAATCCCTAATTATTTTCATAGACCCAGCTTTAGTCTACTAAAGAAGCAATCTACCTTACATTTGGTGTTCATGAAAAATATATAGGCGTATCTTGCAAGCCTGGTAGTGTTTGCTTCATACACCCTGATAGAATCATCATCCTTATACATAAGTCTTAGGAACTCTCTTTCCATCTTGAAATGGAGGGTTTGGGGAAAATATTTATTGAAAAACATTTTCTTTAATTCCTACCAATCCATGGAATCAGTTTCCTCCTTAAACTTCATATTCTTGATCGGTGTCCACCACTGATCAGCTTCCCCATCAAAATAATAGACCACCAAGATGAATTTATCTTATTATGAGAACTGGATGAGATGGAATATATTTTCAATAGAGTTAATCCACTATTCTGTGAGGAGGGTATCAAAATATCTACTAAACATAGGAGGACTTTTCCGCATGAAGGATTTGATGGAAAATTTCTATTTACTTGGATGAGGAGGGAATTCCACATGATTCAAGTTATTATTCAAAATTTTATATAGCTGAGAAAAAATTGTCATAAAGTTTTTGAGCACCTATTCCCATCATATTTGGCATATCATTAGGGAAATCATTACATTGCCTATCACATTGAATATTGGCATGTGTTATTCGATTTCCATCCATTAACTAAGAAAAAAAAGCACCATTAAGGGGCTTGAATACTTATTTAATAAGAATAAAAAGGAAACTTCAAGCATAAAAGGATAAAATATTAAAGGAAAAGTATATCCTAACTTGTGATTTACCAAGGTTTTAATATAGGTTATCCATGATATGTTTCGTAACATATATGTTTTATGGGAATTTTTTTACCTTAATAATGGTTCATAAAGAGCTTATAAATTTACAAAATCATATCCTCTCAGAGTGTCAAAAAAGGTGCATAGTAAGGCCCATTGTCTTATACCAGGTTACCCCGAGTCAGGCCCAGAACCCCTTTTTAGAGTTGTTACTCCTATGTATATCAGTTCCAGAACCACATCCACTTGTAGTATCTAGATAAGGATTTATTTTCTCGATAAACCACTTACTCTATACAAACCAAAATTTAGGGATGTTTTCTTATACTTAGTCTTATACATAAGGTTATTAGTAAAGGTATCTATTTATAATCTCATAAAATAACTAAACCTTTATATGATACAATCTATAGTGACCCTATCCTTTTACACATATCATTACATGTTTTTTAGAATAAATAAACATAAATTTACAAGCCAAAGATCATAAAGTCTAGTGTCTTTGGGGATTAGGTACATAATAAGAACATATTTTATTTAATCTCTATAATGAGATCCTAAATTCCATTGTGATCATACATCTTCATAAGATAACCTAGTGATAACATGAACAAAGGGATGAGTTATAAATCCCCATAAGGGAATAAACATAAGAATAAATCCTAGCACATGGGTTATAAGGAATAACGTAATGATATAAAAATCCATGGAGATTGATTAAATATAAGGAATCATAACATGAGATCATATAATAAATGATTCATAGTAATGTGGAAGAAACATAAAACATGAATTTATCATGATTCAAGGATCATTTCATATAGAGGAGCATGAGTCAACGCTAACCACCAAGACTGTTGCACATGGAGTACGAGTCAAGGATAACCACCAAGACCATTTCACATAACGTATCACGAGAATAAAATTTACCCAATGAATTGGAGAACTATTTGGTTTCACCCATCATAAAATTTTCATAAATATGTGTTCCACATAAATAATCATACATAAGGAATCAAGCATTAACATAAGAGTTACCCATGGTAATAATTGGGTATCATAATCTTCGAATGACATAACATAAGGGAATATCACAATGGTATCCATGAAAGTAAGGATTTAAATAATAAATTTACATCAATAAGGGAAAATACGCATATATAATGATAATATATGTCAAAATGAATTTATAACATGTAAAAATAGTATTTTAGAAATTTAGAATTAAAAAATTTTAGTGCAGTTTAAGGAAAATATTAAAGAGAATTTAAAGAAGAAATGGAATAATATTTTTTTATAAAACCATAAGTGAACCAAGAAGGTTTTAATTATAAAATGAGTTATTTTAAAAAATAATGGTGGCTTAAAAAACAGATTATAGAGTTCACTTGAAAATGGATAAGAATTCTGGAAGTTCCCCTAAATCAGGCTTACTTATCGGGAAGAATTGAGTAGGGAACCTATTAAAAACATGTGTATCAGAAAAATGAATGAGGGAAAGATCTTTATAAATGAGTTTGGAATATAAAAAAAAAATTTATAATATTATTATAAAAATAAAATAGAATTTAATTTGGGTAAACGGAGGGAGAGAGTAACCCGAAGGAATAATGGAGGTTCGGGTAGAATCCCTCACCTTAAGTCCAAAGGTGTTCTTAAATTGATCTTAATGACCTTAATAAAAAAATTATATTAATTAATTAATAACTAAAGAACCTATAATAAATTTATTTTATTTATTATAACTTTATTAAGTTCATTTATGGCCTTTTATATGAGTTATAGTGTTCAATTTTATCATTCAGGAGTGCTCATTTTCTTAGTTTTCATGATCCGTTCGCTTGTATAAGAGTATGAAAGTTCATGTAAAATGGAAATGGTTTTACAAAAGTGTAATTATATTATATTAATTAACTTATAGAAGATAAAATGTTTATATAATTCATTTTATTATATGGTATGAGGATGAATCATTAGATAAAATTTTAATGATAATCACTTGGATTAATTTGGCGATTTTTTAATCACAATGAAATCATTTTGTTTTATAAATTAATATCATGTATACAAAATGATTAAATAAAATTATATAAGATATAATAAATATATTTTAATCTGGTTAAACCATAAAAAAAATATTTCATTCCCATCCTTTAAGATGATAATAGAAATTGAAAACTCATCATCCTTGAATGTGATAAATTAACATATCTCAAATGGTGTTTTTAATTTTTAGTATAAAATGAGGGGGAAGGAGATATGATGATGAATTATTACATTATAATAACAAAATTATAGTATATTTAAAATACTGGAGTTATCATAACATTTAGATTAGGGGAGATGAGGAGAGAAAAAGAAAAGCAAGTAACTTGAAAAGAAAATAAATGAAACAAAAAGAGGAATTTACCTCTTGAATTTATCCTCCTTGAGAGCCTCATTAGAGAAAAGGTTTTGGTATTTTGATAAGACTAAGAGATCATAGACATGGGGGAGGGGTTTGGGTAAAGATTTTAGTAGAATTTGGAAAAGTCACAAGGCTTTATAGGTGTTAGGAGGGGAGGTGGTGAGGGGTGGTATTTATAGTGGAGGAGGGGGTGTTTTCTCAATAATTCATCCATTAGTTTATTATTTTACTCCAGACAGGAAAAATGTTGATTTTTAAGACTAAATATAGTAATTAGATCATGTGAGTTCAAACCATATCTTCTAACATCATCCATACATCATCTATGACTCTATAATTCATGTATTTAGCATTTATCGCAAACTATCATATTTTACAATTCACAAAAAATTCAAGTATTTCAGGAAAATCCCAAAAATTCACCCTAATAATTTTTCAATGTGTAGAATACAAAAAATAACTCCATTTTATGAAAATAATGTTCTAAATATGATAAATTAAATTTTTAATTAAAATCATAATTTACTTGAAAAATACATATTTTAAAGTTATAACTAATTTTGTAACACTTTGAAAAAAGGTCTCATAAAAATATATTATAATAATAAGACATAAAAAAACTAATTTATGAATAAATTTTATGAAAATAAAATTTCTTTTAAATTACTAAATTAGTCTTAACATTGTAATTAAATATTTATGACTTATAAAAATACCAACACTTAATTAATAATTTTTAAAATATTGATTTACTTATACTATGATATAAATATATCATATTTTCACTTATAATATGGTTAAATTTTATTTATACCTTCATTGATGAGGTTACTATTCAATTGCTTGGTTTACTGTTCATAAGGGTCGTGTTAGTATTCCAAAAGTCAAGTCACTATTCCTTTGTTATACGTTCCTTAACTTATAGAAATGCATTTTATTTAAATAATATTCATTTATAAAGTTTTTATTATGTTTTCAATGTTATTTTATGTGATTATAATATATGAAATAATTATATGAAGGGAATTCCATTGATAACACTTTGGATCATTACAAAAATCCCAACAACCAAGTCAAAATCCATCTTACACCGCAACCCCGCTGCAAAACCACACAACCATTGCAGCTTCATTGCACAACCATATCTCATACACCATCAAAAAACATGTCATATCACACACCAAAACACGAAAATACTTTCATATTTATTAAGTAATCTCTTATTCAATTTCACTTTTTTAGTTAAGGGTGTTATAACAGAAACCGTATGATCTTGGGGGATCCATTTTACTAACCGAATGTACATGATTAATAAATTACATAATAAGTGACATCAAGAACCACATAAAATTCATGTATTCTAGAAACCATGAACTAGTGGACAAACAAGGACCCCCAACAACCATGATTTTCTATTAGTGATTAGCCCATACAATTTACAACATTAATCAAATTCAATAAAACTGTATGATCAAACATCACATTTACCTGACCCTTTGAATTAAATATAAGTTGATTCATTATCTTTTTTAGTTCTGATGAAACCATATTCATAAGGTATAATATTTATTTACCCATCCCACATGATACACATGAGAAAAGAAACAAAGGAAATCCTATATGGAAGAAAGATGATCGATACATCCTTGTTGTACCAAAAATGGGGGCACACATACAGGAGGGGACTTCTTAAGAGGGTACTAAAACCAACTATAGAACCTCATTATAGGACTCCAAGGAAGAAGGATTTTGGGGCCCCCTATATCAAGAGAAAGAAAATGGAAAAAATAAAGTGAAGATCTATTCCTTAGAAGGACTATACCCAAAACTAATGGGATTGAAATGACTTAGTTTGACCATTAAATTTGATCTCATTAAATCCACTTGTTTTCAATTTTCTAAAGGCACCAAATATTTTTATAAACATAATGTATGATTGATACACTTTGAAATTAATTTTAAAATCATTAATTATGTCATTAAACTCATTTCTCATCAAAACAGACGTAAAAAGGGAAAAACTGAAAAAACTATAAAATTATAAAAAATTGAAAAACTATTAAAATGAGTCACCACTATACTAGTCAATACCAATGAGTCACTACCAACGAGTCACCTCCAATTGAGTCACTACCAAGATGATCTACTACTAGACAAGTCACCACCAGGATAATCCACCAGATGTGTCACTGTTAGGACAAGTTACCTCCAGACAAGTCACCACTAGGATGAGTCACTATTGTATAACTATAAAGTTGGTAAACTATTGGAATGATTCCCCATTGTAATGACTCACATGTCCCAAAAAACCCCAAACTACCCCCAGAGACCTCAAACATTAGATTTTTGGAAGAGTAGCGAGCTAAAATATCTGATCTGTTACATATATCTCACCCCAATGTATTGGATAAAGATTTATATCTCATAAGATAGATATGACTAGAATGGGGAGTGAACTCTATTCAGTAATATTGGAGTAGAAAGGGTATTGAACTCAATTCAGTAAGATATTATTATAAAGGGTAGTAAAATTAGTTCAATAAGACATGACTAGAATGGGTAGTGAACTCAGTTGAGTAAGATATGACTGGAATGAGTAGTGAACTCGATTGATTAAGACAAGACTAGAATGGGTAGTGAAATTGTTAAGACAATACTTGAATGGGTAATGAAATCAGTTCAATAATATAGGACTGGAATGGGGAGTGAACTTGGTTCAGTAAGTGACTTTTTCTGCAATGATGGTCTTATGAGTGAACCTTGACTACGATGATGGTTTGGGGAGTGATCCCATTACAATATAAGGAAACAGTTTCCATTTGATATGGTGGTGTGTCCTTCCTAGAGGGTATATCCAACCATATAGTGTCCTTATATTTTTTGGCATTAGGCCTAGACTACTAAGGAAATGAATTTCTATGCTTATTTTTATGCTAAAAATCTATGTTTTATGCCAATGTTATGCTCTCATGGATCATGTTCTTTGATTACCTTATGATTCATGCCTTATGAAATCACAATCTTTATTCTATGAATCATGTTTATAATCTATGAAAGGTTGGTTATAAACTTTATAAGTTTAGTTCATCATCACACACCCTCATTCTTATCTTATTCTTTCATATTATTAGAGATTTATATCTATTATGTTTACCCTTATTGAGCATCTAATCTCCCCCTTTATTATATTTCATTTCCCCATGTTATGATGAAAGTTTTTATATAGGGTGTGTTAATGAATAGTACTAAATGGGAGGATATTTATGGTAAACATTCCAGATCTTTAACTAGATTCTAATATTGTGTTCCTAGTTTCCAAATAAACTAAACTATTATAGTCCTTATATGTGTTTTTTGTGTAATTTAATGAATATTCATCTAAAAATACATAATATCCATATACGAGAAGACTGTTTCGCTATAGTTGGTATTAAAGGAAAGGTTTATTCAACCTTTGAAAATTAGTATGAGAAAAGTTTAGTGATATCCCTAGGGATATTTCTAAGGATATGTCTTGGGATGTCTCTAAGAAAAGTCTAAGGATGAGTCAAAGTATAGGAAAATGTCCTGGAATTTTGGTAAATGATAGAGTGAGTGGTTTCCTCGAAATACATTCATAATTTGAGTGACATAAAACACTGATTTTGGATTATGTTACAAGTAAAACTAGATTTAGATTGTGTTATACATAACACTAATTTTGGATTATGTTACACACAATATCGATTTTATCTTGCATTATACGCAACACCTAGTTTAAACAAAAAGTTTCATACAATTAAAATATTATCATTTAATTTGATAGTTATCACCCTAATGTTGGAATAATGGTTATGAATATGATTAAATAAATTATGAAAACATGGCTTACACATTCATATATGATTAATTCTTTTGTAACCAATTTATTATAAATGAAAATAAAAACTATTTGAATATAAAGGAAATATCTTTCTGTAAAACTATTTTTTTATGAAAACAAATGTGTTACACCTCAATAAAAAAACCCCTTTTAGTGAATTATTTTAATTAAATTAATATATTATATATTCAATAAAATATTCAACTTATGTGTTTTCTAGATAATAGATAAGAATAAATCCTATTTTACACTTAAAAACTACATTTTTCTAGAAAGCAGTTTTGTTTCCATTTTATTGCACAATTATTTTAAAATTTTTGGACTCCTCACGTGTTAATCATTTTTTAATGATCACAAATCATGTTAAACATGTTTAATCTATCTCAAATATTTTTTATATATGGTTGGTTTCCCTTTGCTTTAATTCTTACAACTCATGGTATAAACATTCACAAGATCCTAATTCATAATTTTATAAATCATGTTTGAATCTTATAAACTATATTTGATCTTGTTCTATAATGATTTATTATATTAATTCTTAAGTCTGATTCATTATATGAATATTATTTCTTAAGATATTTTTACAAATATTTGGATAAGTCTAAGAAACCATAATTTTTCCACCAGTTCTGAATTTTGGAAAAGTCCTTAACACCGTAACCCTGACACCGTGACTCATACACCATGACTCAGATACTATAACTAGTTTCAGATTTCACAAATTCTGTGACACCGGTTCCTTGCTACCATCACCAAGACACTGTTTAGAGTTTTGAAAAAGGATTAGACACCGTTACCTGAGACACTATGATCCTAACACCATATCTGTGCTACCGGTTCCTGATCTCAACACAACTGTGGCACCGTGACTATCTCACTGGTCAAAGGAAAATGAGAAGACACCGTTTCTAGTGAAACTATTTCAAGACATACTATTAGACCATTCATTTATTTCTATATTTTTTAGTTTAAATTTAAATGTTATTTCTAACGGTCATATTTGAGTCATTTAATGGCATTGACATAATTGATGTTTCTTTGTAGACATGTCACCTGATAGTATGAAGTACGAGGTATAGAAATCATGATTCCTGTTGGATCCAACACATGCACCCCAAAATAAAGATAAGAGTACAAGAATTAGATAAAATAGAAGAATGTGAGAGATATATAGAAGAACATCCACGAATCTCATGCACAAACTATGAACTCAAGAACAAAGGGAAGAACACACTAGGTAATCTCAATCAAGGTGTATATTGAATCAAATATGCTCTTCAGCATATCAAAGAAAAAGAAGGATATACATACATGACCATAATTATACCTCGAAGCTAGAATACAACACTCTATTTCAGTATCAACTTCTATAAGATGACTCAAACCTCATCTCAGTTACATCTTAAGAGTCCAGATCTGCATCTCAAGACACACAGAGCCTTCTAAATCCTTTCTCATATTTATTTGCTCCATCGTGTGTATATTTACATACTTTTGAGCAGTGTGTGTATATGTCTATCAAGAACACACTATCTCCTATATCAAATTGAAGGATACAAGATATCCTACCACCCATATATTTTTATCTCTGTTTACTCCCATGGATAAGTGTGGAAGAGGTTCGGTGTGACCTAGTTGTTTTCTTTCCCATGAAGAATAGTGGAAGAGGTCGTGTGACTTGGACAGTCCTGTGCACTGTTGTTTACCTTGATCCAGGGTTTGGATCAAGTTTATGAATATAAAATTCTTAGTGGAAGGTGATCACCAAGTGGAGTGGATTAGGTCTCGACTTAATGCTGAACCACTTGTTTTATCCACTGTGTGTTTCTATTTATTCTTTCTATATTTTAATTTATATTTTAGAAAACTAAATTTTACTTTGATATTTAGTCTTGGATAGTAGTTATAATTGTTTTTACTTATTATAATAGTTTCAAAAGTTGTATCAATATCTCATATTAATACTATTGAGAATTAATCAATCTTCTGAGAAGATATTTATACAGTCAGACTCTTATAATCTTATTACCTTGATCAACTAGACTATTTGAATTTTAATTAGGTTAATATTTATAGTAAACCTTTTTAACAGAAATTTTTATAGGAACTCAATTCACCCCCCTCTTGAGTGTCCTACTCCAACCAACATTTGGTATCAGTGGAATTTCTTAAAATCCCTATTTTCAAAATTTTAAATTGTCTATATGTTTAAAATATTTTTCAAGTGTTATTTTAGTTGTGTTTTAAAGATCTTAATGTTTACGTTTGTTCTAAATTTTTAGTTCTTAAAAAAAATTCTACACTTTACTCTCTAAGTATGGATAATATTTTGGAAGGTACTAATACAAACAAACCACCATTATTTAATGGAAAAAACTATGCACAATGGAAGATTAAAATGAAAATTCACTTAGAAAGTATGGGTTTTGAAATTTTCTCTTCAATTGTAGATAAATATAAGATTATAGCTACTGATAGGAACACATGGGATGATACAAATAAGGCTTCTTATAAAAATAATTTTAAATCCATGAATTCCTTATACTAATCTTTAGGAGATGAAGAATTTAAGAGAATTTTTGCATGTAAAACAACCCATGAAATTTGGGACAAGTTGTCTATTTCACATGAAGGAACCTCTAGTATTAAGGAAATGAGACTTAACACATATACTATTAAATATGATAAATTTAAAATGAATCATGAGGAGATTATTGCTAACATGTATCCCATATTTAATGAAATAGTGAACACTATGATCTCTCTGGGAAGAGATGTTACTGCCAAAGAACAAATTTTGAGGATTCTTAGATTTTTACCTAATAGATGTAGAGGAACTTCTATCTTCATTATATAATCATGTGACATTAGTAAATGAATTTTTAAATAACTCATTGGAAAATTGACGATATATGAAGAAGAGTTAAAAGTCAACAAAGAAGAAGAAGATAAACCTAAGAGGAAATCTGTAGCATTCGAGATTTCTACCTCTAAGAACAAGGAAAAAGATAAGGTACTAGACTCTATTTGAAGCTCTAGTAATGATGAATTAACATCATATAGTGATGAATAAATGGATTAGCTATCCAGAAGATTCAAGAAATTTTATAGGAAGAATAATTTATTCAGGAATCCCAATTATAACGGAAGGTATGAAAACAAGGGAAACTAGAAAAAGGACTGGAAAAGAAATGAAAACTCTGAGAAGATTGTCTGCTATGAATGTAAGAGGAAAGGAATTGTCAAAGTTGACTATCCAAAATTAAAATAAAAAAGAAGTATAAAAACAAAGATAAAAAGTATAAGAAAGTTATAAAGTCCACCTGGAGTGCCTCTAAGGATAGATCTAGTGAATCAACGTCATCTTATTATGAGAAATATGACATCGAAAATATGTGTTTTATGAAAAACATATATGAGGTAACCTTATATTCTCCTACACAAAATTATTACTATTCTGGAAATGAAAGTGATTTTAAAAATATGGCTAATGAAGAACTATTTTAATACTGCAACATGATATAAGAGACATGAAATGAACTAAAAGATAAATATAAATATTTAAAAAAACAACATGCTATCACTATGAATATTAAGTCTGAACTTACTACTGAAAAGGAAAAGAATTCTCAACTTCTCAAAGAAAATAATGAATTAAAAATGTCTAATGAGAAATTGATGAAATATCTAGAAAAGTTTACAAATGGGAAAAATAATCTTACTAAAATTATTGGTAATAATATAGCTCCTAAGTAAACTTCTTGTATTGGATATGAACTTGGACAAAGAAACCTATCTAAAACACATTTTGTAACTAAATCTAGAAAATTTATTTTTCTACCCAAAAATGGAAATTCTGATGCTAGTTTTAGTTATGGACAATCTATTACAACCTCTAGTTCTTCTGGACCAAATATAGTTTATTTTTCAAATATATTATATAACTATTATAGGAAACCTATGAAACAGATGTGGGTTCCTAAAGAACTTATTACTGATGTCACTAGATCCAAATAAGTTTGGCCAAAATCTGTTTTTATTTGATTATTTTGTAAGAAATATATTTTAAGAGCTCCTGTAAAAACTAATGGTACTTGGACAGTGGATGTTCTAGACACATGATGGGTGATTATTCGATATTCAAGAACCTAATCAAGATTGATAGTGGATATGTCACCTTTGGTGACAATGAAAAAGGAAACATAATTGGCTTAGGCCAGATTGGTAACCCTAAATCAATTTTAATTTATAAATTACTTTTTGTTGATGGAATGAAATATAATTTTCTTAGTATTTCACAATTATGGGATGATGGATTTCATGTTAAATTTGAAAATGATGCTTGTAATTTCTTTAAATCTAAAAATTAATTAGTATTTTCTGCTCTTAGAAATTAAAATATATATTTTGTTAACTTAGATTCTTTAGTTTCTCAAAATGTTTCTTATTTAAGTTCCTTTCTTAAAGAGTCTTGGATTTGGAATAGGAGTTTAGGACACTGCAATATACAATCCCTTAGGAAGCTTACCAGGAACGTATTAGTCAAAGACCTACCCAAACTTGATTTTCTAAATGATAAAGTCCACAATCCTTGTCAAAAGGGTAAATAGAACAAGATATCTTTCAAATAAAATAAATAATTTTTAACTTCTCAACCTTTAGAGTTGGTTCACATAGACTTGTATGGAATATATTGAGTTTCTAGTTTAAATGGGAATAAATATTTTTATATTCTTTTAGATGACTCTTCTAGATATACCTGGACCTTTTTCTTGGATCACAAAAGTTAATCCTGCTCTCATTTCACCAAGTATGCTAAAACAGTGGAAAATCTAAGTGGACTAAGAATAAAATCCTTAAAAAGTCATCATGGATGTGAGTTTGAAAATCAATACTTTGAATATTTTTTCTCACAAAATGAATATAGTTATAACTTATCTTCCCCTAGGACACCTCAATGAAATGGAGTTGTGGAAAGAATGAATAAAACCTTACAAGAGATAGCTCGAACAATGCTTAATGAATACGACTTACCTATTTACTTTTGGGATGAGGCTGTGAATACAACTTGCTACATAATAAATAGAGTCTTGATTATTACCATACTTAAGAATACTACTTATGAGTTGTGTACTAATAGAAAACCCAACGTTAATTAATTCAAATTTTTTGGTTGCAAAGTCTATATTCTTAATAGCAAGGATAATGTTGATAAGTTTTCATCCAAAAGTGATAAAGGAATTTTTTAAGGTTACTCAACCTCTACTAAAGCCTATAGAGTATTTAATAAAAGAACCAAATGTGTGGAAGAATATGTACATGTCAAATTTGATGAAATAGATCAACATGAACCTACGACCTCCATAGAGAATCTTAAGGATGATATGTTAAATCTGGACATAAATGCAAAATAATCTAATCCTCTTGTTAAAAAATATGCTAAATCAAATAGTTATGGAAATTATTTAGACTCTAAACATGATGAACTCGAACCTGTAGATGAACCGGAAATTACTATCCCCTTCTTTTATATACCAACTATAACCCCTAAAAACCATCCTTTAGATGCTGTTGTTGGAGATTTAGATAAAGGGACACAAACTAGAGCTTCTCTTAGAAATCGGGCTGAACATCAAGTATTTTTTTTCAAAACTTGAACCAGAAAACACAAATGATGCAATTAAAGATGAATTTTGGGTGATGGATACGAAAGTAGAGCTAAATCAAATTGAAATAAATAATGTTTGGAAAATTGTGGATAGAATCAATTACACCTTGGCCATAGGAACTAAATGGGTGTTCATGATAAAATTAGATGAAATTGGAAATATAGTTAGAAATAAAGCTAGATTGGTTGCACAAGGTTATAGTCAAGAAGAAGGAGTTGACTATGAATAAAACTTTGTACCAGTTAGTAGACTTGAAGCCATTATAATATTTCTTGCTTATACTAACCATCTTAATTTCAAACTTTAACAAATGGATGTCGAAAGTGCATTCCCAAATGGGTATATAGTTGAGGATGTTTTTGTTGAACAACCCCTATTTTTAAAAATCCTATTTTTGAAAATCATATTTTCAAATTAATAAAAGATTTATATGGTTTAAAACAAGATCCAAGAGCTTGGTATGAAAGACTAAGAACTTTTCTTGTTACAAAAAGTTTTACAAAAGGATTTAATGATCCTACTCTTTTTATAAAATGAATTTATAAATTTTTTTTAGTTTTTCAAATCTATGTTGATGATATTGTTTTTGTATCTTTAAGAAATTATTTATGTATTGAGTTTTCAAAGATGATGAAAAATAAATTTGAAATGAGTTTAATGGGTGAGCTAAAATTATTTCTTGGATTTTAAATCTTTCAAAATAAAGAAGGTATTATTTTAAATCAAATTAAATATACTAAATATCTTCTAAAATGTTTTGGTTTAGAAAACACTCAAAGTATTAATACTCTAATGAGTATTACCTGTAAGTTAGATTTTGAAGAAAATAGTAAATATGTTGATCAAACCACTTATAGATGAATGATTGGAAGTTTTCTCTAATTGACTGATAGTAGGATAGATTTAATGTTTAGTGTGTGTATGTGTGCCCATTTTCAAGCTAACCCCAAATAGTCTCACTTAAATGCTGCTAAAATAATTTTAAAATACCTCAAACATAATATCAATTTAGGTTTTTTTTACCCTAAAGGAAAATCATTTGATATAGTGAGTTATTCATATGCTGATTTTGGTGGATTAAAGTTAGATATAAAGAGAACCTCTGGGAAATGTCACTTTTTGGGAAACTCTTTGGTTTCATAGTGTAGTAAGAAACAAAATTCAATTGCAGTATCTACTACCAAGGTTGAATAAATAGTTTCTGGTAGTTTTTGTGCACAATTTTTGTGGATGAAGCACACATTACTAGACTATGGATATCAATTCATAAATGTACCTATAAATTTTGACAATACAAGTGCTATTAAGATTTCAAAGAATCCTGTTTCACACTATAGGACAAAGCATATTGATGTAAGGCATCACTTTTTGAGAGATCATTATCAAAAATGTGATATCACTTTGGAATTCATTGGAAATGAACATCATCTCACTGATATATTCACTCAAACATTAAATTATGAAAGGATAAATTACTTCATACATGAATTAGGAATGATAAGTCTTATGTAAAAAGTTTACAATATCAATGTTACTATATCACACTTACTATTTCACAGTTTACGGTTTCATGATCCACAATTTCACAAGTTACTTTCTTGTAATTATTGTCTAATGTTTACAATATCATAGTTACTATCTCTTAGTTACTGTTTCATGCTTTCTATTTCTATAATATGGTCACACTATTTGAAGTCACACCGTAATGATGACACTGTGACAAACTATTCTGGTCTCACTGTAATGAATCAGATTTCTATTTTTAGAATCTTATTTCCTATATCACTGTGTTGATTATTTTATTTTTTTTATGCCACATTTTTGAATTTGCGACATTTGAAATCCCGAAATGATAAAAACTCAATATCATTCACTCCTCTCTTCACCCAAGTTCTCTTCTCTCAAAACCGAAACCCTTATCTCTCAAACCATTAGTTTTATTTCAGGATCTAACCTTTCTCAAACCCTTGTTGAATTCCCATAATAAAGCACCCATATTCATCGACTCCTGAGAAGTGCAGATCTCAGAAGAAAGTGAAAAAGGAACTGAAAGTAATGCCTGAGGGACTACTGAATCTGAGTCTTTCTGGCAGAACAATAGTACCAGAAAACGAAGTCTATCCATAGTGGTTGCTAACAAGTAAGTCACTCGTTTTGAAAGTACTGGAAGAGAAGGGATGGATGAACTGGTTAAAAAAAGAGAAAATATCAATTTATCTGAAGATTGTTTCTCAGTTTTATCAGTATGTTCATTTTTCATTCAATATTGAATATGCCATTATAGTAATAAGCTGGATTAATGGTAAAATGTGTTCTTTTTCTTAGATTTTATGGGCTAACATCCTAGGGATACCTCATAAAAAAATATTTTAAGATTACCAATGCAGTATTCCTCCTCATAGTGATGTTTTTATCTTAGAAGAGGCCCTAGGAAGTTTGACTGGAAATAAAAAGAAAAGAAAGGAAATTTTTATTGAGCTGGATGGTGGGACAAGGATGCTATTTAAGTTTATCCAAAATCTTATTTTTCAAGGGAAAGGATATTTTTATACTCTTAAGTATCAAGATGTATTCTTGATACATATTATGAAAAATGAGCACAAGATTAATCTTTGCAAGTATATTATACTTCACATGTGTGAAATGATCTAGACAACTTCAAAATATACCTCTTTGTTT
This sequence comes from Viscum album, assembly GCA_963277665.1. Taxonomy (NCBI): domain Eukaryota; kingdom Viridiplantae; phylum Streptophyta; class Magnoliopsida; order Santalales; family Viscaceae; genus Viscum; species Viscum album. Next base: position 1,505,347,025 of record OY728151.1, on the reverse strand, counting down.
TATTCAAGATTAATCTCTATAATGTTGTCTTCTAAAAGAGTAGTTGTCCCAAATGAAGATGTTATTGAAGATTATGAGTTCTATATCTCAAAGTATATAATCATAAGGATGAAAATTAGCTAGAATCCTTGGAAAAATATTGGGTGGAAGACAATGAAAGATTATATGAGAAGTAAAATCCTGTTGAGAATCTTTCAAGTCCTAAGAACAAATTTGACCTTGGTTTGAAACCAGATGAAGTTGTTGATTATTTAGGTGAAGAAGTAGAAGATTCTATTCTTGCACCTAAAGAAGGAACTATCTTAGATAAAGAAGATATTGGCCTAACTATTCCAAAAAATGTAGTTGTAAACAATATACCTGTTACTAAAATAAGTGTTGACTTAATAGAAGAACCTGATTTTAAAAAATAACCTGCTACTAGAGTAGATAAACAAGCTATTATTAAGGAGATTTTATATGAACCTTCTATTGAAAAAGAATGTGCTATTGGGGAATAGTAAAAAAACAAACTGGACCTGAAATAATCCTATATACTAAGGAAATAATGGAACATGCCTTTCAGCTAGCTAGAAAATAGATGGCTGAGCTTGTTAGAGATAAAAATTTGGAAATGGGTCAAGAAACTGAATTTATTAGTCCCAGAAGAGATGAACCTATTGAGTGGGAGCAACACCCCAATTTAAAAAGTTTTTAAGTTCCCAATCTTATTGAATAAAGAACTATGGATACCTGGTATAAGTTTCCTAGATATTTTTATGTGAACACCACCCAAGAGGCCTTGGTTAAAGGCATATATCTTTCCACTATGTTTCAATTGAAACCAATTTTTTCTATAGAAGTAATATCTACTAAGGACCTTGAACCTGTTTTAGCTCCTATTCATGAACCTACATAATAATATTTTGAGTTTGTGAGTCAAAATTATCTGAAAACTTTTGGAGATAATTTGTTGTATGTATTTGAAAAGATCAGGAAATCACAACCTGCTCCTATGAAAAATATTAGTGAAAGAGATTCTACCTTTATGTTAGAGAAAATCATATGGAAAATTATATTAAAAATGTTTCATTAAATACAAGAAGTTAGGATTGAAAATAAAAATTTGAGTGATGGGTTAAGTCTCTTAGATACATGGTTGAAGATGTGAAAAAAGTGTTTCAATTTGGAGAAGCTCCTACTACTCATCCTGTTGTGAATGTTAGTGATCAGATCCCACAGAAAGTTGTATCTCTGATTCGACCAAATTTGACTTCAATATAGGACAAAGTGGCTGAGAGAAACATAAAGATAGTAAATGAAATGCATGAGCTTGTTGTTGTCCTTAAAAAGATAAATGATGAGTATAAGGGATGTTTACAGAAAGTTCTAAATCAGCTTAAGTATCTCACTTTAGCCATTACAACTTCAAATACCTATGGAAAGTCATCTCAACCTATGGATTGTGATCTGATCAGAACTTTTGTTAAAGATGAACCCTAGTTAGTGTTAAGTGGTGTTTATAAGTGAATTATATCTACTTTCATCAAGAATAGTTACTAAGTGATTTATTTAGTGAGGATTAATTAAAATCAAGACAATGATTCTCAGGAAGAAATTTCTAAGAAAGTGGATTTCTACTTTAACAGAATTTAATCTAAGCATGATCTGACCAATAATTTCAAGTACCTTGTAGATAATTTGAAAATTCCTCCTGTCGCTAAATCCTTCAAGACTTAAGTTCAAAAACTGAAGGATTTTACTCCTCTGTTAGACAAGTTCTTGGAGAAAAAATATTATTTTAGGAAGGAAATGTAGTATGGTGGTGAGATCATTACCGATTTCATTATGTTTTTGAATCCTTACATTCATGTGAAAAACATTTCCATTGTGGCTCCTATAGCTACCCCTTTGAGGCCTGGGTCAACCCCTTAGTCATTCACAACCTTGGATTATGCCTCCATGTCTGTATCTCAGTCTCTGATCTAGATCAGACCTGTTATCATTGACCAATCCTTGCCTCGGTCCTCAACCAAACCAACTCTGACACCTTCTGTTTTTTGATGCAGTACCTCTTCCTTCTCTGACAATTGGCTCAATCCCTTCTCTAACCTCTACTTCTCTCAAGTGACCCCTTCTGATGTATCTGCGAAGGTAAAAGATAAGACTTATTGTGTTGAAAATAAGTGAAGGATGTATTTTTATAGGGGTGTTTTGTATTTTTTCCTTATGCTTGTAATGACCTCTATTTTTATTTATCTTATTTTCTTTTTCTTGTTATCTTTTTGATAATCCAAAAAGGGGGAGAATAATAAAAGGCATTTAAATCCCATGATTTATAAAAGGAATTTAAATCCCATGATTTGTGATCATCAAAAAGAGAGAGATTGTTGGAATCCTCATGTGTTAATCAGGTTTTAATTATCACAAATCATGTTAACCTTGTTTGATATATCTAAAATCATGTCTAGAGATGGTTTGTTTCCCTATGTTTTAATGATTACAACTCATGGTATAAAATTTCACAAGATCCTGATTCAGAACCTTATAAATAATGTTTGAATCTTGTGAAGTATATTTGATACTGTTCTATAATGCTTTATTATACTAATGCTTAAGTCTGATTCATTCTATGAATATTATTTCTTAGGAAAATTTTATAGATATTGGGATAAGTCCGAGAAACCATAATTTTGCCACCGGTTCTGGATTTTGGAAAAGTCCCTAACATCGTAACCCCGACACCGTGACTTAGACCCTGTGACTCAAACACCATAACTAGTTTTAGATTTCACAAATTATGTGACACCGGTTCCTTTCTACCATCACCAAGACACCGTTTAGAGTTTTTAAAAAGTATTAGACACTGTTACATGAGAAACAGTGATCCTAACACCGTATTTGTGCTATTGGTTTCTGATCTCAATACAACTGTGGCACCGTGACATTCTCACCACTCAAAGGAAAAGGGGAAGACACCATTTCTAGTGAAACTATTTCAAGAAAAACTATGAAACCATTCCTTTCTTTCTATCTTTTTCAATTTAAATTTAAATTTTATTTCTAACAATCATATTTGAGTCATTTAATGGAATTGAAATAATTAATGCTTCTTTGTAGACATGTCACCAGATAGTACGAGGTATGAGGTGTAGAAATCATGATTCCTATCATCTCTAACACATGCACCCAAAAATAAACATAAGAGAATGAGACTTAGAGAAAATAGAAGCATGCGAGAGATATACATAAAAACATCCGCGACTCTCATGCACCAACTATGAACTCAAGAACAAAGGGAATAACACACGAGGCAATCTCAATCAATCTGTACATTGAATCGATAATCCCCTTAAGCATATAAAAGAAGGATAAGTATATACCTACAGAAGCATACTTGTACCTAGAAGCCAGAAGGCGACACTCTATTTCAATGTTAAATTCTATTAGAAGACTCAAATCTCATCTCAGTTACATATAAAGAGTCCAAAGTTGCATCTCTAGACCCAAAGAGCCTTCTAAATCCTTTATCATATTTATTTTCTCTTTCATGTGCATTTTTACATACTTTTGAGCAGTGTGTGTATCTGTTTGTTAATCACACATTGTCTCCTGTATCAAACTAAAGGATACAAGATATCATTCCACTCATATCTTCTTAAATATGTTTACTCCCACTAATAAGTGTGGAATAGATATGATGTGCCCTGGTTGTTTTATTTCCCATGAAGAATAGTGGAATATATCATGTGACTTAGACAGTCCTGTGTACTATTGTTTACCCCAATCTAGGGAGTGGATCAAGTTTATGAATATAAACTACTTGGTGGTAGGTAATCACCAAGTGGAGTAGATTAGGTCTAATCATGAGACTAAACCACTTGTTTTATCCACTATGTGTTTATATTTATCCTTTCTCAATTTTAATTTATATTTTATAAAACTAAATTGTACTTTGATAGTTAGTCTTGGATAATAGTTATAATTGTGTTTCCTTATTAGAATAGTTTAAATTTTTTTATAAATATCTCTTATTGATACTACTAATAATTAATCAATCTTCTAAGAAGTTGTTTGAATAGTAAAACTCCTATAATAATCTTATTACATTGATTAACTATCCTATTTGAATTTAATTGGGTGAATATTTATAGTAAACCTTTTTAACAGAAATATTTATAGGAACTCAATTCACCCCCTCTTAAGTGTCCTACTCAGACCAAAGAAAACTAAATTTTAAAAATTTTAGAAAATGAATTTGATAAAATAAAAATCATTTTCAAATCATAATATCAAAATTATCTTAGGGTTATTTTTTGGTATTTTTCTAAAAAGTTTATTTTTTTATGAATAGTAAAAAATACAGAATTTTAATTGAAAAATAAATTTTCGTTTAATTTATTTATAAAGTTAAATTATATTTTAAATTTGTTTTAAAGAATAATTAGTTCAATTATACATCTATTAATAAAATTTAGTTCATTTTAATCAATTTCATATTGAAATTAGATATAAAAACTTTATAAACTTTTGAACATTCTCACTTAAAAAAACACGCTTTCTAGTCGCTTCTACAAGATTAATTTTAAACAAAATTATTCCACTTATGTGTGTTTAATTTGGAAAAATAGATTCAATATTTGTAATAATAATAATTTATATCATCTAATAAGGTCAAATTATTTTTTTACCAAAATTATTAGTGAAAAAAATTAAAATAAATTACCGCAATTAAAGATAAAATAGAGTTTTGCGCATAACATGCATTTGTATTAAAATTAATTTTTACACACACATAGAATTTTATCTAACAAATTTGATTTAATATTTAGAATAATTATTTCTAAATTATCTAATAAAATTCATTTAAATTTTAGTATTAAAGGATCAATTATCTGGGAAAATAAAAGGATACAAGTGGCTGTGATAAAAACTAAAAGGGTAAAATTGAGTAAACTTAAAGACTAAGGAATAACATGATAAAAATGTGTTAATTTTTTTTTGTGGTGGAAGTTTTTATCAACAAAATAAACCCTAAAATCCATTATTAATCTATTTTGGATCCACATGAGGTAAGGGATTTCTCCCAATAGTGAATAGTTTTGGGTATTTATAAGAGTGTCACTCATCAACTATAAAAGGGAAATCAATATCACCCCATATTCACACCTATCAAGCCGTTTGGATCGACCAAAACCTACCAAAATCACTTACTAAATTCTATAACCTCATCCTATAAGCCTTATTTTTGGTATAAATCCATTCTATGATGGATTTTAGTGAAAATTAAGGAAGGATACCTGGGAAAGAGGTAACGTTCATCAACAAGAGTTTTTATTTCATTTCTTCCTCAAAACCCTTTAAATTATTTTTATATCACGATTATATAATAACCTAAATATATTCCATATACTGAGATGTTTTTATGTTATGGTCTTAACCTAAAACAATATCTACTTCCATCAAATGGGTTACAGAATCATCGTTCATGTGTACGACGGACTACCACCTCACGAACCAATGCCATTCATTTTTCCATTACCACCTCTAAAGGCTGGTCATAATGATAGATTTATTCTTTATATATTATATATATTTTATTTATTAAATTATTATTGTTTTTTAATTATTATATCACACATAACTTCACACTCTCCATTTTGTGAGAATATGATAATGTTGTTTGCGTGTACAATAGATTACCGCCTCACGAAGTGATGTGATTCATTCACGCTTTACATGGAATGTATTAAGGATGGGTTTAATAAAAATTTGTGATATATATGACTTAAAAATTATTTTTTAATGATAATATATATCATTTACTTTTATTTCTTTCAACCCAATAATAAAATGAAAAACAATGTTCATGCATAGTTACGGTCTACCGTCTCCATGAATGGTGTATTTCATTTCCTATCACTAAATTTTACGGATTACTATAAAAAAATATACTGAATATATATGATATTTATATCATAGTTATCATTTTGGATATTTTGGAACCATAATCAAATTAATATGAATAGAAATATAATAAATCAAAATATATGTGAAAAACAAAGCGGTTATTACCCAAAACGTAACTTTAATATGAAATTGTTAATAAATGGGTAATAAAAATACATAATCAAATAATATATGGTATGATATATATGAATATTATTCTATAATATATTTATAATAAAATTATATTTATTATAAAGGTGGTTTGAATGAGTATTAAGGGAGTCAAGACGTAAAGTAAGGGAATTACGTCTCCCTTTTTTTACTTCTGTGAGACACATTCCGTGTTCACCAGCTATTTATTTTATATGGTGTCTATAATTACCATAAATTTATTTTATGATTCATTTACTATGAATAATTGGAATTTACATATCCACTTTAGGATATCTCTTTCATGGGGTTTATGGTTAAAATGTTACCTAGTTGGTAAGGTTATTTTTGTCTCGATTTAACTTCTTTGAAATGTATGTTATGCCATATACCTATATTCTTTCAAAACATGTATATAAAACCTCTTTAACATGTAATATAATGAATTTAATCCTCATGATATTTTAAGTTTCATTTTATGTTACTTATTTATGGGTATTATGATTCATGGTTACAAAAATGATAAGGGTTATATGTTTCAATCTCATATTTTACCGAGATTATTTATTAATAAGTTACCAATGTTGAAATATCATGATTTATCTATTAGTAATTATCATTAATTTTTTATCAAATGGTTATTAATGATATCTTCTAGTAATTGTATAATTTTCCCACTCTTTGGTACTTAAGATAATTAATAAAATGTTTTTATGAAAATTTGATTTTATTTCTCTCTTCAGTTAGAAATATGTTTTATTACAAAACAATTTTTTCTATTTTTTAAATTTTTTTAAAGGATATTTTAAGATAATTTTAAGGATAAGGATTTTGAAAATGTTTTAAGTTTTAAAAATAATTTTAAATTATTTTCAAATATTCCTTTATAAGTTTTCAAGGTTATTTTCAAAGGAAAAGGTTTTCAAAATGATTTTTAAATATACATTTTAAAATAGGAAATGATATTTTCCTCAAGAAATGTTTTAAATGATATTTAAAAATTATTTTCCAACTATGATGAAATCTGTTGGTGTATCCTATGCCTTACTAGGGATATAAACCAAGGATACCATTCATATTCTTTCTATGAATTGTTTATGTTTTTATTGCATGATGTTTATTTTTAAGGACCCTATTTTTTCTTTATAATACATTGGAATATATTTAGAAATATTTTCAAAACCATATAACGGGATAAAATATGATTTAGTGGCCCGTTGTTCCCATGATTAATTTTATAAAAATATTAAAAATATTTTATATCACACATGCATGCTATTTTAAAAATAATGGGATAACTCCTAAACATAGTCTCATATGAGAAAATCTAAGACCAAGATTAAATCCATAATGTGATTTTTACCCTAGATGTGACCTAACATGGGTTATCATGGGACATTGAAACAAAGTGACCATTTATGGTACGTTCAGTGGATTAATTAAATTATTAATTTAATTAATCCATTAAATACCATAATAAAAACTCTCTATAAATATAATGTTATAGAAAATATCCAAGGTCAGATGCATAACCTTGGGACCATTGAGAAGATATTTCTTCCTCCCAATTTTGGCAAATCAAGATCAGATGACAAGGAGCCTTCAGATATAGGTGAATCAAGGAACAATGAACATAATGACTTCTCTTCTTCCTTTAGGAGCGTGTTATTCATCGATGAATGATCTAAATTGAGGTAGTGCTCATCATTTGTGGATTCTAACCCATTTAATTAAATTATTTAGAATAATAATTTATATTCCTTTTATTTTCATCAATTATGATCCCTTTCAAGTGCCCACGTATAGATTTTCAATTAGTTACTCAATCAATATCTGTTGTGGCATGTTTCTCACATATGGAATCCCAATCTGTATCTTTTGAACAATAACTATTGACCAATGCTTGTTTCACATTATTTTCTTGTACTCTTCCCCCTTTATTCTTCACGTTCTTCATCATTGGACCATGAGGTCATGATTCAACATTTCTGGGTGGGATTGATCTCATTAAACCCCTAGAATCACGATAGATTCGTGTGTGATGAACGATTTGATGAATCAGGGATGAATTCATGTAGATTATGGGATTTGGGTGATTCCACCATGGATTTTGATATCTAGTGATGTGAAAAGAGGCTCCACAGATGATGGAGGTACACGTGGGCTTCACATGATGAACCAAATTCTTTTATCTTGCTGATAGATAATCGAAAACAATGAATGGAGGAAGATTCCGCCATTTTCTGTTAGAGAAACAGTGGATTCAATAGTAAAGGATCCCATTCTATAACCACATGAGTATTCTGTGGGTTTTATGAAAATCCATACTACATTCCATCTAGTTAGAAAGAACACATGACATTTAGGGTCCTGGCTATGATGACTAGGGTTTTTGGGTGAGTTAAATATCACCCACAGTGTGGGACCCCCACACACCGTGTGGCCTAGTGCTAATGACTTAGTGTGTACTCTAGGAGTACATGGTAATGGGCAAGAATAGACACACATACAATGTACACAAATATGACTGGAGGACACAACCAGAGTATATGGTTAAGGTACACAGACATGACTAAGTACATGACCAGAGGACACGACTAGGGTACACAGACACGACCAGCTACACAAACATGGCTAAGGCACACGAACACGACTAAGGTACATGAACATGACTAGGGGAATGGGTAGGACCACATGTGTATGAGGTATGCCGTGTAGTCCCATTACAGACTGTGTAGGGATACATGGGTAGAGATCCATGTACTATCAGGGTCATGTCTAGGAAGCAGGGAGGGAATACACACCATGTGGGTCCCCTTACGTGATGTGTACCATATTTTTTTAGGAAACTTATACATATTTTTGTTTGGAATCATATTTTGGATATCAATTATCTTATCCTAAGTATTTTTCCATTCATAATGTGATGGAATACTTCATGGTGGGTTTTGAGATGTGATGATAGATGTTCCGAGCATGATTCTTCTTTAGGAAATGGTCAATGATGATTGCGATCGATAAGGATTATAGAGTGGTACCCCCTATAGTGCTAGGATGTAGGTATTATATCTACAGATAGGTAACCCTGTATGGTTCTAGGGTGTGAGTCCTCTATCTACTAATTGTACCCCCTATGAAATTAGGGTTCCATTCCTTTATCTACTAAGTGGTACCCACTATGGTGTTAGGGAGTATGTACTCTATATTTTGAGTGGTACTCCCAAGGGTGTTAGGGAGGAGGTTGTCTATCTATTGAGTGGTACCCCCTATGGAATTAGGGTGAAATTAATCTATCTAATGAGTGGTAACCACATATATAATTAGGGCGCGTTTCCTCTATCTATCAAGTGGTAACCCCTATAACGTTAGGGAGTGAGTCCTCTATCTACTAAGTGGTATCCCCCTTTGGTGTTAGGGAATGAGTCCTCTATCTATAGAGTGGTACCCCCTATGAAGTTAGGGAGTGGTTCCACTATCTACTGGGTGGTACCACCCATATGGAATTAGGGCATGGGTCCTATATTTACTGACTGGTACCCCTATAACATTAGGGTGCAGGTCCTCTACCTACCGAGTGGTACCCCCTATGGTATTATAGTGCGGATCCTCTACCTACTGAGTGGCATCCCCCTGTGGTATTAGGGTGTGGGTCCTCTAACTACTGTGTGTTACCCCCTATTGGATATGGTGCATGTCCTCCTTAAAATGAGTGGAATCCCCTTGATGCACTAGAGTGTAGGTCCTCTTCTTGGAGGTTGTGTCCCCTAGAATGTGCGCTATAGTGGCTAGGTGTGGGCCCTCCACATTGTTAATCTTATGGAAAAACACATGAGATGCTTGGCATCACTGATGGGACCTTTAGAACTGATGGTACTCTTTTCCTAGGCTGGTATGTGATATGAATATCCCCTTTCTCTATTATTTGAGATTATTTTGTAGAGAACATATATATCTACATCCATGTCATTGTATTTTTTTACTCTCTTGATTTGGGTTAATCTATTTATTCCTATCATGTCTCTTACTACTCTCCTTCATCTTTTGAGGTGTCCTACTAGGTATATATAACTCACCCCTGCATGGGATTTTCATTCACATTTCATGTCTTATGAAGATAATGGAAAATTCATCTATGATTAAAATGAAACATAGGGATACCCTGGTGAATTTGACAATGTATGGTGGTGAGAGTTTGGAGATTCAGATCTAGGCTCTATCAGCATTTACATTTATAATTTTTCAGGATGGGACATCTTTCTAGTTTGGCATGTATTTTTCTCCCTTTTACTTTTCAGTTTATGTTATCGTACTCTGGTACTCTCTAGAGTTTTTTTATGTACGGTTTGTTCTCTAAACATTTCATCTTTTTTATTATTCTTATGAAATTATGAATAGATATTTTTGGGATTGTGTATATAGGTACATTAGGAAAATAACTACCATACTAGTTATGAATTTTGGTGCTTGTTTCCATCCCCTAGCCTATGGAAGTGGGTTTAGGGTAGTTGAGGCCCAAGACCTATCGGTTCGAGTCATGACAGATTGGTATTAAATGTGGTTCTTTCCTTGTAATGGTGTTTGGAGTTTTCCCCTTATGATTATTTTGTTGGGAATTTAGGAAAAGTGTCAAAGTGTCTCGAGTGTATCTTTCAGGCCATATAATCCAGTGTTGGTGTGGCAACCAATGTATCTATTCACCATGACTCCGACTACCTACTTGTCAACTCAGAATATCGAGACATTCGTTGTAGGGATCAATGATACATGAATTATATAGGATTGAGTATTTTAATTCCCTTCTTGATTCATCTCCCGCACACATATATATAGTATCTACCCATGGAACATCTTTATCACTTTCAAGATCACTCCGTGAAGATAGACAACCATGTTATTGATTCCAAGTCCTCACAAAAATATGATGAGTGTTGAGGCCATTTTTCAGGGTCTATCACATGATATCTTTCCTCTAGGATAGAAATTAGAAACACCCTTATCTATGGAGAAGTATATTATATCATCAGAGCATACTAAGTATGCACACAGGATTAACATGATCTGAGAGTTCCAACACCATTGAACTCTGAGGTTCCATGATAATCCAGGCCCCCAGGAAGTAGAGGATTAGCTTGAGTAAGTGATCTATGTTTTCAGACTCATGAAGATCTCAACAAATCGGATGGCTGTACTCGTGACCAGTGCTCTTTGTAGAGAAAATTCTTATTCCAGTGGTAATAGAAAATGACACACCCATGATGAGTGTGCATTGTAGGTTCTAGAGATAGAGATCAACCAGGTTTTGTGTTGTTCCAGAATACCTTCTTAGGTAGTTGAGTTCAGCCCTGATCCTGAGGTTTGGGTATCCTGCTCGGATAATACCCCTTTTGATGGTGATCCTCGTGGTGATACATCTATTGGATGATGTTGGGCATCAATAGAGTCCAATTATGGAGATGTTTTGTGTGGTTTCACAGATTAAATGTAGAGGGACACTTTCCCCACTAAGACACGTTCTTGGGATACGATTTAAAATCGTGGTGTGAGTCAGTGCCTCATAAAATAGATAGTTTCAAGGTGTGGTATATGAGTCCCTTTTTCTTGCATGCTCAGGGAATATTGGTGTGAAGGGGTGTCAGAGTAGGCCCTAATTGAGGAGAAAATGTGGGAAAAAGAAAGGATGAGTTCTTGTAAGAAGGATATTTTGGACAATAGGTTCTAGTGTGATTCATTGTATGATCTATGTATCAAGTAATCCAGATATAGTTGTTAAAATAGAGTCAAAAACCCAATTTCCCTATACCATTCCCCTGTTCAAGACCTAGTGATAATAGTGGAGGCCCTTTCTTTTTGACCCTTATGATGGAGGATCCTACACTGAGGATTAATGATTACATGTTTTTGCTAATGGGGATACCTTACTTTGTGAGGAGAGAGAGACTCACACCAAATATTTCTATAGATATAGTGATAATCTATGATGTTTTCCTCACTATGGACTAGTTGTTGAACATACATACTTAGATGATTGTAATCATTGAGTATGGAAGTGCTTCCAGATTGTGGGATGGATTTTTCCTCCTTGATGAGGAGTGATCCCCAAACAAAGAAGGATGATCTCGTTTAAAGGAGGTTACATTTGATTTATCAGTTGGATAGTATTACCCATGGAGTAGTGGATTTTAAGAGATATCATCTCCCTCCAAAGATGGCGGTGTAGGATGACGTGCTGGGTTTAACTCCCCATCATGAGGTGGACCTCTATTTAGACTTACACCAGGGATGACCCAATGTTTGCGCTAGTACGTCGAATGACCCCATGGGGATACAAGAGTTAGTGGTGTGGTTTGAGGGTCTACAAAGGTAGGAATTTTTAATGCCCAGCGTGTTTACTTGGGAAGACCTATGTTTTTTTCTTGAGAGGAAGATGAGAGATCAAGGTGAGGTGCATATTGAAATTTTCTAAACTAGGTGACTGTTAGGAAGGAGTATCTGTGTAGCCTCCCACCTTGGAATCTACTAAGTGGTGCCCTGAGATGGTGGGACACAATACTTTAAGCATGCCTCCCCATATTCCAGAGACTATCGACCATCATCAAGGGCCTAGGGTGTGTTTATGGGGAGACTATTCCCTAATAGATCAGAGTGGATCATAGCAGAATATATATATATATGTATATATATGAAAATAATATGAAATAGTGTAATAAGATTATATAACAAAAAGACCAGTAACACACCATAGCAAAATCATTAATTATAATAAACCATGCATTATAAATAATAAAATAGATGCTGAGAAATAAATAGATAAAAAAGATGATGATCAATGTGTCATGTAACTATACAAAAATAGAGCATGGGAAATAGATAATACAGGCATATACCACCTGATATCAAAAATAAAAAAGGCTGAAAATTAGCTACTACTAGTATCACGAGCATAGGTTTAGTCCTCTGCACCCATACTCCATCCTTGGAAAATCAATCAAGTACAGGAAGCTGACTGCTTCCCTTTATCTATACTTACAACCATGATGTATGCTTGGGTACTAGAGGCATCCCAAGAAGGGTGTGAGATATACTTAGTAGTCCACCACTAATGGTGTCTAGATAAATTCAGTTCATGCAATATAAATTGAATAGTGTTCTAGTAATAGTAATGAAAGGTAATAAATACTAAAAAACATGATGGTTTGTGTTCCACCAGGGCACCCAACTGATGCTACCAGATTTAGCTTAATCTAGATGTTTTTGAACCAAAGGAAGCTATAAAATAGTGATATGGTTTGTACCTGGATCATCACTAATGAAGAATCATTTGTGGACCAACACCAAGCCAATGATTTGGTTTGGAAGACACATCTCTATGATATGAGTTAAGAATTATCATAATTTAATAATAAGGCATCACATATATGATCCAAGAAAGGCATTTGTTAAATTCAGTGTGACATTCTAAGCTCGTTCAAGGCGATCCATACAATAATTCCAAGGGTTGGTGTAGGAGCTCCCAAATATACCCAATACTATAGATCCCATCCAAGGAGACCCATAAAAAGTGTCACTCATATCACCCTAGACATTTTGTAAGAATAAACCACTGATCCCATACCAGGTATCTCACACTGGGGACCGAGTATCACCTGAGTCATGGTATACACATCTTTCCAACAAGCCCATACATGGTTTATCCCCTAGTAAATTAGTGTCGCTCATGGGTATAATAAACAACCTAGAGAGGCCATGCAAGGAAAACCAAGTGTATCTCCCATCACGTCAAGAAATTCAAAAATCTAGAATGGAAATTCCATCCACAACATCCTTAAGTCGGGGCCCATGTTCACTTTTGATCTATATGTAGATAAGGTATAACAACCAAGGTCACATATCATCAAAAATCATTTCAATATCACATGCTAAACAAGATATCCTAAGCATTATATTCAATCCCAACAATCATTGCATAAGGCATTAAGCACAAGGGAGTAAGAAATAAACATTAAGTATAAAGTACATGGTATGGCATAAACATAAAGCATAAGTAAAGAGGAATATATCATAATCACAAGGCAATGAAATAGGTCACGTAGCATTAAGCATGGGAATTAAGGACTAACTCATGACCTACCATTCATATTAATTCAATTAATCCATTTTGGGATTTTATTACAAGTGAAACACACACCACATGGTGGGTTAACAACCTAAGGGAAGGAATTTAGGCTATTTAAGGAGGGAACACCCAAGGGATGGATTTTGAAAAGGAGAAAAACCCAATGATGTGTTTCTCCAGAGGATAATTTCATAATAGGGATGGGAAAACATTTAGATTAATTTACTTAGTATCTTAGATGTGTCACTGAAATGTTCCGGTGAGTTTCACAATGCCGCATTGTATAAATACAACAAAGCATGAGGGAAAGAACCTAAAACAACTACCTTAGGTGTGTAGAAGACCACTCATCCATTTTCAACCTTTGAATCATGCTATAATGGATGATATCAAAGATATGGGACAACACCCTAAAAATATGGCAAAAGAGGTCACACCTAAATAGCACAACAAAAGATAAGATATAATAGAAATATAAGGAAAATGATTTTAGATCTTACCTAAATCTTTATAAGCCATCCAATGGAGAATGATTCACAGTTCATATAGAGGAGGAATCAAAAAGTCCAGAAGAAGAAGGGGAGAAGGATTCACATGAGGGAGCTATTCACTGGAGGAGGAGAAAATAAATTTGGGATATTAAAACATAATAGGGTGAAAAACGTAATTTCCACTTTAATACTAGTATGTATTGTTTGGCCGCATCGTTGGAAAAATAATGTGATGACCATGTGACTCTTTCTGCTTAAGGGGGACCCTATATGACTTAGGTGAATGGTTTGGTTAACCATGAAAAATCTGTGTAGAATCCACTATAAAAAATGATAGTTCTCCTCACAAAGGTGTACACCTAGGGCCAAATAGTTGTAAAAAACTATGTGACTCCCTACAACACACATCAAACCCTACATAGTTGGGGAAACTATGCGGGCTGGGTGGAATGGTTTCTCAACACCATGTAGACCAATCTGCTTCTCCATTCTTTAGGGCTTCGAGCTCCAAAAAATCCCTAGAAACCCCTGTAACCTCCATAACTCCATTAGGTAACATTTTGAGGGCCAAAATAAGGAATTTAAAATGAAAAAAAGTTTTGTAAATTTGATAAAATTCAGTATGTTACAACCTCAACTCCTTAAGACAACTCATCCACAAGTTTTCCTTCCGAGGGTATAAAAACATAATCTATGAAAAGTTCCATCCACTATAAATGTACATTGACTTCTCGGTCCTAGGTATATTCTTGTACATGACCATGTTTCCATAGCACCTAGAATAGTGGAATTTACCTACCTTGGAGAGGATTCATTGTTAGATCAAGGATACGTATCAGATACTCCTCAAAAGACGCATCCACCTTCATCTCAATATCCTTATGGTCAAATGCATGAGACATGCCAGTATGATAGCAACAATGCTATGATATGTGGAAGATTTAATTCATGGTATGGTAACTCTGAGGTAACTACAAATGATAGGATACCATCCCAACTCACTCCACTATATTGAAAGGATCAACATAATGAGGTGATAACTCGCCCTATTTCTAGATTCACCTATGAAACAATCCAGGTGATACACACAAAAAGACTCGATTACACACCTCAAACTCTAGAGAATGACAGTGACAATCAGTATAATTTTTTTCCATGACCAAGCTGTATCTATATGCTTATGAATCATCGGTACTTTATATATTGTCTCTTGAACAAGATGGGGACCCAATAACACTGACTCCCATAAATCTAACCAATATATAGGGTAATAACATAGACTACCATATAGGGCCTCATACAGAGCCATCTGAATCATTACCCAAAATCTATAGTTGTAGGAAAAGTCAATAAAATATTTATTCTTTTCCCATGAACCTAAAAAATAAAGTATGCATGATCAGAGCATGTCCTCTAACACTCGTATCATCCACTTGAACGTGCCATCGATCTGAGGGTGATATACTACACTCAAGAGCACCTATGAACCCTATGCCTTTTGCAACCCTTTATAAAACCGTGATGTAAGATGAGCATCTTGATTCGACATGATATAATAGGGATACCCATGAAGGTGTACTTTATCCTGAATATAAAGCCTCCCAAGTTTGTCAACAGAGAAGGTCTCTCATATTGGTAGGAAGTGTGTGAACTTGGTCAACATGTTGAAGATCTCCCATACTACAACACTTCCTTGATAAGATCTCAGAAATCCCATAAAAAAATCCACGCTGACATCATTCCATTTACACTCCGGAATTTAAAAAGGATATATAAGTCCAATAGGTAACTGGTACTCATCTTTCACCAGCTGATAGGTAGTGCATTGAGCGATGAAACCTGTAATTTTTCTCTTCATATCTGGCCACCAATACTAATGAAAGATGTCTCAATACATCTTAGTAAGACTAGTGTGAACTACCCAAATAAAGGCATGGGATTCATGCATCAACTCTTAATGTATGTCATAAGGAACCCATAAACTCCAACAGAAGAATGGGATCTCATTCCCTTAAATGGACCAACTAGAAGGTGGGTTTTCACCATATAAACTTTCCCTCAGGACAAGGACCTCTAGATTAGATAGCTATCTCAACCACACCCACTCTAGAAGGGAGGACGTCACTGTTAGATATCCTAAAACAGGATTAATGTGCTATTCCTAAACCTCCTGGTGAATCTTAGAAAACATATCCATGAACTACCACTCACTATTGGACTCTTGGATGGTTTGTTTCACAATATTCTGGATTAGGTCATCAACAATGGCATTACCCTTACCAGGGGTATAAGTAAGCTCAAAATCAAATGAATGCAAGCATTCAACCCACCTACACTACCTCCGATTCAAGTCTCGCTATGAATAGATGTATTTGAGACTTTTTTGATCCGTCCAAATAATGAAATACTCACCCAATAGATAGTTCTTCCAAAAACTTAGTTCATAAACCATGACTGTTAGCTTGAGGTTGTGAATAGGGTAATTACACTCATGCAACCTCAGTTGGCTGGACCCATATGCTACAACCTAATCACCTTACATCAAAACCACTCCTAACCTGATTTTTGAAGAATAAAAATAGACTGTATAGATCCTACCTAGTTTCGTTAGAATCACGATCGATGCTAAAGTCAATATTCCTTTCAACTCCTAAAAATCCATTTAAAAGCTTCAGACTAGAGGAACTTCACACCCATTTTTGTTAAGGCTGTAAGAGGTGATTCTATACACGAGAAGTCCTATATGAATCATATGTAATAGAAAACCAATGTCACGACCCATCCTCGGGGCCTGTGCCGTGACTACCCCAAGCCTGCCTTTCATAGGCCAGGGGCTGACGACTAGCACCAAAGGCATAATCCTGATAAAAGGGAAGGCATTGACTTTAAACCTGTAACACACATAGACTGAAAACAATAAGTAGAAGCAATAAGTACTAATATAGAAAAGAAAAGTGTGCTGAAAGTAAGTGGGCCAGTATACAAACCCAACTGAACAACAAGTACATTTACAAGTAAAAATGGAAAATCATCTCCTGGATCGTCCACCGAGGATTCCTACCTGAAGGGTAGGTACAGAACTCAAACAAATCATTCCTGTGGTATGTCCCATCTAGTCCAGCTCCGAGCAGCCTCCTGTCTATCACCCTCAGCTTCGATCACTGCTGTTCATCATCTTCACAGAACACAACAAGGTGTGGGCGATGCCTATGCAGGGGTGAGTATAACAATACTCAGTAGGGGACTCCGAGACCCCCGAAGGTCTCCCAGAATCCACCAAGGATAAACCACAAAAGAAAGATACAATCACGAAGTGTCAAACAACCCTACTTAGGTATATTCCCATACATGTACCTAAGTTACCAATCAAAGTCCGACTCCAAATCTCGAGCCCAAGCACAACCCATTCCATAAAGGAAGTAAAGTCAATCATCTCGATGATATCGACTGAAATTCAAGACTCAACTCACACAGGTACACATATTTTGTAGAGTGATAGAGATGATCATATGTAGTCACTGATTCATCTAAGATGTCAGACCCACAAAGGATTCAGGACTAGCTAAGCTGTGGGACCCACATAGGATCCAGGATCAACTATTCTGTCGGACCCACCCAAGATCCAGGAAAAGAAGTCAGAACTGTCGAACCCATGGAGGATTTCGGTACATAATTCATCACTGTCGAACCCATGAAGGATTCTGGTATAGAAGTCATCATTGTCGAACCCACGGAGGATTCCGGTATATAAGTCATCATTGTCGAACCCACAGAGGATCCTGATACAGTACCGTCACAGCCAGCCCTAGGGTTCCCGCACACAACACGCTCGATTCTGGGAGGGTCCACTCCTCAAGCCAAGTTTCAATACATCAACTATAATAAAGTCATGAGTTGATGTATCTCGTAGTTTCTTTTCATCATAAGGAACCCAACACGATAGACGATGCGCCATTCAGACGCCCGGTCTGTGAGTTATTGGCATTTCCGTTCCAGGGGATCGGTTGGTTTTTAGGATCAAACCAAACTGAACATACTCTAAATGCATCCAAAACTCAAGTGGATTATTCCAAAAGAGTCATCTCACTCTAAGAATTCCATTGCCACAGACAGTTCGTCATTCGAACACCCGTAGCCAGATATGAGGGCTAAAAGGTGTAAATGGCTGTAGCAGGTCCGGGTTTGGTCTGATCCAGTCAGACCGACCCGGCCCGACCCAGTCAGACCGACCTGGCCCGAACTCATCCAAACCAGGGTCTGACCCAGTTCTCGGATGCGGCCCGACCCAAGTGGTTGGCCCGACCCGAGTGGGCGGCCCGAACCAAGGGAACGACCTGGTCCGAAGGTGCGGCCCGACCCGAAGGCGTGGCCCGACCTAAGGGCGGCCTGACTCATGGCGACCTGGACATGGAGGCCTAGCTGAGAGGTGGCCTAGCCCTGGCAGATCAGCCGATGGGTAGCCCAGCCATGGAGGCCCGACCGAGGGGCGGCCTGGCCGTGGCGGCCCGGCTGAGGGGCGGCGCTACCGTGGCGGCCCAACCGAGGAGTTGCCCGACTGGGGTAGCCTGGCCGGCCTCACGTGGGAGGGGGTACCATGCCCCCCAGGTTGTCGAACAGAACCGGCGCATTACACCAGTTCAGAATCCACGAGACCTGGATGGTCCCGCATGTTCGGCTCCACGGAGGATGGCCCGAACGGCCACCTCTGCTCCTCCACCATGGCGCGACAACGCCGCGGTCCTCCCGTTCTCCGCACGGTGCTCCGGCGCCGCGCACCACCGCCACTGACCGAGATGGCCGCAACCTTTAACTACACCGTGCGGCGCAACAGCGCCACTCTTCTTCATCCGCCACGGCCTTCCCAGCTACGGTTCCTCTCTGGTGTAGTGCGACGGCGCTGCACCCCTTTGCAGCGGCCTGCCCTAGCTGCATTTCTTCTCCGGCACGGTGCGACGGCACCACGCCCTTCTGGAACTACCTCCATCATCAACCAATCAAGAACTAATCGGAGGGATGTCGGGCCGTGTTTGTTCAGACCGCGCCCTCTGCATTAGGTGATAACAATTGGCCATCATTGAACCAAAATATACAATGAGGAATGAGGGTATAATTCATACATTAAGAAAATTCAAATCCCCCTACCTTGTAATCGGTGTTCGCTTGACGGAGTCGCAGGAAGGTGGCATCATTCTGTTGACGTCTGGAGGAAATGAAATCATCATTGGCAATGTTCTTCATAGGCGGTGTCTTCCCTCCTTTATTCCGGTAGGGGAAGGAAGAAGACATCCAAGGAAGAAGTCGAAGAACGAAGGATGTCGCCGACGTTCTTCACGTTCTTTGTTGGAAAGAATAGGCATTCTTTGTGGGTGATGGTTCTTCATTGGAGAGGATAATTCTCCAAGGATTCTCCCCAGTTTCCACCAAAGAAAACTAAGACCAAATAATAGAGGAAGTTATCTATTATTTTTATGGCACAACGACACAAGAGTTATCGTTAATTAAATGTTACTACATATTTAATTTAATGTGGAGGAATGGATTCAAAATTCAAAACAAGGGATGTGGAGAGTTTCAATTAATGAAGAGGGGGTGTCAAATTAATAATGGAGAGTTAATGGGGGTTAATGGGGGGGGGTATGAAGCTCGTGTGGGCCCCACTACATAATATCCTCCCATGGGAGGTTATGCGCGGGTGGGCCCCACCTCCAACCTCCCCTTGGAGGATTAAACCACCACTCAAATAAAAATGTGCTACACATATTTTTATTTAATTTATTAGAAACCCAAAAAAAATAACTTCCAATATCGATAAAACACAACTGCGGTAGAGGTATCCTTAAGCTAATACCAGAGCTGCAAGTTCAACGTTGTCCTCAGATTTTAATTCTAAGGATCGGTTCAAAAGATAAAAAATCACGCATGTACGTTTATTGAACATACCCGAACAAAACTTTAGAAATTGATTCCGGGCACACTTGGCCTTGGAATCTGGCACCGTCAGAAACTGGGGACTCGTAAAATTCCCATGTATTTAAAAAAAAAATTTCACGGAATTTCTAGGTCTTTACATTCTCCCCACCTCAAGGCTTTACATCCCCGTAAGCTACAATACACACTAAGGAAATAAATGGGGGCACTGGGCATGCATCTGAGCCTCCCACTCCCATGTGCTCTCATGGAGGTTCCCATGCTACTAGCGAATACGCACCAGAGGAATCGACCACCCATGCATGAACCTCTCCTGTCGATCCTCAATCTCCACTAGAACCTTCGTGAATGTCGCCCCATAATCGATGTCCAGCTCCCTGTGGTCGATGATGTGGGATAGGTTGTGCAAGTATCTCCTTAGCTGAGATACGTGGAAGACGTCGTGCACCCGGTGCAACTGAGGTGGAAGAGCCAAGCGGTAAGCCACCTCTCCTACTTTGCTGAGGACCTGGAACGGTCCGATGAATCATAGAGATAACTTTCCGACTCTGCCAAATCTCTGTATACCTCGTTGAGGTGAGACCCGTATAAAGACGTGGTTGCCATCCTCAAACTCCAGTGGTCTCTGTATCCTATCAGCATAGGACTTCTGTCTGCTATGTGCAGTCTTCATCTGCTCCTAGATGATCTACACCATCTCCGTCATAGCCTGCACTATCTCTGGTCCTACAAGTGCTGACTCCCGTGGGTCAGTCCAACACAGAGGTGATCTACAAGGTCGGCCATACAGTGCCTCATAAGGTGCCATCCCGATGGTGGAGTGGTATCTATTGTTGTATGCAAACACTACCATGGGTAAGTGATCCTACCAGCTATGACCAAAGTCAAGGATGCATGCACAGAGCATATCCTCAAGTGTCTAAATGGTCCTCTTAGTCTGACCATCTGTCTGAGGATGGAAGGCGGTTCTCATGTGAAGCTGCGTCTCGAAAGCCTCCTACAACCTCTTCCAAAGTCGGGAAGTGAAACAAGATTCTCGATCGGATACAATCGTCGATGGCACACTATAAAACTGTACAATCTCTTGAACATAGAGGCGTCCCAAGCTCTCTACTAAGCCCTGCTCTCTGATCAGTAGGAAGTGTGCCGACTTGGTGAGTCGGTCGACAATCACCCAGATAGATTCGTGTCCTCTGGATGTACGTGGAAGTCCCATCATGAAATCCATCGATATCCCATCCCACTTCCAATCTGGGACCTCTAATTGTTGAGCCAAGCCTGCTAGAACCTGGTGATCTTCCTTCACTTGCTGACAAGTGAGGCATCGTGAGACAAACTCTACTACTTCCTTCTTCATACCTATCCACTAGTGCTGTCATCAGAGGTCCTGATACATCTTCACCACTCCTAGATGTACTGCTAAAGGATACATATGGAACTCCCTCAACACTTCCTCCTGAAGTGCAACTAGTACCATGGTACATCCTTTGAAGAGAATGACGTGCTCCCCACCTTTATAAAATCCATCAGGTGCCTGACCTGAGGATATATGAGCACATCACATATCAAAGTCAATGTCCTCATGGTGTGCCTCCCTAACTCGCTGAAGAAGTGGAAAAGTGACTGTGAGAGACTACAGAAAGGCTGCTCTATCTCTATCCACAAAGTATATCTGCAATGCGACCAGTTGCTCTATCGCATCTCCTAGCAGCTGAATGCTTGATCTTCTACTGAGAGCATCTTCTACAACGTTCCCCTTCCTAGGAGTATAGAATCTCTCTAAGTCATAGTCCTGGAGGAACTCAATCCAACGTCGCTGTCTTAGGTTCAGGTCCTTCTGCGGGAAGATGTACCTGAGACTCTGGTGGTCAGATTAGACTATAAAATGCTCACCCATCAGATAGTGCCACCACATATTTAAGGCGAAGACCACTGCTGCTAACTCCAGGTCATGGGTAGTGTAGTTCTACTTGTCCTATATCAAATGCTGTGAACCATAATCTCTCACTGCTCATTCCTGCATCAGGACACACCCAGTTCTAGTCGCTGATGTTTCGTAGTAAACTACTTACCCAAGTCCCTCCTCCGGTAGCCTCAAGATGGGTGCACTGTTCAACCTCTGCCTCATCTCTTGAAAGCTCTACTAGCATCTCTCTGACCACATGAAGGGTTTACCATTCTTCGTCAATGCTGAAAGTGGTGCTGCAACTCTGGAGAAGTCTGGCACAAATATCCAATAGTACCCAACCAGTCCCAGAAAACTCCAAACCTCAGTCACACTCCTAGGTGGCTCCCAAGAAAGTACTACCTTGATCTTCGCTGGATCCACTGCAACTCCAGCCTATGAGATGACATGTTCCAAGAAGTGAACCTCTCGAATTCAGAACTGGAACTTCAAGATCTTACCATAAAGCTGGTACACTCGAAGTGTGTCCAGTACTACCCACAAATGGTAAGTGTGCTCATCTTCAGTAGTCGAGTAGATTAGTATGTCATCGATGAAGACTTTGAAAAAGAGATTGAGGTAAGGTTGGAAGATCTTGTTCATGAGACTCATGAACACTGCTGGATCGTTGGTTACACCGAAGGGCATAACTAAGAACTCATAGTGGCCATACCGACCCCTGAAGGCCGTCTTCTACACATCCTCATCTCGAACTCTGAGCTGGTGATAGCCTGACCTAAGGTCTATCTTCGAGAACCATTGTGCTCCCTTGAGATGATCAAAGAGGCTTTCAATCCTCGAGAGTGTGTAATTTTTCTTAACGGTCATTTGATTCAGGTGATGGTAGTCAACACACAGTCTAAAGCTCCCATACGCCTTCTGGGTGAACAAAATCGGGGATGCCTAGGGTGAAACACTGGGTCGGATAAATCCCTTCCCCTGCTAGTCCTCCAGCTGTACCCGCAGCTCACGAAGCTCAACGATATCCATCCAATAAGTTGGAGTATATATAGGTGTCGTCCCAGGGTACAGGTCAATGTAGAAGTCTACCTCACTATGAGGAGGTAGTCCTGGAATGTCATCAGGGAAAACATCCAGGTATTGATCCACCACAATAGGAAAACTCAGACTCTGCACATCAACTGCTCCGAGGATGAGACTATCCAACTGATGTGTGATCGGCTTCCCCCTCCTCTGTGTAAGTCTATACTACACTACAAAGGATCCCTTCTTACTGGTGAAGGTGAACCTGGTCCCATCCGTGCGGATACACCGCACTTTGCACCTAATAAAGTCAATCTGAGCATAAACTATGGATAACCAGTCTATACCCAAGATGACGTCGTAAGGCCTCGATGCCACTATGAGGAGATCCCAGCCGAAGCTCTCTCCTCCTAGAGTAATCTCACACTGCCGACACCAGTGCGTAATCGTCGAGTCTACTCCTGTAGGAGTCTATAGTCGTAAGGATCAGGCCAATGACTCCGTCGGAATCTCCAAGCTCCGAATGAGGGTAGTGGAAATAAAATAATGACTCTCACCTGTGTCTATAATTACTGTAGCAAGGGTGGAGTAGAAACAGATAGTACCTCAAATCATCTCAAGTGAACCGTGGTCGTAGGCCTTGACTGCCTGAAGCTGAGCCCGCCTCTGTCTGCTAGCTCCCTGTGGTTGGGGTGGACCTCCTAGTGGTGGTGGTGGTAGGGCCTTGAAATGTCTTCCACCACTCGTTGCTCGGACAGCTCCTCTTACACGTCCGCCTGCTCTCGGTGGACCACCACTGTCAAACCTCTACCTCTGCCTGGAAGGTCCCTCTACTATCTACTGCTCATCTGCATGGCAGGTCGGGCAGTCTCGAGCCATGTGACCCTGCCCAACACATGCATAACACTACTTGTTCCTCGTATAACTGGCTCTGTCTCGTGTGCCCCGCACAACTGAACCTGTATCCTGGGGTTGCACACCTAATGGCCTGTTCTGCTTGGACTTCTGCGACATCTGTCTGCTGCCGGATACAGAAGACTCCGCTACATGTCACCCTGAAGTGGGTCTTGCTGCTGGTGACTACTCAACGAGAAAAATCTCCTCTAGAAGGGCTTTCTCCTGCACCCCCCGCCTGGGTCGGGATGCTAAGGGGGATCATCGAAGCCCTAATATCATTCTTGAGTCCCTACTCGAAGGTCTGGGTCCTGAAGAATGGGTCATGTACCATATCCGTGGAGTAGCGCGAGAGGTCAGTGAACCTCGCTGAGTACTGAGCTACTGTCATGCTAGAGATGAAGTAACTCTTGAATCCACACCGCACGAAGGGTGGTTGGAACAAACTCTGAGTGGAAGAGACTCTCGAAGTATGTCTAGAGTAATGATGCCTTGTCATGAACATGGAGCATCAGGCTCTACCATCTACTCATTGCTGCATGCAGGAGACTCACTGTAAGGATCACCATGAGGTAGGCTAGTGTCCCTACCAATCTGAAAACTCTCACGATAGCCTCCATCCAATCCTTAGCTGCCTGTGCATCCGTCTCTCCACAGAACCTAGGCGGCCTCTGGCACTGGAACTCATGCAATGCACTCAGACGATGTGCAATCTCTGCTGCTGGAGCAGGTGGTATCGGTGGCCTAGCGGGTAGTGGTACCGCTGGTACCTCCATTGTGATGGGGCCCTGCACTGTGGCCTCTTCGCTCGGTGGGCTACCATCTCGTATGAAACTCGGAACCCTAGCTGGCTGCCTTTGTGGGGCCATCATGAAAAGAAATAGGTGCACCAAATTTAAAACAGTATACCTGGTGAGCTGACACAAAGTTATCATGAAGAAAACTTTTCAAAGGAAACACACACACAATCAGTGTTTTCGTGCACTGAGTCGGAAATAAGAAGTCAGAGTCCTAGTGTATGGATACGTCGGCCACCGCACCAACACTGATTTCCCTAAACTGATAACCACACCCAAAACACTTAACACTATTGATGTTAAAAAAATCATAGTCTATGTTCTGCGATAGAACTGACTCCTCTAATACCAATTTTTCACGACCCATCCTTGGGGCCCATGCTGTGACTACCCCAAACCCTCCTTCCATAGGCCAGGGGCTGGTGACTAGCACTAAAGGCGTAATCCCGATAAAAGGGAAGGCATTGATTTTAAACCCGTAACACACACATACTGAACACAAGCAGTATAAGAAACAAGTACTAATATAGAAAAGAAAATTGTGCTGAAAGTAAGTGGGCCAGTATACAAACCCAACTGAACAACAAGTACAAGTACAAGTAAAAAGGGAAAATCAGCTCCTGGATCATCCACCGGGTTGTCGAACAGAACTAGCGCACTGCCCCAGTTCAGGAGCCGCATGACCCGGATGGTCCCGCTTGTCCAGCTCCATGGCGGCTGGCCTGACCGGCCACCTCCGCTCCTCCACCGTGGCATGATGGCACCGCGGTCCACCTGCTCCTCGCGCTACGCGACGCCGCTGCGCCACCACCACCGCAGCCCAACCTGGCCGTGGCCTTTGGCTCCACCGCGTAGTGCAATGACGCCACGATTCTTCATCCGCCACAGCCCTCTCAGCCATGGTTCCTCTCTAGTGTGGCGTGACGGCGCCACACCCCTTTTCCGTGGCCCGCCCTGGACATGGTTCTTCTATGGTGTGGTGCGACGACACTGCGCCCTTCCGGCTCCGCCTCCATCGTCAACCAATCAAGAACCAATCGGAGGGATGTCGGGCCGTGTTTTTTCGGCCCGCGCCCTTCGCATTAGGTGATAACAAGTGGAAATCATCAAATTAAAATAAACGACGAGGAATGAGGGTATAATTCATACATTAAAAATATTCAAATCCCCCTACATTGTAATCAGTGTTCGCTTGACGGAGTCATGGGAAGGTGGTGTTGTTCCGTTGATGTCGGTAGGAAATGACATCGTCATTGGAAATGTTCTTCACGGGCAGCATCTTCCCTCCTTTATTCTGGTAGGGGAAAGAAGAAGACGTCCAAGGAAGAAGTCGAATAATGAAGGATGTCTCCGGTGTTCTTCACGTTATTCATTGGAAAGAAGAGGCGTTCTTCGCGGGTGATGGTTCTTCATGAGAGAGGATAATTCTCCAAGGATTCTCCCCAGTTTCCACCAAAGAAAACTAAGCCAAAATAATAGAGGAAGTTCTCTATTATTTTTATGGCACAACGAAACAAGAGTTGTCGTTAATTAAATGTGACTACACATTTAATTTAATGTGGAAGAATTGATTCAAATTTCAAAACAAGGGAGGTGGAGAGTTTCAATTAATGAAGAGGGGTGTCAAATTAATAATGGAGAGTCAATGGGGGGGTTAATGGGTAGGTATGAAGCTCGTGTGGGCCCCAATACATAATATACTCCCATGGGAGGTTATGAGTGGGTGGGCCCCACCTCCAACCTCCCCTTGGAGGATTAAACCACCACTCAAATAAAAATATGCTACACATATTTTTATTTAATTTATTAGAAACCCTAAAAAAATAACTTCCAATCTCGATAAAACACAACTGCGATATAGGTCTCCTTAAGCATATACTGGTGATGCGAGTTCAACAGTGTCCTCAGATTTTAATTTTGAGCACCGGTTCAAAAGATATAAAATCCCGCACATACGTTTACTGAACGTACCTAAAAAAAACTTCCGAAATTAATTCTGGGTACACTGGGCCTCAGAATCTAGCATCGTCAGAAACTGTGAACTCGTAAAATTCTGATGTATTCTTTTAAAAAATTTCATGGAATTTCCGGGTCTTTACAACCAACCCTAATAAACCATGTATTCCAAACACATTCTTGGCCTGTTACCAGGAAACCAAAACACTCACCTTCTCTAGGTTAACAGATATGCCTACCTTTGATATGATATGACCCAAAAATTGAACCTTACTAATCTAAAAGTGGAATTTACTGAGCTTCACATAAATATAATACAATCTTATTGTATTCATCATGATCTAGTGGTTGTTAGCATGGTAATATCTGGTACAAGAATACACTATGATATATTCAAATAAAACTTCCCCAAATGAATCAATGTTTTGGTCTAAAACCCGATTAATCAGAGACATAAGGATTTATAATGTATTCATGAGGATGAACGTCATAACCATATACTCGTACAATCCATATCTACTATAGAACACTATATGTGGTCTTTCTGATGGTATCATATACACCTGATGGTATCTTGACCTCAAATCAATATTAGAGAAAACTATTTCTCTTTAGAAATAGTTGAAGAGGTCATCAATATGAGGCATTGGGTATTGGTTATTCATTATAAACTAGTTCAGTCAGTGGTAATCCAAAAAAAATCTAAGGATACCATCTTTCTTCTTGGTAAAAAGGATAGGTGAACCCCATGGAGATGTTCTAGGTAGGATAAAACCTTTTCCCTCTAGATCTTCCAATAGCCTCCTAAATTCATGGATCTATATAGGTTCCATACTATAATGATTAATTAACACTAGTTATATACCTGATATTAGCTTGATGATAAACTGAACCTCTCTCTCTCAGGAGGTAATCTAGATAAATCATTAGGGAAGAGATCCCTAAAATGATCCACTGTAGGATGGAATTCCACAAGCTACATACCCTGATCACTCATAAAGAGACTCACTATATGGTCCATCACTCTACCAAGCCCCTAATTCTTGGTTCTAGCTCAACTTGCTAAGATATCCCATTCACCCTTATATGTATACATGATACCCTATAGTGATGCGAACATCACCCTACAGTGATATAAACAACATAGGTGTGATAAGGAACAAACTAGTCTATACCGAGAATGATGCTAAAGCCGGTCATCACGAGGATGAATAAATTCCATAGGAAGTGGTACCCACCTATCTCAAGGGGGAAGTCCTTTTAATGGCGTATATTCTATGATCTTACCCCAAGTGGTGTATTAGGAGTCTTCACGCCACTAGAACATTCTATCACTATGCATTGACTTTCCAATGTTGTAGCAGATAGAAAAGAGCACGATGCACCTATATCAAAAAGTGTTTGAAACTAAAGTAGAGGATATTGGAATAATATATCTAACCATAAATGGACCAAGAATCTGCTCCTCAGGTGTAGGCTATATTTCATAGATATGGACTAAACAGTGGCTCTGAGATGCTACTTGACTAGCCTGGGAAGGTACGCTTTGCTGACACTAAAGCTATATGGAATGACTGTCTCAACAACAACCCCCACCTTGGTAGGATTTTATGATAGAAGATAAACTCCTAGCCTAACATGGAGTCTTTGATATTTTACTTGATAAAGGTGTCAGTACATATCCCCTCTCATTGAAATATAGAGGAAAATATTGACATAAGCACTGAAGTTTACCTATCCTGCCGCAATATCATCACTCGATCAGGTTCCTTGTGTATTGTGTATTCTTATGGCTTGGCCTTCCACACTAGTGAAATAACACATAAATTTTGATATGTGTCACCTAGTTAGTACTGCCTCTTCATGTTCCCTCAAAATGATGATTCCTACTTCCCAATGAACCATCGCCCTAACACAGAACTAAACCACCCTAGCTCACTTGGCCAGCCTCCCTAAGGTTCTATTCCATAATAATGGCACTCTTAACTATCTATTTAATGGTAGTTAATTGAAATATGTTCACCTGTAATTAGATGACATATATAATCCCATCCTCAAACCATATTGTAGTCATCAACTCGTCACTGGTCAGAGTCATAGTAAAATTATAATTCTTAATGAAGCTAGTAAAATACTCTAACATTGACATAACACCCTACTGAAGATGCATAAACTACATGTTGTGGTCCTATCTTAGTATCTGTAGAAATAAGTGATTATATAAGGATGTATGGAAGTCCACCCAAACTATACCTTGATGATGATCATCCTGAGAAAATACATGCCACCAATGCTTGGAGAAGTCATGTATCATGTAAGTAGTGAGATTTACAATCCACTCTAGAGGCATCTCAATATAGTCAAAGATCAATTCCATGGATTCTATCCATGACTCAATATCTTTAGTTCTTCCATCCCCTAAAAATTTGGGAGGTTTCTACTATTGAAACTCACAGGCCGACTCTACCATAGTAGGGGTAGGCCGAGGAGCACCCTGAAAAGACAACATGAATAGAAAGAAACTATTAAGGAATTGAGCATTGGTACTCAGTGGAAGATCAATAGGATGTGCCCCAGGTGGAACTACGGGAGGTACTATGGGTGGATCAAGGTCCACCACCTCCAAAACATACTCATCACTACTTTCTTATCATACGAAACGAGGATATTTCAGGGGAGAAACTATACAATTTCAAATATCACTCATCAGATAATATTTATAACAGAAAAGGAAATCAATAAAGGATGGAACATGCATAAGGCCTCTTACATGTAAGTCACAACCCTTAAACTACTCCAAGAGCTAGGTCTAGGTGATAAGAGAGGTCACATAATTCTCAAGAGACACAACCTAATTCCCACTACAAAGGTCAGGTAAAGTTCAAGGTCTCACATAACATATAAGAGGTTCTGGTAAATGGAGTGTTAAATGCAAGGTATAGAGTAAAAAACCCTTTACATTTTACATCTTCATCTAGCTGTAAAATTTTTATTTTAAAAAATTTGATTATTTTATTTTATCCTTATTTGAAGCATATTAATATCTTAATCCCGTTAACTACATCACCAATTCCAAATTTATAATGGCCCAAGCTCTTTATAAACTATGATTGGCATGTCAAGTAACTGTGATCTAGCCTATAAATCTAGTACCTAGATTTAACAAGTCTTATTTAGTGATTTTATTGAGTGGAATTTCACCTCCCATTTATAGAAGTAATTACCTCATAAACCTCAGTTGAAATTAATCAATCAAATCAAATAATGTGGAATAGTGGGTTAAT
The DNA here is from genome assembly GCA_963277665.1 of Viscum album. Taxonomy (NCBI): domain Eukaryota; kingdom Viridiplantae; phylum Streptophyta; class Magnoliopsida; order Santalales; family Viscaceae; genus Viscum; species Viscum album. Next base: position 1,505,316,555 of record OY728151.1, on the reverse strand, counting down.
TATGGTGTCACCATAAATATATGTGGGAAAACACCATTTAGATTGATTTTGGAACCTCAATTACTCTAATTATGTCATCTCTTCAAGAAACAATGGCACAATTTACTACATAATAGGTAAGGCACTAAAAAAATCACATGAAATATCAGAAATAAAATATGAAATATAAATATTTCATGACATAATACATGGAATTGAAATCCTACGATGCCTATTATGATGCATGCTTCATTATTCCCTCATATCATCAGGCCAGGGTAGAGGAAATACCCTCAATATCATATCAACCATAACAAAATCACAAATCAAGTGCATCACCCAACAATGAAATCTGGAAAATTGTAATAAGTGAAAGAAACTATAACATTAACCCATCCCAAGTAATTTGGGTTTCCCTTGTATGTGGGTTATCTTCACCTAGGAATAAGATCATTACCAAATTCCAATACTCATAGTCTCCCATCTAATACTTAAATAGTAAGGAAAAAAGAAAAAGGAGGGTCTCTAATACCACTTTTTAGAATCCCACCCTATAATACACTTAGTGGTTCTCCAATATAGTGGCCCATAGACCTCAAGTGCGCCTCGCCATACACCAGAGGTTTCCAACCTGAAGCGAGGGTGTAGGGTGTGTTCTTAGGGAGACTATTCCCTCATAGATCAGAGTGGATAATAATGGAATATATATATATATATTTATAATATGAAATAGTGGAAGTAGGAACTATAACAAAAGGACTAGTAACTTTCTGTAGAGGAAGTAGTAGAAATAATAGTCCATGCATTATAAATTAGAAATCATAATTTGAGAAATAAATAGATACAAAAGATGATGGCCATGGTGTCATGTAACTATTCAAAAAGAGTTCATGGGAAAATGGGAATAAAAGAATATACCACATTATATAAAAAATAAAAAAGTCCAAAAAGTAGCTACTACTAGAATCATGAGAATATAATAAGTCCTATTCACTCGTACTCCATCCTAGGAAAGTCAATTAAGAAGTAGAAGTTGGTCACTTACCTTTATATATACCTAAAACCATGAAATCTGCTTGGGTACCAGAGTCGGACCAAGATGGGTGCGATATATACTTAGTAGGATACAAAAAAATATGTCTAGATCAATCTAGTTCATGCGATATAAAATGAATAGTGTGCCAGTAATAGTAATTCAAGGAAATAAATACAAAAAAACAAGAGGGTTTGGGTTCCACCTAGAGACCCAACCACCGCTACTTTTTTCGGCCTAATACAGATGTATCTAAACTAAAGGAACCTATAAAATAGTGATATGGTATGTACTTTGGTCATAACAAATAAAACATCATGTGTGGACCAACCCCAAGCTTGTGATTCGGCTTGGCAAACACTTCCCTATGACACGAGTCAAGAATTTTCATAATTTAATAATAAGTCATCACAAATATGATCCAAGAAAAAAATCCATAAAATCCAGTGTGGCATCCTATTCCCATCCAAGGAGATCCATAAAGGAATCCCAAGGGTCACTATAGAAGCTCCCAAAAATACCCAATAGCATATATCCCATCCAAGGTGACCCATGAAAGGCATACCTTATGTAACCCTCAACATGGTTTAAGCATAAACCACTGATCCCATACCATGTATCTAAAATAGGGGGCCTATTATCAACCAGGTAATGGTATAACCATATTTCCAATGATCCCATCCATAGTTGGTCCCTTAGGGAACTGGTGTCACTCATGGGTATAACCACCAAGGGAGTGAGTACAAGGAAATCCAAGTGTTTCTCTTAGCATGTCAAGTAGTTCCAATACTAATCACGGTGAGTCCATACACAACATACTTAATTCAGAACCCATTTTTTCTCTTATCCCATATGTATAAAAGGCATAATAACCAAGGTAACATATTATCAACAATCATTTCAATATCAAATTCTAAACAAGCTAGCCCAAGCCTCCTATTCAAGCCCAAAAATTATGGAATAAGGCAATAAACACAAGGCACCAATGAAAAAACATTAAGTATAATTCACAAGGTATGGAATAAGAATAAATCATAATCAAAGTGGTATAAATCCTAATAACAAGGTTATGAAATAGGGCATGTAGCATTAAGCATGGAAATTAAGTCCAAACTCATGGCTTACCATTCATCTTAATTCAATTAATCCATTTAGGGAATTTATTACAAGTACAAAAAACATCAAAATGTGTCTTACAAACATATGGAAATTAATTTAGGCTATTTAAGGAGGGAAACCCAAGGGGTGTATTACGATAAGGAGAACAATCCAAGGATGTTTTTCACTATAGGCTAAGGTCACAATAGGCATGAGAAAACATTTAGATTAATTTAATTATCATATTAGAGGTGCCACTAGAAAAGTTCAGAGAGTGGCACAACATCTCATTATATAAATGAAATGAAGCTTGAGGGAAAGAACCTAGAACATCTACCTTAGGTTTATAGATGAACACTTGTCCATTATTGACCTTTGAATCGAGCTAGAATAGAAGATATCAAAGAAATGGTCCAACACCCTGAAGATAGGGAAAGAGTGGTCACACCTAAATAGTGAAATATTAGAGAAGAGAAATTATAAATAGAAGTAAAATGATTATAGAGCTTACCTCATGATTTTTAACATAGCTTATGATAATCGATTTGAAGTTTAGATAGAGGATGAATCAAAAATCCTAGGAAGAAGAGGAGAGAGGGATTCACGAGAGGTATATTTCCACTAGAGGAGGAGAAACGATATTTGTGGTGTTAAAACATAAAAGGGGAAAAAGTGTTATTTCCACTTTTATACTAGGGAACATGGTTTGGCCACATGGTTGACCAAACTGTTCACTAACCTGAAACCCTTTCTACTTAAGGGGGACCTCATACAACATAGGTGCACAATTTGGTTAACTGTGGGAAATCCGTGCAGAATTAGCTGTAAAAAATGATAGTGTCCCTCATATGAGAGTTCACCTCAGGTCACACAATTTTAGAAAAATGTATTAGCCCCTGCACCCCACTATCAATTCCCACACGGTTAGGGAAATCATGTGGGTTGGGTGACATAGTTTCTCCTAACCCTGTGGCCCAGTTTGCTTCTCCAATCTTTAGGGATCCATGCTATGAACAATCACTGAACACCCCTATAGCTTTCATGAATCCATTAATAATCATCCAAAGGATAAAATGAATTTAAAAAAAAATTATAGTCAGTATCTTTGAGAAAATCTAGGATGTTAGAATCTACCCTTGAGAATAGATGAATCCTTCGACTAGTGATTTTGAGTGAAGTGGTTCTCAGAGTCTAACCTCAATATGGGTTATCACTTGATCCTTGTTTGAAAGGATACTATACCAATAATTAATCCCTAGAGATGCTAATTTTTTTTGAGTTGATGGTGATACCCTTCAGCATATTGGACACCCATTAGTATTGAAAGACTTGTGAACTGAGTCCTTTAACCCGTCATGGATTGGTTCATAACAATCATCTTTATTGGTACCCTCGTGTCCTAAAAATATGAGTTGGAACACATGAAGAACTTTAGGATGGATTCTAGATGTGATATGAGAGTACCTATATCATGGAGAACTCTTGTGTAGTCAATTATAGATTCAGGAGGTTTGTGGTGGATGTCTTTATGATTTCAGCCCCTTTGACCACCCTAACATGGGAAGGGAAGCCTTTTAACCAGACTAATAAATTACAATGATCCTTCAAGGAGTTGAGGCTAAGTATGATGAGTAATCCTATTTCAAGACTACTAAAGAAGGATATGGTGTACATAGTGTATTGATATGCCTCAGGAGCTGGGATCAACTATGTTTTGATGTAGAGGCGGGAAATTATTTCATATAGGTTGAGGCAATTGAGACCCCACAAACAGAATTACGTGACTCATGACCCAGAGCTGGTAGTGTAGTCTTCACTCTAAGGATGTAGAGGCACTATCTTCTAGGATAGTATTTTGTTGTTTACTTAGACCATAAGAGTCTTAGTTAGGTCTTCACTTAGAAATACTTGAACCTAAGACAAAGGTACTGGTTAGAGTTCTTGTACGACTATGACTTAGATACAGTCTACACTCTTGGGAAGGGCAACGTGGTGGAAGATTCCCTTAGTAGGAAGTACCCGTCTTGTTTATTGTAGGAGGAATATTAGTAGTTTACCTTCTTATAGCTGACATTAGTTGATCAGGAGGGTGAAATTTTTCTTCAGTTGATGGTTTTGACTCCTTCGATCCTCTAGTGTGCGAGAGAGTCCTAGTTTAGTGACATCGACTATGAGGTATTATGTGACCAGTTTTCCTCTAGAGATTCACTAGATGGATTTTATGAAGGGGGAATCAAATAATCCTTTTACAAGGAAGAATAGTGGTCATAGTAATGAATAGGGATGTGGTTATGAGAGAGTTTTACACTTCCCCTTTGGCTGTACATCCCGATGAGTGGAATATGTACAGGGACCTTCAGTGGTAATTTTGATAGGTAATGATCCTTTTGTGGATCTATATGGGATACCCTATAGGTCACCCATATATTGGATTGAGATAATAAAGGAATCAATTTTTGGAATAGATATGGTGTAGGTGATGATAGAGAAGGTCCAGGTGATCCATGCGTGGATGAGGATAACCTAAAAAATGCAAAAATATTATACAGATCGATGTCATTGGCCCTTTGAGTTAAATCAGGGTGACCATGTTTTCTTGAGATTCTCCCCATGATGAGAATTATTGATATTCGATCAAAGAGGAAAGATATCCATGAGGTTCATTGGGACATTCGTGACCTTATAGAGGGTCGGTGATGTTGCTTACCACCTCATCGTACCCCCATAGTTAGAGTGGGTACATGATGTCTTCCACGTGTTGTAGTTGAGGAGATATGTGTATGAACCCATGACATTATAAAATGGGATGAATTGGATGTTAAGGATAGAGACACTTTTATAGAGCACCAAGTGGATATTGAGGAATGGTATGATAGAACCCTTTATGGAAGGATTATCCCCGTAGTTTATGTCCTATGGAAGCATGGGAGTATGTAATAGAGAACCTAGGAGAGGGAGAGCAATATGTGGGCCAAGTATCCCTATATTTTTTCTGAGTTTTTTCTTTTCAATGACAAAAATATTGAAGGAGGGAATAATATAGGGAACTTTTTTCCCCTATAAGACTTTGGAATATATCTAGAAATATTTTTGGAGTTAGACACTAAGTAGATGTGTGATTTCATGGCTGGGTGTGCCCATAATTAATTTTATAAAAATATTAAAAATATTTTATATCACACATGAATGGTTTTTTTGGAAATAATGGAATACCTCTTAAAAAAAATCTTGAATTGAAAATATGAGACCATATTTGAACCCAAAATTCATGTTTTACTCTAGGAACAACCTAAATTGGGTTACCACTGGATTTTCAGATAAATAGACCATTGGAGGTACATTCAGTGGATTAATTGAACAATTAATTTGATTAATTCATTAAAATACATAAAAATAAATTATCAATATTTATAATTTTATGTCGGATCATCAAGGTTTGATACATAACCCTAGGACTGTTGAGAGGCGATTTCTTCCACCCTCTATTGGTGAATCGACATCAGATGAAAACAAGCCTCCAGATCCATGTGAATCAAGGTGAAACGAATGTAACAAATTCTCTTCTTTATTGGAGAGTGTGTTCTTCATCAAATAATGATCCAAATAGAGGTATAACTCATTATTTTTTTGTATTATGGACCATTTTATTAAATTATTTACCATGATACTTTATATTCCTTTGATCTGTGTTAATTATGAGCCTTAACATGTGCCTGCATACTAATTTTCAATTAGTTACTCAATATATATCTGTTGTGCCATATTTCTCACCCCGATCATTCTAATATGTTTCTATTGGAAAAGGACGCTTGTAAAATGATTATTTCACAAAAGTTTCATATGATTTTCCCCTCTGTTCTTCATACTCTTCATTATTGGACCACATGGTCAAAATTTGACATTTCCATGCAGGATCGAGCCCGATCGAACCACTGAATTCATGGATAATTCATGTGTGATGGATGGTTTGATGAATTAGGGATATATTCAGGTATATTTAAGGATTCAGGTGATTCTAATTTGGATTTGGAGACTTGGTGAGGAAATGAGTGGCACCATGGGTGATAGCTATGCACGCGACTTTGAGCGATGAATCCGATTCTATTTTCTAGCCAACATATGGCCATAAATGATGTTTGGAGAAGTATTCCACCATTTTTGAGTGAAAAAATGGAGTATTTGGTGATAGAGGAGCTAGATCTGGAACTGTGTGAGGATTCCATGAGTTTTTTGAAAATCCCAACTACACCTCGTGTAGTTCATAAGAACACACGATGTGTATTGTCCTTGCTATGGCAGATAAGGTTTATGTGTGAGTTAAATATCACTCACCAGGTGGAAAAAACACACAACATGTGACCTAATACTATAAACTTAGCATGTACTCTGGGGGTATATGGGCATGGGAATGACCATGCACATGGCCAGTGTACACAAACAGAACTAGAGGGCATGGCTAGAGTACAAGACTAATGTAAGTGGACACAACCATAGTACATATCCAAAGGACATAGCTAAGGCACACAAACATGGATAGGTACATGAAAACAACTAGGGTACATGAAAATGGACAAGGTATATGGACACATCCCAGGGCATAGGTAGGACCCCGGGTGGATGAGGCATGATTTTTAGTCCCCTTACACGATGTGTAGGGCTACATGTGTAGAATTCTATGTACTATTAAGTACATGTATATGTATTAGGGTAAGATTACATGCTGTGTGGGTCTCCTTGCACTCTGTGTACCCACCTTTTTAAGGGACCTTCTACCTCTCACATCTCCTTCATTTGGACTCATAATTTGGCTTATGAGTAGTCTATCCTAAGTATGTTTCTATGTAGAACGTGATGATGGATTTCATGGTTGATTTTGAGATGTAATGAAATATTTTATGGGTGTGATACTTATTTAGGTGACAATCAATGGTGATAGTGATTGGGAACGATTGTAGAGTGTTACCCCTTATGGAATTATGGTGTGGGTCATCTATCTACTGAGTGGTACCCCTATATGGAGTTAGGGCGTAGGTACTCTATCTACTGAGTGGTACCTTCTATGGAATTAGGGTGTGGGTCCTCTATCTATTGAGTGGTACCCACTATGGCATTAGGGAGTGGGTCCTCTATCTATAGAGTGGTACCCCCTATGGTGTTAGGGTGTGGGTCCTCTATCTATTAAGTGGTACCCCCTATAGAATTAGGGTATGTGTCCTCTATCTACTAAGTGGTACCACCTATGGTGTTAGAGAATAGGTACACTATCTACAGAGTAGAACCCCCTATGTAATTAGGGTGTGAGTCCTCTATCTACTAATTGGTACCCCCAATGGCATGAGGGTATGTGTCCTCTATCTACTGAGTGGTAACCCCCGATGACATTAGGGCACTGATCCTCTGTCTACTGAGTAGTACCCCCATATGGAATTAGGGTATGGGTCCTCTATCTAATGGGCTGTACCCCCTATGGAATTAGGGTGAAAGTACTCCACTTACTGAGTGGTACCCCAATATGGTATTAAGGTGCAGTTCCTCTAACTACCAAGTGGTACCCATTATTGGATGGGGCACGAACCCTCCTTATGCTGAGTGGAAACCCCCTAACGCACTATTGTGTGGGTCATGTACTAGGAGGTTGTGTCCCCTCGACTGTGAGAAACTGTGGAAAGGTGTGGGACCTTTACATGGATATTCCTATTGATATACAAGGGAGATTATGGACATCATTGATGAACCCTTTATAACTAATGACACTCTTTTCTCGGGCTGAGCTATGAGATGGAGATCCCCTTTCTCTCTTGTTTGAGTTTATTTTGTTGAGAATATATATATATATATATATATATATTTGTATCCATGTTATTTTATTTTGTTACTCTCTTGATATGGGTTGAGCTATATATTCTTATCATGTCTCTTACTACTCTACTTCATATTTCAAGGCATCATACTGGGTATGTATATACTCAAACTTGAATGGGATTTGATCATATGTGTCATATCTTACAAAAATTATGGATAGGTCGGTGGTAATTACATATTATAATAGGGATACCATGGTGAATTTGACCACATATGGTGGTCATAGATTAGATATTTGAAGTTGTGCCCTCTTATTATTTACTTTTATAGTTTTTCAAAAATGGGACATCTTTACTGTTGGCTGTTTATTTTACCCCTTTCATTTTTAGTGTATGTTGTTGTAATCTTGTACTCTCTAGAGGTTTTACATGGATGGATTATTCTATAGATGTTTCATATTTTTTTATTATTTTTCTACACTCCTGCATAGATATGGTTTGGTGAATGTGTACATGTACATTAGGGAAAGGCCTCCCATATTAGTTATTCCTTTTGGTTCTTATCACCAGCCCTTTTCCTATAGAGGTTGGATAGGGGTAGATTTAGATCGAGCCTCGTTGGGTCAGGTCATGACATTATGAATCCCTTTTCTCTTCCATGGGTTATACAGTGATAAAAGTTTTATGAAACCTGCTTCTTTTTATGGGTTATACTATGAAGAAATGATTATGAAAGCTATTTTTTATAGGCTATGTTATGTTGAAATGTTTATGAAACCCATTTTATTTCATGGGCTATGATATGATGAAAGTTTTAAAATCTTAAGGAACCCATATGTATGATTTTCATTATGTGATAGTGGTTATGTTATTACCAATGGAAGTGGTTATGTTATAACCAATGATGGATGAGAACTATATCTCACTCCAATGCATTGGGTAAAGATTTATATCTTATGATATAGACAGGAATGGAATGGGGAGTGAACTCAGTTCAGTAAGACATGACTAGAATAGCTAGTGAAACCAGTTCAGTAAGATAGGACTGAAAAAGGTAGTGAACTTGGTTCAGTAAGATATGACTAGAAAAGGAAGTGAACTTGGATCGATATGATAACACTGGAATAGGTAGTGAACTCAGTTCAGTAAGACAAGATATGAATGGGTAGTAAATTTAGTTCAGTAAGACATGATTGGAATGGGTAGTGAACTCAGTTTAGTAATACTAGATTGGAATGATGAGTGAAATCAGTTCATTAAGGTACTTTTTTTGATATTATGGCATTGGGAGTGAACCATGTCTACTATGATGGTTTGGGGAGTGAACCCATTCCATCATCAGGAAAGTTATTCCATTGGGTATAATGGTGTGTCCCTCCTAGGAGGTGTATCCGCCTATATAGTTCCCTTATAAGTTTCTTTAACAAGCCTTATATACTAAGGAAATGATTTTATGTACTTCTGTGTATGCCATAAATAGATGTTTTATGCCAATGTTATGATATAATGGATCATGTTCTTTGATTCCATTGTGATTTATGTCTTATAAACTACCAATATTTCTAATATGAGTCACATTTATGATCTATGATAGGTTAGGTATGAACTTCATAATCTTTTTTTCATCATCATAGACCCTTATTCTTATCTTATTATTTCATATGATCATATATTTGTATCTCTTATGTTTAACCTTACTGAGCATCTAATCTCACACTTTCTTATGTTTTCTTTCCCTAGGTTATGAATAAAGGTTTTATGTTGTGTATTTATATGAAGAGTACTAAATGGGAAGATATTTGTGGGAAACATTGAACATATTTCACTATATTAGAAGATTTTGTTCCAAGTTTCCAAAGGCATTAAACTATTATGTCCTTAGGCTTGTATTTGTGCAATTTAATGAATATTCACCTAAAAGATATAATATCCATGTATAAGAATATTGGTTTTCTATATGATGGGTGGGACATATATCTCCCTCCAATGCATTGGGTAAAGATTGATATCTCTTGAGATAAATAGGATTGAAATGGGAAGTGAGCCCAATTCTGTAAGGGACCTTTCCCACTATTATAGTCTTGTGAGTGAACATTGAAAACTACAATGGTTTGGGGAGTGAACCCATTACACTATGATAGCCCTCTAAATGATCCTTGACTACAAAGGAAATTATTTTTTATAATTATGTTTATGTTAAAACTGTATTTATTATGACAATGTTATCCTATCATTGATTATGTTCTTTGATTCCTTTCCGATTCATGTCATATAAACTACCGAGACTTATTTTATGACTCATGTTTATGATCTATAATACACATTGTATGGTCTTCAAATATTATTCTCATGTTCTCATACCCTTAAACTCATGTTATATTGATATCTCCCTTGTTTACCCTTACTAAGAACCTGATCTCATCCTTTCTTATGTTTCTTTTCCCTAGGTTATGAAGAAAGATATTCTTTATGATATGTCTAATAAGGGTGTTAGTTTTGAGGAAATAAGTGGGAGATGAATTAGTTCACTTATGATCACATTGTTTATGTTTCCAAGCTTCCAAAGGAACTAAAACTAAACCTTTTTTGAGTGGATCATTTTATTATGTAACCAAAATTCATCTATTAAGATGTAATATCCATGTATGAGAAGTTTGATTCTTTACAAAACCGAATTTTTATAGTGGCATTGAAGGGGTGTGGATATTCCCCCTTTATAAGTGATGAGAATGACATTTTTGTAAATATTTCAACTTAATATAAAGGGAGAATATGTTAAACATGTCACATGGATTAAAAAATATAAAATAATTGATTGGAGGGTGGGATAAGGTTAATAACATCTCAACCCACCAATTAGAGAAATGTTTTTAACATGTTTCAGGCCTTTTAACCCTTGAATTATTACTTTTTACATTTAATATTTTACCTCTATGATTAATTTTTACATAATATAACACAATATTTGTTCCTAAAAAGGGTTCTTATTAGATAATTTTCTCCCAATGATTCAAAATTTTAAACCCATTTCTTCTAACTCAATTTCTAAAAGTGTTAAAAAATAATTTTAATATAATTAATTTATAATGTATTAAATAATTTTTGATAGAAAAATTACTTGAGTTTTAAAATATAAAATATAGGTTTGTAAACTATAATAAGTAATTTAAAATGTATAATTTAATTTATAATAAACATATTTTTTAATAAAAAAAGTTTCATAATTTTTTACATAATTTAAATTTAAAAATACCAATACAATTATGGAACTAAAATATATTAAGTTCATAGATATTTAACATGAACTACTAATCTACAAAAATAAAGGAAAATAATAATTCATTCAATATTATCCACTTTTAATATTTTTTGTATCATTTATTTTATTTAATTATTAACTAAATAATCATTATGTTGGCGTTTCTTAAGAATTTATAAGTAACTAATTCATCTATAAAAATTAATGATAAATTATTATGATAAAAATAACTCATTTATGTTTCAAAAGGACACGTGTAACATAAAATATGTTTTTTTACATATCTCAAGTCTTTATAAATGTTAAAGGTAAGGAAAGTTCTTTTCTTTTCTTTTTCCTTAACTTATTATATAGATAAAATTCATGGAATAATATCCCACTAACTCATAAAATTAGATCCAAAAGGGGATATAGTTAAAATATGGGTAGCCAATGGCCTTTGTACATGTTTCTAGGTCATTTTCCCCCTTAATATTAAAGTTTTACCACTGAGTAAACTAATTTTTTTCTTTAATCGCTATAATTAATTTTAATTACTTTTACTAATATTTTTGGTCAAAAAAAAGTTGATCTAATTAGACTATAAATATTATAATAATTCAAACTATTTATATCCATTTTTCCATATTCAATTAACATAAGTGGAAAAATTAAATTTAAAGATAATCTCACACATGTGGTGAGAAAGCAGGTTTTTAAAGTGAAAATGTGCAAAAGTTAATACTATTTTTATATATAAATTCAATATAAAAATGATTCTTATTACCTAAATTGGGTTAAATGATGTATTATTGATATATTTTTACTGTAAAAATATCTTAAAATATAATCTAACATTAATAATTATTTAATAGAAAAGGAAGTTTTCAATTAAAATGCAATATTTTTTACTATTCATCTAAAATTGAATCTTTTCTTAAAAATACCAAAACTAAACCTAAGATACTTTTTAAATTTAAATTTCAAAAATTAAGTTTATTTTAAAAAGTAAAATTTATAAAAATTATAAAATTTAGTTTTAAAATTGGCGCTCCATTAAAATGTGGTAAAACTCAATCTTGTGTGTAACACAAGATAACTTAGTTTTGTGTGTAACATAAGACTAACATGGTGTTGTATATAAATAAAGATATAAAAATAATCAATCTTATTCTAAAATTAAAATATTGTAATTTCTTGGGGTTTTAAATTCTCCCCAACTTAATTAAATTGCATCCTCATAATTTAAAATTGATTTGGATAATTAAGGGTTTGATATTTGAAAATTCTATTATTGAAAAACCCACATCATATATAGGGTTAATAACACATCTTATTAATAATATGTAAAGGCAAATGTTATGGTCAACACAAATCCAGACTTTCAAATAAGATAACATTAGTGAAAACTTGGACAAGGAAGGGAAATGTAACTATCAAGTTCAGATGGAGAGTGATAAAGAACATGTTCTTGAGAAAATTGTTGAACATGAAGCCTTAAACCAGAGGTATGAATAAAGGTAATTGATATAATAAAAATGATGATAATAGGATAATTTTTTTGTTTCAAGACCCTTTTTCCTATAGTTGAGTAATTATTTCACTCTATAGGAATATAATGAAATATAATTACTTGATAGGTTTCTATTTCATAAGCACAATCTTATCCCTTGGTTGTAACTTGAACTATTTCTACTTCATCTCTTAGAAAAAGTTGCATCATAGGGTCAAGTAATACATCAATATATAAAAACTTGTACAAATTTAAACATAAACCATTTTATAAATGGTTAACCTTATCACCCTTCTAAGTATTATGACCTAAAACATCAGAATCAGTTTAAAGGCAGTTAGTAGTATCCAATTTAATTTATCCATGTAAATAATTTCTTTATCCAAGAATAATTTTCACAACATTAGGAATATATTAAGGGATATATTTCCCTCAACCACGTGTTTTACAAAAAATTTAACTTACTATTGATTTTATTTTCTTGGTATTATTTAAAATATGATCTCAAATACTTAATGAAATACTACTGCAGTGCAATACTTAAATATTTCATAATTCTTATAACCAAGAAATCATTGATAAAATAGTTTTACAATATTACTCCAGGATACTAATACATAGGCACATTAATCATTCCACTTCATTTGTATCAATAACATAAGCTTTACCTTGAACCCTTTTCTTCTTCTAAGGTATATTCCCTTGATGTTTGGGGATTTCATTTATATAGTGCCTAATATCATTAAAGTGAAAGCATTGGAAATTATAATTTTCTCTATTCCCCTTTCAATAGTAAACTTAGTGGCCTTTTTCTCCACACTTATAACAAAATCTCATTACCTTTAAGAAATTAATAGGGTGTTTCATTCCACAATTATCACATGTAGGTAAATACTTCATTATATTCTTTACCTTAACCATTTTTTATCTACCATACTATTATTATTTGTATTACCTTATAATAAATAATACTTATATAATTCTTTCTTTATATTAATTGTACAAAAAATTATTTTATCATATGGAGATTTATTTTGAGAAACAAGTGCCCTTCGAAGACTTGGTTTAATCCCTTCAATTAAATGGCCAATCTTTCACTCCGTGTTGCATATGTAATCTATAGAATACCTAGATAAACCTATAAAGGTAGATTCATACTACATAACACTTTCTTCATCCTTTTTATTTACTCTAAGAAAACTCCTCTTCATCCCAGTTTGTTTCTCATGAGGGAAATAATTGTCAAATAATGTCTCCTTAAAAGTTTTCCATTCATAGAGGTCTATTTTATATTCCTCTTTAGTATTTTGGATCAACGACCACCATTGATCAACATCGCATTTGAGATAATACACCACAAGAGTAACATTCTATTTTTCACCAAATACCAAGGCCATAAATATAATCTCTAGATACTTAATAAATTTCTTGATTATAATTGGATTAGTAGTCCACCTAAATGATGGGGGATTCTGTCTTATAAAGTGATCCATCATAGGATAATATCATTATGGAATAGGTTTATCCATTAGAGCAAGGTTATTTTTCATAAACTAATTAAGCTTCCCTAATATATCCACAACATTATTAGTTCCAATAACATATATATTGGATTCCTCAAAAAGGAAACCTCTACCTTGGACATGATTATTGATAAACTTCTTCCTTTAAGGTTGCATTTCTAAATAATTCCATACACTATATTAGATCATAACATTATGTAATATAATGTTTAATCACCAAAAACTAGCGAAATAGTTATCATAAATTAAAAATTTTATGTATATATAATATAATAATAAAAAACATAGTTTCTTTGGGAAGTTCTTATATACATATTATCAATTTCGAGTATAGGGATATATTCCCTAATCTATGTTTTTCTAAATGTAGTTTCCAATGTTTCTACTAAACTTTCATTGATAAAAATTATAGTTCCTTGACCCCAAAACCATGGATCCAGTTCCTTAATTTATTAAATTGGACTGATTATAAGGATTAAAATCATGAAGGAAAAATTAGTTTAGTAGTTTTGGAAAATATTTTATATACACAGATCCCATTTCTTATTGGGAATAAAAAATTATAATACATAAAAAAATAAAATTCTCTACACTGAAAATCATTCATAGAATTTATAATTATACTCTTAGGAAAAGAAAAAAATAAGGGTAAGCTCAAGTGATTAGTAAGGGTAAAGTACACCAGACGTAATAATTAACCAATGATCATAATAAATATGTAGAGGTAATATAATCTAAAAAACATTCCATTTAATCAATAAATTAATAATTAAATGAATCCTTATATTTTTTCATAGTGAAAATCCTTTGGATAATAATAACTAAAATGAAGGCAATGCTTAATTATTAAATTCCAAATTTCCCATGTATATGGAAACTTCACCATGAAGACCTTTCAAAAGAATTTTTAAAACATACTGGTTAAAAAAGGATTTGGTTTTTACAACATTAATTCTACTTTTAATACCATTCACAAGATATTTTAAAACATACTGGTTACAGACACAAAAGTTTTTTTTTCAACTGAATTCATCCCATGAGACTGGATATGGATCAAGGGGTTATTTAAAATGGTCCCCAACCCATGTATTTCATTTAAAAAGTTTTCATCATATATCAAATAATTTATTTCAATTTATAAACAAAGTTCCATATCAAATTTCCGTATTGAGTAAAGGATATAGATTTATCAATATTTCACCATTAAATCAAATAACTTTCAAATTAGAAACCATATGTAAATATGGTATATGTTTTAGAAATAATAATATCAATAATACAAGAATATATATATCACAAAAAGTATAATTTTCAGTTGAAAATTATTATAAGGAAGTGATTTTTTGAGAGAAAGTTAACAATCACAAAAGAAAGTGAGAATATAAGATAATTGTTACCTTTTGGTAATTCTTAAGTTAAAACTAATTGGATGAGATAATTCGAAGTAATACTTTAAATACCATTAAGATAAATAGATTCATGATATAATATATCAAATTGTTTAGTAGATACACCACAAAAATTAAGTAAGTGGTGAATATGAGATTTATATCACAGATGTAAAAAGTGAGATGAAAATCCCTTACCTTGAGTCTGACTTGTCACATCTATCTCTATATTCATGAATAATAAAATTATGTTAATTATTTATTGTTTGAGAAAAATTTTGATGTTCATTATTACTTTTATTTCACTTATTACAATTTTGTATACATTTACTTAAACAATTAAGTTTACACCGTGTGTTTTGACTAAATTTGATTCATGTGTGAAAAATGACATTGGTTAGTCGACTATGGTCAAATGGGTCATTATATAAAATACCCAGGATACTAATCATGAAATAATTATCATATTTATACATCAATTATTCTTATAAAACCAATCATGAAATATGGTTATGAAAAATGAACCAACGTTACAATCTTGGAGACGATAGGCTGTATGTACGCCTGAGTAACGTTCCCATTTTCAATTATAATTATAGAAAGAAGGTAAGTAACCTATTATATTTCAATAATGATAATTATATAATAAATAAAATTTTATTTAATCATATATACTTATATATATAATTCTGGTGAAGTAAAAGGAATAACATCGCATCGAGGAGGCAATAGTCCTTACGTCCACGAACAACATTATCTCTCTTTTTAGTCTGTGAAAGGGTAATAATGGAAATGATATATTATTTTATAAGAAAGGTAATTTTGTTATAAAAATAATAATTATTTCATTTATATAATATATATTTATTATATAGGAATTCTAGAGTAATCTGTAATATTTAAAGATAGGAAATGGAATACATAGTTCATGGAGACTGTAGACTGTATGTACGTATGAACAATGTTCCATTTTTTATCATATTAAAATAATGAAAATTAAATGAGATATATATGTGTATAATAATTATCATATTTATTTCATAAACATCTAATATTTATATTTAAACCATTCTTAATACATTCTATGTAATGTGTGAATGCATTACACCGCTATGGAGGATGCGCCCGTAAGGGGCGAAGCAGAGAAGAGTTAGGTCTTCTCCCGTCGCCGTCGTCTTTCCACACCCCACTCAGACACTGGTCTTCCTCCTTGGTCTTCTGTTCATGAAGGCGGCCTCATCAGCTCAGCCCTTCGATGGTATTCTTGATTCTGCCGGTTATTTGCTCGATTCCTCCATATGGATAGGGTTTACGGCGGCGTTTCTATCCAGAGGCCGAGTCCTAGTTTCTGCGGGTTGAGGGATTCGTTCTTCAGTGGATTCATGCTATAGGGGGTTGAGCGTGTTCTCTACGGGCTTTACAGATGGTGGAAATGGGTGTTTTCGTCTTCTTTCTTTTCGATTTCTTGTTTTGAGTAGGGTTTCTTTTGATTTTCCGAGTTGCGGCTTAAATTTTGGGATGATTTCTTTGGTTTAGGGAATGTTGTTTTGCGGTTTGCTTTGGATTGGTGGTGGTTTCTGTGTTTTTGTTTTCGGCCTGGTTGTTCTTGTCCATAGAGGGGTGTTTGTTTTGGTTCTAAACCGTTGATGGTGGTGACGATAGACGCTGGTGATTCTAATTCACGTTCCGGTTGATGCGGTTTTCCTATGGTCTCAAGGCAGGCTGTGGTTGTTTCTCCTGTGGATGTGATGATGGTGGTGGTCGCCTGGGCTTCGGCGACGATGACAGATGTGTTTCTTCGGCATCCTGTTGGATGGGTTATCGTCGGAGATGATTCTCCAAGGCTTGATGGTGTCGATGCAGGGTTTAAGAGACTTGAGGGTAGGGATCCTCGGTGGTGCTTCACTGGCGATCTGTCCTGGTGGGTTACAAAGATCGAGGTGGCGGTACGTTCGAGGCACGTGGCGTACGACGTGCAGCATCTGTCAGAGAGTTGGTTTGATGATATTGGGATTTGATTTTTGGTTTTGAATTTTGAATTTGAACTTTGTATGTTATGGGAACCGGACACCCAAAAACCGGCTATTTTAAAATGAAAAAAATGGTTTTCATTCGCATTACACCGCTATGAGGAGGCGGTAGTCCACACGTCCACAAACGATGTTATCGTATTCCCACAAAATGGAACTCATGAAGGAATGTTTTATATAAGAATTAAATATTCATAAATTCATTATAAATATCATAAATATCATATATAAAAAATAAACCCATCATTATTTACAACCTTGAAATGTGGTAATGGAAGAATGAATGACATCAGTTAGTGAGGTGGTATTCTGCTGTACACACGAATGATGACTGCATATCCCATTTGATGGATGTTTTTTAAAGTTTAGGTAAAATTATTATAATAAAAACAAATTAGTATATTTAATATACTTATTTTATTATATAATCATGATATTAAAATAATTTAATGGTTTGATAAATAAATAAAACAAAAGTGATCGTTGAAGAATGTTTCCTCTTTTTTGGGTAACTTCTTTTGGTTTTCACCAAAGGAATTCCTTGGATTGATTTCTAAAAAAAATGAGGATTCTAGGTTGAGGGGATGGATTTTGGTAAATTATTATTATATGATTTATATGATACAATTGGATTTATAGGTGTGAATAAATGGAGGGAATGAATGCCATTTTATAGTGGAGGAGGAGTGACATTCTGGTAAATATAAAAAGGTAAAAACTATTGGGAGGTCTCCCTTACCAAATGTGACAAAAAATTAAAAAATAATAGATTAAATTGAAAATTTTTTTGTTAAAAACCTCCACCACAAAAAATAAGTTCATTTTTATAATTTTGTTCCTTAACTTCTATGTTTCCCCACTTTTACCATTTTTGTTTTTATTAATGTAATTAGTTTTCTAACCTAATTAATTTAAACATTAAGTATAAATTAAAGTGATATTTATTATAAAATAAATACCCAATAAATTTTAAATATGGTATAAAATTTATAAAATAAAAATCTCATATGTGATGGAAATTAATTTTTACACAAACGCAAGTAACATGTAACAACACTACTTAAACCGAAACCGTGCTAACAATGTTTTTACTATTTAGGGGTCAATATGTTCATTATAAAAGATTAATTGGAAAAATAATAGACCAAATTTTATGTTTATTATAATTTAAAAATCAATTTTAAGAATATATAATTCTTATTAAATTTTCAATCTTTAAATAAATTATTATTTATTATAAAATTAAATAAATTTTAATTTTGACATTATTTACATATTTTAAATTTAAAAATATCAAGAAAATTATAGAATTAAAATATATTAAGTTAAAATATATTTAACATTTTCTATTAATCTAAAAAATAAGGTAACAGAATAATTCCTTCAATTTTCTTCACTTTTATTATCTTTAATATCATTTATTTTATTTAATTATTAACTTAACAAACACTACGGTGGAATTTCTTAAGCATTTTTAAGTAACTAATTCATCTATAAAAATTAATGACAAATTATTATGATAAAAATAACTCATTTATATTTAAAAATTATATTAATAATATAAAAAATGTTGTTTTTTCCATATCTCAAGGATTTATAAATTTAAAGGTAAGGAATGATCATTTTTTGTCTTTTTCCTTACTTAAATTATTATATAGGTTAGTTTCATGGAATATTACCCTAATAACTCATAAAATTAGAACCAAGTGGGTATATTTTTTAAATATGGATAACTAATGGATTTTGGATAAGTTTCTAGATAATTTTTTTCCTTAAGATTATAGTTTAACCACTAAGTAAACTATTTTTTACCTTAATCGCTGTAATTAATTTTCATTACTTTCACTTATATTTTTGGTCAAAAAACAAAGTAGATATTATTATAATATAAATATTATACTTATTTGAACTATTTATATCCATTTTTAAAAATTCAGTTCATATAAGTAGCAAAATTAAATTTTAAACTAATCTCGCACACGTGGCGAGAAAGAGGGTTTTTAAAGTGAAAATGTTAAAAATGTTCATTATGTTTTTATATCTAAATTCAATATAAAAATGATTAAAATGACCTAAATTGGATTAATATATTTATAATTTATATATTTTGACTTTAAAACCAACTCAAAATATAATTTAACATTAATAATTATTTAAATGATAAGGTAGTTTTAAACTAAAATGTAGTATTTTTTACTATTAATCAAAAAATAAAACTTTTCATAAAAATAAAAAAATTCAACCTAAGTTAATTTTTACATTTAGCATTAAAAAATGAATTTTATTTTTAAAACTAAAATTTATAAAAGTTTTAAAATTTATTTTTAAAATATGTGTTCCATTAAAAGGCAATAAAACTCAGTCTTATGTGTAACGCAAGCTAACTCAATATTGTGTGTAGTGTAAGATTAACATGGTGTTGTGTATAAATCAAGGTAGAAAAAAAATAATTTTATTCTAAAATGAAAATATTATAAATTCATGTTGTGTTACAATTTTAATAACCAAAATCATAAAAAAAACACAATGAA
Organism: Viscum album; assembly: GCA_963277665.1. Lineage (NCBI taxonomy): Eukaryota > Viridiplantae > Streptophyta > Magnoliopsida > Santalales > Viscaceae > Viscum > Viscum album. Next base: position 1,505,296,421 of record OY728151.1, on the reverse strand, counting down.
AATATACGTGCTACAAAAAATTAACACTCCCCTTATTCCTAAAAAAATATTATTTAATAGTTAATATATTAGATAAATCCAAGAATTCAATAATATCTATTAATGATAACATAAACCACTTTTTCATCAAATTAGTAATCAGTTCCAAGGTTTCCTATAATATCAAATATATTTTATCAATATCAACCATCTATCTATCCCAACTAAACATTATTAACTCAATATCAGGCTCATACTAAGGGTTATATTTCCATTAATTACGTGTTCTCAAAAAATAGAAGCTCTACACCAATTCACCTTTATTTATTATCTATACTATTAAAAATATGCTTTAAAATAATTTAATGAAAAATACTAATGAACAATCCTTATACGTTTCATTATTATTATAACTAGAATATCATTGATAAAACATTTATTCAATATAATTATTGAATCAAAATAAATTAAAAATTTAATCATTACACATCAATGATCGATATAACATAGTCCCTTACTTGTTCTTGGAGTTAACTCTTTGATTAAGGAATTGACTTGGATAACTCCCATGTTTCCTATATAGAAAACATTTAATTCCTCTGAAATTAATTTCTCTATGAACATCTTTTCCAGATAGAAAATATATCACCCTTTCTTTGATACATTCACCTGGTTCCTCTTTCCCACAATCATTACATGAATAAAATTGAACTTACTTTATTTTATGGCTATTACCACATTATCTTTCACAAATTTCCATCCTCATCTTATTTTACATGTTAGTAAACTCACCAAAGTTTATGTTAATCATAAATCATGATAGATTTTTAGCCATAATCATAAGGTTTTACCTCCAAGTTCATATCTGATTTAGTTTATAATGAGGAAAATCATTCCATTATCTATCACATTTAGCAATGACATATATTATACTGGTTCTAACCATTTTCTAAAATAAAAAACCATAGTTTGATCCAAATTAATCATAGTGAGAGATCATGGAAAATCATTTATAGAATTTATAAATCATAACACATTGTTTCAAATCTATAACACCTTTGGTTTAACCTAATTTATCCTTGGTTTTGAAAAATTATATTCTTTCATAATGACTCATAATAAAAATGTGTATTAAACCAAGGATATCACCTGAGAGTGTCAAACTAGGTGTGCGGTAAGGGAATATTCACCATTCATAAGTACTATGGTTAAGATATACTTGAATAATACTTTTTGGGGTTATTACCCCTAGATTAATCTGTTCCAAAACCTTGTCCACTAGTAGTATCTAGAAATAGATTTTTTAATAGGAAAACCATGCAGTTTTCTTTTACATAACATAGATGTTATTATATATAATGGAATATCCAAAGGGTTTTCAATAATGTTTTCTCATCCTAGCTTCCAAATGTAAAAAATCTTTCTCTGATTCAAACTAAAGTGGCCCATAATTTTCATTCATATATATTAAATATTAATATATTATTATTTATTACATTACTTTAGGATCCACACTAGATTATAATAGGTTTAGTGTCTTTTGAAACTTGGATTCCTAACAAACCAGTTTTTAAGAGATCTATATGATCTATAACTATGTTCTTTATAACTAGCACCCTTCTTAGAGACATCATACTTAAGACTTTTATTCATATACTTGGGAAAATAAATGGGTGAGCTTAGATGCCTAGTAAGGGTAAACAAGGTATATCCTAATGATTATTAAAGAATAAATTGAGTATAAGGTTATTAGAACATGATATCCACATTTGAAAACAATACATAGTATATAACATATCATAATATTTAATCATGGCATAAATCTTGGTAGTTCATAATACATGAATCTTAAATGAAGGAAATATCATGATCCATGAGAGTTTAATGTTGGAATAAGACAATAGTTATGGACTACACATAATAATTGTGAATATTTTTCTTAGTTAAAGAAAATTTCAATACTATCATAGTGGATTGAGTTTTCTCTCCATTCTATCATATCTTTAGTTGAGGTTCACTTCCAAGACTATCATAGTGGACATAGTCCCTTACTGAACTTGGTTCAATCCCCATTCCAGTCCTTATTATCTCATGAGATATACATCTTTACCCAATTCATTTTCAGGATATATAATTTTGGTCCCACACAACACATAATTGAAATCATACATATGCGTTCCACATGATCCTAAATCATTCATCATATATCATAACTAATATAAAGGAAACATGTTTCATAAACATTTTAGAATTTCTGCATAGAATAACCAATGGAAACAAAATGAATTTAAAAAATGTATCATTATCATAATAATATACCATTAAGATAAATAATTAGGGTAGTATCATTGGATCATATCCATATTAAATCATAATTAACATCAAAAGGATGTGATCTTAGAATAAAATTCCTTTATAATATCACTTGGAACATTTCTTGAGGAAAATTCCCTTTTCAATTTTAAAACACTTATTTAAAATAAATTTTTTTAAAATATTATGGAAAACATTATCATTTAAAGGAACCATGTATATATTTAAATTAATATTCAATTAATTGAGTGTTTATAATTTTGGTAAATTCTGTCATGATGTGTATATTAAAACAATGATCCCTTTCACATTTTTGGTTAAAATTCAAGAGTACATCATTAGGAAAATGAAAAGAATATTAATTTTAAACCATTTTTAAAGATTAAATTATGAGTAAAAATGGATTTAATATATCATAGAAGAATAGTAAAAATATTATTTAATTTTTTTAGCAAACTTGGACATAGAAGAAACATGATTTTCAACTGAAGAGATAATTAAAGTCAGTTTTCATTAAAAATATTAATTTGTATCTCTTGAGTACATAAAGAGAGAAAAATGAAAGGAAAATATGTAATCTATAAAAATAGACATATGATAAGAAAAATCATGAGATTATTGAGATGTAGATCATAAAATTTCATCATTGGAAACTTAATCATAATGAATCCTGATAAATAATGTGATTATAACCAAAATCCCTTTCCACATCAGTAATATTTGAATTAAAACCTAATAAAAGATAAAACACTTGATGGATGTGAATATACCCATAATTTTAATTTGAAAAATCATTAAATACATTAATGGGAAGTATATACACTACATCAAACAAATATGTGGTTAATATGTCAAGTGTCTCACAGAAATAAAAGTGAGTTGAAAATCTCATACCTCAAGTTTGACTTACTTCAAAAGAAATCTAACCACATGGATAAAAATTTATATTTATTATAAATATATACAATAATCATGTACATAATTATAACATATTATATTATCCATTATAATATTTCAACATCCATTTGTTAATAAATTTTTATTAAAATAATCATTTCTAGGTGTTAACAGTTTAGTTTTTATTGAGAATTTCAATTTGGTAGTTATGGTACTTTTAAATTGCTCATAGTTCCTTAATTTATATAATTTTAATAATTATATAAATAATAGATATATTAATTATATATATATATAGATATTTATATTCATACATATATTATAGATATAGAAAAATGAATTTCATTGTTCACATATATAGTAGGCAGTACATACTCATGAATGTGGTTTTAAATTTTTGAAGGGTAGAATAAAATAGAGGTAAATTAAAAATAACATTTATGGAATAATTATTATTTAATATATAAAATATAAATACATTTAATCTATCCTTATTACCATCCATAAAAAGAGTAATCTAATAATGAAAAACTTTGCTTTTTGGAGATGGTATACCATACATATGCAAGAGTGATGTTATCATTGTAAAACTGATTGGAAGGTCAGAAGGTGGATATGATATTATAAATAATAAAGAATAATAAATTCATAAATATCATGTATAAACATTTAACCCATCATAATACCCATCCATGAATTATGGTGATGGAAAATGACTTTTAATGTTACTTAGAGGTGGTAGTCCACATGTACACATGAGGAATAATTTCACATTGCATTTGATGGAAAAGAGGTGAAATTCCAATGGAATAACATTTAAGTATTTTTTGGATATTTAATTAATTTTTTAATTATTAAAATTATATATTTAGTGTGGGTATAAGAAGAAATAAATAGAAATAGTTTGGGTATGATGATTACCTCTCAGCGCACTTGCTATGCGGTTTCTCCTAGTGGCGGTATCGCACAGACTCGTTTTCATCCTCGGTGTACAACATCATCTCTTGGAATCCATACCAATCTATCCTAAGGTTTTAGATAGGGTATCTCAAGGTGGTGTGATGCTGACCATGGTGAGGGTTTCAGATGCAACGATTTGGGGGTGTCGTTGCTTTTCGGGATGTCTGAGAGTTCTTTTGGTAGATCTGGTCTTCTGGTGCGGTTCTGAAGGTGGTGGCGGGGCCTGTATCCTTGACTCCTGATGGATTTTGATCATTGAGGTGAGGATTTTTCTCAGGTTTTTGGTTTTGATATGGGGGTTTTGCGATGGACTGGGTCCTCCTTTGGGCGACATCGTTGTTTCCGATGATTTGCATTTTTAATAATTTGGTGTGCGGTGATAAAGGTGATGATTTTTTGGTTTTTGGTTCTGCTGGGTTGCTTTCTTGGTGCTTCTGGAAAGGTTGAAGGTTTTAGTTTATATTTTCTATTATAGATATATTTTGTTATGGTTTCATCTGGTGGGATTTTGGTCCTGTTTGAATCCGTGATGTTGTTTATTTTTCCTGTGGAGCGGGTGGTGATTTTTGTGGATGGGTCTTTGTTCGGCCGGTCTGGTCCTGGAGGTTGATGGTGAGGATTCTTTGATTTTCCTCGGTGAGGAAGTGTCTTCTCCTAGGACATGATGACGGTGGGTTTATGTGTGTCGATGATGACGATGCTGGATTTCATCAATAGTGACCATGGATTTCAATTGGCTGACGGTGATGAGCCATTGATGTCTAGGATGGCGGTGATGTGATGATGGTACAACGATGAAAATGATGGAATGATAAGGCCAATGATGTGATGATGGCGGCCCAGTGACATGGCTTACCTCGATGTAGGGTTTCTCGGGAAGCTCACTTTGCCCACGTTTTGAGGTTTTTAATTTTAAAATTTGAATTTTTAAATTTGAATGTAGCTTTTGGTTTGAATCTTATAAGCAGGTGATGTTCAAATTAGGTATCTGGTCTTTGTGAGGTTCCCACTCACCCAAAAGTGGTATTTTGAAAATGAAAAAAAGGATTGCTGGGTAAATTCCCAATAATGTATTATGAATTTTATAATTTAAATTTTTATGGTTAATTTGAGCAATATAGCTTAAAGTTGTGTAAAGTAAAGAGAGAAGGGATGTCCTTTCATAAGGGAAGGAAAAGACATACTTGGAATCTCAAAAAAAAAATAAAATATAATAAAGTCATTATCAAGAAAAATGATCCCAAATGGGAATAGATTCTAATATAAAGAGTATATGATAGACATATCACCATCCAATGAAATTTATACAGGTTTTGGTGTCATTTTAAACCTTATCCTTTTGATTAACCCCTTTTTAACCAATTTTAACCATAACTGTGGTTACAAATTTCTAAAAATTAAATGGTTATAATTTTACATATACGGTAAAAATTGGATCGTTAATGTACATGGTAAAACATTTTAGACCATTTATAATCATAATTTTACTCATTCATTTTTTTATGATTTTTAAATCATTTAAAAATATATTGTTTTTTATAAAATATTTATAATGTCATTTTTGAAACTTTTCATTTACTTTGACTTTAATGTCCTCAATAAAGTTATGGAATTAGAATAAAAACCTTTAAAAAATACCTAATATGTTATTTTTATATACAAAATTCATAGAACATAATAAATAACCTAAATTGTATTATTTTTAATATTTTGAAAATCCCCTCTTTTATTTTTCTGTTAATTGAATAAATATTGTGTCGACGTTGTGTAAGAAATTAAGGAATTTATTCATTCACAAAAACATTAAAATAAATAAACATTATAAGAAAAATTAATTTTATTTTAAAATAAAAATTTAAAAATAAAATTGATATCTTTTATCTTTTTGATAAAAATTAAGGGTTATACTAGTTAAGAGAGTGACATTTTGTATTTATCCTTTTCTTAAATTAATACAATTGTCATAATATAATAAAAATAGAAAAAAATTTCCTTATTTTCGAAACTTGGATGTGTATGACTGAATTATATTCTTCTAATAGGATAATTTCACGTGTTATAAAAATTTTAAAACCGTATCCAAAATTTTTAATCATGTTTTACCAATTTTACCCTTTTTGAAGCGACAAATATTTTACAAGGTCACTATTCATTATTATCAAACATATAAGGGGACTATTTAAAAAATTTTATCCTGTATATTGAAAACATGGAATCCATTTTACAATATTTTATTTATATAAGAGGTATTAGTCCATTTTAAAAAAACGCACAAAATGAAAAGTAAATCATTTATAGATTTATGTATTTTTAAACATTAAACTGGATTTATTCTTATTCCATGCATAGTAAAAACATAAAATAAATGTAAACTATTATTTTGAATATATAATATATTTATTTATTTAAATTAATTATTCAAAATTTATTTATTTAATTAATTAAGATAAAAATACACTGCACACATAAAAACTGTTTTTTGAAAAAATGTTTTTTAGGAAAAAAATGAACTTATACCCAAATAAAGTTTGATGATTATTACTATGTATTTATTTATATTATTTAAAATTAAAGGATTCATTTTTAAATTTAGAATAAAATTTAAAGAATAATGGGATCTTTTAATTAAAGGAAATGAACATCTTATAAAAATCGGTATTTTTTCACTATATACTGAAAAATCCATCCTTTTAGAAAATCCCAAAATTTCTTTCTAAGATAATTTTGATATTATTATTTGAAAATTATTCTATTTTTATTAAATTCAATTTCTAATAGTTGTATAAATTAATTTTAATATTATCACAAAAGATTCAATAAATTTTTTTTTTCAAGAAAACGTATTTTGGAAAAAAATGTTTTTACTAAAAAATGATTACTTATATATTATAAATTAAATAGTATATATTAATTATGTAAAAAAAATTCTATATATGTTGATTAATGTGGTTAATCCTATTCATTCTAGTGAATTTAACGACTATGTTATAATATATCGTGGTTCTTTTTAAGCTCGGTGGTGCATTCCAAACAAGATATCAAATAGTTTCAATATATTTAAAAATAAATATATTCTAAAATATATGTGTATTATAATTTGAAATACTATTATCTATAATTTTTTTAAAAATTAAAAATTGGGGAACTGTTTTACATTGATTTTTTATAAATTTGAAAACAGCCTTCTCATGCCTTTCTTCCTATTTTGAGCATATTGGGATGATTTGACTAAGTCTTGTTATGGAACACATGGGTGGGATCCTACTATTTCTATTTAGCGCATACCTTACACACTACGTTGGGGGTGTGTAGGCATTTTTTATTAGATATTGGAAAGGGAAAGGCATCTGAATGAGGTGGAGAGGTTTCATGTCAGTTATGTATGGATAGTTAGAGGTGAAATGGTTGTGTACTTCCCTCATATCATGTGGATTAGAATTTGGATATTGATTTGACTTTTGGTTTTTGATCAGATATATACTCTAGTTTTGGATTTATGCTTTAGTTGTATTTCTACAAATATTTCTTATTTTATTTTTGACATGTTGATTTTCTGTATATATATGTATATACAATGTATCTTGTTTCAGGTTGGCCATATCATTAACCCTGGTCATTGTTTTACCCATGAGTTCTTATCACCAACCTATGGGTATAGGTAACAACCTTGGGGTATTTTTTTGTTTGGTTAAAAACTTAGTGGGATGGATTTTCTGGGCCTAGTAATGACAATTTCATATCAGTTCATGGTTGTGATTAGTCGTGGGATATTTGTAGATATGAGGTAGGACTTTCAGGACTTACAAAGTATGTTGAGAGTGAGTGTATGGATATATATCATCATAAAGATCCTTAAGTCACCATGTGATGATGATATGTGTGTCTCTTATGTTGGATTTTGATCTAAACCTCAGTTTTTACTAATGTTCTATTGAGTTTCAATTGAGATAGTTCTATTGTCTAACTGTTTCCTTCTATTTTATGTGTGCAAAAACATGCCTATGATACAAAACACAAGGATTAATTAGGAGGGTGTAACAAAAAATGATCCTCAAATAAATACTCCCCTTGATTAGATACTCCTAGGGTATATCTTAAAGGAAGTTAATTTTATGGACGGAAAAATAAAACCTTTCCAAAAAAAAGTTATTAAGTCTCTACCAATAGGTTTAAGGGAAAACAATTGAGTGTAAGAGTTCCTACTATATAATACACCCATATTTTAATGGTATTAATGAAAATTAAAAGGCTAAGGATTGTCTATAAAAAAATTATTAGGTATTTGATTTCCTATGGGCATCAGAATTGGTCATGGTGAAGTGTGTAATTTTTAATCTTGAGGGTCCTAGTAATATGTGGTGGTACTATTTGTTCAAGAATATTAGAATGTGGGATTTGAGTTTAAAGGACTCAATATAATTTTATTTTATAAGTTTATCCTAGAATCCTAGATTATGGTAAAGTCTATGGAGTTCCTATCTTTTCACTAGGGATAACTTTGGTGATAGAGTACACCAATCATTTTGATGAGTTGGTCTATTTTTCTTCTAAGGTGTTGATGAATGATATGATGAAGTCTTATAAATACCTAAAAATTTTATGAACTAACATATTATTATAATAATATAATAGGATTATCACCACCTATGCTAAATTGGTTGATAGAGCTATGATGGAATAAATATATATGGTGGGTAATATAGGCTTATTTGGATCTTCCCTTCTACCTAGTGGTAGTTCCCGTGGCATACAACATAAGAAGTGGAAGTGGAATGGTAATTGAAAGGGAAATGGAGGTATTTATGAGCTCTGATATTACTTTACTCAATCAAAAATATCTAATAGTGCATCCCCGACTTTCTATTATTATGGAAAGGTAGGGCACACCCGATGATTTTTCCCTATACCTCCGATAAACTTCAGTGTATGTGGTCACCGTGGTCATCTACACAGATTCTATCATGCTTTTTATAAGACTCATTATAGGTAGGTATAATCAATTCAAAAGGCCTTAATGGTGTATTTAGAATCTTTAAAGTCAACATGGCTCTAGCCACATGCCTCTAGAGTGAAGCTATTTCACCCAATGGATGAGAATCTAGTGTAAATTGATGCATACCTAGATATAGTGAGAGGTTCCATTATCTTTTTATCCTTGGTAGAAACTATTATATTTGAAATAATATCCTCATTCTTATATATATTTACATTTCATATATGTGTTGAAACTTAAAAGAGATATCAATTACTTTGTAATGGAGTTAGAAATGCCTCTTTGCAATATAAAAGAGTTGGGTTTTCATTGTACTTCATGTTATTTTTTGATACCTGACACAAAATTAGTCTTGCTTATTATAGATATTGACTTGAACCTTTTCTACATTATTACTATGATGTATTAGATAGTATCTCACTAACTTGAGATTGAATGTTATCATCAACATGTTTTTTTCTTTAATTCCAATGGGAGGTCCTGCATGTTTCAAGGAGAGAGGGACCCAATGAATCGTCTTATAAGAGATTTTTTTGGAGTTTAGGAGTCTATTTTATTTTGTTGTGGTTGATATAGATGATGTTTCTTATCATTCCATTCTTTACTTAGTTGTTCAAGAGTTTCCCAAGGTTTTCTAAGATGGATTATTTAGTCTTCCTCTAGATTGGGAGGTAGAGTTATTCATTGATCTAGTTACTGGTACTCAACATGTTCCGAAACCCTCTTATTATATGAAACATTATGAGTTGAAATAGATAAATATCTTGTTATATAACCTATTAGAGAAGGGGTTTTTTAATTTTTTCTCTATGGGTGGACCCCATACTTTTTTCTGAGAAAGATGATGGTTCTTTTTATCTCTATGTAAACTATCAAAATAAAAATAAGGTAATTGTTAATAATAATTATAATTTTCACCATATTAATGAATTGTTTAATCTGTTAATGGTGGAAATTTTGTTTTTGAAAATCCTTATTCAGTTGAGATATCATCATCTTAGAGTAATGGAATCAGATATCTGGAAAATTGCTTTTAGGATCTGGTATAGACACTATGAATATCTCATAATGCCTTTTGTCCTAACTAATGATCCTGTGGTGTTTATATAAATGTTGAAAGAGATATTTTACTAGTATCTTAATACTATTAGGATGGTATTTATTGATAACATTTTAGTTTATTTGAGTTTTGAGAATCAGCTTCAGCAACATCTTACCATAGTTTTAGAAATCATGAAAAGGCACCAGCTTTATGAAAAATTATCAAAATGAAACTTTTTGGGTACTAGAGGTGATGTTAATAGTGTATGTGATATTATAAGATGATCTGTCATTAGATAATGAAAAGGTAAATAATGTATCGTCATTGGAAGAATCACATATCCTATTTGAGATTTAGAGCTTCTTAGGTCATGATGGATATTATAAATGGTTCATCAAGGGTTTCTCAATGCTATCACCATTTTTTACTAATCCTACTAGGAAATAGGTGTAATTTTATAGGGAATATAAATTTAAAGATAATTTTGATGAATTGAAACAATTTATAACAATTGATCCTATTATGAGATTTATAGAAATTGGTAAGGGAGACATGGTTTATTATGATGCCTCTAGTGCTAATATGGTATGCATGCTTATAAAGGATGATCATGTTGTGGTGTATGATTCTCTTCATCTTTCACTACATGATTTTTTTCTTAAAAACTATTTGGATGCCACCATTTTTAGGCATGTGATTAAGTGTTAAGGATACCACCATTTTGGGGAATGGTTTATAACATTTTCTACTAATATGATATTGATCTATATCTTTTATTAGAATGACTTGAACCATTGGTAGAGGTGATGGATAGTTCCTATATATATTTTACTTTAACATTTCCTATACCATGGGTTATGGGAATGTCATCACAAATACTCTCAGTTGGAACTTCCATTCTCATGATATCTAGAAAGAAAAAGAGGGGTGTAAATATATGGGTATTTTTGATCAGTTGTATCTAAATGTGAAAGAGGATGATTCATGCATGATTATTAAAAAATGATCAATTTTTATCATCCTTCCTTGAGTCAATTCTACAGAACTAGTAGAAGTGTGATGAATTCAGAAAAATTAGATAATCCTTATATTTTGGTGAAACCGTTAAATGATAGTCTCTCCACTATAATGGAATTACTATCTTTAGAAATTGTTTAATCATCCATTCTTTTATTATAAAATGATCAATTCATGATTTATATAGTTATTTATGGTTTATCCATCTTTTCATGATAAATATTTATTATGACATGAGGTGATGTTTTTGGTGTATTGGTATAAAGCGTGACATTTTTGGCTATGTTCCTCATATTTATACCTACCATTAGATTAAGGTAGAGCAACCGAATCCTTATGGCCTTCCCCATACCCTAATTTTTCAGTTATAAAAATTGGATGAGGTGTCCATGGAATTTATAGTTGGACTACCAAAGAATCACTGAGAAAAGAATGATATCTAGGTGGTGACTGATTGGTTGAAAAATTGGATCATTTTATTCTGATTAGGGACACCAGCATGGTTAAAGATCTGGGTAAGCTATACATATAGGAAATTTTGAAGTTTTATGTGGTCCCCTCTATTATTTTCTCTAACAGGGGACACGAGTTTAGCTCCTATTTCTAGAGAATTTTCTAATAGATTATGGGGAATCTTGTAATATTAATTAATACCCATCATACATTGACAAATTGATATATGAAGCAACTATTTTGATTATATAGAGAATATGATATGTTTTTTTGTCCAAGATTTTATTGTATCTTGGGATATCCATCTTGGATTGGTGAGTTTTCTTATAATAATAGTTTCCAGTCCTCGATCAGAATGAATTATTTCGAGGATTTGTATTTTTTCCTATTTAGGTTAACTATTTGTTGGTCTAAGGTGGGTGAGGAATATCATATGGGATTGAGTATCATTTTGGAGACATTAATGGGGATTTTCGATATACATTGATGCATGGTAGAAACTCTGAGTCGAAATAAATATTACTTGAATCGTAGACATCATCCTTTAGAGTTTTTTGTTGGTTATCATGTATTTTTAAATATTTATCCATGGTTGGGTCATTGACAGAATGAGAAATAAGAGAAGTTGTCTTTGTGAGATTTTTGACAGTTCAGGATCATTGAGCTAGTTAGAAAGGTTTCATATGGGTAGGAATTTATAGACCGGTTGATAAGTTTACATGTTTTTTTCCACATATTTAACCATATGAGGTATCATTTTTATCCTTACCATGTTTTCAATTAGAGGGAAGTCGAGTTTCTAATAGTTGTTTTAGTTATAGAATGGTTAGTGTAGATCATTTATTCTCATGTGAATTTTATATGTAGGAAGTATTTTATGTTAGTCAATTTTTTATGCTGGCATCCATTAGATTCTATAAGACTTGGGAGATTGAATCATCAGTGAGGGAGAAATTCCCCCACCATTTTCTAGAGTATCCTTCTTCTATGTCACTTTTTTGGCACATACATTCCTATTATGGAAAGATTGTAACATCATCCATTAGAATTATATTCAATTTATTTAAAGTTTCATTTTCCCCTACTTTTTTTTCTTTTTAGAATTTTTAAGAGGTTTGTGATTTTAGAGTTAGGTGTTTGGAGGAAGGGGAAAATAAAAGTAGTATGAATAGTGGATGTGTAAGGCCTATGACTTTCTAGTGTAATTCTAGAAGATTGGAGTTCCTATAGGATCTCAAACATCCAGTTGGTGGAAGTTCAGAAACCAGCTGGTGGGACTTCTAGGGGTGATAGATTACTGCCTGACACCACTAGCTAGCCTATGGTATTGAGCTAGACTAAATTAACAAGGGGAATAATTGTATTTTAATCCCCTAATACCCCTAGTTAATATATATAATCAACCCATTCAAACTCAATTCACCTTTTAAAAATCTAGGGATACTCTAGGGACAGATTGGGCTCTCTCCTCCATCACGGCTTGTTGAATTGATCTTTGGTTGATCGGTTATTCCTACTTTGGTAAGTTTCATCAAATACCTCTCATCCCTAATATTCCTCTATGAATTTGTAGAGGGTATATGATAATGGTTTAGAATATATTGATAATTTTATGAACCCTCTTACCCCCTTATATATAAGTCCTGAATTTTTCTTATAGAGGCTGGATCTCTTGTTGATTTTGCTATGGCATGAGTGACCATTGAGCCATGTGTTTATATATATACTATTCTGATCATTTTCTTGTGAAAAATATTTTTAAATATGTGATATTTAATGTTTATGGCCTCATTTAAATTCCCCTAGTGTTACCTTTCCTTATAGAGTGTGGATCCTATTATGGTATTCATGCAACCCAAGTGTGATGTAGTTGGTACTATTTATATCTTATATTGGGTGAACATTGAATGATATTTATTTTATAAATGGTTTTCTAAACAATAATTGGAATGATGATTTATTTCTATGATATGAACGTGTGAATAAGTTTATGATAAAATATAGTTTCCACATTATTTTTGTAAAAGAAAGTGGTTTTCAATGCATTGTGAAATGATTTATGAAATTGTTTTTAGAAGCATGATTTTGGGATGGAAAAGGGTTGTTTGGAAATTGTATTGTGAAATGTGATAAGAAATTATGAGATTATTTGGCATTCATAAAACATTGGTTCCTTGGTTACCGAGGTGGGATTATAACATTGGTTATTTTATTTCGAAACTATAAGGTGGTTTAGCTTCTAGGATGTTCCTCTATTATAATCTCATAAATTCATTGGCTCTAGGAAATTGAAATTGACACTGTAAGGGGGTTAACATTCATGGTTACTCATCCATTTCTATATCATATATGATTTGAATTTAGGGACTTGATATTCACCCTAGTTCTAAATGTCTATTAGTGTATGAGTGACTAGTTAGTCGAGTCCTATTGTATACTAGGGGTGATATCAATTATTCTTGACATAGAATTGGTTTGACATTGATATGACATATGATTCATGCTTTGATAAATGAAAAATGGTTTATTTGAAATTTACATTGAAATTATATTATCTTGTTTTTGGTAAGAAATTTTAAAAGGGTAATTGTTTTACCATGATTTGGTTATAAATTTAAAAATTGCATTATCATGGCTTGTTTTTACTATTTTGAGCATACTAGGTGTATTTGACAGAGACTTGTTATGGGAAACTTGGGTGGGATCCTACTGATCAATTCTATCTCACACTTTACACACTCCTTTAGGGGTGTTTAGACATTGTTTTATCTAATATAGGAAAGGTAAAGGTTCCACAGTGAGGTGGTGAGGTTTCATGTCCGCTTGGTATGGGTAGTTTGGGTGACACAGTGTGATGTTTACCTCTTATAATATTGAGTTGTCATTGGATGAGGAGTTAAATTTTGGTTTTAGTTTTTACATGTACTCTAGTTTGGGATTGAAGTTTTAATTGTATATATACAATTATTGATTATTTTTTTCTTGTTTATTTCCTGAATTTATTTAAATATATTTATATGCCATGTATCTTCTTTTAGGATAGTAATATCATTCCCTATGGTTGTTTTTGGATGTTTAAGGGATTGTTTCTAGCCCATGGGAATCAAGAAAACACTTTATGTATTTTCATGATCTAGTTCAGGACCTAGTTGGATGGGTTGTCTAGGTTGGGTCATGAAAAACTCGATCTTCATTCAGTGCATGATGAGTGGGACTACGACTACATAGATGGATAAAAACTCTCACAGGGTATTATTTGTTTAATTAGAATTCTCTATCTGAATAATTATGATTTATTAATATACATTATAATTCTAGAACGAGTTAGGTTATAAAACCTCATATGAATATGACTATGGATAACCTTAGATAAACCGATGGAGTGATTGTTTGATCAAATTTTGTCATTGATGAAACAAAACTATCATAATATGAAATGAAGGTGTCATTATATATGAAATAATTGGATTGGGTTTTTATAAGATCATTTATTCTTATTTTATTGGATAATATAATAATAATTTTGGATTTTTTGTTTTCTTAGTAATATGATCATGGACATGAAGCTCTGAAAGACATTTCCCTGGGAAGTCATAAAGAATAATGTTCTAGACAAAAGTATCATAGTCATACATAAGATAGTAAGGAAGATATCTCGTTATAAATTAAATGATGATTCATTTTTATATAATGGACACCCTTAAATATTTCATTAGTGAATGGTAATTAAAATTTTGAGGATGTAATTTATTTAAGGGGGGAGAATGTAACACCCCAAGATTTTATAATATATATTTTCATTAAATAAATATAATTTGTTTGATATCATGTAACATAAACAAAACCAAACTAAATGAACTACAACATATTAGTTAAATATTATTAATAAAATAATAATAATAATAAAACCAATATTAAATAAAATGATATTACCCATTTAAAATTGCTTACATTTAGAGGATATATAATTAACATGATTTAATATTTGAATGAGTTATTCATTCTAAATGAACTATTTAATGTATTAGTAAATTAAATATAACACATCTAAATGTTTATTATGATAAAATATAATTTTTAAATTTATTTTTATACTATTTAAATTATAAGTTAGTGTGAAACAATATTGGGAACACATAACGTTTAAGAGGGATATTTATTCAATGAAGCAGTTATTCATAATAATTTAAATTTTCATTTAAATTATAAATTTATAAATTTTAGAATTTTAATTTTACTTGATGAAATTAATTTTTTAATTCCACATATCAAAATTAGACTAAGGTGAATTTTTTTATATTTCTTAAATAATTTATTTTTGGTGAATAGTGAAAAATATTGTTTTTACTAATACTGTAATGTTTATAACAATATAATTAAGTAAGTATTAGGTAAAAAATATAAAAATATTTACTAGAACAAAAATATATTTTTGTAGAAAAATATTTAATTTAAAAATACAAATTATAATTTAAAAAACCCATGTTTAATGTTATAGAATGTTAAGTAATATTTTACATTAATTGTTTTTTTTCATTTTCTTATATTTAAAATTTATTTTCATCACCTTTTGAAATTAAATTTAAAAAATGAATTTAATATATTAGATAAATATTTCTTATTATTTAATAAGGCCAGTTTAATTTTATCCATAAAAGTATGATTACTAGGACTACATTTATTGACTAAGATAATGGTAAATTTTATATTTTTCTAATTTTTTGTAGAATTGTATAATTTTTATATATTAAAATAAATTAATCTATTCTAAAAAATGTATCTAAAATAATTTGTAATACTATTTAAAAATATAATAACAATAAATAAATTGGTAATCAATAATAAATAATATTAAGAGCACTTAATGGTAAAAACAACATTTTTCTTCAAGACAAATTTTCTATAAAATATTTTTTTTAAATTTAAAGTTAATTTTATATTATTTATAAATTTAAAATGATTATATAGAGCTTAAATATATTTTTATAAAATTATTTTTTAATAAGGATTACTTATAGTGTTAATAAAATATAATCTACTTTAGAAAAAACTTATTACCAAGTTAAAAAACAAAATTTTAAATTAAAAATCTATCTATTAATTACTTGATAAATGATTAAAAAATGTCTATAAATTAATTATAGTGTCTTAATCAACCTTTTATTTCCCAATAATTCATTATTTCCCACATTTGGATTCATTTTTCCTTCAATAGATTCCCTCCAACATTGAAAAAAATGGGTATTTATGAAAGTTTCATTTTCTCCACATATAAAAAGAGATTAATTCTTATACAATTTTCATCTAATTAAAAAGAAATAGATAGCCTAATAATATAAAATAATATCTCATAAAATCTATCCCCATTCCCATTAATAATTTTTTATCTCCAAAAGTGCAAGCATAAGAGACATAATTTGATCCCTAAGAAAGAATATCTAAAGGGAGAGGTAATGTTCTCAATCAAGATCTCTTAATACTTTTTTTGTTATAAAACATCAAAAATATTATATACAATAAATTATGATAAAATTATTATTATTAATATTCTAAAATTTTATTAATTTAGTGTAATATACATAATCTACCCTCCTCCCAACAATATGAAGAATGAAAATATTGTATGTTTTATGTGTGTACTACCTCCACCATAAGCGATTCGATCTATTTTTCATAACTACGATAAAGGATTGTTAATAGGGGTATTTAATGAATAAATATTATATTTGAAACATTATTATTATTATTAAAATAGGAACTAGTTCCTGCCACCTTTACTCTTCATGTAAACGAACACATCACCCATTCATACGTGTTGGAAACTATTCTTATGAAAGTGACATATTTCATTTTTCACAGTAGTATTTAAATATTTATAAAAATATCATATAAAATGATTCAATTAAATAAATACATATAAATAAAATATTTATTATTATTTACTGATGATATTATGAAAATGGAATCACATTCATTGCCACACACACTTATAAATTATTGTTTGTTCATGTTTGGGTCAATTTAAACATCTTCATGAAGAATTATATAAATTTCTATATTAGGTAAATATGGATACATAAATACTATTTTTATTAGAAAATAATAAGTAAATAATTAATTTATTGGTCCAATAATTTTAGTTTTAATATCTTACCCATTATTATGATACATACACTCATTCATGAAAATTACGAAAACAAGCACTTCACTGAATCTATCATCAAGAATCATAACTAAAATAATTTCGAAATAAAATTGGAGAAATATGTTTCAATATAAAAAAATCTATTTATATAAATACAATTATCTTGAAATGATGAACTTTTATTCTTTAAAAAATAATCCATACTGCCATTATTAAACAAGTACTGAACATATATCTGAAACTAATAACGTCCTATGATAAAAATAAAATATAACTAACAAATATATTTCTAAAAAATGATTAAAAATTAAGTTTATAAATGGATATATATTTTAATAAGGTTATTATTTTAGTTATTAAGATAGTTATTTTTTATATAGAAAGTCATAAGATTCATAGATAATAGGGATAAAATGTAAGGGTTTCTGCATCTTAATTTTGCATCATTGAGATATGATATGTATTGACCACTTGTTTAATTTTTGTGGAAATATATTTTACAAAGATTTATTTGGTAATAATTTATTATGAAATATATGTGACTTAAAAATATATGTAATTTTCTACCTTCCTTTTATTTTCAATTTGAATGATTAAAATACTTTAAGGTTGTTTTTTCTCAATTTAATTTCTTTGAGATTTTTTTTGTTTATGAATATAATTCTATTTAAATAGTTTGTATAATACTTATTAGAAATATAATATCATGAATAATATTTTATTCATTGTATTTTAAGTGAAATTTCATGATCACTATTTCAAGATATTTTTTATTAAAACATTTCTCAAGCCAAAAGGTGTTTTTCTAACAGAACTACTTTTATTGAGTCATAATGATTCTTGTTTATTATTGTTTTACAAGATGGTTTTATCCTATTATATTATGGTACAATAATTTTCCATCTCTCTCAATATAAAGAGGAATTTTATTTTAAACTATTTTATCTATATGACATTCCTTCTGAAAAAGTATATATTTGTTTAGAATAATTCTCATTCATTCCAAATTTTATATTTCTATTATATTTGTATATTTTATCTTCCATAAAATATTATTCATTTTTTTTGGAAATGAAATTATGGGTTATGTCATGTGAAATTTATATTTTACTTATCTTAATTTAAAAATGATGTTTTGTATTAGTTTTATGATCTGGTTTTTTTAATAAAGGTATTTTATAATAATTAAAATGTTTTTTCATACTTTAAAAATAAAATGTTTTTTTATCAACTAAAAATTCATTTTATATAGCCATTATGTCATTACAAATATCTAAATTAGATGTTTCTGTTAAAAATAAAATTTTTTCCCATGTTTTCACTTCACATTTTCACAATTAATTTTGAATGTAATATGTAACATCTTATTGTATGAAAATATTAAAACCGTTTTCTATGAAACTATTTTATGGTTTCACTTAAATTTTACTCTTTATCTCTAAAGGTATTTTTTATTGAAGTTATTTTTCATGAAATTATTCTTAATTAACTTATGAAATACCCTTTTGGGGTGATGAAATTTTATATATCAGAAGTATATATTCTTTATTTGAATTTTGGTGATACCATCTTAAAACGGTTTAAGAACCCATTTTTTCATTATAGGAATTATTTATGATGTGATGGATGATTTATTTAAGTGTAATAGATATATATAGATGATTTATGTTTGGGGTCTTATATCACCCTCCAATACATTATTTAATATTTGTTATCTTAGGAGACAATGAATTTATGCATGGGTGTAATTTTTCTTAAGCTACACTCACAAGATTGTGTGTGGGTGTAATTTTAGTTAAACTATGCTCACAAGATTTTCTATGGGTGTAGTTAAAGTGATGATATTCTCAAAAGAAATTATGTTGAAGTAATTATAGTCAATTTATGCTCCCATGTTTTTTTGTGGATGTAATTATGGTTAAGATATGATCACAAGATTATGCACTAGTGTAATTGATGTTAAAATATTCTAAATTTTCTATGTTTTAACATAGTTTTAGTTAAGATATGTTCACAATGATATGTTTTACTATGCTTATGTTTATTCGATAGTTCTATTTTATTATTTGTTTATATGGAATGAAAATTTTATATGTCATATTCCTATGAATATGTTCTATGGATCATGTTTATTATCTTACACATTTATTCAATGGTACATGTTTGTTAATTTGAGTTTATGTATCCTTGTTTCATGTATTATGGAAAAATAATATTATCACTTATTATTTTTAATAAGATATTTCTATAAAAATAATTTCTTCCTAGATTATTATGGTCCAAAAATTAATTATATATTGATGATTTTCTCCCTGATTAAGGTTTTATGAACACCAGTTGCTTATCTTTCCATTCCCCATGTTATTAAGATGTGTATAACTTATGATAATCCTATAAGGGGGTCTAGTGTGGGTTTATTCTATAAAATTTTCATGAGTATCATAAAATAATATCCTTATATCAAAAATACTCAATGAAAATAAATATTATATTCTTGAGATTTTTTGTTTTTTGTGAAATTTAATGTTTAAATTATGGAAATTATTTTAAATAAATTTATGTTAAGATTGAGTCGACTAAGTATACATCAAATAATATATTTAAAGAGATTTTTTTGGGCACCAAATCCATTATTTCATACCAAGAATTACTCAGAGTAGATAAAGGTTCAAGACTATTGTGAAAATCATAAATGAGAAATGGTCCAGCCTATGGGTAAAAGTAGGATCAGATGTAGATGAGACATCCAAGACTAGTAGAGGTCATGTAAAAAATAATAGAATGCATAAACATGATGAAGTATCTAAATCACATAGGACTTATCAATAGTTTAGAAGATACCCCAATTATGAAAATGCATTGAGAGTAAGAAAGAGTATTATATCACCCTTGATGAAGTGCAATGTTTTTATCCTTATTTATCATATAATGAATTGGGGTGTTGAGGTGGAGTTCTATTTTAGAGTCAAATATCTCTAAAGTTAAAAATATAAAATGATAACACATCTATTAACATAAATACAAAACTAATTTTATAGATATTGTGTAAAATATTATAACTTTTTCCATAAATATATAATGTACAAGAAATAGAGAAATAAATATTACTCCAATGAAAGATAAATTAGGATAGTAGTTGAAAAACCATATCAGATCCCTTAAAATATAGTTTATATCCTTTAGATAAATAAAGGTATGATATCACTAAATATGTATAGGAAAATTGGGTGAGACACTTTTATGTCTCAATATAATTAATAAGTTCTTTGAAAAAAGATAATGTAAATGATAAGGCTATATTAGTATAGCTTTCACTACATGAAACTAAAAAACACAATACATAGATTATTGATAATGGGTGTTCACACCACAAGGTCTTAAACATAAATATATTGAATAATGTTAAGGGCCGTGTTTATGGTAAAGTTATATTTGGGATTTATTATGCTATAAAAATTAAGGGATCTGGAAAGAATTTTATGTTTAGAGATAATCTATGAAATAAAAAAATTATATGGAAAACCCTCAATATAATATTCATAGAATGTGTAAATTATAATACTCTAAACATGAGTTCACATTCCATCAGATGTACTTTTCTATCAAAATAATAACTCTATACTCCTTATTAAAGGGATGGAGTACCAGGAAAAATCTATATAAGTGTAGTGTAAGGAAAGAAACACTTTTTTGCTTATGGATAAGGAATAAAATAAATGTTGGCATGGAATACCAGGGAATATAAATAAAAAAGGTATGAAAAATCAACAAAATATTAGAATAATAACAAACATTTAAAATATGATAAGAGATTTGGATAGAATATAAAATTAGTTTGTAAAAGGGAAATTAGTTATAAATACACATCATTCAAAGAAAAAAATAGAGTTAAATATTCTATATCTAATCCATCATTATATATTTGAAACCATTAAGGTTCATAAAAAATTAGGTGATAAATAATACACTTTTTTGTTTTTATATTTTAATTGGTTTTATAATGTTTATGAAGGCTAGGATGGAGGTGATTGAATGCATTAAGAATTTTTGAAGGTGAGATAAGAATAAAATTGGAATAATGGTCAAGATTCAATTTTTTTGATAATGTAATAGAGTAATATTATCATAAGGTGGAAAATTTTATAGAGAAACATGGGATCTATATTAAAATTTCATTATTAAGAACACTATAACAAAATAGTTTGGTATAAATATGATAAGAAATCATGAACAATGACCTGAACACATTTCTCATCAAAAGTGTCAACTCACACCATTATTTGATGGATTCCATGAATGTTTCCACACAACAAAAAAATTAAGGTTTACTGATCTATAGAGATAATATGACTCTATATGATATGTGTCATGGAATGAATACAAGGTTGAATAAATTTAGAATGTTTGGAAGAGGGTTTTACATTCATAATAATGAATGAAACTAAGAAAAGAATTGAAATTAATTAGATAAAGTAGTATTTTTAGGATACTCCTTTAAGATTGAGGAATATATACTTCTCATCAAAATACCCAAGGATATAGTAGATATAATTGATTTAAAAAAATGAATAAAATGTTTGGAATATATATAGAACCCTAGATCTAAGTGTGGAATGTAATGATGAGGAAGAAATTGATACATATCAGGGCAGTGTACACATTATGTCTTCATAATAAGATTCAATAGTTGAATATTTGAATAAAGAAGATGATAAAAGGAGTTAAACAATGAATCCATAGAGAAAAAGAAAATCTATAATAGATAATTAAAATATAATTTATAATAAAATTACACCAACAAAAATTAAAATGATGAGAACTATGATCAAAATGTATTATTATATCAAGTAGAACCAACCAGAATTGATAAATAATTGAAATATGGGGCATCATTCAAGAAAATAATTGAGAAGTTAGAAAAAATAGATAAATTATAACATTGAATCAAATATACATGACAATGAAACAAAATATTAAACGAACAAAGTTTTTTTTTGAAAAAAATGAACATAAAATCGTCTTCTGAAAAAAGTCTTGATTGGGGTACTAGGGGTATGCACAAGTGGAATGAATTGAATTGGACAAAATCTTTGATCCAGTCACAATACTAGAGTCAATAAGACACATTATTACATTTTTTTATCGAGAGAAAATTCTAAACATACCAAATATATATTAATTTAGAATTTTTAAATGGGATTCTCAAAGAGGATATCTATATCAAATTACCAGTGTAACTTCTAATTTTTGATAATTATTCAAAGGTGGGAAATTTGAGAAAGGAATTGTATGTCTTGAAAAAGGCACCTTAAGACTGGTATGATTGATTATTACCTTCATAATAAAGAAGGTATTTAGAATAGGAGGAGTCTATCAAAAAAATTATGTGAAATCAAAGAAGAAAAATACTCTCATTATGTTTTTACCTATTGATGAAATCATATTTATAGGAAGTAAGAAAATTTTAATGGAGGAGTTTTTTTTTCAGTTTATGATCATTGAGATTAAATTTCAATAATTGTAATGATCAAATTCATTCATATTATGAATGTGATCCAAAAAAGGATATATATTTTGTTTCAATGGAAAATATTAAAAGAAGATACTGGAGAAATTTTAGGTGCATGATAGGAAATGGAATTCCACACCAATTAAGGTTAAAACAAGTTCACAAAAAATTGAAGGGAATAGTGATTGATAAAACACATTACTTGTGATTGATTAGAGTTTTTTTTTGTATATCACAACAATAAGAATATATTTTTTATTTTCTACATATATGGCTACCCAATTTCAAAGTTATAATAAGGAGAACACCTATTTTTCGTGAAGCAGATAATGAAGTATAATTATATTAAAGTTGATTATGTTTTGGTATATTATATTAAGAATTTTAATCAATTATATACATACAAGGATTGCATATTAGTATATATATATATATTATGGATATAATTTTCTTAATTCAAGAATTATTTTTAAATATAATAAATCTCATTGAGTGGATAAGTAATAAGAAAGAGATAAAATCACACATTATAGATGAAGTAGAGTTCATTCCAACAATAAAATTTTCTACTCAACTTCCATAGAAGAAATATAAACTAAAAGATCTTGGATAAGAGGTGAGGCTTCCAATGGTAGTACATTATGAAAACCAAAGTGTGATACAATTGACCAAGAATCTAGTAAACCATTACCAAATAAAAATATTAAGATACAATATCACATTATTAATGATTAGGTTGAGAAAAAAATTATAAAATTAAATCATGTGGGAAAAAATCAATATGTAGTATACATCATTAAAAAAACATTTCCCACACCAATGTATGAAAATAATAGGTTGAACCTTGGTATTAAACCACCTCCCTCAGGTTTATGAGGTTTGGGATCTTACCTCACCCTGTTGTAAATTATGATATACATGGAATATGTATGTATTTACAAGATATAAATAGATAAGGGGGGATAGAACCAATAGAGAAAGAATAAATCAAACAATATTTTGATCTAGGATTATGTAAATCATCGTAGAAATTGAATATACATATTATTTACTAAAATGATCATTGATTTATATAGGATTACATATTTTTTAATGATACTTTTCTCCGCGATTAAATTAGAACACTTTTCTTGATCTGATATAGAGTATAAGAAACTCATTACAATTTCTTATAAGAGGGGGAGAATGGTTATAGGGGAGAATATGCTTCTTGGAGCATGAAATGGGATTTAATTAATATCATATATACTTAATGTATACTGTAGGTTCACATAGAGGAAAGATATAGATTATTGAGAATAAAATCCAATGTAAGAGACTATTTCAACAATCAGTTGAATTGGTTGGATTTTTTGTCCATTAGATTGATATTATAATTATTAATAACTATATAAGGATGGATAGTGAATTAAAAATGTTGATTCTATTTTATATATGAATAAGTAAAATCATGTCTTAATTATAGGTGTCACATCATTAATATACTTGAAGTTCTAAAAAATAGTTACATCCCTTCAAAAAGATAGTTCCAAATTAGGTTATTTAATGATTTTTTTATTATATTATGGGTTTATCTTTGAATTTTTTAATAGGTGTCAAAAATTCCATGGGAGTTACATACATTAAATGTTGTTAAAGAGATAAATGTGTAAAAATAAAGAACAAAATTCTTATTTTTCACTCAGGTGTAATATTGATTATTTCTCATGATATATTTTTTGGAATTACATGACACAACTTATAAGCCACACAATGTAGATTTTTAGGCATATTTTAGTGATTCTTGATATCCTGAGTGACTTAGACCATGTAAAACTTGTTTTTCCACAAAGGAATCAATATTTTTTAATAAGAAAATCCATAATATCTAGTCATGGAAATTATGTAGGTCCATGATTTTGGAGCCCTTTGTTTTTTATCATTGGAATAGATATAATCTCCATGAAGCAAAGTTCCATACTGTGATGGGGTTTTGAATTAATAATGTTATAGAAATCCCAAAATCAATTTCCTATGGTGTAAATATGTATTTTGAGTTAAGAAATTTGGATATGGATATTTTACTAAAGGTAAATTGTTATACAACTCATTATTATAAATCCCCAACCCTGAAAATTACATAATCTTGAATAAAGTTAATAATTCACATTGAGGATATTTTCAGGTTTTGATTTTTAGAGAATTAGGCCATAACTATTACATTACATCTCAAATATTACAAAGTATACACTTCTAATTAGCATCCATTTTTTTTCATAAAATAAAAACTCTTATAAGAAAAAAATAATTATTTTCTTGATATAAATCTTCTTGAATTCTTCCTTTCTCTTACCCTGCATTATATCCTGTGAAAAACATTTCAAAAAATTGGGATGAGCATAAAAAGATCAGTAAGGGGTATAATATAATGAAATAAAGCATTATCCCATCAACACATACAAAACATAATCTCTTTAACATACCTCATGAAATCATAAGATTTATGAATAACACATAAAAATAAAAAATCATAAAGGTAACTTATGGCATCCATATCATACATACATTTGATCTTTCTCAACTATATAGGGAGTTTCATTGGAATACCCATCATAGTATATTCCCTAAATCTCTTAGGAGAAACATTAACGTTTACCTCCGTCACATTACCAAATGCATTGGGGAGCTATCTCGGGCTCACCCGACTTTGGTTTATTAAGGAACCACCCATATATATAAACAATTCCCAAGAACCATAACTCATAAAACAAGCATAAATGAAAGATAACATTTCCACATTGCATTCACAAGACATCAGTTCAATGTATTGACATAATCAATTCATTTAAAACATTCAAAAACATGAGTTTTGAATCAAAGTGTCCCATACCACTCTGAAACTTTTGAAAGAATTTACACTTTAAAGAAATCATGTACATATAAATAAATCATTAAAATCATTTCTAAAACATGGGAATGAAAGATAAGGATTTATAATATTAAATCTTTAAAACATTTAAAAGGATGTTTTAGTTAAATAATCCTTTACCACTTGAGAAACTCTTGAATAAAAATCATTAAAGAATAAAATCAAAGAAAATTATAAATATCATGATAATATAAAAATTCATGATATAAAATGTAAAAATGGTTTTATATACACCTTATAGGATAATGAAGGTGCACAATATTAAGATATGCCTCAATGAAATGAGATTGAGACGTATTCCCTTACAAAGATTGTACTATTAGATTTAGGATAAATAAATAACATAATAATGTGTGAAAATTATAAATACACCCAATATAAGTGTATTTTAAGTATAAAACAATCATCGGTCATTCACACATATTCATATCATGACATAATCAATAAGTATTATTTTAACCCAAAGAATGGAAATTAGGTTAAGAAGTTCCCTTACAAAAAATTCGGCAGCCTAATGGAATCACTTAAAAATTCATAAAATGAGTTGATGAGAGAGAAAAATGGTCTCAGATAATATATACATAAAATTTAAATCAATAAGGATATATAAGAACATATCCCAATATTTTAAAATTTAATTTTAAAGACATAACATGAAATAAGTCTTTTACTAAAAGAGGAGGGTGAAAGGTTACCCTGCCAATTTGGTAACTTTTGAAACATACACTCCATGAAAGAAGGATCATACAATTAAAATGTAAATAACCATAAATTAAATTATATTACACAAAAAATAAAATAATGGGAAGCACATACACAACACAAAAAGGAAATAGTAGAAAAATATAGTATGAATCTCACGGGAATAAAAAGTGAGATGAAAACCCCTTACCTCAAGTATGACTTGTCTGGTATGTTCCTTGTTCTTCCTGAATAATAAACTTAAGTTAATTTATAATTTATTAAGAACATTTTTTAAATTTATTATTCCTTTTATATCACTTATTACCTTGATATAAAAATTAGTTAATTATTTGAGTTCATATCGTACATTTTGTCAATGTTCGGAACTTGAGTAAAAAATGAACATGTTATAATTACAAATTTTCCATGTGGTCAAAATTCAATTATCTCCAGAATTATATGAATGATTTAGATATCATTTATATCATATATATCCAGTATATATGTATTTATAATATTACATAACATTTGGAGATAATAAATGAAATGCACCGTGCATAGAGACGGTAAGCCGTACGTACGCATGAACGCTACTTTCATTTCTATTTCATATTTAATGAAATGAAAACTTAATGATACATATTTATATTATAATTAAAGTATAATATCATATATAATTTAATAAAATCCATAATTTTTACATTCCACGTATGGCATGAACGAGTCATATCACTTTGAGGGGGTGGTAGTCCACACTTCCTCAAATGAAATTATCATTTTTACCCATTATGGATATCATAAAGGTATGATATAAATGAAAAATAATGAATCATAGAGACAATATAAATATAATATATATCAAATATAAATTCATTTCCATCATAATGTCCACCATGAGAGGGGGTAGGAGATAATTGAGCAATCATCATTTCGTGAGGCAACAGTTCACCATCCACATAAACAGTATGTTTGTACCCATTAGATGGAGGTTTGTGGATGTTTAGTTATAATTTTTATAATAAAAACATTACAGTATATTTAATATACTATTTTTTTACAAAATAATGAAATAAATAATGTTTAGGGGGTTGGAGAATGAAAATAAAAGAAAAGAACTTGAGAGAAGATGTTACCTTTAAATCAGGTAGCTCCCTTTAGTTTGAACCAAAAGGATTTCTTGAATTGCCTTATTCTAGGTAGAGGATTCTAGGAGGAATAGGGGGATGTTGGGATTTTATTTTAGCTGAGTTTGGATGAGCCAAGAGGCTTGATATGTGTGAGTAATGGGTTAGAGGTGGTGGCCTTTTATAAGAGGGAGGATGGGCTCTTTAGGAATGTTTGAAAGTATTATTTTATTATAAAATGTATTTCGATTTCCAAAAGATCCAAAACTTATTTAATTCTAATATAAGGTATATATAAGTCTAAATAAAATCATCCCATAATAATTGGACAGGTTTTGGATATTTTTTAATCCTTATCTTTTTTATTTAACCCTTTGTTAACTTATTTAACTTTTACCATGTCCTCTTATATATTCATACTATATGGTAAATATATTTACAATAAAATTAAAAGAGACCCAAAATGGATTATTTATGAAATTTTTAACATTATTCAAGATATTTGGCCTAATATTATATTTTAATACTATTTTATCATTTAATAAAATTTTAATTGTTTTAAAAACTCATTTATGTCAATTTATAAACTTATTCATATCAAGATTTAAAAAATATATAACAAATTGGTTATTTCAAAAAAACTTCATTAATTAAAATATAACAAGACATTATTATCTCTAAAATTCGTGGATGTCATAAAAAGTTTCAAAATAAATTTATTTTAATAATTATAATATCATTTTTTTGAATCCTTTATTAATGAAGAAATTACTACATCACCATTGTGTCAAAATTAATTTTTTTTATTTAATGTCTAAAAATTATAAATAAAATATCATGATTTAGGAAATATATTTAACTTTAATATTAATATTTATATTTGAAGATATCACTTATATAACTCCATATAAAATTATTTTACTAAAATATATATATTTATGATATTCTGTCCTAATTTTAAATTAATTAATATAAAATGTCACTATTACTCCCAAGTGGCTCCACGGGGTCCCAAAATCAACCCAAGGATGCCCATGGTTGGAAATGTATTAGAAAATAGTATTAGTACATGTGTTAGGGTAATTTAATATTATTATAATATTATTTTTTACCCTTATTTACTAGATTTACCCTTTAACCATGGTAAATAAAATATTTAATGAAATTACTATTCATAATGTCTAAAAATAAAAGTTACCTATTTAAAAAATTTGGTCCTCCTAATTCCAAATATGGAATCAATTTTTCCAAATTCAAAATACAGAAGTTTCTGAAATTAATTTAAAATTAATTCCCGTTGTCAAAATAAAAAGCGCGTTTTTTAAGAAATAATAACAATCAAAAGATTGATACTTGTTTATATCAAATTTCAAAGTAAAATTACTTCCAATGACAAAAATTGGATTAAATGGTAAAAATATAATATTATTACACTTTAAAACTAATTAAAAAGATAATATAACCATATAAATAAATTATATTAAAAGGATGTTTTGAATTAAAATGCAGTATTTTTCACTATTCATTAAAAAATGAACATTATCAGAAAAATACTAAAATTTCATCCAAATTAAATTTTGATGTCCTGATTCTAAATAAGAATATTATTTTTTTAAATAGAACATATAAAGGCGAGAAAAACTAGATTTAAAAAGGGTTCACCATTAAAAGGTGATAAATCAACCTTTTAAAGAATATTAGAGTATTTATGCTTAAAATTGGATTCATTAACATTTTAAGCCTCTAAATTTTATTGGATAAATGTAAAAACATTCAACAAACATGTGTAATAATATTGTAGTTAGTTTGGTTCATTCCCATCAATATAATGGCTATGATTTAACTACCATTTAAAATAATAATTTTATATTATTATTTTTCAGTATAACTCAACATTGTGTGCAAAATAAGATTTCAAAGAAACCCATTGTTGCATATCGGGTAAGCCATCAAACATAGCATCCCCTTTAAGGTAAAATTAATATTTAATTCACAAATATTAATAAATATGAAAATTTAATATTTTTTATTTATCTAGGATGTTACAATTATAATATTATCAAAGAGTAACTTGTTATTATCATTCCATGAACATATACGTCATATATTAAAGATATAATAATGAGGAGATTCCAATAGTGAAATTTTATTTATGAATATTTTCTAGTTTTCTATTTTTTTATAGATGGTTAATGATAAATTAAAGACCCATTATGTCAGTTATTGGTGGGAAATTGATGGAAAATGTTTTTGAATAAATGTCTCAAACATTTGAAGGAGAATATAGATGATGATAATTTTATTGATAATGTAACAAATAATATTTAAAATTATAGAAATTTAAGAAAATTTATGACTGCTATTAAAATAACACCATAGTATGCTAGTAATTTATAAAGAAACTAAAGAACATTTTGGACACTCTCTCACTTGGTTAGTGTTATGGTTTTTTATAAAATATTTTCAAGTGGTCCTCATATCAAAATTTTATATTCCATGTCTCAAATAATTTCATGAAGAGACAAGAAGGGGGAGTTCCACAAGGATTGATAATGCATCCTTCCTAAAACTATTGTAACCCATTTAGTACATAGTGTTAGTCCTTGGTTTTTTGACATACCATCAAAATATTATCCTTAGACTAGTAATTTGTGGAGAACCATGTAAAACTATTGTTTACATCCATTTAATTAAAATATCTGGATATTTTTATATGTTTATAGTTTTTAAAACATAGATGATTTTTTAGTAACATAAGAAAAACATATATTAAAATAATAGGGTATTCAGGGGAAGATGGCGGCTCAAGGGGTTTCAGGGATCGCGAAGCCTGGATCTACAGATAACTCCTCAGAGAAAATATGAGGAGATGATGTGGCTGGTGAAAATGGAGAATATGTTGGCCATGAGGGATTGTTTTCACTTTCCAGGAAGGATTGGAATGTCCCCTCTCATGCTGGCCCAGAAGGCGAGTGGAAGAAATTTGCAGATGTTGTAAAGAGTGCATCTGGAACATCATTTCCAGACCTTGGCCCCCCACCACCTGGATGTGTGATTAAGAAAGGAAGTGTTGATTTTGTCTTGACCAATCAAGAATCTGTTGAAGAACGAGTCAACCTATATCGGCACTCGATTATTTCTCGGGTTCTCACCCCTAAGGGGGCGCGGCTTGGGAAATTCAACGAATTGACGAAAAAGATATCAAATTTCAAGGGATTTGATGATTGGTGGATAACGACAATGGGAAAGGGATACTATCATGTTGTCTTCCCCTGTGATGAAAGCAAGAGGAGGGAGTGGAGAAAAGGTACTTTACCTTTGAACCCTGTCTTCTTAAGTATCCAAGAATGGGATAGAAATTTTGATCCCATGACAGTTCGTTGCATGCACACCCAGCTGTGGATTAGCATATATAAGCTCAATTGGATTTATTGGAATTTGTGTATCCTATGGGACATTTCCTCGGTTGTGGGTAATCCAATTCGTATGGATAGACAAACAGATAATCCTAGATATGGGCATTATGCCCATTTTTTGGTTGAAGTTGATTTGTCTAGCACTCTAGTGGAAGAGGTTCTCTTCAAAACGAGGGATGATAGCATGAAATTGGAAATTATTTATGAAAGTAGGCCCAAATTTTGTATGAACTGTTTGATCTTTGGTCACTTGACCTCTGAGTTTAAGAGGGACAAAATATGCTCACTGTGTAATGGAAAAGGGCATGATGGTACCACCTGCAATAAAAGAAAGGGAAAGGCAGTGACCTGGACTTTACATGGTGATGGTGGTTCTGACCAGGTGCCATTACTTAATGGGGGGATCCTCATATGGCCAAAGTCCCTCTGGATGAAGGGGCAGATCCTTAGGCAATTGGAACTGCTTCTGGAAACACATTTGGAAGTCTGGTTGCATCACCTGCTGCTGTGTGGACTGAACTGAAACAGGCTAATTTTGAGTAGAGGATCTCACATAATGTTAATTTTTTGGGGCAGGCTGGAGGTCTGGTTGCATTGCCTACTGCTGCGTGGACTGAACTGGAATAGGCTTAGAATAATGCCCTGGAGCTCCATGAATGTGAGCAAAGTCTAGGTTCTGGGTAGAGGATCTCACATAATGTTAATGCTTCAGGGCATAGGGTCTCTCTGGGGGCACTTGATGAAGGAAACTTTCATATTGTGAATTTAAAGGCTCCTTTGGCAATGTCTATGCAGGTGGCTGATCAAAACACCCCAGCAATGCAGATGGGAGTGGGGAGAGCAGTGGGGAACATGTTACTGTCTGCACGATACCTATTTGTGAGGATGATACTATAGAAGGAACACCGAGGCCTAAGCAGGGTGAAATTCAAGGCAATGACAAGAATGGGTGTGGTCCAGGCACTGTTCATGCAGTTGCATCTGACCCATATTGAGTCTTTGTCCAGGTTTCTCCTTCCAAAGTGGCTAGGAAGAAAAAGGAAATTAACACTGATTCTTCTCACCTGAAAGGTAAGAACATGTTCACTCCTCTGAGGTGGAAATTCTGTTCTGATGAAATGGAAGAGGCTGATGCTGAAAGGACAGCTGGTCCTGAGGTTGTTTCTGGTGTGGATGATGCTGTAAGGAATGAGGAAGTTGGTGTGAATGATGTCAGTAAAGAGAAGGAGATCAGTGAGGCTTTCCAACCTTGTGAGGCCTCCAAATACACCTCTAAGGGAACTAATAAAGGTAAAGGCAAGAAAGGTAAAATGCAAAGTGCTACTAAGAGAACAGAGGGCCCCCAGACAAGGGTCAGGGCTTAGTGTTAATGAGGATTTTATATTGGAATTGTAAAGGGGTGGGAAATATCTATACGGTCAGAGCCCTTCGACATTATATCATGACCTATAAACTGATTCTTGTCAGTATTGCAAAGCCAAATATTCTCTTTGGTAATTGGAAAGGCTTAAAATGGAGTTCTCTTGGATTTAATATGATATCAAACAATCAGAATAGCTCGAACATGGACCACTTGTGGGTCTTGAGACATGACAACATCCAAATTAACTCATTTTCTAATGGACCTTAGAATATTCTGCTTAGCTGTAATATTGTTGGACAGAATATTTCTGTCTCTTTTGTCTATGCCTCCAATTCTTACTTGAGGAGAAGGGAACTATAGGAGGATATTAAAGCCACATCACTAAGGATGGATAAAAGGTGGATTCTTGTTGGTGACTTCAACACTGTCTTGACACTTGAAGAAAAAACTGGGATGAATTTTAATGGGGCTGCAGCCTATGATTTCTATGAGTGTATTGATTCCTGTAATTTAATTCAGATCCATCTTGTTGGAAATAACTTCAAATGGTGTAGATACACATGGACAGGGAAGCAAGATAGTAAACTTGATCGATGCCTTATGCAAATTGATGAACATAATGACATACATGGGGTCTCTAGGTTTACTCTTCCCATATATCAATTTGATCATAATACAATCATTGTTGATGTCAATTTCTAGAGGATGAGGTCAGTACCCACACCCTTTCAGTTTAATAATGCTTGGCTTGCCATCCTAGGGTGCATGGAAATCATCTTGGAGGCTTGGAGGCAAGAACCCATTGGGAGTCCTCTATACAGAATTGCTGTCAAACTGAAGCATCTCAAAGGATTGATTAAGAAATGAAATAGGAAATCTTTTTCTAAAATTAATGTGGACATTAAAATGGATAAGGAGGATCTTGGAAAGATTCAGATTGAGCATGAGCATCAGCCCACCCTGTCTAGGGAGGATATTATCGCGCAAAATAATCTTGATAACCTTATCATGGTAAAGTAGAGGCTGGATAGGAATCAACTGAATGTGAAGTGGCTTAAGGATGGTGACATGATGTCTAATCTCTTCAATAAAATGCATAAGGATAAGAGAGCGCATGCTGGAAACAATGTGATCAGAATTGGTAACCGTATTTATTCTGATGATGATGGGATAACATCAGCTGTTGTTGATTATTTTAAAGGTTTGTACTCTGTTAATGGAAAACATTTCTCCACTAACCAGGTGGACAACATCAGCCCCTATGTTGATTAGTAGATGAATCAATCTCTTACATCCCCTCCTTCTAAGGAGGGAATTAGATCTGCTCTCCTCTCGCTTAATCTTGAGAGTTCTCTGGGTCCAGATGGCTTCACTAATAAATTTTTTATGTTCTACAGGGATATTGTGCAGGATGATATTGAGCATGCAATAAAGGATTTCTTCTCCCATTCATATATGACCTATGGGATGAATTCATGCTTTATTTCACTCATTCTAAATAAGGAAAATTTTATTGACATTAAAGACTTCAGACCTGTTGCTCTTGGGAATACAATTCCTAAACTCATCAGCAAGATCATTATGTGCAGGATGGGTGGAATTGTTGGAGGAATGATCACTGCGAATCAATTTGGATTTTTACCTATAAGGAACATACAACAATTCCTTTTCATTACCTCTGAGAGTGTTAAACTCATGCGAAGGAAGTCAAAGGAAGGGAACTTTTCCCTTAAGATTGACATATCTAAGGCTTTTGATACCCTTAAATGGAGCTTTCTAATTGAGATACTTCACAGGCATGGGTTCTCGAATTTTTTTCTGAACATGATTAGAAATATTCTTGGATCCTCATGGATGTCAATTCTTGTTAATGGTGCACTGAGAGGATTCTTTTCTTTCTCAAGAGGCATTCGGCAAGGTGGCCCATTATTGGGTATTCTGTTTTCCATTGCAGAGGATTATTTAAGTCGATGCATCAATGAGCTTGCTCATATGGGTATGTATAAAAGGATGAGGGCTGGTATTAATGATCATGCCCCATCCCATCTTCTCTATGTTGACGATATCCTATCGTTGGGGAAGGCCTCAAAGAGAACCATATCCAATATTAAGGCTCTTTTCACTCATTATGAGGATGTGGATGGACATGATATAAGCTGGGACAAGTCCTCAATTGATTTTGGCAATGGAATCCCTGCTGGAAAAAAGAATAAGATCACTCATTATCTTGGGGTGAAGTGGGGATGCCTGCCCTTTCAGTATCTTGGGGTGCCTCTTTTCTGGGGAAGGGTGAAACGAAGATATCTTGAAGGTATTTATGCCGGAATTACTCATCAACTTTCTAGTTGGAAGGGGAAATCTATGTCCATGGCTGGGAGGGTTTTCCTTGTGAACTCAGTGATTACATCCAAATTTGTTTACTCATTCTCTCTCTACAAATGGCTGGTAGGACTGAATAAGTAACTTCAACGCCTGGTGATAAATTTTATATGGACATAATCAATCTTTGAAAGGAAGTTGGTCACAGTGAAGTGGAAGGAATGCACAAAACCTGTGGAAATGGGGGGATTAGGAGTTAAGGATCTTCATAAATTTAATGATGGTCTGATTGGAAAGTCCACTTGAAGGCTGATATCAAATGATGTTGATGATGAATTCCTGTCGGGAAGGTTTACAAAGTAGCTGGTTAATGGTTATAAACACCACCTCCAGTCTTTGGTATGGGCTTACCTTAAGCAGGCATATGCAACGATTATGCAGGATTCTAAATGGATGGTCAGCAGGGATTCTAATCTTAGCTATTGAAGCACCTTGTGGTTGGATCGGCCCTTTCAACTCATGAATGTCACACCTGAAGTTTCTTCTTTATCCATCTTAGATTTTCTCTCATATCAATCTTTGCATGAGCTGAATATTTCTGATTATGTGCTGTCTCAAATTAAAATTTATGCTTTTATGGATTATGAAAAACTAATTTGGCTACACAGTAGGAATGGGATATTTGAAACCAAAGAATTATACAAGATTTCATGTGGTGGGAATGACCACGCCCCAACCTGGCTGTGGAATTTTAGAGCTCCATTCATTCGACCAGCCCGGTTTATCTTACTTTGGAGGATATGGAAAAACAGACTCCCCACTTCTGAACACTTGAAGTGGTCTGGATTACAGATGGCATCCAGGTGTGCTGGTTGTAGGGATGGGAAAGACACTACACAACATGTGTTTATGAAGTGTGATCAAGCCCATCAACTCTGTAACTATTTGGGTGTGCTGTTTGGATTTGCGGTGGATTCCAGAAATCAGATTTTTGATCTGCTGTCCGGGCTGCTGTAGGTGCACTACAGTGAGAAGATTTTCAACTTCTTTACTACTGCTATTGTAGTGGTTTTTGCGGCCTTTTGGGACTCGAGGAATAGGGCCCTGTTTGAGGGGGTGGTTGATGATGTCCGTAAGGGAATGAGTTCCATTCACAGGGATGTGTACGCTGCCTCAGTGATCTAAGATGGTGTAATGTATAACACCATTTCTGACCTCCAAATTCTTATGATGCTTGGTGTTTTAGGCTATCCACGCAAACCTCAGATGATTAAACATATCATATGGATACCAACGATTACACAGTGCCTCAAAGTAAATGTTGATGGAGCCGCATCAAGTACGTCGGGTCCATCTGGATGCAGAGGAGCCTTCTGCACATTTTGTGGGTTCGTTAAGGGATGCTTTTATCACTACCTTGACCTTGGCACTGCTTTTGAAGCTAAACTATGGGCCATGATTCATCCGATAAGGTATGTTGTCCAATTTAACTGGAAATGGCTCTGGATTGAATCTGACTCAATGACTACCGTTCATGCTCTGAGCACTAGAACATGAAATGTGCCGTGGTGTGTGCTACCTTAGTGGGTTGACTGTCTCTTCTAAATCAATCAATTACAGATGGGTTTCTCTCATGTGTACTGGGAGGCTAATCAGGTTGTGGATACACTTTCCAAAAATTCTATACTTAGCCTTGATATGATGTGGTCTTTCACGGCCCCGGATTATTGTGCTCCGATGGTGGAGGCGGATCGATGTGGTGTTTTGCACACTCATTTATGTAATAACCCCTTGTATGCCTGGCTCATTTTTTATTATATTTTATTTTTGAGGATCGCCTCATGCCGGACCCTGATCTTCTTGCTATATTGAAATAATAGAAGAACTGAACACCATAATTCTCCTCCCGACTAGGGTGTATTGGGACTATGAGTTAAAAAATTATGATTTATTATCAATGATTTCTTATAACATCTCTCATAATATTGTATGTATTTCAATTGAGTTTTATTTGATAACTTAAAATCATTAAAATTTTATTTATATATGTTTAATGTTTATTAAAAAACACTCATGGTTTTTATATAGGTATTGAATAGCTTACTATTAATCCATCAAATTATGTTTTATAATATTAAAATACTGATATAGGTTACTAGATTACACGATTATGTTTATTTAATGAATTATTATTTATAATCAAATTTGAACCACCTTAGTAAGATATATTTATAAATCATTATGGATCCTAAAATTTATTTCTTAGAGATATAAAATAAAATGAATTATAGATATATAAGGTAGATTCAATGGATGTTTTGTCCAAAATGGGGAAAAATATATCTTTAGCTTAAAATTAGTCAAAATTAGTTTAGCTAGTAAATTTAAAAATATATTTTTAACCACCTAAATCTAATAATTATTGAAAAAAGTCTACTCAATAAACATGTTTTTAAAAAGATATTATATAATAAAACCATGCTAATGAAAATTTTTATAAGATTATACTTATTTGGAATATAAAAACTCATGTATAATATTTCTAGATTTAAAATAAATTATATAATCTTTAAATTAATTCTATATCTCATATCAAATTTATTTCTTTTAAATTTTTATAATTTAGTAAAATAAAATAAAAAATAGAAGTTCTTTATAAAAAGTACTGACAAGTCAATGGGTTCTTTTATTTCTATAGAATATTATTTAATTAATTATTTTAAATATACTTATGTGGTAATGGACTCATCTAGATTCATAAAATGAATTTAATTTTATTGATTTATGTTGATGAATACAAAATTTTGACATAAATGTTTTATTATGAAATAAATCAAGAAACAAAATGAGGTTTTGATAAAATGTTAATGAGAAAAAATTTTTGTTACATCATTTGAATCCCATAATCTCTGAGAATAAGTATGTGTCATTTATTAATGTTTTAAATTTCATATTATGATTATAATCATATTTATTAACATTAAGTATTATATTTTTAATTATGTGGGAGAAAACATCCGATTTTGAGTAAAATGTCTTTTTGTAAGGATTAAAATGAGGGGTAATACCCTTATTATATTTAATGTACCATCCCAAGTTAAAAAAAGGAAACACTATATTCAATATTGTATATGATAAACCACATAGAGCTTAAGCGAAAAACTAAATATTTTTGTTTAAATGTTACCATTAAAACCTAGCCATTAGAATGAAGAGAATGAATAGTTTTAACTCAACTCTAAAAATATGGTTTAGAAATTTATATAAAATTAATAATATGGTTACCAATTAATTATAAATGAAAATAAAACCCTTTTTAAAATAAAAGGAATTTTTTTCCTGAAAAACTATTTAAATGTGGAAAAGTGTATTTTATTCTAATAAATAATAAAATCAATATTTTTGTAATATATTAATGAAATATATAAATAAAATATATTCAATATAATGTTTATAATTCACCTTATATATTTTCAATAAAATATATAAGAATAGATCAAATTTTATACATAAAAGAAGTATTTTTCAAAAAAGCTTTTTCCCCCTTTTGATAACACTCTTGTTTTAAATATAGTTTTTAAATATTTAATAAATTATATTTGAAAAAAGAAACTTATTATTTGATATATCACTATCTAAATTTTCTTCAGTTTAATTTTTGATATTTTTCTGATAAGTTTCATTTTTTGATGAATAACGAAAACAGAGTGCATTTTAATTGAGAACTGCTTTTTCATAAAATTTATTTTTAGTGTTAAATTATATATTTGATTAGTTTTAAAGTATAATTATATAATTTTTTTATCATTTAATCAAATTTATGTCATTGGAATAAACTTCACATTGAATTCGGATATAAAATCATATCAATATTTTGAACGTTTTTTACTTTAAAAACCCATCTTCTCATTCCATCAAAAAGACTAATTTTTAATTAATTTTTTCCAAGAATGTGTTTTGAATTTGGAAAATGGATTCAATATTTTTAATAATAAGGTTAAAATTATGTAAATATTTTCATTTTATTTTTGGAAAATATGAATAACAACATTAGATATATTTTTTATTAATATGGTTAATAGTAAATTAGGTAATTATGGGTAAAAATAATATTATAAATATTATAATATTACCTAAAACTTTTTATAATTTCATTGGAAAAGTATTTTTCATCCATAATAATTAAATAATAGGTTATGAGACCATTTATTTTCTTTTGGATGATAATATAACCTTTATAATATTATATTCAAAGGAAAGTCAATTTTGTTATACTTTTGTTTTTAACAAGTAATATATTTTTAATATGGGGTTATATAAGGGATATATTTGAAGATAAATATTATTTTTAAATATAAAACATTTATATATATCATGATAATTTATTTTTATCTTTTATGGAAAAAATAATTAAATTTTTGACAATGATGACACAATAATTGTTTAATTAAAGAAAAAATCAAATAAATGATATTAAAAATACTAAAAATAAATATAATTTGAGATGGTTAGTGTTATCTAAGAATTTTTATATTAAATTTAAATGTTAGTGATGTTTTATAAAATTGATTCAAATTTATCTTGATGTTATGATATTTTTAAAAAGTCAAGTAATGAATAGTTCCAAAATTGACATTATTTATTTTTTAAATAAATAATGTTCTATTAACTGATATAAAATTTATGAAAGTATAAATTTAGTCCAAATATTTATATAAATCAAAAAATTTCATATTGGCTCATTTATTGGTCGTTTATAATTTTATCATAATTATATCAACCTTCAAAGTGTAAATTACATGATATCATGGTAAGAGTTAAAAGGGTTAAATAAAATTTTAAAGAAAATGAAAAGGATTAAAAAACAATAAAACTTATATAATTTTAATTGGATGAATGTATTTATACCAAATATCGTCCTATATTCAAAATAGATAACTTTTAATACATTTTTAATAGAAAATTAATTTATATTAATTTAATATTTTGAAGAATTCCATGAGTTCCCCTCCCCTCTTGTATAATAAAGAACCCATTATTCTCATTTCAATACACTTAAAAACCTATTTGGTTTTTCAAAAATTTGAAAAATTACCTTCCTAAAATTCCTAACTACATTATAGAGGCCTTATTTTAGTAATAAAACCCTCATTATAGGTGTTAAGGTGTTAATCAAAGGAGATTTTCCAAAGGAGAGGTATCATTTTCAATTAAGTGTTTCTATTTTTTCTTCTTTCACTTCCTTTAAATATTATTAAACCATGATGAAATAATAAATCTAGTATCCTACATATAATTATATGTTATTATGTTAATATCATCATATAAATCAATCTCCACTTTCATCAAATGGGAATGAAATTAAACATTCATGTGTAAGAATGACTACCAACATGCGAAGCCACATGATTAGTTTTCAATGATTATCTCTCAAGACTAGTTATAATGATGAAATTAGTTTTTTATATGTGATGTTAATGAAATATTTATCATTATTTATTTATAATATATCATTTATGTTCTTACCATTCCATGAACATAAAAATTATAACGTCGTTCGTGTGTACGTGTGAACTATCACCCCCACGAAGCGATGCGATTAATTTTTCATCACCAAATCACTTGGATAATATATATAATTAAATTTAAATGTTTATTTTTATACTTATTAAATCATGATAATTCTTTAAAGATATTTTAATACTTAACTTCTTTCCATAATGATCATTGAAAAATCGAAATGTTACCCATGCGTACGTACGACCTATTATCTCCATGATTATAATATTGTTCATTTTTCATAACCATACATAAATGGTTTGATTTAAAATTATAATTTATGTATAATAGTTATTATTATTTAATTAATATTATTATATAGATGATTGAATTATTACCACATTTACTACTGACATCATACCGAATTCATTTTGGAGTCAAGTACCAAATATCGACAAAACTGCTTATATGAACTTAAATAATTAAGTAATTGTTATAAAATGATAATAAGAAATATAAAGGGAATAATAATCTTCTTAAAAGATCTAAAGAAATTAAATAAGTAACATAATTTTATTATTTAGGAAGATAAATATTGTACTTGACAAGTTGGACTCAAGGTAAGCGACTTTCTTTTAAAAATCCACTTTTAAAGTTACTCTTTTAATTATTTTTACAAAATAAAAAAGGAATGTTTTTTAACATATACATCATGAAAAAAATTTATCTCTTTCATGTTTCATTAATGTTTTTATTCTTCATTTAAAAGTTTAAAATTTTATTTTCAAATATTTTGTTTTCATTTATGAGTGTTCAAATTTGTAAAAATGAAATGTGATTTCAAAGGGGAAATGTTATTTTTTTCTTTTATGCTTGTTTTATGTGATTATTTTATGGCCCTTGGGAATCTTTTATAAGTAGGGTTATCTCTATGATATAACAATGGTAGGTGAACTCATGATATCTCTCCAATTCATTGGGTAATGAGACATAATTAATCGGTAGGGTTTCTCCTAATAGATTAAGGGAATATACTATGGTGGGTATTCTAAATGTAACCATGAAGGTTACTCCCTATATACCGATGATAACTATAGTAAATGTAATATTGATATATAATTTTGTCCAAAATTTACCTTTATGATTTATTTTTTACTATGGAGTTTTATAGGAATCTTTTGATTTCATGATGTAAGCTAAAGAGATAATGTTTTATGGGTGAAAAATATAACTTTTTGAAAATGTTTTTAGGGGTTTAAAGTATTAATGGAGTAATAGTTTCATTCCATATTTTATGTCCTTTAATAAGATATTTTTCCTCATCCCAAGTTCTAAAATGTTTTTTCATAGTGTATAAGGATGTGTAAGAGAAAGGAAGAAGTCAAGTTGAATATTATAAAGATTTTTAATGAAAAATTAATCATGTTTTATTTTATATGTTTTATATTTAGGAAGAAATTGATTCTATTTTTGTAGTATCCAAATTTTATGAATATGGAATATTATGGATTAATTTTGATCAAATTATCTAAAACTATAAACCTAAAAACAACCTCAATGTGAAAGAAATTAAATTATTGACTAAAACTAACAATTTTTTAATGTTTAAGGTCAAGTCATTATATTTAATACCTTTAAAATGTGAAATAATATCAAATAAATAATGAAATTTATATTATGTATTAGTCATACACTTTAGGTGTGAACCATATAAAAAAATATTTATCTTAATCATCATTTTAGAGACTCAATAGATTTGGAAGGAAAGAGAGGTCTTCATACACAATTTTGTTATCAAATTACCAGATCTAATAACAAGTTTTCTTCAAATGGGATTTTAAGAATTTGTTAGAACAAATAATTTTTCAATACCATATGAAATATTTTGATTCACACATTCAAATTTCAACATGTGGGATTAGATAATCCATGATTTTCTTTAAATACCCAAAATATGAATTGATTCATGGAATTTTTATTCATCTTGTTATTAAAATTTTAGTAACGATTGATAATAAAATTATATAAAATTAAGATAATATTAATTATTATAAAATAAAATAAATTACCACCTTATATTTGAAAAAATTACATATATAGAAATATCTAATGTTCTCACAATTACATTCACTAATAATTTATGTATTAGATATAGTTACAATTTAATTTGGTACTCTTGGAATTTTGATAGATATTTTATGTACTAATTGACCAAATTACTAGATGATATAAATGATTTTAATTTTAATTAATCATATCTATAATTTAAATAATTTATAAATGATATGCTATGTACGTTTCTTGTGAAATATGGGACAAGGTGATTAGAATGTAAAGTTATAAAAACTATAAAATGTTTTACTCTAATTTTAATAATGTTAAAATTGTGGCATACCTTAGCCTTGGATGGATATCACTAACTAAAAAATAGATTATCATATGATCCCAAGAGATGCTCTTAATATTTCAATGGTTTTTGAATAGAAGTGATGGATGGATACACTAACAAACAATGAATATTACCTCAATCAGATAACTATAATTAATATTAATCAGTAACATCCAAAATTTAGATTAAAAACATTGATTTATATATGGAATCACATTGGAGTATAACCAAAATTATTATACCTCCATATAATAATAATAATAATAATATTTTAATAGAATATATTTATGTGCTATAACATGATCACCTAGAGAGGTACTGTATAAATAGTATTTGAAAATAAACAATAAATACTATAGACTATGGTTAATAATATCCAATGACACAACTCGATATCATTTATTTTATAACATCTTGTTACTTTAACAACTAATAAATATTAGTTTAATAAAAATTATTTCACATTTTTACATTCTAATTATTTTTTTGGATTAACATTTTATAGAATTTGGGAAAACATTACATGAAAAAGCGGACACTTCCACACAATGTATAATTTTCACAAAAATAGGGCTTTATGTTTACATCCTTATCTCATTCAAGAAACATTATATTATTTTAATATGATTCCATATTAAATTGATTTAACTTGATATAATTCATACTCACCCTAAATCCAATGATTTATTTTGAAAATGTGGGATGAGCATAAAAAACTCAGTATTGGATATAAAAATAACTAAAACCCACCAGTGCATTGAAAAACATGAAAAACCATGAAGTCATTTTTTTCATAATAAATATTTAATCTCATAAATATAACATTATTATATAATAAAATAAAATATTAATAAAATAAACATTTTAAACTCATTAGCAAGTATATGAAAACTATGGAGCCATCATTATCCCTGTGATAAATCATGAAATATTAATTTTAAAAAAACCTTTATCTTTTAATTTTTTTAAACATTCCTTACTTCATAAAAAAAGGTTTTTGATAAATAGAATTAATACGTATAATATTAAAATCTTAGAGTATCATATTAAAAACCTATGCTCACTCATTCTTAACCCATGTTGGAATAACTAATACCCAGTTAATTTTACAGTAGTAACTAACCTAGTCATATACCTCATTATATCCTTTTCTAATTAAATCATTACCTAATGAATTATACGTTTATATATGTCTCACCATTCATCAGGAGTTATATTAGGCTCACCTATCATCATCTGTAGTAATAAACTA
The DNA here is from genome assembly GCA_963277665.1 of Viscum album. Taxonomy (NCBI): domain Eukaryota; kingdom Viridiplantae; phylum Streptophyta; class Magnoliopsida; order Santalales; family Viscaceae; genus Viscum; species Viscum album. Next base: position 1,505,252,159 of record OY728151.1, on the reverse strand, counting down.
CTATATTATGAGGAAAAAATCTTTAAGATTTTACCTTTTTATCATAAAATTATTGAAAAAATAATTTTAACCCATAAGAAAATCACTTTACATTTTAACATAAAGATAAAGAGAAATACTCTTTCTATTAAAATCATTTAAAATTGAAAAATACCAAAATAAATGAGAATTTTATATTATTTAAAAAGTTGATTAATATTTTATAGGAATATTGATAATGAATAATGTCTGTGAAGGTGGTAAAAGGTAGTCAGTCGGTATATGTTAAAAACATAATTTTTGAACTTTTATAATTAGTAGAAAATAACTCACATAGAAACTTTTTAAATGATTAATTTGTAATATTTTTTAAAGAATAAAATAATATTTTAAAATTACCATTAATAATCTTTGTTTTATAAATATTAAAATGATTTTAACTTTTAATATAATATGGATATTTAGGAAAAATGATTTTAAAGGATTATATTAAAACAATGTTTTACTGAAATATATCTTACCCTAAGTCTCTCCTAGATTTGTAAATTCTATAAATACTAAATAAAAAATTATATTAGTTATTTATGTTATTTATCACAATTTTTATTTTAATTAAATTATTACTATTCCTTTCATTACATTTATTACCATGTTTTATTTATTTTATAAAATTTTTAAGTTCAAGTTGGATGTTTTGGGGTTGTTCTATTTATAACCCCAAAATAACACAGGTTCATTGACCTTGGTAAAAGGTGTTATTGTTACATTACCTATATATTAATAAATTTTTTATAATTATCATTTTATAAACTAAATATACTTTTATAATCATTCCTACAAGGTGGTCATGAAAAATGAAGTACGCCATTTCCTAGAGACGGTAGTCCATGCATACACATGAATGACCTCTTCATTTTTCAAATGGGTGGAAAATAAATAAATCTGATTTTATATTAATTTTTTATATTCATAAATGATTTATTTATGCAATAATTATCCATTAGTTCTATCCTTAAGTCAATCCATGTGATGCATTAATGAGAAACAAACCACAACACTTTTTAGAGGTGGCGGTCCACACATATTCACGAGAAACATTATAATTCTCACATAGATGAAAGGGTGGTAAGGTAGATAATATAATATATTTATAGAATAATAATAATTTCATATATATCATATATATTTATTTGATTTTTCATTTTAATTAACCATGAGAGGTGGTGAGGAAAATCGAAACACATCACTTCTTGGAGATGATAGTCCACACATACACATTAGTGATGTTTTCATTTATTATGCAATTGAAAAGAAGATTAACATGGTATTTAACACAAAAATAATGAATTTTAATTATATTTGAGATAATTATTCCATTATATAATATTGGTTATGATATTTTTGAAGGTGGTAAAAAAAGAAGAAAAAATTTAACAACACTTTCTTAAGAGTAATATCTATTTTGTGGAAAACCTCTTTTGGCTTACTCCTTAACCCATATAAGTGTGGGATTCTTGTGAGACCAGGTCCTATAAGACACGGGGAATGAATTTAGGAATTATTTTGGTCATTTATTTTCTAATTTAGAGTTATATAGTGTTAATAAGTGAGGAGTGGATGTTCCCTTTTAAAAGTGAGGGGAGTGGTAATCTTGTAATTACTATTAACTTTTAAATAATTTAAATGCATTTCTCATTTTTAAGTGGCCCTAAATCAATATAATTTCAAATATAATTGTATAATTTTTGAAAAACCCTACTAAAATATAAATTAGGATATGATTTTGTGATCTCTTCACTTAGTGTTGGCCTTAATTATCCTACTTTACCCTTTACCATGAGAACTAATTTTTACCATGGTAAATACTCATTATGAAAAAAATAAAATTGACCTCATTATTAAATTTGAATCCACTGATTATGAATACGTAATTAATTTTTTAATATTAATTTTTTTATAATTTTCTGAAATTAATTATCATATATGAACACAAAATGCAACGAAGAATAGTTTTTTTTTGTAAAACGTGATTTTAATCCCAAAAATGAATTTATAGATAAAATAAAATAAAATTATGATTCATATGGAATTAATTGGAATATATTTAGTAATATATTACTAATTTTATATTAAAACCAATCTAAACACAATGTGACTTTTTAAATACATCTAAATAAGAGATATTGTTTATAAAATAGTTATTATTTACTATTCAACCAAAAATAAATCTGTTTATAAAAATAATAAAAAACCACCCTAATAAAGACTGGACATGAAAACTCCATGATTTAATTATTATTTATGAAATTTATAATTTATAATTTATAAATTTATAATTTAAATTAAACCATATAATACCTGGAAAACAATTTACTTTAAAATTTTATATTTCTTTTTCAATTGAAAAATTACTTAAAATTATTAATAAAAATACGATGAAAATAATTCCATAAAATAAATAGTTATAATTTTTAATATTAATTAATTAATTTATTTACATTATTTTTCACATTCTTACATTTTTTATAAAATTTCATACTCACCATATTATTCATTAATTAAACAAGTGAGGCTTTTTCCTCATTCATATTTTATATTCATATGTTGCTTCAGTTTGAAAAAATTATGTTGTTCCAATATAACTTTGAGATTTATATGTTTTGATTCTTAGAAAATACCAATTTTTTTCATTATTAATTTATCATGTGTATTTCATGATTATATCTTAGCCAAATTTTTACTCTATTTAAAATCCATGAATTCTTTATTGAATAAATTTCCAAGGAATTTATCTTGGGTGGTTGATACATCAAAGGAAATATATCCTATGAATGCATAGATAATAATTCTATAGACCCTATAATTTAATTTCTTCCAAAGGATATTATCTTTCATGGTAGATTGTTTCTTAATTAATAATGAATTCCATTATGAAGAAAATTTAGCAGTTTTGCTGGAATTCAGTTTGAGATAAAGCAATTATCTTTTGAAAAATCTACTTAATAAAATTATCCTACATAAAAAAATAACCCTCTTACACAAAATAATGAATATATGAATTATAATAAAAAAAATCAGCATACAATTGATTATCTTATAGAAAAATAACATCCATATCAATTATATGGCACACTAAAGATATCAAGATTAGACAAGTTTTTTATCTTTTGAAATATATTTATCTTTAAATGCTAAAATTATCTAATGAGAACAATGATTCTTGAATTTTATCTTATGGAGGATTGATATGATTAAAGTATTATTTTTATATACTCATTAATGGTTCAATATCTTTTGGATAGTCAACTTATGGTTTTTTTTGTTTTAGAAAAGAATTTTTATAAATAAGGAAATGTAAATTTAGATAGAGTACCTTTTTTAATAAAATGTAAGAATTTGATGAATCTGAAATATTTTTCCTCCTACTATCCCTATTGGTTTATTATTTTAAAAATAAGTACACACAATAATTAAGTTTATTTTTACTTATTACATCAAAAGTACTATTTTCTTGAATGTTAGGATTAACAAGTGTGCTTAGTTCAAATTCAAAAGAGGAGATATAAAAAAGATATCTCACCAGTGAATGCAAGATATAAAACATTTGAAATATAAATAACACACAACATACACATAAGATATATATAAAAAAGAGGATACATTAAGTATTTATATACTTCATGATGAACTCTTGATCATATATTTTTCTAGGTATTCAAGAAAATTCTTTAGAATAAAAGAACCTATAAATATTATTTTTGAAGATATTCAATTTCTATATATGTTTCTTCACCATTTTTCAATTGTTTCTTGCAACTGTGTGATGATCCTGTATCAACCACCATTTTCATCTATGTATTATTATACACTAGTTCTGTTCAACTATTCTAAGACCAATATTTTTTATTATAAATTAATGTCCTGGTTAAAATATCGTTAAACTTTTAAAATAAGTAATATCATCGTGCACTCAACTGGATAACCCTTTGAAAATAGGTATAGTTAAAATCCCCAAAATCTTAGAGTTGAGTGTTATTGAAGTTGACTAGGGGATCATTGTGACCCTAACCTCTATAAATAATCTATATTCTTTAATTTAGATACTATTTTCATTATATTTATTATTCATGACCAGAGAATATCAGAATCGTCTGGTCGAAAAGAGAGGGTGGTTTTTAAGAAAAGATAATTTCATGAACTCAATTTGACCCCCAAACCTCTATATTAATTATTTCATTTTTCTCTAACAAGAAATTGGTATCAAAGTAAAAAACTATTGAGTTATTAACTCTGAAAGGTTGAATTAATTTAGGTCATCTTAAAATAACTATAATGGCCGAGAATATAGAATGAATTTTTGAGGTTAGATAACCTTATTTTAATGGGATGCAACTGTTCAAGCTAGTTATGATTTTTACACTAAATCCATGAATGCTATAATATGTGGAAATAGTCCTAATTAATTAAATATAGTTTCAAAAAGTGCTAAAAAATATGAAATGTGGACTACCATTTTGACATCTTATGAGGAATTTACAACCTTCTATAACTTTGATACAAAACTGCAAAACTCATGTTTGAAACTTTCAAAACTTCAGAAATAGAAAGAACCAATCAGTTAAATCGATTATTAACTGAGGTTTTAAATGATTTTACTACATTAGTAACTTCTATTCATATACTAGATAAATCACTAAAAATTATAATAATTCTACCTCCAAAATGGTGTGTAATTTCAAATGCTATCAGGAAATATATAATGACTAAACACTTCCAAATAAAAGAACTTAATGGTAATATTATTATGAAAAAATATGATATGGATGTTGAGGTTGGAGAGAATAAGATATTAAAATGAGAAAATAATTCTCTAAATGAATATACTTTAAAAGATGAGAATAAAAAATATAACCTCTTCATTCTCATATGATAAATAAAAATCAAGTAATTCATTGTGAAGTGATGAAATCACTCAATTTTCAATAACGTTTTAAAAATATATTATAAGAGAAGAGGATTTAGAAATTACTTTAAAATGTATAAGAAGTATGATAGAAATACTAGATAGGTTATATGATATGAGTGTAAGAAACTCAAACACATCAATCTAGGTATCCCATAATTGAATGAAAATAAGAAGTTTGAGAAGAACTACTTAAAAATGTTGGAAATAAGATGATATCCAAGAAAGCTATGAAAAATTAATGGAGTGCCTCAAATGAAACTAGTAATGATTCTAGTTCTGATTCTAAATCATATGTTTCTAATCAAAAGGGAAACATGTGATTCATGGAACAAATTAATGAGTAAAACTCTACCTATTACTCTTATTCAGAATCTAAACCTAAAAAATGATCCTATGATATACAAAATTAGTATTTTTCCATATTATAATACCTCTATGAGTCTCCAAAGTAAAATAAAAATAATCTAAATAAATCATATGATGTTATTGTAAATGATTAATATTAAAAAAAAATTCATAACTCATAGTTAATCTATATGAGTTTTTATAGTTGAACTATCTATGACAATAAGATAAATGAATTAGAGGCCAAGGTTAAATATATAAATGATTATACTTGTGTTTTTACTAGGGTTAATATTAAAAAAAAATCCTTTATATGAATAAAGAAAATAAAGAAATATATTTATAGGAAGTATAAAAAAATACCCAATTTTTACAATAATTAAATCATACAAAGCTCCCAAAATAGAAATATTTCTAGAATCACTCGCTTTCATTCTGGCACAAATTTTTAAGTTGAAATTGATTTATTCCTAATAAACCATTAGGTATGTGGAATAATAAACACTATAATTTTTGTATAATGATATAATTATTGTTTTAATTCATGAAAATATAATAATATTTGGATTCCCAAATAATTTTTAGAAGACACTATTAAACCAAAAAGCATTTGGTTTCCAAAACATCTTGTTGCTTCAATTTTTATATAGGGAACAAATCACATCTATATAAATGGAAAATGTTTTATAGATAGTATATTTTAAAGAAATATGAGTATAGATTTTTAAAACATCCATAGACTATCAAATATTGATGGAGGACATGTTAAATTTGGTAAAAATGAAAAAGGGAAGATAATTTCTATTAGATATGTTATAGGCCATCAATTAATACTAATCAAAAAAGTTTTTTTCAAAGGCCTAATGAAAAACCTAATAAGTATTTATCATATATGTGATGATGAATATTAATTTTATTTTTCTAACAATTATTGATATGGATTTAATAAGAATTCCCTTAAATTTAGATGACTATCAATAATTTTTTTTATAACTTAGATTTTATTTTTTGTGGAGTCACAATGTAAACTATTTGAATGATGAAATAAATAAATCATCGATTCGGAATAGTATAATTGAACCATACAATATTTACTCAATGTGAAAATTATCCAAAATAATTTTTATACATGATTTACCTAACCTTAAATTTGATAAAATGAAACAAAGTTATGAATTCCAAATGGGAAAGTAAAACAGAACATAATTTAAAAAAATAAAAGAGGTTGTTCAGTCTAGACCCTTAGAACTTATCCACAGATATTTTTAGGCCTACTATAATAATAATCCAATGTGGTAAATCTTTTTTTTTATTTTGGTGGATGTTTTTCCATATTTTCATGGGTATGTTAATTATGACTTAAAATTCAAGATTGTTATATTTTTATTATTTTTTCAAAATTCATAAAAATAAAAAATGATGAAAAAATATGTCTTTGAGGAATAAAAATGGTGGAGAATTTTATAATCATGAAATAAATTTATTTTTCTCAAAGAATAGTTTTAAACATAACTTTTCTACCCTTTGGACACCTCAACAGAATGGTGTTATGTGAAGGAGGAATAAGACCTTGCAAGAAATTGCTAGAGCTATGTCATGTGAGTATAACTTTCCATGTCACATCTAGAATAAAGATATTAATAGAGAATATTATGTAATTAAAATAGGTTTAATAAGTCTTATCTTGAAGATATAAACCATTGATATATGTAACAAAAAATAACCAATGGTTCAATAATTTAATGTTTTAGAAGCAATGTGTATATCTTGAACACCATGGAAAAACCAACTAAGTTGAATCTAAAGGCCGATGAATGAATTTTCGTAGTTTTGAATACTAATTCTAAATTCTAGAGTATTTTCAATAATATATAATTGGTATTTTAAGAATATACTCATGTTAAATTCAATTAAAGCAACCCTTTTGATAATAAAAATAATCAAATTGAAAAATTGAGTGATTATATAGAAAACCTAGAACCTGAACCACTTTTTGATTTAAAAAGGTTATTTATTTGGAATATTATAAAGAAAAATCCCAACCAAAAGGGATTGATTTTGAATAACCAGAATCATACTACATAGAAAATCTAGAAATCATAAGGACCATCCTCAAGAAATAGTCGTAGGAAACCCAGATATAAGTGTTATTACAAAGAGATTATAGGGTTTTTTAATTTTTTTCCTTTATATTTTTCCATGAACCTAAAACTATAAGAACATATCTAGTTGAATAAAATTGGGTAGTTTATATAATATAAGAGTTGAAATTGTTCAAATAGAACAACATATGGGAATTAGTAGATATACCCATAGATTATCCTATTATTAGAAAAAAATTGGTATTTAGGAAAAAACACAATGATAAAGGTGTGATAACTATAAATAATTCTAGGATAGTTTCTTAAATTTAAAATAAATAATAAGGAATTGATCTTGAGGAAGCAATTTCCCCTGTTTCTGTATAATAATACATTATAACTATTTTAGAATTAATATCTCAAATTAATTTTAAATTATAATATATTGATGTTTAATATTATTTTATAAATTGGGTTTTAATGGACAAAGTTTATATTGAACATCGTACTATTTTTTATGGCCCTTATTTTCAAAATTCAATTTTCAAACATTGAAAATATTTATATGGTCTTAATCAATAAGAAATATATTAGTAATGAAGATTATGTTCCTTTATTTTATAAATTTTTTTCATGAGTGATTCATATACCCAATTATTTTTAAGAAAATATCATCAACATATTCTTCACTTGTGAATATATATATATATATATGATGATATTTTTATTTTGATAAATCAAAAAACATGTAATAAATTTTTAAAACGCCTGAAAAAATAATTTCAAATGAGTACGATGAGTGAGTAAAAAAATTTCCATGGTTTTAAAATTTATCAAAAAGATTTTAGAAATGTTTTAAACCAATGTAAATACATACTTGATTTACTTAAATTATTCAGAATTGAAAAAACTGAGATGTTTTTATCTTATATGATTTCCAATATTAAACATGACTTGGATGAAGCTAGAAAATATGTTGAGAACATGCTATATAGATGTAACGCCCCGACCCCAGATACCCAGAGTTGGTGCATTATTACATATCATTGGCATGACCACAAGAAAGATCAAGTCTCGAAAGACCGATTAGTTTAGTAGCCTTGGAATAACTAGATACATTCATGAAGTTTACATTACATCATAAAGTGAAAAACTATTACAACATAGTCTCCATAGTCCACACTCTTATCCCCTCATACTATCCCTTCAGGTCATTCATAATTTACTTCTTCATATCTAAGGAAAAATAAAACATAGAAAAGGGATGAGCTCAAATGGCCAGTAAGGATAACAATATAGTGGAAACTTTCATAAATAAGAATAAACATTTAAGGCAATGTATAACTAAAACAAAAGCCTTTTAAACATTAACTACAACATAGTATGGAAAAAATAAAATAAAATAATGCCATTTACTTATTCACATGGATATTATACTAATCGAATAATCACATGCAATATCAATAACCACTTTCATAATGATGGAATGCATAATGCTAGACTCTCATAACCACATAGCCAAGGCCTCATGCCAAGACTAAAAATAATATTTTGCCAAGGCCTTGTGCCAAGACACTAGTTTGTCTCATGAGACCTACTGATGCATCAAGGAGCTATAGCGGGCTCCACCCGTCACATATTATGTCCAATGCATTACTCATATGAACAGGTTTAAACATAACATAAACATTCGTATTAAAAATAGCATACGAAATGTAAATACTTTCTCCATAAACCATTAATGGTATAAAAATAACACATCCACAGTCAAACAAATCACAAAATCTTCAATACAATATGGAAGTTTTGTATCATAATAAATCAACTTTAAATAAGCCTAAAATCCATCAAAGGATGTTGACATAGATGAAATCAAAACTATTTGAGAGAAATATCCCTTTTTTGAAATCATTTAAAAGTAAAATAATTATAATATAAAACATTTATTTTGAAAATTCCTTTATAATATTTTAAGGGAAGATTTGAATATTTTATAACGGCGGAAAATAGCTGCACCCGCCGTATAAGTTAAAAAAAACGTTCTTACCTTAATTTTGTCGAAAAGGTTAAAAAACGCCTTATTTGGAAAACGACAGAAAGATTCCTTTATAATATTCTTATAAAAAGTCAAACATGGGTATAAATGACTTTAAACCATATTCTATAAAATATTAAGAATGTTTTGAAATACATTTTTAAGAAACATGGATGTGGATGATAATGAAATCCCAGTAGATTATTACGTATAAATAACCTCAGATAATGAAGAGATTGCAAAATAAACCCTTACCTTGTACTTTCCCTTGGTTGGGGGTAGTTTAACCTCCTCTATAATGGTGAAATAATTGTTATTAAATTATAAAAGAATCATATAAATTATTATGTTATCATATATGATCTTTTAACATTGCTTTGTTAATAATATCTTAGTTTTATCGTCGTTTTGGGTGTTAACTTACTCATTTTCTTTTATATGTTTTGTTAAATAAGCCATGTTTTTCATGGATAGGTTGTATCTTATTCATATCTAGAATGATATAAAGTCCTTAGATACTATTATTAATCATCAAATGAGAATTATACTTGAATGGATACGATGAGGAATGAATCTCATCGCGTTCGTGGAGATGGTAGTCCGTACGTACGCACGAGTGACAATATCATTTTTTTGATATTAAAATAATATTTAATTGGATGGTATATCTTATATACAGAATCATTATCATGTTATATTTATTATTTACATGAATTACACATCATTATTATACCCATCCAAATAATAATATATTGAATAACAATTACACCAAGACGTGGAGACGGTAAGCCGTACGTACGCACGTATGGTGACATGTCATTCAAAGGATGAATAGAATACTGAATATGTTTGTACCATATTTATAATAATATTAAAGTCTATAGTAGATACTGGATTCATTATTTTAGAATGGTAATAACAAATAAAGAATAATTTGAAGTAGAAATGAATTTGAAAAAGGGTGGTGAAAACATTACCTCTTCTTCGGGTTCTTCCATTTGATTTGATCAAAAGGGCTCCTTAGGTTGGCTTTCTGATCAAACTAAGGCCTCTAGGTTGTAGTGAGTGAAGTTGAGAGAGTATTTTGGCAGGGTTTGGCTGATCAAAAATTCTTTTAAGGTGTGAATTAATGATAAGGGGGAGTGCCCTTTTATAAGAGGGGTGAGGGGCACCTTTGGAAAAGCTAGAAATATTATTTTATAATAAATACATATTCGGTTTTTAATGGATTAAAAGTGGATTATTTAAAGTTTAAGGTGGATATGGGTCGAAAACCACTCAACCAATATAATTTAGACAGGTTGGGGTTAATTATATTAACCTTATCTTTTAGTTTTAACTCTTAGTTAATTAGTTTGACACTTACCATGTCACTTTGTATTTTTATATTATATAGTTAATAAACATACTATATACATTCAAGCGACCCACAACTGGTCCATTAATGATACAAATATCATGATATAAGTCTCTTAGCCGAACCTTATATTTTTAGGAATTGAATATCAATTAATAATATAATATTTTTTTAAAAACTCTTTTATGTCAATTTTGACACTATTTGGAAAATTGATTTTTGTGAAAATCATAACAGAATGATTACTTCAAAAAAAGTTAATTACATAAATCATAACATGACATATTAACCTATAAAATTAGGTTTATCCATAAAAAGTTTTTATTATATTTATTTGGTTATTTATAATATCAATTATTTTAATTTTTCACTATTATGGTAATTAATGCATCATCATTGTGTCATAAATAAATTAAATTATTTAATGTCTAAAAATTATAAATAAAATATCATTATGTAGGAAATATTTTCATATTTCTAATTAATATTTACAATATAATCTATCTTATGTATAACCCTATATTAAAAATGTTTTAGTAAATAAACTTTGATTTTAACTCTTTTAAATCTTCTTCGAATTACATAATAATAAATGTCCTAATATAATACAAGTGGACGTAAATGATAATATTTTACTTATAAGGTTATTTATGGTCGAGATAAACTTGTCCAATAGAATTAGGACATGTTTTAGGGTAATATTAATATCATTGTTACCCTTAATTACCCGATTTACTTTTAACCGCGGTAAATAAAAGTAAAAAGTTACTATTCAAAAAAAATTATTTTCATCTCATTGAAGCACATTTTACTCCTTTATAATAACAATGCCTATCGGATTTTTGAAATTCCACTCACAGAATCGGTAAAATTAAGTTTTATGAAAAATTCAGTTTTTTAACTACCACTTAGTGGTTTCACTATTCATCAAAAAATGAAAGTTTCCAGAAAAATACCAAAAATTAGGCCTAAGCTATATTTGATATTATAAATTCAAAAATGATGTCTATTTTACCAAATTCAAAACATATCAGTTGCTTTAATTAATTTAAAAATTAATTCTCGTCGTCAAAACAAATAGCGTGTTTTTAAGAGATAATAACTATCAAAAGATTGACACTTGTTTATGTCCGGTTTAATTGTAAAATTATGTAAAATGGACAACATTGTATTAAATGGTAAAAATATATCATAAATATACTTTAAAACCACTCAAATTCATAATTTATCAATATAAATTATTTTGAATAAAAAAGTTTTTTTTAATTAAAATTTAGTAATTTTCACTATTCATCAAAATATAAATGTTATCCGAAAAGTTCCAAAATTTCACCTTAGGCTAAATTCGATACTCCGAATACAAAAATGAAGTCCATTTTGAGAGATAAAATTTATATTATTTTAAAAATTAGGTAATACTATTCATAACAGCCAGTTTGATTGGTTGTGGTGTGTGTTAGAACTCGAAGTTGCATATAACACACGCTATTGTATTATTCAAAGGAAAGCGTACCGTGGAATCTTGGGATGTTTCATTGTAAATTTTTGATGTACCCATTCTAAAAAGTAAATTTATTTAGTCAAATTGAATATATAAAAGTTTAAAATATTTGATTTAAAAAGGGTTCACTATTAAAAGTTGGTAGAAGTGCAATACTGAAAATGAATTTGTTCTTACATTATGTCTAAGATACTCATAATATGGATTCTAAAATTATAAGTGTTATATAAATTTTAAAATTTAGTTAATACTATTGATAACCTATTTTGAACGTCTTGTTTGGTAAGTCATGGTGCGCTTGAACTCGGTGTTGGGTGTAGTGCAAGTTATTGAATTATTTTGAAGAATTAACACACTATGAAATATTGGGGTGTTACATTCTCCCCTCCTTCAATAAATTACATCCTCGCAATTTGAAACTGTTCTTCGAAAATAAAAGGTTGAATATAGAAAATATCTTTGTGGGAAAACCCACATCGGAAATTGGGTAAATAAAATTTAGTCTTAGTAAGAGGAAAAGAGAAATGAAAGGGTCACCACCAAATTATGATCTCTATTCAGAGAACATTGGTGGAAATTAGAGACATATAATTGGAAAAAAACGTAAATATTTATATGTAGTGATTGAGGTCATCAATCACAAACAAGTATAAAATTGAGGGCCTTAAATTTATCAATTTATGATGATTTAAAATACCATCGGTTCAGCAAAACATATGGTATTAGGATAACACATTTTTTTTTGTTTTAAGATCCCTTCACTAAAGTATAAGAATTAATTTTTTCATTGAATAAGAGAAGAAGAAAATATATAATTGACAAGTAGAGTCTCATCCTTTAACCAAGTTCTACCACAAACTCATCTTTCACTCTAAAAGATAACAAAACTTAAAAATAATATTCTATTTATCCCATTCGTATAGGGTTAAAAAAATGAATTTATAATTCATCTAGAAGAACCATTAAATAAATGACATTATTCCATCTAGGACATCACGTGGGTCAGTGGTAGGTGATACACCCTTGTCGCCCTTCGGTTGTGGGTTCAAGTATCGCGGCCTTGCCGGACGCGACGGGTTGCCACCCGACCTCCAGGTTTTCCATCTATGGCAATCCAAAATAATGCAAACTAGAACTATCCAAAATAATTCAGTCCAAAATTTATAAGGAAGGTAAACACAATGAAGATCCTTTTTTCCGCGTAATAACATGTGAACACCTTCATCATGTATTCTTTTAAAACACTACAAGATCCTGAATTACCATAAAACCTTATTGATTACATTCATGTTCCCTTATTCCTTAATGAATAATAGATATACTCCTTCAATCCAAAAATGTTGTAAACCCCAACAATGATAGAATATACAAATCATTAATCAATTTCAAGGTAGTCAAGAATATCCAATATAATTTATCCAAATCAATCATGTATTATTCTAAAATCACTACCTCAGTATTAGAACCATATTATGGTTTATCTTTCTCTCAACCATATATTTTCCAAAAATTTAACCTGCTATTTAGTCACTTTTCTTTGTTCAACACAATCTCAAGTCCTTAATGAAAGAGTACTGCAACACAATCCTTATATATTCCATAATTATTATAATAAGTACATTGTTGATACAACACTCAAATGAAATAATCAACATAAGAACTCTAATCATTCCTCTTCATCTGTGGTAGTATCATAACTTGATTATTATCCAATAGCATCATTTGCGGCATAGTTTGATGACTGGGACATATGTTCGTGTAGTGTCCAAAATCCTTGCAAATGAATCATTGTACATTTGAAACCATTTTCCTACCCTTGCAGTCACGTACTTCGTGCCCTTTTCCTCCACACGTATAACAAACTCCCATTCCTTTCAGGCAAGTTCTAGGGTGTTTCTTCCCACAGTTATCACATATGGGAAAATTCTTCTTTTCCCTCTTCCCTTTATCCATCTTTCTCTCTTCCATCCTTTTCTTCTCTTGATTCCCTTCAACGCCATAGGACTCAGTAAACTCTTTACTTATCTTATCAACACATGATATTATTTCTTAATATGATGATATAACATGGGAGACTATTTCTATTATAAATTCAGGATTAAGACCATGAAAGATATGATCCTTCTTTCTCTTTGGATCATGTGCATTGCTGGAGTTCTCATTCCTTCTACTGGGTGCCATTTCTAAATAATGGAATACACTAGATTAGTTTATGAATAACAATACCTAATCCCAAACTTGTAAAACACATAACATAAATTAAATAGTTCATGGATATAATCAATAATCATAAAAATGTCTCCTTTGAGGAAGTATATACTCATAAACCCTTCATAATGGTTTGTAAAGAAAATGAGAATTATCCTAAGCATATCCCCCGAGAGTGTCATAACCAACAGTGAAGCAAGGCGCGTTGTCGTGCACCAGTTCCCATTCGAGTCTAGCTCAAAGCGGTGTTTTCGGGTTTTACCCCTAGGTACATCTGTGCCAGAGCCACCTCTACCTGCTCGTATCCAGACAGGGATGTATTTCTCGGAAAACTCATAAAATTTCTACAATACCAAAATTCTAGGAAGTTATTCTATACTAATCCTCAATGTCCATCTTAAATCTATGTGCTCTAATAAGAGTTTATCTAAATCTAGCTTCTAAGGTTTTTATTAAACTTCTCTGATACCGACTGTAACGCCCTGACCCCAGTTACCCAGAGTCGGTGCATTATTAAATATCATTGGCATGATCACAAGAAAGATCAAGTCTCCAAAGACCGATTAGTTTAGTAGCCTTGGAATAACTAGATACATTCATGAAGTTTACATTACATCATAAAGTGAAAAACTACTATAACATAGTCTCCATAGTCCACATTATTATCCCCTCATACTATCCCTACAGGTTATTCATAATTTACTTTTTCACATCTTGGGAAAAATAAAACATAGAAAAGGGGTGAGCTCAAATTCCCAGTAAGGATAACAATATAGCGGAAACTTTCATAAATAAGGACAAACATTTAAGGCAATGTATAACTAAAACAAAATCCTTTTAAACTTGAACTTCAACATAGTATGGAAAAAATAAAATGAAATAATTCCATTTACTTATTCACATGGATATTCTACTAATCGAATAATCACATGCAATATCAATAACCACTTTTATAACGATGGAATGCATAATGCCAGACTATCATAACCACATAGCCAAGGCATCGTGCCAAGACTACAAATAATATTTTTCCAAGGCCTTGTTCCAAGACACTAGTTTGTCTCATGATACCTACCGATGCATCTAGGAGATATAGCAGGCTCCACCCGTCACATATTAAGTCCAATGACTTCCTCATATGGATAGGTTTAAACATAACATAAACATTCGTATTAAAACTAGCATACGAAATTTCAATACTTTATCCATAAACCATGAATGGTATAAAAATAACACATCCACATTCAAACAAATCACAAAATCTTTAATACAATATGGAAGTTTTTTATCATAATAAATCAACTTCAAATAAGCTTAAAATCCATCAAAGGATGTTGACATAGATGAAATCAAAACTATTTGATAGAAATATTCCTTTTTTGAAATCATCTAAAAGTCACATAATTATAAAATAAAACATTTACATTGAAAATTTTCTTATAATATTGTAAGATAATCTTCGAAGATTTTATAACGGCGGAAAATAGCAGCACCCTCTGTATATGTTAAAAAAACATTCTTACCTTAATTTTGTCGAAAAGGTTAAAAAGCGCCTTGTTTGGAAAACAACAGAAAGATTACTTTATAAACTTATTATAAAAAGTCAAAAAAGGGTATAAATGAATTTAACCCATATTATGTAAAATAGTAAGAATGTTTTGAAATACATTTTTAAGAAACAAGGATGTGGATGATAAAGAAATCCCAGTAGATTATTACGTATAAACAACCTCGGATAATGAAGAGATTCAGAAATAAACCCTTACCTTGTACTTTACCTTGGTTGGGGGTAGTTTAACCTCCTGTATAATGGTGAAATAATTGTTATTAAATTATACAAGAATCATATACATTATTATGTTATCATATATGATCTTTTAACATTTCTTTGTTAATAATATCTTAGTATTATCGTCGTTTTGGGTGTTAACTTACTCATTTTCTTTTTTATGTTTTGTTATGTAAGACATGTTTTTCAGGGATAGGTTGTATATTATTCAAATCCAGAATGATATCAAGTCCTTATATACTATTATTAATCATCAAATGATAATTATACCTGAATGGATACGATGGGGAATGAATCTCATCGCGTTCGTGGAGATGGTAGTCCGTACGTACGCACGAGCGACAATATAATTCTTTTGATATTAAAATAATATTTAATTGGATGGTGTATCTTATATAAAGAATAATTATCATGTTATATTTATTATTTACATTAATTACACATCATTATTATACCCATCTAGATTATAATATATTGAATAACAATTACACCACGACGTGGAGACGATACGCCGTACATACGCACGTTTGGTGACATGTCATTCAAAGGATGGACAGAATATTGAATATGGTTGTACCATATTTATAATAATATTTCAGTATATAGGAGATACTGGATTCATTATTTTAGAATGAGAATAACAAAGAAATAAGAAGTTGAAGAAGAAATGAATTTGAAAAAGGGCGGTGAAAACATTACCTCTTCTTCGGGTTCTTCCTTTTGATTTGATCAAAAGGGCTCCTTAGGTTAGATTTATGATCAAACTAAGGCCTCTAGGTTGTAGTGAGGGAAGTTGAGAGAGTATTTGGTCAGGTTTTGGACGAACCAAAAGGTTTTTAAGGTGTTAATTAATGAGAAGGGGGTGTTCCCTTTTATAAGAGGGGTGAGGGGCACCTTTGGAAAAGCTAGAAATATTATTTTATAATAAATTCATATTAGGTTTATAATGGTGAAAAAGTTGATTATTTAGAGGTTAAGGTGGAGATGGGTCGAAAACCACTCAACCAATAGAATTTAGACAGGTTTGGGTAATTATATTAACCTTATCTTTTAGTTTTAACTCTTAGTTAATTAGTTTGACACTTACCATGTCATTTTGTATTTATATATTTTATAGTTAATAAACTTACTATATACATCCAAGAGACCCCCAAGTGGTCCATTAATGATACACATATCATGATATAAGTCTCTTGGCCGAACCTTAGATTTTTAGGAATTGAATATCAATTAATAATATAATATTTGTTTTGAAAACTCTTTTATGTCAATTTTGACACTATTTGGAAAATTGATTTTTTTGAAAATCATACCAGAATGATTACTTCTAAAACTTTTAATTAAATCAATACTAACATATAATATTAACCTATAAAATTAGTTTAATTCATAAAAAGTCTATAATTATATTAATTTGGGTATTTAAAATATCAATTATTTTAATTTTTCACTATTATGGTAATTACTGCATCATCATTGTGTCACAAATAAATTAAATTATTTAATGTATAAAAATTATAAATAAAATATCATTATGTAGGAAATATTTTTATCTTTATAATGAATGTTTACAATCTAATTTATCTTATGTATAACCCTATATTAAAAATATTTTAGTAAATAAACATTGATTTTAACTCTTTTAACTCTTCTTTGAATTAAATAATAATAAATGCCCTAATCTAATAAAAGTGGACCTAAATGATAATATTTTACTCCTAAGGTTGTTTTTGGTTGAGATACACTTGTACAATAGAATTAGGACATGTGTTAGGGTAATATTAATATGATTTTTACCCTTAATTACCCAATTTACTTTTAACCGTGGTAAATAAAAGTAAAAAGGTACTATTCACCAAAAATTATTTTCATCTAATTGAACCAAATTTTACTCCTTGATATTAACCGTGTCTCTCGGATTTTCGAAATTCCACTCACAGAAGCGGTAAAATTAAGTTTTATGAAAAATTCAGTTTTTTAACAACCACTTAGTTGTTTCACTATTCATCAAAAAATGAAAGTTTCTAGAAAAATACCCAAAATTAGGCCTAAGATATATTTGATATTTTGAATTAAAAAATTATTTCTATTTTACCAAATTCAAAACATATCATTTTCATTAATTAATTTAAAAATTAATTCCTTTCGTCAAAACAAATAGCGTGTTTTTAAGAGATTATAACTATCAAAAGATTGACACTTGTTTATGTACGGTTTAATTGTGAAATTATGTACAATGACCAAAATTGTATTAAATGGTAAAAATATATTCTAAATATACTTTAAAACCACTCAAATTCATAATTTATCAATATAAATTATTTTGATTAAAAAATTTGTTTTTAATTAAAATTTAGTAATTTTCACTATTCATCAAAATATAAATGTTATCCAAAAAGTTCCAAAATTTCACCATAGGATAAATTTGAAACTCCGAATACAAAAATGAAGTCCATTTTGAGAGATAAAATTTATAAAATTTTAAAAAGTAGGTATTACTATTCATAACGGCTAGTTTGATTGGTTGTGGTGTGTGTTAGAACTCGAAGTTGCATACAACACACGCTATTGTATTATTCAAAGGAAAGTGTACCGTGGAAGCTTGGGATGTTTCATTATAATTTTTTGATGTCCCCATTCTAAAAAGTAAATTTATTTAGTCAAATTGTATATATAAAAGTTTAAAATATTGGATTTAAAAAGGGTTCACTATTAAAAGTTGGTAAAAGTGAGATACTAAAAATGAATTTGTTCTTACATTATGTCTAAGAAACTCATAATATGGATTCTAAAATTATAAGGATTATATAAAGTTTAAAATTTAGTCAATAATATTCATAACCTCTTTGGAATGACTTGTTTGGTAAGTCATGGTGCGCTTGAACTTGGTGTTGGGTGTAGTGCAAGTTATTGAATTATTTTGAAGAAATAACACACTATAAAATATTGGGGTGTTACAATAGAGGTATAATTTAGAGTTGGATTTATCTCACTTTAATAGGACTATATGTTATCTTTTTAGTATGTGTTTGTGCTAAATTTAAATAAAACCCAAAATAATCTCATTTTATTGCTTCCAACAAAATTTTATGATATTTTAAAGGAAATATTTATTTATTTTTCAATTTTTAAAAACCTCTAAATACAATTTAACATCATACTTAGATGCCGATTTTAGTGGGTCTAGACTAGATAGATAAATAACCTTAGGAATGTGTCATTTTCTTTTAAAAAATTATATTTCATTTTTTAGTTAGAAAAAACACCATGTTGAATTATCAACTACTAAAGATAAATATATTGTTGTTGGAATTATCTCACTTAGGTGTTTTGTATTAAACACACCTTGATGGATTTAAGATTAAATTTTAATATTTCACTAATTAAACATTTTAAAAAACTTACTATCAAAATTTCAAAAAAATGTAATAAATAATTCAAGAAAAAAGAACATAGATTTAAGGAAACAATTATTAAGTGATCATTAATATAATTGTTATGTCTCTTTTGAATTTGTTTGTATAGAGAATAAATGAGTATACATTTCCCTATGAAACTTCCTACTGAGAAATTTTATTTTATCAAATCTAGATGATGATTTTTTATATTCATTTTATTTCATTAAAATTATATGTTTCATGATTTTCTACATGAATACATATATTTAGATAAACCTTTTACATATTTTAATTATTTATAATTTTAGTTTTAACCATGTCATAAATTAAAACATTGAATATTTTTGTTATGATTAGTTTTCATGTATCTCCTATGGTGAACTTTTCTTATATTTTGAAAGAGTGATTAAATTAGTCTTATATTAAAAACCATTAAAATTTATCAACATTTTTTTTAATTAAATATTTTAACCTTCATTGATATCATCAACTATAAGAATGAATAAGTGATCGTAAATTGGTAATGTAAGTAGTTAAAAATGAAAAATAGTTTTATAGAATGTCCTCTATGGAAAGGAAATCTATTTCAGTTGGTTAAAAAACAAAGATATACTTTTAATTATGGTTATAAAATTACAAAGATAGGAGTTTATCTATAATGAAAAGATAATTGAGTTCTTCTATGAGAAATAATTTCACGAGTTCTATTAGCATGCGGCATTTAATTTTGTGGTCAACGAAGATCTCTTAACTTTTAATTTTAATGAGATAGAGTTTTCAATGATTTAATTTAATTGATAGAATATTTTGTTGTCCTCATGAAGGGAGCTATGAGTTTAGTAACTCTATTACTTTTATTTATGAAGTCACCGTCTTGAGATTCCAAAATATCGTTTTGTAACTAATGATATTGAAATGAAATAAATTAAATATCTTGATCTGGACCACAATGTTCTTCTAATGTTTATACATTCTCTAATTTCCAAGAGGATAATGGAGAGTTAAAAAATGTTTTTTAAATACATCTATTTGTTTTATCACTTTAAGATATATAAGTGAGTTAATCTCTCATGAAATAATCTATGCTATATGATTCATATTTAGAATAAATTATTATGTTTTTATCTATTAAAATGGATTGTTACTCTTCTTTTTGAGAAAGACAAAGTAAGGCTTAGAAAGGTAATGAATACATCATGTAATGGTCTAACTAATATCAGTGCTAGTGTGTTAAAAATAAGATGATACTTTTTGAGATTATCTCTGATGAAACTATTAACTATTGTATCTAATGAAGAAATTAGAGTGGAATCTACTCATATTGTGGGGGTATAAATCCTAAGAAATTTTTATTTCTAGAAAAAATAAAGTGGTTTCTTCTCATGTACCTATGGAAGACCCGTTGGAAGTTGTGACACTCATTGGTGGTAGAAGGAGAGTGCAAGTGGTTATCTTAAATAAGATTCAACCCATAGGTGGTGTTAGATATTAGGAAGCTGTATATGAGTTAGATTCTATAACACATTTGGATGTTGTACAAATACCCCCAATTAATGATTTTTACCTCCATTTATTCTGTTTTTTGCAACCAGAGAATATTGTGCTACGACTATTACTATACTAGTATGTATTGGTTAGGGGAGGGATATTTCAACCATTTCTATTTTGATTACCTTGTTTTAACTATATCCAACTATTGAGAATAAACTTAATATCATGTGACAAATAATTTCGTTTTTTGGAAATAATTTTCATAAGTATGAAGAAAAATAAGAAACTGAAGAAGATGATATTATTATTTTAGAATCTATGATATAGAAAACAAGAACCTCAGTTAATCCTTATTATGTTGAAGAAAATAAAAAAGTTTATGAGAATCTGCAAGTCGAAGATAATTTGAAAGTGGAATAGAATTAGGAAGTTCTAGATCATAGAGAAGATACTTTTCAAATCCATGTTGAAGTTGAATGTAGTAACACATAGGTGTCTACTACTGATATTTTCAATTATGAAGAAATAATAATATCTTAGTTTTATGATTTGATGGATTATGTGAATTCCTTGAAGGACGAGTAGGAATAATCTCAAGCTAATGTAAAAAATAATAGAGAGAATTAATTTACAAAATATGATATAAATGATTTATAGAAAGTAAAGGTGTAATAATTTTAGTATATCAGGAAGATACCTAACAATTAACCCATTATTGTCTCAATTATAGATTTTAATGGATTAAAAATCATGATACAATATATTTTGTATACATATTAGAGATATCCTTCTACTGATTCATCAGAGGAAGGAGCTACATATCACATTATGATAAGAAAAAATTTAGAAACAATCTTACATAAAATTGAAATATTCATTGAAAAAATTTCATCAATGTAGTGTGATTTTATTCCAACTAAAATTTATCAATATATGTAGAGGGATTTAGTTGAAACATTTTAAATCATACCTATCATTCCTTGAAGAAATATTCATGTCTTTTTTAGTCTTAGAAATACTTGAGTAGCCTATATCAGGAGAATGTTCCTTTGATCAGGGAGGCTATTGTGAAGGCCTAGAAACATTCATTTTATATTTTCACAATTTTGGGAAAGTTGGATGTATTGTTTTCAACCAAAATTTAACATCTACAAGATAATATTTCAATTATTCATATATTAGTTCTGAATTCTCCGTTATCTAAATTTTCTTCGAAACTAGAATATTCTTTTTCTAATAAGAGAGTGTGGTGTGATAGCTCTGGTAGGAAGGAAGTTTTCTTGGTAGCTACCTCTCAAATAGTTATGGATATGTTATCCCCCACAACTAGTGCACTGATTTTTTATATTCTAAAATGAATATTTTGAAGTATTTAATCACTAGTTTTGAATAAATTATGACCTATAGAACTATGTCACTATATTCATATAGAAATCCAATCAAGGAATCACTACCCTCTAATGTAACACCCCAAGATTTCATAGTGTGTTATTTCTTCAAAATAATTCAATAACTTGCACTACACGCAACACTGAGTTCAATCACACCATGACTTACAAAAAAAATCCATTCAAAAGAGGTTATGAATAGTATTATCTAAATTTTAAACTTTATATAATCCTTATAATTTTAGAATCCATATTATGAGTTTCTTAGATATAATGCAAGAACAAATTCATTTTCATTATTGCACTTTTATCAACTTTTAATAGTGAACCCTTTTTAAATACAATATTTTAAACTTTTTGACTAAATGGGGACATCAAAAATTTAAAATGAAACATCCCAAGCTTCCACGGTACACTTTCTTTGAATAATACAGTAGCGTGTGTTGTACGCAACCTTGAGATTTAACACACACCACAACCAATCAAACTAGCCGTTATGAATAGTAATACCTACTTTTTAAAATTATATATATTATATATTTTAAAATGGACTTCATCTTTGGATTCGGAATATCGAATTTAGCCTAAGGTGAAATTTTGGTACATTTCGGATAACTTTCATATTTTGATGAATAGTGAAAATTACTAAATTTTAATTAAAAACAACTTTTTTAATCAAAATAATTAATAGTGATAAATTATGAATTTTAGTAATTTTAAAGTATATTTAGAATATATTTTTACCATTTAATATAATTTTGGTCATTGGACATAATTTTACAATTAAACCGAACATAAACAAGTGTCAATCTTTTGATAGTTATTATCTCTTAAAAACACGCTTTTTGTTTTGACAGCGGGAATTAATTTTAAATTAATTTCTGCCACTTCTGTGTTTAGAATTTAGGAAAATGGATTCCATATTTGGAATCAGGATGTTCAAATTGTGTAAATAGGTAACTTTTATTTTTAGACATTTTGAATAATTACTGCGGTAAATATTTTATTTACCATGGTTAAGGGTAAATCCGGTAAATAAGGGTTAAACAAATAATATTATAATAATACTAAATTACCCTAAAACGTGTCTTAACCCTATTGGTTGTTACATGGTCGACCATGGCCATCTTTGGGTCGATTTTGGGACCCCATGGATTCACTTGTAAGTGATAATGACACTTTATTTTAATTAAGTCAAAATGAATACAAAAATGACACAAGCATATATCTTTTAGAAAAACAATTGTTACATAGGGTTATATAAGTTGGATTTTAGATTATAAATATTCATTAGAAAGCTAAAACGATTTCCTACATAATGATATTTTATTTATAATTTTTATACATTAAATAATTTATTTTATTTATGACACAATGATGATGCAGTAATTACTATAATAGTGAAAAATTAAAATAATTGATATGATAAATACCCAAATAAATATAATATGAAACTTTTAATGAATTAAACAAATTTTCTAGGATAATATGATATATTAGGATTTATTTAATTGACTTTTTTCGAAGTAATCAATCTGTTATAAGTTTCACAAAAATCAACTATTGAATAGTGTCAAAATTGACATAAAAGAGTTCTTAAAACAAATATTATATTATTAATTGATATTAAATTCTTAAAAATCTAAGGTTCGTCCAAGAGACTTATATCATGATAGTTTAATCATTAATGTACCACTTGGGAGTCTCTTGGATGTATATAGTAAGTTTATTAACCATATTATATAAAAATACAAAGAGACATTGTAAAAGTGAAAATAATTAACTTAGAGTTAATACTTAAAGATAAGGTTAATATAAGTACCCAAACCTGTCTAACTTCTATTGGTTGAGTGGTTTTCTACCTATCCCCACCTTAAAATTTGAATAATAAACTTTGGAGCCATTATAAACCGAATATGAATTTATTATAAATTAATATTTCTAGCTTTTCCAAAGGTGCCCCTCACCCCTCTTATAAAAGGGCACTCCTCCTTCTCATTTCTTCACACCTTAAAAGCCTTTTGGTTCGGCCAAACTCTGCCCAAATACTCTCCCAACATCCCTCACTACAACCTAGAGGCCTTAGTTTGATCAGAAAGCCAACCTAAGGAGCCCTTTTGATCAAATCAAAAGGAAGAACCCGAAGAAGAGGTAATGATTTCACCACCCTTCTCCAAGTTCATTTCTTCTTCCACTTCTTCTTCCTTTGTTCTTACCATTCTAAAATAATAACTCCAGTATCTCACATATACTGTGATGTTATTATAAATATGGTACAATAATATTCAGTATTCTATCCACCCTTTGAATAACATGTCACCATACGTGCGTACGTACGGCTTACCGTCTCCACGTCGTGGTGTAATTGTTATTCAATATAATATTATTTGGATGGGTATAATAATGATGTGTAACTCATGTAAATAATAAATATAACATGTTAATGATTCTGTATATATGATATACCATCCATTTATATATTATTTTAATATCAAAAGAATGATATTGTCGCTCGTGCGTACGTACGGACTACCGTCTCCACGAACGCGATGAGATTCATTCTCCATCGTATCCATTCAAGTATAATTATCATTTGATGATTTAAAAATGATGTTTAAGGACTGGATATCATTCTGGATATGAATAAGATACAACAACCATGGCTTATGTAACAAAACATATAAAATAAAATGAGTAAGTTAACTCCCGAAACAACGATAATTCTAAGATATTATTAACAAATCAATGTTAAAAGATCATATATGATATCATATTAATATATATGATTCTTGTATAATTTAATAACAACTATTTCACCATTATACAGGAGGTTAACCTACCCCAACCAAGGAAAAGTACAAGGTAAGGGATTTTCTTATCTCACTTTCAATTCCGTGAGATTTCCATTATTCGCCACTAAATTATTGAAAGTGGTGTATTGTGTACTGCCATTTGATATATATTATCATGATTCTATTTATATTCATGTTAATCTGTAAATCATTTAGTGGTTATTAACTTTTGGTCATACGACTCAGTTGATTAACGTGGTAAGGGGTTTTCATCTCACTCCTTATTCTCATGAGATTCATGCCATATTGCCACCATTACCTTTTGTGTGGTGTATGTACTGCCCATAATTATATTCTTTGTGTAATACACTCTAATTTATGTGTACTTACATATTCATTGTATGATACTTCTTTCATGGGTTGTATGTTTCATAAGTTACCAAACTGGTAAGGGTTATTTCACAATCTCTTCATTATCTGAGGTTGTTTATACGTAATAATCTACTGGGATCTCGTTATCATCCACATCCATGTTTCTTCAAAATGTATTTCAAAACATTTTTAATATTTAAAAGAATATGGGTTAAAGTCATTTATACCCTTGTTTGACTTTTTATAAGAGGTTTATAAGGGAATCTTTCCGTCGTTTTCCAAACAAGGTGCTTTTTAACCTTTTCGACAGAATTAAGATAAGAATGTTTTTTAACTTATACGGTGGGTGCGGTTATTTTCCGCCGTTATAAAATCGTCAAAGCTTCCCTTAAAAGCTTATAAGATTATTTTCAAAGAAAATGTTTGATTTTATATGGATCTTAAATGATTTCAAAATAAAAGGAGATATTTCTTTAAAAAGAATTTTTATTTCATCTATGTCAACATCCTTTGATGGGTTTTAAGATTATTTGAAGTTGATTTATTATGATACAAAACTTCTATATTGTTTTGAAGGTTTTGTGATATGTTTGACTGTGGATGTGCTATTTTTATACCATTCATAGTTTATGGTGAAAGTATTGACATTTCGTATGCTAGTTCCAATAAGAATGTTTATGTTATATTTCAATCTTTACTTCATATGAATGTGTTGGACAAGTATGTTCCAGGTTGGGGACTGGTTAAAGTAAGCCCTCCAGGTTGGGAACTGGTAAAAGTAAGCCCTCCAGGTTGGGGACTGGTAAAAGTAAGCCCTCCAGGTTAGGGACTGGTAAAAGTAAGCCCTCCGGGTTGGTGTCCGGTTATTAGAGGCACTCCGGGTTGGTGTCCGGTTATTAGAGGCACTCCGGGTTGGTGTCCGGTTATTAGAGGCACTCCGGGTTGGGTTCCGGTTACAGTTAGCCCCAAGGTCTTGGGACGAGGCCTTGAAAAGTAATTAAAGTTTAGCATTATGCATTCCAACATTATGAAAGTGGTTATTGATTTTGCATGTGATTATTCGATTAGTAGAATATCCATGTGAACAAGTAAATGGCATTATTTCATTTTACTTTTTCCATACTATGTTGAAGTTCAAGTTTAAAAGGCTTTTGTTTTAGTAATTCATTGCCTTAAATGTTTATGCTTATTTTTGAATGTTCCGCTATATTGTTATCCTTACTGGGCATTTGAGCTCACCCCTTTTCTATGTTTTATTTTTCCCAGGATGTGAAGATGTAAGTTATGAATGACCTGCAGGGATATTATGAGGGGATTATAGTGTGGACTGTGGAAACATTATGTTGTTGTAGTAGTTTTTCATTTTATGATATAATGTAAAACTTATGAATATATCTAGTGTTTCCAAGGCTACTAAACCAATCGGTCTTTTGAGATTTGATCTTTCTTGTGATCATGCCAATGTTACGAAGTAATGCACCGACTCTGGGTAGATGGGGTCGGGGAGTTACAGTTGGTATCAAAGGAAGTTTAGTACAAACCTTGGAAACTAGATTTAGATAAACTCTGATTAGAGCACGTAGACCTAAGATGAACTTTCAGGATTAGTATAGAAGAACTTCCTAGAATTTTGGTATCGTAGAGATTTTGTGAGTTTTCCGAGAAATATATCCTTGTCTGGATACGAGCAGGTAGAGGCGGCTCTGGCACAGATGTACCTAGGGGTAAAACCCGAAAACACCGCTTTGAGCTAGACTCGAACGGGAACTGGTGCACGACAACGGGCCTTGCTGCACTCTTGGTTACGACACTCCCGGGGGATATGCTTAGGATAACTCTCATTTTCTTACAAATCATTATGAAGGGTTTATGAGTATATACTTCCTCAAAGAAAACATTTTTATGATTATGGATTATATCCATAAATAGTTCAATTTATGTTTAGTGTTTTATAAGTATGGGATTATGTATTTTGATTCATAAACTGATCTAGTTTATGCCATTGTTTAGAAATGGCGCCCAGTAGAAGGAATGAGAACTCCAGAAATGCACATGATCCAAAGAGAAGGAAGGATCATATCTTTCTTGGTCTTAAGCTAGAATTGATAAGAGAAATAGTCTCCCATGTATTATCATCATATGAAGAAATAATATCATGTGTTGATAAGATAAGTAAAGAGTTTACTGAGTCCTATGGCTTTGAAGGGAAGCAAGAGAAGAAAAGGATGGAAGAGAGAAAAATGGATAAAGGGAAGAGGGAAAAGAAGAATTTTCCCATATGTGGTAACTGTGGGAAGAAACACCCTGGAACTTGCCTGAAAGGAATGGGAGTTTGTTATAAGTGTGGAGGAAAAGGGCACAAAGTACGTGACTGCAAGGGTGAGAAAATGGTTTCAAATGTACAATGCTTCATTTGCAAGGAGTTTGGACACTACGCGAACCTATGCCCCAGTCATCAGACTATGCCGCAAATGATGCTATTGGATAATAATCAAGTTATGATACTACCACAGATGAAGAGGAATGATTAGAGTTCTTATGTTGATTATGTCAATTGAGTATTGTATCAACAATGTACTTGTTATAATAATTATGGAGTATATAAGGATTGTACTGCAGTATTATTTCATTAAGGACTTGAGATTGTGTGGAACAAAGAAAAGTGACTTAATAGCAGGATAAATTTTTGGAAAATATATGGTTGAGAGAATGATAAATCATAATATAGTTCTGATACTGAGGTAGTGATTTTGGAATAATATGTGATTGTTTTGGATAAATTATATTGGATATTCTTGACTACCTTGGAACTGATTAATGATTTGTATATTCCATCATTGTTGGGTTTTAAAACATTTTTGGATAATGAAGTATATCTAGCATTCTATATGGAATAAGGGAGCATGAATGTAATCAATAAGGAATATGGTAATACATGATGAAGGTATTCATATTCTATTACGGGGTAAAAAGGATCTATATTATGTTTACCTTCCTTATAAATGTTGGACTGTGAGTTTAGACAGAAGTATTTTGGATAGTTCTAGTTTGGATTATTTTGGATTGCCATAAAAGGACACCCCGGGGGTCAGGCGGCAACTCGTCGCGTCCGGCAAGGCTGCGAGACTTGAACCCGCAACTGAAGGGAGACAAGAGTGTATCACCTACCACTGGCCCATGAGATGTCCTGGATTAAATAATGTTGTTTTTTTAAAGATCTGGTAGATGAATTATAAATTCATTTATTTTGGAACCCTGTACGAATAGTATAAATAAATAAAAAATTACATTCTATTATCTTTTAGAGTGAAAGATGAGTTTGTGGTAGAAACTTATTAATGGATAAAACTCTGATTATAAAGTAAGTATATCTCCTTATGATCTTATCCAATCTCATAAATAAATTCCTCAACATTAATAAAAGGAACTTAGAACAAAAATGTTTCCCTAGATGGTACCTTAAATCATCACTAATTTATGGCTTTGGGATTGTTTGCCTTTTCATAGCCATGTTCTCTACCACTCTCCATCAGATAATTGATGGTTAGATTTCTCCTCCATATCCATATTTTCCTACATGGAACCCTAGTATGTGTTATTTTCGGTAATATTCATACTTTCCACTCTTTATTTTAAATAGAGGCCTCATTAATTCATTTTTCGATGTGGGATTTCAACTAAGATATTTTGAAACGTCAAAAATGTGTTATCCCAATACCCTATATTTTGTTGAACCGATGGTACTTCAAATCATCATAGATTGATGAGTTTAAGGACCTCAATTTTATACTTTTTGTGATTGATGACCTCAATCACTACCTATAAATATTTAAGTTTTTCCTCCAATTATGTGTCTCTAATTGCCACCAATGTTCTCCTAATCAAGATCATAATTTGGTGGTGACCCTTTCATTTCTCTTTTCCTCATATTAAGACTAAATTTTAGTAACCCAATTTCCGATGTGGGTTTTCCCACAAATATATTTTCTATTTTCAACCTTTTATTTTCGAAGAACAATTTCAAATTGCGAGGACGCAATTTATTGAAGGAGGGGAGAATGTAACACCCCAAGATTTCATAGTGTGTTATTTCTTCAAAATAATTCAATAACTTGCACTACACGCAACACTGAGTTCAATCACACCATGACTTACAAAAAAAAGCCATTCAAAAGAGGTTATGAATAGTATTATCTAAATTTTAAACTTTATATAATCCTTATAATTTTAGAATCCATATTATGAGTTTCTTAGATATAATGCAAGAACAAATTCATTTTCATTATTGCAATTTTATCAACTTTTAATAGTGAACCCTTTTTAAATACAATATTTTAAACTTTTTGACTAAATGGGGACATCAAAAATTTAAAATGAAACATCCCAAGCTTCCACGGTACACTTTCTTTGAATAATACAGTAGCGTGTGTTGTACGCAACCTTGAGATTTAACACACACCACAACCAATCAAACTAGCCGTTATGAATAGTAATACCTACTTTTTAAAATTATATATATTATATATTTTAAAATGGACTTCATCTTTGGATTCGGAATATCGAATTTAGCCTAATGTGAAATTTTGGTACATTTCGGATAACTTTCATATTTTGATGAATAGTGAAAATTACTAAATTTTAATTAAAAACAACTTTTTTAATCAAAATAATTAATAGTGATAAATTATGAATTTTAGTAATTTTAAAGTATATTTAGAATATATTTTTACCATTTAATATAATTTTGGTCACTGGACATAATTTTACAATTAAACCGAACATAAACAAGTGTCAATCTTTTGATAGTTATTATCTCTTAAAAACACGCTTTTTGTTTTGACAGCGGGAATTAATTTTAAATTAATTTCTGCCACTTCTGTGTTTAGAATTTAGGAAAATGGATTCCATATTTGGAATCAGGATGTTCAAATTGTGTAAATAGGTAACTTTTATTTTTAGACATTTTGAATAATTACTGCGGTAAATATTTTATTTACCATGGTTAAGGGTAAATCCGGTAAATAAGGGTTAAAAAAATAATATTATAATAATACTAAATTACCCTAAAACGTGTCTTAACCCTATTGGGTGTTACATGGTCGACCATGGGCATCTTTGGGTCGATTTTGGGACCCCATGGATTCACTTGTAAGTGATAATGACACTTTATTTTAATTAAGTCAAAATGAATACAAAAATGACACAAGCATATATCTTTTAGAAAAACAATTGTTACATAGGGTTATATAAGTTGGATTTTAGATTATAAATATTCATTAGAAAGATAAAAAGATTTCCTACATAATTATATTTTATTTATAATTTTTATACATTAAATAATTTATTTTATTTATGACACAATGATGATGCAGTAATTACTATAATAGTGAAAAATTAAAATAATTGATATTATAAATACCCAAATAAATATAATATGAAACTTTTAATGAATTAAACAAATTTTCTAGGATAGTATGATATATTAGGATTGATTTAATTGACTTTGTTCGAAGTAATCAATCTGTTATAAGTTTCACAAAAATCAACTATTGAATAGTGTCAAAATTGACATAAAAGAGTTCTTAAAACAAATATTATATTATTAATTGATATTAAATTACTAAAAATCTAAGGTTCGTCCAAGATACTTATATAATGATAGGTTAATCATTAATGTACCACTTTGGAGTCTCTTGGATGTATATAGTAAGTTTATTAACCATATTATATAAAAATACAAAGAGACATTGTAAAAGTGAAACTAATTAACTTAGAGTTAATACTTAAAGATAAGGTTAATATAAGTACCCAAACCTGTCTAAATTCTATTGGTTGAGTGGTTTTCTACCTATCCCAACCTTAAAATTTGAATAATCAACTTTGGAGCCATTAGAAACCGAATATGAATTTATTATAAATTAATATTTCTAGCTTTTCCAAAGGTGCCCCTCACCCCTCTTATAAAAGGGCACTCCTCCTTCTCATTTCTTCACACCTTAAAAGCCTTTTGGTTCGGCCAAACTCTGCCCAAATACTCTCCCAACATCCCTCAATACAACCTAGAGGCCTTAGTTTGATCAGAAAGCCAACCTAAGGAGCCCTTTTGATCAAATCAAAAGGAAGAACCCGAAGAAGAGGTAATGATTTCACCACCCTTCTCCAAGTTCATTTCTTCTTCCACTTCTTCTTCCTTTGTTCTTACCATTATAAAATAATAACTCCAGTATCTCACATATACTGTGATGTTATTATAAATATGGTACAATCATATTCAGTATTCTATCCACCCTTTGAATAACATGTCACCATACGTGCGTACGTACGGCTTACCGTCTCCACGTCGTGGTGTAATTGTTATTCAATATAATATTATTTGGATGGGTATAATAATGATGTGTAACTCATGTAAATAATAAATATAACATGTTAATGATTCTGTATATATGATATACCATCCATTTATATATTATTTTAATATCAAAAGAATGATATTGTCGCTCGTGCGTACGTACGGACTACCGTCTCCACGAACGCGATGAGATTCATTCTCCATCGTATCCATTCAAGTATAATTATCATTTGATGATTTAAAAATGATGTTTAAGGACTGGATATCATTCTGGATATGAATAAGATACAACAACCATGGCTTATGTAACAAAACATATAAAATAAAATGAGTAAGTTAACTCCCGAAACAACGATAATTCTAAGATATTATTAACAAATCAATGTTAAAAGATCATATATGATATCATATTAATATATATGATTCTTGTATAATTTAATAACAACTATTTCACCATTATACAGGAGGTTAACCTACCCCAACCAAGGAAAAGTACAAGGTAAGGGATTTTCTTATCTCACTTTCAATTCCGTGAGATTTCCATTGTTCGCCACTAAATTATTGAAAGTGGTGTATTGTGTACTGCCATTTGATATATATTATCATGATTCTATTTATATTCATGTTAATCTGTAAATCATTTAGTGGTTATTAACTTTTGGTCATACGACTCAGTTGATTAACGTGGTAAGGGGTTTTCATCTCACTCCTTATTCTCATGAGATTCATGCCATATTGCCACCATTACCTTTTGTGTGGTGTATGTACTGCCCATAATTATATTCTTTGTGTAATAAACTCTAATTTATGTGTACTTACATATTCATTGTATGATACTTCTTTCATGGGTTGTATGTTTCATAAGTTACCAAACTGGTAAGGGTTATTTCACAATCTCTTCATTATCTGAGGTTGTTTATACGTAATAATCTACTGGGATCTCGTTATCATCCACATCCATGTTTCTTCAAAATGTATTTCAAAACATTTTTAATATTTAAAAGAATATGGGTTAAAGTCATTTATACCCTTGTTTGACTTTTTATAAGAGGTTTATAAGGGAATCCTTCCGTCGTTTTCCAAACAAGGTGCTTTTTAACATTTTCGACAGAATTAAGATAAGAATGTTTTTTAACTTATACGGTGGGTGCGGTTATTTTCCGCCGTTATAAAATCGTCAAAGCTTCCCTTAAAAGCTTATAAGATTATTTTCAAAGAAAATGTTTGATTTTATATGGATCTTAAATGATTTCAAAATAAAAGGAGATATTTCTTTAAAAAGAATTTTGATTTCATCTATGTCAACATCCTTTGATGGGTTTTAAGATTATTTGAAGTTGATTTATTATGATACAAAACTTCTATATTGTTTTGAAGGTTTTGTGATATGTTTGACTGTGGATGTGCTATTTTTATACCATTCATAGTTTATGGTGAAAGTATTGACATTTCGTATGCTAGTTCCAATAAGAATGTTTATGTTATATTTCAATCTTTACTTCATATGAATGTGTTGGACAAGTATGTTCCAGGTTGGGGACTGGTTAAAGTAAGCCCTCCAGGTTGGGGACTGGTAAAAGTAAGCCCTCCAGGTTGGGGACTGGTAAAAGTAAGCCCTCCAGGTTAGGGACTGGTAAAAGTAAGCCCTCCGGGTTGGTGTCCAGTTATTAGAGGCACTCCGGGTTGGTGTCCGGTTATTAGAGGCACTCCGGGTTGGTGTCCGGTTATTAGAGGCACTCCGGGTTGGGTTCCGGTTACAGTTAGCCCCAAGGTCTTGGGACGAGGCCTTGAAAAGTAATTAAAGTTTAGCATTATGCATTCCAACATTATGAAAGTGGTTATTGATTTTGCATGTGATTATTCGATTAGTAGAATATCCATGTGAACAAGTAAATGGCATTATTTCATTTTACTTTTTCCATACTATGTTGAAGTTCAAGTTTAAAAGGCTTTTGTTTTAGTAATTCATTGCCTTAAATGTTTATGCTTATTTTTGAATGTTCCGCTATATTGTTATCCTTACTGGGCATTTGAGCTCACCCCTTTTCTATGTTTTATTTTTCCCAGGATGTGAAGATGTAAGTTATGAATGACCTGCAGGGATATTATGAGGGGATTATAGTGTGGACTGTGGAAACATTATGTTGTTGTAGTAGTTTTTCATTTTATGATATAATGTAAAACTTATGAATATATCTAGTGTTTCCAAGGCTACTAAACCAATCGGTCTTTCGAGATTTGATCTTTCTTGTGATCATGCCAATGTTACGAAGTAATGCACCGACTCTGGGTAGCTGGGGTCGGGGCGTTACATCTAAGGATTCTGTTGATGTTATATTATGTAGTGAATTGATATGTGTGTGGATTATCATTTTAAATTGAGAGTAATATGTTCTCTAGGACCTTCTATTCAATATAAACACAATTCCAAAACTCAGACACCGAAGGATATCCTAGATAAAATGACTATTAATGAAAAGGGGAATCCTAAGGTTATGGTTACTCTCTCTATTATTGAACACTCTTCTCTTGCTACCTTGTATCAAATTATTTTCTCTACTTGAGATTAATATGAAATGAACATGGATCAAGAATCAATGATATTTAAAAGGTATGGTACGATAAAGACTATCCTATGTGATTGATCTGGCATTGGTGTATCATCTGGTTATGTTGTTTATATTAGTGCTCTATTTGGATCTTGTGAAAATACACTTTGCCTACATATTATTTACCTCCAGGATAACCAAAATTGATCTAAAATACACCATCTAAGAATATTCCTATTAACCCTAAATCAACGGAATGGTTTTATTTCCTATTTGTGTTATACTTTATTGATGATATTTCCTGGCTTCATCATAACATTTGAAAAATTTTCAATGAATGTTTACTGATTTTACTTTAAATAATTTTTTATCACATCTATTAAATGATTTTCCTTTTCATCTTTGAATATTATTTCTATTTATTTATTATTATTTCATTTCATTTTTTGGATACTTCTTATACTTGTAACCTTATACAAAATTCTATTAAAATTTATTAACTTATAATTTAAGTGTTTACACTTATTCATGTGAAATAATGAATCTATTTTTTGTTCTTATCTTAATTCTATTTAATATAAAAAAATTGGAAGAATATAGATAAAAAATTAAAAAAATTACCTATGATTAAATATGATACATTATTGTATATTTTTGTTTATCACTTGTGCATTTTGTGATCATCAAAAAGGGAGATATTTTTGTCCAAACTTATATTTTTTTGAAATATCTCAGTGTTTTATGTGATTTTAGACTAAAAAAATCCCTATTTATTTTATTGATGAATTCACCTTAAATTATTTCATGATTTTAACTTATAAAAATATAAAATATCTTCAAAATACACAATTTTTTATCAAATAAATTCCAATGGAATTTTTCTTACATGATTGATATGTCAAAGGCAATTTATCCTAGAAGCGAAAACAGAATTATAATACAGTTGTTATAATTCAAATTTTTATTAGGAATTTATCTTACATGGTGGAATTTATCTTAGTCTTAAATGACTTCTCTTTTGAAAAAAATATATTTCTTTCACTACAATTTATTTTGAGTCAATGTACTTATATTATTAAATAACAACATAATAAAATTATGCCACATCATAAAAGAACCCTCTTATGAAAAAGGAGTCATAAATCAATCATCTTGAAAAAATTAATTATGTTATGATCAATCATATCATGAAAATAGTATATCAAAATAAATTATATTATGTGATGAAAAATTTAGGATCTAATAATATTTTTATCCTATAAAAGCTATTTATCTTTGAATACTGAAATTACCTTAAGAGATTAGTACTTCCATAAAATTATCTTATGAAGAATCAATACGATAAAAGTATCATTCTAATACACACCTTACAATTGGAATATATTTAGGAAAGTAAACATATATTTTTTTGTACCAGGAAATATGTTTTCTAAATAAAGAATGGTCTATTTGGTAATAGTTTCTTTTTCCCTAGAATGGAAAAATATAATGAATATGAAATATGCTGCACCCTACCATCATTTTTTGTTAATTATTTGGAAAATAATAACACAAACTAATTGAGATCTAATCACTTCAGTATTTTTTAACATTATTCTCTCAACTATTAGGATAAAAAAGTGTGCTTATTTCAAATTTAGAAGAAGTGATATAAAACACATAGCTCCCCATTAATAAAAGATATATGATATATATAATTTTTTTACCACACATGATTTACAAAATATATAAATAATATAAAGGATACAAGAAGGTTTACTCTGCTACATGATCAACTCTTTAACATCCATGCTGTTGTTCTTATACAAATATCCTTTATAATTGAAGAATTTCTGGAGTTGATTTTTGATGTTTTTAATTTTATTTGGATGTTTCATCATCATCTCTTAATATATTATTCCAAAAGTGTGATTATACTATTTCAACCATTATCTTTATCTTTATATCATTCTTTACTCATTGTGTTCTCATGTGTTTAGACCCAGGACAGGTCTTGTGAAGAAATATCCTATTTAAAATCTCCATTACCTTTTGTAATAACTAAAAAGTTTTTAAATTCAACTCAGTATCCCCACAAAAAGGAATGGTATAGTTAAAATCATCAAACTCATGAAGTATAATGTTTGTGGGGTGGAAAAGGGGATCTTTATATCCCAACCACTAGAAATACTCTATGTTATATCTTTATATTACTATTTTTCATTACATTAATTATTCTTGATAAAATAATATGATAATAATTCAGTGCTAATAATATTTAGGTTTTTATGAAACAAAAATGTTAAGAACCCAATTAATTCCCCACTTGAGACTTTATTACCTTTGTCTCTGACCAATAGCTTCTTTAATCATGTGATTATTCTATAAAACCTTGACATGGTGAATCACAAATTATTTCATAGTATATTATTTATATGATCTAAAATATGAACATATTGTTATTGGTATGAGTGATTCTATTTTAACTATAAAAAAATATGAGATGTAGTAGGTATATATTTCCTTAACCACAAAACATGAAACCCATCATGTACTAGAGAAAAACTCATAGGTAAGGATAATCATTACAAAATCAGTACCATTGTTTCTAGAATTTTATATGGTCTAGTTTTCCATGAACATAACATTAAAATTTTACCAAAACACATAACAACTTTCCATAAAATATTTTATGAATGGAATGACTAGTTATATAAATTGAAATTTCTTTCCTCCTGTTATCTATATAACTCTTTTATGTGATTTGAACTTCCCCCAAGTGTTCCCGAATCATATTTAATTCTCAATAATTTCCTCTTAGATTTGTATTCCCAATAAATTCCTCCCACTTAATTCATTCTAATATACTAGTGTTTAACATCAGTTTCCACATTATGCCTCAAAAGGTTCCATATATATACTAAAATGAAAACAATAATTATAAGAAAAATTATCTCATGAAAGATGTTAATACAAAAATAAATGATAATATGATGAGAAATATCAAAGAATATCAGCCATAATATGAATCATTCTCTATAACTATCCATTAGATTAATGATGAAGAGATTACAGAAATTTAATTTAGTACACAAGGATTATTGAATTCCTTTTAAAAAATTAGATGTATATCTCAGATCATGGTCCGATACAAAATAGGTATAGACTCCATGTAGTCCAAAAATTACTTTATGACAAAGTCTATAATGTTGATCAAAATATATACTATATCACATAGGAAATTATTCCTAGATTTAAACTATTAAAAATT
This sequence comes from Viscum album, assembly GCA_963277665.1. NCBI lineage: Eukaryota > Viridiplantae > Streptophyta > Magnoliopsida > Santalales > Viscaceae > Viscum > Viscum album. The sequence continues at coordinate 1,505,214,309 of OY728151.1, read as the reverse complement.
ATTATCTCAAATATCATTATTTTCTAAAGATGTATTTTCTAATACCACCATTAAATCCATGGATATATTCTCCCATTTTAATTTAGGTATAAGAAAAGGATGAAGAATCCCCATTGGTAATTATCTATAAAAATTAACATATTTATATATAAAATTTCACGATAAAACCAGAAAACATATTTCTTCATTACATTTAACCAATATTATTTTCAAAGGTCTCTATACATCTTAGTGCTATGGAGTTGAAAAAAATCGAGATCTATGAGCTTCAATAAATAATTCATTATATAACAAGTGATCACTTGGAACACACAAACTCTTTCAAAATACTATAAAAACTTATTTTATAATTTTATTTTCAAGAAACTAACCTTTCTTGACAAACATTACACTTTCTTGGAAACCATGATCTTCATTATGCAGATGTATAATTTTTTCTAATAAAGGATACTTCACTAACATATAAAATAAGAGAGAGGGAGTTCCTATATACAAAATTTTTATGCCATTATTTATTAAATCATTGACCAATATATCATACTAAAAACATAGTTAGGTTAATAATGCATTATAATTTCGACCTAAGGCATCACATAATTTATTTCTTTAACTAAATAATAGTGAATTATGAAATCATAATATTCTATACTTTCCAAATTTATTCAATGCCTCATGTTCTACTCCTTTTGATTGATTATATATTTAAAATATTATGTTAATTATATATTTCACATTTACACAATCCTCCCCCCCCCCCAAATTTATATAGAATAACCCACCACTGTAATCTCATGATCATACATAGCGCAATTCTACTCAAAGAGTATCAATTGATCTGAGGAATATGAAATTACTTAATCATATTACATTAATACACAACCAAGGATATTCAAGGACTAATAACTATAAATAAAATAAACAACATTTTAGAGGGAAATGATAACATAGGAGTGTTAACCAATCTTCTTTTCAGTTATGGGAAACCATAGTAACATTCCGTTATCTAGATGAATTTAACTCCCTTTTGAGAAAACATGGTTAATAGTCTAGATAAAATAGAAATGTTTTCAAAAATTCATCAGTCATAAACCACTAATCTATGAAATTATCAAAAACGAATGAAATTTTTAGGTATTAGGAATTATTATACCACTTTATTTTTAGTATAATAAACAATTATGTCATCTTTAGAAACAATTTTCCTAAATAATGAAATATGCTTTAACAAAAATTCATCTTTAAAAAATATTCCAGATAACTTCATTTCATTTATAGATGATAGATTAATCCATAAGATTTTATTATGATCCTAATAAATTTTTGAATAAATCATAATTTCATCTATATACAAAACAAAAAATTTATCAAAGTACTCATTGAAAACTATCTTAATATGTTCAATAAATATAGTGTGTTCATTTTTCAACCTGAATGGAATGACGAAAAACTCATAATGTCCATACTGAGTATGATACACCATTATTGTAAATCCTTACTCATTAACTTTTAACTGGTGATAATCATACATGGAAAGAATCTTAAAAAAATATTGAGCATCAGGGAGAAAATCAAATAAGTCCTCAATATGGGGAAATATATACTTTTTCAGTAACAAAGATATCATTGAGTTCTCTATAATCAATGTAAAATTTCATGTAACTATTTAAATTTTTTGAAAAACAAAACACGATCATCCCAAGGTGATGTTATAGGTTGAATGAAACCCCTATCAAGGAAATATTGTAATTAATTTTTCAATTCAAAAATTCCACTAGATCTATTTGATAAGGGGGTTTTGAAATTGTTTTAGCATCAGTCACTATGGAAATAGGAAATTCTACCTCCTTGTTAGGAATAACACCTATAAAATCATTTATAAAAACATTATAAAATTTATTTAAAATAGGAACATCACTTAGATAGATAATCCCATTATTTTCAAATACATTAACATGATAACAATCACTCCCATATTTAATCATTTTATCATCTTATTGATATGTTATCAAAAATATGAATTCATTATTTTATATAAAAAAATTCATTTTGAAAAATAAAAACTTTAGCCCTGCAGTCTATCTTTTCATGATAAAATAAAATCAAATATGTAGAAATAATAACAAAAAACTATGAAATTGGTAAGAAATAATGGTTTTTAGGAATATATACTCCCAATATTATTATAGAAAGATCCATATAAATTATTATTACCTTCATACTAACCATAAGAGTTTTTACCAAAAGTTATAAATTAATTTCCTAAAAATATATTTCAATTTTATTCCACAATTTCTCATATATATAGGAATATGTAGAACATGAATCAAACAATACATTAGCATAAAATGAATAAACTAGAAACATACTTATCAACACTTCATTTTAGGGCCCCACATCAATCATTGTAGTTGAAAATAGGGTTTTCACACCTTTATGTTTTTTGTCTTAATGATCCCCACATTTAGTTACTAACATCAACCATGTGTTAGAGTAATAACCAAACTCATTATAATTAAAACAACTCATTGTTTGTTGATTATCAATTTCCTCTAACGAGTCATATCATAACTCTTTTACATATTGTCACAATCCAATTAACCAAGATTAAAACATCGATAAAACTTTCTTGGCCCTATAAATCAATCCATAATATGTCCTTTATTACATTTATAATGTGTAAGGGGATTATCTATAACTTTATTAGTTGACTACGTATTGATTACATACCACCAAACACACTTCTTACAACTTTTTTTCATGATGTACATTAGTATCAACATAGTTCATATCAAATTTATTAGCATATAATATAATGTCCCCATAAATATTAAATTCATGGGAGTCCAATTCTCTTTATAAACTTGGTTTAAAACTTATATCAAATCTATGAATTTTAAATTCATGTTCCATAAGGAAATTTTATGGATACCTATCCAATCAAGAAAAAATTTATTTATAAGCAGACATTGAGTATTCTTTATTTTTCATTAACTCCATAAATTAACTTTCCATTATAGGTTGAATACATTAGGAAAATACATCTAAAAAAGTATCATTAAATATTTTCTACACCATGGAATTAATATTATCCTTTTATGAATTATTCTTAATCAGATACCAGCATCGATCAGACTCACTTTCAAAATAATGAATAATAAGTAATGTGTTTTTATGCTTAATAAAACCTAAAATATTAGATATCTTCTCCAACTTATTTATCAATATGTTAGCTTGAAACAACTCTAATGATCCACTAAAATTTGGATGGTCCTATTTAATGAAATGATCTACTATAGAAATGTTCTTCTATAGAGAATTCTATTGATCTCATCCATGGTTAACACCATTAAATGCCTTCGTCAATAGAGTTAAAACTATTACAAACTTTCTTTTTCAAATCATTTTGGGTTGTTGATTTTGAAGGATATTATACCATTGATGCATTACTACTTCATATTCCTTGTTTTCTATATGGAAAACTATTTGTAACAGACATGTATTTGATGAAGAAACATAAAAATCCATAAAATTCATCTCATGATAATATAACAATAAATATGGATCTCTTATGAATGTATATTAACATTAACTTAACCTTTAATGTTATCTAAACATTTTCTCTAATACCAACTATAACAAAAAATTAATTTAACAACCCAAAAATATTTTATTAATAGAATGGATTTAAAATTCTTACATTACCATGATATTTTCTAATTAGAGGTGCTTTTGAATTGGGAAAAAAATTACATGGAAAAGCGGAAACTTTTACATTGTTTATATTTTTTCAACAAAAACCAAGCTTTATATTTTCACCCATATTTCATTTAGGATACTTTATATTATTTTAATAAGTGTCCATATATAAATGATTAACATTTTTATAGACACTAATCATCCTTAAATCCAATAGTAAACATTTAAAAACATTATTTGAGCATAAAAATCATATTATGTGATATAAAACTAAAGTAAACCTATTAGTACAACGAAAAAAATGTAATTCCATGAAAAAATTTACTATTTTTAAAATAAAAAACCAAGTTCATAAATTAATTATTTCTATACAATAAAATAAACCATTTATAAAAGAAAAAATTGAAACCGAGTAGTAAGCATAAGAAAACCATTTTAAAAATAAACCTTTCGCCAATAAACATAATTGAATGTTCCTTACCACATGAAATCAAATTATTTCTAAAAAAATTAAGAAGTATAATATGGTTTTCTGGCACCATCATATTCGTAAACCATATAAGAATGAAATATGCACTTTTAATTTCATAGGAGAAACCAATATGGTCATCTACCTCATTTTTTCCATTGAAGACTAAATAATTACCAAATGCATTGGAGAGATATATCATGTTTACCCATTATCATAAACTATATTGGGACCATCTGTCATCATATATAATTTATGTACCATATTATGAAGGAAACATTTATATGCTCCACCTTTTCATCATAAATCAATTTAAAACTCATTTGAACCGATAAGGAAAGCACTTTCCATTTTGTAAAAAACATATGTAGAAATATCCACATTTTTTAAAAACTCTTAAAAATGTAACATTCCCAAAATAGAATGAAAAAAATCTCATAGAAAATATAGGTAAACTTGTAGAGTAATATTAATAATAAATATTTTCTATGATTGAAGAAAAAGGATTTCAAGATATATAAATTTTAAAAAAATTATTTTTGCGCTTTTGTAAAAAGTTGAAAATAACCCATATGGAAAACATTGAAAAATTTATTTTTAATTCATTATAAAGAAATAAAAAAATATATGAAATTGAATATTAATAATATATGTGGTTTAAATATTCATATTATTGAAACATTTAAATAATATGCATTTGGGGAAAGTAATTTGAATTTTTTAATTTAAAACATGGCCTGAAAGAAAAATCCCATACATTAAGTCTTGTCTAGCATCATACGTACTTTAAATTAGGAATAATAAAATTAAATATGGTATTAACATTATTTATAAAAATTTTCATTTTCCTACCATAATCATTATTCATGTAATATCTTGACCCTTCTCATTGTCTTGAGAAGGTGGAAATACATTACCTGGCATTAAGAGACATTGATAACACACTAATGAATGGAAATAAATGACAATGGATTCAATATAATTGGGGGATGATTTTCCCTTTAAGAAATAATAAAACCCAAACAAAAAATTCAATAACAAATAAAACACTACATGATGCATGATAACAATGTAAAATCACTCAAAGCAATACCATTGATATCAAAACAAAACTACAATAGAATACTATAGTGAAAGACAATTAAAATAAATGTACATAGTGGAAGACAATACCAACAAACTCAATGACAACCCACATAACTCCAAAGCCCCAATATGATCTATGCTACAATTCCACAAAATATCCCAATGATCACGATGCAACACTAAATAAGTCTAATACTTTACCTTTTTCTATATCCCGATAGACGATATCGGCAAAAACACCAAAGTGACAAAGTATATGTGAGTAATAAAATTAGCAATATTTCCCAAAATGACTTTCCAAATCACACTAATAGGATAGAAGATTATATAAATTTTTTATACAATTTATATAAAACCATTGAAAATAGTTTATATCAAGACAGGAAGTTTAATACTAAAATAGTTTTCCATACCAAAATAGTTTCCAAGTAAAATAAACCAAGAAATAATTTAAAAATATTTCAAATTCCTTTTGGTCATACTTATTCAATTATTTACCACACACCCACACATGCATGCTTCTCTAAAGGTGAAATACTCATGAGTAGTTTCTCATCCATCCCCTAAGCCATCACTAAGTAACCAATCTCCTTATGTCCTAATGACATACACCCCTTATATAGGGTCACATCCATTTTTATACCCCAATGGTACATTCCCCTTATTCAGAGTTATGTTGAAATCACGAACTCAAACAACCCATGTATTCCAAAATCTTTTCAAGACAACCAATTCAAACCATTTAAATAAAACCATTCTCTTTTTGAAAACCTTTTAACAAAACATTTCAGTAAATTTAAATACGATAATATCTTTCTTGAAAACATATCAATTAAACCGTTTACAAAAAATATAGAAAATATATGTTCTAAAATAAACCTTTTAAAATAATAAAAACAAATCACATTGCATAACCACTTTCCACAATTCCAAAATTTCAAAAAAAATACATAAAATATTCAAAACATCACTAAAGATAGTTTCTACCATGCTTTTAACAACAATTTCATAATAAAATTCAAGAAATTTAAATAATTTGAAATAACACCTTGATGTTCTAGCCAGAGGAGTTGAGAGTGAATCCACCCACCTCAGGAATTCTAAAGAAAATAATGAACGTCATGAAAACACCCATAAAACTGGGTTAAATATATAAAAACCCGCCTTAGATCTCTTTTTCTATAAAAAATTCAAATAAGACCATTATTGGAACCAAAAACCTTATATATATTCATAGTGGACTAGATATAAGAAACATAGATAATTAGGAATGTATATATAATTAATAGCATGAAAAAATGCCATAAATGATTACTTACCATGGGAAATGGGATTCAACACACAATTAAAATCCTACAGATCACATTTAATTCGATGCAGGAAGCCTCTAGAACCTTTAGGAGGACCAAATATCATGTTAGTCACATTTTTGAGAAAAAAGCGGGGTTAGAAATTAATCTCTACCTAGATCCACTTTTTAAGGATCTTGTTTTTAGACCATGCATATTTAGCCGTATGGTTAGGAAAAACCATGCACTAACCATGTTCCAGTATTTTACTTTAGGAGGAACTTACATGGCTAGCTTACATGGTTAGAGAAACTGTATTCCAACCATGAAAAATTCCACTATCCCACTTTGTACTATTTCTCCAAGGTGGATATAGGGTTTGGAAAAACCATGCACCTACCTATGCACCTTTCCCTTATCCCCTATCTCACTGTTTATGGTTTCCTACTTGCACGTTTTCCACAAACTATTATCAAACTATGAACCTATAGAAAATCCCCCAAAACATTCCAAACATCTTTTAAACCCTCCAAAACATCACCCAAACACTTAATAAACATAAAATACAAAAATTTATGGTTACTTAATTGAAATCGATGGTGATGAATTCTCTCTAGCATTGACTATTTGTTCCTTGGAAAGTAGAAAACCACCGGTGTCCCAATAGAGTTTGGGCCATTTATCAACCATTTCCTTTTCCCATTCACAAGTCTCTTCATAAATCAGACTATGTTTCTACAAACCTATACTAAACCAATGATTTTCCCAATTTTCAACTTTCTCTTACCTATCCACAATCTACATTGGCATGTGCACCAATGAAGTATCTCGATCTAGTTCTATGTGATCCCATCGAATCACATGGTCGAGATTAGAATGATACCTTTTCAATTGAGATAAATAAACCACACTATGCACATCACTGAACCATGCTGGAAAATCCAACTAATATGACACCTCTCAAACATGTAAATGTATCTAAAAAGGGACTATGTATAAAGGATATAAATTTCCCTATTTCCTAAAACATTGATGTCTAAGCATTGGAGATATCCTCAAGAATACATGATCACTCATCCTGAATGAAAAAAGTTGTCGAGGATGATCTGCATATGATTTATGATGACTCTGAGCCATCTCTATCTATTTTTTGATCAAATGAATCTTCTCCATTGTCTCTTGGTCAAGGTTCGACCCAACTAGTGAAGTATAACCTGTTTCCACCAAACTTAGTATAGAATATCAAGGACGCCCAAAAAAAGATTCCAAAAAAGAAATATGTATCCAGGCCAGATAACTATTGTTATATGAGAACTCCACTAATGTAATGTGGTCATACCATGAGCCACCAAAATCCACTACATAATTTGGTAACATGTATTCATTTTTTGTATCGTCCTTTCAGATTTACCATCTGTTTGTGGGTGATATGGTGTAAAAATGTAAACTGATTCCAAAGGGCATTCTATAACTATTTCCATTAAAGAGACATAAACCTCAAATATCTATACGATACTATCAAAACTAGTACACCATTCCTATTTACAACTTCTTGAATATAGAATTTTAATAGTCCTCCACCATATGAGATTCACGAATTGGGATAAGATGGGATGAATTTGTGAGCCGATCCACTATCACACATATGGAATAGTGTTTCTAAACTATTCTTGGGATAACTATTACCAAATCATATATATTTTCTCCCATTTACAAATAGGAATAGGTAAAGAATACAACATATCCGATGTTCTCTGATGTTCTGAATTAACCTATTGACAAGTTAAGAATCTCAAAACAAACTTTTCCACTTTCTTTTTTATATCGACCCAATAAATCTATTTTTTAAACTCCTTATATAGATTTTTTATTCTAGGATGAAAAACCCATATAGAATGCTAATAAGAATTAAGAAGTTGTTACCAACAATCCATAGGCATGAAAATCTGATCTCGAAATGAAAAAACTGAACTCTCATCCAACTTCTATCCCTCAATGGTCTCCTTACCCTTAAGTTTTGACCTCATTTAAAGACATTAATAATCAAACATATGTGACTTTTTTACTATCTAAACTAAATCCTGAATAAAAGAAACTAGAAAGAAAACCACAACATCACCTCGGTCTTCACATTCAAAGTTTGTATCTGCTATCACTGACATCAACTGCTACGGATCTGAAGCCTCTTTTCCCAAATGAGCATATGACTTTATACTTAATGAATCTACCACCAAATTAACTTTTCCCACTATATACATCAATTCAAAGCCAAAAATTGGAAGATACTCCACCCATCTTATTTGTCTTAGGTTCAAATCCCTTTGTGATAAAATATATTTCAATCTCTTATGATTTGTAACCTCTATAATTTTCTCACGAAAGAGTTAATGACGCGATGTATTAAAAGTAAGGATGATGACAACAAACTCCAAATCAGGTATTGGGTTGTTATTATCATGAAACTGTAATCGTCTTGATCCATAAGAAACAAAATTATCTCCTTTAATGAGAACACATCCCAACCCTGAGCATCACAATAAACCATGTACCCTTGTCCATATTCTAAAAAAATCTAGATTGTTGCTGATGTAAGGCCAAATTTATGTTCTTGAAAAGACTTATAAAATTCATCATTACATAAAAATGGAAAATTATTCCTTGTGAGAGCTATCATTTGTGAATCTAGTCATGAGAAATCACAAACAGAATGTTGGTAATAACCAGCTAGACTAAGGAAACTGTGTATCTCAAATACAATCTTTGGAATCTTTCAATAGATAACAACCTCTATCTTTTATGGATCCACATATATACCTATTTTAGATATTAAATGTACAAGGAAACATACCTATTATATCATAAAAGAAAATTTTTATAATTTGGAATATAAATGATGATCTCTCAAGATTCCCAACACTATCTCTAAGTGTTTCTCAAGACCATACTTTGTCCTTGGATACACAAATATGTCATCCACAAACACCACCACAAAAAAATATAGATACCTCTAAAATATATGATTCATCAATTCCATAAATACCACCGGTTCATTCTTAAAACCAAAAGTAATTAACACATATTCATAATGACCATATCTACTTCTGAAAATTCTCTTTGGAATATCCTCCTTCCGAACTCTCAATTGGTGATATCCTGATAGAAAATCAATCTTATAGAACCCCTGGTCTCCCCTAAATTGATTGAACTGATAATAAATGCATGGAATTGGATATCAATTCTTTATTGTAACTCGATTAATCTTATTATAATCCACACACACCCAAAGAGTTCCATATTCTTTCCTGAAAAATATAACTGGTACTGCCCACAGAGATGTGCTCAGCTAGAATAACCCTTTTCCTTCCAGCTCTAGCAATTTCCCTTTCAATTCACTTAATTCTATTGGTTTCATTCAGTAATACAGAAGGTAAATAAGACTGGTCCCTAAAATGATATCAATCATAAACCTCACTTTTCTATTGGGTGAAAACCCTAAGAAATTTTTAAGAAAACATCCAGAAAAAAATCAACAACCACAAGAAAAATTCCATGCTCGATCTTTTCCATTGATGTCAAAGTCAATGCTGCCAAATAGTATGAGATAATTCTAACTACTGGTGCCAAAAATCCTACTGCACCAGAAATTACATTCTTTTCCCCTTTAAGAAGATACTTGATGCTGTCCTTAGTCTTAAAAATAACTCATTGGGTATAATGGTTAATGTGGCCTTGAAAATAATAAACCAAACCATATATAGGATGTTTTCATAGACATAAATTTCTAGTATAGAGAAATACTATATCAGTCTAGATCGATTAATTGTTATATCACATGATCTACACACAAATGCTCAACATTCTATTTAACCAAGAGTATCTTGAAATTTTAACATAAAAGGTATCATCTCAACATGTAAACCCATAAAATCAATAGAATGAGAAGAAATAATGGAATGAGATTCACCTATATCAAGAAAATTATTCCATAAGGGTAGAATTCAAAAGAATTGTACGTTGCATCATTTATGTTCCAAATTGATCATCTAAAAAAACTTGATCAGCTCCATATAATTGCTTTCACATAATTTTTTTCCTTTTTTTCTTAATTTTTCACTATAAGAGGAGTCATTGTAATCCTAGAATCACCATGGATAGCTCTATTTTGCTAATTATGATTGTTCTATTACCCTCCTCCCATTGAATCATATGACATCTATGACACATGATAAGTGTACTGAATACTCAACCTCATATCACTATGATAGTACAACTAAATATACCCCATTTGATTGAAATAGTGGCATGCTCTAGGTGATTCCATACACTCTTGGTTCATGTGGTAAAAAAATCACATTAAAAACATCCAACTTTGCTCTTGGGTCATTGAGGAAGATTTACCAATCCATATTTATGATTATGATTCATCCCCATACCTTGGAAATAGGTGTCACTATTGTGCTTACTCCCAACATTAGAGTTCCCACAATTTCCCATAGGTATAAACATGATTTCTCCACCTGTGGATCCTGAGATGTTTCTTTCACCTACCATCACTCTATTGACCATCTCTATATAATCCATTATACAGATCATGACAATATTTGTGCGAATCTTCATACCCATCCCTGATTAAAAAAATTCATTCCTTCATGGATGCACTAGCAGCAACTTCATGTGAAAAGTGGAATAATTTCATGAACTTATACACGTACTATGTCACTATAAGGATATCTTGTTCGAAGCTAAAGATGTTTATCATTCTAGAAATTCTAAATTTATGAGTTTAAAATTGTTTGTTGAACAATTATTCAAAATCATCCCACGTATGGCCTTGGTCTAATTTACCCGGAAATTCTAAATCCCACAATTGGCATGAAAGATCCTCCAACATATACATTTCCATCATGAATTTCAGATCTTCTAGTGTGCCAAAGAAATAAATGATTCGATTCATCCTATTCATCCACACCTCCACCTTCTCTGGTTTTGGATCACCCTAAAATATGGGTGGATTCAACCTCTAAAACTATATAAAATGATTAAATTGTCGGGGTTCATCCCTCATGTTCCCTCTGTCCATAGCTTGAAAATATTTTACTATAATCTGGACTAGTTGTTTGTTTACCTATGGATCAGGTGCAACCACATTCTCAACATCTTTTTCCGATTGGTTTCTATGATGCCTACTAGTGCCATTATGTAAACACAAAAAATTCTATAAGTTTTACTCTCTAGAAACTGAAGGCTTACCAATTTCAAATTCTATCGCATCATACTATCACAACAATTTTTTACCAAAAAATCAACATTTTACACTTTCATATTTTTTTGAAAATTTCACCATGCTTTTGAAAATAAAATATTTTCAAAATACCCATATCATGCCTTTTTGAAAATCTCACATTTTAAAATAATTTCAAAATTTTTCAAAAATCTACATTTCTGTACCAAATCATATATCAATACTCAAAATTATATATGAAATCATAGTGGGAAGTAATTACTAAAATTCATTTCATTCCCTTCTTGTTGGCTAAACCTATGACAAATAGATTCTAAGTCCGATAAGGGTCTACAAAACACTTATGTACCCAACTCGATGGTAACTTTATGTTCAACATAAAAATTTTAGCTATGTATTTTTATGATCTACATTACAAGTCCCAAAAATCTTACTAATTTATACCATCCCAAGTCAAGGAATAACCTATAATGTATTTCAAATCCAAGACCAAAAAACTGATCACCACTTGTTAGTTAAGGACTGAACAAGCTCATTCCACTTGTAACATCCCACCCCTTATCATTGGATTGAGAAGGCAGAAAGACATTACTTGTCCATAAGTGACATACCCAAGGCACCAAAGGATGGAAATAAATGGAAAGGGTATCAATAAAATTAAGTGAATATTTTCCCTTTAAGAAATAAAACCACCCAAATAAACATTCCATAAAAAAATTAACCACTACATGATGCATGATATCACTGTAAAACAACTAAAAGTAATATCATTTATATCAAAACAAAAATACAATAGAGCACCACTGTGGAAGAAAACTAACATCAAAGTATACAGTGGAAGACAAAACCAATAAACTCAATGACAACCCACATAACTCCAAAGCTCCAACATGCTCCAGGCACCAATTCCACAAAAAAAATCCAATTATCATAATGCACTATTAAAGAAGTGTGATACTTTACCTTTTCCTATGTCTCAAAAAACAATATCAAAAAAGGACCAAAGTTCCAAAGTAAGGGTGAGTAATGAAACTCAATAGTTTTTCCATAAATTACTTCCGTACTCACACCACTAGGATAAAACATGTAATACATTTATATAAAACAATATATATAAAACCATTGAAAATAGTTTATATCCGGACAAGCAGTTTAATACCAAAATAGTGTTACATACCAAAAATATTTCCAAGGAAAAGAAATTAAAAATACTTATAAAACCATTTCACATTAGTTTTTGGTATATCCATTCCATGATTTACCACACATGAACCCATATGTGCTTCTCTGACAGATCGATACTCATGAGTGGTTTCTCGTTAATCCACTAAGTCATCACTAAGTTGACAATCTCCTTATTTCCCAATGAGACACACCCCTTATCCAAGGTCACAAACCATTTTTACCCCAATGGAACACACCCCTTGTTCAGGGTCTTGTCAAAAGCATGAACTCACACAACCCATGTATGCCAAAACCCTTTCAAGCTAAAAAATTAAAAAAATTTCAATAAAACCATTATTTTATTGAAAAAAATTCAACAAACCATTTCAATACATTTCAATAAGACCATCCCTTTATTGAAAACATCTCAATAAAACCATTTATAAAAAATGTAGTAAAATCATGTTTTAAAATCAACATTTTAAAATCAAGAAAATAAATAAAATTACTTAATAAATTTCCACAATTTAACAATTTCACCAAAAATCAATAAAATACTCCAACCATCACTAATGTGGGTTTATACCATGATTTGAACACCAATTTCACAATCATATCCATTAAATTTAAACAATTTTAAACCAATATTTCATGTTCTAGCAAGAGGAGTCGAGAGTGAAGCCACCTACCTCAAGAATTATGATGAAAATAAAGAAAAAAATCAAAATTCGCACAAAACGGGGTTAAATATCATAATATTATCCTTAGATCTCTTTCCCTACCAAAAAAAAAGAAAAATCTAATGATTATTGGAATAAAAAACCGTAGATCTATCCAAAGTGGACTAGATTTAAGAAACTGAGAGAATAAGGAATGTATATCTAAGAAAAACCATGAAAAAATACCATAAATGATGAATTAACATGTGAATTAGGCTTCAATACACCAAGAAACTCCTCTAGAATACTTCCAATTTCAATGGGGGAAGCCTCTATAGCCTTTGGGAGGACCAAATCACGAGTTAGGTCCATTTTGGAGAAAATATGAAGGGTTATAACTTAATCCCAACCAAGATCTACATTTTAAAGATCTCGTTTTTAAACAAGGCATGGTTAGCTACACAGTTTGTAAAAACCGTTTTCTAACCATGCAAAAGTCTCTACCTCAAGGAGATCCTCACACAGTTGTCCCACATAGTTTGAAAAACCATGCACTAACCATGAAAAAGGTCACTATCCCAATTTTGATGATTTCATCGAGGTGTCCTTATAGTTTTTTAAAACCATGAACCTACCCATGTGCCTTCCCATTAGACTCTATATCACTATGCCTGATTTGCTATAGGATTTTCATGGTTTCCAAAAACCATGATGAAAGCATGGACCTATAGAAAATCTCCAAAACATTTCAAAATTATTCCAAACCCTACCAAACTTCATCTAAACACTTAATATAATTAAAATAAATAAATCAAGGGATACTTAATTGAAAATAAGGGTGCTACATTATCCCCACCATTAGACATTCCATCCCTAAAAAGGAGAAAATCAATGGTGTCCTGAAAGAGTTTGATCCATTTATCGACCATTTCCTTTTCATATTCCGAAGTCTCTTCTTGAATCTGACCATGTTTCCACAAAACCTACACTATACCAATGCTTTTCCCATGTAATAATTTCTTTTTAATATCAATAACCCACGCTCGCTTGTACACCAATGAAGCATCCAACTCCAGGTCAACGTGATCCCATTGAATCACATGGTCAGGATCAATCTTATACATTTTGAACTAAGATTCATGAAACACACTATGCACAAAACTAAACCATGGTGGAAAATCAAATCTATATTCCACCTCTCCAACCCATTAAAGTATCTAAAAATGGCCTATGTATTAATAAGATAACTTTACATGCTTCAAAAAATGACTATGTCCATGCCTAAGAGTGATCGTCAAGAACACATGATTACTTACCTTGAACAACAACAACCGTAAATGATGATCCACTAAAAACTATGAGACGTCTCCATCCATTTCTTAATCAACTAAATATTCTCCATGATCTCTTGTAAAAGGCTCCACCCATCCAGTCACGACTCACATATTTCCATCCAATAAATTTGATAATGAAAAAGATTCCCATCCAATGTTTCAAAAGGAGGAATATGTATTGAGGACTTATAAACATTGTAATATGAGAACTCCAATAATGGAACGTGACCTTCCCATGAGCCACCAAAATCCATTACATAATACTGTGAAATGTCTTCCAAAATTTATATCACCCTTTAAGATTTCCCATCAGTCTGTGGGTGATATGCCAATCTCATGGTCAACTGAGTCCCAAGGGATTTCTGTAATTATTTTTAGAAATGAGATATAAACCTCATATCTCTATTCGATACTATCGAAACTAGTATTCCATTACTCTTTACCACTTATAAGATATATATTTTTTACATGTCCTCCATCGTATGAGATTCACGAATTGGGATGAAATGGGCAAAATTTGTGAGAAGATCCACTCTCAACCATATATCATCATATTTATAAATCATTCCTGGGAGAACGATTACAAAATCCATACTTATCTACTCCCATTTCCAAACAATAATATTAAAAAACTAATACATTCCTGATGGTTGTTAATGTTATACCTTATCCTACTAAACATTTAAGCATCCTGAAACAAACTCAACCACTTTTCTTTTCATACCAAATCACAAAAACTATTTTTTCAATGTCTTATACATATTTTTTATCCTAGGTTGAAAAACACATCTATAATAGTGATACAAATGAACAGTTTTTTTTTTCATAATATGACATAGTTATGACAATTTGATATTGAAACAAAAAAATTGAACTCCCATCCAGCTTCCATCCCTCAATTTTCTCCCCACCATTGAGTTATTACCCCATCGTAAGACATTCTAAATCAGATGCCTATGCCTCTTTTATAATCTCCACCAAATCAAGAACACAAAAACTATAAATAAAACCACAACATCAACTAGGTATTCACATTCAATGTTCATGTCTACTATCACTGACATTAACTACCACAGATCTTAAGCCTCTTTTTCCAACAGAGCATATGACTTTATTCTTAATGCATCTTCCACTGAATTTACTTTTACCAATGTATAAATAAATTCAAAGTAAAACATTTAGTGATACTATATCCATATTCTTTGTCTCATATTCAGATCCCTTTGTGAGAAAATATGATTCAAGCTCTTATGATATGTAAAAACTAAATTTCTCACTAAAGAGGTAATAACACGACGTCTTCAAAGCATGGATGGAGATAACTAACTCCAAATCATGTGTTGGTTAGTTATTCGCATAAAAATATAACTATATTGATCCATAATAAATAACATAACCACCTTGCATAAGAACACATCCCAATCTCGATCCAAAATCATGAAAATACACTACGTACCATTTTCCTAATTTTGGAAAAATCAAGATTGGTTCTTATGTAAGAAGAAATTTCTGTTCTTAAAATGTATTATAACTTTCATAATTCTATTGGAATAGAAAACTATTCCTTGTCAGAGCTATAATTTGTGAATATATTCATGATAAATCACAAAAACAAACATTAGTAATAACTATCAAGACCAAGGAAACTAAATTTCTTAAGGATATTGTTTGGCGAGTTCCAATAGATAACAACATCTATATTTTATAGATCCATATAAACACCTATTTTAGAGATTACATGGAAAATGAAATGTGCCTCATATATCTAAAAAGAAAACTTTGACAATTTGGCATAAAAATGATGATCACTCAAGAATCCCAACATTGTTTCCACGTGTTTCTCATGCACATCACTTTCACTGAATACACCAATATTTCATCCAAAAACAACACCACAAAAGAATCCAAATACCTCTAAAATATCAAATCCATAAATTCAAAAATAATACTAGTGAATTCATAAGACTTAAATGAATTACCACATATTCATAATGGCCATATCTACTTTTGAAAGCTGTCTTTAGAATATCCTTCCTTTGAACTCACAATTGGTGATATCCTGATCGAAAATCAATCTTAGATAACCGTTGAGATCCACTCAATTAATCTAACACATCATTAATGCATGGAAGTGGATATATATTATTTATCATAACTTGGTTATGCTTTAGATAATCCACACACAACCAAAGTGTTCCATTAACATTGTTGACCAATAAGACCCGTGCTTCCAAGGGAGATGTGCAAGATCGGATGAACCATTTTCTTTCCAGTGGTTGCAACTGTAATTTCAATTCCCTTAATTATATTGGTTCCATACTATAAGATAAAAGGGAAATATTATTAGTCTCTAGAAGGATATCAATCACAAACTTCACATCTCTAATGGTGGAAACTGTGAGAAATTTTCGGGAAAAGCACCTGAAAACTGGTCAACAACCTATAGAAAACTTCAATTCTCAATCTCTTCCATTGATTCCAATTTCCCAAACTACCAACTGTTATGATATCATTCCAACTACTGGTTCCAACAAGCCTATTTCACCTGACTTTACATTCTTGTCCCCTCTAAATAGATTCTCAATGCCATTCTCAGTTATAAAACAGACTCGACGTATATAACAGTCGATGTGATCCTTGAATTTAGTCAACTAGTACATACCCAAGATTATTTCATAGACATCCATTTTCAACATAGTGAAATTCCATATCATCTTCGCTCCATCAATAGTTATAGTACATTCTCTACACAAAAAGGCTTGAAATTCTCTATAACCAAGAGGAGTTTGAAGTTTTAACAAAAAAGGAATCATATCAAAATGTAAAGCTATAAAATAAATAACATGAGAAGTAATAAAGTAATGGGATTCACTCATATAAAAAAGCTTTTATAATGGTAAAATTTGAAAGAATCACACCTTGCACTATCAATGGTCGAGATTGGTCATCCATAATGACTTTCTTAGCTCTATATAATTACTTTCTCTCAATGTTTTTGTTCTTTGTTGATCTGTTGAGATTTCACTTCATGAGGAGTCATGTTATTCCTAGAATCACTATAGCTAGATCTATTATACTAACGAGTATTGTTCTGCTACCCTCATCCTGTCGAAGAATATGACATCTATGACACATAATAAGTGTCCCAAACACTCGACATCAGAGAACTACAATAATATCACTGAATATTATCTATTTTATTTCCATTGTTGCCTGATATAAGTGGTTCCATACACTCTTACTTCATGTGGACGAACAAACCAAATTGGAAACAAATATCATTAATCTTAGGTCTTGGAGGAAGATTTATCGATCAAGCTATCTGATTTTGATTAATCCTTATACCTTGGAAAAAGGATTCCCTCTTCTTCTTTCTCCCAGCATTAGAGTTACCACTATTTCCCATAGTTATCAACATGCTTCCTCAACTCGTAGATAATGAGATGTCATTTTCATCTACAACATCTCTATTGATCATATCTATATAATATGTTATATAAGGCACAGAAATCTTCAAGAGAATCTCTTACCTCAACCCCAATTCAGAAATGTATGCCTTAAAGGATGCATTAGCTACAACTTTGGGTGTAAAGTAGACTAAATTCATGAATTTTTCCACATAATCTATCATTGTGAGGTTATGTTGTTTCAAGTTGAAAATTTGCATCTTTATAAAAATTATAAACGTATGGGGACAGAATTATTTTTTGAAAAAATCTTCAAAATCCTCCATGCAAGCCCTTGGTATAATTTAGCATGAACTTATAAATCCCACCATTGGGGTGAAAGATCCTCCAACATATACATCTCCATATTGAATTTTAGCACTACTGGTGTGCCTAGGAAATCAAAGAGTTAATTTATCTTGTTCATCCAAACCTCGGCTTTTTTTGGTTCTGAATCACCCAGAAGGATGGGTGGATTCTACTTTTGGAATTGGATGGAATGGTCCAGTTTCCATGGTTCATCCCTCATGTTCCTTCTATCCACAAATTGGAAATATTAGACTATACTCTAGACTAGATATTGGTTCACCTGTGGCTTAGGTCCGACCACAATCTCAATAACTTCTTTTGGTTCATTTCTATAATACGTAGTAGCTTCCATTCTACAAAAACAAAAAACACTATAAGTTTCACTCTCTAGAAACAAAAGGCATAACAATTTCAAATCCTACCACATCATAATATCACAACATTTCTTTCAAAAAATTTAACATTTTCAAATTTCATTCATTTTTTAAAATGTCACCATTCTTTTCAAAATAAACTATTTTCAAAATACCCATATCATTCCTTTTTGAAAATATCAGATTTAAAATCAATTTTAACATTTTTCAAAAATCAAAATTTTTTCACCAAATAATTTATCATTACTCATAATGAAATATTAATTCCTAGTGGGAATTCATTCCTAAAATTCATGTCATGCTCATCTCATTGGGTAAAACCATGAGAATTAGATTCCAAGTCTTATAAGTGTCTCCAAAGCACTTATGTACCCAAATATATGGTAACATGAAGTTCAACATAATAATCATAGATACATCTTTTTATGCTCTACATTTCATTTTTCAAAAATCCTAATACTTTCTACCATCCAAACTCATGGAATAAACCAAAATGAATTTCATCTCCAAGATTTAAAAATCCGATGACCACTTGTTAGTCAAGGACTAAAAAATATAACACCACTTTTAACATCCCACCCCTTCTCATAGGAATGAGAAGGTGAGAGGAAATTACTTGGAATTAAGTGACATACCAAAGGTGAAAAAGATTGTAAATAAATTTCAAGGGATTCAATACAATTGTGGGATAATTTTTATGTAATCCCTCCATTTTATTACATAAACTTTCATTACATTTTAAAAACTGAGGATCTTTTAAGTGTAGTGTCTTTGAAATCAGGAACAATATACAAGAAATAATAAATTATTATTCTAATCCACTTGTAAGGATTAATAATAGGTTCATCGTAAGTATAATTAATTCATCTCATAACCTAGAGACATACATCAAAGGAAAGGGTGAGCAGAAGGCCCAGTAAGGGTAAACATGGGAATCAGTTTACTTGTGATATAAAGGACTTGATGAAAAACATAAATACATGGTCAATGGAAGAAGAGTCAAATAATAATAAAAAAACACGAAAAATAACTTGAATATGTTTCTACAACATTTATTTTATACATTAATGAACATATCACCAAGGACCATCCCGTAGGTTTCATAAAAACCACCAAGGTTATTCACCAAGGTATCGTAAAACTTTTCATCTATAGATATTAAATTCTTTACCCAATGCATTGGAGTGAAATCAGGTAGAACATTTAATAAGTCTTTATTTTCATGTGATCCACACAAATCATAATCAAACATTTCATAAATAACCCTTAGGGAATAAAAGAAATGGGTTTCATTTCAAAATTGTGACGTTTTAAAAAGTGCTTAAAAACAAGATCATTATGTCATTTATAACCAATGGAAAGGGAATAAGGGTTTCATGTATGTCAATAATAGAATCAGATATATAATTTTTAGGTATTTATGATTAACCATAGTAAATAAATAGGATTAGGTATTCACATAAATAAAATAAGAGTATTTCTTGAGAAAAAGAGAGAGATATTTTGAGACGAAATTTCTACCGCATAACGACTGTATAACATAGTTTTAGAAAATATTGAAAATTGAGGGGACAAGGTTCACCCACTCATAAATAAATCAAAATAAAATATAAGTACATAATAAAATATAAATAAGATCATATTATATATATTTGAATGATATACCACAGGAAAAGGAAACTTGAAAGAAAATAGAAGATGCAGTATCTTTTAAGAAATTTCAGTAGCCTAACACCACCGCTTAAAATTCCAAAAAATTATTTGATTATATTGGAGAAGGTCTCTAATAATTTTTACATAAAATGGATAGAAATAAGTATATATAAGAACATATCGCCAATCCATTAAATGAAAACTAGAAGAAATAACATAAAAAAAGTCATGACTAAAAGCGGAGGGTGAAAGGTTCCCTTACCTTGATGAGTAACTTCAAAAAATCAACAGTTGGGAACATGGGGGGATTTAGGAGATTAGTTGAGGAGGAATTTGGAATGAAATTAATGATGGAATGGGTTGGTATTTATAGCAAAAGTGAGGGAATATTTTATTAATTTCCAAGGGAGACCTCATCAGTGGTATTTGAAAAACCATGGGCTTTCCCATGGTATTTTCCCATGGTATTGGCCACTTGGGATGCCTCATAAAATATATTACTACTCTCAAGTATAGAATAATTATTACATAATCATTACATCATTAATTATTTCATTAAACACAATGAAACTCAAAAATGTATTTTTACTATTCACTTAAAATTCAATTGTTTCAGAAAAATCCCAAAAATTCACCATAACCAATTTTCGAGGTATAGAATCCAAAAGTGAACTCCATTTCATAAAATTAATTTCATTTTAAATTAAATTAAATAAATAAAAT
This sequence comes from Viscum album, assembly GCA_963277665.1. NCBI lineage: Eukaryota > Viridiplantae > Streptophyta > Magnoliopsida > Santalales > Viscaceae > Viscum > Viscum album. Next base: position 1,505,192,865 of record OY728151.1, on the reverse strand, counting down.
ACTAAAAATTGGCTAATAATTTCTAAAACAATTATTTACTTATATTATGATATAATTATATCACATTACCACTTAAGATGACTAAAACATACTTATACCTCCTTAGGTGATGTTACTATTCCATTGGTAAAATTACCATTCATAAGGGTAAAATTAATCTTTCAAAGGGTAAATTTACTATTCATAAAAATTATTTTGATCTTATTGAACCACATTTTTCACACAAATTACAACAATGTATGTCTGATTTTTGAAAATCATTTCAAAAAAAAGTTATTTAATAATAAAAAGTATTATAATATTAATAAAGAAAAAACTGTTCATGAAATACTTTTCATAAAAAACACTATTCATAACACACTATTCATCAAATTGAAACTTCTTAGAAAATTTCTAAAAATTAAGACTAGGTTAATTTTTTATATATTTGATATTAAAAAATGATGTTTAGTTTGTCATAATAATTCTCTATGTATGAAAAATCATTGAAAATTACAATTTTTACATCTAAAATCAATTTATTAAATTTGTCTTAGTTAAACATATACTTTATTTAGAAAATCTATTCCAAAAATAGGAATGATGAAATAAAACTTTTATTTATACCAAGGGATTACAAAAAGTATCTAAGGACACATTACATATCCCCTTAAAACACTTACATAGGACCTAAGAGTAAGGTTTTAAATGGTGATATAATCTTGGGGCGGCTCGGACAACATTGCTCGAGTAGTGATTTCTATCAGCTTGAACTTCTCCCTTAAGCGATTCCATTCATGCTTAACATGTTGGAGTTCAGATTGGGCTTGGTCCAGAGAAAATCCCAATGATGATACCTCCTTCCCAAGCTCTAAAATATGGGCTTCATATGACTCGAGTCTACTGGATGAGTCCATCAACTCTTCTTTGTATATTAATTGACCATGATCACGTGTTTTTACAAAAAATAATCATAATGCTAAGATTATAGTTTCTAATGATCATATAATAGTAAAAACCCAATGGTATCATTTTAATTATACTCACTTTATTAATTAAAGGATATAGTTTTGTTGAGTATAAAATAAAATAACAAACAAAATTATGAAACAAATATTATTCAAAAGTTCGGGTTGTTACATTCATCCCTATTAAGAAATTTTGTCCTCGAAATTTTAACTCATACCCTATGAAGAGAAAAGGTGGGGGTAATTTTTCCTAATGGAATCATCTAGTTCCAAATGTGGCTTCTTCCCATTTATGGTTCCTCTACAACACCTTAACAAGGTGGGTAGTCCTGTTGCATAGAACCTTGTCCATACGATCTAAGATCTCCACCGGCTGCTCCTCATAAGAGATTTCATGTTCCAGTTGTACCACTTCTGGATTTAGTACATATGAAGGGTCACGTATGAACTTCCTCAAGAGGGATACGTGGAAGAAATCATGAATTGGTGCTAAATTTGGAGGAAGTGTAAGGTAATAGGCCACTGCTTCTACGCAATCAAGGATTTCATATGGGCCAATATACATAGGGCTAAACTTCCCTTTTTCCCAAACTTCGTGAATATCTTCCAAGGTGAAATTCAAAGAAAGAAATTGTCACCATCATCAAACTCTAAGTCCCTTCGATGGTTGTCGACATAGCTCTCTTTCTGGCTTTTTGTAGCCTTAATGTCCTGCTAGATGGCATGGACCTTTTCTATCATCTCTTGTACAAGATCAGACCCAAGAAGTTTTCTCTCACCAACTTCAACCCAATAAGTTAGAGTTCTACATAGCTTCCCATATAGATCTTCATAGTGTTCCATTTGAATGCTCAAGTGGAAGCTGTTGTTGTAAGAGAACTCAAATAATAGAATATGTTGATCCCATCCCCCTTTAAATTACACCGAGCATGTTCTCAGAATGTCCTCAAGTGTTTGAATAGTACATTCAGATTGGATATCAGTTTGGGGGTGATAGGACGTACTGAAATTAAATTTGTCACTCAGAGCATGTTCAAGACTTCTCCAGAATTTTGATGTGAACCTTGGATCACTATCAGATATGACATAATGTGGAACTCCATGAAGCCTTACTGCTTCCATCATGTAGATCCTATTGAGTTGATCAATATATAAATCTTCCCAAATAGAGATTAAATGGGAAATCTTGTTGAGATGGTTCAGAATAACCCATATCGCATTATTTCCTTTAGAAGTTCTTGGGATACCAGTGACAAAGTCCTTTGTCATATTGTCCCACTTCCATGCTGGTATGGGTAGTGGTTGAAAAACCCTTTTAGGAAGTTGTCACTTTGCCTTCACTTGCTGACATACTAGGCACCTTGAAGTGTACTCATCAATCTCCCTTTTCATATTATCCCACCAAAAATGATCAAGAAGTTCTCTATATATATTTGGACTCCCAGGATGTATAGAGAACATAGAGATATGAGAGTCATCCATCATATCCTTATTTATTTCCAAAATAGATGTAACACATAGTTATGTATGAAATTTCAGTACACCTGCTTGATCAATATTGAACTCAGGAAACTTCCCATCATTTACAGCCTTAAACATCTTTTGTAACAAAGGATCTTATTTCTAATATTTATTGATCCTATCTAGTAATGATGGTTGATAAATCATTTGGGTTAGGGTTGATGATGTCCCTTCCCTTATAAATCCAATGTCCAGCTTTACTAGTTCATTGATCAAAGGATCTTTTTGAATCCTCATTATGGACAGAAAAACTGGGTATTTCCTGCTTAATGCATCAGCGAATTTGTTTTCTCTTCTAGGATGATAATTAATTGAACAATCATAGTTTTAATAAGTTCTAACCATCTCATTTGTCTCATTTTCAATTCCTTTTGTGTGAAAATATACTTCTAAATTTTATGGTCTATATATATATATCACATTTCTCCCCATAAAGATAGTGCCTCCATATCTTAAGAGAAAAAACAACTGTAACTTGCTCTAGATCATGCATAAGATAGTTCTGCTTATGAGTCATAAATTGTCGAGATGCTTAAGTAATGACCTTTTCATTTTTCATGAGGACACACCCAATCCCATTCAGAGAATCATTTCTAAAAATAATGAATCCTTCTCCACTTGAGGGTAGAGTTAACATAGGTACAGTAACCAATGTCTTCTTTAGCTCTTAGAAACTTTTCTCAAACTCCTTTGTCCAGATGAACTTGACCCCTTTTTGAGTTAACATTGTTAATGGATTAGATAGTCATGATTTTTTTTCAAAAAACTTCTATAATATCCCACTAATCCAGGGAAACTTCGAATATCAGTTATTTTTGTATGCTGAGGCCACTCCTCTACAACCTTTGTCTTTGCATGGTCAACTATGATTCCTTAATTGGTTATAATGTTCCCCAAAAAATAAACTTGTTGTAACCAAAATTCCCATTTTTTGAAATTTCCAAAAATCCTATCCTTTCATAGAGTTCGAAAAATAACCCATAGATGATCCCCATGCTCCTCAAAACTTTTGGAATATATCAGAATTTCATCAATAAAAACTACCAAAAATTTATCAAGGTAGTCCTTAAAGACTATATTAATCAAATCCATAAAAATGTAAGGCGAATTAGTCAATCCGAAGGGCATAAAAACAAACTCATAATGACCATATCTTGATTGTAAGGTAGTTTTTGGAATATCTTATTTCTTCACCCTCAATTGATGATAACCATATCAAAGATCAATATTAGAGAAAAATTGATCACCATGAAGTTGGTAAAAAAAGTCATCAATTCATGGAAGAGGGTATTTTTCTTCACTATGATCCCGGTAGGCTCTATATAATCAATGCATAGCCACATTGATCCATCCTTCTTATTCAAAAGGTGAAAATGTGCTCCACAAAGAGACACACTCGGTCGAATAAACCCTTTCTCCAAAAGATCATGGATTTGTTTCTTTAATTCCTCCAGCTCCACATTTTCCATCATATACAGGGTCTTTGGTGTTGGATAAGATCCAGGTATGACTTAAATAGAGAAATCTACCTATATTTTTGTGGGAGTTCCCGATAACTCCTTAGGAAATATGTCAATGTATTCCTGGATGATGGGGATATTTTCAATCCTTATACTCTCATTTAATTCTTCTTCTTCACCAATCAACTCCACAAAGAAGGATATAGGAGGTTCTTCTAGACAAAGATCAGGTTGATGTATCTCTCCTTAGAAGATAACTGTAGGTTTTCCATTCAATACTACTGATATTTCCTTGCTTCTGCATTTGATCTTATCATTATACTTCGAGAGTGATTTCATCCCTAGTATAATGTCTAATTACAGCATGGAAATGACTACTAGATTTGTGATAATATTGTGCTCACTAAAGTAAATACTAGAGTTTATAAACACTGATGATGGTTGGATAATCCCATGAGGAGTCTTTACTGATAACTCTACTTTTAGAAATTCAGGGGCTAATTCTAAATTCTTTTAAAACATGGAGGAAATAAAGAAATGTGTATAACCAGAATCAAATAATGTACTTAATAGATTTTAGAGAATAACAAGAGTACTTACCACCACATCATTTTTCTCTTCAAATTCATCCGTAGTGAGGGAAAAATAACAACCTTGTTCCCTTGGACTTTATTGAGGATGATAGTGATTCCCCTCCACTACCCTTAGATTTGGACAATTATTGGAAAAGTGCCCATGTTTTCCACAATTATAGCATTGAACATCAGGTAGGTAATGAGACATATTAACCTTTTCATTATTGTTGGGAATTTTTGGCTTCACCTTACTATGACAATTCCGCACGATATGGTCATCTCTTCCACACTTTTAGCACTTCCCGCTCCTGAGCAGGCAGTTCCCTGAATGCTTCTTCACACATTTATTACACATGGGATGTTTCACTTGATTTCCTCCTATTACCTAATAAAATATCCTCCCTAATATTAGATCAAATGATCTATTATTTTCATTGGATTTATGAGACAACTGCGTTTCAATAAACTCCAGTTCGACTTTCATTGCACTCCGAATGATCTCCTCATAGCTATCATGGTCTCAGTTGGCTAGATTCTTCCGTAGATGTGGTCTCAGTCCACTAAAGAATCTATCAACCTTCCCATTTGGATCCATGAAAAATCTAGAGGTGTAACATGAAATCCTTGTGAAGTTCACCTCGTATCTTCCCACAGATTCATTCTCCTTTTGCTTCATCTCAAGAAACTCCTCCATTTTTGTTCTCATAGAACGAGGGAAATACTTATTGAATAAGATAACTGTGAAATCTTACCACTCCATAACATCAACATCCACTCTTGTCCTCATGTTTTTAATCATCTCCCACCACTGATCACCTTCTCCCTTTAAGTGGTAAACAACCAGGGTGACCTTATCTTATTCAAAATATTAGAGCATAGAATAGATCTTCTCAATAGATATAATCCACCGTTCCGCAATCAATGGGTTAGTAGATCCACTGAAGGTTGGTGGTCATTGATGCATAAAGTAATATACATAATGTTGTTCCATTCATGATGAAATCAATCTCTCATCTTGATTCAAGTTATTTCCCATATCTTGAGTTAGTTGGTTCATCATTCTCATGAAATTTTCCATTACAGCTTCCATCGGAGGGCCATTAGCGCATGGTCCATTACAGTCACCATTTCACAGTTCCTCATATTGCCCACCATTTCCTAAAAAAATAAAACCTTAGTTAGAAGATTATTTCATTAATGAATATTTTTACTATAAAGTATTTTTATCTCTTAAAACTTAATGCTTAACCAATTAAATTTATCTATAAATCCTTCATAATGATTCATAAAAAGCTTGTGATTAACCAAACATATCCCACAGGAGTGTCAAACTAGGAGTGTATCAAGGCCTGTTGTCATGTACTAGGATACCTAGGTCAAGCCCGAAACTTCTTATCAGAGTTTTCACTCCTAGTACATCTGTGCCAAAGCCACATCCACCCGTTCGTATCCATACAAGGATTTATTTGTTCAAAAACCACTTAATTAATATTTCACCAAAATACCAGGAAGTTTTCCTATATTTTAACTTTTATATATGTTTCTTCCTAAAGATTTAACATCCTAATTTCACAAATAACTAAACTATCCTTTGATACCAACAACTTCATCCTTCCATGTTATTACATAACTTTTCATTACATTTCACAAACAGAGGATCTTTAATGTCAAGTATCTTGAAAATCAGTAAAAATATTCAATAAAACATAAAACATTCTTCTAATTAACATGTAAGGCTTAATAATAGGTTCATCCTAAGTATAATTACTGCATCTTATAACCTATATATATACATTAAAGGAAAGGGTGATCAGAAGGCCCAGTAAGGGTAAACAAGGGAATCAATTTACTTGTGATATTAATTAGGACTAGATAAAAACATAAAGACATGGGAAATAGAAGAAGAGTCATATCATAATAAAAAGAACATGAATAATAACATGAATATGTAACTAGAAAATTTATTTTATACATTCATCAACATATCACCAAGGGCCATCCCCAAGGACGATCCCCAATGTTTCATAAAAATTACCAAGGTTATTCACCAAGGTATCATAAAACTTGTCATCTCTAGAGATTAAATTCCTTACCCAATGAATTGGAGTGACATTAAGGAACACCCTTAATATAAATTTATTTTCATGTGATCCACATATATCATATTAAAACATTTCATAAATAATCTATATATAATAAAAGAAATGGGTTTCATTTCAAAATTGTGACGTTTTAAAAAGTGCTTAAAAACAAGATCATTATGTCATTTATGACCCATGGAAATGGAATAAGGGTTTCATGTATACCAATTATAGAATAAAATATATAATTTTTATGTATTTATAATTATACCTAGAAACTAAATAGGTTTGGGTATTCACATAAAAAAATAAGAGAATTTATTGAGAAAGAGAGAGAGAGATTTTGAGATGAAATTTCTGCAGCATAACAGCTATATAACATGGTTTTAGAATACATTATAAAGATAGGGGAAAGGGTAAAACACTCTTAAATAACTTATAATATGGTATATGGATTTAATAAAATATAAATAAGATCATGGTATGGACATTTGAATGACACACCACATGAAAAGAAAAATTGAAAGAAAAGAGAAGATGTTATTTATTTTACGAAAATTCGGCAGCTTAACAACGTTGCTTAAAATTCCAAAAAACCAGTTGATGAGAGTGGATATGGTCTCTTATAATTTGGACATAAAATTTAAAGTAATAAGAATATAGAAGAACATACCTCCACATAATTAAATGCAAACTAGAAGACATAACATAAAAGAAGTCATGACTAAAAGAGGAGGGTGAAAGGTTCCCTTACCTTGAAGAGTAACTTCAAAAACAAAAAGGTTGGGACATAGAGTGGATTGACGGTACCTTGGAAGTAATCCTTGGGAGGTAAAATACCAGAACTTCATTGAGGAGTAATTTTGAATGAAATGAATGAAGGAATGGGTTGGTATTTATAGCAAAAGTGAGGGAATAGTTTATTAATTTTCATGGGACATCTCATCAGTGGTATTTGAAAAATAATGGGCCTTCCCATGGTATTTGACCATGGTATTGGCCAAATGGGACACCTAATAGGATATATTACTATTCAAAAGAATAATAGAATTATTAAATCATGATTACATTATTAATTATTTCATTAAATACACCGAAACTCAAAACTGCATTTTTACAATTCACTGAAAATTCAACTATTTCAGAAAAATCCCAAAAAATTCACCCGAACCATTTTTCAATGTGTGGAATCCAAAATTAAACTCCATTTTATAAAAATTAATTTAATTTTAAATTAAATTAATTAACTAAAATAATAATACTTGACAAATAATTTCTAAAACATTTATTTACTTTATCATGATTTAATTATATCACATTACCACATAAGATGAATAAAACATAATTATACCTCCTTAGGTGATGTTACTATTAAATTGGTAAAATTACCATTCATAAGGGTAAAATTACTATTCCAAAGGGTAATGTTACTATTCACCAAAAATTATTTTGATCTTATTGAACCACATTTTTCACCCGGATTACAACCATGTATGTCCGATTTTCGAAAATCATTTCACAGAAAATGTTATTTAATAATAAAAAGTTTTATAATATTCATCAAAAACACTATTCATAAAAAATTATTCATCAAAAAACACTTTTCATACAACACTATTCATAAAAAAACAGTATTCATAAAACAGTATTCATCAAATATAAACTTCTTAGAGATTTTTAAAAAAATCATCCTTGGTTAATTTTTTACATTTGAAATTCAAAAATGATGGTTATTTTACCATAATAATTCTCTATGTATGAGAAATATTTTAAATGTACAATTTTTACTTCAAAAATCAATTTATCCAATTTGTCTTAATGAAACATATACTTTATTTTGAAAAGTTATTCCAAAAAATAGGAATGATGAAATTAAAATTTTATTTATACTAATAGATTACACAAAGTATCTAAGGCCTCATTACATAGCCCCTTAAAACACCTGCATAGGACCTAAGAGTAACGTGTGCAATGGTGATAGAATCTTGAGGCGGATTAGACAACATTTCCCAGGTAGTGATTTCTATTAGATTGAACTTCTCCCTTAAGCGATTCCATTCAAGCTTAATGTGTTAGAGTTCAGCTTGGGCATGGTCCAGAGGAAAGCCCAGTGAGGCTACCACCTTCTCAAGATCCAAAATATGGGCTTCGTACGACCTAATTATATTGGATGAGGCCATGGAATATTCTTTCTATATTAATTAACCATAATTACATGTATTTATAAACAATAATCATAATTTTAAGAGTATAGTTTCCAACAGTCATATAACAGTCGAAACCCAATGGTCTCATTTTAATTATACTCACTTCATTAATTAAAAGATATAGTTTTGTTGAGTATAAAAATATAATAAAACACAAAATTAGGAAACAAATATTATTAAAAAGTTTGGGTCGTTACAATTTTCCCTTCAATAAATAAAACCACACAAACAAACATGCTATACAAAATATAAAACTATATATTGAATGATAATAATGTTAAAAAACTCAATGAAATACTATTGATATTAAAACCAAACTACAATAGAGTACCACATCAGAAAACAACTAACATCAAAGTACACAGCGGAAGACAAAACCAACAAACTCAAAAACCCCATATAAATCCAAAGATACAACATGATCTATGCTCTAATTTTACAAAATAGATCACGTATTATGATGCACCACTAAAGAAGTGTGATACCTTGCCCTTTCCTATGTCTGGATAAATAATATCTACAGAAGCACTAAAGTGCCAAAGAAAGGGTGATTAATGAAACTCATTAGGATTTCCCCAAATAACATCCCTACTCATTACACTAGGATAGAACATGTTAGGAAAATTATATAAATCATTTTATATAAAACTGTTTAAAGTAGGTTATATAAAGACACAAATTTTAATACTAAAATACTTTTCCTTACCAAAACAAATTCCAAGGAAAATAAACCAAACAATACTTTAAAACCATTTCACATTCCTTTTTTTTCATAACCATTTCATGATTTACCAGACACCCACACAAGCATGCTTCTCTGATAGTTCCATACTCATGATCTATTTCTCATCCATCCACCAAGTCATTACTAAGTGGCATATATTCTTATGTCCCAATGACACATTCCACTTATCTAGGGTCCTGTCCATTTTTGTACCCAAATGCACACACACACCCCTTATTTAGGTTCATGTCGAAATCATGAACTCACACAACCCATGTATTCCTAACACTTTAAAGCCAACCAATTCAAACAATTTCAATAAAAACATTATTTTATTGAAAACTGTTCAATAAACAATTTCAGTACATTTTAATAAGACCATCCATATTGAAAAAATATTAATTAAAACATTTACCAAAAATCTAGTAAAGTCATGTTTTAAAATAAACATTATAATATAAATAAAATAAATCACATTGCATAACCACTTTACAAAATTATACAATTTCCCCAAAACTTCATAAAATACTGAAACCATAACTAAAAAGGGTTTCTACCATGCTTTGAACACTAATTTCACAATATAATTAATTAAATTTAAATTTTTTTAAACTAAGTATTCATGTTCTAGCAAGAGGAGTTGAGTGTCAAGACACATACCTCATAAATTATGATGAAAATGGAGAACGATAAAAAATCACCCATAAAACTAGGTTAAATCTCTAAAAACACACCTTATATCTCTTCCCCTATCAACCAAAAAATCCAAATCTAACTATGATTGTAATAAAAAACCTTAGATCTATCCACATCAAACTATATCTAATAATCTAAGAGGAGGAAATTATATTTAAGAAAAACCATGAAAATCTACCATAAACGATGAATTAATAGGAGAAATAGGATTCAACGCACTAGGAACGCCTAAGGGTCACTAAAAATTTGATAGGGGAAGCCTCTACAGCCATCAGGAGGACCAAATATCGAGTTAAAGAAAATTTTGAGAAAAAATATGTCTTAGAACTTAATCCCAACCCAGATATACTTTTTAAGGATCTTGTTTTTAAACCATGTATGGTTAATTGAATGATTAGGAAAAACCATGCGCTAAACAAGATCTAGTGTCCACATCAAGGAGGACCTCACATGGTTGGACCACATGGTTAGAAAAACCATGCAACAACTATGAAGATGGAAACTTTTCCACTTTTCACGATTTCTCCTAGGTGGTCACATGGTTTTGAAAAACCATGTGCCTATCTATGTGATTTATCCTTAACCCATGTATCAAATGGGTTGAAATTAAATACAAGAGTTAATATTTTAATTTTATAGAATCATAAATATGTTATAAATTTCATATTTATTAAATATTTCAATATGTATGACATGTAATTTGAGTCAGCAAAGAAAAAAAATCATATCACTTTACTGAGGTGGTGGTCCACACATACGCATGAGGGACATAATCATTTTCCATCAGATGGAAGTGTAATATAGTAGATAACATCTTATATTAATATAATAATAATTATTTCATGTGTCAGAAATATTCATTTGATTTTTAATTTTAACCAACCATGAGAGGTGATGATGAAAAATGAAACTCATCGCTTTAGGGATGTGTTAGTCCACACACACACACAAGTGATATTTTCATTTACAAAATGATAGAAAAGAGAAGAAAAAAATCATCACCAATATCATAAAATAATTTAAGTTTTTTTGAGATATCAATGTTATATAATAATGGGTATTATAGGATTGAAGGAGGTAGAAGAAGAAATAAACATCAAAACACTTAGTTAGAAGTTACAACTCTTCTTTTGAAAACCTCTTTAGTATTACACCATAATCCTTATAGGTTTAGTATTTTTGTGATACTAGGAAATCTATGGCATGGGTAAGTAATTTAGGGAGGTATTTGGTTAAGGAATATTTAAGATAGAGCGATTAATTTTGAGAATAATTGGAAATAGGAGGTTCTCTTTTATAAGTGAGGGGAGTGAGAATCTTGTAATTATTATTAATTTTAAATATTATAAATAACTTAATCTAGTTAAATTTTAACTAAATCAATAATATTTAGAATATAATTTGATGAGGGTCTAAATACTCTCATATAATGGTAATTTTGAAATGCTTTTGGGACCTTAGCACTTAGTTTTTTTTGTCACACCATGACAACGATTTTCATTTATTTTTATTTATTTCTTGATGTTGGATATTTTGGTTGAGGTTAGGGTTGATTTTATAACAAAAGTATTTATGTTTTGGTGGTTTTGGTTTTCTTCTAGCCCTATTCATTGGTATTGTTAATGTTATTTGTTGAATGTTTCACAGTAGAGAGTTTGTGACACCGAAAATGTCAATATAATGTGTTTAAATATTTCGAGGATATTTGGGTGGAATCTCCTTGTGTTTGGGGTGTTATTTAAGGGGTTTGGCCAATTTTTCTGGTTTCATGATTCAATTACAGTTTTACTAAACCATTCAACCCAAACCTATAAGTTGAAAAAAAATTCCAGTATCATTCACAGAGTTTGCGCACGGTTTATAAAACTATGCAACAAAACCGTACAACCCATTACGAGCTAAATAAATTTTAATTAAAAAATATTAATTAAGTGATTCAACATCACATTTTAATCCCTACATATTGGGTATAGACCATAAGGATTACCCCTTCACTTACCCTCATTTTGGGCCACTTTTGGGTGATTTCTCACTAAAGGTTAGTGATTCGTCACAGTTTCTTCATCAAATCCTTCCCTTTCCTCTTCTCCTCTCTTCCCTCTCTCTATTTATTGGTTTTCATTGGGGTTTTCCTCCATGAAAAAACCCTAATGTCTTGGATTAATGTTTGGTTCATTTTCCTTTGGACCTAGGGTGTGTGAACTGTCCGTGGGGCTTAGATCTCTTCTCTCCGGAGGTTTCATTGCGTTCACACACCACCGAGGTAGGTGATTCTATGTTTTTCCTTTATGATGAAAATGATTATTGATTGAGTGTCTACAATTATTTTTTAAAATTTTATTTTTATCTTTATAATACTCTTGCATATTTCATTGCGGTGTTTCCTTGTTGGTATAATTTATTAAAAATGGGTTTTGGAGTGATCCTTGTTTATGCCTATGTGTTTTCACACCGAATGTGTTTGATAAAATGTTAATTGAAACTTTAATTGTCAAATGGAATGATTTGGGTGGTGATTTCCCTTATAAATGTTTAATTAGACTGACTGGATTGTGTATGGGGATTTTCATATGTAATGTGGTAACTTATTATGGTATAAATGTTGTTTGGAAATAAATCTTGGTCTTTTAAAAATGCTTTTTTTCACCATTGGAAATTATTTGAAATTAATTGGTTTGGTTTGAAAGGAAAGATATGGTTCTAGAATTGTTTTGGGTGTTTTATAGAATCATAGAGGGTTCCATTTTAGTTTTTCACATCCATGGGTTCAAGGAGTGCACACTTGGATGTGCATTAAAATGGAGATGGCACTTAGAAAACTTCTTCCCTTAAAAGTTTCCTATTTCACCCTTATACTCAATTTATCAAAATGGTTCCATGATTTCCAAATTATAGGTGTTTTGTTACAAAATTTGGGAATATAACTTCAAAAGTGTCTTTAATGTTTTCCCCATTTGGCCTTGAAACATGTTTTGGTGAATGTTGGATCTTAACATCTTGTTTGGTATTTTCTAAGATAAAATCAATGTTTTTGTTGAATTTAGAAAATGATGTGAATGTGGAATTGCAATTTCATTTTCATTATACAAGTGTAAGGCCCAGTTGGCACATTATAATATTGGTAATGGAATGTGGTTTGGAAAATGTGAATGCTCAGTTGGAAACTTAAAGTGGTTTACAAAATGGTTTGAATGTTTATATGATATGATGGCCCATTTGGAACCTTATATGATGTGAGACACACACAAAAACACACACACACTCACACACACACTCACATATATATATATAGTGAGAACTCCTACAGAGGTATTTACATTTTTGGGTTATCATATATGTGGTGTTCTTGTTGGGGGTAGGCAAGTGTGAGGGTGGCGGGTAAGATGAGGCACACATGCGAGGGACTCCCACTTACACAATATATTACCAACATTGGTTCTTATGTGTATTTTAGAGGATCGAGTGACGATAGCTTTCCATCCCCAATTTGACGGGTTGGTACCCCCTCAACCACTAAGAGGCTAGGTGGGCTATTCCACTGGATTAGTCAGTTGAGGGAGGCCGATTGGTTATAGACTTAGGGGATTCACTATACACCAGAAGGTGGTTTAGAACTAGAACGTCCAAGGGTATTTCTAGTGATGTTTTGGATCACCCCTGGATGTTATCTGTATTTATTATTTACTTTATGCTTTATTTAATTTTTCAATTGTTCTCTTTATTTATTTTTAGTGTAGCCCTAATATTATTGATTTGGGTTTTGAAATAAAATAAAAATATATTTTCAAAGTGGAAACATGGTGTGCATAGTTTTGAAAAAATGAAATAAATGCTTTAATTTGTGTAAAGGAAGAAAACATATTTTTATAACCGCATTTTCAAACTTGTGGTAAGGGATTTTTTTGGGAAAAGAAATTCATGGATTATTTGGTGGTTTCCTATTGATCTATTTATCTCACACCCTACTTGTACCATTCAGCGTCGGTAGACCCGAACTATCTTACAGGTTCATATTATGGTTGGAGTTTTCTTGTTCAAGCAAGCTATTGGAGCATTCCGGTCTTGTGGATAAAGATGCCTATTTTATCACATGCAGATCTCATGGTAACAATTTTTTTTTGTTTATTGAGTATCAGTTTTTTATTTAGTTTTCAGTTTGTTCAATGGTATCTTGTAACGGAATTAGATTGTTTATTTATTTAGGATGTTTTGATGTCCGACACTAGTTTCAATACCATGGTAATCAAGAATTCCCATCGAGTATTTCCATGGAGTGGGTCAGGTGTCAGGTCAGATGATATCCCGGGCTGGTTTATGAAAAAATGATAGTAGAGTAGGCCCTAGTTATTTGTGATGTATGGTAGTTGGATATTAGGAATGTTGAGACTTTAGAGGTAGGTATGAGAATGACTTCATTAACCCTTTCTCGTACTAATCATTGAGTTAACAGTGGTAGTCTGGGATTTGAGTCTTTTGTCTTTGTTTTAGATTGAGGGACAACAAAAGAGGTGAGCCAGTGTCATGTTATCACCTCACATGGAGTAGTGATCTAGGTGTAGTCCTAGTGAATGGTTCATAGTCATATTAGTGTTATATATTACTTGGGGAATTTCCTACTACCATATCACTAGGTTAAGAATAAGCACTAGATCCTCATTCGAGTGATTCATTTTAAGTTGTGTTATATTTTTGTTTTAGTCAATGTAAGTGCATTTTAAAATGAAAAGGGTTTCGAAATGAAAGTTCTTTACTTCATATGATTTTAAAATTGTAAAATGGGTTTTATAATTGGAAGTGTTTTTGGTTTGATAATTTGATGCATGCTTGAATTTGATAAGGAAAATAGATATGTGACCCTTGGTACTCTCTATGGAAGGTGACATGTGTGTAGGGTTTGTACAAAAAGTGTGTGGGGAACATATTAATGGATGATGTAAGTGGAATTTGATGGAGAAACATTTGATATTTCATAAGATTCCATGGGTGTGTGTTTTCTATTAAAGGCTTAGCCTTATTTAATAAAGTGATTTTTTGAAAGGGGGAAGTGGCTTCAGAAACTTGGTTTTTGTTTGAGAATGGGGGTTTGGTTTTGTAAAAAAGTGATTTTTTTGGAATGTATCTTTGAAATGAGGAGTTTAAAAAAAATTAAAATGGAAATGGGATTTTTGAATGGGTGATTTTTGGTTGTGTTGGTGTGTTTTCAGTTTTTGATCCTATCTTGTTGGCTCAAGATGTTTATTTTCAATTACACTTTTGTTTGATGTCAGTTTTTGAATTTAAATTTCTTTTGTTATTTATAAAATGCCACCCTGAAAGGTACCAAAAGTTTCTGATGATTCATTTGTTGTTTCTAATTCTTATCAACTTATACTTATCCTTTGAGGTGATCAGGGTCGGTTAGAGGCAATATAGTGGATTGAGTAAGTAGAGCGTGTCTACAGATTATTGGGAACTCCTGAGGCTATCAGGGTTCATGCTATTATTGGATTGTTTGAGGGTCCAGCTTTGGACTAGTGGATGTTGGTTTCCCCATCCATGATGCAATAAGGGATGATGTTGATAGTGTTTAGGGCCACCTTCGTCCAATGGTTCATACCTAAGGAGGTGAAGTTGAAGATGGTAGTAGAGTTGCAGGATGTTTGGTAAGGCCAATGATTAATAAAATTTTATGTTGACCACTTTAAAGAGATGGTTATCTTTTATTTGGAGGTAGTTTCATAAGATCAAATGAAAAATCCTTTTTTAATTTGGGGTATTCATCCTGAGATTGCAAAAAAAGTGATCTCATTGGGTGAAACATGTTTCGAGAAGTTGGTTGATGAGGCATTTTTGGCTGAGCTAGGTTTTGGGGTGTATTCGGTGGTGGTTAGATCTCATAAAGGTTCCCCATCCATTAAAGAGCACATACTAGAAGAACCTATTTCTAAATATTACTCTTCATTTGTTCTGGATTCCAATTCATCAGACCGTTCATTTGTGTGCCATTAGTGTTGCTAGTTTGGGCATTCGAAGACATATTGTCTTATCCCTCCGAAGACATTCCATCGTTATTTCTATATGGGTCATCTGGAGATGTTTTTCAGGAGGAATTTCTCGAAGAAGGAGTTTTGATTGGAGGGTTCCTCTACTTTACTATGAGGCAGGATATCCTTCAGCCATAAGAGCCCCAACCATAGGTCTCAGGGTGAAGCTCACCCATAGTTAGGAGTGCCGAGGGTGTGAAATATAGGACACGTTTTTCTTTCTGTGTTGGGATAAAAATGTTTCTTGTATCCTTATTCTTATTTCCCTTATTTTGTAAGTTCATCTTTTGTTGTAATGGTGTGATGAACTGGATCTATTCTAATCCAAGTAGCTGTGTCTATTTTAATGTTTATTTTTGAATTGTTTTATTTATTAATTTGTGTTTATCCCTTTTATGGGTTTTGGTTTTAGTTGTTCTTATTTAGAGATGTTTGGGTAATTTGAGATGGGTGGATAGTGTTTCCAGTTCACTATTTGGTTTTTATTGGTGTTATTTTCATGGGTTTTCCCTAGTGTTGGGGAATTCAGGTGGGGCAGGGAAATTGGATGAGTTTGAGTTGGGATTTCCCTAGTTCCCAATAGTGGTTAGGGTGTTGTTTGTATTCTAATGTTTCTGTGCTATTTTATTTCTTTTGGTCCGTATAACCTTCTTCTATTCTCCCCTCATTCTTGTGATGTGGTTTCTTCTTGATTGGTCATGTGTGACATGTGGAGTGAAATGTCTCCCTGAGGTTCATGTTTTACTTGGTTGTAATCAGGTATAAAC
This sequence comes from Viscum album, assembly GCA_963277665.1. NCBI lineage: Eukaryota > Viridiplantae > Streptophyta > Magnoliopsida > Santalales > Viscaceae > Viscum > Viscum album. The sequence goes on along the minus strand of OY728151.1, from coordinate 1,505,175,864 downwards.
TCATGTTTTAGCTATCTTTTGACATGCTGACTTTTATGGATCAGAAAGTATTTGTGGTAGGGAAAATTGTCACACCCTAACCATGATTTTTATTTATTTTTATTTATATCTTGATGATGGATCTTTTGGTTGATGTTCGTGTTTAGTTTCCAACAAAATTCTTTGTGTTTTTTTTTGGATTTAGTTTTATTCTATCCCTATTCATTGTTATATTGAATGTTATTGAGAGAAAGTTACATGGTTGAGAGTTTGTGAAACTCGCGGTGTCACTATATTGTGTTTAAATCTTTCAAGGATCTTTGGGTGGACTCTCATATTTTTTGGGTTGTCATTTGGGGGGTTTCCCCAAAATTTTTAGGTTACAAGGTTGAATATGGTTTTCCCAAACCATACAACCTAAACCTAAAAGTTGAAAAACTTTTGTACTAGAATTCACATGGTTTGGGCATGGTTTACAAAAACGTGCAGTAAAACCATACAACCCATTATGGGCTAAATAATTTTTAATTTAGAAATATGATTTGAGTGATTAAACCTCCCATTTTAAGACCTATCTATTGGGTATTTACCAAAGGGCACCCCCTTCATTCCCTTTCATTTTGGGACACTTGTTTGGGTGTCTTATCACCAAAGGTTAGTGATTATTCCGGATTTCTTCATCAAATCATCCCCTTAACACTTTTCATCTCTTCACAGTCTCTATTTATTGGGTTTCTTTGGGTTTTTCTTCCCAAGGATGAACTCTATTGTCAAGGGTTTGTGTTTATTTTGTTTTCATTTGGACCTAGGGTGTGCAGACGATCTGTGGGGCTTATATCTCTCCTCTATGAAGGTTTTGTTGCGTTCTCACACCACCGAGGTATGTGCTTCCATGGTTTTTCATTGCAAACCATTGGTGCTTGACTGTATTAAATTAAATTTTAAATTTTATTTTCATATTTATAATACTCATGGGTATTTTATTTTGGTGTTTCCTTGTTGGTAGAATTTAATAAAAATGGGCTTTGGAGTGATCATTGTTAATTCCTATGTTCTTGTGCACAAAATGTGATTGATATAATGTTAATTGAACCCTTAAGTGTCTAATGGAATGATTTGGTTGGTTATTTACCTTATAAATGCTTAATTATACTGATTGGACCATGTTTAGGAATTTTCATGTGAAATGTGGGGACTTAATTTGTTTTAAATGTTTTTTGGAAAGTTCTATTATTCTTTTAAAAATGCTTGTTTACACCTTTGGAAATTAAATAAAATTTATGGGTTTGGTTTGAAATGAAAGTGATGGTTTTAAAAATATTTTGGGTGATTTATGGACATCCATGGGTGAATAGAGTGAACACATGGATGTGCATTCAAATAAAGATGACACTTATAACACTTATTCCCTTAAAAGTTTCCCATTTTTCTTATTCTCCTCATTTTCTCAAAATGGTTACATAATTTTCAAATGATAGGTATTTCTTCAAGCGATATGGGAATGTAACATGAAATGTGTCCTTAATGTTTGGAATGTTTGGCCTTGAAATAGGTTTTGGTGAATGTTGGAACTTAAAGGCCCATTTTAATTTGTTTAGATAAAAGAAATGTTTTGTACTGACTTTGGAAAATGATGTGGATGTGGCATTGTAAATGAATTTTAGTTATAGAGGTGTAAGGCATGATTAGAAATTTATAATGTAGGGAAACAAATGTGGTTTTGAGAATGTGAATGCCCAGTTGAAAAATTAAAGTGTTTTACAAAATGGTTTGAATGGTTATATGATATGATGTCCTGGTTGGCACCTTGTATGATGTGATATGCACACACACACACACACATATATATAGTGGGAAATACTATATAGGGATTTTGATTTTATGGTTTATCATATAGGTGGTGTCTGTGTAGGGAGTAGGCAAGTGTGGTGGCAGCATGTAATATGAGTCACGCGTGTGAGGGCCTCCCACTTACACAATATATTACCACCATGAGTTCTTATGAGTATTTTAGAGGATTGAGTGATGGTATCTTTCAATCCCTCAAATAGACAGGTTGGTACCCCCTGAATCACTAAGAGGACAGGTGGGTTGCGCCATTGGATTGGTCAGTTGATCGTGGCTAGTTGGTTATAGACTCAGGGGTTTCAATATATACCAATAAGTTCTTTCGAATTGAGAAAGTCCAGGGGTCTTTAAAGAAATTTTTATGATCACCCATTGTTATTATTTTTATTGATTATTTACTTTCTACTGCATTTAATTTTTCAATTTATTTATTTTCAGTGTAGCCCAGATATTGTTGATTTGGGTTTTGAAATAAAATGTGAATCTATTTTGTAAGTGGAAACATGGTGTGCATAGTTTTGAAAAAAGGAATGAAATGTGTTTATTTGTGTAAAGGAAAAAAACCTATTTTTATAACCGTATTTTAAAAAAAGTGTTAATGATTTTTTTTTGGGAAAGGAAACAAATGGATTTTTTGGTGGTTTCCTATTGAGATATTTAGCTTACACCCTACTTGTAACATTCAGTGTTAGTAGACCTGAACTATCTTGTAGGTTCAGATTTTGGTTTGAGTTTTCTTGTTTAAGATGGCTATTGGAGCAGTCCAGTCTTGTGGAAGAAGGTGACCATGTGGTCACATGGAGATCACATGATAACCGTTTAGTTTAGTTTAGTTTAGTTTTAGTTTCAGTTTTGTATTTTTTTTCAATTTATTCAATGATATCTTATAACTAAATTAGTATATATATTTGGGATTCGGTTATTAGCTTTGGGTACTTGTTCTGTTTATTTTTATTGATCATATTTTTTGGGCTAAAAACATTCCCTATTGTATTTTTTTTATTCCCAACACTAGTTTCCAACCTGTGGTGATCGGGAACACCATTTGGGTCTTACTGTGGACCGAGTCGGGTGTCGGGTCAGATGACATCCTGGGTTGGTTCACAAATTTTTTTACGTTAATTAACCGATTTTACCTTTACCATGGTATCTAATTTTTAACATCATTTTAAGAAACCAGACCTTCTTTTTAGGTATGTTTTTCCTTTATGGTAATTTTTGTAGAAAAGTGGAATTTCTGGAAATTATTTAAGTATACACCGTGTACTTTATGAGTACACGCCCTGTACATTCTTACCGTAGCAGGTCATGTGATGGATGTGTAGTAGCTGCATACACGACCGTGTGGGAGTGACTTAGAGGCTGCTTAAAGTGGAGTATGGAAATGGAGAGTACACGCCGTGTACTCTAAAAGTACACGCCGTGTACTCTAAAAGTACACACAGTGTACTTTTTTTTTCATTAAAATCACCAGGGTCACGTCTAATGGACATAAACCACTTATTTTAGGTTTCATTCGTCCAAGAGCTCTGAGAATCTGAGGATCTTTGATGATCCCTTGATCCTCTGGCCATCCTTCGATTCAAGAACCATTGATTGTGTTAGAATCACATCAGTGAGTTCTCTCTTCTGCTTGAGCCTTGTTTTCCAGTTCCACTTCTTTTCCAAGTTATCGTGGGTTGAAGGTTTTGGACATTTTCATAGATCTATGGAATTCCAATGAGATTCAAGCTTCCTGGATCAAGTATATTTATCTCCTAACCCTAAGGTAGGTGGTTTGTGCCTTTCCATTCGAAGTCATAGAGTTTTTTGTGCAAATTCCACTAATACCCTTGAACGAAGTATTAGATGTTTACTGTTTCACCCCAATTATTTTCCTACCATGCTTGTATGCTTGTGTAGAGGATATTTGGATATGAATAGGGTTGATTGTAATTATTTGGATGTCTCTTGACCATTCATGTTCTGTTTACGACCGTTTGGTTCGGTTCAGCTTTTGGCTACTTTTCCGGATTCCATGCCTATTGTTGTAGGATGGAGTGCTTGTATTTATGACATGCTTGATATGTTGTAAACTATTTAGCGAAGTAGTTCTACAGGTTAACTTTGGCTGTATTGAAATGCTATTCTCGTTGACTTACACAGGGCCGTGAGAACCTCGTGTAGTAGACTATAGGGGGAATTGACCGGGTGAGCTTCCTTAGAGAGTCTTTGAGCACTTTTGGCTATAAGGGGGGGATTGACTGAGTGAGTATCCTCAGAGAGCCTAGAACCACTTGGGGATATAGGGGGAATTGACTGAGTAAGATTCCTCAGAGAGTCCTTGATTGATTTAGACAAAAATGGGAGAGAAAACATGAGCTTCCTTGGAGAGTCTGTAATTGAATTGAACGACCTGGGCTATAAGGGGAACTGATTGAGTGAGATTCCTCAGAGAGTCCTAGACCTTGGGGCTATAAGGGGAATTGACATGTGAGTTTCCTTAGAGAGTCCTTGACTACCATAGACTATGCGGGAAATGGACTGTGTGAGCTTCCTCAGAGAGTCTTTCTTTACATTGACTATAAGGGGATAGACTGTGAGTGCTTCCTCAGAGAGTCTTTATTAAATTCCTATACAAAACCAGAGGGGTTAGACTGAGTGTGCTTCCCAAGGGGTTGTCTGTACTTTTTAGTTAGTACTAGAGGGGACGAATGTGAGTACTTCCTAGAGGGTTACCTGCTTGTGGTTAGCAGTTTTCTTCACTGTTGCTTGATTGAACTGTGGATTGTTTATTGCTAAGTACTTTCCTGTTTACTATTGACTATTTACTGTTCACTATTTATTGTATTTTACCTGACATATACTCATTAACTATTAGGCACAGATCTTCAGGTGGTTTCCTACTGGGATTTAGTCTCACACCCTATTCGGGTCAAGCTTTTGGGCCCAAACAGATTATATTGTTGGATGTATAGATAAGAGCAAGCACCCTTCTACTTCAGGTACATGACTTGTTGTGGAGCTAGAGATCATGGGACTAAGCTATGGATTGTGATTCTGAGGAGTTTATCTGTTTATATTTCTTTTGTAATTTTTTAGTACTATTTGTATTCTAGTATTGCGACTTGTTTGGATGCTTCCTAGACATTTGTATCATGAATCATTTATATATATGTGCTCCCGTTGTTTTATTATTCCAGTCTTCCACTATTTTCTGTTGTTGGATATTTACTGCTTTTGCGATTGTATGTGTTGTTTACTTCCGCTTTGTACTCTGCCCATGAGGGCATAGTTTCCCCACTATCACACCCAAGGCCCTCGCTGATAGTTGGCAGCCTCTGGTATTCGAGAAAATGTGTTTGAGGCCATTTGGACAACCGGGTATGGGGCGCCTCTAGGTGGATTTCATAACAGGGATGTTACAATGTGGTATCAAATGGTTTTCTTTTCTCGTGACTTACTGTTTGGAGACTATATCCAGGGATAGGAAGGAATTGGTATTTGGTGTTAAGTTGTGCCCGGTAATAGCTAACCCGTGTACAGGGAAAATCCATTCTACCTCATTTGATTTTCAGTTGTCCCAGTTTTGCGATTGTTACAGTTGATTTTATTTCACCTGGAGTGACTCACATGATTTGTTCTATTACTATTGATGTTATTGAGGTTATATTTCTATTGCAACTTGATGAGATGAGGGTATTCCATCTCATTCATCATATATGAACCTGCTAGAAAACACATGTCATGCATTTTTTCAATGCCATCTAAGATGCTTCAGTGATAGCATGTTGTTGTGATAAATGATGTGTAAATTCTGCATGTAGTTTTCATAGTTTCCTTAATAGAAATACTAACTGTTTGATAGGGTATTATTTGTGTATAGAATTACTGGATTGAATGCCAAACTTTGGTTCTTGAGGTGTTATGGGTCCTCATGGACCGGAATTTGGTGGATCATTGCCTTGATTGCCATGTTATAATATGTATAATATTCCAAACATTGATTTGCGGGGAGTATGGGCCCTCATGGATTTGAATTTGGAACTTTCAATGCTTGTTTTAGTGTTTTTTGGGTTCCAGAGTAGTTTCTGAGGCTTACTTCCGAAAAAACCTAGAATACACGCCGTGTAATGTTAAGTACACACCGTGTGTTCTTCTTTTCAGGAAGAAACTTTTTTTCTTATGTACACACCGTGTACCTTATATACACACCATGTAGTCTCTAAACTATGTCATAGGCCATGTGGGAAGAGACACAGGATGGGAAAAACCTGGAGTGAACACACTGTGTATTGTCCATACACGCTGTGTAGTGTCGACCCCATGCCCACCAATGTCACTAACAACACTGGTTGGCCGAGTCATGTATAATACACACAGTTTGCCTTATGAAAATGCCATGTGTATGACCTAGGTACCTAACCGGGTCACGAACAACACAGGTTGGTGTCACCTTTTCGCATACACGTCGTTCCTTCCTTGAACACGCCGTGTAGACCGACCTAGGTACCTCGCCATGTCACAAACAACACGAGCTAGTGTTATCCTCTCTCAAACACGCCGTGTCCATCTGGAACACGCCGTGTAGTGTGAACTGTGTGTCAGGCATTGTCACTAATAACATGGGCCAGTTGAAGCTTGTCTAGTACACGTCGTGTAGTAATAGTACATGCCGTGTAGTCTTGCCTTAGTATAGAGCTATGTGGCTTAGTCGTGTAGAAGGAATCGGTAGGGAAAGGGGAACCAATTACATACCATATGTGGAGACAACACGCCGTGTGTCTGGGGTGTTACACGACCAGTCTGGACAGAAGTACACACCCATGTGAATGACTTCCAGGAACACGCTGTGTAGTAAATGTACACGCTGTGTAGTCATGTTTTGTAAAACGTGAGTGATTTCGTTCTCTTGTTCCCTTCTTAAAATACTTTTTTTTCAGTCCTTGATAATATTAATCAAAGGTGTGCACTTGACCTTGGAGAGTCATGCCACCGAGACGTCCTCCTGTTGTGCTAGTCTTAGCACCAGCCGTCTTCCGGACATAGGTGCTGATGCAGTGTTCTGAGAGGGTTTTATAAGGTTCATACAGACCTTCTGAGGAGGAAAGATGCATCTTTTAGAAGACAGGTGGTGTGCTAACAGTGTGGGAGAAGTGGGCATATGAGGCCACATTTCCCAAAAGACCCAGTGGAGTGCCAATCTTGCGGCAAGATGGGTCACCTTCAGCACTTCTGTCAGATCTTCTCTCTAGCAGCTGGTGACATGGGTTCTTCTATGACTCCTTGTTCAGGAGAAGTACCACCAATTTCTCACCAATCTGGGAAATAGAGTTATTCTAGCCGTTCGGGCTAAGTTGGAGGTCTTGGCCATGGAATATAGTCACCTGGTTTTCATTGACATCAGGGTGGATCAGCTCAGAGTGGTCAAGCAGGGTCATAGGGCCGCGGTACAGGCCATACTTTTGTAGTGGAGCAGACCCAGCAGGAGCAGGATCCCAGACCTTCCACCATTCGAGGTACGATCTTAGTAGACTTAGTCTTAGAATCTTCTCTTTTTGATACAGGGGAATCCCATAGCTTTATATCTATTACTGTCCTGAAGAGACTTGGGCTCTGCATCTTTTCTTCTGCTGATATATTGATGCTAGACACTCCGTTGGGGACTAGAATGGATAGTGTACGTCAGTTTAGAGAGTTCCCTCTACAGGTTGGTGGATTTCACTTCTTATGGGACCTCTATGTCCTAGAGATGACATTCTATGATGTAATTCTCGGGATGGACTAGTTAGTTCCATTCCAGGCAGTCTTCGACTTTTATCGCCACAAGGTGAGTTTCATATCACCAGAGGGTGGATCATTTGTTCATAGGGGAAAATGGGATGTCCAGGAGAGCAGAGTTGGTCCAGAGAATCATGGGTTGAGAGGAGTTACAACCCAGATTGCGAGTCTTTATCTGGATGACCAGGGGACTAAACAGTTAGACATTCCTCTAGCGGTGGATCGTTTTAGATATGTCTTTTCAGAGTAATTTTCATGTTTTCCTCCATATATTGAGGTAAAATTCTACAATTTATCTTGTTCCAAGAGTGAAACTGGTGTCCATTCCTCCTTATAGGATGGTTACACCTGAGTTGCAGGAGCTCAAGAAGTAGTTGGAGGAGTTGTAGGAAAATGGTTTCATCTGACCCAGTACTTCTCCTTGGTGTTCGCCTGTGCTATTTGTGAATAAGGAAGATGGTACCCTTAGGATTTGTGTGGATTATCGGAAGCTAAACTAGTTGACGGCCAGGAACCAATATCCTTTACCTAGGATTGATGATCTCTTTGATCAGTTTCGAGGAGCCCTGGTGTTCTCAAAGGTTGACCTGAGATCTGATTATCATCTTTTGTTCACTAGACCATCAGATATACCTCTTATAGACTTCAAGGGTATGTATGGTTTATACGAGTACTTGGTTATGCTGTTCTGCCTCACGAACGCGCCCGCAGTTTTCATGGAACTGATGAATCGAGTGTTCCAGCCATACTTGGAATACTCTGTGATGGTCTTCGTGGACGATATCTTTGTGTACTCTCTCACTCGACACGACCATGATACCCATCTTGAGATCGTTTTGAGTACACTGAGGGAGCATCAGTTATATGCCAAGATCTCAAAGTGACACTTTTGGATGGATCAGATTCACTTCTTGGGTCATGTCATCTCAGAGGCAGGAGTATCAGTAGACTAAGAGAAAGTGAGAGCTATTATTTCATGGGAGTATCTAAAGAACATCTTTGAGGTGTAGAGTTTTCTAGGGCTGGTTGGATACTACAGAAGTTTCATACATGACTTTTCGCGCTTAGCAGCACCACCGACAGGTCTGACCAAGAAGGGTGCGAAGTTCTTATGGTCAGATTCTTGTGAGTCAGCCTTTTAGAAACTAAAAGAGAGGTTGAATTCAGCACTGATACTAGTCTTGATAGAGCCAGGAAAGATTTATACTATTTAATTTGATGCATCAGGTATCAGGCTAGGATCTGTGCTTTTGAAGGGTAATGGAGTCATCGCGTACGGGTCTCGGCAGTTGAGGTCACATGAGAGGAATTACCCGAAGCATGATCTTGAGTTGACAGCTGTTGTTCATGCCCTACACTGTTGGAGAAATTATCTTCTGGGAGAGCACTTTGTGGTTTTCACTGACCACAAGAGTCTCAAGTACATCTTCACTCAACGTGATCTAAATTTGAGATAGCGCAGGTAGGTTGAGTACCTACAATATTTCTACTTTGAGATTGCCTATATGTCTGGGAAATGAAATGGAGTGGTTGTTGCGTTGAGAAGGAGGACTCAGATTCAGACAGTTCAGGAGGCCAATAGTGAGTGGAACCTTATGGCTCTATTCTCTGAGATGCATTTGGAGGTGCACGATAGATAGGGGAAGACTTTTCTTTCTTCTGTAGCTATTACCTATGATCTTCTGGATCGAGTTTGAATGAGGAATCTATCAGATTATGAAGGCCTAGTCCTATGGGAATGTGTGTTAGGAGAGGACCCTATTCCTGGATGGACCATATGCGAGGATGAGATCTTTCATTTCTAGGGACGCATATGGGGGCCAACACACATATATGAGGAGTTGATGCGGGATTTTCATTCCTCAGTTTGGGCAGTTCATCTTGGCATCCGCCAGATGTATCATTTTCTACACTGTTAGTATTGGTGGCCAGGTATGAAGAGTGACATTGCTGGTTTCATCCTGAGGTGTTCTACCTGTCAGCGGGTGAAGGAGGAGCATCCGCGACGGACAAGACTCTTACAACAATTACCCATTCCCGAGTGGATGTTTAATGATGTCGCGATGGACTTCGTGACCAGTTTGCCGAGGTCGCCTCGAGGGAACGACGTAGTTTGGGTTGTTGTTGATAGACTCACGAAGGTTTCACACTTCTTACCCATCAAGGAGACTTCCAGTGTTGATGATCTAGGACAATTGTACATCCGTGAGATTCTATGTCTTCATGGAGTTCCACACTCCATTGTTTCAAACAGGGATGCACGTTTTACTTCTCAGTTCTGGCAGGGGATTCAGAAGGCTTTGGGTACACAGGTACTTTTGTGTTTAGCTTACCATCCCAAGACAAATTACTAGTCTGAGCATATGATTCAGGTTCTTGAGGATATGCTCCGAGCATGCATTCTGGATTTTAGAGGATCTTGGGAGAAACATATACCTCTTGTGGAGTTTTCCTACAAAAATAGTTTTCAAGAAACTATACAGATGTCACCTTATGAGGCTTTGTACGGTAGGCCATGCCGATCGCCCTTATGTTGGCTAGAGGCAGGAGAGACAGCCTTGCTGGGACCTCATCTTGTTCATGAGACCTCAGAGCAGATAGGCTTGATTCGGAAGAGGATAACTACTACATAGTCTAAGCAGAAGCCTTATGTCGATCAGCGGAGACAACCACTAGTGTTCGAGGTTGGGGATCAGGTTCTCCTGCGTGTCACACCGAGGTTGGGACACAAGAGGATTAGGATACATGGAAAGCTTTCACCAAGGTATGTCGAACTGTTGGAGGTGTTGGAGAGAGTTAGTCCGATTGCCTATCAGTTGTAGTTACATCAGAGGTACCAAGATATGCACGATGTCTTACACGTTTCTCAGCTCTGACGTTACTTTTCAGACCTGTCTCTTTTCTTTCAACCCGAGGAGGTTGAGCTCTAAGTGAATGCATCATTTGAGGAGAATCCTATTTGGATTGTGGATCACAAGACGAAGGTTCTCCGTGGCCAGTATGTTCCTCTGGTATGAGTACTATGGCAGCACATGCGAGTACAAGACGAGACTTGGGAGAGGGAGGAACATGTACGAGCGCATTGGCCGGAACTGTTCGAGGTTTCTTCCTCTACGCAGCACTAGGATATTCGGGGAAAAATTTATTTAAAGGGGGAAGTTTTTAAGAACCCAGACCTTATTTTCAGGTATGTTTTTCCTTTCTAGTCATTTTTCAAGAAAAGAAGAATTTATGGAAATTTTCTAAATACACACCATGCAATTTCTTACCACAGTAGGCCGTGTGCTGGCTGTGTAGTTGCCGCATACACCGCCGTGTGGGAGTGACATGGAGGCTTCTTAAAGTGGAGTACGGAAACGGAAAGTACACGTCGTGTACTAAAAAATTACGTGTCGTGTACTTTTTTTTCATTAAATGCACCGGGGTCTCTTCTGATGGATATAAACCACTTCTTTATGGTTTCATTCGTCCGAGAGCACCAAACATCTGCAGATCTTCAATGAGCCCCCAATCCTCTATCCGTCCTCCGATTCAAGAACCGTTGATTGCATTGGAATCACATCGGCGAGTTCTCTCTTCTGCTTGATCCTTGTTTTCCAGTTTCTCTTCTTTTCTAATTTATCGTGGGTTGAACGTTTTGGACATTTTCTTCGATCTATGACATTCCAAGGAGATTCAAGTTTTTTGGTTCAATTATATTTAACTCCTAATCCCGAGGTAGGTGGTTTGTGCCTTTCCGTTCAAATCCATTGAGTTTTATGTGCAAATTCCCCCAATACCCTTGAACGGGGTATTGTGTGTTTACTATTTTACTCCTATTGTTTGCCTACCGTTCTTGTATGTTTGTGTAGAGGATATTTGGATATAAATAGGGTTTATTGTTATGATTTGGATGTGTCTTTACCATGCATGTTCTGTTTACGACTGTTTGGTCCTGTTCATCTTTTGGCTGCCTTGCTTGATTCCATGCCTGTTGCTGTAGGATGGAGTGTTTGTATTTTTGACATGCTTGATAAGATATAGAATGTTTATCCAAGTAGTTCTATAGGTTAACTTTGGCTATATTGGACTTCTATTCTCATTGAATTACACAGGGCCATGAGAACCTGGTGTAGTAGACTATAGGGGGAATTGACCGGGTGAGCTTCCTTAGATAGTCTTTGAGCACTTTTGGATATAAGGGGGAATTGATCGAGTGAGCATCCTCAGAGAGCTGAGAACCACTTGGGGATATAAGGGGAATTGACTGAGTGATCTTCCTGAGGGATTCCTTGATTTATTTAGACTAAAATGGGAGAGACTGCATTAGATTCCTCGTAGAGGATATATTTGAATTGAATGACCAGGGCTATAAGGGGAATTGACCGAGTGAGCTTCCTCAGAGAGTCATACACCTCGGGGATATAAGGGGAATTGACATGTGAGATTCCTCAGAGAGACCTTGACTACGTTAGACTATGCAGGGAATGGACCATGTGAGCTTCCTCAGAGTCTTTCTTTACTTTGACTATAATGGGATAGATTGTGAGTGCTTCCTTATAGAGTCTTTATTAAATTCTTATATAGAACCGGAGGGGTTAGAACGAGTGTGCCTCCCAGAGGGTTGTCTGTACTTTTTAGGTAGGACTGGAGGGGACGACTGTGAGTACTTCCCAGAGGGTTACCTGCTTGTGGTTAGCTATTTTCTTCACTGTTGGTTGATTAAACTATGGATTGTTTACTGCTGAGTACTTTCCTGTTTACTATTGAGTGTTTGCTGTTTACTATTTACTGTACTTTACCTGCCATATACTCAATGACTGTTAGGCACAGATCTTCAGGTGGTTGCCTACTGGGATTTAGTCTCACACCCTATTTGGGTAATTCTTTTGGGCCCAAACAGATTATATTGTTGCAGGTATAGATATGGGCAAGCGCCCTTCTAATTCAGGTACTTGACTTGCTATGGAGCTGGAGAGCATGGGACCAAGCTAGGGATTGCGATGCTGAGGAGTTTATATGTTTATCTTTCTTCCATACTTTGGTTTAGTACTATTTGTATTCCCACATTGTGACTTGTTAGGTTGCTTCCTAGACATATGTATCATGAATTATTTATATATATGCACTCTAGTTGTTTTATTATTCCTGTCTTCCACTGTTTACTGTTGTTGGATATTCACTACTTCTGAGATTGGATGTGTTATTTACTTCCACTGTGTACTATGCCAATGAGGGAATAGTTTCCCCACTATCACACCCAAGGACCTCGCTACTGGTCAGTAGCCTCTGGCGTTCGGGGAAATGTGGTTGAGGTCATGTTACTAACCGGGTACGGGGCGCCTCTGGGTGGATTTCGGAACTAGGATGTTACAATTATAACAAATCATTATGACCAAATATGAAATTTAAATCAATAATCACATTTATTACCATAATTATAAATATTAAATACATTTTTCAATATTCAATTTCTATATATGTGAGAAATTAATTGTAATATATGAACAAAAAATTCAACAAGAAACATTTTATTGGAGAAATGAGTTTTAATCCCTATAATGAATTTATGAAAAATTAAATTATAATTATGATTAAATTTTAATTAATTTGATTAAATATTGTAAATTTGGACTAATTTTACATTAAAACCAATACAAAATACATCAGGACTTGTTAAACACCTTGAAATAAGTCAAATGATTTATAAATCTCAGTAATTTTCATTACTCACCCAAAAAAATATTTTTCATATAAATCAATAAATATTAATCATAATCCAAATATGATACGATGAATCAAAAAATAAATTCATTTTTTTAAATTTATACTCTAAAATTTAGAAATTTATATTCTAAATAAAAAAATATAGTCCATGGAAAATAATGTTGTTAAATTAATACCTTTTTTTAGTATTGAAAAATTACTTAAAATTATTAATATAATTATTATAAATATATAAACATAAAATGAATAATTATAAAACATAATATTTATTCATTTCAATGATTACTATCAGACGTCCATTATCCTTACCATGGTTGCAAACCATGATGTATGAGTGTACATTAGGGTGGACATGATGAGGAGTGAAAAATATCGTAGGATACCAAAAATAGTCCCTTAACCTGATTCATAATATATTTTATAATATTTAAATTAAATAATTTAATCATAACTATTTATTGGAATCACCCATGTAGCATATGATAATATTATTAACAAACCACCATGATAATTAACACTACCTGCATCAGTGAGCACCAAGGGACTACAATAGTTTTACCACATTCAAATAAATATTTCATTATAACAATACCTCTCACAAGGATAACCTAATATATTAATGATATTTCCTTCAGTGATGGAGTTGGAATAAAAATATTTGTCTATAAGTAATTTCATTCAATCATTGAATATAGTAGGGTTATATATGGACACAACAATTACCTCAAAATAATAGGTTGGTATACATTTTTCGAACCATCATAATAAATTCCATAGAATATAAGGTGCTCAATTTCACATATTTTCCCATAACATATTTCATTGACCGGTGAAATGACATCTTCATATCAAACTCTTGGAAAGTTCTCTTCATAGTGGGTCAAAATATATATATATGAAACCATATGGAATTTTCTTTAAATAGTGGTCCCAACATGCTCATATTTGTACCTTGTATTAGATTATTTTTTCTTCAATAATATAATTCTTAGAATGTAATGAAAATATACAAGGAATTACATAACTCATAAAACATTTCCCTTAGCTGAAATGTTTCTTCTCATACATCACACAACCAAACATACACTACACATAATATATCCACCCATGATATGAAATTCATCACTCAGTAAGTATTAGGTATATGAAAACTAGGATCCATGAACACTAATTACTCATTTAAAAATCCATACTAAATTAAATGTATCTCATAACCTAGAACTTCACTATCTACTCTCAGAGTACTATCACACATCATTACACAAGATCAACTAAAGTGTCTCATAGAGTATCTCATACCAATATACATACTATAGGATCTTCTATTTAAAATATCCCAAGCTTGACAAATCATTATAGTTATTTATAATCTCTGTATTCAAGATATCAGGTATGGTATGTTTTCCATAACTATATTTAGACACACCAAATTTCATACACACATTTGAAAACTATATATTCAAGTTTAAATTATACATACTTGGTTACATAGTATATCATATCCAAATGAATGAAAAATTTAAATGAAATAATGAATTTTTATCAATAATGGCCAACCTGAGTTGATAGGATGGAACTCATTGACAATCACTATAGAGTCCTAGATATTCCTAGTTTACTAATTACTATTTATGAGTAGTTAAGGGTATTTAAGGACTTCTTGGATGTTTCATAATGGTAAGGGATGTTTTTTTTATTATGTAGGGAAAAAAATTTATATATTTCATCAATTATGATTTCTAGGAGTTGAGGTTGGTCATGGTCATGTTGTGTCCATAGTGGCTTTATAATTGTTTTTTGGATTTGTGGAGTTGAATTAGTTTATGGATGTTTTGGCACTATTTATTCCATAGTGGTTAATTATGGTATGATATATCTCATTTTTATGGATGTAGTATTTACTAAAATATTTCTTTTATACAAGTTGTGTGTAAAATTTCATTAACTTATTTGAATGAGACTATGATATAGTTTTCTTAACAATGAATTATGGTCATATCATGGTATCCATTAAGAGAGAGGTGAAAATATTGAGGATGGAAGGAATTATGCAAGGGAGATTTATGGTCCCAATAAGAAGATTGAAGAGCACAATGTTGTAAGATTGGTTATATCATGGAAGTGGTTAATACCTTTCTAAAAATAAGTTAATGGATGGTGAGTTTTTAAAATTGTATCCATTTTGAAAGTTGGATACCCTTGATTATGGTTGAATAAGCTACACCATAGTGTAATTAGAACCTATTATGCATTGGTGATTTTTTCTTACGTTTTCATTTTAAATATGATATGTGTCTCTCCGTGGGTTCAATCCTTTTGGTTTCTATCAATCCATATATTACCACAGTATCAGAATTTGTTATTTTGGTCAACTATTGGTGTATCATGATCCTTAACATTGAGTAATAAATCTCTCATGATACAAAATCCTCTCTCTATGTTTATTTATTTTTTCCTAATTATTTAATCTCATTAATATATGGTATAAAATAAATGCTTATAATGTTGGGTTTAGTTATATTCATGATATAGGATGATGTTATCTCAGTCTTTAATGGTTTTATGGGAGAACATTAGTATTTGATCCTAAATTTCATTCCCTTCTTTTGATATTGTGTTGTTGAAGCTTCATTTGAGGTAGAAGTTTTATACTTTCTACACTCATTGATAGTATTAATAAGGGATTATTTTATTGTATTTTTATTTTGGTAAATGGTTATAAATAACCAAAAAAGATAATATATTAGAATAAATAATAAAATGTGAATAATTCAATTATTTGTTTATATACATTCATATTATTTCATTGTTAGTATTGATTTATTTTTATATGATGTCATGAGTTTTTATGTTCTTATCATTATATACATATTGAATTATTTCTAAATGGTTAAGTGAATTAATGATACTAATGTGATGAAAGTGGGATAAAAAATATAATGTAATTAAATATTATTTTTATAAGAATGAATTATAAATTTTAAATAGTAGATGAGAAAATAGGATTAAAGTTTAGAATTTTTTGGCTTGTACTAGTTTATTATTTCATTTTTAAAAGTACTATTGTAAATGTGTTTGTATAATTATAATGGTTTGATTGATTTTGTTTAGGATAAGGTGACAACATTACGGTTTATGTTGTTGCAAATATGTTTTTAAGTTAGCAGGGTTTAATTATGTGGTAGTTTCTTTATAAGTGAAAGTGATGCATTAATATTATAAGAATTTTTGAAATGAAAAAATGATTTAATTTGGAATAGTATATGATTAATTAATGACATGAACTAAATAGTGAATAAAGAATAAATCATATGTTGTATTTAAATTTTAAATTTAAATGTGGATTATGTGAAATGTGTAGTAGAAAAAAATAAATGTTTTTATGACAGTAATATTACTAATAAATTAATAATGTGAAGACGATAATGGAGACCGAAATGGGATGAAGATGCTTCATTTTTAGAAAGCGGTATATAGTGGAATGAGACTTTTTTATAGTAATATGTGGTAGTAGTTGTTGATATTATAATAGAAATTTGAAGTAATAATAGAGGTTATTTATGGATATTGTAACCTAGATTTTGATCGAATATATCTATGAAATATATTGTATTTTACTGTTTTACACTATAACCTAATTCCAACAATGAAGTAGGTTCCCATATTATGTTTTGGGTTCTTGTTTTACCACCCAAAAAAGGGTAGTAGAAAATATAATATTGTATGTCTTGATGAAAAAAATAAAAAAAAGAATCCATGAGATATTTTGAAATAAATGACTTTGTAAATCATTATAAGAGGAGGAAAAGAAATTAACCTAAGGAAATAAATACATTCATATCAACAGAATAAATAAAAGTGAATGTTAAATAATATATATATAATTAAATTTTCAAAAATCACTGGGAAAAGTGAGTGAAAAAGTGAGGATAAATCAAAAAGAGAGATTCTAGATTAATAGTCCCCTTATAATATGTCCCATTTTTTCACCATGTTGATACCTACAATATAAAAAAATCATTCTTCCTAGAACATTAATATATATGTTTATTTCATTATTTTATGTTTTTATTAATCAATTATAATCATTAAAATGCATTTTTTGTAAACAGCTAATTGTTTTTATGACACATTATTTTTAAATTATTCCATTTTCTTCATGACAATATGGCTTTCATTAATTTTTACATATCCATTATTTATATTAGCTCAAAAATAATAAAAATACCTAATGATAGATATTTATAAAAGTTATATATTTGATATGCTAATCATCTTTGAAGGTGATAATAATTAATGGAATGATGGTGACATAATTGGTGGTTAAACCAACCATTTATAGGACACTATAAATATGATTGAGAGAGATATGTATATGTAATAAATATAATATAATATGTATAGAGTATCATAATAATATTTTTTATATTCACACACACACACATATATATATATCATGGTAACTTGTCAAAATTTCTTTTATACATGATGAATTGATAGTTTCCTTATAAGATGATTAAACTGAACAATAACTAGACTTCATTAAAATGAACGAGAGAGTATATATATATATATAGTAAAATAAAAATATGATAATATATTAATGAAAAAATTATTTAATTTTTGGTGGATAAGTTTATAAAGTAATTTCATTATTTAAGAATCGATGGGGAAAAGTTAAAGGAAAAGGAAGGAATGTTACCTCATTCTTGATTTTTACTCCATTGTTACAAGGATAAAGCTATATAGGTTTGGAGGGGAGTGAGACTATAATTACTCCAAATATATTGTGAGGATTAATAGAAGGAAATTGAGAATTTATTGGTCAATTAAAATGATTTGGGTTGCGATATTCCATGGGGGTGAGAGGGGGATTTTATACTTGAAGGGGAGTAGTATTTTTCTAAAAATTAAGTATTAAAATATTATTTTAATCGAAAGACATAAAATAATGATATTATTTTAGAATATGTGTACTATTTAAAAATAAATATAAATTTATACAACTTTTAAAACATTAAAGCTCCAAATTTATTTGTTTATACATAGGAAGAAATTTAATTCAATTAATAAATATATTAATGGAATACTATATCATTTTAGATATTGAAAATAACTTTTTATGTTTGAAAATTGATCTATTCTTTTTAAACACATTAATTATTTTATTAAACTCATATTTTTATGGGAAAGAAATTATAGAATTTTTAAGGCAATTATTACATCACTATTAACTTATAAAACACATCATTTAAAAAACTATATTTTTACTATTTTAATTAAAATTACTATTTATAATAAAATTATAAGAAAAAACTCTTATATAATTTATTATTTTTGATTAATTAAATTAAATAAATTTTAAATTTATTTTTAAAGATAAATATTTTTTAATATTTAATTAATATCATAAAAAATTATGTCTTTTACAAATTATTTTATAAAAACCATTCTTAAAAATATACACTTATACTTTCTATGATATTCATAGTCTGAATATTTATCTTATAGTATTCAAATATCTTTATTTCATAATTTTAATCATGTAAAATATTAGTTAAAATTTATTTTACTCTTTCAACTGTCAAGTTACTATTTCAGTAGATAGGTTACTATTCAAATTATCTATAATGGTTGGGTTATTATTATAATGGTTATATTGGATATGTACTTATAATAAATAATTTTTTTCCATAATTAATCATTTGAATTTCTATCTCTCAAAGTTATCCTCATTTGTTATAATATTACTTCCATATTTCTCTTGATTTTCATTCCTTTTATAATTTTTTCAACGAGTGTTATATTTTAGTGAAACAATTAACCTATAGATATTTTAACCATACATATTTTATTAGTATTTAATTTCATATTATAAAATTTTTAATTATATATTATGTCATTATCTTCTATACATACTTTTCTATATTGATGAAATAATGTAGTGCTTATTTTTATTACATGGTGAATGATCGTTATACTATAATATAAAAATTAAAAATTAGAAACATGTTGAGAAGAAAAATTTTAGATAGGAAATCCTTGGTCATTATAAATGAGTTAGTGGGGAAACATAGTTAGTGTATAACACCCTATAATAAAAACAATACATAATTACCTAATTTATAAAATAGGTTTCACTTTCTTATATTTAAAGCATATTTTACGATTTGGGTTTCAAAGAATTAGGGAAACAATAAATTATCATGGGAAAAAATTAGTGTCTATTTTTTCCACAAATCATGATTCGTAATTTGTAAATCATATTTTATTCCAAAAACTTCTTTATCATTTAATATGACTCATCATAGCAGAATGACTAGACTTTCTATAGTTCATACATAACCTTAGATCCTATGAATTATTTCTGAAAACGTGTGAGGATCAATAAAAATCTCAATAACAGATATAAAAATAATAAAATCAAGTTAGTCCAACTAAAAACATGAAAATCCATGATAATGTTTACCTTTTTGAAAATAAAAATTTGAGTGCATAAATAAAATATATCCACATAATAAAATAAAAAATTCATAAAAGAAATTTTTTTGAACCCATTATAATGTATATGAAAATCCTTTATTTAATCTTGATTCATCTATAAAGTATTCAAGAAGTTTGTTTAAAAAATAAACCTTTCACCATTAAATGATCATAAACTTTCATTACCTTTTAAAATTAATTGTTTTCAATAAAAAAAATTTATAATAAAAAAATAGGCATCTTGGATCATAAGATTCATAACCCATTTTCACTAATTTATAACCCTTTTTAGAATATCTAAATCCCAGTTTATTCCATAGGAGTATCCAACATGGTTATCTCCCTCATTTTTCACTATCTAAGACTATTCATCACCAAATGCATTGGAGAGATATATCTGGATCACCCTTCAACATAGGATATATTAGGCTCACTTGTCAAAATATAAAATTTTAAAATAATATATCATGAAGAAAAACATTTTTAAGGTTGATATATTCATCCTAAAACTATTTAAAAACTTCTTTGGTCCCAGAGGTAAAACAAATTTCATTTTCTGATAACCATAATGAGATAGATCAATTTTCTTTTAAAGCTATGAAAAATTAAAAACTACCATATGATCAGAAATAAGATATTATTTGAAAAATAATGTTGACATGCAGTGGAAGTTGGATAATAAAAAAAGGTATGATAATGTAAAAAAAATTCAATACCTATATGCAAAAAACATTTTTTCCCACTTTGGTAAAAAAGACAAAATGACTCATATGATAATTTTTTTTAAAAAAACCATTTAAACCAATTAAAAATAAAGTAAAAATAGTGGAAAATAAATTTTAAATATAATTTTTTTTAAAATAATAACATTCATGGACCATTTTTAATAACATGGATATGGAGGAGAAAGAGTTTAAATTTTTTAAAACATTTTATAAGAAAATTAGTTATAACTTTAGTATGTTTTCAATAAAAATAACATTTAAGGAGAGAATATAAAAAGTATTTGTAAAAAACATTAATCTAATTGAACATATAATAATAGAAATAGTTATCGTAGTATATACAAAAAACTAAATAAAACATTTGGATAAAATTTAACGAGTCTCAAAGGAAGGAATTTGAGACCAGAAATCCTATTATGTTATGTACCATCTTGTTTTATACAGTCTCCCACTCTTTTTATTTGGAATTCCACATTTGGATTACATATTAATCCATATATGTTTGGTATTTTTGTGAGACCAAGAAATATAGGATGTATAGAGAGATATGGGGAGTTATTTATGTAATGAATCAATATTTTAAAAGAATAACATTATGTTTGATAACTTTTATAATATGCAACACTGAGCCTAAATTAACTATGAATTATTATTCTTAAAATAAGACAATTATAATATAGAGATTAAATTTGAGTGTATTAATAGGATTAAATAATTTATGAGATGTATATAATTTTTCCAATTAATATAATTTTATTTAAAAATTCTTATTATCTAATCACATAATTTTATGAATAGTCATTTTGTTAATCAAAAATAAGTTTTCTTCAAAAATATTT
This sequence comes from Viscum album, assembly GCA_963277665.1. NCBI lineage: Eukaryota > Viridiplantae > Streptophyta > Magnoliopsida > Santalales > Viscaceae > Viscum > Viscum album. The sequence goes on along the minus strand of OY728151.1, from coordinate 1,505,154,524 downwards.
TTTTATTTCTTTTGGTGAGAAGATAATATAATTGATTTTTTAAACTCTTATAAAATTTATTTTATAAAATAAAATTAATTTTTTAAATTACTATATCTTTATTCACTTAAAATGAAGCTTTAGGATTTTTTATAAATTATGTAATTTTAGTGAATAATGAAAATACCATGTTTTGTAAAACCATCATTTTTTTAATAAAATAATTAATTTAAAAGTAACATTATTATTTTAATTTGATTTAAAATTAATATAATTATTAATTATTTATATTTAATAAAATTAAATACATTTTATTCAACTTTATTCTATATTTTAGTATAAGTTTATTCTTAGGCTTAAAAATCATAATTTTTTTTCAGAAAAATATTTTAAAGTGGATAATGTTTCTTCATTTTAATTAATTAACATAACCCATAATAATAAATGATTTAAATGAAATATATATATTATATGTCTTTAATTGATAATTTAAATTCATATAACTATTATTTATATTCTTAAAGTTAATATAAGACCATATTTTCATTGATATTGTATTTTTTCAGAAAACCGTTTTTTCATCATGGTGTTAGGTTTTATTTTAAATACAATTCTTCCAATTATGTGAATTTAATTTCATAAAATTTATTAATTATTTTGAATTAGCATAATTAATATTATATAATTATTTCAAATTATTTTTTTTTCAAAATGAATTGTAAAAATAGTAAAAAAAATTGTCAATGTGGTAAAAAATTATAATAGTAATGCTGAGGAACCTTAGATGTAAAGAGGATAAAAAGTTAAAAACATGTTTATTTTTAATTTTAGTGGTGTTTATTATATATTTATCTATTCCAATCCATTTTTGTTTCAATTTTTGAGGCACTTGTCTTGATAGTGACTTCCCATTATTGAATAGTTTTGGATATTTACAAGAATGCCACTCCTCTCCCTTATAAATGGGTACCCCCCTCTCCTCTCCTTTAAAAACATCCAAAACCAATTGGTTTGGAGAATTAATTCCCAAATAACTTACCTAATTACCTAAACTCATCATAAAATCCATTTTTTGATCATATTTCAAATTTAGGAAGGCTTCAAGTATAATCCTAAAGTGGTGGTCTCAAGAAGATGTAACATTCTGAACTGAGCATCATTGTTTTATTTCTTCTTCCACCTACATTAAATATTTTTCATAAATGATGATATAATAGACCGATTATTTATGATATTTCATGATGTTATTACTCTAATTTTAAACCATAAATCCATATCCACTTCCATAAAATGGGAAACCAAACCATAATTCATGTGTATGACAAACTACCACTTCACGAGCTGATGTAATTTAGTTTTCATAATCATATCTCACAGATGTTAATGATGTTGGATTTAATGTTTATATATTATATTAATGATATATTAATCATTCTATAAAATTATTATATCATATAAATTCTTACATTACCATCTAATAAAAAATGACAACATCGTTCATGTGTACGACATACTACCACCTCGCAAAGCGATGTGATTCATTTTTTATAACTATGTATCATGTATAGTATATGTAAGTTTATTAAAGGAAATAATATTATATTTTTATATTATTATAGTTAAAATAATATTTTTTTATTTCAATCCAGATCATTTAAAAAATAGAAATGTTACACATGCATACATACGACCTACCGTCTTCATGATTGTAACAAAGTTCATCTTTTAAACCCATAAATAATGATTATTTTTAAAAGTATAATTTATGTGTAAAAATTATAATTATTTAATTATTATTATTTTTTATAGGATGTAACAATAACCCCATTGGCCATAGTCAATGCACCAAATTCATATTAATATTACGAACTAAGCATCTCTAAAACACCCATTGTGAACATAAATGATTATGTAATTAAAAAAATTATTTAAATAAATGAAGTAATTAGTTTAATTATTTTGGATTAAAATTGTAAAATTTTCTTAATAAAATAAAAAATATATATATGTTTATTATATTGAAGATAAAATACATAAAGGATAATGTCTGGCCTTGAGGTAAGGGTTTCGTCTCAAATCTTCCTTCTTTGAGACACATGTTATTTTATGCTCCTAATTTATTTTATATGTTTTATATACTAAAAAACTAAATATTATATCATGAATAATTCAAAATTCATGACATTTTAAGTTATAATTCATTTAATTCATTCATGGGGTTATTATTCAACAATTATCAATGTGGTAAGGGTCTATTTCACAATCTCATTTTAATCAGGATTATCTATGATTGAATTTACATTGAAGAAAATTATTTAATAATTTTATAATAACCCAATTTTTTTTTATAATTTGGTTACTCATAAAATTTTAAAGTAATAGTACAATTCTTTCTCTCTTTGGTACTTAAAATGATTGAGCAAAGTATTTTAAAGAAAATCAACTCTATTTCTCTCATCAGTTGAAAACCCATTCTATTTTAAGTCCATATTTTTTTAAAGTGTTTTAAAAAATGTTTTTTTAATATTATTATATTATTTTTAAAGTAATTTTTACCCATTTTTACCTTTTTAAAAATTGTTTTAAAAGAAATATTCTCATCGTTTCCTGAATGAGGTACTTTGAATTTTTACAAAAGAGTGAAAGGAATGTTTTTATCTTATATAGCATGTATGAAATTACATTCCATCATGAAAATTATTTTCTTTCAACATTAATTTATAAGTTTCCATGTTTATTTTCAATTAAATGGTTTATAAACTATATTTTTTGATGTTTTAGTTATTTAAAATTTGCTTTCAAAGTGGAAAGGTTATTTTCTTTAATAAATTTTTTAATCTTTTTATAGTATTTTTATCCATAAAAAAATTTGATTTTATTTATTTCATATAAATTATATATATATATATTTCTCATATATAAACCTAAATTATTATCTCTTTATTTTATGATTTAAAGCATGCATTATGTTCATCTCTCAAATTAATTCATAATGAATTTTTTTTGATTATGATATGTGAAATGATCATGAAACCCATTTTAATTACATGGTTAGTTATCATGTTATGAATTATTATTGATTTAATTTTTTTAGAACACATAAATCATGAAAATGTAATGATGGGTGCACCAAGATATCACCAGGTGGGCTTGATATATATTATACGATGGGTGTTCTCAGATATAACTTTGATTTATTGGGTAATGTTTTTAGTCTAATTAGGTTTCATGTATGGGATTGAAGAGTAAGATGAATGAATTATAAGTATTTTTGAACCATGTGATATTATCAAGGAATTTAGCCTTGAATCATGTTAATGTCATGTTATATGTTGCCTCCATATTTCCTATGATGACATAATTTTATGATACCATGATACTAATGTTATGTTTCCATGTTATTAATCTCGATCCTCTTCTTTTATGATATCATGTTTTACATTTGAACCACATGTTATGTTTTCTTATCATGAATATACCCTTACTAGATTTTTTAGCTTACCCATTCCTTTTATGTATTCCCCAGGTTATCCCATAATGTTTTATGAGCTCAAATGTATTTAATAGCTCATTATGGACAATAAAATAAAAAAAGTTTTATTTAGTATCACTTTGATGTATTATGAACCTAGTCTTAAAAATACACTAGGATTTATGATCTTTGTGTAATAATCAATTTATATTTATGTTAATAAATTGTGTAATAATATGTGTAAATGGCATGGGTATCTATAGTTTGTATTTGATAAAGGTAAAGTTATTTTTAGAGATTAGGAATAAAATACATTAATGAAAACCCTAGGGATATGTATAAGTTCTAGACTAAGTGTAAAAAAATATCCTATAATTCTGGTGAAGTATAGAGTGAGTAGTTTACAAGAAATTAAATCTTTGTCATGATTTTTCCAGTGGATGTGGCTATATTATAGTGGTACCTAGGGGTAATAACTCTGAAAAGGGTTCATTGAGATGGAATCAATCATTACTTGGTGCATGAAAATTAGAATTGATATGCACATGGTTTGACACCCCCATGGGATATTGTGATGAACCTCAACTAGATACCCATTAAAACTAGTACTCGACCAGAATTTCTATATACCTGAAGGGAGATCCTGATCCCTGTGGGATAACGTCTAGCACTCAAGCATAAAAAAAATAGGGAATAATTTCTCCCAACCTGAAGCAGACAACATGACATATATACATGTATATAAGAAACATTGGAAGAAAACATGAATATATATGTCATAAAAAATAGATAACAATGAAAGTGATAAATCTAAAAATGTATCAAAATAATCTCCAAGAGGCAAGTCCAACTAAAAAGGATGAAAAAACCAGAATAACTACTCTAAAAGTTTCCATGTGATAACATGGGAAAACCCACACTATCTCACCATCCGGCTAACCAAACCTAGATAATAGAAAATGTCACTGTCTCCCTATAACACCTTTCATTTCCCTACATCAAAAGACATATAAAATCTATGCACCACTAAAGGGGTGCATATGCTGTGAGATAATAGGCTCAGTAGGATTCCACCCAGGTGTTCTATAACAAGCCTCTATACAATAATCCAAAAAAGCTCAAATTTAAAGAAAAAAAGGAATTATATATAGTTTAATAGTTTTTATATCAAAAGGATAGAAAACAATTTAATTTCCCATTTTTCCACACTTCCAAATAAATTAGGTTTAATTATTTTCAAATAATTATATATATATATATAAATATATCTAAAAAAATATAAAATCAAAGAAAATAAAATATCACATATTATATAAAATCCATGGAAGTAAAACATAAACATCCTAAGCCAAAATAGCCCAACATAGCCAAATTAAAGCACATGTAACATCACTATAAGGATCACACTATGTTAGGATAGTTTGGAAAACTGTACCTAAAATATAAAATCACATGTTCATAAAGCCTCTAAACATATGCAGGAAGTCTAGAGAGGTTAGGAACACCCTAGAATGTGAATCCCTCAATAGTTATAATAAGTGACTAGAACAACATGACTTAAGAGCAGAGGAACATACCATGAATAAAACCTTTGAAAGTGGATGAGGACTATTAATATACCTTCTACCTAGGTACCCAAGGATCACCATGTTCTATATTTTCTAAAAAATTTCATTAAACCATTTTATCAAAACCATTACTCGAAAAACATTTCATAAAACCATTTCACAATGATTTGAAAATCATTTTTATTTACCAAAAAGCAGGGGAAACCCTTATTTTTTCAAATTCCCATTTCCATACACACAAATAAAATTACTCAATCATAAAATTGCATTTATAAAATAATTTATCAAAATCATATAAATTCAATTCACCAATATAGATTAGATATGGAACCACATACCTCAAAATTTGGGGTTGCACATGCCTAAAAATGGATCCACCAACAAAAAGAACACAACAATGACAAAGAATGCCTTATAATCAATATAAACATCTTATAATTGATTCAATTTAACAAAAAGTGTCATTAAATAGGATATATATCATATAAATTAAAGAACGCACAATAATCACACTACAATCAACAAAGGATTAGACCCCTGAACAAGAACAAACAATATGTCTTGAAATAAACAAGTTAAATCATCAACTTATATTAATGGATATGATAACAAAATGAAACAATGCTACCATGATCAAAGGATATGAAAAATAAGAAAGGATTACTCAACCAGAGAGACACCACACAAAACCCTAATAATAAAATTTCAAATGAATTGATCCATAATGATTATAGGTTCCCAAAATCACTGGGGAAGAGCTCTAGGTTAATATAAAAATAAAATGTGGTTGACTGAAATATAAATCAACCATAAAGAACCCTAAAATATGAACTCGTGATTATTACACAATGTGTAACCCTTTTACACATTTTTTAATCCATTGGGTCTATATATGATAAAAAACTAATCTATTTTTTTTATAAAACTCATCACTAAATGTTACACTACATTTAATCATTTCACATTGTGTACCAAGATCATGAATTCTACCTGATGAACCACACATGGCATGGAATCACCTAACATGACATGTAATCTACTAATAGAAATTAAAAAAAACTTGTTTTCAATTGATGAATCCAAACCGCCTTAGGCATTCTTTGAACTTAGGGAGAACCCATTACTCCGATACACATTTACACCTAGACTCCACTAATTAAAACAAACATATATCGCTAAAATTTTGGTCATTTTCCCAATAAATTATATCCTTCCTTGAGAGTCCTAAGATTCACCCAATTAATGAGGAAAACCGATAAAGATAAGGGTATTACAAGAAAAAAAATAAACAAGAAAACTCCACACCATAAGACTTTATGTCCCTTGGAAGTGATGTGGAAGAATGATGTATGGTAAAGAGGTTAGGCCACTATACTTTAAAAATGACTCGTTCAACCAAGTCTCATGAGAATGTTATATTTATTTCCATAATACTCTGACCAATGGAATCAGCTTCCTTTGAAAGACTTTAAATTAGTATTCAATGAAATAAACTGGCTACTCCACAATTGAAACATCAAGCTCTAACTAAATATCTTCCCATATTAGAATATGCGATGGATCAGGATGAAATATTTTAAGATGAATTATGTGGAAAAAATGATAAATATCTATCAATTGAACTGATAATTCCAACTGATAAGTAACCTTCCTAAGCCACTCAGTGACATCAAATAGTCCAACATATATGAGAGCCAACATACCCTGTTTTCCAAGATGAAATTAACCCAAATGAGGAGAAAAATCATGGAAACCAGATCACCTAAAAAAACTCCAAAGGATAACACCGCTAATATTAGTTATATTTCTATCAAATATATAATTTAACTATCCCCCAAAGTATATCCTAAATCCTCCGAGATAGCTTTTGAACCAAACTCGATCCCACCAAATAAGCTTCACCAACCTTTTCCCAATAATGTGGTGACCTGCATAGGAGACCATATAGAGCCACAAAAGAATCTATTATAATTTAAGACTGCTAAATGTTGTTATAATAAAACACTACCAGTCCCATATGGCTATCAAAAAGTCCACTAAAATCCCATAAATAGGTGCATAGTATATCATCTAGAATCTGAATAGTACATTCTATCTGACCATCCATAAGTGGATGGTATGTTTTACTCAACCTAACCTGGGTCCCCATTTCCTCTTAGAGACTCATAAAGAACCTCAAAATAAACCTAGGATCCCTATATAAAACAATTTTATAAGTAACATCATGTAACATCACAATATCTTACACATACAACTTACATATATCTTTAAATTTTTCAATGTCTTTAATTAGAAATAAATTATCCATCTTTTCCAACTAATCAACCACCACCAAGTTATCATTCCTTCCTTGGGTATTACATGTTAATCCAAAAAAAACATCCATGTACACCTCATACTATTTAAAAAATGACACCATAATAGGTTGGAACAAATTAGAAGGTTTAAAATGATCTACCTTTATCTATTGGTAGGTGTAACAGTGGGATATATAATAAGAAATATCACACTTTATAGCCCACCACAAAAATTTCCATTTCATGTCATAATACATCTTTGTAGTTACCATATGAGTGAACCATAATGAAATATGAAAAAAACAACTTGCTCCCTGATGTTGGGATAAAAAATGATCCGTAAAACTCTGAATACCATTTCTAGAGTGAGAGAGACCAACTAGAAATGGTCTCCCCACCATATAGAGTTTATTGAGTTCCTATAAAGTATTCATCCTACTAATAATTATATAGAATAGACTCAAGGAGATATGAAGATAATTGAACACTAATCAAAACCATACATAAAACATCATCCTGAGGATCTAGATGCAACTGATCAAAAATACCCATAAGGTTCCACTCTTCCTTCGGTTCCAAAATAGACCGTGATAGAACATTATTAATAATAGAGTCTACAATGAAATTACTCTTCCTCAGGGTGTAAGTGATATCGAAGTAAAATCTATGAAGGTATTCCACCCACGGACTCTATCTGGTATTCAAATCGTTATGAGAAATTATAGAGCTCAAACTCGTATGGTCATAAAAGGCTATGAACCTCTCCCCAAAAGGATAGTGTGGCAAACACTTAAGAGCATGAATAACCATGGAATGCTCTAAACCGTTAGTGGGGTAAATATTATCATACAGTCAATGCTAAAGAGAGCTATAAGCTACCACATGATCATCCTACAAGATCAAAACTCAAACCATCACTAGAAGAATCATAGAAAGCCACATACCCCTTATTGAGCTTAGGTAAGATCAAAATATAAGATGATTTCAGAAGAAATCTTAGATCATTGAAAGATGAATACAAATTTTCATCCCATACAATATTTACACCTTTCTTGTTAAGAGAAGTAAAAAGTGTTGACATATTTTATAAATCCCTATTGAACCATCGATAGTACCTCGTAAGATCAAGGAAGATCTAAATCTAAAATAAATTCCTTGGTTCTTCCCAATAGAAAAAACCTTTACCCTTTCAAGATTGACTGATAGTTGGTGATTAGAATTTAAGTTCCCTAATAACTCCACTTATTAGATCCAAAAATTTAATTTCTAAATATTTCCATAGAAATAGTGACTCCCCAGGATTTTCAGAACCAAAATAAAATGGTGCTCATGCTCACACTTAGATCTAGAATAAACCAAAATATCATCCATAAACACTACCTAAAAAGTGCTGACACACTCCTGGAATATGCAATTCATCAAATCAATAAAAATGGCAGGTACAATAGTAAAAAATGTCATCTCAAGATATTTATAATGTCTATACCTACTCCTAAAAGTCTTATTTTTTATATGATACTTATAAAATCTATTTTGATGATAGCCTGACTGAAGATCAATATTTAAAACAAATTTTCCACTTTAGCATATCAAATAAATCATCCAAACAAGGTAAATGACAATTGTTATTAATTTGAACATTATTCAACTTCTAATAGTCTACAAATAATCTAATTGAACCATCTACCTCCTTGGAAAAGAACACTAGGGTTTCCCAAGGTGAGACAGTAGAAAAAAACCCTAATCCATTAGATCATCGAACTAATAATTGATCTCTTTCATAAATTCTAGTGCCATATGATAAGAAGGAGTAGAAATTAGATATATACCAATCACCATGTCAATCGTAAACTCTATCTCCCTCTATAGAGAATTCCTGGAGATTTTTTTGGAAAATGTTAAGAAAATCCTAAACAATTGTAGGAAGATCAAAAATAGAAGAAATTTCATCATGACCAGTTTCCATAATAGACAAAAAACTCCTAAGATATGGGAAGGAAGGTCCTACATGACCATACCTCAGATACCAATCTCCCTAAAAAACCCATGAGCTCCCATTGTCTAAAAGAAACGAAGGAAGATGACGATAACAATAAACCTAATCATGATGTGAAACAATCCAATCCATACCAATGATGACCTCAAATAGATCTAGATCAAGAATAAGAAAATCCCAGACTAACTCTGCATCATCTATAGATATATCACAATAGGTATATCCGAACCCTACTCCTTCCTATTCCCAAGAGGTTTTTATAACTCTAAAACAAATGAAATGATCCCTATTTTAAGTTTAAGAATATAAAAAAATGACCAAATATAAACAAGTGTGAAGAACCAATATCAAATAAATAAATCATTATGGAATATACAATAAATATGGTACCTCTTACTCTCATTGTACCCACATATACCTCTGATATAAACTCATCTACTTCATGAGGGTTCATTACTGTTAAGGCCTATGGATGGAGCCCTATAGTCTTTGAATCATCTGACTACACCACGGTAGCCTTTAGAACCATTAATCCCTAACAATAATGAGGTGTAGACTTAGCCTGGAAGAAATTATGTAGGTTCCCATAACATCCACAACCATTTAACATATTTTTAAGTTAAGTACAAGAATAATATGTGCATCCAACCATGCGACACTAATAGAAAGTCAGAGGCAGAACAATATTTATAGATGAAGGTTCTAAAGAGGCCTACTACTAAGAACCACCTACACCATTCCTGTGATGATCTTTCCACTTCTAATTTTTCCCTAGTTCACCACTGAAGCTACCACTTTATGGAAGATAAGATGTATAATATCCAAACTTTCATTTCATGTTCATCTATTACATCATTTTCCTTTAGACTATCTCCACATATTTCAAATTATTTAGCATAAATACATATGATCTAATATCCAGTCTGAAACCCTATTGGTACTTTTGATCTTTTAGCAGGTCATTCCTTACAACCTCTAGTGCAACACAAACCAACTACAAAAAACTTATTGGTTTATTCTAACACTGAATTCACTCCCTACAACAAAAAGTATAATTATATAGACTTCACAATTTTTAGTGACTCAAGAAAAACATATTGGATGAATAGAGTCTTGAAACACTTCTTGTATAATCTCATATGCCTATTCACTTGTACAATGGAATGAAACCATATCTTACTAGGACCCTCAAGTCTGAATGCAACACACTTCACCTTAACACTCTCATGTGTATCCATGAAGTAAAAAATATGATCGATATTTTCAAGCCAATACTCCACCCCTTAAGGCTCATTCACACCCTTAAAGTATTGTGGATTATCATGAAAGAACTCTTATAATACACATCCCAACATCCCATGGTCACTTGAGTCTCATCACAATAATAATTGGATAGGCATTCATCGCAATATACCACTCATGTCCTGATAATCCTATATCCCGTCTACCAAACATCATAAGTCAACGAATCCTGAGAAAAGACCACCTTTAATACCAAACTGTGACAAACTCGACCTGAATACCTTCTCAAACTGGCACCTAACATGAATTTCTACATACACTATGGGAATTCCTAATCCCAATAGGCTTCCGTTAAGCACTCAGGCACCAACAACAAATAGAGAGAATGAATTCTCCCAAATTGAAGCAGAAATCATGATATATATACATATATAGATGAAAAAGTGGAATAAAACATGAATATCTATTTAATAATAGATGGAGGAAAACATAATTGATACAACTAAAAAAGAATCAAAGTAATCTCTAAGGGATAAGTCCAACTATAATTGTAAAAAAATACAAAATAGCTACTCCAATAGTATACATGTGATAGCTTGGGAAAATCCCCACCATCTCACCACCTAGCTACCCAAACCCAGGAGACATAAAACCTCACCACCTCACAATGATGCCTTGCCTTTCCCTATATCAAAAGACATACCAAGGTCAATGCATCACAAAAGGGGTTTATAGGGTGAGAGATAACAAGATCAGTAGGATCATACCCAGGTGTTCCACAACAAGTCTCTATACAATAACCCTAGAATGCTCAACATTAAAGAAAACAAGTCATGATATATATTTTAATACTTTTATGTTAGAATCATTGGAAAAAAATTTAATTTCCCCCTTTCCACATTTCAAAATAAAGTAGGTAAATTATTTTTAAAGAATTTAATATAGATATATCAAATAAAAACAAAGCATGTATCACATATAATATAAAATCCATGGAAGTAAAACTAAAATAGTAGAAGAAAAATAACCCAAATCATCCAAATTAAAGCACAGATAACATCACAAAAATGATCACACTAGGTCAGGATAGCTAGGACACTCCTACCTAACATATACAATCATGTGTGCATAAATCCTCTAGAAATACTCATTGAGTTTAAATATAATAAGAATACATCATAATGTAAAAATCCCAATAGGTATAACAATTCCCTAGAACAAAAGGACTAGGGAGTAGAGAAACACCCCATGAATGAACCCCCGATAGTGGATGAGGAATTTTACTAAACCTAGCACCTAGTCACCATAGGATTACCTCATGCTCTATTTTATAAAACATTTCATCAAAAAATTTCCTCAACACCACACTTTTAAAAATAATTCATAACCCATTTCACTATTCTTTGAAATCCCCCTTCATTTACCAAAAACTAGGGGATAACCATCTTTTATCAAAAACACATTTCCAAACACACAAATAAAATATGCAAATAATGAAATTTCATTTATAAAACAACTTATCAGAAACTAAATCACTTTATATCACCAACACAGGTTAGAGACAAGTCCACCTACCTTAAAACTTGGGGTCACACATGCCCAAAAAGGGATTCACTAATACAAATAACACAAAAAAGACAAAGGAGGACCTAGAATCAATATAAACATCTTAGAATTGATTCTATTTACCAAAAAGGGTTGGATAAGAGGATAGATATCACATAACACAAATAATACTACACAACAATAAATAAAGGATCGATGCTCAGAACAAGATCACAAAATAGATATAGAAGAAAATAAGAGAAATAATCATTTTAGATCAACAGTTCTGATATGAAATGCAACAACACTACCTTGATCAAAGGAAACAAAGAAAAAAAAAGTAATACACACCAAGAGAGACACTATGAACAAGATTGATGATCTAATTATGAGAAAATCAACTCGAAAGGAGTGGAGGTTCCCAAAATTGCCAGGGAGGAGCTCAAAGTTGAGAGAAGAAGAGCCTGTAGATGAAAAAAATAGAAATCAGCAGTACAGTTTCTAAAATCACAACACGTGATGAGTATATGGAATATAATCTATTTACATGTTGTGTAATATATGTGGTCTATATACGATGAAATAACAATCTGTTTTATTAAAAATAGATGATTGACCATTATATGACATGTAATATTCCCACAGTGTGTACTCCTTTCACACTATTAACCAAGATCATGGATTTTCCAAAAAAATAATACATGACGAGTAATCACATTAAAAAGTTTGTAATTTCCCAACATATAATGAAAATATTAGTTTTTATTAGAAAACTCAAAACCACCTCAGGTGTTCTATGAACTCAGGAGTAACCCCATTAAACCATTCCATGTCTTTACCAGGAATCAAACAATTGAAACAAACATGCATCCCTATAATTTAGATCATTTTCCATTGAAAATGATCTCTATCCTCAAGCGTCTTAAGACACACCCAATTAAATAGTAAAATAAGTAAAGAGAAGCTCATTACCTTAATGTATATAATGGGATGAAATAGATATGTTATGTAAATTCAAAACCTCTTCACGTACCATTATGAAGTACTTAAACAAATTGTTAGGTTAGAAAACCTTATAGGAAACATTACCATGGACAACCTATATTGAAACATAGAGACTCATAAGTTAGGATGTTCTTATAATTCATAATTTATTCCTCCTAAGTTTATAAGTTTATATTTTATGTGTTTATTATTTAAGGTATTCTCATATTGTTTCTCTTATCTTAGTTAACAGTGGGAAATATGTGAAAGAATTCAAAAAAAAATGTGATGGGAAATTTAATGATTTCCATAATGAGATGCCTAACCTAATGGGAATTAAAGTTAGAAATCTTATGATCATGAAAATTGAGATATATCAAATCACTATTAACAACATGAACACAGTTTAATTTCCAAACACATAATATAAGTGAAGGATGACATCTCATGGAATTTCAAGTGTTAAAGGTGATAAAGAAAAGAAGATTTAGATTTATACATATAAAAAGTGTGGGAAGAGACACCATGGATTTGTCCTAATAGGAATTAGAAGATTCTTTATGTGTGGAAAAGAAGTCTATAAAGAAACCAATTTTTGATAAAAACTGAAGAGTATGGTCAACAAGTCACAAGGAAATATAGTTCAACCTAAGGCACCAATAACACTTTAATGTATTATATGTGAGGAACTTGGTCATTATCTGAGTCAATTAAATAATCCAATGATTAACTCCTAAGATCATATGTTATTAAAATTATTGATGTGGGATTATTGAAGTGTTTAGTTGTTGGAACTCGAGAATCATGTTGTTGATTTGTTTTGTTATTAATGGAATTCTGGTTATAATAATCATGAAAATTATGATAATTATTATGCATTACTTTTTATTTAAGTAATTTCAAGAATATGTTGAATGGGAAAAATGAACTATAATAGTGATTTAATGGCAAGGTGATATTTTATGAATAAACATGATTTATAAAATTATAATCTTTAATATGTGCTTGATGTTCAGGTTATTATAATTAATTAAAATTATTTGACTTTTTTGAAAACATTGAGCTGGATAGAAATACTGAGAGGCTAAAAATTTTATTTAATGAATAATGCTATTTTAGAGAATGTTCATTATTTTTTTTTTGAAATTTATAAGACTTAAATAAATATTGTTTTAGAAAAATGACAACTCACATGCCTGGTGAAAACTCCTCACATACAAAAAGTATGTGAGGCTTGAACCCAAACTAAATGGAGAAAAGGGTGGTGAGGCTACCACTAGAATGCATGATTTCATGGTTAATATCACATTTTTTTCATAGAAAATTTTACAGATAAATATTATTCTGGTTTTGGGAAACATAGATTAGGATCAAATCTTTTTTAATTTTTAGGATTTATGTTGATTAATGATACTTTGGGAAATTTTTATTTTGATCAATGTATATGTACCCCTTAGGTATAACATGTGATTTAACATAAAAGATTTTTTGGGAATAATAATTTAAATATTTTTAAATTGATGTTATTTGGGATGTGGGTTTATTTATTTATAGAATTATTTATGTTAAACTTTGGATTTGGATATTAATAAGAATGTGAATTTATTTTGGGAATTACTATACCTTTTGGTAACCATTTCTATGTTTTGGTAAATGATTAAAGATAAGAGGAATTATTTTATGTAATTTCTTGGAATATTTTTGATCCATTATAAGATAATTTCAGTTCTTTAGGCATGAAAAATACATCTTGATTACTTATTATTTGGATAAAAAAATGAGACTGTGGTGAAAAATGAATAAAAGACAAAATTACACTCTTAATGTTGGTATATTTACTTATGATATTCATCCTGAGAGTAAAAAATTTCTAAATTCGAGGAAAAGGATCTGGAGACAAAAATATTTTCCCATTACCATTATTTCTTTGGAAATCAATGGTCTTTTTCACACCTCTTGGGTTTATGGTTTTATGGTTGTGGAATTTCTCATAATCATTCAGATTCTTGTGATCAATTATCTCTATCAAAATTCAAAATTATTTAATATTTTCTCTATGTCAATATTTTCACATCCTGCTAATGTTTTCTTACTTGGAAGCCTATATATATTTTATTGAACATGACCTTCAGATTTCTATTTCTCTCTTATCAAGAGGATTTTTTATTAACACCTTTTAAGATGTGAGTTTTCTATAACAAAGTTTTCAAATGAAAAGACCTTGATTATTGAGAAAAGTTTTAAATCATGTGGATTAAAATTATTTAATGGGGGTATAATCTGACACCCCAAGATTTTAAAAGAATAACATTACGTTTGATTGCATATATGACACAGAACACAGAGCTTATATGAACCCTAAATCATTATTATTTAAATAAGTTTATTAGAACCTAGATATTAAATTGGAAGGTATGAATATGATTAACTAAATTATGAAGTTATATAAATTTTATAATCAATATAAATTTATTGTAAATTTTTATTAACTAAACACTCCATTTTAATCAATCTCATTTTATTCATAAAAAATATTCTTTATTCAAAAATGATTTAATAATTTTTTTGTGATAAAATAATATAATTATTTGTTGAATATTTTAGAAATTATATTTTATAAAATGAATTTATTTTTTAAAATAAAACTAGCAAAATTTACTTAGGGTTAAATTTTGGTATTTTTTAGAAAATATTGATTTTTAGGGAATAGTGAAAATTATCGGTTTTTGTAAATTAATCATTTATTTTTAACAAATTTACTAATTTAAAAGACCCATTATTTTTTGAATTCATTTTATTTTAAAATAACTTTTATATAGTTATATTTAATCTAATTAAACACATTTTAATTATCTTTATATTTTATTTTCGAATTAGTTTGTTCTTATTTTTAAAATACTTTTTTTCTAAAAATTGTTTAAAAGTAAAAAATGTATCTCTGATTAAATTAATTAAAATAACTCCTAATGAGAAAATATTTTAATGAAATTTATATTATATATATATATATTTAATTTAAATTCATATCATGATGATTAGTAATCATATAGTTAATATAAGATCAACTTTTTGTAAAAAATGCATTTTTCAGAAAATAACTTTTTGGGCACAATAGTGGGTTTTATTTTAAATTTAATTCTTCCTATTATATGAAATTAATTGGATGAAATGTATTAAATATATAGAATCATAATAATTAATATTATATAATAATTAAAACTTAATTTTTTCTCATAATGAATTGTAAAAGCAGTTATAAAATAGTTACCGTGATAAAAATTACAAGGGTAAAGGTGAGTAACCTTATATTTGAAGATGATAATATGCTTAAAACTTGTTTATTTTAAATTTTAGAGGTTTTTATCAGAAATATATCTCATCAAATCCTTTATTTTATAATTTTGGAGGCACGTTTCTTGAGAGTGACTTCCAATTATTGAATATTTTTGGGTATTTACATGATTCCACTCCACTTTCCTTATAAATGGGAACCCCTATCCTCTCCTCTACACACATATAAAACCCATTAGTTTATAAAATACCTACCAAAATAAATTCTATAATTCCATCACATAATCCTTGAATACTTGGTTTGATAGGAAATCCAATCTATGAAAGATTTAGGTATAATCTTAAAGAGGCCGTTCGAAGAAGAGTTAATGTTCTTAATATGGCTTCTTTGATTTATTTCTTATTACACCATGTTAAATTTATATTAAACCCTGATTATATAATAAACACATATCTCCTATATATTATTTTTTTATTAATTTAATTTAATATCCTAAATCCATATCCACTTTAATCAAATGGGAAAAAACCATCAAATGTGTGTTAAGAGGATTACGGCCTCCCGCGACAATATATTCAATTTCCATCACCACCTCTCATGGATACTTATGATGAAAGATTCAATGTTTTTTATTATATTCAGGTAATGTAAAAAATTATATAAATTTAACATATCGTATAACTATTTACCTTTCTATCCAAGGAAAAATGATAACATCGTTCGTTTCTACAACAGACTACCACCTTGCAAAGCGATGTGATTCGTTTTTATTACCACATCACATGGATAGTATATTTAAGTATATTTAAAGAAATTATTTGATATTAATTATGTTATGATAATTTTTAAAGTTAAAATAACACTACATTCTTTCCATCATGATATTTGAAAAATGGAAATGTTACATATTCGTACGTACAACCTACCATCTTTATGATTACAACATAGTTCATCTTTTAAAACAATAATTCAAGGTTATTTCAGAAATTATAATTTATGAATAATAAATTATAATTATTTACTTATTTTTATTCTAGATATTATGGAATAATTACCCCATTGATCATGGTCAACACACTGATTTCCTTTTAAAGCTATGAGCTAAGCATCCACAAAACACCCGATGTGGACATAACTGATTAAGTTGATAAAGACATAATTAAAATAAAAAAATTAAATATTTTATATTTAAGGGATTAAAACATGAAATTTTTCATAATAAAAAAAACAATTGATATAGTTTTAGAATACATGAGATAAAATATATACACAATAAAGTTTTTACTTGAGGTAGGGGTTTAATCTAAAACATCATTCTTTGAGACGTATGTTCTTTTATAAACCTAAATTATTTTATATGACTCATATAATAATAATTTATATATTATATCATTAATAATTCATAAATAATTGTATATTATGATACAATTAACTTAATTAATTGATGGGGGTCATGATTCAAAAATTACCAATGCAGTTATGGTCTATTTCACAATCTCATTTTAATTGAGATTATTTATGTTTAAACTTTCCTTGAAAGAAATTATTTTTTCATTTTATAGTAAAACACATTCATTTTCTTATACTAGGATTATTCATGAAATTTACATGTAATAGTACCATTTTCTCTCTCTCTGGTATATAAAATGTTTCATAAAATGTTTTTAATGATAATTGAATATATTTCACTCTTTGATTAAAAACCCTTTCTCTTCCATGTCCACGTTTTCTTTAAAGTGTTTTCAAAATTGTTTTTTAATATTGATATATTATTTTTTAAATTTATTTTTACCCATGTCTACCTTTTTTCATAATTTTATAAAAGAAATATTCTTTTCGTTTTCCAAATGAGGTATTTTTTGAATTTTTAAAAAAGTACGAAAGGAATGTTTTTTTAACTTATATGACATGTAAATAATTATCCTTCATCACAACGAATATTTTATTTTAATCTTCCTTTATAATTTTCCATAGTTATTTTCCAAGTAAATTATTTACATAACATTTTATGAATTTTTAGATTTTCAAAAGTGGTTTTCAAAGTGGAATTGTTATTTTCTTTAATAATATATTTAATATATTTATAGTAATTCTATTCTTAAAAACCAATATTTGATGTTATTGATTTATTTTATATTATTTACATATTTATCTCACATATCTTCTGAGGATAATGGAGACTCGGTCATCCAAAAAGGGTGTAAAATCCATGGAACATGAGCTTCAGACAGGGGAAGATGGTAAGGAGGTTCATCCTCTTGGAGATACTAGGTCACTAGTGATTATCAAGGAAACAACTGCTGAGGGTACTTCAGATGATTTGGAAAGGCCTCAAAGGGATGATGAAGAGATGTCCCAGGATCAGTATAGAGATGGATTACTTTAATTAGAGAGTTTGCAGCTGGAGGAGGCTGCACATCCTCCTTCACTTCAACGTGAGGAAGGCTCTACCTTAGGCCCACAACAACTGGATGCTTTGGTTATGGGAAATATGGAACTGCTCATGCATTCGGGTGATGAAATGGTGGAGGACACCCTGACAATTCAGGCAACTAAGGAAGAGGTTGACCAAATGATGTGAAGATTGCTGCGGGTAGACACCACTAAGGAACAAGTCGAATGGATTGACAAGTAAGATCACATTTTAGTTAGAGGTTTCAACAAGGGGAAGATTAGCAAGGAGGAATACATGAAATCATGGGACTACCTAGTGAATCACTATGAAGACGTCTTAAAGGATGATCCTGACATTCAGGTAAATTATCTCCCCTAGAAGTTGTTTAAAGATATTGATTCAAATTGGCTCATACTTTTCTTTAACAAGTCAATTTTCTCTTTTGGTGTTTGAACTATTTATCTATTTGGGTTCTCACTTGTCCCTTAGAAGTGTTTGAAAATAAAAAAGTTACTTAGGATGGATTGTTGGGGTAATACATTCCTTATGTTCATATATCAAATGAGTTCATTATGTAACTTATTTTTATTATGATATAAAACAAGATTATACAACCGATTTTCTCTCCATGGGTAATTATTATGTTATTCATTATGATTGATTTAATTTTTTCGAACAAGTTAATCATGAAAATATTATGATGGGTACACCCAGACAGAACCGGTTGAGACTGATATACATTATATGTTGGGTGTTCATAGAAATAACTCTAATGTATTGGGTAATATTTTTTGTCTCATAAGGCATCTTGTATGAGTTTAGGGAGTAAAAATAATCCATTACAAGACTTCTTTCACCGTGTGACATTGTCTTGGAAGTTATCCTAGACTAATGTTTATGTCATGATATATGTTTCTTCAACACTTCCAATGATGAATTGATCTTATGATACCATGGTCCTTATGTTATGTTCCCATCTGATTACTGTTGAGCCTCTTATTTTCTGTTATTTTTTTACCTTTGACTCACAAGTTATGTTTTCTTATCATGAATATTCTCTTACTAGGATTTTTATTTAAAAAATTCCTTTAATTTATTCTCCATGTTTCCCTTTCTATGTTAGGAACCCAAATTGACTTAGTATATCATTATAGAGAATAAGAAAAAGTTTTATTTAGTCAATCATTGATGTATTATGAACATAGTCTTCCACCAACACTAGGCCTCCAATAATTAGGTCGTAATTAATGGATGTTTATGTTAAGAGTAATGTAATAATATGTGACAATTTGTGGGTCACTATAATTTTTGTAGGGATTGTCTAATATATCATGAAAAAAATTTCAAGGATGGGAGGAAATGAGATTCCCATTTATAAGTGAGGGGAGTGACACAATTTTAATTATTAAAAATGTAATAGTATAATAAATATCATAATCATATTTAGTGGCACTAAATGGGCATAATTTTGATGGAATGACCTGATAAGGTTGATATAACTTCCAAAAATAAAATTTATACATGTTTAAGTTACATTTTAAATATTACCTTTTGGTTTAACCCCCTCATTAACCCATTTTAACCTTCACTATTATAACACATTTTTCACTTTTTATGGGTAATTAATTTACTTCTAATGTGGAATATGGATAAAAAATGATCTATGGATAACATTTAAGACCATTTACCATATCACCTATCCTATTTAATTTTTTTATTTGTTAATAACTTAATAAAATATTGTTTATCATAATGTATAATTTAAGTCATTTTGTGGACAATTCATTTAATTTGAATTGAAAGACATCAAGAAAACAATTAAATTTGAATATAAACAAATTAAAAATTAATTATAAATAATAATTACCTATGAAATTTGTGTAATACTAAAACTCATCCAAAAACTTTAGTTTTATAATTTTGAAAACCATTTACCTTGATTTTTATACTACTTACACAAGCATTATATCAGTATTGCGTAAAAATTGAACGTAATTATGTCATCACTAAAAATTAAAATAAAAAAGAAAATAATATTAAAAAAACATTTATAACTGGTCATAACTTATTTTTACCCCAATGAAAATATATTAGAGATATTAAAAAGAAAGAGACTAATATTTTTTATTTTTTTTCTACTTAAAATAATAAAAAGCCTATATTCAAAGGACACTGGGATGAAAATTCCATAGTTTCAAATCATGGATTAGTATATTAAAAACATACTTATCAAATAAAACAAATTCAACTTTCAGGTATATTTTTAGGCCTTATATAAAGGTTTTAACCTTGGTTTACACATTTTTTTCGTACCACGATGACCAATATTTACTACGATTACTATTCAAAATGACAAAAAATAAATTATAATGTTGACTCCTATAGAATTATTTAGATTTTATTTAATCAAGTGGATATTATGATACTTTAAAACCATATTAAAAACAATATGGGAGTTTTAAATTACATGATTTAATGAAGAAATATCCAGTTTTACAAAAATTAGCATTTTTCACTATTTAATAAAAAATCAACCATTTCATTAAAATACCCTAAACTCATCCTAAAAATGTAATGATATGGCGAATTAAAATATTATTTAAATTTTAAAAAATAAAACTTATAACAGTTTTAGTAATTAATTATAATATCTATTGACAAAATGCAATAAAATCCATTTTTAATGAAATTGTATTTATTTGGATTAAAATGATATTATCATCATTATTTTCATAAAAACGATAATTAATTGAATATTAATTCATTAAATTTTATATATAGTCTAATTATTTTATTTAAATCATTTATAAATAATTATTAATTAAATATATCGAGATTAAAATACATTATACATATAAATATAATTTTATGAAAAATATGTCTTTTACCTTATAAATATTTTATATTCATTTCAAAACAATTAATAATAAATATATGATTTATTTTTCATTTATTAATGACAAATATTATTCATATATTTAATAATATGGTTATTCATATTCATATCCACCAAACCATTGAAAATTTCTGAGTAGTCATATTAAAATTATAATATATCATAGTTCATTTAAGATTGATGTTGTGAACACCACACAATATTAACTATATTATTTAATGAAAATAAATTTTAAAATATAGTGGTGTTACATATTGTGAATGTTATTATTATTATTATATATAAATATATGATGTTATCTTTATCATGTACTAGTTATATTCTATTGGATTTATTATTTATTACTTTTAGTGGAATGCTATTTTCTTTTACACAGAATGAAAGAATATGGTGTTTGTTGGTGAACCAGATTATCATATATATCACAAATTCTTTGAGCCTATATGTTGAAGTTTCATATTGATCGTTATGGTATCTGTGGATGTTTAGGAAAATGTTCTTTCAAGTGTTCTTGATGAGTTCCCTAATGATTTTAGAATGCGGTTGAGTGATACTCCCTCATCGTGCTATCTATTTTGGGATAAGGTTTAAATGTTTCATCACTCTAATATCAAAGTATCATTATCAAGTGAAACCCTTTAAGCTACATGGGTTATGGAAATATATTAAAATTTAATTTAACATGGATTTTATCTAGACTAGTGTGATTCTATGGGGTACTTTACTATTGTCAGAAAAGTAGTTCGAGAGTATATTATTGTTTTATATTGACTAAAATTGGATAATCCAAGTGAAGAAGAAGTGATGATATTCCTTCTTAAGAATTAATGATTTATTTAATCATATAATAGGATATAGGTGGTTTTCATTGACAGATATTTGGGACAGATATCATCAGATAATAGTGGAGGATGATATCCCAAAGGCTTCCCTCAAGTATCCATATAAAAATTTTATTCCTCAGTTATTCATTTCATTATCATGGACACCTTGGTTATTTTCATGGGATTTATGAACTCAATTATTTATTAGATTATATATTAGTTTTTTATAATGTTTATCTATGATATCCTTGTGAATATTTTATCAAATAAGGAATATGGAAAACATTGGATCACTATTTTGGATGTCCATTATTGATATCAATTTTATGGAATGATTTCAAATTATAAGTTATTACCCTTTGAAGTGGATCTCCTTGTGAAAATTATGTATTACCATGTTTTAGTTCCTGATCATTTATTGACTGAGATAGATCTGTATTGGGTATCACTAAAGATCATGGAATATTTCGTAATTTTACTTATTATGGATTGATATAATATGAGGTTCATATTCAATTTCAATAAGATTTTCCCCATTGATATATTTGACTAAGATAGGATATAAATTCATAGGGATTTAACACTATTCATAGGTGTTTTAGTATCTTATGTAAATGTTGTATTATTCCCCATTGTATTGATTTATGGAATATTTATAATACTAAAGAACATGGGTTTTGATGTGTTCTGATATAGAAATCACAAATATGAAATATTTAATTATGGTAAATACACACATTCCTAATAGTGATGCATAATATTGATTTGTAACTCAGTCAAACCTCAGGGATTGGATTGAATATGAGAGTTCTCTATATAGAGATTTAACGTGAAAGGAAATGAAACTATATAGTGAAGTGAATATGTACATGTGATAATTAGTCTGAAAATGAACCCACCTAAAAAAAATAAACCCAAAAATGGACGAGGCTTCACTAGATATGTAAATTTACTATGGATATTTAAATCTAAAAAAACTAGAACAAGTTTCCACATAACTCTTATTTCTTAATTTTAGCAATGACCATTACCTCCCTATGAATTTTCACTCAATACCTATAACATAATTCTTGAATAGATAATATGTTATCATATGGTTTCTTATAAATAATGTTTTGGAGTATTAAGTTCATTAACTCAGTGGTAATGAAACTACAATAGTTTATCTTAGATTTGATATCCTCTTTTGGTTATAAAATATTTTCTTGTTAGCTTTTTTTACTTTTCATGGGTTTTAATCCATATACATCTCTCAATTATCTATATCCTTTTCATTATGTTGGTCCAACCCTCACATTACATAGCACTCATAGATCAATGCGAATAGTTTTTCAAAATTCTCCAAGTAGATGTCAAGGATTCAATTATTTTTAACTCACACCCACTCAATATTTATCCATTTAAAAACATAATGACAATCATTTTTCCCATGAAGAACCAAACATGTCAAATTCATAATAGTTTAACCATTAAAAAATCAATTAAAAATCATTATAACATTGTATATTACATCACTACTTGAAAACAAAAACAAATAATCATGAATTGAAGGTGATGTGAAAGGTCATTGGATCTTCGAATGTTTCTCTATGCAAGATCATCCCTATTATGTTATGCATTGTCCTATCTTTAACTTAGATCACATGAAATATCCTCTTTGTTTCTGTATGACCAAAACTCAAGACCATGTGACTATGATAAAACTATTTCCTCCATGTATATATTCTCTATTAAAAATTGTTCCTTAATATAAAATATCTAATATTCTATTTTTTAGAAAAGTGTAAAAAATGATATTATATAATTTCCATGTGTACTCTTTTGGGACTAAGAATTGATTTTAGTTCCTAAGATTGTGATATCTAGGTTCTTGATCCCTCTAGGATCTTGTAACATGTTGAATTATATATTAATAATTTCCTAATTTGGTTAGGATATTTTGGGGTAATATACTTTGTTTCCCCACACATAATCATTCTATGATATGAGGAAGGTAATGATTTTAATGGTTTTACTTATTCTTCCTGATTATTCCGTAGATTCCCCATTCATGTGATGTTGATTTGTCAATCAATAATACATCATAGGTGATTACAATATTAATTTTTCTAAGCCATTGATTCAAATACATTAATTCTATAGAAGGAGACTGAAGGATATGTTTTTGGGGTTGATAGGGTGTTCCAATTTGATATTACATGAGGAACCCTTGAGAATTTATTACTTGAAACATTCAATTGGTGATGCCCAAGGAGGAATTGAATCATATTAGTGTTGTGGATGACCATGA
This sequence comes from Viscum album, assembly GCA_963277665.1. Lineage (NCBI taxonomy): Eukaryota > Viridiplantae > Streptophyta > Magnoliopsida > Santalales > Viscaceae > Viscum > Viscum album. Next base: position 1,505,129,744 of record OY728151.1, on the reverse strand, counting down.
AACATTTATTTCTATGGGGGGTAGTTGATTTATTCTTTGGTAACCTATTTTCTACCTATGTTAATCTCATGAATGTTTCTGTAAAGTCGGTTTAATCTGACACGAGCATTATAATTTCATGTTATCCACAAACACCCTTTAATCTCTTTATTTTAATTGGTGAAATTATTTTATAGCTCGATCTATTCATAAAAAGGGTCAATTTACCTATGTGATTATTTAATATCCCCCTTATAGATTTATTCTAGAAAAGTTTCCCTGAATAACTTTAATCATCCATATCCATCATTTCATCAATTTATTCTCACATATATTTTATTAATTTTATCATTGATTTTTTTTTGTATTTTATATATAAAATACTAATAATATAGTCAGTGAAGTGTTTAAATAGTAAATAAAAATTAGCTAACATATTTATAAATATATATATATATAATTTACACATTATTATAAATAGATATATTTAAATAATTTATAAATTTGTATAATTAATATATATTCACAATTAATTATTATCATGAGAATAAATAAATAATATTCTATTAATAAATAAATAAATTATAAAATATAATATAAATATAATATTATAGATTAAATAATTAAAAAATGAATATTATGTTCATTTATATACAGATTAAAAATTGAAAAAAATATATTTAATCAAATTAATAGAATAAGTGTAATAAGAATAAAAAAAATTAAATAAATTTTCAAAATAAGTAATATATTCTAATTACTAATAATTATATATAGTGTAGAGTTATATACACACCATATTTATTAGAATTAAAAATTTTCACCATTAGCCCACCAAAAAATAAGTGTTTGAGTGGGAAATATATGTCCAAAATGAATGTTTCAAATATATCAAAAAATGAATAAAACCTGAAACATTGATAAACATCATAAAAATTTTAATGTAAATCCAAAAAAAATATTTCAACACAATGAAATGCATGGGTTTTTGTCCAAAAAATACACCAAATATAACAATAAAATATTTGAAAAGTGTCACATTTTTAATGAATTTCACACCTGATTAAAACCATGTTTGTACCCAAGAAACAACCTTAAAAATATCATAATGAATGCCAATAAATTAATGGTTAAACCTTACTATTTATTTTTACCAGGTTAATAATGGTATTTCATAAACAATTCATATTAACCACAAGAATAATCCTATTCTATCACTCCCTAAATAAAGTCAATAATAATTAACACATGTCATTCCATTCTAAATTCCTCCTTAAATGAAAAATTGTTATTGGTTATTCAATTGTCTATATATGAAATGCATACCCTCATCCTCCTTTCTATCCAATTTCTTGGTACACACAACAAAAAAGTTTTGTATATTTTTTGTAACATTTCTTTCGAATAACTTATTAATAATAAATTAAGAATCCTAGAATCAAACCATTCAAATAAGAAGGCACCCCCATGAGATTATTTGTTTTATTTAGGGAATGAGTATAACTATCATGATTAGTCTCAAAGGGGTCTGTGCTGTGACACCCCAAACTCGACTCTAATAAGCTCAGGGCTGAGGCTTAGTGTTGAGTAGGCATATGACTAACATGGGAGTCCTTAGTCTAAGTACCTGTACAGACGCACACATCTCCAAGACCAAAAAATTAGGAAATGTTAAAACAACAGAACTAAAATGCATGAATTTTTCTAAATCCAACATCCAAAGTATGACATAGTGTAAAGGAAATTAAACAGGGACAAATACAATCCCACCACAGAGTATGAAAAGAAGTACCACCTGAAAAGAAAGATATGTATTACTATTAAGATATCATAGGAACTCACCTTTTTCAATCTGGTCTCACTAAGAACCATCTAGTCCTGGTATGTCTAGGAATCTATCAAAATGATGATCATTTTCCTAATACATGATATGTGTGGGATGAGTTCATGCTAGGTGAGTATAAAAATACCCAATAGGAAACCTCAAAACCACAAAGAAAAAAAGAATATAGTAATCCAGTAATAGGTATATGGATAAAATATATATGAAAAGAATATCCAGATATATTCAAAAAAGGACACATAATATCAAAGGTAAAGTCACCACCATAATATCCAACCTAGGATTCCTACCCGAATAATCCATAAATCAATATTCTGGGAGAACATAATCTATGAGTTTGATAGCACTGATAACATTCGTCTGAGAGGTAGTTCTCATCAGGTCTGACAATAGTAAGTACACACTGAATTTCTGAAAAGATATTATACAGATATGAGGATCACTTCCAAGGCCATAGGGTATAACAACAACTTAATCTGTATTAACTCTCTTAGTAGTGTATTGATACCCGCTTAGTGTTGGTCACAATGATACCAAGAAATCCACCCGGGGAAAAAATATGAATAGATGATCTCACTCCGGGCCTTATAAAAGGATTCTAATAACTCTATTCAAGATGTATTGTTTAAGGGATCACTATCCTATGTATATGAGGTTATTCCATACTAATCCTTAGAGAAAGTTTATGGGGGAACACACCCTAATTAAAATCTTCCAAAATAAATAGGACAAGGTATCTGAGTCCACATTTTAGGAGTACACGACATGTAGTAGGGTTACACACTATGTCCCTTCAACCCAAGGTCCTACCAATGTAAATGAACCATGTATGTGGTCTTGTCTATGTGTATGTACAAAGCATGCTACTTCCCATGTAATTATTCCGATGTAGCAGTACATTGCTTTGGCCATATACATTTTTCCATGTCATGTCTCTCTTTGAGTACACGGTATACCCATGCTTGTGTACTCCAACCTGTGGCCATGTAACCTCTAAGGTAAACACCAAGCTCACCAAATAAGACCAAACACCAGGTGAAAAAATCACATTCATTATGATAATTAACCCACTCTCATAACCCTATCTATCTCTAGGAGGGACTAAAAAGTCATGTAATCCTAGATTACACATTATATGGATCATGGTTTTCTAGAAACCCTAGTTCTTCATTATGTGTGCACTCACACATCCATTTCCTTGTATTTCAGCTTCAATAATTCCTGAAATTGAGGATCTACCCTAGTTAGACCTTTCAATGGTTATTCTCTAGATTCCTACCCTTTGATTCACTTGACAAATGGCCTCATTCACCATTCTTCATTTCACACCAAAGAACAAAAAATTGGGTATCCAAAACCATCAGATATGCCACTACTTCCATCATCACACCACCGTTGGGTTTTTTTTGATCCCATATATATAATATCAAATCATTTTTCTAAGAAATAGGTGCACAAAAATTAATCTCTCAATGGATGTCGAATCACGAGCCAATGAAGAAAACTTGCGATGAATGAAGAAATATGGGAGAAATTCACAACCACAAACATAAAGAATGAACCTTGGACATTGTTCTTGTTAGAATAAATACATCAAAATTATAAATACAAGATAATAATCAATAACAATCAATAAAAATTCCCAATAATAACCCCTCAAATAAACCCATCCATAAAGACAACATTACCACATATTAATTTGTTGGTTGATTGATTCACAATCATCATAGGAATTATAAACTAGCAAAGAATCCAAATAAAATAACATAATACCTCATTTTGGATCAATACATGATAAAGAAAGAATCATCATCACTATTTCTAGTGAGATGCTCTGATTCTATTGAATTTCGATCACTGATTCACAATCCGAAAAAATTTCATCTAAGAGTGGTCCTCCAATTCTCTCTGTAATGGATATAGGGTTATGAGGCTAACCCTAACATTCCACTGTAATAGTATACTTAATGAAAAATCAGTCACTGAGTCAATTATATAAAAATAAAACAATTTATTTAATTATTTTTTTCATTTCTGGTGCACAATAATGTTTTCATAAATTCCCCACACCAACCAACATTATGTTGTTCCTAGGGTAAAATCCTTGATCTAAAGTCAACAGTGACATCATATTTCTGATCAACACCCCATTTTTAGAAGTTATTCCACTTTTATAGGAAAAATTTGCACACATGCTATTTAATATATTTAATATAGTTCAAACATTTATTTTGGGCACACCAACACTAAGAATTTCATGCCGTCCCAATTCCTAGTCTCAAAAAAAAATCCATACAATATCAAAAAAAATACATAGAAAATCCATGTCACTAAATTCTCCCACCCTAGGTATTTACATCCAAAAAATCCAAAACAAGGGCTACATAAAGAGATGTGGGTAATAAACTTGAATCATATCCTCCCACTCCCATGTTCTCTCCTAGAGATTCCCATGATGCTACTAGACAGGAAATAAAGGAATTGATCACCCACGATGGATCCTCTCCCAAAGATCCTCAATCTCTACCAGGTACTCATCAATGGTAGATTCTTCCTCGATTTCCATCTTTCCCCTATTAGTAATGTGTGATGGGTCATGCATAAATGTCATCATCTGTGACATATGGATGAATTTATGTACCCATTCTAAATGAGGATGTAGAGATAAGATTCACAAAACCTCACCAACTCTACACAATATCTATAAAGTTCCAATGAATCTCATAGATAACTTGTTTCCCTGAAAAAATCTCCATAGTAAAAAATTGAGGTAAAACCCATCAGAACACATGGTCTCTCTCCTTGAACTCCAAAGGACTCTATTGTCGGTTCGCATAGGACTTCTGTTAGCTCTATGCAGTCCTCATCATCTCTTGGATGATCTAAAACTTCTCTGTAGTACTTCTCACTAACTCTAGGTCCATAATTTCTGAATCCTCTAGGTCAGTCCATCAAATTGGTGACCTGAAGGGTAGCCCGTACAAAGCCTCAAATTGTACCATACTGATGGTTGAATGGTACATGTTATTGTACACAAACTCCAACCTTGGTAGGTGATCCTAAAAACTATTACCATATTCTATCATGCAAGCTCCCCACATGTCATATATGACCTGAATAACTTTCTCGATCTGGCCGTCAGATTGGGGGTGAAACAATGTGATCAAGCGTAACTGACTCTCAAACACCACCTCCAATCCATTTCATAATTGAGATGTGAAGCAAGCATCATGAACAAAAATGATCATTGAGGGAACTACATGGATTTGGACTATCTTCTGAATATTGCGGCATCCCAAGGTCTCTACTTAAATTTACTCTCTGATAGTTAATAAGTGATCCATCTTGGTTAGTCGGTCAATAATCACCTAGATAGAATCATTTCATTTGGATGTATGTGGTAAGATAATTATGAAGTATATGGATATCCCATCCCAATTCCACTCTTGAACCATAAGGGGTTTAGCTAAACCCACTATAACATAGTGCTCGACCTTCAATTTCTGACAAGTAAGGAATTGAGAGACAAACTCCCTAACTCCGTTATTCATCCCTAGCCACGAAAACCGACGTTGGAGTACCTGGTATATCTTTTCCACACTTGGATGTAACACCAAAGGATATTTATGAAACTCTTTAAGAACCTCCTCCCAAAACATCACTGGTACAATCATTCATCATCTAAAAATAACGACATGCTCCCCACCTTTATAAAATACAATTGTATCACATATAGTGGATATCTGAGTATGTAGGGTCTCACAGTCAACATCCCCATGTTGTGTCTCTATGAATCACTATAAAATAAGAGGTGTAACAACCATCGATTGGAGATAATATTTTCCACCTCCATCAACAAAGGATTACTAAAATGAGGATAACTACTCTTATGAATCATTTAGAAACCAAAAATAGGATCTCCTACTAATAGAATCTACTAATACGTTCCCCTACCCAAGAGTATAAACAATATCTAAACTATAATTATTGAGGGACTCTATACATAGACTCTTTCTCATGTTAAGATCTTTCGGAGGAAGATATATTTGAGACTATTGTGATCAGAATAGATGATAAACAACTCACTCATTAGGTAGTGTCGCCATATCTTTAGTGAATAGACTACTATTTATAACTCATGATCATGGGATGTGTACTTCTACTAATGAGGTCTCAAATTATTTTAACCATAGGTAATTAATGCATACCTCTACATTATAACACAACAAATCCCAGTTCCTGATGCATCATAGAACACTATATACTTGACACCCTCCTATAGAAATTTTAAGTTGGGAGAAATCATCAATATCTTCCCCAATTTCTAAATATCCTACTGGTTACTCTCTGTCTATATGAAAGGATTCCCCTTTTGGGTCAAATATACCAAGGGTTATGATATCATAGAGAAATCTAGTATAAATATCTTTTAATATCCTTCCAACCCAAGGAAACTTCTTACCCCCATCACACTTTTAGTTGGATCCCAAGATAACACTACCTAAACCATGGCCGTGTCCACTTACAATCTATATTTTGAGATAATGTGTCCCCAAAAGTTAACCTCTTGAGTCTAGAACTGTCACTTCAAGAGCTTACCGTAAATTTGGTTCTCTCAGAGTACGTCCAGAGCCATCCTCAAGTGTTTCGCGTGATCCTCCTCAGATTCCAAGTACCCAAGGATATAGTTGTTGGAGACTACCACTAAATGCTATAATAAAGGTTAAAATATATGTTTCATGAGTCGCATGAACCCTAATGGGGAGCTCGTTATGCCAAAGGACATTACCAAGTACTCTTAGTGATTGTATCAACAATTGAATTCCATTTTTAGTACATCCTCTCCCCATACTCATAATTGGTGATATCCTAGCCTAAGGTCAACCTTCAAGAGCCATAGAGCCCGTATCAACTGATAAAAGAGGACATCAATACTCAATAGTGGATAATTTTTATTCACGGTCACCAGGTTCATGCACTGGTAGTCCACATATAACCTCATGCTCTTATCCTCCTTCTTGAAAAACAAAATTGGGGCTGCCTAGGGAGAAACACTCGGTCTAACAAAGCCATTCCTCTGCATGTCCTCCAATTACACCATCAAATAATATATTCCTCTGAGATCCATATGATTTGATGGATTATATATTAATTCCACCCCAGGTTGTAGATCAATTCACCATGTCTCATTATAGACAATTTATGATTTATCATCTGCACCCTCCAATGCACGAGTCTATCCTACACTACTTGGGTTTCCTTTCACAGAAAAAGGAAAACCTAGTCCCATCACTATAGACACACCACATCCTCTACTGAAAATAGTCAATTTAGAGATGAATTATAGATAACCATTATATAACTAAGATGAAATCGTAATTCCCTAGAACTAATACAGAGAAATTCTAGTAGAAACTCTCTCCTACAAGAGTTAGGTCACACTGTTGACACATGTGTTTGATTACTGAGTCATCTCCAATAGGAGTCTCCAAGCACGAGGTTCGAGCCAAGGGATCAACCAAACTCTCTATGTCTTGAACCAGATAAGTGGAAAGAAATTAATTCCTAGACCATGTGACTATAAGTAATTCAAAAAATTTATAAAAGACACATATCATGCCTTGCATCATTCCCGGTTCATGTTGGTTGTAAGATTCAACCACTTTAAACTATCCACACTCCTATCCTCCAGCTCCCTAATCCTTATGTAGACCACCTGGGGGTGGTGGTGGTAAAATTTCAAAGATTTTAACACTTCCTTTTACTCTCCTAGCTCCTCTACCAAATACAACACCTTGTGGACCTATCTATTCTAGTAACTGTCTCTACCTCGATGACCCATCCACAGTCTTTCCATTAGCCGCATGGTTGGTCAGACAATCTCAAGAAAGATGTCCCCTACCATCACATGAGTAGAACCACATCTATCTTGGATTACTAGAACCATCCTAAAATCTCTAAACCACATGTACTCTTTTCTAGGACTTCCTCCTGAAACATCTTAAACGTCCAGGTCCCTGATAATGACGCTAAATCTCTATTTCTGAGATCTATGCACCTTTGTCCGCATTATTGGAAACCATTGGCTGTGTCTACTCAACAAAGAAACCCTCAACCAATAAAGCTCACTCTAGAACCCCAATATTGGTTGGAATTCATATAGGGATATCACTAGATCATATGTATCTTTGTATTCATCTCTTGAATTTCCAAACCCTGAAGATCTGGTTACAAACCATATCCGTCGAGTACCTGAAGAGGTTGGTAAACCTCAATGAATACTGATCTCTTATCATGACTCCCTATTGGATCTGAATAATACCCTATAGATACATATAACCCTATGAGTATCTGGAGAGAAAACCTTTCTAAACAAGTACTCAAATTATAAAACCTCTAGAGTTTCCTCATCATAAGACTGGGTCACTAACCCCTACAATCACTCTGTTGAGGCATGAAGAAGGATCAATGCCAGGACCTCCATATGATCTGATAGAGTCTTGAATGGATATAGAAATCAGGCCACCTAATCAATCCAATCATTATACACCTTTGGGTTGGCCTCTCTTCAGAACCTTAGGGGTCACTTCCACTAAAACTCATGAAGTGTTCTCACAATGTGATCCTCATCTGCTGGTACTATGGGTACCATCTGCTGCTCAATAGGTAGTGGTGTAGCTGGAGCACCACATAGATGTAGAACCTATGTAAATGGTCTATAAATTAATGTCTCATCACTGAGGGGATCTTCTTCATGATCATAATGCAAAATCCTAGATGGAATACATCACAGAGGTATCCTGAAAGTAATCAATAAGTACCACAATCAAGGAGTATATCTAGAGTGTTGAATCAAGAAGAAAATAGAAACCAAAACCTATTCCTATAAGATTAATGTACCATTTCCCCTACAACTAGTATTATCATTTAACAAGTTTAAAAGAAGGTGAACAGAGTCCTGGTGTATGGATATGTCAGCCGTTGCACCAGCACCGGAGTCCCTGGCCTAAAACTCAAACTTGAAACACTTAAACACTATTGCCCCAAACCAATCTTCGAGACTCCAATCCTAAGATAAAATCTTCCTATGATACCACTCTATCTAGACCCTTGTCAAAAGGTCCCATTCTGTGACTCTCCAAGCCCACCTATATTAGTCAAGGGGCTGACGACTAGTACTGATTAGGCATAACACTAACATGGGAGGCCTTAGACTAAGTACCTATACACAAGCACACATCCTTAAGCCCATACAATGATGAATTGAAAAAAAACTGAAAAAACATGCATGCATACATCTAAATCACATGAAAATAGTATTATAAGAAGTAATGGAAAGTAGAAAAGTCCAAATATAGGCCCCCCCACAAAGAGTCTGAAAACAAGTCTAACCTAAAAAGAAAGATATGGACTACTATCAAGATACCACCAGAACACAACTTGATCTGTCCGATATCTCTAAGCACGGTCTAGTCCTAGTCAATCTATGATTTTTTCAAAAGGTTGATCATCTATATATTACATGACATGTGCATGAAAATAAAATGTTGGGGTGAGTATAACATTACCCTGTAGGACACTCTGAAATCACAAAGCATACAACAAAAGAATATAGTCAGATCTACACAAGTATGTCTACAGTAAATATAACAATGATATACAGATATACTCAATAAAGAAACATAGTCTAAAAAATTAAATACTCAACCATAATAGCCAAACTAATATTCCAACTCGAAGGTTCTATAAAGCACTCATTTGGAAGAACATACTCTATGAGTTTGATGGCCCTGATAATGTCTGTCTAAGAGTTAGTGATCATCAAGTATTTCCAATGTAAGTACACGTTGAAGGTATAAAGAGATATGATACATATATGAAGATCACTCCCAAGGACATGGAATATACCAATGAATCAATTTGTATTAACATGCTAAGTATAGGATCGGCGCCTGTGTAGTGGTGGTTACAATGATAATAAGAAATATACCTAGGAAATGAAGAATAACAGAGGATATCACTCTATGACTCACTAAAATATTCCGATAACTCTCTCCAAGAAGAAATACTAAAGGGATTTCTTTTCTATGTGTAGGAGGTGATTCCATACTAACCCCCATGGAATGGATATGGGGAATACACCATAAAAAACTTGTCAAAGATATAGAGTAAAGGGGCTACAAGTTAAAATTTTAGAAGTATACGATATGTAGTAGGGTTACACACCATGTTCCTTTGATCTCAGGTCATGCCTGTGTAAACAGAACCTGTCTATGCTCATGTCCCTATGTAAGTAAAAAAATGAGATACTTCCAATGTACTTATTCTGAAGTACCAATACACGGAATATCCTATGTACATTTTTCTAGGACATGTTCGTTTGGGAGTACATGGTGTGCCCATTCCTGTGTTCTCCAACTGGTGTCCTTGAACCCTCTGAGGTGCACATTGATCTCACCAAACGGGACCACATGTCATGTGACAAGGTCACATACCATGTGAAACTTAAATCCCTTATGTAACCCTATCCACCTCTAGGAGGGACCCACATGCCATGTAATCTTAGATTACATGCTACGTGGATCATGTTTTTTCTGAAATTCTAGTTCTTCCTTCCATGCATGACCATGCCACTATCACCTCATATTTTGGCTTCAATAATGCCAAAAATTGAGGATATATCCAAGACAAACATCAGCAAGTCCATTCTCTAGATTCTGACCCTTTGATTCTATTAGAAAACGAGCTTATTCAACATTCTTCATTACGCACCGAATAACACAAAATTGAGTTTAAAAAACCATATGATTCACCACTACTTCCATATTCTCACCACCTTTAAGTTGTTCCGATACCAGATTTACAATATAAAATTTTGAACCATGAAATGTTTGAGAAACAATCAATTTATTAGTGGATGTTGAACCGTAGGTCTACAAAGAATACCCACAATGAATGATGAAATATGGGAGAAATGCACAACCACAAACATGAGGAACACACATTAGAAAATTATCATGATGGACTTGATCAGTCTCCATTATAATGTCTGGTGAAGAATCAATAACAATCAATTAAAACTCCAAAAAATTACCCCACAAATAAACTTATCTAGTAAGAGGACTGAACCCTAGATCAATCTGTTGGTGGATTGATTCACTTTCATCACATGAATTACAAATGGGTAAAGAATCCAAATCAAATAACATACTACCATGAATTGTATCGATCACATACGAAGAATAAAGAAACTTCATTTTCATTGGTGAGATCCCCTGATTCTGTTTCATGTCGATCACTGATTCACGATATACCAGAAGTTCATCTAAGAGAGATCCTCAAATACTCTCTCCAAAGGATATAAGGTTATAAGGCTAATTGTAAAATTCCATCATAACATTATACCTAAAAACATTATAGTATCTATGTTAGTGAAATAAAAATAAAAAAATTTATTTAATTATCTTATTCATTTTATTCCTACAATGAATTTTTCAAAAAGACCCCATGATGACCAATTTTTTTTTTCAAGCATAGGGTAAACTCTATGTTCTTGAATACAATTATTCCCTCATATTTCTGATCCGAAACCCCATTGAGAATTTATCTTACTTTTTGAAGAAATATATAAATACATGATATTTAATAAACATCAAGCATTTATTTTGGGAACACTGGGCCTCAGAATCACATTCTTTCTTAGCACCTGGTCTCAAAAATAATCTATAAAATACCCAAAAATAATACATGGGAAATATTAGTCACTACAATAATTATGGATAACGACCTCTCATGAATCTTATGTTCAGTATGAGGTTAGATAAAACTTTATAGGTAATTCAAATATATGTAACTCGTGTGGTTAATTATGATAGTAAAGGAATATAAGAAATGTTTGACAACCAACTCACAAACACCATTCAAGTCTTATTGTTAGAATTTTATTCACAAAACATTTATACACATATGGACCATATATATCTAGAAACATGAAACTATGTTTTCTTCATTACTAAAAAATCTATAAGAATTTATATTATCAATTTCACATTTAAAGATAATGTTTATAACTTAATCACAAGTAAAAGCTCATGAATCCAATCATGTATTGATTTAATAATACAATCTATTATGAAACTTAATGATTCATGAATATCAGTTTAATTAAAATATTCAATATAGTTATAATCTCAAAATAAATTAAGTAGTGTCATTACTTCATCACATTTCTCCCAATACATTAAATTATGTAATGATTAAATGGGTAAAATTCAAAAAAGTCTCCCATACAACAACACTTAATAGAAAATAAATGTTTAATGAGTTTAACAAATTGATGTATCTAATTTATTCTATCCTCTACTTTTTGAGTCTCCAGTTCATACAAAATTAATGGAGGGGATTAAAGAAAATGTGGGATTTTACTAAAATAAAATAAAATAAACTAAACTTATAAAATAAACTAATGTAAGGAAGAAAAATAAAACTCCAATAAACATTACATTTCCTTCTGATAATAATTTATTTTATCGCCTTCATTTAGGATCTATTATGGAACTATACCCAGTCCAATGGGGGATGTGGTATCCATAGATAGAACCAAAAATTATAGTTTTCTCCTATACATTTAAAAATGAAATAAACTACAGGAAAGAAAGAGAATATATGGTATATACATCCATTCCAAAAGCTGAAAATGCCCCATATATATCCCCATATAAATAATAATTTAGTAAACAAGCCAATTCCTCCATTATTTAGGTTGTCTAATTGAGGACCAGGTAGGATGTTTATTAATTGGAGGTATTATCCAAGGTATCCTTCTAATATTGAAAATTTTGGGCCATCTTGAGCATAACCTCCTTCTCTTGACCATCATTAGATAAAAAGATATCAAGATTTTTAATATGATCTACGGGTTTTTCCATAACTAATTACTCCTAATATTATATAATTTTTTGAGTCAAATTATTTATATGCACTAGTAGATCAAAGATGTGAACTTACTAATCCAAGAATATATAATTCCCTCAATCAAATTGGGATAGGATTATTGGATCCAATTTATCTACTTAGGATTCTCCTCTAACATGGTCCTCCTAAATTTCATTGATTAGTTTCTGGATTAACTAAAATTAATGTATTAATTCTCATACTAACTTGCTCGATAGATGGGAGTTGACTCATCCTTTTCTCATCGTAGAGGAAATAATTGGTGTCTAGTGGACCCACATATATAACATGAACCTATTGTTGATCACTCAACCCCATCAGATTGTTTTTCTATAAAAAATAGGTGCTAAGATTCAATTAAAGATAATTTAAAAAATATAAAATATAAAAATTTACTATAATTAATAATAGTGAAATAATAATATATGGTTGTAAAGATATTATATGCTCATGGTTTATTTAGTTTAATAATTAATTTGGTTTCAATTATTTTTTTTAAAAGATAAATCAAATACAATGTAATTATAATTCATTTACTTGTAATAGTTACAATTATTAAGTGGTTAAATATATTATTATGAAACAACACTCTTTCCTAACAGAACAACATAACACCGATGAGTGATAGGGTAAAACCTCCCTGATATTAATGAATATAAAAGTTATATTAGGTGATTTTTGTTGTGAAAATAATTGAAAATATGGGAATATAAATATGTATTTTTTATATGTGAGTATATTATAGATCCACCCTTCCTTAAATAAATAACTAATAAAGCATATTTAATGAGAGTGTAGGCTGTTGTGTGAAATTTTAATTCATATAATATAGCCTATGTGTCCCAAAAACTCATATTGGAGAATTAAGTAATCAATACATTATCTCTATTAATGATATCTAAATTAACACATATGACTTTATGTATAGATTAATGTTCCCCTTGATGTTTCTTTGAAATATAAATTCATAATAATTATATCAAATCACATAGTGGCCTTGAAACTAACATTGTTTCTCTAAATATGGAAATCCAGTCTGGGTGGTCAGACCCTTTCTAGTGAGGATGTCCCTATCATGGATTAAGTTTCAATTCTTATATATTTCCCAATGATAAAACAATAATTTACCTAGTTCACATAGTGAAGGTTCAACTCTTTCATTACCTATAACTCATACATAATTTCAAAGAGATAGGAAACACACATTCAGTGGATGTGTATGATTTATCTATTGTTACCACATTCAAACTCACTAGATAAGGATTTAATACATTTGTTAAATAAATCATGTTTTAGAGAAGAATAAAAAAGTTAAAATTAAAATTAGTATAAAAAATGAAGAATAAAATGAAAAAAATTCCAATTTATAATGTTCACTATGAAATATCCTATAATTATTAAGCCTTGTACCTATAGATTAATCCCATCTCCATAAAAAAATATGGTTTCATCATTTTCCAATGTCTAGGCCCTATCCCTTTGATCAAGGTATTACCTTTAGTACTATATTCTATATTGCTCTTTTTTTATAAGATGGAAATATCTAATTTTCCATTTGGTACCGTGTGATGGGATCTAACCATGTGGTTTCAATGATCTTAGATAATTTATGTGTGTATTACTTTAGAACTAATAATGGGTTTCCGCACAGAGGCCCATGATAGATATATCCTCTCTCTATCTTTATCATTTTTCTCATAACACGTGTAACACTATAGGAACCATTCCTTGATTTTTTAAGTTGTAAAAGTAGAATGTATTCTTGGTTCCCACACAACTTGTATGTAAAACATGTTTCAAGGTGATAATATCCAAATTTATTTAACTTCTGTCAGGCCCGAGCTCCTAGATCTAGTTAAAAAAATATATAACAAACAAAATTGTCTTTGATACACATCTAAAATTACAATATCATTCAAAAATTTAAAATTTGAGTACCTACTAGTTTTTTGTTTTATAAAATTAGGGAAAATAAATAACTAATAAATATATTATATTATCATCAAATTGGAATTATTCTTTCACTATATAAGAAGATAATAATCCCATAATGAGTAATCTACATTACCTTTGTATTATACATAAAATATTCTATTCTAGGATTGACTTACTTAATAATTTTTTTAGAATATAGGGAAATGGAAAAATAAAAAGAGGTTAGGTCATATGCTTAGTAAGGGAATAATCAAAGGAAAGAATAATATTGAGACAACTGATAAAAGTTAGGAGGAATACCATGATATCATAAAGATAATGATCATAAGAATGAGTGCATGGAATAATAAGTTGATATGATGAGAACATGGATTAAACAATGATAATAAAATTAGATCATGAAATCCTATGAATGTGGAAACTAAATACATATGATACCATAAGATAAGTATCACAACCTCATTAGAATTACATAACTGGCATTGATAACTACCCACACACCATAATTGGCCAGGATCACTGCATACACACCATGATATCTCATGAGATTGAAACATTACCTAATTCATTGGTGGGCTATATAATTCTATCCCAACCCATCAAATAATGAAAATCATACATATGTGTGCCACATGGTTTCAATCAACATATCATAAAACATCAAAGAAAAAATGGGTTCTATATCCTTTTAACATTGATCCCAAAGGAAGCATTCATAATTCCATGAATAGACATATCATGATAATCTTGTGGGAAATAAATTGGAACTCAATGACTTTAAGAATAGTTCTTGGTAAATACAAATTATTGAAGATAATGAACCATATAGTACTTAAAAATATAGGAATATGATATGTGGTTTATAAAATAATATACCTAATCAATAAATGTAATGTGAATCTAGATAAACACCCTTGAATTATGTAATGGAACTCAAAAATGGATGGAAATGGAAGATAAACATAAATATACAAGTTGATGATTAGGAAATAAGAAATTAGTGATGGATCATCACATATATGGAAAGGAAAATTTCATAATTTATCAAAATAAATAGTATATATGTTATTATTTTTAATAATAACCTTGTTCAAGCATAAACAATATATAAACAAAAATATTAAAAGTATTGAGAAACTTCCTTTGAAAAATATGAATTTCCATTTATCATTATAAATATATAAAAATGAGAATTTTATTAATTCATGAGAATAAGAATATAGTTTTTTTTGAAAACATGAATGTGTAGATAAGTATTAAATTAAAAAACTACATAATGGGAAGAAATATACATCCTTATGAAAACATGCAAAAGAGATTCCTTCATTTGAAAATGACCCATGTGGAAAACGTTAAAAGATTTTATTTTTATTTTTTAAATAATTTCAACATATTTGGAAATAAACTAAAAAAATATGTATATAGGAATTTTCAAAACATTTATATCTTTATATAAAATTAAAACCTTTTTGAAAAATATCTATATAGAAAACATTAAAATTACATTAATGAATTTTTATGTAACCCACATCGCCAACTGGATAATAAAACATTCATTTGAAAATGGGTGAATGGAAATATGATGTTAATTTGAGATAAACCACGTTTGAAATATAGAAAATAATTTCAATAGGTAAAATATAATCATGGAACAAAAATATTCATCAGAATGTGTAAGAGCTATTCTTCTCAACATCGTGAATTTATTTGAAAAACACTTTCTTAAAATTAGAGGATATTAACGATGATAAGTAATATACCAAGATAAGAAGGGAATGTACCTTTTGAAAAAATAATGGTAGAAAAATATACTTTGTGATCTTGTTTTGGATGATATTTCATGACTCATGAGAAAAATTATTTGAGTCAAGGAAGAAATTATGAATTGATCACACTCAATTGAAGGGGGTTTGTGAAAAAAATACATTACATTATTTCCACAGATAAATAATCACATTATCACATCATGTAATACAAAAAAAAACTATATTTTTAATCTATTTAATATCCTCAATCATATCTAAATCCCTTTTATATACTTAATTTATAATTATTTGCTTTGAATATAGTGTTTCCTTATAGCTTATTTTTAACATCAGGTGTCACTGCATTAAATTATCTTGAACATGATTTGTAACAATAATGTTGATCCCTGATATTTGATACCATGTTCATAATAAAAATATAAACTATGTTAATTTATAAAATATCAGATTTTTATTTATAATTTTACACTTTTATCCCATGGCACTTTTAATTACAACTCTTGTAGATGATGCTAAACAAGATCTTCATTCCATATTTTTTAATGAACATATATGATATATTATTAACATGTTTAGATAATAATATTTTACTCTAGAACCATGATATCATATTTAACACCTTATTATTTAATTTAATTAATAGTATATAACATTACTCAATAACTAACTACATAAACACTAATACATTGCTCATATAGGCAGAAAACTGACCAAAACAAAAGCCTCTCATAATGATTGAATAAGTAACAATGGGATATTACATTGTGTTAATATATTTTTTAAAAAATATTGTTAATTTAATTAATATCATATATATGTATCAAATCCATTCTTACAACCATTAATTTTGGGCAATGATAACAAATGAAACCCATAATCCATGGAGGTGGCTGTCTACATATATGCACAATTAATGATCTCATTCCTCAACAAATGGATAAGATGATGGTAAATTCAAAGGGTGATAATTTAATAACTATATAAGTGAAATAAAATTATTTATAATTCATCAAAACCATAATTTATACCAGCCATAATATTTGGTGATGAAAAAAAACAACATCATGTCGTGGAGGTGGTAGTTTTCACATACGTACAGTTTATGCGTTTGTTTTTCTTAACATATGATATGAAATTAATTAATAATTAATGATATATTAATATAATAAAATTTCAGTATATATATTATTCCTAATTCATTATATAAACCAATATTTCGATGATAATTAAGGGAAAAAATTAAAAATAAAGACTAAGAGGAGAGTAATATTCACATCGAGAACTCTGATTTTCCTTGGAACTATCCTTGGAAATAAATGGGTTAGGATAATTAAGGGTGAAAAAAGGGTATGTTTCATCTAATAGGGTTATAGGAGGAATAAATGAATATAGTTTAACAAAATTATTATTATTTATTTATATTTAAAGAAGGTATCAATGTGAATCCTTTTACAAGTGAATGGAAGGGAAGTTTTGAAATTTCCATGACTTATTAAATTATTTTTTATGAACTATTAATTATCAAAGGACATCATAATTCAAAAAATATAATATAGACCACTATATTTCCAAAAATCCTCCCATAAAATCTTTTTGGGGACATGTTTCAAGGATTTATGGGTTTTTATATTCACTTTTTACTTTACCCTTGTGTACTTTTTTTGGGTAACTCTTACTTTCACCCATGTTAGTTAATTAAGTTATTCATTATTAATATTGATAATACCACTTAATTTTATTATTATAATCTCATATAAGATATTATTTTTATAAATTAAAATTACTATGATTAAGAAAATATAATTTTATAAATAATGAGACTAATGCTTAAAAACAGTTTTTAAGATAATCTTCTATTTAACCATAAAATTCATGAATGAGGTAAAATTTTAAATTAAATAATATTTTTGACCTAAAATTATTTATTATAAATCTAATTAAATTAATTTGACATTAAAATAAATCCATAATATAGTTTTACTAAAATATTTATTAATTAAATTAAATGAGATAAAACATTTTTTGGAATAATGTAACCTTTTACTTAGTTCAAAAAATTTTGGACATGAGATTTATAAGTTAAAATAATATTTTAATTTCAATAATTAATTTCATATTTGATTTATTAAATATTATTTTTCCCCTATAGGTCATTATTATATATTTATAATGTTATGAAATTTATAATTTTCAAAAAACCTCACTTTTGACTATAAAAAAAATATTCTAGGAAAATTCTATGATATTAGTACTAATTTAAATTTAATATTAAAAATTAAATAATAAATTCAATTCTATATAATTATATTTCCAAAAATTATATATTTAACTTTTAAAATAAAAAATATAATGGAAAAATACTTTTTTTTAAAAGTATGTATTAAACAATAGATATTTATAATATTATTTAATAACAATTTTATAATGGAAAAAACTTTAATATTTTATTTCATTTATAAATATATCATATCATATCATAATGTCCTTTTAAGGATTATTATTTTAATTTTATAATGCTTCATGACATTTATTCGGTGCGTGTGAACATAGTATTATTTAAAGGAAAATATATATACAGTAATACCAAGATATGACACTATCACCCCTTAAAATAAATTTCATCCTAAATTTTTTCTAAAATACATTAATTAAGGGTTTTTAAAAGATAGACATGAGATAAGATAATATTGCATATAAAATTTCTATAATAATGTTTTATGTAAAACTTGAAGTAAAATTTTCTTCGACTATCGAGTTAACTAAATTCTTCATTTTCTACCATCTTCTAGATACCTTATGTCCTCATATTATAAATATAAAACAATTTCAAGTTCCTTTAAAATATCCCCTAGCATGATTCACCCCAAATTTTCAACATCAATGAAACTTTATCTTCTTTCCTTCACCATCTTCATCAACCAAATTTCGATGATTCACCCACATATTATTTTTTTGATAGGGTAGTCAACTATTTTTTACTTTGTTAACCCTAATTCATGATAATTTATTTAGAATGTTAACAAGATTTCTAACCTATGTTATTATCCTAATAGATTGTAGGTTATGACAGTCACCACATTTTCTATTGCATTCATTGATATCTTGGTTCCTTCTTACTCGATCCATTACTTTAAAATAACTTTTATGGATGAGAATACTTAAATTTGTAAATATAAAAAGGAAAATATATGATCATAGATAAAGTAATTAATTAATGATGTTTATAACCTTACTTATGAGACTCCAGCTTCATTTTATATTATTAGTGGTCATTTACATATTAGGTTATTTAATCCATAAAACTCATATAAGATCATATGTAAAAATACATCATAATAGTTTTTAAATATAATATGAATAACCCAAGCATATCTCACAAGAGTGTCTATTTTTCTGTTCAATTTGGTCTATTCATCATACACCAGAATTATAATTGGGGTACACCCAATCAATTTTTTTTCCAGTTCTATTACCACTCTATAAATGTATTCCAAAACCACTTCCACTTTTTATTATCCATAAAAGGATGTAATTTGTAAGAAAAAACACAGTATCTACTTTAAGAAAAATTTCATGTGTTCTCAAATTCTTATACTTATACCATGGGTTTCCACTAATGTTATATTTTCAAAATTCACACACAACATAAAATATTAAATACTAGAAAACCAATGGTTTTTATTAATCATTGAAAAAAATATGATACTTCAAAATATAACCCTTGATTTCATTCCTAAATCTTAAATTATCATCAATTAATATCATCCTTTCCTATAATGTTGTTTAAACACTAATATGATATAAATAATAATTCCCCTAGAACCATGCTCCCAGATCTAGTGGTAAAAACACATAAAATATAACAATATATTTGATAAACATATAATAATACAATATCTTTCACACATTTACAATCCAGTGACATTTTATATTATAGTTTTAGAGAATTATAACAAATAACCAACTAATAAATATAAAGTCTTCTCATCAAAGGTATTTTTTACCACTATATAAGAATCTAACAGTTTTATAATGAGTCTTAAAAGTCCCCCATAAATTCTCCATAAAAGATAATTTTCTAGTATTTACATACATAGTATTATTTTATATCCTAGGGAAAGAGATACATAAAAATGGGTGAGATCAGACTATCAGTAAGTGCATAATAAAGGTAAAGCATAACAGTGAGACAACTTATATAAGTCATGAAGAATAACATTTTATCATAAAGAGAATGATCATAATCATGAGAGCTTGGAATAAAGATATGATATCATAAGAACATGGACTAAACAATGATTATAATATAAGATCATTGAATCATATGGATCTGGAAACTACAATAACATGACATCATAAGTCAAGGATCACTATATCATTGACACAAAATAATTATCTAGGATAACTACCCATGAAACATAGTTTGTGAGGCTAACTTCCTATGTACCATGACATCTCATGATATGGAAAAATTATCTAATGAATTATTGGGATATATAATTATAAGATCATCTGTCATATAATGAAAATCATATAGATGCATACCACATAGCTTCAATAAAAAAATTATAATACCCAAATAAAAAATGGGTTTTATATCCTTTTTAAGTGTCTCCCCATGAAAACATTCACAATTCTATCAATATACATATCATGATAATCCTAGGGAAAATGAATGGGAATTTTATGACATTAGTCATTATTCTAGGTATATACCACTCATTAAAGATGATTAATCATATAGTACACATACCATATTGGAAGAGGATAATCAAATTAAAAAATAATCTACCCAATCAATTAATGTATTATCCATTTAAGTAAACACCCTATTATCAAGTAATAGAGCATAGGGAATTCACAAAGGAAAGGAATTAGAAGAAAATAATTTATATACAAGTGGATGATTACGCGAAAAAAGTAGTGATGGTTCATTACCTAAATGATAAAGATCCAGATCAAGAGTGAGGATTATGTCAATTAGATAATATAATTGATCAAGAATATGATATATATGTAGAACACTGTTAGACTAATTATTAATATTTGTTTGAAATTATGAATATTAATTTTATATTGAAAAAAATTGAAAAATTAATAATTTTAAACCACTAGAATAACAATATAAAATTTTGAAAAAACAAAATCGTAGAGTTGATGCCTCTTAGAAAATAGAAAAGGTGGTTAAAAGTTATGTTTACATGGAAACATTTAAAAGAGATAATTTCCATAAAAATCGAAAAATATTTTAAACTACACATTTTTATATTTTAATTATTTTTTAAATAACATTAATGTAGTTGAATATAACATTAAAATAATATTTATGGGAAAGTTTTAAAAAATTTATATCATTACATTAATGGAAAACCTTATTGAAATATATCCACATACAAAGAATTAAAAATAAATTTAAAAACATTTATGAAACCCATATTTTCAAATAGATATTAAAATAGTTATGTGAAATTTTTTTAAGGGAAAATTAAAGGTCCCATTATATAAAATTTATTTGTATTGTAGATCACAATTTTGATAGTTCAAAACGGAACATGGAAGATAAATATTCATTTGGATGTACAGGATTAAATCTTATGAATAACATGAATATAATTGAAGAATAATTTCATAAATGGGGAGGATATTAATGAAGAGAAGTAATATCCTTAGAGAAAAATTAAATCTTACATTTTAAAATATAATTTTAGGAAATAATACCTAGAATATGAAAATCAAGAATAGATTTCATGACTCACTGGAAAAAGTAATTGAGTTGAGAAACAACTTATGAATTGAGTAACATTTTAATCAAGACCCTTAAAGGATAAAGTTCATGGAAAAGAAAACAAAATAGCATGAATAAATTATATTTCATGATAAATAATCAATTAGGTCACCAATACACCTTATAAAAGTAAATTGCTGCAAAAATTAAAATGTGTCTCAACAAATAGAGTTTGAGAAAAAAGTCATTACCTTATTTCCCTTCTTAGTTTTACACACTCTAAAATCCAATAAAAAAACAAGAATTAGTTTAATAATCTATTTTAAAATCTTATTAATCTATAAAACTATTTTATATAATTCTTTTATAATTATTTAATTTGAATATAGTGGTTCATTATATCTTATTTTTAACACTTAGTGTCAACTCTTTTAATTATATTTTACTATTTCGTAATGTAAATACTGATCCATGATCATTTATAACAAGTTCATAATTACTACATTACCTATGGTTATATAATATATAAAATATAATTATTTATAATTTTCACTTTGACTCCATGATATTTATAATTATGAATCTTGAACACGATGCCATATACAAACTTGTTTAAATAGTTTTTAATGAATGAATATGATATATTAATAACATGTTTAAATAATAATATTATAACTTCATAATGTCTATAATATATTTAATAAATTATTATTAAGTATAAATAATAGTATATGAAATTCTTTAATCATTCCCTATATAAACATTGTAATATTGCTCAAGTAGGCGGTAAACTAACTAAAACCAAAGTGTGTCGTAATGAATAAATATTTTAGAAAGTTAAATAACATAGTGTTAATATAATAAATTTAGAATATTATACATTTATTATATATCATCTATCTTAAATAATAAAATTATTAGAATATAACATACTGCAACTAACACTCCCAAATCTGGTGCTAAAAACAAAAACTTTACATTTCTGGATTTGATACTGATGAATTTGACCTAATTTTCCTCATACAATAATTAAAACATAAAAAGGATATATTATATCACTTACTTCCCCAAGAACATTTTAGGTTTAGAGTTTTATATAATTATAAAAAAAATATTACATAAAATATCCAAGATATTTAGTGATTATCATTACCACTATACCCTCTTTTCATATTCCATATAAACTCTTAAACATATCCCAAAAAATTGTTAAAATATGAATGTTTATAGGCAAGAAAATTTTAAAATCATTATTTATAACCTATAGATTATGAAACACAATAAGTTTGAGATCAAACATTCAGTTTCAGTGAGGATATTCATTAACAATTGAATGTTGTTAGTTCAAATAAGATAATAATATGGGTATGATGAAATAATCAAAGTGCATGAGCAGAACATAAGACAAATCATACCCATAAAACCTAGATCAATAAACTTGTGGCATATAATAAATATCAGAAAAAGTAAATATTCATTATAATGAATAATAATGTTCTATGTGATGTCAATATTGATCAAAGGAATCATTAAAACCCATAAAAAGTATAGATAAATATATAGGAAAATCAAGAAATCATTTCCATTTCACTAATTTAATCACTCTTACAAATGGAATAGCCAAAAAATTAACTTCAATACTCAATTAATTAGAGGTATCTCATAGCCCCACCCATCAATGGTTTATAACATAACTAATAGTTTCTGGTTTATAATGAAACCACCTGTCGTTGGTTTATAATAATACCACCCATCCTTGGTACATAATAAAACCGCTTGTCCTTGGTTTATAACATAACCACCCACACTTGTTTTATAAAATAACTACCAACGATTTTTTTAATATAAAAAACCATCATCATACACAATTTCCAAGAACTATAACATGAATATAGTGCATTGATATTTAATTTCATCATAAAACTTATAAAACAAAAATTATTCAATTCATAAATTTATCAACCCCTACAAAAGAAACAGGTTCTGTAAAAAATATCTTGGAAAAATTCATTATCATCCCAAATAAATAATGAATATGGTATCATTACAAAATATCCACAATAGAAAGTAAGTAACATAAATGGGGTTTTATGGGTTATAAATAGAAATACCATTAAAATATAATTAACAATATTATTGAGGAAAATAAAATTTTCACTGTGAAAACCATGTTTAAAAACTAAAAGTTCAAAAATATTTTTAAAATAATTTTCTTTGAAAATATACTTGGAAATTTATAAAGTAAACTTCAATGCATGTAATTAGCATAACATTTAGAAAATCTAATCTTGTTATAAATGTTAAAAATAAACATTATTCTCAAAGTTTTTGTAAATTGAGTAAAAAAGTGACCCATTTGGAAAACTTTAAGAAATTTCCTTTTAATACCATTTAAAATATGGTCAAAGATAATGTAAAATAACTTTAAGAAATAACATATTTTTAGAAAATAAATTTTTTGAAAACCTTTTAGAAAACAATGATATAAAAGATAAAGATTATTGATCTAAAATAAGTTACATGAGTGTTATCACATAAAAAAACCTTCTTGATGTTTGTTTAATCAATAATAGAGGAAATATAAATTAAAAATTTAAAACACACGTGTTATTAGAAGATAATAAAATATATTTGGTTCATGAAAATACGAGCATATAATTCCCCCTAAGGAATCATGAATATAAACTATCCTGAAACAAAAGGTGATAGTAATTCAAATCCTTTTCCTCTTTTTTATGTTTTCAATAATTAAACCCAAGAAAGAATAAAATAAAATGAAACATAAAATATCATGAAAATAATTAATTTCATGATATAACATGTTAAAAGTGTACTATATATCCCACATAAAATAATATAGGTTCTTATCATAAATATATGTCCCAAATAAGGATAATTTGAGGAAAATAACCCTTATAAAGATAATACCATTGAATTGAGAGTTAATCAATGGGTTTGTTATGTGAAACAAATGTAATATCCCAAAAAAGTAAAAATATCAAATAAAAAAATTTATAGATCAATTCTCCCAAAATAATGTAACAAAAAATTAAATAAAGAAGACTTACAAAATAATAAAAGGAAATTAAGTTAATATATCCTTTACTCTTTGGTAAATTTAAAGTAAAATCCCCTTGGATGAATAAACCAATTTGAAACATAGAATACCATTAAATATTCTTGAATGGGCCAAAGTCCTTCAATTTTTATAATACCATTAAATATGAACAATTCATGATGTAAAATAAAAAATGGGCAGTATATATACACTTCATAAAATAAATTTGGTTGATAAGAAAAAAATATACCTAAATGAAAGTAAGTTGAGACAAAATCAATTACTAATTTTGTAATATCTTGATCAAAACCTCATGTAAGTGAAAACCTCAAATGGGTCTATAAATAAAAATAATACACATGAAGAGAATCATAAAATAAATTCAGGAGAATTATATAGACAAAAAACTAAGTGGTTAATATGTCACGTGTCTCATAGAAATGAAAGTGAGTTGAGAACCCCTTACTAATTTGGTAACTTTGGAATCATATGTCATGACCCGACCTAAGTAGGGTCTTGATCCATGAATACCCCAATCCTGCCTCCATAGGCCAGGGGGTGGTGACTAGTTTCAAAGGCATAAATAACTTAGGGAGTCCTTTTCATAGAAACCCACACACACATACTCACAAAGCCAACTCTAAGAAAAAGTGTAAAGCAAAAGTAAAAAAATATGCAGCACTGCTATAAATAAAAAAAATGAATGGACCTCTAAATAGTATGAATTATAGTAGTTATAGATGAATAAAAAAAGGAAAAAATAAATTTCCACATAGAAAATATGCCTCAACCTGAAAAAAATGGAAAAGAGTAAACAAATGAGAGTCTATCTCCCGTATTCTAAGCCATGACCACCATATGTGGTCCTAGAAGCATGTATCCCTATGCTCCTCCAATGTCACACTTAACCTATCCACCATTTTTAAAAGACATGACATGTTTTAGGAAAATCACATGTAGGGGTGAGTATATACATACCCAGTAGAATGACCCAAAAAAGGGAGGGGAGAGTAGTAAGAGATACAACTGAAGAGGAAATAAGTAGATATAACCAGGTACAATAAAAAAGTATAGCTCAACCCAATAAGAGAGTGAAAGTAAACTCATCCAAACATAAGGATATTGAAATGGTTAGAATATGAACTTATTGTCGAGTCTCCACTACCTATAGTAGGAGAGTAGACTCATCCAACCATGAGAAACTAGCCACAAAAAGCACATGACATATACCACATGTCTTCCCCACTCCAGGAAGGAGAGTTACCAAAAACAAAGGAGTGGGTAATAAAGGAGGATATATATATACTCAGTCAAAGAAGCCCAAAATAGAATATAAGGGGATCTCCATCCCATATCTCATACCAAGAAGAAGAGTAACCAATACTTCCAAGATAAGTCTATCTATGATTCCCAACAACTCATGCATCTTACCAGGACACACAACTCTAAGGGATCGAATCACCACACCTTGATAATATCCACTTTGGGAGACACTGACTCAGCCACATGATTTTGGCCGCGCCACAATAACATGTCTTAGTGGGGAAAGTGACCCTATTTCTCATTAGTCCAAAGGTAGGTCAAAACACATCTCATCATTGTGTTTCACAGTTGAGGCGTTAATAGTTTTAGGAGAGGATCACATTTTCAAGTACGTCAAAAGGGTTCCACTCTAGAAGTCATCGAGGAATGTCACTACCCAACCCAGTTTGAGGGCACCACTTGGGAAGGTTATTAGGGAACACCACTACCGAGTCCTACTGGAGGGTAATCTAGATGATTCACTAGGAAAATGACAATTCCCAACTCTGCTGGAGGGTTATGCCTAAAAGATATCATTGGAGAACCCCACTACCCAACCCAACTAGAGCATAAGACCAGAAAAATGGGGAACTCCATCGACTAGTCCTACTGGAGGGTAACTCGAAAAGATCATCGGAGAATGCCACTGCCCAGACCAGCTGGAGGGTATGCTCAGAAATACCATCGAGGAACACCACTACCCATCATAGCTAGAGTGTAATCTCAATAATACTCTGGTGATTCTTCATGACCACTATTGTCCTCAGGTGTCACCTCAGCATGTACTAAACCCAAAAAATTTCAAATAGTAACTCAAAATCTACTTCTGAGGGGACCATCACATTCTACGTGAAAAGAACCTCAGGATAGGAATCTCAAGGGACAAAATATGAGTTCAATCGAAAGAGATATGGAATTTTAAAGAACGCTCAGAAGAGTTCAAGTAATACACGGTGTGTGCGGGGACCCACATGGCATGTGGTCCCTCTTTACTGAATGAACTTATATAAGGTTCATATAATGGTACCATCCATGTAGGGGTATACACCATGTAGGTGGACTGAACGGTGTGTCCCAGATATTCGGGTACCAGGCCATGTCGGTTGTCTATGTTCATGTACTCGGACCTCGTCTCTGTGTACATGGGTACACAACATGTATGCCCTCAAAGAATACTATCTGTGTATCCAACCCATGTCCCTGTACTTCTACACTGGAACACTGTCCATGTGACCCATCACATAGATTTTCCAATGGGGGAAGGGGTGCATGATGTGTAAGGGATTACTACACAACATATTACCCTTACATTATTCAAAACCCTAATCATGCCACCTTGGAGTCTGCACACAATGTATTATTTTTCCTATACAACTTGTAGTTTGGATTTTTCAAGAATCCCCAAATTTCACCCAATATTCTTCAATGATGAGAATTTGGTCAATCCACCATGTATAACACATTGAAATGATAAAAAAACTTCAGATCTAGCCAAATCTCACATTCATCACCTGCCATTCAGCAAAAAATAGCTCTAGTCACAAATAAGGATTTCATTGGACATTACACACACTTTTGTTCATTCATCCCTAAGTAATTAGGATCCAAATAATTTTATTTTGAATCATTCAATTAAAAAAATTCCAGATCCATGATTCTCTTGTGATATCGTCACCATCTCATTGATCCTCTCCAAATCCGAGCACCCGATCATGCTGGGGTCACCCGACAACTATCGAACTAGGAATCACGAGGTTCCATTTATGAAGAATGGAAAGAATAGGGGAAGAAAATAAAAATAAAAAAGGTTTTTAAAATCAATATCAAAGAATTCTTAAGCAAAGATCAATAATGAAAACTTATGGTTAGAAAATAACTAGTGGAATAAAGATTCAATACTTAGGCTCATGCAATGGTTTGAAAAAGGGGTAGAGGTCAAAGAATGATGTTTGATTTGTTAAAAAATTTAATCAAAAGGTAAAAAATGATAATTGATGAGTCCTTCCAATTTAATGATCATTCATTGTTTAAGAACACATTTTCAAATGGGGGAGGGGTACTCAAAGTGTTTTTTATTCTTTGATTCTCATTGAATTAGAGGTTCGTCGTTATTCGAAGGAATTTCCCAGAGGAGGAAGATTATATCTTATGTGAATTCTAGTAATTATGAGCCCAAACCTAGAAAACTCATGCTAATGATATATTTATAAACTTTTAATTAGGTCACAAGGTAATTAATTTGTTAATAAATTAATCAAATAACTAATTAAAACTCTTAAACACACCGCCAATGAGCTTGGGGTCTGAACATCCCACACCGACTCATTTTATGTAATGCCTAGGAAAAAATATTCATTTTGGATCAAACCATGGTATCAGATTTCCATTTTGATCAATGATTTATGATTTATCCCATTTTCCTTAATTAACCGTGCATGTAATATAAAATATTGTTTATATTTTTATGAAATTACTTCTAGGAACACCTGACCACAAAATCACACTCCGTCTCAGCACTTATCTATGAAAATATATTTTAAAAATATTTCAAAATATTTTAAGGAAAAAACTAGGTCTCTAATTGATTCCCTCTAATATTTTTTCCCTGAAAATAAAAAAATAAAAAAAACTCAGGATACTATGCCCACATCTAGCTCTACTGCTCCCAGGAACTCTTCTACATGTTTATGTGCTTCCACAACATGTGAACCAAAGGGATGGTCTATCCATACAAGGACTTCTCTTGTTGCTCCTTGATCACCATTGGGTGCTCTACAAAGGTGGATTGATCCTCAATGTCCAGCTCAACCTAGTCAATGATATGTTTAGGTTCATGACTGTATTTCCTTATCTACCACACATGGAAGACTTCATGGACGCACTACAACTATGAGAAAAAAGTGAGGTGGTAGGAAACCTCTCTAACCATCTGTATGATATAGAATATCCCGATGAACCTCATTGTTAGCTTACATATTTTACTGAAACTCTACCTTCCACGTCGTGGGGAGACATTAAAGAAAACATGGTATCCCTACTTGAACTCCAAGGGCCTATGATAACAATCTTTATAGGATTTCTATCTGCTCTATGCCATCTTCATCCATTCACGGATGACCTGTACCTTCTCTATTGTCACTTCAACCAACTCTGGGCCCAACAAAAATGACACTCCAATCTCTTTCAATCACAAGATGGCCTATATGGTCTCTCATATAGGACCTAAAAAGGTTCCATGATGATGTTAGAGTGGTAGATATTTTTGTATAAAAACTCCACCAGGGGTAGGACAACCTACCAGATCTAGATGAAATCCAACATGAAGACCTCAACATATCCTCTTACACCTAGATAGTGTGATAATTCTGTCCATCGGTTTGGGGTTGAAAGGACGTACTCATCTATAACAACATCTTAAATGCCTCATGTAGGCCTCTCCACAATCATGACATATTCTACATGTAACAAAAAGAGACAATCATTGAGGGTGCCTTATAAAGGAAGACGATCTATCAAATGTACAATGACCCCAAACTCTCCACCAAACATTTCTTCTTGATAGTAAGGAACTGTGTCGACTTTTTGAGTTAGTCAACTATCACCTAGATGGAATCATTTCTCTTCACTATTAACGAAAGACATATGACAAAGGCCATGGATATTCCATTCCATTTTCACATTAAGATATAAAGGGGTTGCAACAAACCTACCATAATATGGTGAATAGACTTAACCTACTGATAGGTGAGGCACCATGTGATGAAATAAGCTACACTTTGTCCCATGATGGACAACTAAAACTGCGGATGAAGTTCTCTATACATCATCCAACCTCAGGAAGTACAGTTAAGGGAGAAGTGTTAAAATCCATCATCACCTCTCCCCACAAAGAAACTAGAACCATGGTTCCCCAATGGACGAAGATCTAATGTTTCCCACCTTCATAATATCTATATGGTGCGTCACCTATGGATATATGATCTTGAAGAAACTCATAGTCGATGTCTCAATATTGGGACACACTCACATGCTCAAGGAGAAAATGATCAATATCATCAACTAAAGATAATTTATAACCTCCTGCTCCACCAAGGTCAGTTATAGGTAAGCTAACTGCTTCGAAGCATCCTGCACTAAGAGAGCCCGAGGCTTCCTTATAAGGGAATCTACTACCATGTTTCCCTTTCATGGAGTATATTCTCTCTTGAATTAGTATCCTTGTAAGAAATCAAACTAGTTTCATTGTCTTTGGATTAGCTCTCTCATAGTTAAGGCTTAGCTGAGACTCTGGTGGTCTAAGTGTACCACAAAGTGCTCTCCTAGAAGGTAGTGTCACCACATCCTTAGGGTCAAAACTACCACTGCCAACTCTAGGTCATCATTCACTGAGTTCTTATCATGGGGTCTTAATTTACTTAAACTATATACTATGATTACCTATCATTGCATCAAAACACAACAAAGACCATCTCCTGAGGTATTAAAATACACTAAGAACTCATGACCTTACTCTGGTGGACCCAACAACAGAGTAGTCATCAACCTCTTTCTCAACTCCTCAAAGGCACCATGACACTACTTTGACCAAGAAATTGGTTATCCGTTGTGTGTTAGGGTGGTCACAGGGGATGCAATTTTAGATAATTACTTCAAAAATCTCCAATAAGAAACTTCCCAAACAAGAAAACTCCACACATATGACACATTATTAGGTGGCTCCCAAGAAATAAATTCTTCGATCTTTATTGAATCTAAAAATAAACATTTTTTAGAAATGAAATACCATAGAATGTGAACCTCTTATATCCAAAATTGACATTTTGAGAGATTTCCCTAAATTTGGTGCTCTCTAAGTAAATCAAGAATGATTCTAAATTACTCTGTATGTTTCTCCTCTATTTCAGAGTAAACAAGTACATTGTTGATGAAGACAACAACAAACTAGTCCAAGTGTGGTTGGAAGATATAGTTCATAAAATATATAAATATGATGGGGGAGGGAATTTTTCACACCAAAGGGAATCACTAGGAACTCATAGTGTCCATAGATACATTAGAAAGCCAAATTTGGAATATCAGCCTCGTGAACCCACAATTGGTGGTAGTCGGACCTGAGATCAATCTTGAAGAACCATCTCGCACCTTGAAACAGATCAAAGATCTCATCAATCCTTGGAAAGAGGTGATTTTTCTTTATCAGGGATTGTTTCAGGTGAAGAGAATCCATGTAAAGATGCAAACTCCCATCTTCCTTATTCACAAATAGAACTGGAGCTTCCCAAGGGGACACACTAGGTCTGATGAAACCTTTCTCATGAAAGTCCTCCAACTAAAACTATAGCTCCTAAAGCTCGGTAGGTATCATAAAATATTCCACAGAAGATATCCATGAAGTCCTAGGTGGAAATTATATGCATAACTCATCTCCTACCTTGAATTTTGTCTTGAAACATCTTTGTGTGAGACATCCATATTGTACTACTCAACTGAAGGAACCTAGATGCCTGAAGATTCTTCTGTACCAAGGTTCACACTTGCTAACTAATGGTTAATAGGATGAAACATCTTTCTCATAGAAACTTATTGTCCTACTATGAGGTCTATCACTCTAAAAAAGGAGAACCTCATCCCATATATGCATAGGCATATGACTTCTATGCAGTGATAATAAACATGGTATTGAACCATGGAAATCCAATCCATTCCCAAGATGGTGTCATTGGGTTCTATTGTGATGAAAAATAGCTCCCACATGAACCTCCCTTTATCAAGCGATAGCCCGTACAACTGACAGATTAAAGTCACAGAAGAAGTGTTCCCTATAGGAACCATAAGACAAAGCTATTATGATAGAATCTCCACTAGGAGATCCAAATCTCTCACCAAGAGTTGAGAGATAAAATAATTGATGGAACATTTTTATACTACTACTAAGGAGAGATTGTAATAAAAATAGATCATACCTCGAATCATCTCATGCACTGTAGTATCATAAACATCCAAATCTTGTATCTATCGGTATTACCAACCGCCATCTCCCTAATCCTAACATGGGCTGCTTGGTGGTTGTGGTGGGAGGAAATCATAGCGTCGTCCCCCACCTAAAGGTCCTTCTTTTCCTCTACCAGCTCCACCACCCTAGGGACCACCCTCTCCATTCCTAGGAGATCCCTGATCACGACACTTTTTCTAAAATGGTGATCTATTAGATACCAGTTTGGGATGCTCAACACATATGTTCTGGTAGTATCATGACATGCGACCTCACCCGTCACAAGCATATCATCAAACCTCCCTGATCTACCCAGGTTCTATGCGCTACCCCTGTACTATATGACCAAGTACCTAAGCCTTATAATGGAATGAACTAATGTTACAAGATATATGGTTCCTGACTATTACTGTAGAAGACTCATACATGTTTCATCCACAACTAGCTCAAACTATCTCACATAACTCTAAAATAAGTCTCTATTTAACAAGTTTCTACTTTGAAACCCTGACAAAGGGGGTGATACACAATAAAATTACACTGGATTAGATCTATGTAAAAATCCCCTACTCATACTTTTATACTCAGAAGTATCCATCTCTGATCATCTCAAGAGTGTAGTGTGTAGAACTATAATCCTAGATACATACTCTACCACTATCATACCTCCCTACTGAAGCTCTATAATCTCATGAATTCGAAAACAGCATAAGTATGTGGGGTAGTACTCCTAAAAAATAGCTGTTGGATGTCATCCCATTAGAGTATCAACTCATCATGCATCTGCGTGACTAGGCTCCACCAATTCCCAGCTACTCTGTGGAAAATACTGGTTGCCAAAGAAACCATCTGATCCATCAATATCTTGATAAGCCTGAAGATACTATCCTCCCACTCTTTCCAATCCTTGATCGCCTAGGGATCTGGCTTGCCACACAACTTCATCAATCTATGTCAGTGGAACTTGCGGAGTGCACTCAACCTACACACGTCGTCAACCTACTATACTAGGACTATCTGCTACTCAATAGGTGGAGGTTCTACCACCTGCCCACCTGAAGGAAGGTGATCATGGGATGGACCCTAAACTGAGCCCTCGTCTCTCATAGGGTCATCGTCGTGAACCAGAGCTGGTATCCTGGCTTGATGTTGCTACAAAGGCATCTTGAAAGTTATCAAGGAGTACCAGAGTCAAATTAGCCTATATATATATAAAATAATGGGGAGGTGAATCAAGAAGTACATTCAAAGTATGAATCATATAGTATGAATGTAACATTAATCCCTACAACAAATGTCTCTGCATGCCGAGTTGACAAGTAGGTAGTCTGGGTCTTAGAGAATGGATATGTCAGTAGATGCACCATCTCTAGACTCCTTGGCCTAAGAGGCACACTCAATACACTTTGACATTGTTTCCCTAAACCCTAAAAATTCACTTAAGAGGAAAATTCCAAACAATTTCCCAAGGACTGAACATACTATGATACCAATTTTTTATGACACGATCCAAGCTGGGGCTCGAGCCACGACTACCCCAAGACCACCTCAATAGGCCAAGGGGTTGAAACAAGCTCTGAAGGCATAAATAACTAGTGGAGGTATTTTACTAGAAACTTGTAAACACACACAATCAACTCAATTAAAAAGTGAAGAGAAATATGAAATAAAAGATGCAACACTGCTATAAATAAACCAAATATGCATGGACCTCTAAACAGTATGAAGTATGGTAGTGTAAACTGAAAGGAAAGAGGAAAAAATACATGAACACATAGAAAATATGTCCAAATCTAAAAAATAAGAAAATATTAAACAATTGAGATCCCAAATCTTATATCCCAAGCTATTACCACCATATGAGGTCTATGCGGTTTGTATCCCTAAGATCCTCTAAAGTCACGATCGACATGTTAGATGTCTGAAAAAGACACAAAATCTATTTGCAAAATCCAATTTAGGGGTGAGTGTATACATACCTAGTATAATGCCCTAAAAGGGAGGGGAGTAGTAAGAAATAAAACTGAATATGAAAGAAGTTGATAGAACAAGGTAGAGTAATAGAGTACAACCCAACCCAACAAGAGAGTGATAATAAACTCATCCAAACAGAAGGAGACAAAAACGGTGAGAAGATGAACATATCATAAATTCTTTAATACCTATAGTAGGAGAGTAGACTTGTCCAACAATGACAATATAGACATAGATTTCATGTATCATACATCGCACGTCTTCACCTCTCTTGGAAGGAGGGTAACTAAAACCCATGAAGTGGGTACTGAGGTCGGATATATATATATATATATAGACACACACACACACACATCATCAGTCAAAGAAGTGAAAAAGAAAGGGAAAGGGGATCTCCATATCACTACTCAGCCCAAGAAGAATAGTCTCCAATAGTTCCAAGAAAAGTACATCTACGATGCCAAACATCTCATTAATATTCAAAGACACACAAGACTAAGGGACTTAATCACCACACCTTGATACAATCCACTTTGGGTGGAAGTAACTCACCCACACAGTTTTAAGTCACATCACAAGAATATATGTTGGTGGGGAAATCATCCCCCTTTTCCATGAGTCCAAATGTGTGTCGAACCAAATCTCATCACTATACCACAATGCTAAGGGATTACCAGTTTTAGGAAAGGATCCCATTTCTTGGTACATAAGTAGGGTCCTACTATGGTAGTCATCGATGAATTCCACTACTCATCCTACCTAGATGGTGCCACTCGAGAAGGTCACCGGGAACACCACTGCCTACTACTAAAGGGTAAGCTCAATGAGTCACCAGGTAACCTCCACTTTCTAACCCTTTAGGAGGGTTACACTTGGAATATATCATCAAAGAACACCATTTCCCTACCAAACTGGAGGGTAAGACTAGAATGTCGAGGAACTCTACTACCCAGTCCTACTGGAGGGTTACTCAGAAAGATCATCGGGAAATTCCATACCCCAGTCCAGCTGGAGGGTAATGCCAAAGAATCCATTAGGGATCACCACTACCCATCCAAGATGAAGGTTAAGCCTGGAACAACTTTGGTGTTTTTTTATGGTTGATGCTGTCATCGAGTGTCACCTTAGTGAGTGCCACACCTGGAACATTTCACATGATAACTCAAAGGTCTCTTTCAATGGAACCATAACATTATAAAATAGAAAAAACTCTAGATAGGTATCTTATGGGCCAAAATAAGAGTTCAAAAAAGGAGTTATGGAAGTTCTAAGATCACTCGAAAGAGCACAAGTAGTATAAGAAATGTGAGGGTACCCACATGGCATGTGGTCCCTCTTTACTACCTATACATGTCTTCGGTCAGTACATGGGTCCCTTCCATGTAGGGGAACACATCGTGTAAGTGTAATGCATAATGTTTCTAACCTATATGAGGATAGTGACATGTTTTCTAGCAGTGTCCATGTACTCAGACTTTATGTTCATATAGTTTGGTACACGGCGTGTAGGTACACATGGAATACTATTTATGTGGCTAACCCATGTCTGTGTACTTTTACACAAACTCCCCATCCCTGTGACCCATCACACAAATTTTCCAACAAAGGGGTACATAGTGTGTAATGGATTACTACACATCATCTTACCCTTAAATTCTTAAAAACCCTATCCCCAGTGCTAAGGAGGATACACGCCATGTGTTCTTCATCCTATATGGCGTGTAGTCAGAATTTCTACAAAATCCCTAAATTTATCCCAATCCTTATTCATGACGTGAACATGGTAAAAAATCCTTGGATAATTCCTCAAAAAGATTTTAAATCTCCGTATTTAGAAAAATCTCACACTCACTAGATTACATTCACTAGAAAAGGGCTCCAGTCACCAACAATGGTTTAGTTGGATTTTACGCACACCACTGTTCATTAATCTCTTGGTAATCTGGATCCAAATCACCGGATTTAGCATCCTTCCATCACGATGATTTCAAATCTATGCTCCGATATTTATATCATCACTGTTTCATCAGTATTCCACAAATAAAAGAACCCGATCGAGCTCTAATTTCCCGATGGGAACTATGAGGTTCCATCAGTGAAGAATGTGAAGAATGGGGAAAATTACAAGGACAAAGGTTTTTACAATAAATGGACAATATTTCTTGGTAAACTCTCAATAATGTCCAATTTATGATTGAAAAAACTTGTTAGATAAAGTGTCAATACGCAGGCTCATGCAATGGTTTGAAAAATGGGGCGTAGATTGAAGAATGATGTTCGATCTTTTAAAACATTTAATCAAAAGTGAAAAATTCCAATTTATGAGTCCCACCTCTTGTTTGGATCATTCATTTTTGAAAAATGTGTTTTCTAATGAGGGTGGAGGATCCATTGCGTTTGTTTCATTTTGATCCCCCTTGAATCTGAGGTTCGTTGTTCTTTGAAGGAATACTCTAAATGAGGATGATTTTGTCACTGGTGAATTCTAGAAATTATGAGGACAACCCATTCAAAATACTACTAATAAACTATTTATAAAAATTTAATTAAGTCGAAAGTTAAATAAATAATTAACTAATTAATTAATTAAATCACTTAAATGCACTGCCACTGATCGAGGGGTCAAAAAGTCCTGCACTAACTCATTTTATGACATGCCTAGGGAAAAATTTGCATTCCAAAACCAAATATGGTCTCAGAATTCAAATCCAATCGATCATTTATGTGTTATAAAATTTTTCTTAATTAACCACATGCGAAATATAAAATATATAAAATATATTTATAAAATTAATTTTGGGCACACTGGGCCTCAGAATCACATGCTGTCTCAGGGCCTAGATCTAGAAATATATTTAAAAATATTTCAATGTCTTCTATGGAAAAAACTGAATCTCTACATCATATGATCTATGAATGAAATAAAATAAACTAAAAAATTAAATACCATGAATAAAAAGTTATTATTGACATATAATATCACATGGGAAGTATATACACTAGAAAAAAGAAGTAATTGGTGAATATGACATATATCCCACACAAGTTAATACGAGACAAGAATCACATAAGACATAAGATACATTCTAATAAAACCACTGTAAAGAGATAGATCTTGATATTGAAGTTAAAATACCATGATAAATATTATTAATTATATTATATAACTAAAGGGTTGTATACACACAATTTAAGTGAACCTAGGTGCATAAAATAAAGTGGGTCTTAATAAACAAAAATGTAACGCCCCGACCCTAGTTGCCTAGAGTCGGTGCTTTATTACATAACATTGGCATGATCACAAGAAAGATCAAATCTCGAAAGACCGATTGGTTTAGTAGCCTTGGAAACACTAGATATATTCATAAGTTTTACATTACATCATAAAATGAAAAACTACTACAACAACATAATGTCTCCATAATCCACACTACTATCCCCTCATAATATCCCTGCAGGTCATTCATAATTTACTTCTTCACATCCTGGGGAAAAATAAAACATAGAAAAGGGGTGAGCTCAAATGCCCAGTAAGGATAACAATATAGCGGAAACTTTCATAAATAAGAATAAACATTTAAGGCAATGCATTACTAAAACAAAAGCCTTTTAAAATTGAACTTCAACATGGTATGGCAAAAGTAAAATGAAATAATGCCATTTACTTATTCACATGGATATTCTACTAATCGAATAATCACATGCAAAAATCAATAACCACTTTCATAATGTTGGAATGCATAATGCCAGACTATCATAACCACATAGCCAAGGCCTCGTGCCAAGACTACAAATAAGATTTTGTCAAGGCCTTGTGCCAAGACACTAGTTTGTCTCATGAGACCTACCGATGCATCGAGGAGCTATAGCGGGCTCCACCCGTCACTTATTAAGTCCAATGCATTCCCATATGAAAAGGTTTAAACATAACATAAACATTCGTATTAAAACTAGCATACGAAATGTCAATACTTTCACAATAAACTATGAATGGTATAAAAATAGCACATCCACAGTCAAACATATCACAAAACCTTCAATACAATATAGAAGTTTTGTATCATAATAAATCAACTTCAAATAATCTTAAAATCCATCAAAGGATGTTGACATAGATGAAATCAAAATTCTTTTAAAAGAAATATCTCCTTTTATTTTGAAATCATTTAAGATCCATATAAAATAAAACATTTTCTTTGAAAATATTCTTATAAGCTTGTATGGGAAGCTTCGACGATTTTATAACGGCGGAAAATAACCGCACCCGCCGTTTAAGTTAAAAAAAACATTCTTACCTCAATTCTGTCGAAAAGGTTAAAAAGGACCTTGTTTTGAAAACGACGGAAAGATTCCTTTATAAACCTCTTATAAAAAGTCAAACAAGGGTATAAATGACTTTAACCCATATTCTTGTAAATAGTAAAAATGTTTTGAAATACATTTCGAAGAAACATGGATGTGGATGATAAAGAGATCCCAGTAGATTATTACGTATAATACAACCTCGGATAATGAAGAGATTGTGAAATAACCCTTACCTTGTACTTTTCCTTGGTTGGGGTAGGTTAACCTCCTGTATAATGGTGAAATAGTTGTTATTAAATTATACAAGAATCATATATATTAATATGATATCATATATGATCTTTTAACATTGATTTGTTAATAATATCTTAGAATTATCGTCGTTTCGGGAGTTAACTTACTCATTTTCTTTTATATGTTTTGTTACATAATCCATGGTTGTTGTATCTTATTCATATCCAGAATGATATACAGTCCTTAAACATCATTTTTAAATCATCAAATGATAATTATACTTGAATGGATACGATGGAGAATGAATCTCATCGCGTTCGTGGAGACGGTAGTCCGTACGTACGCACGAGCGACAATATCATTCTTTTGATATTAAAATAATATATAAATGGATGGTATATCATATATACAGAATCATTAACATGTTATATTTATTATTTACATGAGTTACACATCATTATTATACCCATCCAAATAATATTATATTGAATAACAATTACACCACGACGTGGAGACGGTAAGCCGTACGTACGCACGTATGGTGACATGTTATTCAAAGGGTGGATAGAATACTGAATATGATTGTACCATATTTATAATAACATCACAGTATATGTGAGATACTGGAGTTATTATTTCAGAATGGTAAGAACAAAGGATGAAGAAGTGGAAGAAGAAATGAACTTAGAAAAGGGTGGTGAAATCATTACCTCTTCTTCGGGTTCTTCCTTTTGATTTGATCAAAAGGGCTCCTTAGGATGGCTTTCTGATCAAACTAAGGCCTCTAGGTTGTATTGAGGGATGTTGGGAGATTATTTGGGCAGAGTTTGGCCGAACCAAAAGGCTTTGAAGGTGTGAAGAAATGAGAAGGAGGAGTGCCCTTTTATAAGAGGGGTGAGGGGCACCTTTGGAAAAGCTAGAAATATTAATTTATAATAAATTCATATTCGGTTTCTAAAGGCTCCGAAGTTGACTATTCAAAGGATGAGGTGGGGATAGGTCGAAAACAACTCATCCAATAGAATTTAGACAGGTTTGGGTACTTATATTAACCTTATCTTTAAGTATTAACTCTAAGTTAATTAGTTTCACTTTTACAATGTCTCTTTGTATTTTATATATTATGGTTAATAAACTTACTATATACATCCAAGCGACCCCCAAGTGGTCCATTAATTATTAACCTATCATAATATAAGTCTCTTGGCCGAACCTTAGATTTTTAGGAATTTAATATCAATTAATAATATAATATTTGTTTTAAGAACTCTTTTATGTCAATTTTGACACTATTCAATAGTTGATTTTTGTGAAACTCATAAAGATTGATTACTTCGAAAAAAGTCCATTAAATCAATCCTAATATATCATATTAGCCTAGAAAATTAGTTTAATTCATTAAAAGTTTCATATTATATTTATTTGGGTATTTATAATATCAATTATTTTAATTTTTCACTATTATAGTAATTACTGCATCATCATTGTGTCATAAATAAAATAACTTATTTATTGTCTAAAAATTATAAATAAAATATCATTATGTAGGAAATCTTTTTATCTTTCTAATGAATATTTATAATCGAAAATCCAACATGTATAACCCTATGTAAAAATTGTTCTTCTAAAAGATATATGCTTGTGTCATTTTTGTATTCATTTTAACTTAATTAAAATAAAGTGTCATTATCACTTACAAGTGGATCCATGGGGTCCCAAAATTGACACAAAGATGCCCATGGTCGACCATGTATCAACCAATAGGGTTAAGACACGTTTTAGGGTAATTTTGTATTATTATAATATTATTTTTTTAACCCTTATTTACCGGATTTACCCTTTAACCATGGTAAATAAAATATTTACCGCAGTAATTATTCAAAATGTCTAAAAATAAAAGTTACCTATTTACATAATTTGGACATCCTGATTCCAAATATGGAATCCATTTTCCTAAATTAAAAACACAGAAGTGGCAGAAATTAATTTAAAATTAATTCCCGCTGTCAAAACAAAAAGCGTGTTTTTAAGAGATAATAACTACCAACAGATTGACACTTGTTTATGTTCGGTTTAATTGTAAAATTATTTCCAATGACCAACATTATATTAAATGGTAAAAATATATTCTAAATATACTTTAAAACCACTCAAATTCATAATTTATCACTATTACTTATTTTGATTAAAAAAGTTGTTTTTAATTAAAATTTAGTAATTTTCACTATTCATCAAAATATAAAAGTTATCCGAAAAGTACCAAAATTTCACCCTAGGCTAATTTTGATATTCCGAATCCAAAAATGAAGTCCATTTTGAAATATAGAATATATATGATTTCAAAAATTAGGTATTACTATTCACAACGGCTAGTTTAATTAGTTGTGGTGTGTGTTAGAACTCGAGGTTGCGTACAACACACGCTATCGCATTATTCAAAGGGAAACGTACCGTAGAAGCTTGGGGTTTTACATTCTCCCCTCCTTCAAATAATTGCGTCCTCGCAATTTCTAGGGTATTACTGCATAAAAAGACTCGGGTGGTTCTTCATCATAAGTTCCTCGGGTTCCCACGTTGCCTCTTCCATCTTATGATTTCTCCACAAAACTTTTACCAGACGCGTCGTCCGGTTTCTCAGTACTTGTTCTCTTGTATCAAGAATCCTGACGGGCTCTTCACAATAGGAAAGATCGGGTTCCAGTTCTAAATCTTCATAGGTGAGTACATGCGTTGGGTCAGGCATGTATTTCCTCAACAGAGATACGTGGAACACATCGTGAACTTTGGAGAGACTTGGCGGCATTGCCAATCGGTAAGCTACAGCCCCAATTCGTTCTAGAATTTCGAAAGGTCCGATGTACCTGGGACTCAATTTACCTTTCTTACCAAAACGTATGACTCCCTTCCACGGAGATACCTTCAGGAAAACATGATCACTGACTTGAAATTCCAAATCCTTCCTTCGATTATCGGCATAGCTCTTCTGCCTACTTTGAGCTGCTTTAATGTGATTTTGGATTACCTTCACCTTTTCCACCGTTTCCTCCACCAGCTCTGGGCCTACAAGTTTTCTTTCACCAACGTCATCCCAACAGGTTGGTGTACGACATCTCTTTCCGTATAACGCTTCATATGGTGCCATCTGTATACTCGAATGGAAGCTATTGTTATAGGAAAATTCTACTAGTGGTAAATATTGATCCCACATACCCTGAAAATCAAGTGAGCAAGATATCAACATGTCTTCTAAGGTCTGAATAGTCCGTTCGGATTGTCCGTCTGTCTGAGGGTGGTAAGCAGTGCTCAAATGAAGTTCAGTATCCAGGGATTTCTGAAGACTTTTCCAAAATCTTGAAGTAAAACGGGGATCACGATCAGAAACAATCGATAGGGGTACTCCATGAAGTCTCACAACTTCATTAATATATAGTCTTGCTAGACGTTCCAGGGGTAGATCTTCTCTTATAGCAAGAAAATGTGCTGACTTGGTAAGACGATCAACAATCACCCATATTGCATCATTCCTTCTAGGAGTCTTTGGTAGCCCCATGACAAAGTCCATCGTAACATTGTCCCATTTCCACTCCGGTATGGGAAGAGGTTGCATGAATCCTCCAGGCTGTTGCCTTCCAGCTTTCACTTGTTGACAAACCATACACCTTGACACAAAATCAGCAATCTCCCTCTTCATGTTGTCCCACCAAAAATGTTCCTTCAAATCCCTATACATTTTGGTGCTCCCAGGGTGTATAGAGAAATTGGAACTATGAGCATCATCCAGCAATTCCCTTTTTAGATCAGGTATATTGGGAACACAAAGTCTCTTCCCGAATTTCAAAATTCCACCTTCATACGCAAAGTCTCTCAATCTCCCATCATTCACAGCTTTAATCTTCTTTTGGAATTCTTCATCATCAGTCTGAGAACTCTTAATCCTTTCTAGTAAAGATGGTTTGGCAACCATTTGAAAAAGCATTGATGTTTCACCTTCCCTGGTTATTCCCATGTCCATCTTCACTAGATCCATGAAAATTGGATCCCTTTCAATTCTCATCATGTTCAGAACTCCATGGTCTTTTCTGCTCAAAGCATCTGCCACCTTGTTTGCCTTCCCCGGGTGGTAGTGTATCGTACAATCATAATCCTTGAGTAATTCAAGCCATCTCCTTTGCCTCATGTTGAGTTCTTTTTGTGAGAAAATATACTTCAAACTCTTGTGATCAGTATAAATCTCACATTTTTCACCATAGAGGTAGTGCCTCCATATCTTCAAAGCAAAGATCACAGCTGCTAACTCAAGATCATGAGTAGGATAGTTTTGTTCATGAATTTTCAACTGTCGTGATGCATAGGCAATAACTCTATCATTCTGCATAAGGACACAGCCAAGTCCTTTCTTCGATGCATCACTATAAATAACGAACCCATCATTCCCCGATGGTAGAGTCAATATAGGAGCATTGACTAATCTTCTCTTCAGTTCTTCGAAACATTCTTCACACTCTTTTGTCCAAACAAATTTAACCCCTTTACGTGTGAGCTTGGTTAATGGGTTAGCCAATCGGGCAAAATTCTGGACGAAACGTCGATAATAACCTGCCAAACCAATAAAACTACGTACCTCAGTTATATTCGTAGGTGCTGGCCATTCTTGGATTGCCTTGGTCTTAGAAGGATCAACAGAGATTCCATCTTTAGAGACAATATGGCCAAGAAAAGAAATCTCCTGAAGCCAGAATTCACACTTGCTAAACTTTCCATATAATTCATGCCTCCTCAGAGTCTTCAAGATAATGCGCAAGTGATTTTCATGATCTTTGTAGGTTTTGGAGTATACCAAGATATCATCAATAAATACCACCACAAATTCATCGAGATACTCCTTGAAAACTCTATTCATCAGATCCATGAATACAGAGGGTTCATTAGTCAATCCAAACGGCATTACAGTAAACTCGTAATGCCCGTACCTGGTTCGAAATGCTGTCTTCGGAATGTCTTCCTTCTTCACACACAACTGATGGTATCCAGATCGAAGGTCAATCTTTGAAAAGTATTGAGCTCCATGCAGTTGGTCAAATAAATCATCAATACGAGGTAGGGGATACTTGTTCTTTATCGTTATAGCATTGATCTCCCTGTAGTCGATACATAACCTCATAGATCCATCTTTCTTTTTAACAAAAAGAACAGGGGCTCCCCATGGAGAAACACTAGGGCGAATAAATCCCTTATTACTCAATTCCTCTAGTTGTTTCTTTAGTTCGACTATCTCTACAGTGGCCATTC
This sequence comes from Viscum album, assembly GCA_963277665.1. Lineage (NCBI taxonomy): Eukaryota > Viridiplantae > Streptophyta > Magnoliopsida > Santalales > Viscaceae > Viscum > Viscum album. Next base: position 1,505,085,389 of record OY728151.1, on the reverse strand, counting down.
TATAAGGGGTCTTCGATATAGGCCTTGATCCGGGAATTAAATCAATGGAAAACTCTACTTCTCGTTCTGGAGGATGTCCAGGTAAATCTTCCGGAAATACATCTACAAACTCTTTCACAATAGGGACATCCTCTATTTTAACATTTCTTTCCTCACCGACAGTTATTTCATTCTCTTCCTCCCCGATAATTGAATTAAGTTGAGCTACAGGGGGTGGATCTAAATAAGAATTAGGTGGTGACGATTCTGCTCTAAAAATAAGGTGCTCCTTATCATTATCATCAAGAATCGTAACCTCTTTCTTCTTACAATAAATCTTCGCATCATAGTCCGAAAGCCAGTCCATACCGAGGATTATATCAAACTCAATCATGGGTATGACGATGAAATCAGCAGATAAAGAAAATTTATGTGCTCTAATGGGGACTGATTCACAAAACTTTGTTGCAACGATACTTCCCTTAGGAGTTTTAACTGACAACTCCCTTATTAAATCAAATTGGAAATATCTAATTTTCTTAGCAAACTGGGAAGATATGAAACAATGCGATGATCCAGAATCAAATAATGCATTTGCTAAACTTGAGGAAACCATTAAATTACCTGCCACCACGTCTTTCGGAGCTTCTACCTCAGCAGTAGTGATAGCATAAGCCTGGCCTTGATCCCTTGGCCTTTTCTGAGGTAAGTTCTCCTGACGCTTAGGACATGCATTTGCATAATGCCCCATCTCCCTGCAATTGTAGCACTGAACGTTGGTAGCTTCCTTCTTCCCCTTGCAATCATGAGCTTGGTGGCCTTTTTCACCACACTTGTAACAGACTCCCATTCCCTTCAGGCAAGCACCGAGGTGTTTCTTCCCGCACTTACCACAAGATGGATATTCAACCTTTCCCTTCTTCCCCTTATTTCCATTCCCAGATTGATCAGCAGGTCTCTTCTTCTCTTGCTTTGCTTTAAAGTCATAAGACTTAGAGAATTCCTTTTCGGTCTTGATAGCACATGAGACAATGTCTTCGTACGATGAAAAGTATTGTGAGACTAATGCTCGACGGAGAAATGGTTTTAACCCATCAAAGAAACGATCAATCTTACTTCTTGGGTTGCGAATATAATCTCCAGCATACCTCGCTAACCTTGTAAAGTTAGCCTCATACTTTGTGACATTCTCATCCTCCTTTTGTCTCAGACTCAGAAATTGCCTTTCCATATCTGCTCGATGGTCGCGAGGAAAGTATTTTTCTAAAAACAGATCTTTGAACTCCCTCCATTCCATGTTTGATACTTCATCATCTTCCTTCATGTTTTGAATCAATGACCACCATTGATCAGCATCTCCAGTGAGGCGGTAAACTGCCATGGTAACTTTTTCCCTTTCACTACTCCCCAAAGCCTGAAATATTTTCTCTAGGGAAAATATCCATTGCTCAGCTACTAAGGGATTTGTACTCCCATTGAACGTTGGTGGTTGTTGTCTCATGAATCGATCTAACATTGATCCTCCACGCTGCGGATCAGGGTGCTCCATACGGGTAAGGTTATTATTCATAACCTGAGTAAGTTGTCCCAGTACGGTGATTAGCTGATCAGCACCAGTTGCATCACCAGCCCCACTATAATTATCTTGAGCAGGAGGGCAATCCCTACATGGAGTGCGTGCATTGATACGGTTTCCATTTCTTCCACTAGGCGCCATTTCTAAAAAAAATGGCATAAACTAGATCAGTTTATGCATCAAAATACATAATCCCATACTTATAAAACACTTAACATAAATTGAACTATTTATGGATATAATCCATAATCATAAAAATGTTTTCTTTGAGGAAGTATATACTCATAAACCCTTCATAATGATTTGTAAAGATAGTGAGAGTTATCCTAAGCATATCCCCCGGGAGTGTCGTAACCAAGAGTGCAGCAAGGCCCGTTGTCGTGCACCAGTTCCCGTTCGAGTCTAGCTCAAAGCGGTGTTTTCGGGTTTTACCCCTAGGTACATCTGTGCCAGAGCCGCCTCTACCTGCTCGTATCCAGACAGGGATGTATTGCTCGAAAAACTCACAAAATCTCTACAATACCAAAATTCTAGGAAGTTCTTCTATACTAATCCTCAAAGTTCATCTTAGGTCTACGTGCTCTAATCAGAGTTTATCTAAATCTAGCTTCCAAGGTTTGTACTAAACTTCCTCTGATACCAACTGTAACGCCCCGACCCTAGTTGCCTAGAGTCGGTGCATTATTACATAACATTGGCATGATCACAAGAAAGATCAAATCTCGAAAGACCGATTGGTTTAGTAGCCTTGGAAACACTAGATATATTCATAAGTTTTACATTACATCATAAAATGAAAAACTACTACAACAACATAATGTCTCCATAATCCACACTACTATCCCCTCATAATATCCCTGCAGGTCATTCATAATTTACTTCTTCACATCCTGGGGAAAAATAAAACATAGAAAAGGGGTGAGCTCAAATGCCCAGTAAGGATAACAATATAGCGGAAACTTTCATAAATAAGAATAAACATTTAAGGCAATGCATTACTAAAACAAAAGCCTTTTAAAATTGAACTTCAACATGGTATGGCAAAAGTAAAATGAAATAATGCCATTTACTTATTCACATGGATATTCTACTAATCGAATAATCACATGCAAAAATCAATAACCACTTTCATAATGTTGGAATGCATAATGCCAGACTATCATAACCACATAGCCAAGGCCTCGTGCCAAGACTACAAATAAGATTTTGTCAAGGCCTTGTGCCAAGACACTAGTTTGTCTCATGAGACCTACCGATGCATCGAGGAGCTATAGCGGGCTCCGCCCGTCACTTATTAAGTCCAATGCATTCCCATATGAAAAGGTTTAAACATAACATAAACATTCGTATTAAAACTAGCATACGAAATGTCAATACTTTCACAATAAACTATGAATGGTATAAAAATAGCACATCCATAGTCAAACATATCACAAAACCTTCAATACAATATAGAAGTTTTGTATCATAATAAATCAACTTCAAATAATCTTAAAATCCATCAAAGGATGTTGACATAGATGAAATCAAAATTCTTTTAAAAGAAATATCTCCTTTTATTTTGAAATCATTTAAGATCCATATAAAATAAAACATTTTCTTTGAAAATATTCTTATAAGCTTGTATGGGAAGCTTCGACGATTTTATAACGGCGGAAAATAACCGCACCCGCCGTTTAAGTTAAAAAAAACATTCTTACCTCAATTCTGTCGAAAAGGTTAAAAAGGACCTTGTTTTGAAAACGACGGAAAGATTCCTTTATAAACCTCTTATAAAAAGTCAAACAAGGGTATAAATGACTTTAACCCATATTCTTGTAAATAGTAAAAATGTTTTGAAATACATTTCGAAGAAACATGGATGTGGATGATAAAGAGATCCCAGTAGATTATTACGTATAATACAACCTCGGATAATGAAGAGATTGTGAAATAACCCTTACCTTGTACTTTTCCTTGGTTGGGGTAGGTTAACCTCCTGTATAATGGTGAAATAGTTGTTATTAAATTATACAAGAATCATATATATTAATATGATATCATATATGATCTTTTAACATTGATTTGTTAATAATATCTTAGAATTATCGTCGTTTCGGGAGTTAACTTACTCATTTTCTTTTATATGTTTTGTTACATAAGCCATGGTTGTTGTATCTTATTCATATCCAGAATGATATACAGTCCTTAAACATCATTTTTAAATCATCAAATGATAATTATACTTGAATGGATACGATGGAGAATGAATCTCATCGCGTTCGTGGAGACGGTAGTCCGTACGTACGCACGAGCGACAATATCATTCTTTTGATATTAAAATAATATATAAATGGATGGTATATCATATATACAGAATCATTAATATGTTATATTTATTATTTACATGAGTTACACATCATTATTATACCCATCCAAATAATATTATATTGAATAACAATTACACCACGACGTGGAGACGGTAAGCCGTACGTACGCACGTATGGTGACATGTTATTCAAAGGGTGGATAGAATACTGAATATGATTGTACCATATTTATAATAACATCACAGTATAAGTGAGATACTGGAGTTATTATTTCAGAATGGTAAGAACAAAGGATGAAGAAGTGGAAGAAGAAATGAACTTAGAAAAGGGTGGTGAAATCATTACCTCTTCTTCGGGTTCTTCCTTTTGATTTGATCAAAAGGGCTCCTTAGGATGGCTTTCTGATCAAACTAAGGCCTCTAGGTTGTATTGAGGGATGTTGGGAGATTATTTGGGCAGAGTTTGGCCGAACCAAAAGGCTTTGAAGGTGTGAAGAAATGAGAAGGAGGAGTGCCCTTTTATAAGAGGGGTGAGGGGCACCTTTGGAAAAGCTAGAAATATTAATTTATAATAAATTCATATTCGGTTTATAAAGGCTCCAAAGTTGACTATTCAAAGGATGAGGTGGGGATAGGTCGAAAACAACTCATCCAATAGAATTTAGACAGGTTTGGGTACTTATATTAACCTTATCTTTAAGTATTAACTCTAAGTTAATTAGTTTCACTTTTACAATGTCTCTTTGTATTTTATATATTATGGTTAATAAACTTACTATATACATCCAAGCGACCCCCAAGTGGTCCATTAATGATTAACCTATCATAATATAAGTCTCTTGGCCGAACCTTAGATTTTTAGGAATTTAATATCAATTAATAATATAATATTTGTTTTAAGAACTCTTTTATGTCAATTTTGACACTATTCAATAGTTGATTTTTGTGAAACTCATAACAGATTGATTACTTCGAACAAAGTCCATTAAATCAATCCTAATATATCATATTAGCCTAGAAAATTAGTTTAATTCATTAAAAGTTTCATATTATATTTATTTGGGTATTTATAATATCAATTATTTTAATTTTTCACTATTATAGTAATTACTGCATCATCATTGTGTCATAAATAAAATAACTTATTTATTGTCTAAAAATTATAAATAAAATATCATTATGTAGGAAATCTTTTTATCTTTCTAATGAATATTTATAATCGAAAATCCAACATGTATAACCCTATGTAAAAATTGTTCTTCTAAAAGATATATGCTTGTGTCATTTTTGTATTCATTTTAACTTAATGAAAATAAAGTGTCATTATCACTTACAAGTGGATCCATGGGGTCCCAAAATTGACACAAAGATGCCCATGGTAGACCATGTATCAACCAATAGGGTTAAGACACGTTTTAGGGTAATTTTGTATTATTATAATATTATTTTTTTAACCCTTATTTACCGGATTTACCCTTTAACCATGGTAAATAAAATATTTACCGCAGTAATTATTCAAAATGTCTAAAAATAAAAGTTACCTATTTACATAATTTGGAAATCCTGATTCCAAATATGGAATCCATTTTCCTAAATTCAAAACACAGAAGTGGCAGAAATTAATTTAAAATTAATTCCCGCTGTCAAAACAAAAAGCGTGTTTTTAAGAGATAATAACTACCAAAAGATTGACACTTGTTTATGTTCGGTTTAATTGTAAAATTATTTCCAATGACCAACATTATATTAAATGGTAAAAATATATTCTAAATATACTTTAAAACCACTCAAATTCATAATTTATCACTATTACTTATTTTGATTAAAAAAGTTGTTTTTAATTAAAATTTAGTAATTTTCACTATTCATCAAAATATAAAAGTTATCCGAAAAGTACCAAAATTTCACCCTAGGCTAATTTTGATATTCCGAATCCAAAAATGAAGTCCATTTTGAAATATAGAATATATATGATTTCAAAAATTAGGTATTACTATTCACAACGGCTAGTTTAATTAGTTGTGGTGTGTGTTAGAACTCGAGGTTGCGTACAACACACGCTATCGCATTATTCAAAGGGAAACGTACCGTAGAAGCTTGGGGTGTTACAAAAAACTTGAGATGAAACCCATACAATGAGTCTAGATTTTCCATGTACATCTTTTAAATCATGTATAATAAACAAATTTCAATTATTTAATTTATTACTTTTTTTTCATGTTTAATTCAATATAATAATATAATTTATTTTATTTATTTTTAATTAAATATTTAAATAATTTATCTGTTAATTCCACGCCGATTGTTTTGAGGATGTTTGGTATATGGTTTCAAAATGGATTTAGTGTATTGACCATCATAAAAGAGGTTATTATTACATCATCTCTAGAATAAAAATAATTAAAAAATTATGCTTTATATACATCAAGTATACTTAAAAAACATGAATAATGGTTATGAGAAATGAACTACGTTACCATCATGAAGATTGTAGGTCATACGTACACATGAGAAACATTTCCATTATTTAGAGATTCTTGTGGAAAGAAGTTAAGTATTATTTTATATTTAAATAATCATAATAATATATTAAACGTTATATTTTTTCTTCAGATAAACTTATATATATCATCAAAGTGATGTGGTCATAAAAAATGTATTTCATCGCTTCATGGAGGTGGTAGTCTACACGTACACATGAATGACGTTATCATCTTTCAATGAATGGAAAATTAAGAAAATATATATTATAATATATTTTAATAAAGGTAAATATATTATGAATATCATATATAATCATTAATTACAACATTATAAATATTTGTGAGAGGTGATGGTGGAAAACAATTCACATCGGTTCATGAGGCGGTAGTCTGTTGTACATACAAACGATGGTTTCCTTTTCAATTTGAAAAAAAATAAAATTGATGTAAGAAATTAAATTAAAATAATAAAATCTCCATATATGTGATATAATTTTTTATTATTTCATCACAATGGAAGAATATTTTAAGGAGGTGAAAAAAGAAAAAAAATACCTGATTAAGAATAAAATATCTTCTTCAGACCACCTCTTTAGGATTTACCTAAATACTTCTTATATTGGGTTTATGATCAAAAGATGACTCTTGGATGTGCGTATGGAAGTAAGGAAGGTATTTTTATAGGTATTTGTTTTACCTAAATTATTTAGAATTTTTAAGTGGATAGAATAAGGGCTGACCTTTTATTAGTGTGGGAGAGGACACACTTCGAATTTATGAAAAGGAAACGTGACACCCATGTTTTTCTTCCTAAAGTATCCAAAACATAATTTTAATGATAATTAGAAGATATTAGTTCTAAATATGGTCAAAAAATTATATTTATACACGATTTTAGGTCATTTTAATCCTTATCTTTACTCTATCCCTGAGTAAACTCTTTTTCACCTTAACCGAGATAAATTATTTTTTTACAATTTTAGTATTAATTTAGAAAAATAATTAATTTGAAATTTTTATATAATGTAAATTATTATTATTATAAATTTTTAATTCATTTTAAAAAATTAAATACATATAATTTTCATAATTTAATTTTAATTTAAACATGTAGAAGGGACAAAAAAATAGTTTTTCAAGAAATGTATTTTTCCAACATAAGATGATTTTATATTAACTATATGAATTGTAAAAATAATTATATTAATTTTAATTCATATTTTTATACATATAATATATAAATTTAATTTAAATAATTTTTCATCAGGTGTAATTATAATCAATTAAAATAGAACAACATTATGTACTTTAAAATAGTTTTTAGAAAAATATATTTTTAAATTAAAAAACAAACTTATAATAAAATTAATTATAAAGAATATTAAAATATAAGTAATTGAATAAAATATAAATAAATAATTCTTATGTAACTTTAAATCAAAATTCAATTTATTACATGTCTTTTAAATTACTTAATTTATTGAAAATAAATGAAACTTTTATAAAAATTGAAATTTATAACTATTCACTGAAAAATCAACATTTTATTTAAAATATAAAAATTAAACCCTCTGTTAATGTTGATATGAAGTTTTCAAAAATTAAAAACATTTTATCAAATAAATTTTCAAAAATTTATAAAAAATAATTATAATATTTTCTTATAAAAATAAATAAATACCATTTTTTAAGAAGCCATATTTTTAATGAATCAAATGACTTTAGTAAAAATTTGAGTGATTATTTACTTAGAATTTATCAAAAAAATTATATTTAAAAGGATATATATATATATATATCATAAATTAGTTAATCCTATTAATACCCACTAATTTAATGGTTATGTTTTAACTTTCATATGTTTCATGGCTTATTTATGCGTTATGTTGCTTGTAGTATATGCTATCGAACACAGTGTTCTTATTTTTAAATATTGGAGTATTAAATTATCCTCTCTAGATAAAATTGTTTATTGATATTTAAACTTGATCTTGATAATTAAATGTTATTGATTTGAAAATATATTTTTTGAAAACTCACATCGTATAGAGGGTTAATAAAAATTCCTCTTGATAAGAGTGAAAAGAAAATAGAAAGTTCTTTGGAATAAAACATAACCCAAGTTTCTAAATAGAAGAAAATTTGTGGGAATTTATGATATAGAGATCGAATAAAAATGTAATACCCAAATAATGATGGAGAGTGAAAAAGATCTCTGATCACAAGAATGTCAATGATCATACGAAGGTAAACAACCACCAAACCCTAAACCAATGAGGTTTTTAAATGTTTATAATTTCATTATAAAGGAATGAAATAGGGTAATGTTTTCATTTTTATGATCTTGTTCCTAGATTTAAGGAATCCCTTATAATCATGACTAAGAAAATAAGGAAATAATCTTAATTGATAAGATGTATTTCACCCTTTAATCGATTTCCACCATAACCTCATCATCTTCTCCCAATAATGTGTATTTGAAATTAATTTTTCATGTATGAATTACTAATATCAAATTATAAGGGTTAAAATATACATAAAAGAGATAAAACTTTATTCCCCATGTTTTTAGACATTAACAAAAACAAAAATGGCCCTTAATTGAAGATAATTTCCAAAATGATTAAACCTTCATATAATGAAAAACTACTTTAATCTCTAAAATTAAACTATAATACCCAATGTTAAAAAAAATTATTACATAGATAAAAATCCTTAAAATTATTAATGATATTCCTAAAAAAGATAGAAAAATAAAAATTAAAAGGATCTGATCATATATTCTATAGAGATTAACATGAAATTTATCGATAAATAACATCGACAACTTTTAATTTCTTATACATAAAATATATATGCCCTAGTAATATTATCTCTAAGTAATACTAATCATTTCCCTAAATAACTTGTATTTTCACAAGTCCAAAAAAAATCATAAAATATTTTAAAATAGAATTTAATCATTATTCCTCAAATAGAATACCATGATAATATTTTTTACTTTATCATATAATGTTCCCCAAAATTATAGTGATCCTCTTCCAAAATAAAACCAATTACCTTATCACCAAATCACTTTTCAATCCTGTGGCCCTCATTAAGATAAAACATGTGTTACCATAATCAACCTAATATCGGGGATAATATAAACCCTAAAGTTAACAATAAATTAAAATTTATATCCACAATATGTAAAGGGATAATTCATGTTACACCAAAGCATTACATATACTTCAAAACCAACTCTACCTGAAAGAACTAACAATAAGGGAAACCAACATGCTATAAGATGATCCTCCCTTTACCTAAATCCTGCAACAAAAAATCTACAAATTCACAAAGGCACAAGTAGGGTGTGATAAAAAGTTGAGTAGGATACCATCATAGTTCCTATACAAAGTATAATATCAATAATGAAAAAATTCTATCTTTAAAAAATAATTTTACAATAATTTTTTTATAAATTCAAACCATTTATAAATAATTTATCCATTTTCCCATTTTATTTCCATAAATCCTTTCATATTATTGAACATGTAATATGAAAATTAGAAGTGACAAAACTGAAAATCACATCCATGAATAAATAGAAAAATAGGTAAAATAATATATATAAAACAATCTATCATGTGAAGCTATGTGATATAACCTCATATAAAAACCTATGAGAAACATTCCATGATAAAAAAATCATGTGATAAATAACCATAAATGATATAGAACCTCAAATATAGGATCTATCCTCTAGGAAACTCTGTATTAGGATTTAAAAATCCTAAATAGTTATACATTGGATCCAAATGATATTGAGTCATATCATTCAATATCAGAAAAGATTACCTTCTAGTGGTTAAACACACACTATGGCTACCCATGTATCTTTCCTGACACACCCAAGGTTCTTAATTTGTTATTTTCTAAATCTATTTCAAAAACTTGCTCAAAATTTTGAAAAACATTTTTAAAGTGAATCTAACCAACTTCTGAGTTTGAAAACTAATTTCTAAATCAATAAAATCCATTTTTTAATCAAAACCCCCATTTTGAAAACATTTTACATTTAAAGAAACCATTTGAAACAATTTATCCATTCAAATAATTGAACAGTCCAAAGGAATTTATCAAGAACAACATGTAATTCAACAAATGAACCCATTTTATAGAAACACCTAACTCAAATTTGTTTAAACCTATATTCTTTTTAAGAATGTGGCTAGGAAACATGAGAATAGCCTTCAAAAGACAAGGAATGCCATGAAACTGAAAATATTGATAGAAAATGGTATCTGATCACAAATCTATAGCCAAAACCAATGATGAAACCAAAACCAAAGAAGATAGAGGGGATTAAATACCCAGAAAGAATAAATTCAACTACAATGGTGATCAATCGCTGAATGAAGTGATCCATATGGGAGAGAGTCACCTAAAATCTCATAATAAGAGATCTCTAGATCAGAGGAGAAGGATGCAAAATATATAAAGCCTCAAACACCTCTATGGTGCCTTAGAAAAAAATTGTATATGACATTTACATGGTGAAAAATAACTTTACACACTGTTTAATCCATATGATTTAAATACATATAAAAACTCATTTTTTTATTAAAATCCTGATTTTCCCCATTACACGATATATAAAAATTTACACAGCATGAAAATTTTCATGTTTTTCATCGAGTTCATAGGTTCTGTCCGACAACGATTATATGTCGTGTAGTCTCTTTTCCAGTCATGTATAAGCCAATATAACATTAGAAACTGCAAGTTTTATGCTAAAAATTCCAACAAACCACCGAATTCACCATTATAGGCATCTTATATATTCCTTTTTATCATTACTCAACTAATATAAAAAGAAAATAAAAACCAATGTTTAAACATACGTAACAAAAAGTTAATGGGGTCTTATATTATCCCCACAATAAATTATTTCTTCCCTGAGAAATCCATCAAGATATAAGATTCACAAAAAGTGAAGGCCAGTGAAACCTCATTAATGACTCCTACTACCATATCTTAGGGATATCCAATCCATACTGCCATAGTACCTAGACCAGGGGTATCATTTTAATACAAAGCACCTTATCATAGTGATCCATAATATGAACCATATGCTAAACCAATGTGGTATCGAGTTCAAGATAAACATTCTACCATTTTATTTCATTAGAAGGATATGACATATACCTTATCAACTGGGAAACAAGAAAAACATCATGGATAGATTTTAAACCATATTACTAGTGAAACAAAAAGACCACCCTCCCCAATTTTACAATGATCTCAAAGGGTCCAAAATACCTTGGTCCCAACTTACCCTAGTTACCCAACCGATGACATCACAATCATGATGAAACACTGAGAAAGACCTGATCGCTATACTCAAACTCCATTGGATAACCCAGAGGTCCAAATAGGATTTCTAATTACCCTATTCCAAGATCAAACGCCTATAGATAAACTTCACCATCTCCATCATCTCCTGAACAAAAATTAGTACAACCAAGTACTTCTCTTCCAACTCTGCCTATCACAAGGGAGATCTATATAGACACCCATACAAAGCCTAAGAGGGAGACATCTTGATCTAATACATGTCACTATTTTTATTGGTGAAATCAACCAATATAAAATACTTTTCCCAAGATCCTCTGAAATAAAAAACACAATATCAGAGAATATCCTATAGAACCTGGATAACCATCTCCACCTGTCCATCCATATATGGATGATAATCTATGATTAATTCAATATGCAACCCATAAACTCCTATAAACTTTTCCATAACTTGGTTATGAACCTCATATCCCTATTAGAAAAAATTTCTGAAGGAACCCTATAAAGTCTCACAATCATTAGAAAATAAAAGTCCCCAAATTGTTCAACTTTCATTGCCTCCTAGATATGTAGAGAATGTAGTGATTTCATGATTTGATCAATGATAACAAAAATCACATAATCCCCACTCAAATTTTGGGGAAAACCAATGAATAAATCCATGGAAATATCATCCTAATTTCATACTGGAATGGGTAAGTGCTGCAACAAACCTGAAGATCTCTAGTTTTTTGCCTTAATTCTCTAAAAAGTAAGGCACTAAGAAACAAAATCTACAATCAATTATCTCATACCCTACCAACTATATGAATTCCTCAATTAGTGAAACATATTAATAGGCCTAGTATTCATGGACCAAAAATATTGGTTTCTACTATCCATCAACTCTCACATCAATGAAAATAGAACATCTAACCTACCATGGAAGCACAAATATATACTAGGAGACTAAGAATACTCACCTGATGTCTCCGCACCACAACAGATTTCATTAAAGTTTTGGCACTCAATGTCTTTCACTTATTAAATATTTACTTTCTCATCAAAAGTATGAGTCAACTTTAATTGAATCCAAGAACACCTATCCACAAACCTCTTTCACTTCCAAGATCTTCTCAGTAAAAATACTCATTAGAGACCACTCAATTGATTTCCTCAGGACTTGTGTTGGTAATGTTCTGATCAACGCATTAAAAACCACATTCCTTTTCCAAGGGTTATAAGAAATATCAAAATCAAAAGTATAAAGACACTATTCCTAGAGTCTCTATTGTAATTTCAAATCCCTGTAGCTAAAATTATATTTCAGGATCTTATGATTAGAATATATATTTAACTGATCCCTAAGGAGATAATGACACCATGTTTTGAATGAATGCGTAATAGCTTCCAAATAACGTTCATGAGTTGGTATGTTCTTCTCATTAGGGCATAACTTGCCTGAGCGAAATTCCACAACCAATTTCTCCAACATCAAGACACATCCCAAACCTACACCATAAGAATCACACAAAACAATGTAACCCAATAATGTTTTTGAAATAATCAAAACTAGGGATAAAGTCAACCTCATCTTAAAATCCTAAATATGTCTTAGAAACGTTTCATTAGATTCAGAATTTACAACTTTATGGGTTAAAATGTCATTAAAGAAGCGATCCTGCATAATTACTCAAAAATCCATCTGAAGTATCCTTGACAAACCCAAGAAGTTCCAGATCTCAAACATATTTCTGTGATCCTCCCAAGACATAACTACCTATAACTTTTCTGGATCTACTAATATTCCCTTCTTAGATATCACATGCCCCAAAAATTTCACTTCTTAGATCCAAAACACATACTTTTAAAGCTTATGATACAAATGATGTTCTTTCAAGGATTGATGAATTAAATACAAATGATCAATGTGATACTCCTATGGCTTAGAGTACACTAAAATATAATCCAAAAACACAAAAGAAAAATACTATAATAACCAATGAATGATTCAGTTCATCAAATCCATGAGCACCATAAGAGTATTAGTGAGATTGAATGACATAAACAAAAACTAAAAATTTCAATATTTACTCTTAAATGATGTCTTAGGGGCATCCTATTCTCAAAATATCAACTACTGATACCTTACTATAGGTTAATATTAGAAAACTAATGAGTAACTCTAAGCTAATAAATGAAATCATCAATCCTTAACAATAGATTTTTTCTTAAAGGTCTCATCATTCAACATCAATAATTAGTACACAGTATAAGGATTCTTTGTACCTTCATAAAAAATTGGAAAAAAGAAACCCATGGTGACACAATACAATGAAAAGATCCTTTGGCCTCTAGTTCCTCAAGCTGGACCTTAAGTTCCACCAACTCAGTAGGTTCCACATGGTAAGATGAAATAGAAATGGGTGTCTTTCCAGGGAGCATTTCAATGGTAAAATTGACCTCTCTCAGTGATGGAAACCTAGATATATCATCTGGAAAGACCTTAGGGTACTCACACACAACTTCATGAAGTCAACCACCCAATAAAGGTTAAACTGAATCAAGAAACATCCCTGAAAATTAGCATGATATTTCTATATCATATGGAACCACATCCCATTCCCTTCCCATTCTAGAGTCCCACTCATGCTAGAAAACATGAGTGACCCTATAAGAAGATATGGACCAAACCCGATGATGATAATAGTCTATTTAGGCCTAAAAATGATCATCTAATGCATACTAATAATCAAGTCAATGATGTCAAGATCAAGAACTATAGAGTCACAATCCACCTCAAAGTCATCTATAATTACCCCACATGTGAGACATATGAAGCCTTCTTTGACCTTTGTTCCCAAAGGGATGGAAATATCTAACAAGAAAAGAAAATTTTCCAAAAAAAACCCAACACATCAAATAAATTTGATGATATAAAAAAATGATTAGCCCCTATATCAAAAAAAATCTAACACCATAGAAGATGAGATAAAAAACATACCATTAATAGTAGCTGACCCTGCTTTAGATTCCCCTAGTGAATACTCTACTACATAATGTCATATAGTCTTAGCCACATGAACATCTCCCTTCATATGATGATTAGACCCACTACCCTTGGAATTATCTTCCTGAACAAGAAAAACCTTAATGAAAGTGGATAATTCCTTACTTTATTGATATATATTTTCACCAAATCACTGTAGATAGCCAGATCATCCATAAAGAAGAAAAATATAAGAAACCTCCACATAGTTAGGCTTGGTATGACCTCACCTTCCACACTGGAAGAAGAAAACCTACTGATTCCATGTTATTTCCCCTGAAACTGGTCCTAAAAAACACTATCCATGCTTACTTTCTATTTTATGGAAAAAAGATACACCCTGACTAACCACTGAACCAACTGAGGCTTCACCCAAAAATTTATTTCTAACTATATAATACTCAACTAAATCTGAATTGTCAACTAAATCTATAAATATTAGAAGGCACAAGACTATCAAAATTGACTGAATAACATGCCTTAGTCTTAACACGAACCTACAAGCCTTTAGGTACTCATTAGCGACATAATATGGCTATAGATGGATTAACTCAAAAAAATGGGTAGAATAATACAGAATGTTACACTCCCCATTATATAAGGACAAAACTATTGCGTCTTCACGGAATTAAATGTATCAGGATACAAATGTTGGTTAAATATTTTCTTAAAGGAACCTCAGATAAGATTCTTGTGCAACTTATCTTTCACAATAGAGACCAACTATCTCCTTACTGGTCCCTCGAGAAAATACATGAAAGAACTCACCTTAGAGACATCAGAAGTCTTTATGAATTTAAATATCCTTTATATATTCTCATGCCACTCCATGGATTCATGGGATCCTTTGTCTACATGAAATATGGGTGGATGATGATTTGTAAATTTATAGTCATGATACACTATGCATCTTGAGTTCCTCACACCCACTTGAACTAGAGTATGAATATCGTAGATAAAAGCTTCTACCTATGTAGGGTCTATTGGTGGATTTGCCCATGGAACCTATCTCATAGCTTCCTATCTTAGATTTGGAAGAGCATTTTTGGTGGTATTGTATAACAAAAGGGAAAAAAAGTCAATCCTGAAAAAATTCCAAAATCATGGGATTAACTTTAGGTATTGATAACAAATATTTAAAACACTATGAATTTAAATTAACCATGAAATTACTTAATTAAGAAGGAACATATCAATTTAAAGAAACTTTCCATATAGTTAATTTATATTTCATTAAACTCCAAGTCTCAAATAGGGTAAAAGTCCCTAAACACCCATGGTAACTCATTTTCAGTCAAGAAAGTGAGCTGGGCAAGCCTTTTTTCAATACCCACTATCCAAATGTTGACTATCCTAAATATTTTCTTCCCAAGACATAGAACCAAACTAAGATATTTCTCACACATTTCAGGTTAAGAACCCCATTTGATACGAAATTTTAATGTACCATCCTGAGTCAACTAGACAAGGAACCTAAATTAGCCCATCACGTAATATAGGTAAACTAGGAAAAATAGAAACTAGTCTTGAATATTAGAAAAATAATACATACAACTAGAGTATAAAGTAGAAACAGATGAGATACCACCAAAGGCATACAATCCATGAAAAAACTAGCTAAACCAGAAAGTAATTCTAGTCCCCACATGACTAACAGTCACCTACAAACCAACATTAACCTAATAAAGTGGCAATAAGGGAAACCAACATGCTACAATATTCTCTTCTCTTTACTCGAATCATACAATACAACAACTATAGAAACTAAAAGGAATATGTACAGTTTCAGCCAAATCCTAGTAGGAGACCTCTATAGTTTCTATATAAGTTCTAATATCATGAATGTGAAAATTCTATCTAATTGTTTTTATAAAAAAAATTATAAATCAAAACCTTTTATAAATCATTTCCCCTTTTTCTACTTTGGTATTCAAAAAAAACCTTTCATATTTCTCAAACAAAAAAAAATGAAAAGTAATAGTGGTAAAATAATAATAATGAAAATCCATGAATAAAGAGGTAAATAGGTAAACACATATCCATGAAACAACCTATCATGTGAAGCTATGTGATACAGCCTCATATAAAAACCATTTAAAAACAATCCATGAGAAAATCAATTATGCGATAAATAACCACAAATGAAACAGAATCTCATATATTGGATCTATACTCTGGGACACTACATAATAGACACTAAAAATCCAAAAGTGGTATATTTTAGAACCAATAGATATAAATTCTGACCAGTTTATATCGCAAAAGGTTACCTCTTGGTGGTGAAACACATACTAAGGATACCTGTGTCTCTTCCCTAATACACCCAAGGTTCCGAATGTGAAATTTTCCACATCCATTTCAAACCGTGATGGAAACTTTATAAAACGTTTTCAAAGACATCCCAAATAATTTTTTTATTTTGAAAACCTATTTCTAAATCAATAAAACCCAATTTCAAAGAAAATCTCCTTTTTAAAGACATTTTCTCATCCATGAAACCATTTGAAACAATTTATCGCTTTAAATCAGTGAACAAGCCAAATGAATTTATCAATAGAAACACAAAATTAATTAAATTAACCAATTTTATTTAAAGACCTACCTCAACATGGTATAAATCTAGTATCTTTTGAAAAAGGTGATAAAAAACCAAGAGAACAACTGTCAAAAGATAAGGAAAGCTAAGAAACTGGAAAGGATCGATAGAAAATGCTATCCGATCACAAATCCATAGAAAAAACTCCACTACCAAAACCAAAAAATATTTATATGATTACATACCAAAAGAGAATAAATACAACCACAATGGTAATAAATTTATAAACAATGTGATTTGGATGGGAGGGAATCACCCAAAATCTTATAGAAAGATAGATTGATCCAAGAGGAGAAGGTTGTAAAAGATATAAAGCTTTAAAAACCAGAAAAAATCTATATAAAAACACTATACATAAAATTTATATGTAATTTAGTACCATAAACATCATGTAATCCTCAATACCTAGATGCATTGAAAAATCAATCGCTCTTTATTAAAAAACATAATTTACCCATTACACGACATGTTACAATTTACATGTTGTGTAAATATTCATGTTGTATATCTAATTCATAGGTTCTATATAGAAACTTTTATAAATCATGTAATCCCATTACTAGTCATGTTTGTTCCTAGAAAATAGCATAACGTATAGGTTTTATGTAGAAAATTAAAACAAATCCCCAACTTCCCCATTACAGGAACCCTCCCAATTCTTTTTCAGCATTACTCAACTAATGGAAAAAGAATACCAAACCAAAGGTTAAACTATATCTAATATAAAGTTAATGGGACGTTACACTAATATACAAAGTTGTCTGAATCCTCCTCTCATAAAATAAATAATATCCCCAAACCCACACTCCCAGAACTGATGCTAAGAACATAAACATTACATTTATGGTTCTAATATCAATGAATATTACCCAATTTTTTCCATCCAATACTTAAAACATAACAAAATTACATTGCATCACTTATATACCTAAGGATATTATATAATTAGAGTTTTAGATAATTATTTCACTTATACCCATATTTTAATATTCCAATGTAAGTATTCAAAATTTCTAATAAAATTATTTAAATATAAAAATTTATAGACAAAAATCATTAAACATCATTCCTAAAAACCTATATATTAGGAAACATAATAAGGGTGAGGTTATATGATCAGAAATGGTAAGGATAATCATTTATAATTGAATATCATCTATGATAATAAGATGGTCTTAAGGGTTCGATGACATAATAAAAGTGAATGAGTATAACATAAGGTAACTCACACTCATAAAACCTAGATCTATTAGCATATGACATGTAATAAAGATTTAACAATGCAAAGAGTTATTATAATCAGTAATAATGAGCCATGTGAAGTCAATATTTATAAAATGAACCATTAAAATACATATAAAGAATATATGAAACATGCAGTTAACTTTAGACATCATTTCTATATCACTCGTTTAATCAACCTTAAAAATAGAATAACTATATGGATGAATTCTATACTAAATACATTAGAGGGATATAAAAAACACACCCATATTTGGTTTATAATATAACCACCAATCCTTGGTTTATAATGATACCACTCGTAATTCGATTATATTGTAACTACCCATACTTGATTAATAATAGAACCAACTATCCTGGGTTTATAACGTAACCACTTCTCCTTGGTTTATAATAGAACCACCTATCTATATTTTATAAAAAACCACCCATATAAGGTTTTTAATGGTTCCACCCATCATCATAAACAATTTTTAATAAATATAACATGAATAAAGTACATAGACCTTGAATTTAATCATAAAAAAATAAAACAACCATAATTATTTTCAAAACTCAATTAACCAATGTAAAAGGAATGGGTTCAATGAAAGTATAATTGAAAAAAATAATAATCCATATAAAGAAATAATGAGGATGGTATCATTAAAAAATAACATTAGTAGATAATAAGATACTTCAAGGGATATAGGTATTGATGAATGAAAATTCCATTAAAATACCATTAAAAATACTGTTGAGGAAAATAACATTTTCACTATGAAAACGACTATTAACAACTAAAAATTCAAAAAATATTTTGAAAATAATTTTCTTTGAAAATGATATTTGAAGAATATAAAGGAATATTAAAATTAAGTAATGATTATGATAGTAGAAAAATATGATCATATTGTACATTTTAAAAATAAACATTATTCTCAAACAATTTGTAAAGGGAGTCAAAAAGTGATCCATTTGGAAAACATTAAGAAATTTCCTTTTAAGTACCTTTAAAATAAGGTCAAATTTCATTTTAATTAAAATTAATAAATCATTTATATTTATTATAAAACATTTATGAAAACATTTTAGAACACATGGATATGGAATGGAAGGATTCCCAATCTAAAAAAAGACACCAGGGAGGTATCACTTACAAAAAACATTATTGATGTTTCTTTAATCAATATGGTAGGTAATGAAAATTAAAAATGAAATCCCAATTCATGAAAGGAGGATAATAAAAGAGATGTGGTTCAAGAAAATAAGAGCATATGATTTTATCCCATGCAATCATGAATATAAACAACCCCAAAAGGAAAGAAGATTGTACTATAAAGACTTTTCCACTTTAGTAACTTTTCAATCATAACCCTCATTAAAGAATAGATTCAAATGAAACATAAAATAAAACTAAAATAATGTGATTCATGATATAACATGTAAAAATATAAGTAAATACCCCTCATAACATAATGTAGGTGCATAATATAAACTTATGTTCTAAAGAAAGAGAATTTGAGATGAATAACCCTTACAATGATCATACTATGGAATTGAGAATTAGTTAATGGAGCGATTTTATGTAGAAAATTTAAATCCACAAAAAAGTGGAAATATAGAAAAACAAATTAGAGATCAATTCACACATAATGATGTCCTAACACAGTCAATGAAGAAATGTTGTAACCCAATTAAAGGAAATTGAGTTAACCCTTTACCACTTGACAAATTTCATGTCAAACCCAATTGGATAAATAATTATAGGAGAAACTTATAATATAATGAATTATTAAGTATTTATGATATAACATATAAAAATAAAAGTTTATATACACCTAATAAGATAAATTACATGCATTAAAATAAAATATTCTTTAATGAAAATAAATTGAGACAAAATCCCTTACTACTATGGTAATCTCACGATCAAAAACTCATAAAATATGAAATATCATATATTTTTATAAATACCAATAAATTTCATGAACATAATCATAATATAAATTCATGGGAAGTATATAGAACACATATTAAAGTGTTGAATATGATATATTTATCACAGAAATAAAAGTGAGACGTGAACCGTAACCAATATAGAAAATTTTGAATCATAAACCCCATGAAATAAATAAAATCATATAAAAATTTAAATACCATGAATATGAAATTATTTATGACATAAAATATCAAGGGGTCATTTAATATACCACAAAAAATAAATAAGTTGTGAATATGGAATATGTCTCGTAAAAGTACAAGCACGACAAGAAACCTATATAGATTATGATACATTCTTCTAAAACCCCTTAAAATAGATAGATCACGAAATTAAAGATAAAATACAATGATGAATATTATTAATTATATTCAATAAACAAATGGAATTATTGACACCATTTAAATGAACTTTGGTTCATAAAACAATGTGTCTTAAAGAAGGAAAACATAACACAAAACCCTTACCTTGAGTCCAGACATTCCATGTATGTCATTAAAATCCTTAATAATAAACTCATATAAAATATTTTATTTATAAGGAACAATTTAGGGTTTTAATACATTATAATTAAATAATTTTATTTATTTATTTTTAATGAAATATTTAAATTTGTAGCTAGTTAATTCCACAATGAGTATTTGGATGACATTTAGTTTATTATTTCAAACTGTCTTCGGTGAGTTGATCATGGTCAAAGAGGTCATTTTTCCATAATATCTAGAATAATAATCATGAATAATTATCATTTTTATACATTAATTATAATTTTAAATCCCACCATGAATAATAGTTATAAAAAACTAACTTTGTTATAACCATGGAGCCGGTAGTCCATACGTATGCATGAGCAATACTTTCATTTTTCATTGATCATTATGAAAATAAGGAAAGTATTATTATAACATTAAATAATAATAATAATATCATAAATATTATATTATTATTTAAATAAACTTATATATATCAGTCATGTGATGTGGTGATGATAAAATAATCATATTGCTTCATGGAGGCGGTAGTCCACACATGCACATGAACGAAATTATTATCATTTAATGAATGAAAACGTAAGAATATATATATATATATATATGTATTATATCTATTAATAATGAAAATAATTTCATGAATATCATATATAAACATTAATTCTAGAATTATAAATTTCCCTGAGTGAAATTGGTGGAAAATGAATTACACCAGATCTTGATGTGGTAGTCCGCCATATACACACATACTGGTTTAATTTCCCATTTTATGAAAGATACGATTGATTTAGGTTATTACAATAACATAATATCAACATAGTATATGGGAGAAATTAGTGTTATATATCATCATTATTGAATAATGTTTCAAGGATGTGGAATAAGAAACAAAAATAAAAAAATTAGTTAAGAACAATACCTCTTCTTTGGAACAACTATTTAGGATTGTATATAAAGTCTTTATATATTGTATTTTTGATAAAAAAGGCCTATGTGACATGGAAAGGTAGGTAAGAGAAGGATTTAGGAAGGCCATAGGAGAAAAAAGGCTTTGAAAGTGTGATGTGGAGATAAGAGTGGTTGGAATTTTATAATTGGGGGAGAGGACACACTTAATATTTTTGAAAAGAAAAAGTGATACCCAAATTTTGTATAACTCCCTGAAAATTTGAAATATGAATATCTTATTCGATAGCGTATATGACTTGAAACACCAAAAATAGAGGAGATTATAACATACCGAGACATTATGATATATTTACAATTTTAAATAAATTAAATCTAAGATATGTCTTGAAATACACACAACACCTATATTATCTTACGTAACATGCAACAATGACTTTATTTGATGGCTTGCGTTACACACAACACTGAATTTTACCGAATATAAATTATAAAATTGTTTAAAATGAAAATTTTCATCTAGGAATCAAATTTTTAGTTATTAAAGGTATTAAATTACTTATGAGAATATATATTTTACAAAAATAGAAAATTTATTCATTGGTTACTAATTAATTATAAATGAAAATAAAAATAAATTGAATATAAAGGAAGTGTTGTTTTTATAAAGAACTTTTTTTATATTTGCAAATGTGTTTTATCATAATAAATTTAATTATTTAATATTAATGGATTATTTAAATGAAATTAATATATTATATATTAAATCAATTGTTTTTAAATTCATACCATAGATTTTAGAGTCATATGATAAGAACAAATAAAATTTTATGCATAAAAAGCTGTATTTTTCAAAAGCTAGTTTTGAGGTATTTTAATGGTTCACTTTTTTTAAAAAATACATTTTGAAAATTATAATTTTTTTTGAAAAATTATAGTTAATAATTGAGTGGATAATTTCATAATTATCTTAGGGTGAATATTTGGTATTTTTCTAATAAGTTTCAGTTTAGTATGAATAGTGAAAAATATTGAAATCTATATGAAAACTGCCGTTTTATTTAAATTATTTGTAATGTTAAAGTATATTTTAAATTGATTTTAAAGTATAATTAGTTTAATAATACATATATTAATACAATTTTAGTCATTTGAATAAATTTAATATTTAAATTGGATATAAAATATTTGTAGACTTTTGAACATCTTCGCATTAAAAACCAGCTTTCTTGTCGCAACAACAAGATTAATTTAAGATTTGATTTTTACAATTATGTGAGTTTAATTTTTCCAAATGGATTAAATATTTGGAATAATTATAATTTATATTATAAAATAAGGACAAATTAATTTTTTTACCATGATTATTAGTGAAAAAGATAAAACTAATTACAGTGATTCAGGTAAAAATTAGTTAACTTAGTGGTTAAACATAGAATATAAGGTGAAAAATGACTTACAGACTTATGGTACAACCATTTCATGGACATATTTATACCATTAAAAAATTTGGATCAATATTTATGAGTTATTGTGATACTATTACATGAAATTGACCTATATAATAATTTAAGTAAAGAAAATAGAAAAAAGAAACATTCCTTACCTTTAATATTTATAAAGATCTGGGATAGGTAAAAAAAATTATGTAAGGTTATAGATATTTTTCTAAATATAAATTATTTTTTTATCATATTAATTTATCATTAACTTTTATGGAGGAAATTATTATTTAAAAATTATTATTAAATTCCAACACTTTAATTATTTAGTTAATAAGAAATAAAATAACTAACATTAAAAATTTTAAAATTGAAGTAAATTGAATGAATTATTATTTTACATTATTTTTGTAGATTAATATATCATGTCACATAATATTTAACATAATATATTTGACTTACATCACAATTTTGTTATTTTTAAATTCAATTTAAATAAATAATTTCAAAACTCATATTATTATTATTTTATGATAAATTATATATTATTTATTGATTTAAAAATACTAAAAAATAAAATATTATATATAGTGATTTTTAAATGATAATATATCAACTATTTCCCACCCATGGACTATTTTATATTTTATAATGACCATGTTTACCCATAAAATTTAAAATCATTGTTAGCGTAGTTAGGGTTAAAAAGGTGTTTTTGCACATACATGAGATTCTGTTAAAATTAATTTCCAACACACATGTGATTTTTATTTTATAAATTATATATCTTATTTATAATTATTGGGTATAATGTTTCAAATAATTATCAGTTTAATTTATTATTAATAGATATATTACATAGGTTAGAAAAGTAATTACCTTAGTGAAAACCCAAAATTGTAAAAATAGGGAAACTTAGAAATTCTGCAATAAAATTATTAACATGATTTTTTTAAAGTGGAGGTTTTAATCGACCAAATAAACCCTACATTAAATTAATACTGAATTTTGGATCCACATTAGTTAATGCAGACCTCCCAATAGAGAATACTTTTGAGTATTTACAAGAATTCCACTCCTCCTCAACTATAAAAGCGATCTCACTCCCCTCACTTCTCCACACCTCTAAAGCAATTTGTATCATCCCAAAACTGACCTAATAACTTAATAAATTCTATAAAATCATCCTATAAGTCTTATTTTGGGAAAAAATCCAACCTAGTAATGGTTAGTGAAAACTAAAGGAAGATACCCGAAAAAAGTTAATATTCCTTAACACACGCCTTTATTTAATTTCTGTCTCCACATCCTTAATTTATTTTTATAACAGGATTATATAATAACCTTAGTATATTACATATAATGGGATATTTTGTTGTAATTTATTTTCCTATACCTCCCATCCTCCATCAAATAGGTCATGAAATCATTGTTCGTGTGTATGGAAAACTACTACCATGCGAATCGATGCCATTCATTCTTCCATTAGCACCTCTTAAGGTTGGTTATGATGATGGAACTCAATTATGTATGTGATATTTATAGAATTATCATACCTATTGATTCATTATATTATATTTTTGTTTTTATATTACTATCACGACCCGTCCCCTGGGGCCCGTGCCATGACTACCCCAAGCCCGCCTTCCATAGGCCAGGGGATGGAGACTAGAAACAAAGGCGTAAATCCCTAAAAATGGGAAGGCATTGCCTTTAAAAACTGAAATCACACACACAACATAGTACGAGATGAAAGTAAACACTAAGTAAAGATGTATACAAAAGAGTGTTGAAAAGTAAAGGGGTCGAAAATACAAGACCATCTGGAAAGTACAAGTACAACTGAAAAGAAAGTACAACTGAAGAAAAGTAAAGCAGCCACAGGGTTGTCCTCCGGGGTTCCTACCTAAAGGGTATGTACAGATGGCCTCCTCAACACTCCACGTCTGTAAGTCTCCTCTGTGCACCAACTCGTCATAAGGTCCACCTCTGGGTACTGTCCAGTCCTGCTAATCAGCCTCAGTCAGTGCTGTCTGTCGTCTGCATCCTACACAACGAGGTGTGGGCATAACCCATGTAGGGGTGTGTATAACAATAAGCATTAGGGAACCCAAGACCCTCAAGGTCTCAAAAAAAACCAACAATGATAAACCAAAAAGCTTTAAATCAACAGATAACACCACTTAGGTATATGCCCATACATATACCTAAGTTATCTAGTAATCTATCTCAATAACGAGGAAACACAAGATTTACTGACTTAGGTCAAACATGTATACAACTTTTGTAGAGTGATATAGACGTTCATATGTAGTCGCTGATTCATCTAAGCTGTCGGACCCACACAGGATCCCAGACCAGCAGTTGGAACTGTCAGACCCACATAGGATCTAGGAACAGTAGTTGGAGCTGTCGGACCCACACAGGATCCAAGACCAGCTAAGCTTTCAGACCCACATAGGATACAGGAATAGAAGTCAGAAATGTCGGACCCACACAGGATCCAGGAATAGTAGTCTGAGCTGTCGGACCCACAGAGGATCTAGGAACAGTCGTCAGAGTGCAGCCAGCCGCATGTTTTCTATAAAGCGTGCTTGATTTCGGGAGGGTCTACTCCTCAAGCGAAGAGTCGATACATCAACTCCCACTATTTCCCATTAATATGTATCTCAATGGTCTATTTCATCATAGGGGTCTCAACACAATAGATGATGCGTCAATCGGAAACCCGGTCTGTGAGTTATTAATTTTTTAGTCCTGCAGGCCCGGTTGGATTCATGTATGATCTAACCTAACAGTATCTCAAAATTACCCCAAACTCCAGTGGGGTGAACTCAAAGGGACCGTCGTGCTCCAAGGATACCAGCACCACTGACGGTTCGTCAAACGGTTTGCTGGTGCCAAAGATATGGCCAAGGATGTAAAGGGTGAGTAATGGGCCTGGCCCCGGTCCGACCAGGTCGGACCGACTCGGCCCATCCCAGACTGGGCCGACCTAGTCTAGGTCGACCCGGTCAGACCCGCTGGGTCTGACACAGCCCGTTGGGTGGGTCACCCCATTAGGATCGACCCGGGGCGCTGGACCCGGCCCAGTGGACTATGAGGGTGGTTCGGCCCAGAGGCCAGGGCTGGTTTGGCCATCGCCGCGAGGGGTGTGGCTCGAACGACTTGTCCTGGGAGGTCGGCTGGGCGCCAGGAGGTTGTACAGGGCATGGGAAGGCCGGCGAGGCACTAGGAAGGGCACCGGGAGGCCGTGTGGGGTGCGAACAGGCCTTCAGGCGCCGTGGAGGGTAAGCGAGGCGCCGACATGCCGCGAGCAGGCCGAGAGCAGCCGCGCGGGGCACCGGGAGGCTGCGGGTAGGTCGCGCGGGGCTACGGCAGGTCGCGGGCAGGTGCGGGAATGGCGCGCAGGGCGCCAACATGCTGCTGGTAGGCACCAGTAGGGCATGCAAGGCACCGGAAGGCTACGGGAAGGCGCAGGCATGGTGCGCGGTGTGCCAGCAGGCCGCGGGTAGGCACGGGTAGGGTGATTGATGGTGTTCGGCCGGGAACACCGGTTTTCGGAGGTCATGGGTAGCACGACCCTTATCGTTGCCACCTTCGTCGCCTCATTGGCACTTCAAAGAACACCACAAGAAAGAAGAATCGACGGAGGATGTCGGTCCATGTTAGGTTGGCCTGCATCCTCCGCATTTAGGGAGGTTTCAATTGGCTCAATTAGATAAATAGTTGATCAATTACACGTCCACAACAATCCCTTTCTATCCGATGAAGAATGTAAGAAAATGTATAACGTCATCAAGTAATAAAACCCTTACCTCATTCGTTGTTCGTCGACATTGGCATGAGAAATCGAACGTTGATTTTTTGAAAACGAACACATCCTACATCGAAGGAAGCTCTGATAAAAAAATTCAAAGTTGAGGTCGACATTCTTTGTCGGTGGATCGCTCTTCATAGAGGAAGTGTTTTTCATGGAGGAAGCATTCTTCGTTGGAGTGGTTTTCTCCTAGAGCTCCTCCCAATTCTCTAAATCCAATACTTTCCCCAATTCCACCATGAAAGAAAATAAATATCCAATAACAAATCAATTGATATTATTTAATTTTATGTTGACACATAAAATTAAATTGAAAGCAATTAATTTTACGTCAACACATAAAATTAAATTGAAAGCAATTAACTTTACATCAACACATAAAATTAATTGAGGGGTTTCAGAGGTTTCCTCTCCCTCCCCATTAAATTGGGGGTTAAGACTTGTGTGGTCCCCACATCATAACCCCTCACAGGAGGTTATTCTTGGGTGGGCCCAACCACCATAACCTCCCAAGGGAGGTTAAGGTGTGGAGGTTTTAACCACCCAGCCTCCACATGGTGGTTAAAAAAAATAAAGTGAGTTACTTTATTTTATTACTTCACATGAAAACCCAAAAACTAACTTTTATCCCCAACTCACTGTCGTCGAAGTGAAAGTCTTCTTAAGAAAATTCTGGCACTGTGAGTTCAATGGTGCCCTCAAATTTCAGTTCCGAGTACTGGTTCAAAAGTTATAAAAACCTGCTTGCACGTTTACTGAATGTACCTGAACAAAACTTCAGAAATTGATTCTAGGCACACCGGGCCTCAGAATCACGCACCTTCAGTTTTCCATAGACTGGAAAAAATCACATGTATTAAAAAAAATTTCCACCAGATTTCCGGGGCATTAAAATTACATTCTCTAAGATATAGGACAACGTTGCTCATTTGTACGATAGAGTACCACGTTGTGATGTGATGTGATTTTCATTCACTAACGCATCTCATGGAAGGTGATAAAGATAAAGTTAATGATTATATATGATATAAATTATATAAGTGTGATATTAATAGAATATTTTTCATTGTGGAAATATAATATAAATCTATTTATTTCTTTCCCTTTCACTCACCTAATGATGATAACATTGTTCATGTACGTATGGACTACCGGCTTCATGAAGCGATGTAACACTCTTTTTATAACCGAACTACATGGATGATCAAAAATAAGTATAAAATATGGTATATATGATATTATCCTAATTTATTAAATATAACTATCCATAATTTTCCTTCGAAAATGGAACTTTACTCATGCGTATGGATGACCTACCATCTCCATGATCGTAACATACTTTATTTTTAATTATCATCTTTCATTATTGATTTTAAAAGAAGAATTGATGTAAAAATATGATAATTATTTTTTTATTATTGTTAATGAAATTATGAAACTATATAATATATTGAAAAACATGAATTTTCATTATGAAACACGCATGAGAAACCAAGGCAATTAGCATTCAGAATAGTAGAAATAATGAAATATTATTAACGAACTGTTGATGAGATAATATAAAGGGATCATATATGATATTATAAAATTTAATATGGTTATATAATGAGTTAATAACCTGTTTTAAACTACTATATGAAAGGTTAAAGAAAATACACCCAAAAGGAATCATGATGTAAGGGATTTCGTCTCAATTTCATTTCTTTGAGGAATATAGTATTGTTATGCACCAAATTTATTTTTAATGGTGTATATACAACCCCATTTGACATGTAATATCATTAAATATTCATTATTTATGATATTTTAAGTTTTAATTTAATATATTTCATCCAAGTGTATTTGAATTAAAAGTAACCATGAGGTAATAAATTTCATTACTCAATTTCCTTTCATTGGCTTATATTACTACTTCATTTCCATTAATATTCTATGATTTTGTGGATAATTAATTTTGAATATATATTTTTTATATAAAATCTATTTATGTGTATTTACATTTGATACACATAATTCATTATTTGATTGATTCTCACATCGTGTTATGATTATTTTAAGGGTTTATTTTGTAATCTAATTTTAATCGAGTTCGTTTATTATTGATTTTTTATTAAAGAAAATTATTTGATATTTTTTTAATAAAAACTTAAATTTTATTATAATATTTTTTTTCATGAAAGTTTTCATGTAATAGTACCATTTTTCTACTCTTTGGTATTTAAAAGTTTTAGAAAATGATTTTATAAAAACCTGAATTCATTTTTCTCATTAGTCAGAAATCTATTTTTCTTCAAAACCACGTTTGAAAAAAATAATTTTAAATTTTTAAAATTATTTATAAGTGGAATTTTCAACCATTTTTACTCTTTAAAAAATATTTTCAATGTAATATTATATCATTTTCAAAATAATGCTCATTATGTATTTAGTAGAAAAGTGAAAAGAATTTTTTTAATGTATACTCTATGAATGAAATTCTTAGTAGTCATGACCACATAAATTTTTTCAAAATCCTATTATAGGTTTCATTTTTTTTGTTTCAAAGATAATTTTTTTAATTTTTTTTTCTGAAATCATAGTTTTTAAAAGTGAATTTGAATGATAAACATTTTCCAAATATTTTTCAAAATTAATGGGATATTTTCCTCAACAATATTTTAAATATATTTTTTATGGTATTTCTATTCATCAATGAAAACAAAACTTTATTATTAGTACAATGGGAATATTTTTTATTAATACCATCATTAATCTTCTTATGAATGGTTTATGATCATTTTAACTAAGTAATGTATTGACATTCACTTATTTGATCCATTTTTATAGTCAATAACATTCCCTTGAAAGGTTTAATTTCATAAGATCATTAAACATTAAATCTCCCATAAATATGCTTATTATTTATCATGGGTATGACTATTTCTTAAATGTATACCATTTTTTACACATAGTGTTAACTTTTAAGGTAATTTTATTAGCTGTGGAAGTATTGATAATTCGGTATCCTTTACCCAATACAGACACTTGATTATAAGGAAAATTAAATTTGAATTAAATTGATAATTCAATATATGAGGAATTATTTGGAATATTATGACATAGTTAAAATATTGTATAATGAAATACCCTCGATACATCAGTAGTATCATAAGAGTAAACCAGTTGAGAAAACCCTATGCATTTATAACTAGTAAGTTTTAAACTGTCTTGTGAAAGGTATTGACAGTAAAGTTATGGTTCTCCAAATCAAATAATTTTGTACCCTATATGTTTTAAACCATTTTGTGAAAGGTATTGATCATAAAGGTATCATGTACCTGGGAAACATGATTTTTTATAAATAATAATTTCCTTATGTTAAGATCCAGTTATCATTATCAATGATATTCTCACTATGATAAAATATATAAATGCATATTGTTATCAATATAATGATTAAACAAAATGTGTCTTCTATTGTTTATCTTTCCATATTTATTAATAATTATCTATTAATGTATTAATTATTTTTATATGAATTGTGTGTTCAACTATTTACCTTTAGATACTAATTTTTCTTATTGATTCTTGATTTCTTCTACAGTACTTACGACTTACTGAGCATTTTATTTCCCCCATATTTTTTTTTCTTTCCCCAATGTTACATGATGTGTACTACAAATGATATTTTGGGATATTATAGATGGAATAAGGTTCTTATCGTAAAAAAATTATGTTGTTATTTATGTATTCAAATGTAATTTGGGACTCAAGTATGTATCTATTTTACTAAGACTACAAAATAGATGAGTCCTTCAAGATGAGAATCATTGTGTTTTATGCCAATGTTAGGGTAGTATGCTCTAACTCTAGGATTTTGGGGATGGGGTTACTATAGTTGGTATCAAATGAGGTTTACTAGAATCCTTGGAAACTATATTTAGGAAAAAAAATAAAATTTTGATCATAACTCTGTGATAGACTTTGAGGATAAGTATATAAGAACATACCAAAAATATAGTAAGGTAGATATTATGTTGTTTTTCTTTGTAATACATCCATATCTAGATACTACATGTGGATGTTGTTCTAGAAAAGATTTCCCTAGGGTTAGTAACTCTAACAAAGGTGCATCAGGCTTGACTTGAGCATTACCTAGTACACAACAACATACCTTATTGTTCACCTAGTTTGACACTATATTGGGATATACTTAGAATAATTAACATTCCCCGTACTAACCATTATAAAGGATTTGAATAGATAATGAAAATTAATGACCTAGGTTAATCCTATAATGGATTATATTGAAGATAAGGTGTCATGCTTTAGATAAACTATAAAGGATTGTATGGTTAAAATTTAGAAAAATGAAGGAACTATGTTGAAATAAAATAGGTCAAGTATTTGGATTCAATAATTAAATCCTAAAAGTTTTTTTCCATTGGTACTTTGGTTATAAAAATTAGTAAACATATAAGGATTGTGTTAAATTTTAGAATCATTTGTTTAATGATTAACTCAATAATTATGGATACCATCATGGGTTATAAGTGTGAGTTTTATAATAAGTTTAATGGAATAAATTTACATTTTTTATGTTTTATATGATGAGAGTCTACCAAGAATAAGGATATTTTTTGAGAAATTTATGGAAACAAAACCTATTGGTTTAGTATATGTTTTATTGGAAATCCTATTTGAGTAATAATTCCTTTACATTTTATACACAAACGTTTAAAGGTATTGATAACCTTTGGGGTTAATACATTCATTAATGAACTTGATATAATAATCAAATAAGATTATTAGGCTTTGTGAGGGAAAATATAAGTTTTATAGAAAACCATAGAAAAAGGCTATTTAATGATTAAATTTAAAGGATGTAAATCATATAATTTTTTGGAATTTTATTAATATAGTTTTAGAAAATATATCAAGTATACAAGGTTGTAACCAATCATTACCAACAAGGCCACATATATTGATCCCATGACTAAAGCATGATAATTGTTTCACACCTACCATTGGACTATGCGAAGCCCTGGTTAAAATGTCATTAATTTTAGGTTAAATATTTGATGAATAAATATTAACGATGAACTAGTGGTGTTAATTTTTATTTTTAGATATTAATTTATTAACCATATTTGTTTTTGAAAATAGTTAGAGATCGATAGAGATTTTTTTTTCACTCTTGTAGGGTTATTATGATCCATTAAATGTAAATTTTAGTTCTTCGGGAATAAAAAATTAATTATGGATATTCATTTCATGGAGTAAGAGATCAAAGAATAACTAAATGATGAAATTTTTCTTATAGAAATGTACCAAGTAAGTATATTTCCATATATTCTAAGATAGTAAAATAACTCCTCAACTTTAGAAAAAAGATATTGAAAAAAAATGTTATCCTATAACATTCATATTTGATGAATCAAAATGTCCTTTAGATCAACATAAATTTTTGGTTTTGAGGACCTTAAAATTCCATTGATCATTTAATTTCTGGTGATTAAGAACCTCAATACCTCCCTATAATTGATTATGTTTCTTCTATAAATCCATATTGTAAGAACATGGTTCTTCATTGAGGTATGGAACTTCAGTTTTCCATATTTTCTTAGATTTATTTTTTAAAATTGCATAATACAGATGCCTGTGGAAGTTATGGAGGTATCTGGGGTGTCCAGGGCTGCTCTAGAACCAGAAACCTCAGTTTTGTGTGAAAAGAATAGGAGGAAAGGTTAGTGTAAACTACTTGAGTTGGGTCACATGACTGTGAAACCATGTTTTCATTTATAGTAGACTTTGACAGAGGATTAAGAACAATTTTTGCATGGTTTAATAAACTGTCCTGGGTGAATTTTCACTTTTCCCCAGGGTGACATGATGTTTTTCATGGTTTACGTATGGTTTTTCAAGCAGTGTGGATAAACATTCAGAGACTTATTGCGTAGTATTTTTAATAATTTTTAATTTAAAATAAATTTTTTATATTAACCCATTTTAGGGAATTTTTGAAATGAAAAGTACCACTCCCATGGAAAATATCACATCTTGGCCAAAAGTAGCTTTTCAGATCCTCACTTCGTCTGACCTCTGAATCGAGTGTCATTCATATCCTTGGATATACAACAAAAATGACTTGATTCTTTTTAGCCTTTCTCTATTCATCTAGATATGGATTGCACTATTTGGATTTAGGTTCATATGACCTAATATCCCATTCTTTGTATGTTATTCAGATTTCTCCAAAACCAAGGTGAATCTGATCTTGATACCGGATGAGTTATCGAGCCTGAGTCTAAGGTAGGTGGTCATGTGATTTTCGTTGAATTTCATGATGCTTATATGTCCTCAAGTGGTGCTCACCCATTTTGGGTTTTCTCCTTGATTTATAAGTCATACATGTTATTGAATATCATTTTTATGTAATTTAGTAGCTGTTTCAAAGCATGTATAGGTTTAATACCTAGAATAAGGGTCACCCATGAGTGAGTGTCCGGTTTGACCCTTTTTGGCCGTTTGGATTAAGATACACATGGGTTATGCCTTGAAATAAAATTTCTAGGTTTTTTAAAATTATTTTTTTAATTGAAGGGGATTAACATGTTGTTAGATGGTATGAAAAATAGCTAAGATTTTGGGATTTGTTATTTTCCCCTTTGACATATGTTATACATATGATTGTTAAGAATGTTTGGACTGTTCGATTCCAACTATAAACCAACCCACATGAGTTAGGTTATGTAAAGGCCTTTTAGTGGTTTATATTACATGATATACATGTTATATGAATTATTAATACAAGATTAATGTTAGTCCATGCCTTATAGGTTGGTCCTAGGTGAGACACCCTTTTTGGTGGGATGTATATTAGATTTTTTGGTGATGACCCTAGCATTTCTAATGTATTGTTAACTTGAACCTATTATGGTTAAATGTTAAATAACATTAGTTGAATCATGTATCTTTTTGGAATTCCATGTATAAGATTATATGTAAATTTTACCTTGGTACCTTGTGTGAACCTTATATTCCTTTGGAATTCATTGGATAGGCTCGATGGGTTTTTTATTATCATAAGATCATGAGTGATACATGAATTCCCTGGATAGGATCACAGAGGATATGATATAAATTCCAAGTAAATGATGGATCATTATAGGATTCCATGGATTAGATTGAGAGTCATGGATATACCTTGAGTGATACTTGGTACTCCCTATAGGACAACTGAGGATAGGATCAGTTGACATGGATTTACCACACCTTGAGTGATATTGGGCTCCTGTGAGGTTCACATGGATGAGCTTATAGGGTATTGGAAATTTTTTACCTAGAGTTATTATTTAATTCCATCTTAGAATTTAATGTAATGTGTTGGTTTATAATGTATATTTGAAATGGTTTATGATGCGTCTGCCAAGCCAAAGAACAACCTTGGATTCCGGTCATTTTTTCTTCTTGCTTAAATGGCCTTCTAAAGCATCGGATTTGATTACTGCTATAAGGGGGACATTTGGGCATAATATGGATCTTGACACTTATTGAAATCAATTAAATTGAATTTCTAATTGAATATAAATGGAATGGAAAAGGGAACCAGTGCTTGTAGGACTATTTATAACTTTGGAGTACTACCTTGATTAGTGGTTTCACTGTTTTACATTGCCTGTTTTATATACTCACTAATAGATTAGAACAGACCTTGGGGATTTTCCTACTGGGATTTAGTCTTACAACCTATTTGGGTCATGCTTTTGGCCCAAACAGATTATATGATTTCAGGTGTCAATAAGGGAAATCTCCCTCCTGAAGCTACATGATAAACTTCTTTGGAGCAGGAGAGCATGGGACCAAGTCGAGGCTTGCGATGATTCTGAGAGTATTTTGGCCTTTTTGTACTATTGTTAATTTTATTATATATGACTGAAGTGTAGCATGTTTTGGGTATTTTCTAGAACATGTAAATCTAACAACATATTTTTTATGATATGAGTTATGGTTATTTATATTGTCAGCCTTCCACTGTTAACTTATGTCGTATGGTAATCCTGCTTCCACTATTTTTATGTTATTACATTGTGTTATACTCTACTAAGGAAGGAATAGTCTCCTCACTATCACACCTAGGCCCTCACTACCAATTGGAAGCCTCTTCAATTTGGGGATATGTGGTTGATGTCATGTGGCTAACCAAGCATGGAGAACTATTATGTGGCATCTGGGTTTGGGAGGTTATAAAGAGGTATCAGAGGTTCAATTTTCCTTTTCTATTTTAATTTACTGTTTGGAGATAATGGAAAGAGGAAGAAATGAAATGGGATTAGGTAATAATCTATTCATGGGAGTTTCTACCTCGGGTATAGGGAAAATCCAAATTACCTTGAATCAAATTGAAATTTTTGGATTCTGATCAATTACAGTTGACTCGATTTCACCATTGGGTGATGCACTTTTATCGAGCTGTTATTATTGATATACTTGGGTTTTATATTGTGTTTCTACCTGATGAGATGAGGGTATTACATCTCATGCATCATATAGTCACTTTTTAGAAATCACATGCTATGTATTCTTGTCACTACATTAAGGAACATTACTGATTGCTTGCTATTGTGATAATTAATGTTATAGATATGCCTAGTTTTTTGATATGTGTATTTTTATGTACTATGGTTTGAATTGTATGGATGAAAAGATTTTTCCCCTAAGGTGTATGGGCCCTCTTAGACCAGAATTTGGTTGACCATGTTTCTGACTTATATTGAAGTTGGTTATGATGTGCTACAAGTAGATGCTTGGAGTTGTTTCATGGGGAGTATGTGCCCCATGGATCCAAATTCAGCATACTATTTGTGATACCATTCAAGAGTGGAATGTGTTATATTTGAAATGCCTTTTGGTAGTGAACTTGACCAGACCAGACCTTATTAGTGGGATTTTGGTAGTGTTTCTTGTTATTTTACACCTAAACCAAGCCCATAGGAAAGGCATAGGGGTAAGAGTTTGGGGATGGTTATGACCTATCCTATTTATTCTATTCTTTTAAGATATGAAATTGAGACAGAAATTAAAATAAGGTGTATGCTTGACCTTGGAGAGTCATGCCGCCATGATGACCTCCAACTGTACTTCAAGAGGGTGGTGACGATCATACACCGAAGGTGGCGGGCTATGGGCTACCGGTAGATCCTCTAGTCATGACAGTTGTGGCCCCAACTGTTTTACTGGACACAAGTTCCTATGTATAGATATATGAATTTTTTTTGAGGATCATGAAAACCTTTAAGGGGGCACCACATCCTGCCACATCTATGGTTGAGCAGACACAAATGTTCAGGCAGAAAAATCTTCCCACATTCTCAGGGGATGGCACACCACATGCTATGGAGTCATGGATAGAGGTCATGTTTTCAGTCATCGACCATCTAGAGACTTCTCCTGAGAGGAGGGTAAGTATCATGATGTATATGTTGTTCGATTCCACCAAGAGAGAGTGGTACATGATTACTCTAGTAGGGAATCATCGAGATATGGCATGTGGAAACTTTCAAATAATCTTCTATGATTATTACTATCCTG
The DNA here is from genome assembly GCA_963277665.1 of Viscum album. Classification (NCBI taxonomy): domain Eukaryota; kingdom Viridiplantae; phylum Streptophyta; class Magnoliopsida; order Santalales; family Viscaceae; genus Viscum; species Viscum album. The sequence goes on along the minus strand of OY728151.1, from coordinate 1,505,048,627 downwards.
GGATGCTGAGGGCTGATAAGGCCCAGATGTTTATACATCTAGAGTAGGGTGATTTTTTATTGATGGATTACTCGACCCATTTTAATGAGCTCCAATGATTCACACCTATTCCGATGGGTGACGATATATCGAAGGTTATGCGTTTTGAGGATGGTCTCAAATATGACATCTGATCATAGGTGAATGTCTTTAGGTGGACTACCATATCTTCTCTATTTAATTAGGTTCTAATCATAGAGCATAACCTGAGGGAATTGGGTGGCATGAGCCAAGGGGTTTTGGAACCTAGATCTGGTCCTATCTTGACTAGCTGTAGAAAGCATCATCTGGAGCATTATCATAGTGACATTAGCAGGAAGAATGTATCCTTAGGTTGCCAAGTGAGGTGCTACCAGTGTGGTCAGACGGAGAATATGAGGCCGGAATATCCACATGACCCAGTTCAGTGTAGATATTTCATCCATATGGTCCATATTTAGTGTTTTGGCAGGGTTTTCTTTCTAGCATCAAGTGAGAGAGGGTCTGTATCATCTCCATGTTCATGAGAGGGGTCTGAATCTTCTCACCAGTGAGGTAACTTGAATACATCATGCCATTAAGGCCGAGGTGGTGGTCATGGCCGTGGAAGCTATACCCTTGGTTCTTATAGATAACAAGGTGGGTCAGCTTAGGGTAGCCATAAAGTGCCTCAGGGCTGCGGTATAGGTTAGACTTATGTAGTGAAACAAAACCAATAAGATTAGGATCCCTAACCTTATACAATCAGAGGTAATATTCTATTAGCCTCTGTTTTAGATTCTACCCTTTTTGATATAAGGAATTCTCATAGTTTCATATTTGTGACCATTTTAGAGATCCTTGGGATCTATGTTTTTACTTATGATGATGTTATGATGCTAGAAACTCCATTTGAGATTAAAATGGTTGGTGTCTGTCAGTGTAAAGAGTCACCCTTGAGGTTGGTAGTTGTCACTTCATATGGGACCTCTATGTCTTAGATATGACTGGAATTAATGTCATTCTTGTGATAGACTAGTTAGTTTCTTTTTAGGTCATTGTTGATTTCTATCACTATAGGGTGAGTTTTATGTCACTACAGGGTGGATCGTTTCTACACAAGGGTAAATGGGATATCCAGGTGAGCCAAGATGGACACGAGCATCATGGTTTGGAAAAAATGGGATCCCATATTGTGAGTTTATATCTGGATGACCAGGGAACATGTCAAATGGATTTAACTACATTAGTTGATGATTTCAGGGATGTTTTCATAGACAACTTCTTAAGTTTACCTCTAGAGAGACAGGTGGAGTTCTCTATCGAGCTAGTTCCAGAAGCTGCACTGGTGTCCATTCATCCTTACAGGATGACTATGATAGGGTTGCAAGAGATCAAGAGACTGTTAGAGGATTTGGAAGATAATAGTTTCATCTAACCTAGTTCATCTTAACAGGGTTCGTCAATTCTTTTTGAGAAAAAGGAAAATGATACCCCTAGGATTTGCATGGATTGTTGGAAATTTAACTAGTTGTTGGTAAATAACCGGTATCCTTTATTGAGAATAGATGATATCTTTGACCTGATTTGTGGAGCTCGAATTTTCTCAAAGATAAATCTAAGATCATATTGTCATCAGGTTCACATTAGATCATCAAACATACCTTACATAAACTTTTAGAGTAGGTATGGTCTGTATGATTATCTTATTATGTTGTTCATTCTCACAAATTCACCTTCAGTTTTCATGGATTTGATGAATCTTGTGTTCCATCCTTATATCGACTCATTTGTCATGGTTTTAGTGGATGATATCTTGGTGTATTCTAATAATCGACATGACCATACAAAACATATTTAGATTGTATTGAGTACACTCAGAGTGAATTAGTTATATGCTAAGCTCTCAAAGTGTCAACTTTTGATGGATCAGATTCATTTCTTGGGTCACATCATCTCGGATATAGAATAATCAGTGGACCTAGAGAAGGCAAGAGCTTTAGTATATTGGGAGAACCCTAAGAAAGTCTTTTAGGTGCACAGTTTATTAGGGTTGTCTGGTTACTATAGGTGTTTAAAACATTTATTATCACATTTAAATGCACAATTAACATTAATGAGTAAGAAAGGTGAAATGTATGTTTGGAAAGATCACTATGAGATGGAATTTCAAGATTTGAAGGGGAGATTGACTTCAACACTGATACTGATTCTACAAGATCCAATAATAAGTTACATTGTGTATTGCATTTCATCAGGTATTGAGTTATGAAAAGTTTTTATGTAGGGGAAAGGGTTATTGCATAAATTTCTTAGCATTTGAGGCCACATGATAGGAATTACCTGAAACATGATCTTGAGTTAGATGTGGTTGTTTATGATTTATGATGTTAGAGACATTAATTACTTGGAGAGAGTTTTGTGGTGTTTATGGACCAAAATATTCTCAAGTATATATTTACTTCGTGTGATAATAATTTGAGATAGTGAATGTGGGTGGAATACCATCAGTATTTCTAAATTTGTCTTTCCTACACACCCAAAAAAGGCAATGTAGTGGTCAATGCTTTGAGAAGGAGGACTCCGTTTTAGGTAGTGCAGCAAGCCAGTAGTGAGTGTAAGCTTATGACATTATTCTCTGAGATGCATTTAAAGGTGAATGCTAGTAAGGGGTAGATGTTTATTTCATCTTTAGTTATTACCTCTACCCTACTGGATAGAGTGACGATGAGACAACTATAGGATTCCAAATGCCTAGTTCTACGGGAGGGTGTGGCAGGTGAGGAACCTTATCCTTGTTCGACCATAGTCGAGGATGAAATTTGGCATTTACATAGTTGAATATATATTTCAACAGATAAGCATGATGATATGATATGGGATTTTCATGCCACTGTATGGGTAGTGAATCCTGGTGTCACTAAGATATATCGATATTTACACCATTATTATTGGTGGAAATGAATGAAAATAGATGTAGCTTGTTTTTTCATTAGGTGGTCCACCTGTCAGCAAGTGAAGGTAGAACACCAGTGAACAGATGGGATTTTAAAGTAGTTACCCATTCCTAAGTGGAAATTAAATGTTTTCAGGACGGATTTAATGATAGGTTTACCGAGGTATCCTTGAGGAAATAATTTCATTTGAATTATCATTGATAGGATCACAAAGGTTGTTCATTTCCTAATGATAAAGGAAACCATTAGTGGTGATGAGCTTGGGAAATTGTACATCTAGGACAATGTTCATTTTCATGGGCTCCCATATTTTATCATTTTATATAGGGACACCTGATTTACTTCTCATTTCTGGAAAGGGCTACCGAGGGTACTGGGTACACAGGTGCTTTTGATAAAAAATTACCACCCTCAGACCAATATTCAGTCAGAGCGCATGATTCAGGTGCCTGAGGACATGCTTCGAGCATGTGTCCTAGATTTCAGGGGTTCTTGGGAGACACACATACCCTTGGTGGAGTTCACCTATGGTAATTTATTTCATGATGCTATTTATATGGCTCATTATGAATCTTTATATGGTAGGACATGCCGATCAGCCATGTGTTGGCTAGAGGTAGGAGAGGAAGCTATCCTAGGACCTCATCTTGTCCAGGAGACCACTGAATAGGTTTAGTTGATTTTGAAATGGATTGCTACAATATAGTCTCATCCATAATCACACACTTATTACTATAAATGACATTTGGAGTTCATGGTTGGGGATCAGGTTTTCCTACATGTTGCACCGAGATTGGGACACAAGTAGATCATGAGACAACATAAGCTTTTGTCGGGATACGTCAAACCGTTTGAGATTCAGGAGTTGGTCGGGCTAGTTGCCTATTAGTCGTAATTAATATAGAGGTACCATTATATGAACAAAGTCTTCAATATTTCTCAATTGTAGTGTTATTATTCAGACCTGTCTCATACCTTTCAGCCAGATGAGGTTGAGTTACAGGAAGACACATCCTTTGGGGAGAATCACTTATGAATTGTGGTTCGTAGCAGGAAGGTTATCCGTGGCCGGTCCATTTCATTAGTATGGGTTCTATGGCTGCATGACCAAGTAAAGGATGAGACTTGGGATAGGGAGGTTGATGTTATATCATAATGGCCATAGTTATTATAATATACATCTATATCACCCTTGGAAGGAAAATCTGGGGACAAATTGCGTTAAGGGGGAATGTTTGTAAGAACCCGGTTCTTCTTTGATGTACAGATCTTGAGTTTTCTATCTTTTCCCAGTTTCATTCTAAAAAATTGCCTAATATAGATTCTTGTTGGGGTTATGGAGGTCTCTGGGGTGTCCAGGGCTGGTTTGAACCTAGAACCTGAGTTTTGGGTAAAAAGAGTAGGCCACACGGTTAGTGTGAACCGTGCACGTTGGGTCGCATGGCTGGGAGAGCATGTCTACATTTTTAGAAAACTTTGAAATAGGGTTAAGAACAGTTTGTGAACAATTTTCTAAATCATTTGGAGTGACTATAATTTACGCCTCAGGGTTATAGGAAACTTTTCATAGTTTTCGCACAATTTTTAAACCATACGGATAAACCGTGTGAGGCCAATTGTGTAGGATTTTTAATATTTTTTTTAAATTTAAATTAATATTCTTATATTAACCCTTTTGGGGTTTTTTTTCAAATGGATAGTATCCCCCTTGTGTAAAATCCCTCCTCATGGCCTAAAGTAGATTTTTAGATCCCCTGTTCATCTAACCTCCAAATCGAGCACTGTTCATCTCCTTGGATCTGCAATAGTAATGCCTCGATTAATTTTTAGCCTTTCTTGATTCTTTTGGATATCAATTATACTATATGGATTTAGGCTCATATGCCTTAATATCCTATTATTTTTTGGTTATTAAGGTTTCTCGAAAAACAATGGAGAATCATAGATTAATACTAGAGGATCTATCTAGCACAAGTCTAAGGTAGGTGGTTATATTCTTTTTGTTGAATGTTATGCCATTTATATATGACGGAGTGTGGCACACCCATTTTGGGGTGTCACCTTGATTAATAAATCATACCTATAGTATCCTATAACTGATTAGTTAATTAATTTCGTGTTCTAAATCATGTAATAGGTTTAATAACTAGAATAAGGGCCACCACATGGGTGAGTTCCCAATTTGATTCTTTTTGGCCGTTTGGCTTAGGATACCTATGGGGTATGCCTTGAATTCCAATTTCTGGGTTGTTTAGAATGAATTTTCTAATTAAATGTTATTTCCATGTTGTTAGATGATATTAAAATTGTCTAAGGTTTTGGGATTAGTCATTTTCCCCTTTGAACTATGTTATGCCTATGCTTGTTAAGCATGTTTGGACTGCTAGTTTCCAACTATGAACCTACCCACGTGAGTTAGTTTATGTTAATTACTTGTAATGTTATATATTATAGGAATGACTTATTATATGAATTATGACCTTGTAAGTAATGTTAGACCAAGCCTTAGAGGCTGGTCCTAGTTGAGACACCCATAGTGGTACGATGTATATTAAATGATTTTGGTGTTGACCCTAGCATGTCGAATGATTTGTTAACTTGAAATTGTTATAGTTAAATTGTAAACAACATTCAGTAAATCATGGATCCTATTGGAATTCCATGGATGAGATTATATATCTCTCTTATGTTGGTCCCTTGATTGAACCTTGCATTCCTTTGGAATTATTTGGATGGGCTCAATGGGTTTGTTATTATTGTAAGGATGTGAGTGAACCATGGATGCCATGGACATGATCATAGAGGTTATGAACAAAATACTAAGTGAATCATGGATCCTTATAAAATTCCATGGATGGGATCAAGAGTCATGGATATTTCAGGAGTGATACTTGGGGCTCCCTATAGGACTGCCAATGATGGGCTCAGTTGACATGGAATTACAAAACCTAGAGTGACACCAAGCTCCTGTAAGGTTCACTAGGATGAGCTTATAGAGTGTTAGTAGATTTTCACCTATAGTGATACTTGAATTCCATCTTAGGAATGTAAAGGTTGGGCTCAGGTTATAATTAATATTAGAAATGGCTTATGAATTGCCTGCCAATCCAAATCACAGGCTTGAATTTAGTCATTTCTCTTAATTCCTTAGATATCCTTCTAAGGCATCAGTTGTGCTTACTAATATATGGGTTATTGTCGGGATTAGGCTGGATCTAGAGACATAGAACAAACAATTTAATTGAATTGATAATTGAATATAAATGGAATGTAAATGGGTAATAGTGCTGGTAGGACTGTTTACTTTAGAGAACTTAGTTTCTTATGACTTTCACTATTTTAACTGCCAGTTATATACACTCACTAATAGAAAAATGATAAGATATGGGTTATTGTTGATCTACTTATAAAATCAACTTTCTTTCTTAACATAAGGGAATATTTTCCTATTGGGTTCCTATAAATACTCTATATTTTGGATGTTTTATTACTTTATGGTTCACCTTTATCAATTTTGTTTTATCGAGATCCTTGTTTTACATCAAAATCCAAGAAGAGTCTCCAAAAGGCTTTGGAAACTGAGATTTATTTGAGTACTACTTATCACCCTCAAAATAATGGGAAGTCCAAAAGTACAATTAAATCATTATAAGACATATTAAGATCATTCTTAATTGACTCTCATGGTTTTTGGGTTTAATATTTACCTTTGTTAGAGTTTACCTACAATAATAGTATCCATTATATTATTCAAATGGTTCCATATGAAGCATTAAATTGGGAAAGATGTTGCACTCCAACAGTATGAAGTTGGTGATAGGAAACTTATAGTTCCATAACTTTAGAAGAAACAATGACAAAGGTAAAATCTATTTAGGATAAAATTAAATGATCTCAAAGTAGACAAAAGAGTTAGGATGACAACCATATAAAGGATTTGGAATTTCAAGTGGGTGATCATGTCTTTATGAAAGTATATACATGGAAAGCAATCATAAGGTTCTTTAGAAAAAGAAAAATAATCCCTAGGTACATCAGAAGACTCAAAATTATGGAATGAAATAGATATGTATCTTACTGATTATCAATTCCACCAAGTCCCTCCAAATTTCATGATGTGTTCCACATATCATTGTCAAAGATGTAAACGCTGGACCCATCTTCTGTAATCACATATGAAGAAATAGAACTTGAACCTGATTTATTTTAATGTAAAGAGCTTATAAAGATTATTCAAACTAGATATAAATTATTAAGAAATCAGATGACCCAATTGGTAAAGTTTCATTGGAGAAACTAGAGATTTGAAGAAGCAACATGGGAGCATGAGGATGTTATGAAGAAGAAACAACCTCATCTGTTTAGAAGGAAATATTCATGAAAAATTTTGAGTATGAAATTTTATGTAGGTAATAATATAACACCCCATGATTTTATGGTATGTATCTTCTTAAATAAAATTAATTTAATCAATATCTAATGTTGTATGCAGCACCAAGCTTAAATGAATCATTATTAACTATTAAATATTAACATGATCATTGGAATATTAATGCGACCATTAGGAATAATAATGTGGACATTAGGATAATAACCTCACCTATGAAATTATAAATAAAATTCAGGTATCTCATAAATGAAAATATGATATATTTATTGTAAAGACCCGCAAATTTCAAGGAAATTTTTTTCTTAATTTTCTTTGGAATTTTACAAGAGCGCAGCTTCAGACGGCACCTGATTCCGAGGCCCGGTGTGCCCGGAATCACTTTCCGAAGTTTGGCTCGGGTACGTTCAGTGAACGGACGAGCGGGTTTTTCTATCTTTTGAACCGGTGCCCGGAATCGAATTCTGAGGGCACCGATGAAATCGCATCGCCGGTATTTTCTTAGAAACGCCTCTTCCGGAGTTGCGTTTGCTCAGACGTGGTTTTTAAATTTTGGGGCTTTAAGACAGAAATAAAATAAAATTTGTGCGACAACTTTATTTTATTTCACTTAAGCTGCTTGGAAGTCACTTGGAAGACACTTGAACTGAGTTAAAGCAGATAGGGTGCTATCCGGAAATATCCCACCCTCTTGGTAGGATATTTGTGAGGCAGGGCCCGCACGAGCCCCGCCGTTTCTTTCGCTAAGTAACGCACCCGCGAAAACCCGTCAAAGTAACTGAAAAGTCAACCGACGCGTTTTCTTTATTTCTTAACAGACCATTTAATTGGGTGGTTTATTTCGTGAATTAAATGGGCTGTTTCGTTCGTTGAATTAATTCAACGAATTTAATGGGTCGTTACTTACGCGTTTTGCGTTTGTTGGCAAAATAATAAAATAGACAAACTTGTCTATTTTGGAGGATCCTCCTGTTGTGCGAGATCCTCTAAACCTCCACCCTCCCCGCGAAGAACGCGAAGAACGCGAAGAACGCGAAGAACGCCGGAACCGGAATTCGACGACGCACGATCCGCGACGTCAACAAACTTTTCCGCGACCTTCTCCTTCTTCTTCTACGGCGCCTCTTCTTCCGCGGCCGATCCTCGTTCGGCAACTAAGGTGAGAAACGGATCGTTTAATTCACCTTTTTTTTAATTTCAATAACAATGGATTTAATTAATTAAATCCGTTTGTTCTAGATCCGGAGATCGTCGGCGCGACGCTTTTCCCGCGGTGCGACGAACGTCTCTTCCGCGAACGACGTGACGATCCCCTCCTTTCACGACGAGCGATTTCGCGACGACCTCACGTCCGACGGCAACGTCGAGGTAAGGGATGTTGGAATATTTTATTTCCCCGTGTTTATTCTTTTAAAATAAAGAACCTGATCTCCGAACAATTTTAATTTAATTAAAATTGTTGTTGATTATTTTTCTTTTCCTCCCGTTGTTTATGACTAACGCGGAGGGTGCGGATCTAACGAACAAGACCCGGCAACCCTCCGCCGATCTTTTGTTGTGCGGATTTGGCGGACGACGACGAACCGTGCGGCAAGGGTGATCCGTTGATTCCGCAGTGAAGATCGGCCCCCGGGAGGAGCAACGGCGCAGACGGGAGGCAAAACGGGCCACCGGAGCAACTCCAGCGGCACGCGGAAGGCGGTGGTGGCGGCGGCGGCGCCCGGCGCGCCGCCGTGGAGGAGATCCGCCGCGGCTGAAGCCGCGGCGGCGGCGGCCGGTTCCGCGGCCGCGCAGAACCGGGGAGGGACGCGGTGGCCCGGCCGCGTCCGCGTGTCAGGCGGCCCCCCGCGGGGCCGCGTTCCACCTAAGCCGCGGGTCAAACCCGCGGCGCCCCTTCGGCCGCTCGGCCGAAGCCGAGCCGGCCGGTCCGGTCGGGCCGACCCGGTTCGGGCCGACCCGGTGCGGCCAACCCAGGGGTGGTTCGGGCCGGGTCGCCCCGGGCCCAGAACCCCCGTTTTCGGGCCTTCTTCGGTCTTTTGCCCATATCTTGGGCCTGAGACCTCCGATTGACGAACCGTCAGTGGCTACGCGATCCTTGGATCGATACGGTCGTTTCGTTATATTATACTCAAGGTTTCGGAAGAGTTTGGGTTCGGCCGGGTTGGTTCGTACACGAAACCAACCGGGCCCTCGGAGCGGAAACGCTCATAACTTGAGCTACGGACGTCCGATCGACGTACCGTCAGCTGTGGTAGTTTCCTCTAAGTGAGACGGAACTTTTGGCATACTCGGCCCGAGGATCGGACACAGGCGGAGTACGGTCGGGTTGGTTTTTCCCTAAAAACCAACCGGGCCCCTGGGACGAAAATGCCAATAACTCTCAGACCGGGCGTCCGATTGACGCGCCGTCTGTTGCGTTGAGATCCTGTTGTCGATACGGAACTTTTGGATACATCAACTTCGGACTACGTGTCAGTTGATGTATCAGCCTCTCGGCTCGTGGAGCGGACCCTCCTAAACGAGCTCCCTGTGTGCGGGAACCCTAGCGCTGACTGTGACTTCGACGACAGAGCAGAGATCCTCTGTGGACTGCGACGACGGCAGAGCAGAGTTCCTCAGTGGACTGCGACGACGGCAGAGCAGAGATCCTTCGTGGACTGCGGCGACGACTGTGCAGAGATCCTCAGTGGACTGCGTCGACTAATGCACTCAGCGATCCTACGTGGATCAGTGCTACAGGTTCTGTGTGAGCCCGATCCTATGTGGGTCCTTACTACCGGTTCTGTGTGAGCCACTGCCTACAGGTTCTGTGTAAGCCCGATCCTGTGTGGGTCTTTTGCGGGGGTTAGTACCTATCGATCCTTCGTGGGTCCGACGACTTAGATGGATCAGTGATCATCTTTGACGTCATCTGAAAAAGTATACCTGGTTGAGCTGAATCTTATGTTACTCTCCTTTGTGGATTGTGTTGAACTATCCTATGTGGATTTACTGTTTACTCTCCTTTGTGGATTTGAGTCTTTCTTTCCTATGTGGATTGAGTTGTTCTTGAGCTCGTGAGCAGAGCTAGAAGTGGGGACTTAGGTATATGTATGGGCATATACCTAAGTCGAGTCAGATGTTACTTCGTGATTGCACCTTCCTTTTTGTGCTATATCCTTTGTGGATTTCGGGAGACCTTCGGGGGTCTCGGGGTCCTTACTGAGTAGCTTATACTCACCCCTGCACGGGCTATGCCCGCACCTTGTTGTGTTGGATGCAGACGACGGGCAGCGCTGATCACGATTGGGGCGTGGAGCAGGACGGTACCTGGAGGTGGACCACTGGGCGGGACGTGCTCAGAGCGGACGTGGGACCCGAGGAGCCTGGAGGCTATCTGTACCCACCCTTCAGGTGGGATTGCCAGTGGACGACACGAGGCCGCCGTCTTCTCTTCAGTTTCTGTTCTTTACTTTTTCAGTTGTACTTTCAGTTGGGCTTGTATTCCGGCCCCCTTTACTTTTCTGCACTTGTAGTTACTTTCCGCTTGCTGACTCTGTGGTGGTTGTTACTTATAAAGGCAATGCCTTCCCTGTTTACCGGGATTTTACGCCTTGGTGCTAGTCGCCAGCCCCTGGCCTATGGAAGGCGGGCTTGGGGTAGTCACGGCACGGGCCCCGAGGTCGGTTCGTGACAAATTGGTATCAGAGGTGGTCGGTTCTACCACAGACTCTGATCGTCTTTTCTTTCTATATGAAGCAATAGTGTTTAGTGTATTGAGTGTGGTTATCAGTTCCGGGAGCCCAGTGTTGGTGCGGCGGCCGACGTATCCGTACACCAGGACCCTGACTCCTGATTTCCGACTTAATGCATGAAAACATTGATTGCGTGTGTGTTTCAAGTTTTCTTCGTGATTACTTGTGTCAGCTCACCGGGTATACTGATCTGCTTCATGAAAGTCTCAAGTTTTCCTTGTGATTACTTGTGCCAGCTCACCAGGTATACTGTTCTGACTGTGGTGCTCTTGTTCTCCTTTTCAGGATGGCCCCACGACGACAGCCAGCTAGGGTTCCGAGTGTAGGGCGCGACGGCAGCCCACCGAGCGACGAGGCCTCGGTGCAGGGCCCTTTGCCAGCAGTGGCACCGGCGGTAGCTTTACCCGCCGAGCCACCGATGCTACTAGTACCAGACGCTGACGATGCACGTCCCCTCAGGGCACTGTATGAGTTTCAGAGCCAGCGACCGCCCAGGTTTCGCGGTGAGGCGGACCCCCAGGCCGCCGAGGACTGGCTAGAGGCGGTGGTACGGATCTTTAGGCTAGTGAGGACACCAGCGGATCTCATGGTGATTCTCGCGGCGAGCCTCCTGCAGGCGGCGGCAGGACGATGGTGGAGCTTGATGCTCCAGGTTCACGATGAGGCATCCTTGCTCTGGACGGACTTCGAGAGCCTCTTCCGCTCTGAGTTCGTCCCGGCCACCCTCCGAGCGGTGCGCATCCAGGAGCTTCTCCAGCTGCGCCAGGGCAGCATGACGGTCGCTCAGTACGTGGCGAGGTTCACTGACCAATCTCGCTACTCGACCGACATGGTACGGGACCCCTTCTTCCGGGCCCGGACCTTCGAGCAGGGCTTGCGACAGGAGATTCGGGCGTCGCTGATCTCCCTCAGCATTCCGACCCAGGCGGGAGTGCTGGAGCGAGCCCTCCTGATCGAGAGCTTCCTGGCAGAGCCTTCTTCAGCGGCGAGACCTAGCGCAGGGCGGCAAGTAGCTGAGTCTTCGGCAGCAGGTAGCCGACGAATGACTCTCAGGTCCAGGCAGACCAGACCCCCACGCAGACGGCCTCAGGACATCGGCTCAGCAGTGCGGGGCACACAGCGGAGTGCCAGCCTTCCGAGAGGCAGGCTGTGCTACTCCTGCGGCGGGCAGGGTCACATGGCTCGTGACTGCCCGACTCGCCGATCAGAGGAGCAGCAGACGGTGGAGGGGCCACCCAGGTAGAGGCAGAGGGTCGACCGTGGCGGTCCGCAGGGAGGAGGCGGACGTGGCAGAGGAGTTGGCCGAGCAGCGGGTGGTGGGCGACGCTTCCAGGCTCTACCCCCACCACCACCAGGAGGGCCACCTCGACCACAGGGAGTTGGCGGGCAGGGACAGGCCCAGCTCCAGGCAGTGGAGGCCTACGACCCCGACATGCCCGAGATGATTCGAGGTACGATCTGTGTCTATTCCACCCTTGCTGCAGTACTTATAGACACAGGAGCGAGTCACTCTTTCATAGCCTCTACCCTTGTTCGGAGCTCGGAGATTCTGACTGAGCCGTTGGCTCGATCCTTACGACTAGAGACTCCTACGGGAGCAGACTCGACGATTACGCACTAGTGCCGGCAGTGTGAGCTTACTCTAGGAGGCGAGAGCTTCGGCTGGGATCTCCTTGTAGCGGCATCGAGGCCTTACGACGTCATCTTGGGCATGGATTGGCTATCCACGGTTCATGCCCAGATCGACTCTTTTAGGCGCAAGGTGCGATGTGTTCGCACCGACGGGAGCAGGTTTACCTTCACCGGCGAGAAGGGAACCTTTGCAGCACAGGATGGACTTCCGCGGAGGAGAGTGCAGCCCATCTCTCATGAGTTGGCTAGCCTCATCCTAGGAGCAGTGGACGTGCGGAGTCCAGCTTTTCTTGCAGTGGTGGACCAGTACGTGGACGTCTTTCCCGACGACGTTCCAGGGATACCTCCTCATAGAGAGGTAGACTTTTACATCGACTTGTACCCCGGGACAGCCCCGATATCTACTCCAGCATATCGGATGGCCCCCGCCGAGCTTCGGGAGCTGCGGGTACAGTTGGAGGACTTGCAAAGCAAGGGGTTTATCCGACCCAGTGTTTCACCCTGGGCTTCCCCGATTTTGTTCGCCAAGAAGGCGGACGGGAGCTTGCGACTGTGTGTCGACTATCGTCGCCTGAACCAGGTGACAGTGAGGAACAAGTATCCGCTGCCACAGATTGATGACCTCTTCGATCAGCTCAAGGGAGCACGGTGGTTCTCAAAGATAGACCTCCGGTCAGGCTATCATCAGCTCAGAGTTCGAGACGAGGACGTGCAGAAGACGGCCTTCAGGTGTCGGTATGGCCATTATGAGTTCTTGGTTATGCCGTTCGGCATAACCAATGCTCCAGCAGTGTTCGTGAGCCTCATGAACAGGATCTTCCAGCCATACCTCGACCGATTTGTCGTGGTCTTCATTGACGACATTTTGGTATACTCGACGACTGAGGAGGAGCATGCCTACCACCTGCGAGTTGTGCTAGACACACTCCGAGAGCACCAGCTTTATGGCAAGCTCTCAAAGTGCCAGTTCTGGTTACGTGAGGTCCACTTCTTGGGGCACGTCATCTCTGAGGTGGGAGTTGCAGTGGATCCCGCAAAGATCGAGGCAGTGCTAGCATGGGAGCCACCCAGGAGCGTGACGGAGGTGCGGAGCTTCTTGGGCCTAGCCGGATACTATCGGAGATTTGTGCCAGACTTCTCCAGGGTTGCGGCACCACTCTCAGCCTTGACAAAGAAGGGGAAACCCTTTGTGTGGATAGACAGATGTCAGCAGAGCTTCCAGGAGCTGAGACAGAGATTGACCAGCGCACCTATCTTGAGGTTGCCTGAGGAGGGAGTTGGGTTCGTAGTTTACTGCGATGCGTCAGGGACTGGACTCGGATGCATCCTGATGCAGGAGCGGGCCGTGATCGCCTACAGATCACGTCAGTTGAGGCCGCATGAGCAGAACTACGCCACTCATGACCTGGAGTTATCAGCAGTGGTCTTCGCTCTGAAGACTTGGCGGCACTATCAGATGGGCGAGCGCTTCACAGTCTTTTCTGACCACCAGAGTCTCAGGTATATCTTCTCTCAGAAGGACCTGAACCTGAGACAGCGGAGATGGCTTGAGTTCCTCCAGGACTATGACTTTGAGATAGTCTATACTCCTGGGAAGGGGAACATGGTAGCCGATGCCCTCAGCAGGAGGACGGGCATTCAGCTACTTGAGGAGGCGACGGAGCAGCTAGCCTCCTTACAGATATCCTTCGTGGATAGAGACGGAGCAGCCTTTCTTCAGTCTCTTACAGTCTCTCCTCCACTTCTACAGCGGGTCAGAGAGGCTCAGCGTGGGGACGCTGACTGTGAGACCCGGCGTGCACTGATATCCTCAGGTCAGGCGCCTGATGGTTTCTCCCTTGGAGCAGAGCACGACATCCTTTTCAGAGGACGTACCTTCGTACCAGTCGCTTTACGAGAGGAGGTGCTGGGAGAGTTTCACACTTCTCCCTTGGCGGTACATCCCGGAGTGGCGAAGATGTACCAGTATCTCAGACGACAGCACTGATGGCCGGGCATGAAGAAAGCTGTGGCAGAGTTCGTTTCACGATGCCTCACCTGCCAGCAGGTGAAGGCAGAGCATCAGGTACCAGCAGGCTTGGTACATCCCTTGGAGGTCCCGGAGTGGAAGTGGGACGGAATATCTATAGACTTCGTGACTGGACTTCCACGCACTTCCAGAGGTCACGACTCCATTTGGGTGATTGTCGACCGACTCACCAAGTCGGCACACTTCTTACCAATCAGAGAGCAGGGCTCAGTGGAGAGCTTGGGACGTCTTTACGTCCAGGAGATCGTACGGCTTCACGGTGTGCCATCGTCTATCGTCTCCGATCGAGATGCTCGTTTCACTTCCCGGCTTTGGAAGGGGTTGCAGGAGGCGTTCGAGACGCGGCTCCATCTGAGCACAGCCTTCCACCCTCAGACGGATGGTCAAACGGAGAGGACCATACAGACACTCAAGGACATGCTCCGTGCATGTGTTCTCGACTTTGGTCGCAGCTGGGAGGACCACCTACCCTTGGTGGAGTTCGCGTACAACAACAGCTACCACTCCACCATCGGGATGGCACCATACGAGGCGTTGTACGGCAGACCCTGCAGATCACCATTGTGCTGGACAGACCCTGGGGAGTCAGCACTCGTGGGACCAGAGATGGTCCGAGCCACGACAGAGAAGGTCCAGATCATCCAGGAGAGGATGAGGATAGCTCAGAGCCGGCAGAAGTCGTATGCCGACAGGAGGCGGAGGCCACTAGAGTTCGAGGATGGCGACCACGTCTTTTTGCGTGTCTCACCTCGACGTGGTTTACGGAGATTTGGCCGAGGCGGAAAGTTGTCTCCACGCTTCATCGGGCCTTTCCAGGTCCTCAGCAGGATAGGAGAGGTGTCTTATCGCCTGGCTCTACCACCTCAGTTGCACCGGGTGCACGACGTCTTCCACGTGTCTCAGCTGAGGAGATACGTGCACGACCCGACGCACATCCTCGACTTTGGGGAGCTGGACGTGGACGATGGGGCGACTTTTGCGGAGGTCCCAGTGGAGATCGAGGATCGACAGGAGGGGGTCCTACGTGGGTGGTCGATTCCTCTTGTGCGCATCAGATGGCAGCACGGGAACCTCCAGGAGAGCACTTGGGAGCGGGAGGCTCAGATGCGTGCTCAGTACCCCCATTTGTTCCCCTAGTTTTTGATGTATCTTTACGGGGACGTAAATCCCTGAGGTGGGAGTAATGTAAAGACCCGAAAATTTCAAGGAAATTTTTTTCTTAATTTTCTTTGGAATTTTACAAGAGCGCAGCTTCAGACGGCACCTGATTCAGAGGCCCGGTGTGCCCGGAATCAATTTCCGAAGTTTGGCTCGGGTACGTTCAGTGAACGGACGAGCGGGTTTTTCTATCTTTTGAACCGGTGCCCGGAATCAAATTCTGAGGGCACCGATGAAATCGCAGCGCCGGTATTTGCTTAGAAACGCCTCTTCCGGAGTTGCGTTTGCTCAGACGTGGTTTTTAAATTTTGGGGCTTTAAGACAGAAATAAAATAAAATTTGTGCGACAACTTTATTTTATTTCACTTAAGCTGCTTGGAAGTCACTTGGAAGCCACTTGAACTGAGTTAAAGCGGATATGGTGCTATCCGGAAATATCCTACCCTCTTGGTAGGATATTTGTGAGGCAGGGCCCGCACGAGCCCCGCCGTTTCTTTCGCTAAGTAACGCACCCGCGAAAACCCGTCAAAGTAACTGAAAAGTCAACCGACGCGTTTTCTTTATTTCTTAACAGACCATTTAATTGGGCGGTTTATTTCATGAATTAAATGGGCTGTTTCGTTCGTTGAATTAATTCAACGAATTTAATGGGTCGTTACTTACGCGTTTTGCGTTTGTTGGCAAAATAATAAAATAGACAAACTTGTCTATTTTGGAGGATCCTCCTGTTGTGCGAGATCCTCTAAACCTCCACCCTCCCCGCGAAGAACGCGAAGAACGTGAAGAACGCGAAGAACGCCGGAACCGGAATTCGACGACGCACGATCCGCGACGTCAACAAACTTTTCCGCGACCTTCTCCTTCTTCTTCTACGGCGCCTCTTCTTCCGCGGCCGATCCTCGTTCGGCAACTAAGGTGAGAAACGTATCGTTTAATTCACCTTTTTTTTAATTTCAATAACAACGGATTTAATTAATTAAATCCGTTTGTTCTAGATCCGGAGATCGTCGGCGCGACGCTTTTCCCGCGGTGCGACGAACGTCTCTTCCGCGAACGACGTGACAATCCCCTCCTTTCGCGACGAGCGATTCCGCGACGACCTCACGTCCGACGGCAACTTCGAGGTAAGGGATGTTGGAATATTTTATTTCCCCGTGTTTATTCTTTTAAAATTAAGAACCTGATCTCCGAACAATTTTAATTTAATTAAAATTGTTGTTGATTATTTTTCTTTTCCTCCCGTTGTTTATGACTAACGCGGAGGGTGCGGATCTAACGAACAAGACCCGGCAACCCTCCGCCGATCTTTTGTTGTGCGGATTTGGCGGACGACGACGAACCGTGCGGCAAGGGCGATCCGTTGATTCCGCAGTGAAGATCGGCCCCCGGGAGGAGCAACGGCGCAGACGGGAGGCAAAACGGGCCACCGGAGCAACTCCGGCGGCCGGAGGCGGCGGCGCCCGGTGCGCCGCCGTGGAGGAGATCCGCCGCGGCTGAAGCCGCGGCGGCGGCGGCCGGTTCCGCGGCCGCGCGGAACCGGGGAGGGACGCGGCGGCCCGGCCGCGTCCGCGTGTCAGGCGGCCCCCCGCGGGGCCGCGTTCCACCTAAGCCGCGGGTCAAACCCGCGGCGCCCCTTCGGCCACCCGGCCGAAGCCGAGCCGGCCGGTCCGGTCGGCCGGGCCGCGCCCAGGCCGGACCGGACCCGGCCTAGCCGGGTCGGGCCGGGTCGGGCCGACCCGGTTCGGCCGACCCAGGGGTCGTTCGGGCCGGGTCGCCCCGGGCCCAGAACCCCCGTTTTCGGGCCTTCTTCGGTCTTTTGCCCATATCTTGGGCCTGAGACCTCCGATTGACGAACCGTCAGCGGATACGCGATCCTTGGATCGATACGGTCGTTTCGGTATATTATACTCAAGGCTTAGGAAGACTTTGGGTTTGGCCGGGTTGGTTCGTACACGAAACCAACCGGGCCCTCGGAGCGGAAACGCTCATAACTTGAGCTACGGACGTCCGATCGACGTACCGTCAGCTGTGGTATTTTCCTCAAAGTGAGACGGAACTTTTGGCATAATCGGACCGAGTATCGGACACAGGCGGAGTACGGTCGGGTTGGTTTTTCCCTAAAAACCAACCGGGCCCCTGGGACGAAAATTCCAATAACTCTCAGACCGGGCGTCCGATTGACGCGCCGTCTGTTGCGTTGAGATCCTGTTGTCGATACGGAACTTTTGGATACATCAACTTCGGACTACGTGTCAGTTGATGTATCAGCCTCTCGGCTCGTGGAGCGGACCCTCCTAAACGAGCTCGCTGTGTGCGGGAACCCTAGCGCTGGCTGTGACTTCGACGACAGAGCAGAGATCCTCCGTGGACTGCGACGACGGCAGAGCAGAGTTCCTCAGTGGACTGCGACGACGGCAGAGCAGAGATCCTTCATGGACTGCGGCGACGACTGTGCAGAGATCCTCAGTGGACTGCGTCGACTACTGCACTCAGGGATCCTACGTGGATCAGTGCTACAGGTTCTGTGTGAGCCCGATCCTATGTGGGTCCTTACTACCGGTTCTGTGTGAGCCACTGCCTACAGGTTCTGTGTGAGCCCGATCCTGTGTGGGTCTTTTGCGGGGGTTAGTACCTATCGATCCTTCGTGGGTCCGACGACTTAGATGGATCAGTGATCATCTTTGACGTCATCTGAAAAAGTATACCTGGTTGAGCTGAATCTTATGTTACTCTCCTTTGTGGATTGTGTTGAACTATCCTATGCGGATTTACTGTTTACTCTCCTTTGTGGATTTGAGTCTTGCTTTCCTATGTGGATTGAGTTGTTCTTGAGCTCGTGAGCAGAGCTAGAAGTGGGGACTTAGGTATATGTATGGGCATATACCTAAGTCGAGTCAGATGTTACTTCGTGATTGCACCTTCCTTTTTGTGCTATATCCTTTGTGGATTTCCGGAGACCTTCGGGGGTCTCGGGGTCCTTACTGAGTAGATTATACTCACCCCTGCATGGGCTATGCCCGCACCTTGTTGTGTTGGATGCAGACGACGGGCAGCGCTGATCACGATTGGGGCGTGGAGCAGGACGGTACCTGGAGGTGGACCACTGGGCGAGACGTGCTCGGAGTGGACGTGGGACCCGAGGAGCCTGGAGGCTATCTGTACCCACCCTTCAGGTGGGATTGCCAGTGGACGACACGAGGCCGCCTTCTTCTCTTCAGTTGCTGTTCTTTACTTTTTCAGTTGTACTTTCAGTTGGGCTTGTATTCCGGCCCCCTTTACTTTTCTGCACTTGTAGTTACTTTCTGCTTGCTGACTCTGTGGTGGTTGTTACTTATAAAGGCAATGCCTTCCCTGTTTACCGGGATTTTACGCCTTGGTGCTAGTCGCCAGCCCCTGGCCTATGGAAGGCGGGCTTGGGGTAGTCACGGCACGGGCCCCGAGGTCGGGTCGTGACAAATTGGTATCAGAG
The DNA here is from genome assembly GCA_963277665.1 of Viscum album. Lineage (NCBI taxonomy): Eukaryota > Viridiplantae > Streptophyta > Magnoliopsida > Santalales > Viscaceae > Viscum > Viscum album. The sequence goes on along the minus strand of OY728151.1, from coordinate 1,505,029,264 downwards.
GTGGTCGGTTCTACCGCAGACTCTGATCGTCTTTTCTTTCTATATGAAGCAATAGTGTTTAGTGTATTGAGTGTGGTTATCAGTTCAGGGAGCCCAGTGTTGGTGCGGCGGCCGACGTATCCGTACACCAGGACCCTGACTCCTGATTTCCGACTTAATGCATGAAAACATTGATTGCGTGTGTGTTTCAAGTTTTTTTCGTGATTACTTGTGTCAGCTCACCGGGTATACTGATCTGCTTCATGAAAGTCTCAAGTTTTCCTTGTGATTACTTGTGCCAGCTCACCAGGTATACTGTTATGACTGTGGTGCTCTTGTTCTCCTTTTCAGGATGGCCCCGCGACGACAGCCAGCTAGGGTTCCGAGTGTAGGGCGCGACGGCAGCCCACCGAGCGACGAGGCCTCGGTGCAGGGCCCTTTGCCAGCAGTGGCACCGACGGTAGCTTTACCCGCCGAGCCACCGATGCTGCTAGTACCAGACGCCGACGATGCACGTCGCCTCAGGGCACTGCATGAGTTTCAGAGCCAGCGACCGCCCAGGTTTCACGGTGAGGCGGACCCCCAGGCCGCCGAGGACTGGCTAGAGGCGGTGGTACGGATCTTTAGGCTAGTGAGGACACCAGCGGATCTCATGGTGATTCTCGCGGCGAGCCTCCTACAGGCGGCGGCAGGACGATGGTGGAGCTTGATGCTCCAGGTTCACGATGAGGCATCCTTGCTCTGGACGGACTTCGAGAGCCTCTTCCGCTCTGAGTTCGTCCCGGCCACCCTCCGAGCGATGCGCATCCAGGAGCTTCTCCAGCTGCGCCAGGGCAGCATGACGGTCGCTCAGTACGCGGCGAGGTTCACTGACCTATCTCGCTACTCGACCGACATAGTACTGGACCCCTTCTTCCGGGCCCGGACCTTCGAGCAGGGCTTGCGACAGGAGATTCGGGCGTCGCTGATCTCCCTCAGCATTCCAACCCAGGCGGGAGTGCTGGAGCGAGCCCTCCTGATCGAGAGCTTCCTGGCAGAGCCTTCTTCAGCGGCGAGACCTAGCGCAGGGCGGCAGGTAGCTGAGTCTTCGGCAGCAGGTAGCCAACGGATGACTCTCGGGTCCAGGCAGACCAGACCCCCACGCAGACGGCCTCAGGACACCGGCTCAGCAGTGCGGGGCACACAGCGGAGTGCCAGCCTTCCGAGAGGCAGGCTGTGCTACTCATGCGGCGGGCAGGGTCACATGGCTCGTGACTGCCCGACTCGCCGATCAGAGGAGCAGCAGACGGTGGAGGGGCCACCCAGGCAGAGGCAGAGGGTCGACCGTGGCGGTCCGCAGGGAGGAGGCGGACGTGGCAGAGGAGCTGGCCGAGCAGCGGGTGGTGGGCGACGCTTCCAGGCTCTACCCCCACCACCACCAGGAGGGCCACCTCGACCACAGGGAGCTGGCGGGCAGGGACAGGCCCAGCTCCAGGCAGTGGAGGCCTACGACCCCGACATGCCCGAGATGATTCGAGGTACGATCTGTGTCTATTCCACCCTTGCTGCAGTACTTATAGACACAGGAGCGAGTCACTCTTTCATAGCCTCTGCCCTTGTTCGGAGCTCGGAGATTCCGACTGAGCCGTTGGCTCGATCCTTACGGCTAGAGACTCCTACGGGAACAGACTCGACGATTACGCACTGGTGCCGGTAGTGTGAGCTTACTCTAGGAGGCGAGAGCTTCGGCTGGGATCTCCTTGTAGCAGCGTCGAGGCCTTACGACGTCATCTTGGGCATGGATTGGCTATCCACGGTTCATGCCCAGATCGACTGTTTTAGGCGCAAGGTGCGATGTGTTCGCACCGACGGGAGCAGGTTTACCTTCACCGGCGAGAAGGGAACCTTTGCAGCACAGGATGGACTTCCGCGGAGGAGAGTGCATCCCATCTCTCATCAGTTGGCTAGCCTCATCCTAGGAGCAGTGGATGTGCGGAGTCCAGCTTTTCCTGCAGTGGTGGACTAGTACGTGGACGTCTTTCCCGACGACGTTCCAGGGCTAACTCCTCGTAAAGAGGTAGACTTTTACATCGACTTTTACCCCGGGACAGCCCCGATATCTACTCCAGCATATCGGATGGCCCCCGCCGAGCTTCGGGAGCTGCGGGTACAGTTGGAGGACTTGCAGAGCAAGGGGTTTATCCGACCCAGTGTTTCACCCTGGGCTTCCCCGATTTTGTTCACCAAGAAGGCGGACGGGAGCTTGCGACTGTGTGTCGACTATCGTCGCCTGAACCAGGTGAAAGTGAGGAACAAGTATCCGCTGCCACGGATTGATGACCTCTTCGATCAGCTCAAGGGAGCGCGGTGGTTCTCAAAGATATACCTCCGGTCAGGCTATCATCAGCTCAGAGTTCGAGACGAGGACGTGCAGAAGACGGCCTTCAGGTGTCTGTATGGCCATTATGAGTTCTTGGTTATGCCGTTCGGCGTAACCAATGCTCCAGCAGTGTTCATGAGCCTCATGAACAGGATCTTCCAGCCATACCTCGACCGATTTGTCGTGGTCTTCATTGACGACATTTTGGTATACTCGACGACTGAGGAGGAGCATGCCTACCACCTGCGAGTTGTGCTAGACACACTCCGAGAGCACCAGCTTTATGGAAAGCTCTCAAAGTGCCAGTTCTGGTTACGTGAGGTCCACTTCTTGGGGCACGTCATCTCTGAGGCGGGAGTTGCAGTGGATCCCGCGAAGATCGAGGCAGTGCTAGCTTGGGAGCCACCCAGGAGCGTGACGGAGGTGCGGAGCTTCTTGGGCCTAGCCGGATACTATCGGAGATTTGTGCCAGACTTCTCCAGGGTTGCGGCACCACTCTCAGCCTTGACAAAGAAGGGGAAACCCTTTGTGTGGACAGACAGATGTCAGCAGAGCTTCCAGGAGCTGAGACAGAGATTGACCAGCGCACCTATCTTGAGGTTGCCTGAGGAGGGAGTTGGGTTCGTAGTTTACTGCGATGCGTCAGGGACTGGACTCGGATGCGTCCTGATGCATGAGCGGGCCGTGATCGCCTACGGATCACGTCAGTTGAGGCCGCATGAGCAGAACTACGCCACTCATGACCTGGAGTTAGCAGCAGTGGTCTTCGCTCTGAAGACTTGGCGGCACTATCTGATGGGCGAGCGCTTCACAGTCTTTTCTGACCACCAGAGTCTCAGGTATATCTTCTCTCAGAAGGACCTGAACCTGAGACAGTGGAGATGGCTTGAGTTCCTCCAGGACTATGACTTTGAGATAGTCTATACTCCTGGGAAGGGGAACGTGGTAGCCGATGCCCTCAGCAGGAGGACGGGCATTCAGCTACTTGAGGAGGCGACGGAGCAGCTAGCCTCCTTACAGATATCCTTCGTGGATAGAGACGGAGCAGCCTTTCTTCAGTCTCTCACAGTCTCTCCTCCACTTCTACAGCGGGTCAGAGAGGCTCAGCGTGGGGACGCTGACTGTGAGACCCGGCGTGCACTGATATCCTCAGGTCAGGCGCCTTATGGTTTCTCCCTTGGAGCAGAGCACGAAATCCTTTTCAGAGGACGTACCTTCGTACCAGTCGCTTTACGAGAGGAGGTGCTGGGAGAGTTTCACACTTCTCCCTTGGCGGTACATCCCGGAGTGGCGAAGATGTACCAGGATCTCAGACGACAGCACTGGTGGCCGGGCATGAAGAAAGCTGTGGCAGAGTTCGTTTCACGATGCCTCACCTGCCAGCAGGTGAAGGCAGAGCATCAGGTACCAGCAGGCTTGGTACAGCCCTTGGAGGTCCCGGAGTGGAAGTGGGACGACATATCTATGGACTTCGTGACTGGACTTCCACGCACTTCCAGAGGTCACGACTCCATTTGGGTGATTGTCGACCGACTCACCAAGTCGGCACACTTCTTACCCATCAGAGAGCAGGGCTCAGTGGAGAGCTTGGGACGTCTTTACGTCCAGGAGATCGTACGGCTTCACGGTGTGCCATCGTCTATCATCTCCGATCGAGATGCTCGTTTCACTTCCCAGCTTTGGAAGGGGTTGCAGGAGGCGTTCGGGACGCGACTCCATCTGAGCACAGCCTTCCACCCTCAGACGGATGGTCAGACGGAGAGGACCATACAGACACTCGAGGACATGCTCCATGCATGTGTTCTCGACTTTGGTCACAGCTGGGAGGACCACCTACCCTTGGTGGAGTTTGCGTACAACAACAGCTACCACTCCACCATCGGGATGGCACCATACGAGGCGTTGTACGGCAGACCCTGCAGATCACCGTTGTGCTGGACAGACCCTGGGGAGTCAGCACTCGTGGGACCAGAGATGGTCCGAGCCACAACAGAGAAGGTCCAGATCATCCAGGAGAGGATGAGGACAGCTCAGAGCCGGCAGAAGTCGTATGCCGACAGGAGGCGGAGGCCACTAGAGTTTGAGGATGGAGACCACGTCTTTTTGCGTGTCTCACCTCGACGTGGTTTACGGAGATTTGGCCGAGGCGGCAAGTTGTCTCCACGCTTCATCGGGCCTTTCCAGGTCCTCAGCAGGATAGGAGAGGTGGCTTATCGCCTGGCTCTACCACCTCAGTTGCACCTGGTGCACGACGTCTTCCACGTGTCTCAGCTGAGGAGATACGTGCACGACCCGACGCACATCATCAACTTTGGGGAGCTGGACGTGGACGATGGGGCGACTTTTGCGGAGGTCCCAGTGGAGATCGAGGATCGACAAGAGCGGGTCCTACGTGGGCGGTCGATTCCTCTTGTGCGCATCAGATGACAGCACGAGAACCTCCAGGAGAGCACTTGGGAGCGGGAGGCTCAGATGCGTGCTCAGTACCCCCATTTGTTCCCCTAGTTTTTGATGTATCTTTAAGGGGACGTAAAGCCCTGAGGTGGGAGTAATGTAAAGACCTGCAAATTTCAAGGAAATTTTTTTCTTAATTTTCTTTGGAATTTAGAAGAGCGCAGCTTCAGACGGCACCTGATTCCGAGGCCCGGTGTGCCCGGAATCAATTTCCGAAGTTTGGCTCGGGTACGTTCAGTGAACGGACGAGCAGGTTTTTCTATCTTTTGAACCGGTGCCCGGAATCGAATTCTGAGGGCACCGATGAAATCGCAGCGCCGGTATTTGCTTAGAAACGCCTCTTCCGGAGTTGCGTTTGCTCAGACGTGGTTTTTAAATTTTGGGGCTTTAAGACAGAAATAAAATAAAATTTGTGCGAAAACTTTATTTTATTTCACTTAAGCTGCTTGGAAGTCACTTGGAAGCCACTTGAACTGAGTTAAAGCGGATAGGGTGCTATCCGGAAATATCCTACCCTCTTGGTAGGATATTTGTGAGGCAGGGCCCGCACGAGCCCCGCCGTTTCTTTCGCTAAGTAACGCACCCGCGAAAACCCATCAATGTAACTGAAAAGTCAACCGACGCGTTTTCTTTATTTCTTAACAGACCATTTAATTGGGCGGTTTATTTCGTGAATTAAATAGGCTGTTTCATTCGTTGAATTAATTCAACGAATTTAATGGGTCATTACTTACGCGTTTTGCGTTTGTTGGAAAAATAATAAAATAGACAAACTTGTCTATTTTGGAGGATCCTCCTGTTGTGCGAGATCCTCTAAACCTCCACCCTCCCCGCGAAGAACGCGAAGAACACGAAGAACGCGAAGAACGCCGGAACCAGAATTCGACGACGCACGATCCGCGACGTCAACAAACTTTTCCGCGACCTTCTCCTTCTTCTTCTACGGCGCCTCTTCTTCCGTGGCCGATCCTCGTTCCGCAACTAAGGTGAGAAACGGATCATTTAATTCACCTTATTTTTTAATTTCAATAACAACGGATTTAATTAATTAAATCCGTTTGTTCTAGATCCGGAGATCGTCGGCGCGACGCTTTTCCCACGGTGCGACGAACGTCTCTTCCGCGAACGACGTGACGATCCCCTCCTTTCGCGACGAGCGATTCCGTGACGACCTCACGTCCGACGGCAACTTCGAGGTAAGGGATGTTGGAATATTTTATTTCCCCGTGTTTATTCTTTTAAAATAAAGAACCCGATCTCCGAAAAATTTTAATTTAATTAAAATTGTTGTTGATTATTTTTCTTTTCCTCCCGTTGTTTATGACTAACACGGAGGGTGAGGATCTAACGAACAAGACCCGGCAACCCTCCGCCGATCTTTTGTTGTGCGGATTTGGCGGACGACGACGAACCGTGCGGCAAGGGCGATCCGTTGATTCTGTAGTGAAGATCGGCCCCCGGGAGGAGCAACGGCGCAGACGGGAGGCAAAACGGGCCACCGGAGCAACTCCGGAGGCCCGCGGAAGGCGGCGGCGGCGCCCGGCGCGCCGCCGTGGAGGAGATCTGCCACGGCTGAAGCCGCGGCGGCGGTGGCCGGTTCCGCGGCCGCGCGGAACCGGGGAGGGACGCGGCGGCCCGGTCGCGTCCGCGTGTCAGGCGGCCCCCCGCGGGGCCGCGTTCCACCTAAGCCGCGTGTCAAACCCGCGGCGCCCCTTCGGCCGCTCGGCCGAAGCCGAGCCGGCCGGTCCGGTCGGCCGGGCCGCGCCCAGGCCGGACTGGACCCGGCCTAGCCGGGTCGGGCCGGGTCGCCCCGGGCCCAGAACCCCCGTTTTCGGGCCTTCTTCGGTCTTTTGCCCATATCCTGGGCCTGAGACCTCCGATTGACGAACCGTCAGCGGCTACGCGATCCTTGGATCGATACGGTCGTTTCGGTATATTATACTCAAGGTTTCGGAAGACTTTGGGTTCGGACGGGTTGGTTCGTACACGAAACCAACCGGGCCCTCGGAGCGGAAACGCTCATAACTTGAGCTACGGACGTCCGATCGACGTACCGTCAGCTGTGGTAGTTTCCTCTAAGTGAGACGGAACTTTTGGCATACTCCGCCCGAGGATCGGACACAGGCGGAGTACGGTCGTGTTGGTTTTGCCCTAAAAACCAACCGGGCCCCTGGGACGAAAATGCCAATAACTCTCAGACCGAGCGTCCGATTGACACGCCGTCTGTTGCGTTGAGATCCTGTTGTCGATACGGAACTTTTGGATACATCAACTTCGGACTACGTGTCAGTTGATGTATCAGCCTCTCGGCTCATGGAGCGGACCCTCCTAAACGAGCTCGCTGTGTGCGGGAACCCTAGCGCTGGCTGTGACTTCGACGACAGAGCAGAGATCCTCCGTGGACTGCGACGACGGCAGAGCAGAGATCCTCAGTGGACTGCGACGACGGCAGAGCAGAGATCCTTCGTGGACTGCGGCGACGACTGTGCAGAGATCCTCAGTGGACTGCGTCGACTACTGCACTCAGCGATCCTACGTGGATCAGTGCTACAGGTTCTGTGTGAGCCCGATCCTATGTGGGTCCTTACTACCGGTTCTATGTGAGCCACTGCCTACAGGTTCTGTGTGAGCCCGATCCTGTGTGGGTCTTTTGCGGGGGTTGGTACCTATCGATCCTTCGTGGGTCCGACGACTTAGATGGATCAGTGATCATCTTTGACGTCATCTGAAAAAGTATACCTGGTTGAGCTGAATCTTATGTTACTCTCCTTTGTGGATTGTGTTGAACTATCCTATGTGGATTTACTGTTTACTCTCCTTTGTGGATTTGAGTCTTGCTTTCCTATGTGGATTGAGTTGTTCTTGAGCTCGTGAGCAGAGCTAGAAGTGGGGACTTAGGTATATGTATGGGCATATACCTAAGTCGAGTCAGATGTTACTTCGTGATTGCACCTTCCTTTTTGTGCTATATCCTTTGTGGATTTCGGGAGACCTTCGGGGGTCTCGGGGTCCTTACTGAGTAGCTTATACTCACCCCTGCACGGGCTATGCCCGCACCTTGTTGTGTTGGATGCAGACGACAGGCAGCGCTGATCACGATTGGGGCGTGGAGCAGGACGGTACCTGGAGGTGGACCACTGGGCGGGACGTGCTCGGAGCGGACGTGGGACCCGAGGAGCCTGGAGGCTATCTGTACCCACCCTTCAGGTGGGATTTCCAGTGGACGACACGAGGCCGCCGTCTTCTCTTCAGTTGCTGTTCTTTACTTTTTCAGTTGTACTTTCAGTTGGGCTTGTATTCCGGCCCCCTTTACTTTTCTGCACTTGTAGTTACTTTCCGCTTGCTGACTCTGTGGTGGTTGTTACTTATAAAGGCAATGCCTTCCCTGTTTACCGGGATTTTACGCCTTGGTGCTAGTCGCCAGCCCCTGGCCTATGGAAGGCGGGCTTGGGGTAGTCACGACACGGGCCCCGAGGTCGGGTCGTGACATTTATATCCCTGAATAAGTTAATAAATGTTTTAAAAATGATAAATTAAGTGTTGGTATATTTTGTGAAATAAAAATGTTGATTTAAAATTTTATAATTTATATAATTATTTAAAATAAAATTTATTATAATAAAATTTATTCATTAATTAATAATTTGTTTTATTATAATTATATGATAATTTTATGATACCATAATTAAGTTTTCAAAGTTTCGTAAAATCAATTGTAATATTAAAATAAGTATTTTTTCAATAAATATATTTTTTATTAGAAATTAAATTTCTCATATTTGGAAACTTATTTTCTTAAAATTGAGTCCATTTTTAAAATTTACATGTCAAAAAATGTCAAGTTTAAATTGTTTTGGGTATTTTTTGAAATAGTCTAATTTTAGTGAATAGTGAGATATAATAATTTAGAGTATTTAATATTATAAGTCAAATACCTGAACTTTTAGTCATTTTTGATGTCTAAACCCATTATTTATAACTAAAATACACTAGTTTCTATACTTATTTTCATGAATCAAAACTTTTGATAATCTTGAGCCAAAATAATACACTAATGAATAAAATAATCAAAAAACACCCCTCTCATCCCCAATAAATATCACCTCTTAGGATACCTTCCCTTCCCACATTCTAATCCCTGTATCCTTTATAAATTCTACCTAATTCCCATAACAGGCCTCTTACCAACCTATATAGTGTGATTCTCTTACCAAAATACCAATTCCATGTGCGTTAAGGTTCTTCTCCAGGAGACCATATTGAAGAGGTAAAATCCCCATTCTTTGTTATTGAATATCTTTTCTTTTATTATCCTCTCCTCACCCCTATAAAACGTGTCATGCTAACTAAAATATCATATATATATATTCTAATTTTATTATTATAATGTAATATCCATCATCAAATCTCTTCACATGTCCTTTTACTCTAAAAATGAAATCATCACCCGTGACATGTCGATTCACAGCCTTCGTGGATGAAAGGTTTTCATTTCCATTACCGCCTTAAATTATAGTAATAAAACCATTATTATGTCTAAATAATATTTTAATATACAAATTTTAAGTTATTTATTGTTTTTTTAACAAATATATAAACAAAATATTAAATAAAATGACACTAGTTCATGGTGGTCGTAAAAACTACAAAAATAAATTAAAACATTTTCATCAAAATTTTATATAAAGAATCATCCTAATTCCATATAACTAAATGATATATGAGACCACATAAAATTATATAATTTCATTAATACTAAATAATTTTACTTATGTAATTTTTATTTCATTTTTATAGAACTCCCACAATTATAGATATAGGAACTAACCATAAAAATACGAAACAAACGCTCCTGGAACTGTGAAACTAAACATTATAACTCATTATAATGTCCATAAATAAACTTAATAAAATTATAATAAATAAAATACATGTTTAATAGGTTCTAAAATAAGTAATTAATTATTATAATTTTATTATATTGGGCATTAATTTCTAATACGAAATGATTTCATACATAAGGTAAGGGATTTCTCATCTCAGTTTTATTTCCATGAGATACTATTTATCCACCAATTATTTCTTATGTGTGGTGTATATGTACTACAATTTGATATATAATATCATGAATCTATTTATCTTCAAGGTATTAAAAGTTTCATATGATGATTGTTAATTTTATGGGACATACGATTCAATTGATTACAAGTGATAAGGGTTCTTTTCATCCCACTTTAATTTTTGTGGGACATATTCCATATTCATCACTTATTTCCTTTGTGTACCACCCAATTTATTTTTGATCATAAATCATTAAATATTTCATTAAACATATACATTTCATATATCATGGATATGATTTTTATTTAAACCGTATACCATTTTTACCTACAGTGTTTTCTTTGAAAGTTATTTTAACTGGGAAAATATTTATAAATTCATATCATCTACTCAATACAAATATTTTGATAAGTCATATTGTTCATAAATTAAATATATGTATAAAGAATGATTTGGCCTTGTATTGATGGGTGGACCCTGACATTATATAGAATCTCCATAAATTTATAAGTCTCATGAGATAAAAAAGATGGATACAAACCCTTCACATTTGTTTCTGAGTAGAAAGAGACAGGTTTTTACCCACAGACATAAAATTTCTTATAAATGGTCTTGAAGGCAGTGGTTAATGTTCCAGATACATTGCACCAAATAATTAAGGATTTCCTTCATTCAGTATTCATATGTTTCTATGAATCAAATTATTAATATAACAAAATCAATGGATGTATTTTCATTCTCAGTTTATTGATTAAATCGAATGTATTTTTCAGTTATTTACCTTTCCATATTTATTAGGCCTTATTGTTTATGCATCACTTATTATTTAATAATCTTTATGCTGTATGTAATTCTTACTGATAATTTTTTCTCACACTTTTATTTTTTTTTCCTTCCCTAGGTTATGAATATGAAATCTTTGAATAAGTGTGAAGGATGAATTTTATTTTCCATTGTTAAGTTCAATATTTAATTTCCAATGTAATAAGTGAACCATGTATGTATCTATTTCTTCAAGACTACAAAACGGATTGATCCTCAGGGATTTGATCTTTAATATCCATGACATAATAATAAAATAAACACTAAATTAGGGATACTAGTGTTGGGGTTGTCACAGAAGGATTGAGGAAAAGGGGTGGTGAAGTTGTATTTATAGGGGTTGAGATGGGTGTTTTTTGATTATTTTATTCATTTTTTTATTATTTTGGATCTATAATATGAATAATATCGATTCCAATAACTATATTTAGTAAATGGTCTAGAATAGATGGAACCATTGGGTGCTTACATTAGTCATACCTCAACCATGACTTAGAAATGCATCTATATAGCTTATAACCATAAATTATTGTATTTCACAATTCACAAAATGAATTATTTTATAAAAATAGAAAAAAATTAACACTAACTATTTTAGACATATATATTTCAAAAGTGGAATCCTTTTTTAAAAATTACTTTTATAAATTTGAGAAATATAATTTTTAACTAAAATCATCATTTATTCCAAAAATTACTGATTTTAGAATTATAATCAATTTTATAACCCTTTGAAAAATTAATTAAGTCCTCTTAAAATTATATTATAATTATAATAAAACATTATATTTATTTATGACTCTTTTATATGAAAATAAATTTTCTTCTAAATCAGTATATTAATTATAATATTAAAAATAAACTTTTATTTTTTTCAAAAATACAGAAACATAATTTATAATTTTTAATCATTTATTACTTATATCATGATATAATTATATCATCATTTTATTTTAACATATATAAATTTTATTAATAGTTTCATATTAAAAATTAATTTTATATTATTAAAATTATGTTTTATTTCTACTGCTTTGTACATGTGTGTGATTATTCTAATGGATTGAGCAGATCCAAATTTCCCCATTATTATCATCTAATTTTCTATTTATTGACCTTCTATAATATTTGGAATTATTATTGCTTTATTTTCTCACCAATGTATCATTCTCTATTTACGGGAATAATTTTGTTATTTGGTTATCTTTTTGATGTGTTTAATTTATGGAATAATTATAAAATGCGAAACTCCAGTAATAAAATTTTAGGTCATTACATTCTTCCCCCTTATAAAATTTCCCCCTCAAAATTTTGTTTTAAATACTAATTTCAAAAAAGTAATGGATTTTCTCCTTCATCACTTCCTATGGTTCCCCTATCACCTATTAGAATTTATGGTTCCTCTATAGTACTTTGAACATGTTTGTAGTCTTGTTGTATAGAACATTATCTTTATCGTCAAGGATCTTCATTAGGTACTCCTTATAAGAGATGTCATTTTCTAGTTGTACCACTTCTGAGCTTATAACATGTGACAAATATTTTAGGTACTTACTCTAGTGGGATAGGTGGAATAAGTAATGTACTTGAGACTTGGTTGTTGGAAGTTCTAGTCGATAAGCTGTTTCTCTGACATGATTAACAATCTGAAAGGGTCTGATGTACCAGGGATATAACACTCCTTTCTTCCTAAATCTCATAACCATATTACATGGTGGTATGTAGAGGAATACCTTTTTACCCACTAAAAAATCATAGTCCTATTAATGATTATCTGCATAACTCTTATATTGGAATTGGGAAAAACAAATATGTTATTGGTTGGTCTTTACCTTTTTATCCAATTTATTGACCATTTCAATTCATATTACTCTATGTTTTCCAACACCATCCCAACATGCAGGTGTTCTATGTATTTTCATATAAAGGGATTCATGTGGAGATATTCAGATGCTTAAGTGGAAACTATTGTTTTAATAGAACATGAAAAATGGAAGATTCTGATACCATCATCCTTTGAAGTCCATTTTTCATGCTCTCAACATTCCTTCTAGTGTCTAAATAGTCCTCTCATATTGGACATCAATTTGGTGGGTGATAATATATACTAAAGTTCAGATAAATTATTATATCATGTTGGATACTTTTACTGAACTTGAAGGTAAATCTTGTCTTAAGATCTGATATATTCGATAATGGTACTCCATGCAACCTCAATACTTATCTGATGTATATTCATGCATGTCGGTTAAGTGATAAGTCCTTTAAAATTGATATAATGTGAGCTATATCTCATAAATTCTATAGTGATATTTTCGCATTTCGATGTGGGTATGAAAATGGTTGCATCATCCCATTAGTTTTTTTAATTTATTCCTTCACTTTCTGACATACAAAACACTTCTATGTATATTTAGTGATCTCATACTTCATATTTCCCACTAATAATTATCTCATAGACCTCGATACTTATTTTTTTTCCATGGATGGATAACGATGGTCGATCTATGTGAATCATCCATAAGATCTTTCTTTATATATGGATTTGATGGTACACATTTTCATGGACCAAATTTCACAACTCATTCCTCATCATGTTTGAACTCTATGGATTACCCATTTTTGGTAGATTCCACCTTTTTATAGATTTCTAAAAATTTATTTAATAATCATTTATTTTCACTTTAAGGTATGGATGAGTAACCATTCATGAATGGAATGATTTTATACCATCCTTTATGATTTCTATGTTCATAATTTTCAAGAATAAGATGATTTGGTCCTTCTCAATTAACATAATTGATAATGTTTCATGATCCTTTATACGTTGAGTATCTACCACTTTATTCACTTGGCCAAGATGATTGTGCATTGAAAAGTCATATTTCATGATGAGATCTAACAATATTCACTAGAACATATTAATCTTCTTTTGTGTTAATATATATTTAAGGCTCTTATGATCTGTATATATGTCACCATTCTCTCTATAAAGACAATTCCACTAAATATTCAATGTGAAGATTACAACCTTTAACTATAGATCATGTGTGGGATCTTTTTTCTCACGAACTTTAATCTTACTTGAGGTATAGGATATCACTTTATAATTATTCAAATGTACACAACATAATACCATATTTTATGTATTGATGTATACCACAGAGGGTTCCCCAATTGTGGGTAGTGTAAGTACTGGTGCAGTGATAAGAAACGTTTTTCACTCTTTGAAGTAGTCTCCACATTCACTGTCCTAGAAAAACTTTACTCCCTTCTAAGTCAGCTGGTTAGTGGATTTGAGAATCAAGATAATTTCCTCACAGGTTTTTGATAATACCTAGATATACCCAGGAAAATATGTATATATTTTGCAAAAAATAGTTTGGTTTACTCCTAAATTACCCTTTTTAGATGGGTCTATAGATATTAATTTTATGGTGATAACATGACACAATAATGATACTTTATCCATATATAACTCCCATTTAATATACATTTAATATAGTTTCTCCCTTAACAAAGTCTTTAGCACAGTATTCAAATGATCCTCATGTTCCTATTTTCTCTTGGAGTATATTAGAATACCATCTATAAAAACAACATATTTTTTTTTGTGTAAATATATAAAGACTATATTCATTAATTCCTTGAAAATTGATACAGAATTATTGACTCTAAAGGGAATAAATATGAAATCATAGTGTCCATACCTCATTTAAATGGTAGTCTTGGTTATGTCATTCTTCCTCACCTTTAATTAGTGATATCCCGAATGAAGGTCCCCCTTAGAGAAATACTTTTTTCCATGTAGTTGATCAAATAATTAATCTATCCATTGACGGGGATACTTTTTAATTATCATGATTTTGTTTAGATCACATTGACCAACATACATGGGCATTGATCAATCATTCATCTTGATGAAAAGGATTGGTGTAACCCATTGTGAAGCACTTGGGTGTATCAAACCCTTTTCTAGATTCTCTTTTAATTTCATTAGTTCCTCTCAATCAATGTTGGTCATCCTTTAAGGAGTCTTTGATATAGGAAGTGATCAAAGTATAAAATCAATTGAGAACTCAACCTCTCAGTTAGGAGGAAGACCAAACAATTCTTCATGGAATACATCCGTGTCTTCCCTCATAATGGGAATATCTTTACACAAGATACACTCCGTTGTGTAAATAATTTGAGCTAGATATGTTTAGGAAATAATATTCTTAATTGATATGATGATTCTGAAAAATATTCATCATCCTCCTTACACTTGTATAGAATTTTGGGATTCCTTGAGATGTGAATAATAACATTTCTTTCCCAAAAATTGATGTTGTATTTGTATAAATATTGCCAATATAAGCCCAATATAGAATCTAAATCCACTAAAGGAAGTAAGATGATATTTTTAGGGAGTTTCCGTCCACAAAAATTAACTGGTGAGGTGTTATAAACATTAAATGCAATAGTTTAATGATGTTCTATTCTTATAAATAATTCAAACTTTTTATTTTCAGGTGTTGTTCGAATAGTTATACTAAAAATAAAAGATATAAAAGATTATGTAGAACTGGAATCAAATAGTGTGTTCTCAATTATTGAATGAAGAACCATCATACATGTCATCACATAATTATCCTGATCCACCTCAGTAGTAGTGATATCATATTCCCTTCCATGCTACCTTGGAGTTTGTTATTTTTTATTACCTCTGACAAACCTTGGCTCAGGGGACTGGCTCTCATAATTTCCATGTTCCTTGTAGTTTAAACAATATACTACAAGATGAGTGTTGATATGATCATTCTTTCATTCTTTCTCATTTTAGGAATTCTTCATATCCATTCGTAAATAATTATCCTGATGCCCGTCTCTTTTACATTTGAGGCATATTTTGGTCCCCTTTAGATAGTTCCCAAGATGATTCTTCCCAAACTTTTTACATATAGAATGCTGAGTTTTCATTACTTCATGGTATTTTTCTATAGATCCTAGTACATTAAACTCTATTTCCTATTTTTTTTTCATGACCATGAGAACACTAAGATTCACCAATATCTATCTCAATATTAATGTCACATCAGATAATATCCTAATAACATTAAATTTCCCAAATTTACATGGCTTTTCATAGACTCTAATTTAACCCATTAAAGAATAAATCCACCTTACTTTCAGTGTTCATGAAAAATACATAGGAAAATCCTGAAATCTTGGTAATGTTTTCCTTGTATTCCCCAACATATTCATATTTTTTTTAAGTTTGAAGAACTCCCTCTCAATCATAAGACAAAGAGTTTAGGTAAAATAAATATTGAAAAATATTTTCATTAATCCTTCAAAATCCATGGAATCAAATTCCACATTATAATTTTTGTTTTTGACAAGTTTCCACCACTATCCGGCTTCTCCAAAAAATTGATAGACTGTCAGTATGACTTTCTCTTCTTCTCAAAATTGGAGAATATAGAATATTCTCTCAATGGATTTAATCCATTGTTTAGTGACGAGAGGATCAAAATATCCACTAAATATATGATTAATTTGTCAAATAAATTATTCTTACAAAATTTCTCTTTATTAGGAGAATGATGGAGTTCCCCATGATTTAGGTTATTATTTATATCTTGAGCTAGTATGATCATGAATTTCGGAGCTCCCCTTCCCATCAGATTCAGAATCTCATTAAAGAAATCATAAAATTTCCTATCATAATGGTTTTTAGAAAGGGTTACCATCTAAAAACATTAAGTAGAAATGAAAAATAAAATTATGGGTCGTTAATATAAAACAAAAGAATATATAAAAAAGAAATTATGAATATAAACAGATAAATTTATAAATGAAAAGTATATCCTGAATTGTGTTTCTGAAAGTTTCAATCTAGGTTATCCATAGTGATGGAATTATCCCTAGTGTTCTTAATGATTCTTTCTATTAATAATACACTAAAATAACTAGGCCATTATTAAATAACAACTATAGAAATCATAACCATTGACACATCTTATTACATGATTTTAATCATAATTAACCATGAAATAGAAACCAATAGTTGAAAAGTATTATTTTTATGGAATAATAGTAACATAATTTAAAAACACGAAACTAAAATAATTGAAATTTTATAAATTAACCATAATGAGATCATAATTTCATTTGAGATCCTACATGTATATAGGATGTGTTGGGGAATACATAGAAAAAATGATGAGCTAAAAATCCCAGTAAGGGAATAAGAATGGGAAGAATGTATAACACATGAGATAGAATGTATATCCTGTTGACATAAATGGATCATGAATAAAAATGTGGAAGTATAAATATGGAACATGGAATTATATTATCATGTAAATATTATAATTTGGTAGTAGAGTATGACATGACATAAACATGATTCAAGGATAACTTCCAAGATTGTATCACATGGTTGACAAAGTCCTATAATGGATTAGGTTTAATCACTAATCCCATTCATGATGTATCATGAGAATAAATATTAATTAATTCATTGGGGTGCTACCTAGGAGCACCCATTATAACATGTTCATGTATATGTATGCCACATGAAGAATAAAACATAAAGAATAAACATAAGAGTTAACAATGTAATGAAATAGGCATCATATCTCCTAAGGTATAACCAAAGGGTGTGCCATATTTGTATTTCTGAAATAATGGATTTAAATCCTAATTGGGAATTAATGAATGAAAAATAAGCCGATTTAATGATAATGATGACCAAATAAATTTGAAATAATAACGAGAGTGGTTAGGTAACATTAGAGATGTCTTGCTTAAATGAGGTTTTAGGGAAAAGAATAAAGAGTATCTAAATAGGAAAAGGCATAGTTTTTTCATAAAACATGAAAATAACTAAGACAATTTTTCATGTTAAAAAGAGTTAATTTATAAAAATATTGGTGGAATAAAATAGTTAATGGTGGTTACTTGAAAATGTGCAGGAAATAAGTTCCCTATAATCAATCTTTCTTCTCCAGTGTAATTGAGATGGGGATCTTTAAAAAAATATATTTCTCATCAAATAAAAATGAATTGAGATATATACACATGTTTCAAACAAATGAATTGAATTGAGGATATGTATATAATAATAAATAATAAATATATTGGGGTAATGAGAGAGAAACCTTAAACCAAAGGAAAAGTGGAGGTTTGGAGAGATCCCCTACTATATGTATGAATGTGTTCTTCACATTCACTTAATGTCATATAAAATCAAATTATACTAATTAATTAATTAATATAGAAAAAATAATATATTTTTTTTATTATAATTTTATTAACAACTATTTTGATGATTTATAATATTCAATTTCATCATTCTAGGAGCGTTTGATTTCATAGTTTCATGGTCGGTTTACTTGTATATAGTAATGGAAGTTATTTTCAAATGTGAATAATTATATAAAAGTAAAATTATATTGTATTAATAAAATTATAGAATTTTAAATGGTATCAAATATCTTTTTTTCTGGTATAATTATGATTCACTTGATAAAACTTTAATGATATTTGTTTTGTTTATTTGGGAGGGTTTTCCGACCATCATGAACACGTTTCATTTTATTTTCTATTACGTCTATAAATTTGTTTCTAGAAAATTAAAAAAGTTAAAATATAAATAATAAAACCTATTTTTAACCAAAATAATGGATTTATTAGTTACAATGAAGGTTGTAATGGAAAATTAAAACTCATCGTCCATGAAGGCGGTTAACTGACATATCATATACAATGTATTCATTTTTAGAATAGAAGGAGAAATGAAGATATTTGATGATGAATATTTCATTAACATAATAAAATGATAGTATATATATTAGAATAGAGTTATCATGACAATTTTTATAGGGCAGGTTAGGAGAGGATAAGAAAATAAATGAAATTAAAGGAGAAGTATCGATAATTTTACCTCTTGAATCCTGTCTCTTTGAGAACCTCCTTAAGGAACTTGGGTTTGGTATTTTTTTCCAGAACAGAATCTATTGTATATGTGGCATAGAGAATTAGAAAGGGAATTAGTCAGAATTTATACATGATATAATTCATTTAATTTGGGAGGAGAAGAGGTGGTGACATGTGGTATTTATAGAGGAGGAGAGGGGTGTTTTATTTTATTTTATTCATTTGTTTATTATTTTGGCATACTAATATAAATAGTGTTGGTTATTATGACTAAATATAGTTAATGGTTTAGAAAAGTTTTAACCAATGTTTTATTACTTCATCAATACACCATCTATAACTCAAAAATTCAAGCATTTAGCTTATGACCATAAATTACCATATTTTACTATTCACCAAAATTACAAATATTTAAAAAAACCATAAAAACACACCCTAACCATTTTAAAATGTGTATATTTCAAAAATGGAATCTATTTTATGATAATAAATTTATAAAAATGAGAAATTTAATTTAAAAAAAGCATCATTTATTCAAACATACCGATTTTAAAATCAAAATCGATTTTATAATCCTTTGAGAAATCAATTAAGGTCTCATAAAATTATTTTTCAATAATAATATAACATAATATATATTTTTTGATTTTTTTTTATTTTAATTAATTATATTAATTATAAAATGATATATAAACATTTACTATTTACAAAAAATACAAACACTTATTTTATCATTTTTAAAACATTTATTTACTTATATTATGATATAATTATATGATGATATAATTATATCATATTTTTTTATAAGATACCTAAATTTTATTTATACTTTAATCATCAAAAGTAATGTTATATTATTAACGTAATATTTTATTTATATAGCTTTGTTCGTGAGTGCAGTTATTCTAGTAGATTGAGAAGATCCAAATTTTCCCATTCTAAATATCCCATTTTCTATTTATTATCCCATTATAATAATTGGAATCCTTATTGTTTTATTTTCTGACTAATTCATCATTATTAATTTATGAGAATAATGTTTTTATTAGGTTTTCAATGTGATTCATTTTTTTATGAAATAATTATAAGTAGGGAAATTCCCTTGATAAAATTATGTGTAGTTAAAACAATGTCAAAATTATAATTTTGGAGATTATGAAACAATATAATATACATAATAACTATAAATTTGATGAAAAACTCACATGTGAAACCAAGACAACTAACACCTAAAACAATGGAATAATGAATGATTATTAATGAATGGGTGATAAGATATTATAAGGGAACATATATGATATTATAGATATTAATATAGTTATAGAATAACTTAATAACATGTTTAAAACTAATATGAAGTATTTTAAAGAAAATACAATGAAAATGAATCATGAGGTTAGGGATTTTTCTTCAATTTCATTTTATTGAGGCATATTGTAATGTTACGTACTTAGTTTCTTTTTCATGCTGTATATAATGACCCTTTAACATGTAATATCTTCAATAACACATTATTCATGGTATTATAATTTTCAATTTAATTTATTTCATCTAATGGGATTAGATTTAAAAATTAAAATGTGGTCAACAATTTCATTACTCAATTTTTCTTTAATTGGGTTATCTTACTACTTTATTGTCATTGATATTATATGATTATGTGTATAATGAATTTTGACGATCTATTTTTTTATTTACACCTGTTTTATATGGATTTATAGTTGATACACCTAATATATTCATTTATTAATTCTCTCTTCATGTTTTAATAATCTTAATTGTTTATTTTCCAATTTCATTCTAATCAAGATTCTTTATTCCAGAATTTCTATTAAAAGAAATTATTTGATCTTTTTTTAATAAAACCTTTAATTTTATTCTTCTTTGGTTATTCATGATATTTTTATATTAATATTTCCATTTACCAATAATTTTCACTTTAAATATTTTAGAAAATATTTTTAAGAAAATACGACATAATTTCTTTTTTGGTCAGAAATCTGTTTTTCTTCAAAAACCATGTTTTTGTAAAATATTTTCAAAAATATTTTTAACTTTTCAAAATGATTTTTCAAAGGTATTTCCTCCCATAATTACTCTTTATTTTTTTTTTCAAAGGAATCTTAATTCATTTTCAAAATAATTCCAATTTGGTATTTACTGAAAAAGTTAAAGGAAACATTATTTTAACATATAAAACATGAATGGAATTTATAGCCATTAGGACCAATTAAACGTTTTAATTATTTATTTAGATGTTTCAAAATTTATTTACAAATAAAATTAATTTCAAAAGTATTTCTAAAATTTTAGTTTTTACCATTCATTTCATATGATAATTATTTTCAAAATGTTTTTCAAAACGAAAAATATATTTTTCCCAAGAATATTTTTAAAGATATATTTATATTATTTATATTGATAAATGAAAAAACAATTTATTATTAATAAAATGGGTGAATATTTTATTGATACCATCCTTAATCTTCATATGGATGGTTTATGATCATTCTGGCTAAGAAAATTATGGACATTCCCTTCCCTGATCCATTTTTATAGTCAATTACATTACCTTGAAATGTCCACTTTTATATGATAATTTGATATTAAATTAACACTAAATATACCAATTATTTTTCAGTGATATGATTATTTCATAAACTGTACACCATTTTTTACATACGATCCTCAATTTGAATTTTATTTGATTATTTGGGGAAATATTGATAAATATGAATCCTTTAATCAATATGGATACATTATGATAATAATTTCTTTCTAAATTAAATCGACTATTCGATATATGTGGAATACTTTGGGCTTGTATGAAATGGGTTCGGATTGGTTTGTGAAAGACCCTTGTTGCATCGATAGTCTCATAATATGAAATTAGTTGAAAATACCTTATGAATTTGTAACCAATATGTTTTAAACTGTGTTGTGAATGGTCTTAAAACTAGATATACAGATGTCTAAACTGATTTGGATTATACCTAATCTTTTTTAAACTATCTTGTGAAAGGTATTGGTTATAATGTTATCACGTATCTGGGGAACATGAAATCTGATTAATAAAAATTTACTTCATTTACATTCAGTTATCATTATCTATGAATTTTTCACTATTATAAAATCTATGGATGCATTTCATTCTTATTTTATTGATTAAATAACTAGTGTTTTCAGTTATTTAACTTATTATATGGATTATGACTTATCTATTCACGAACATAAGCTATTTAAATGGAATGCGTATTTAGTTATTTAACTTTCCATGTTGATTATTCTTATTAATTCATGATTAATTTCATTGTACTTAACCATTATTGAGCATTTGAGATCACCATTTTTTTTTCATTTCACCATGATTCCATGATGTGTATTATGACGTATATACATGGATATTCTAGATGGAATAATGTTATCAAAAAATTTGGTTGTAATTTATGTATTAAAATTTAATATGGTACTCATGTATATATCTAGTATATCAATACAACTAAAATGATCTATCTTTTAGGATTTTAATCCTTTTTTCTTGTGCCAGTGTAATGGTAGTGGGCACCAACTTAGGGATTCTGAGGTCAGGGTCACTAAAAGTTTCACATGAATAAAGTACAAAAAATGGACCATTATAATTCCTTAGATGATATAATTTCTAAATATGGACATAGAATCAATTTTATATTAGTTTATAAGTCATTTTAACCCTTATATTTTTAGTTTAATGCCCTTGTAAACATGTTTTCACCTTTATATCAATAAAATATTTTTTCTGCTTCCACTATTCATTAATACCAAAAATTAAGTTGAACATATTATATAATATAAATTATTATGATATAAAATATTGAATCCATTTTACTAAATTCAATCAATATAATTGGAGGAATTTAATTTAAAATAAAACCCACAAACATGACCAAAAAGCAACTTTTCAAGAAATTTATTTTTTACGCATAAGATGATTTTATATTAACTATATAACTCTTAATAATCATTATATGAGTTTAAATTTATATTTATAGATATATAATATATAAATTTAATTTAATTAATTTCTCATTATGTTTTATTTTGATTAACAAAAATGGAGAAATATTTTTCAAATTAAAACATTTTTCCAAAAAATGAATTTTAATCCCCAAAATAAATGTATACTATAATTTAGTAAAAGGATTATTCAATTGTAATTAATTAAATTAAATATATTTAAATAATAATTATGTTATTGGAAATAAAATCCAAATCACAATGAGTCTTCTAAAATACATAATTTTTTGGAATGAAATGATAGGTTTATAAAAATCGGTATTTTTAACTATTATCTGAAAAATAAATATTTTATGAAAATCCCCCAAATTTTACTCTATATTAATTTTGATATTATAATTTCAAAAATTATGTTCATTTTATGAAATAAATATTCTAAAATTAAAAAAATGCAATTATAATATTTCCTCACAAAAGTCAATATAAATCATTTTTTAAGAAAACCTATTTTTGTTGAATAAAATTACATTACTAAAAAATTAAGTGATTATTTACTAATATTTTATCATTAAATTTATATTGAGTTGTATATATATATATATATCACAATGTTGTTAATCCCTTTGATACCTACTAATTTAATAGCCAGGTTATCACAACCATATATTTAAAGGGTCATTTATGGTCTATGTTGCATGTTATATACTATATGGAATATAATGTTGATATTTTATAATCATTAGGTGTTACATAAAAAAATTAAATATGGTTGGTGTTGACAAATCAAATTTTTTGTTTATGGAGGCGATGGTGCATACATATGGACAATCAACGATCTCATTCATTAACAAATGGATTAAAGGAAGGTAAAGGTCAAAGGTGATCATTCAAAAAATTCATACATGACATAAAAATATAATTATTAAACACAACCATACTTGATACCATACATAAGTGTTTTTGATGAAAATCAAATTGTATCATGTCATGGAGGCGGTAGTCTGAACATATGCATGATCGATGTGTTTTTTTTCTTAAAGTATGCTATAGAGTGAAGGAATAATTGACGATAAATTAATATAATAAAATTTCAGTATATAGAGGATACTAAATTCACCATAGTAATAAAATTATGGGATATTAGGATGACAAAAATTAATATGGAATACTAAGAGGACAAAAATACTCATGTTAGGAACATTGATTTTCTTTGGAATTATCCTTGTAAATGTATGGATTATGATACTTAAGGGGATTAAAAGAATATGGAAAATGTGGGAGGGTTATAAAATGATAAATGGAAATATATTCAACATTTAATTATATTGTATGTATATGTGATGTAGAGGTGTATGTGTATCCTTTTATTAGTGAAGGGAAGAGTAGTTTAGAATTACCTTAAATTATTCAATTATTACATTACATTATTTTCAATCAAAGACCTCCATATATTGAAATTATGGATAATAGACCATTAAATAGACAAAAATACTATAATACCTTTATTTTGGGGATATATTTGAGTGATTTATGAGTTTTTATTTTCCATTCTCACTTTACCCATGTGCACCTTTTCCAAGTTAATTTTTCTTTAAACCATGTTAATTAATTAAATTTGATTTGATTTGTTTATATTGATCATACTATAAATTTGGGTATTATAATCCTATATATGATATTTATTTTTTCATTTATGATTTTTATTATTAAGAAAAATCAATTCTATAAAAAATAAGCTCAATTATTAGAAATAATTCTTAAGATAATTGTATTTTTTTACATAAAATTTAACTCTAAGTAAAAATTATTAATGGAAATGATTTTTATTAGATAAATTAATTTATTATCTATCAAATTAAGATTATATGATATTAAAATCAATCCAAAAACCAATTTTACAAATATATTAATTAACTAAAAAAATACATAAAATCATTTTTTATTAATTAAACCTTTTACTTAGTTATAAACATATTTTCCATGGGTTTTATAAGTTCAAATGATATTTTTAAATAAATAAAGTTATTCCTTGATTTCATATTTGATCCATTATAGGATATTATTACCTTCTAGGAAATTCTTATATATTGATAAAGTTATGAATATTATAATTTTCATAAACCCTATTTTCGAATAAAAATTGATATTTTTAAAAAATCCTGAAAAAGTAATACTAAGTAAATTATGATATTTTAAATTCAATAAAAAACTTAATTATAAAACTTAATATTTGTATAATTTTTATATTTAAGTTATAATATAAAAATAATAATGATAAACTGCTTTTATTTAAAAATATTATCTTAAACATTTATTGAATATAATATTATTTCTTACCAAATTTCAAATTTAATGATTTTTAATATTTTATATCATATTTAAAAATATAATATGTTTTCAAAATGATATTTAAAATATTTTTATTTTTATTTAATAATGTATCATGACCTTCATTTTAGTGTGTGTAGACTATGTATTATTTAAGAGAATATATATACTATAATCTCAAGATGATTCAGTTCTCCTCCCTCTTCTATATTATTTTACATAATTCCCATTTATATGAATTTTATTCCTTAATGAATGGATTTTCACTAGAATTTTATTCTTAGTAACCCTTTGATTAAAACCTATAAATTCTATTGAAAAATTTCTAAGGATACATTGTATAAGGTTAAGAAGGTGTTGTAATTTTAGAGTATGTTTGGATTCCTTGAGTATAAATTGATAAGTGACCTGTAATTGTTAATGTATATAGATTACTTGGAGATAACGAGTTTAGTGGTTGACCAAAAAGAATTATTCTTATGTTAGGGGATATTTAATCATATACGACTCATTTTTCACCTCAATTAATCTGATTATTCTTATTGTTATATTAGTTCAATAAAACATGAGTTTTTTTTAATTTCCTCTTATTAACCCATAGACATTGGTCTTTGGATTTTAATATAAAAAATCACCTATACTGTAGGATTTACTTAGACACAACCACCATTTCCTCGATTTAACCATACACAACTTCCCTCTTTCTAATTAAAACTGAAATAGATGTCGGATATCTATTTTAATCATCTATACCCATCATTTATTCATTTTAGTCACTCATGGATTGTATGTGTGGTGTATATGGTTTTACATTCCGTATTTCCTACACAATAAAATAAATATCATGTTAGAGAATAAATTAAATAGTAAGTATAATCGTGTGAAAATATTTTTATCAAAATAATATTTAATTTTCACTTTATTATAAATAGATATATATAATTATTTTATAAATTTTTATAAATCATATATATAAATACACAATTAATTATTATCATGATAATACATAAAAATATATTTTTTTAATAGATAATAATCAAATAAAAATATAATATAAATAAAATAATTTAAAAATATTAACTCACTAAATGAATAATAACTTTATTTATAAAAATATTAAATATTATAATATATATTTTAATTAAAATGAAAAGAATAATTGTAAAAAGAATTTAAAAAGTTATAATAAAATTTATAATAACTAATAATTTAAAATTACTAATATATATAGCGTTGAGTGCTATAAAATAAAGAAATTTTCATGTATTACAAAGCATATCCACTATATTAGTAGAAATATCCTTATTCAAGTGTAAAATAAATGTAAAAAATGAATATATTTAATATATTACAAAAAATGACTCCAATATGAAACTTAAGTAAATAATTTAAAAAAAATTATTGTAAAACATAGAATTTTTTAAAGAAGATGGAATATATGGGATATAATTAGGTAACATCACAAAATATTTTAAAAATCAAATATAAAAAATTTGGCCACTTTTACCTAATAAATAAATAGTTGTGATATCTTATATTTATTTAAAATTACTTCCCTATGTGAGTAATTATTTTACCCATGATGTTGATTAGGAATAATTTGGTTTTTTATTTGATGTTTTCACGGAATTACACCATTAGTGATCAATTTTTGGTGTTCATATATTAGAATATCTTAATTTATATTTTCTCTCAACAAAATATAAAATTTTTACTTATATATTGGTGGATTTTATTCAGAATTTGTAATTAAAAATCTATTATACTCTATGTAAACTGATTGGGAAAGAAGATAACATGAGTTGAATGTCATACAGAGATGATGTTTCATAATATAGAGATGATTTGATTATTTTAGTGGAGCTTGAATAATTCTATAAAGATATAGAGGAAGTAAATGTTGCGGTATTAATGTATTAGATGATATTATAGTCTTACATATTTCAATGGGTTGATAATTTGATGGAATATATTTAACTATGTGTGTAAGAGAGTGTGTTGTGTATCAAGATTCTTCTAAGGGTTGTTCAGAAAAAGACAGAATCATGTATTTCTTCCTGAGAAGATTTTTTTCATTAGGGATTTGAGAGGCAGCTCTGCCTATGTTTCATAGAAGGCCATTAGTAATATATACTTATGTATAAATGGTATATCATTAATTGAATGATCTATTCTTGTGGCTAGGTGAAACAAGGTCACTAGTATAGTTTGTGTCTTGGTTATTTTTTATCAAATGTAGAAATATTTTAATAGAGTTATAATTAATCTATTACAACCATTGGAGGTTCCACAAGGAAATGAGAGGATATATCGAATGGTTTGGTGGATAGTTTTACAAAATCCTTTGATGTATGGAATCAAATAAATATTTTTGAGCTCATTGATGAATTTATATAATTTCATCGAAACTAAAATTCCTATTTTAGTTAATTTATTCTTAAGCCTATATATCAATGGGATAAAAAATCATCATTGTGTTCTAATGAAAATCACATCACATCAAGATCCTTGATTTAACTTGGGAGTATATAAGTGTTTTTAGAATGATTTTTCATATCATTTACACATTAAAACATTATTTTATCATTAGTTAGATGGTCAAATAAAGTAGATAATTGAGATGTTAACATAATGTTTTTTCATTTTTTATTCATGTTAGTGGTTAATGCGTTAATAATTTTCCTTGGAATGATTTTTACTATGTTAATTAATAAAATAATTATATTGGTATGACTATGTTTGAGATAATTTATTGGTGAACAAACAAATTTATAGTAAATTGGAAAATGTTTAATGAACCAACATTCGTTGTATATGATTTTGTATAGAATATGGAAATTTATGTTTATTTTATTCATGAGAAGGTGAATATATCTTATGATTTTTAGATACAATTTAATGATATGATGAAAAGACCTCGTTATTTTAAGTTTCATGGTCATGTTTTTATGAAGGATTATTCTGATCATGGTCAGTAGAGGTTTTGTAGATGGACTAATCATTCTCTATGATTAATTGGAAATTATTAGGTGTTGAAACATGTTTGTGGAGTGGAATATTAATTGTCTCTTTCATTATAGATAGATCATAATTTGAAAATATTTTTTTTCTTTATATTTCAAGATATGTTTCTAATTAATATTAGGTTATTGATTGGGGTGAGTTTACAATTTTGGAGAATGTGATGTTTGTTGAGTGTTCTCTTGAGATTTAGGATAAAAAAGAAAATGCATGGAATATTTTTGTTATTATTTTTTTCTATGTCATGTGGAGGTTAGGTGGATTGGAAAAATATATATGGGAAATTTAGGAGTATATTCATAATTACAATCCTTTGTTATTTTAATGGGTTTTTTTTCTAATGATATTGTTATGTTTATTTTAATCATAACATGGTTTTTATCTATTCATTACGTAAATGGAATGATTTATTTCTCTATAATTATGATGTTTATTAATGGGTGGTATCTTGTGTAATATTATATTTATGGAGTTAATTCATTATGTTATATTATAATTGTTTAGGATGAGAATAATTTTAATGGAACATGATAAAGAATAATGATGTTTTTCGGCCATGAAAATTATTTTTATAAGAAATTTGAGGGTTTTATGATGTGTTTAAAATTTATTTAAGGTATAGGAGAGAGTTTTAGATTGTAAAGGTAAACAGGGTGTGGTTTTTTCTTCAATATACCGTGGTTAAATTAAGGTTGGTCATGGCCAATTTTTTTCCCCCAATGGTTTGGAGGGTTTTTCTAGGCCTGTGGAGTTAATGTTAATAATGTTTGTTTTGGAGTATTTTCTTGGATGGTGGTTGATTATGTTATGGTATATTACATATTAATGTTTATGGTATATACTAAAATATATATATACTACAATATATATGGAAATAATAATGACTATAACAATGTTTTTCTTCAATGTGCATTTCTTATAATTTTTTGACGATCTTATTATAGGATTCTTTAGGAGAGAGGAGGAAACCATTGTTTTTGTCCTCCATAATGTTATAGAGGCATGTTCTCTGAATAAGTATATTAAATTAATATTTAATGGTCACATAGTTTATGTTATTATAATATTAAATCAATTTTTAATGTAGAAAAAACAATTTTTTTAAGGATATAGCTATTTTATGTCCCTTGATCTCAGATCCTAGTTGGTTGGGGTTCAATATGAAATTATCAGATCTTATTGTATCATGGTTGTTTAATCTCATGTTTTATTATAAATATAAGGGTTTCTTATACTGGTTTTCTATATTTTTTTGTTTTTATAAAACTCTAGATTCCCTAGAGGGATAAAATTAATTCTTTTCGTCATCCTTTTCTATATGTCAGGCCTTATCTTCATGTGATCAATATTATATGATCTATGTTTCCTCTAATCCTTTTTTAATCCATTAATTTCCCGGTCTTCCCACACATAAGGCTATGGAAGATGATTTCTTTTATATTTATTGGTTTGTTTCTATGTCTTTATGGAGTATGATTTATTTTAGGTTAATTCATATTTATAATGAGACTATTTGAGTTCTATCATCATCTTCTTTCTATTCATTCAATGTTTCATTTATGAAGCCTCATTTAAGGTATGTGATTTTAACTTTCTTCATTCCTTTATATTGTAAATTTTGGATTATTATTTTTTAGTTTAATTTAGTTAAATATTTGATACTATCATAATCAAAATAATAATAAATAATTTATAATTATAGCCAGAGGAATATAATTTTTATTTTTCATTATTTACTCTCCATTTTCAAGTAGTTATGGTGTGACTCTAATTTTAAACCAATTTTTTTGATTCTATTCATTTTGTGTACATTTTAAATCATGAATAATAATCTAAAAGACCCAATGATAGTAAATTTAAAAATTAAAATAATAAAAACATACATTTTATTCATTAATTATTGTTGGGTAAATTTTTAATCCAAAATATAAAATAGTATTTGATGAAGGATGATTTTTTCATGAATTTTATTGAATTATATTATGTTATCAATGAATTTTTATATTTTTTATTTTTAGTAGTGATAAAAGTTTCATAATTTGATTGATGTGTTAGGTTAGGATGATATATTAGTGTGTTCATTTGTTTTAGGGTTATAATGTGAGGTTGTGGTTTCCATGAAAAATAGTAGTTTATTTTTATAAGGTGTTGATGAATTAAAAATAAATGGTACTATGAAATAAATATAATGAGAATGTTTGGAATAAGCTATTAAAAATTAATGATATAATTAAAATAATTATTAAAGAAAAATTTATAGGTCTAATGTATTTTTAAATGTGGATTATTCTAATAAATTGACATGTTAATGAAAATATGTGTGAATATGAATAAAATGTGTCTTGAAAATAAAAAATGTGAAGGTGGTAATGGAAAATTAAATGGATATTTAATTTTAATTTTGAAGAAGTATTATGTGTTTCAATTTTAATTTTTTTTGGATACGAGGTGGAATAAATTATTGATGTTGTTTTAGTGATGGTAAATATTTATAGAATTGTTTTACAAGAAGTGGACACAAGGTTGGACTTCTGTGTATCTATTGTGTCATTTGTCCATTTTTTATTTATTAAGAACCTCTTTTTTATTCAAGCTACACTAATGATACCCATATGAGATATTGGGTTCCATGTTATCACTCTATAATAAGGATATGTATGATATAGATGTCTAACTTTTAACCATTTCCCACTCTCTCTTTGAGACATATTATATACATTGATGGAATATAGTTATGGTTGGGGTGAGTGATATGTATTTTTGGCTATGTGGTAAGAGGAAATTATGTGGTTATGTTGCAGAGAAATGGTTATGTGGTGGAATGTGTTAGGTGATTATGGAAATGTTTTTCATTATATTTTGTTTTTTGTGTTATTTAGTTGTGGTTCTGTGGTTTTGTATGTGATGTTTTTTATGGCATATTGTTATGTGGATATGGAAGGGATAAGAGTGACACGACCTATGTTTATTTTGTCCTAAGGGATATTATTTATATAGAGAACTAGGAAAGAGGAACCTTTTAATATTAATATTTCAATGTTTATTATTTACTATAATCTTGTGCTAATTTGGTAAGAGTGCCGTGGTGGAGATGGTTGGAAATTGACCTGGTAAATGTAGCATTTTATATTTTTTATTTTTTTCTAATTATTTATTGTTCTTATTGAATATATTGATAGGATATTTTAGTGTGTAAACATGTAAGTATACATTTATTCTCAACCATATATTCAATATAAATTTAATATAAATTTTTATTATGGGGTTTGTGATGTGGGTGTACATTACTATATCATGGAATGTTGTTTTTTTAGATTTGGAGTTGATACAATAATTGTGAATTTTCATATTGTTCTATTTAAAATCCTTAAACCATATTCCTTTATGAATATAAATACATTCTACTATAGTCATGGATTTTAATTTAATAGATGTAGAGTTGATTATGGATGTTTTATATTTTCCTTGTATTTTATAAAGGTATTACATTAAATATTGTTTGTTTCTAGTCACTATGCATATTACAAGACCATGGTCTAATAGAGGCCAACATTGAGGATTATACACTTTTTGTAAACTAGTCTAGAATTTTTTCTAGTTGGGATAGGATGTGAAAACAAAATTTTGATTCTTTAAAAGTCAAAAAATAAATTATGAATCTATTATAAAGCTCAAAATTTAAGGTTTTCATTAATATTTAGTAATAAATAATTAGATAAAACATTAATTGGAATCAGTATAGTTTATTATAGAATAATAAGAAAATCCTTGATATTCTACTTATTCTGACTCTATATAACAAGACCGAAGCACTTTTATCGGATAATAATAATAATAGAGGAAGTTCCTTCCACATTTAGTCCCTCTAAGAAAGATATGTGGGGAATTTATGTATTTTTATAAAAAAATCTCGGAACACCCCCATTATAAATTAGATTATGGATTCTACTAGAGGAATATAATCCAAAAAACCTTTAAGTGGGTCACTAAACTCCATATTTCATCCACTATGATCATTTGGAAACTATAAAAGTTTTTATTTTTTATTGCCTATACAACTACTAGTGGTTATCCACAACAATTCGAGTTAAACTCTTCATAGTAAGTCTAACCCTAGTGGGTCCCTAATCCAAATTTTTTTGTAACACAACCTCCACAAAATTAAATCCTAGTTATAAAATTACATAACTAGACATTAAAAACTAAAATCTATATTAAAATCCAACATGAATATCCTAGTTTTCTAAAAAAATGATTATGGGAATTCCCATATAAGTGCAACATTACTGTGTTAATTTACTGAGTATAATCTGGACTATGATTTCATCTTTGCATATATCACCCAGATATCCTATAAGATATACCTCTACCACCATTATAACAATAATAGAGGAAAAATATTTAACAAATTATATTTTTTATTTTTAAAAAAATACGCATTGATCATTCCAACAACAATTAATGACCCACTTACTCAACATAATGTTTTATGATAATAAGTAAAACATCAAAATCATATCTCTGATGATGAGATATAAAAAATAAATCATACATTTTATTGTGTTATGGGGGGGGGTGTTTAAATATGCACACTACCATAAAAACACTCTCATGAGTCTTCAATGGGTCCACAAACTAAGGTTCCATCTTTATAGGTCTCAAAAAATGTTGATGTACCAAATTTAGTAGAACTCATAAGAATACTTGATCACTTATATGAAACTCCAATAGTTGATTTATCATATTTGGATAAGATTATTTCATTTTATGAGTTGTAATAAAATTCATTATAATTAACTGAACACATTCTGAATTTAACTATATGAGATTGAATCCATGCATTTCTAACTTTCCAATCACCCACTAGAATAAGGGGGGGTTGTAACTATATTTTTTGTAATATTCATCAAAAGGAAGAATATTTAGTGATTTTTGGTAACTAATTTTTTGGGAGAATATTCCCATTACCAAATTACCTAATCATTAACTAACTAAACATATGATACAAGACATAAACATTTGATTTATAATAGTGACCATTTTCTAATATTATCAATCTATTTGAGGATAATATTTTCTATAAAACGTTACATATATACATAATCCTATTTAAATCCAATTTTAAAAAATGAGATGTAAACCTCACATCATGATCATAGACTGTACTTATAGGCACACCTTTTAGTCGAAATTTTTTTGGAATGTATAAATTGTTGAACTCATACACTTATTAGGATTGCCTAACGAATTGAATGTATGAAATTATCGTCAACCTATCATTCATAAAACACGTCATTTCTCTAACTCAAGGTGATATCAATATTCCCATCACCAATTAGAACATGAACTTGTCCCATTTAAAAAATATATTATTAAGTTACTATAAAATATATGTAGGTCTCACATGCAGGATCTATATTTATTTACAAGTCAGTAAAAATGAAATTTAAAATGATATATCCTTCTTCTCCCACAACCACCAAAATTGGAATCAAATATCCTTATAGATCATTATATCCTTAGAGTGTACAACCCATTATAAACAATAGTAGTCCAGTATTAAATCCATATTAATGTTTATCAGAACTACCAACCAAATATTAATATACAAAACACCATCTTCATCATGAACATAGCCTATAAACTACTCCCTATAATATAATTTCTCTATCATCACCTTTTTGTCCAAATTTGACTCCTTGCACTTAT
Source organism: Viscum album (assembly GCA_963277665.1). Lineage (NCBI taxonomy): Eukaryota > Viridiplantae > Streptophyta > Magnoliopsida > Santalales > Viscaceae > Viscum > Viscum album. Next base: position 1,504,995,612 of record OY728151.1, on the reverse strand, counting down.
TTACCCAATTTAATAGTGAACATGTAGTTTTTTTGGACAAAAAAATATTCACAAGGTCCTCACTCACATTCTATCATAGATCAAAATAGATGAAAATTTATTTCCACTTCTCACCCAATTAACACAACAAATGTGCCTGCCTATTATTATTGAAAAAATTATCCATAATAAAACCCTTTATAGGGGTATAAAATTGTTAATGTTGAATATTTACATGTAATCGACCCATCCATTGTACCAAAGACTTATATCTTATAGAATAAATGTGTATTTATGGATTAATAATTAGTATAAACACTAAATTACTAAATTAAGTGAATAGTGGTACCAATAAATCAGAGTGAACATTAGAACATCTAACTAAAAATCATGGATTTTTTATATTTTATCTTGTCATCTCAACTATAGAGAACAATAAAATAATAACCATTCATCCAGAATTAGAACAAAACAAAGGCCAAAATTATATGAATTATAGTATTGAGTATAACTATAACCCATATTATGTTAGTTTAGTGTCCATATGCAAGTGGTCTAATATTTTAGTTCCTAAAATACTATGTCTTACGTATCCATACATGTAAATTTATATAACTTATTATTTTGGTACATCATTGGAATTTCTAGAAGAGATAAATATTTAATAAAATCATTATAATAAAATGTAAGTCCAATGAAGCTCATGATATGATTCACATACTTTAATCTCTCCCAAGAAATCATGATCAATCTCCTATCTATATATATTCTTTTAAAGGATATGAAATTCATCAAGAATAAAACATTATATATCTAGAATTATTACTTGTAGATCATGGTTTATAGCTGGTGATGTATGAGTATACCCAATACAACATCTAACTACCTCTCATGCTCCTCAAACATTAGGGTGCACAATAATTTCTCTTTAAAAACACCACTATGAACGAGTTTAGATACAGATCTAAAATACTGTATACCAGATCCATGAAATTTTTTATTTCAATCTATAAAATAAAAAATATCATCATAAAACCAAATAGTGAATATTAATTCCTAATCAGTATTACTAGAATATCTGCAAATCTCACACTAAGATAATGAAAGTATAATCATAGCTCAATATTAGGATTGTTTTATTAGGGTCAAATAAAATTATTTAATCTAGTAAAGGAATTAAGAAACTATAGACCAATAATATCCATTTTTTAAACCGTGACCATACATAAAATAAAATGAAAAAATGTCATTTAATAATGATTGTCATGCAACATTTTGTAACAATATTCTTAATGAACAGTACACAAAATTTATCAATGGATTCATTCTTCATTTGGTACCCACAAGTTAATGAATCCCACAATGCCTGGTAAGTATTTTATTTTTGACAATGATATTATCGTACCTCTCAATGGTAAAGGAAACAAAACAAGAGTGTTTGGGAATAATGAGAATTGTTTCACAAAATTGATAATTGGATGTAATTTTCATAGCCCTGAAATGTGTTATACCAGGCTCAAGGAAGTTTCCTAGGCATCCATAAATTTACTAAATCTTTTAAAAATGTTTTAGTGATGAAATATTATTACATATATTTTTAAAAAAATTAATCAAATATGCATGAATTTCACATTTAAATACATCATTAAAATCTAAATTTGTTTTATATAATAAAGGATATCCTGTATAGAAGAATAATTAAATGTTGATATTTAATGTTGAAATATGTTTCTTATTGATCATTTATTATTATTAACATATCATAACACATATGATATGTCTATAAATTATAATATGATATTCTTAAGGTATTGGTATCGTAACACTGTATCTCTTCATTCTATTTCCTATAGTAAGAAATATCATATTTTTTGGTTTCATGTATATCACACCATAAAAAAACACATATAAAACATTTTAATATATGATAATATATATCATATATATAGTATGTATTAAGGAATATCTTTATCAATTACCCACTAACTATAAATCCATATTGAGATCATACTATTTTACCTTATATTAAATAATATAGAGTATATAAGATCCTAATTTTTCACTCAGGTATGGATTCTTTAATATTCGGTCTAAATATTCACTTTAGACCTAATATGGATTCCTAATGAGTTAGTAAAGGTTTTGAAGGTTTCTGGGTATTTTTTGGAGCATGGAACCCACCTTTTTGGAGAAATAATACTCTATGCATAGTTTAGAGTAAACCACGTGAGATTTCCTCACGCTTTGTCAAACCGTGTAGATGGTGTTTTTTTAGACAGTGTCACCTCACATGGTTGGTGCAAGACCATGAAGCCAAATCATTTGAATTTATCTTTTTTCTAGGTAACCATGCATGGATGGAGCACAGTTTGATCAAACTAAGTTGAGGAAGACTTTTCGGGCAGAACCATCTCACACGGTTTGTGCACGGGTTGAAAAACCCTGTGGAAGAATAATGTGTAGGCTAAAAACTTGTATAAAATGTTGAAAACTACCTTAATGAACTATTAATCTTCATTATTCCTCCCTAATTCAAGAACCAGTGGTATTTTCCTCTTTTTCACCCTTTTAGAGCTTTTGAAGTCTAAAGCTAGGGATCAAGAGATATCTTTCTTCTGACATCCAATCAAGCATCTGTTCATCTCGTTGGATGCACAACGGTAAGTACTCGAGTACTCTTTAGCCATTCTTCTTCTCTTTCACTATCGACCTAGATATCTCTGTGTGAGAATTTTCCATATTTTTATAGATCTACTCCGTACCGAGGAAAGTCAAGGGCTGATACTGGAAGACAAGCATCATACAACCCTAAGGTGGGTGGTCTATAAATCATCCCTAAAGTTTGTTTTTTTGGAATGTTCGTGTGGGGCCCACCATTTTCCTCAGAAACCATTTTTTAAATTTACATGCCATGATTTTTCTTGTTAGAATTTTATTATTATTCTCTTTCCAAATATATGATTTGTTGTAAGTGGTTACACCCAAAACTCAATCCATCTCATGTCAAAGGTTATTCCAAAAATGGGTTTTTTGTGTTCTGACACATTTGAGCCACCATTTAGGTGTGAATTTTATTGAACTTTATAAACATGAGTATTATCATCATAAATGGCTTGTTATTACTGAGAATTTCATAATGGAATGTACCATTTATGCCCACCACTTGACCCGCCTAAGGTAAGTGAATCCAAATGGTTTATAAAAGTGAAAAGTGAAAAGTGAAATGTAAAATGGAAAGTATACTAAGTATATAACTTTGACATATTTAAAGAAATTGAATAAAGGTTAAATTTCTATAGAACCCATTTCCAAGTTGATGAATGTTAGCAGAGTGAACCTCAATAATTTTTTATGCCTTAATGGCTAACAAATACTTGATTAAATGGTTGCTACACTACATGAACTATCCACACTAATGGAAGAAAAGAGTTGGACCAATGAATAAATGGTTTCAAGACTACTTGAACTACCCACACTAATGGAAGGATAGACAAGAACCAAATTAATTCTTACATAATTACAATATCAAATAGGAATAGACTGACTGAAGTTCGCCTTGGATTCTGTGAGGAGAATACCTTGGGTCATGAGAACCCCATTTCGATTCAAGGATAAGGTTTTTTAGGTTGATACCCACATAGACTCTGGTTCTTTTCTATTACTTGGATACCTAGTATACTACTGTAGGGTACCTTTCATTATTATATGATACCTTGGATACAATCAATGGATCCAGCATTGACTAGTAGGTGCCACTGTGAAAGCCCATCGGGCCCTATCTTTTCATAACCCCATTTTAACTTGGTTGATCACCTTGGAATTTTTAGGCACTTTATTTTGGAATGACTTGGATTATGCTACATTTATTAAATTCTTACCCCTTAGATAGACTCAGATAGTACTGAGTTAGCTATCTATGTGTTTATGTTACCATGGTTTTACCCTAGATCTCACTCACTGGATATCATTGTCTGGGTTCCTTGTTACATATTGGGACATTAACTAAGTATACTATCATAAGGTGATGTCAGTGTTCGGTATTCCTCACCTGAAATATTAACATGAAGTATTAATTGAATAATTAATGAATTGGTTACATTTTCAGACACCATTGGAGGGCTGAAGTAGGTACTTGGTTATTTAGTTATATTGCACTACTTGTTTTACTATGTATATGCATTCATGCACACTAATATATTCCATTACACATTCTAGATATTTTAGACACTGTTGGTGGTGGCCCACTAAGATTTATATCACACCCTCTCTAGGTGATGTTCAGTACCCGAAGTAGATTACATGGTTGCAGGTATTGACAACGAGAAGCATGCAGCTTCCAATAGTTTATTGTGTGCTGAAAGGATGGAGCTTGATAACATATGAATGAATAGGATATCATGATTCTTGGAGTAGTTTTTTTTGTTTTACATTATAAAGAATGTTATGCCTTTGGTCTTGTATCTGTTTTTTCTAGTTTTCTAGTGACAATAGACTATATTGTCACAGTTTCTCTTTATATAGTTATTGTTATTATTGTTTACATATTGCATCAGTTATCTTCTGTTGTTTATTTATATTACTTCTGTTATTTACTATTAAATTATAATCATTCCATTATGATACACTCTACTAATGATGGAATAATATTCCCATGGACACACCCTAGGCCCTCACAGAAAGTCGGAAACCTCTGGTATTTGGGAAGATGTGATTGAGTCCATGTGGCCCATCGGGCTAGGGGCACCCATTAAGTGGAATCCAGGTCCAGGTCATCACAATGTAGTATCAAATGTGGTTTCTATTCTTCCTTAATATTTAGAGACAATAAATTTGAGAATATAAATTATTGGGACATGGTCATAATCCATTCTTGGGCGTTGCTAGCCCATGTTCGGTGTAAAATCCATGTTACCCAAAATGGAATTATTGTTCTATTTTTCCTATTACAGTTGATATTATTTCACTGTTGGATGACACTCATGCTGTGGGTTGTTGTTGATTATTACTCGGTTTGAGAATTTATTTCATCCTTATCTCGATGATATGAGGGAAAGGATTATTACTACATGCATCATTATAGGCACCTAAAATTCACATGTCATGTATATTTCTATTCTATATAGGTGAATTTCATTGCTTTTCATTTCTTAATATGCTTGTAATTGTTGAGTGGTACTGTGATAATTTCTTGTACTTTTATTACTTTGGCATTGATTTAGTGATTTCATGTCTCACTTCATGAGGTGTATGGGCCCTCATGGGTTGGGATGAGTAATTTACCGAGTTGATCCATTACGCTGTAAATAAATGGGTGTCATTTCTAGTGATAGGTGTGTGGGAGATGATTCATTGGAAATGGATTTCCTTTATAAAGTTAATCCTAAAATCGAAAATTAATTGGTTGCACATCCTTACCCATCCTTATCATGTTTATGAAAGGTAAAAGAGTGGACCTATAAATTAACTACATAATAAAAAAACATATACTTGATGCATTACTGATACTTGGACATCTAAGTGGGTAGTTTGGGTAGTATGCCTTGGGTAGTGAGTTTTCTTATGATCAGTTTTTACTAGTGTTCCTATAATTTTCTTCTATGATTGTTCTAAGGCTTGTGCTTGGTATTTTTGGACCAAGGCCTCCAAGACGTCCTTGTGTCCTTCTCCAGGATGGTGGTGTCGACCATGTTCTAAATAGGGTGGGCCCTAAGCTGCTAGTCTTACTTCTAGGAGTGAAAATTGAGGCACCACCTTCTGTAACAAATCTGGCCACTGATTCTCAAGTCTGTGATAGTTTCTTACATATGATGTAGTCCATGATTTGTGATCCATAGGTTGCACCTACGATGGATGATTTGACTCGCGAGTTCCGACAGTATCCTCTTCCAACATTTTTAGGGTATGATAGATCTCAGGCTACTGAGTTTTGGCTAGAGGCCATGTTATCTATCTTTGAGCATACGGAAACGCCTCCAAAGTGGAGAGTCATGCATGATACATACATGCTTCAGGATTCATCCAAGTATTTGTGGGATGTCGTTACCCAGACCAAACGTCATGAGGGCATGTTATGGGTTGACTTCCAGACTACCTTCTATGATCAGTTATTTCCTCAGTCATTGAGAGATAATAGGGCCAAATAGTTCATGCATCTTGAGTAGGGTTCTATGTCACTTATGGAATATTCATCACGTTTCACTGATTTATAGTCCTTTACACCACTTCTAGATGGAAATGATCTTTCTCATGCCAGATGATTTGAGGATGGGATCCAGTATGCCATCCAAACTTAGGTGAATATCTTTTGCCATCCTATCATCTCGGTAATAGTTGATCAAGCCCTAATTACTCAGCGTAAAATGAGGACGGAGCGAGTACCAGGTTTAAAGGATCAGTTCCATGTTCGTCCAATAGTTCTTGAAGTGGCCGAAAATGTTCCCTTGAGGTTTATCGTCAGGGTAGTGGCGGCTAGAGTATACAGTTTTATAGCTATATAGTGTGTCATCAGTGTAGAAAACTAGTGGATAAGAAGCCCCAGTGTGATAGAGACCCTATGGAATGTTGATCTTGTTGACATATGGGTCATATTTAGTGCTTTTATAGGACCTCTCCACCATCTTTGAGTAGAAAAGGATCAGCATCAACTCCACCTTCTGAAGAGAGTTCTTTTATGCCTTATCAGGTGGGGATTTGGAATAGCACTAGTAGGTCTGGATGAGGAGGAGGTCATGGCCATGGTAGTCTAATCCCTAATCACCAGATGTTCTAGTAGAGTAGTCATGATCTTGGTAGTACATCTATTGCACAGGGCCATAGACCAAGTTAGATGCATTCCTTAGAACCGATACCTGAGGATTAGGCTGCAGGACCATATATAGTACATGGTAATGTTATAGTAGCATATACTATTGTATTTACATTGTTTGATATAGGTTCTTCAAACTAATTTAGTTATATATCTATCATGTAAAGTCTCAGACTATAGATACAATATCACTATGGTGTAATGACCCTTGATACATAATTGGGAATACGGGTAGAGGGAATATGCCAGTGCAGGGACTTCCCCTTGAGGTAGGTAGTTACCTTTTCTTATAGAATCTCTTTTTTCTCAGGATGAAGGGCTTCAATGTCATTCTTGGGATGGATTGGTATGTCCACTATCAATCCTTTGTGGACATCTATCTTCATAGGGTTTCTTTTGCATCACGAGAAGGCTACAGTTATATTTTCAAAGGCGAGTGGGATGTCCAAGTTGGGAGAGAAGGACCAAAGCATCATTGGCTAAGTGATGTGACTGCTCATATTGAAAATCTTTTCAAAGAGGATCAGGTTTTTCGTCAAGCTTATTTCCCTACAGTTGTTAATCATTTTAGGGGTATCTTTCCAGATGACTTTTCTTACTTACCTCATAAGATATATGTAGAGTTTACAATTGAGCATGTTTCAGGAGTAGCTCTAGTGTCCATTCCTCCATAAAATATGTCACCTACTGAGCTTTAGGGGCTCAAATTGAAGAAGGAGGACGTAGAGTCCAAAGTACTTATATTCCCTAGTAAATCATATAGGGGTTTAGTCATGACTTTCATTACGAAATTGGATGTAACTCTCCATTTATGTGTCGATAAAAGAAGGCTGAACTAGATTACAGTCAATAACTAGTATCCAATTCCTCAAATAGATGATCTCTTTGACCATATCTAAGGAGAAAACATGTTCTCTAAGATCAACCTGAGATTGGGTTATCATCAGCTGTGATTCAGACCCATAGACACACCTCATATAGCTTTCTGTAACATGTATAGTCTGTATGAGTATCTAGTTGTGCCATTCGGTCTTACAAATGTGCCAGTTATTTTCATGGATTTGATGAATGGGGTTTTCCATTCCTACTTGAACTCTTTTTTCAGGGTATTTGTGGAAAAAATATTGGTGTATTCTCTCACCCATAACAACCATGACAAACATCTTGATATCATTCTGAGTACACTGAGAGAGCATCATCTTTATACCAAGCTTGCAAAATACGACTTCTGGATCAATAAGTTCTACTTCATCGGCCATATTATTTCAGAATATGGTGTTTCTGTTGACCCTAAAAAGGTTAGTGTTGTAGTCTCTTAGGAGCAGCCTAAGAATCCATTTGATATCCAGAGTTTCTTAGGGATCAATAGATAATATATGCCTTTTATATAGGACTTATCATGTCTTTCTTTACATCTTAATGGACTTACAAAGAAGGGTGTTAATATCCTATGAACAGAACCATGTGAGAAATCCTTTTAAGATATGAAAGGGAGGCTTATCACGACACCTATTATGATCCTTCCAAAACCTGGTAAATGTTATATCATCTTCTATGATACATCAGGCATTGGCCTAAGAGTACTGTTGATGTAGGAAGTCAAATTTGTTGCGTATAGATCTTGGAAGTTGAGGCCTCACATGAAAAATTACCCAATGCATGACCTCACTCTAGTAGTAGTTGTCCATGCCTTACATTTCGAGAGCACTATCTATTGGGTGAGCACATTGTGGTGTATACAGATCACAAAATCCTCAATTATATCTTTTATCAACATGACTTAAACCCCTGATAGAGAATATAGGTCGAATATCTACAATCCATTGATTTTGAGCTTTCCTATACACCGAGAAATGGAAATGTGGTTAAAGATTCACTGAGTAGAAATGCTTAAACGCATGCCATACTGGAGTCCAGTGATGAAGTAAAGTTAATGAACCTCTTTTATAAACTTCATCTGGAGTTTCATGACATTTACGAGCAGTTTTACCTATATGACTTAATAGTTACCTCTTCCCTCCTTGAGAAGGTAAAGAGTAGGATGTTTTTAGATCTTGATGGTTTGGTTCTCCTTGAGAGTATATTAGGAGATAAACCACCTCCGGATTTCTCTATGGGCAGAGATGACGTCCTGCGTCTACGTGGACATATCTAGGTTCCTATAGATGTGATAGAGGAGTTGATGAAAGAGTCCCATGCTTCTTAGTGGGTAGTTCATCCAAGAATCTCGAAGATGTATCATGATATGGGATGCTAGAATTGGTGTCTTGGGATGAACAATTAGATTGTAAACTTCATCACTTGGTGTTCCACCTGTCAGCAGGTGAAGGCAGAGCACTAGAGACCTGCAGGATTGTTACAACCGCTTCCAATCCCGGAATGGAAATGGGAAGATGTTACTATGAATTTTGTAATTGGAATACCTAGGTCGCTGAGGGGTAGCGAATCTATATGGGTAGTCATTGATCGTCTAAGAAAATCATCCCACTTCATTCCTATTCAGGATAATTTCTCAGTTGATGAGATAAGAAGATTGTTTGTATGTGTGATCATATGACTACATAGGGTTCCACATACTATTGTTTCAGATTGGGATGCTCGTTTCACTTCACTATTCTGGAAGGATGTGCAGAAAGCTATGGGAACTCAGGTGCTTCTAATCTATGCTTTTTACCCGTAGACTGTTGGACAATCAGAATGGAAAATATTGGTTTTATAGGATTTTCACCGTGCATACATCCTTTATTTCAGAGGTTCTTGGGAAAATCATATCCCTCTTATTGATTTCACTTATAATAATAGTTTTTATGCATCAATTCATATGTATCCTTTTGAGGCCTTATATGGTAGGCTAGTTCGTTCACCATTGCTCTGGCTAGAGGCAGGTGAGGAAGCCCTACTAGGTCCTTGTATCATTCCGGAGACCTCATAACATGTCCAGCTGATCATGAAGTGTATAAATACTGCTCAGTATAGAGAGTAATCTTACGCCAATCACCGTCGACGACCTCTTGGGTTAGAGGATGAATTTTTTTTTTCTTTAGGTATCACCCAGGCTTGGGCATAGATGGTTTCAGAATCCGGGAAAGTTGTGGACCTGTTACATCGATCCATTTGAAATTATAGAGAGAGCCAGGCTAGTATCCTATCAGTTGCTACTACCTCATAGGTACCATGTCATGAACAAAATCTTTCATGTCTCACAGCTTTTCCAAAACCATGTTGACCCATCTCATACCTTTGATCTTGAGGAATTTGAGTTAGATGACGATCTTACTTTTGAGGAATATGTAGTACACATCATCGATCAAAGCATAAAGGTTCTCCAAGGAAAGTATGTCCCTATTTTATAGGTACTACGGAAGCATGACCGAGTACAAGATGAGAAATGCTAGAGGGAATACGATATACGTGATCAGTGGCCTGAGTTGTGCTCAGACAATGTTTCTTTATCATTGGAAGGAGAACTCGTGGGGCGAGTTCTTTTAAGGGGGGAAGACTGTAAGAACCCATTTTGTCGCTCTAGTATAGTTCCTTTAATTTTCAGTCTAAATCTTCACTTTAGACCTAATATGGATGCCTAATGACTCAATAAAGGTTATGAGGGTGTTTGGGGCTAGTTCAGAGCCCAACACCCATCTTTTTGGATAAAGAAGACTTTGCACACAGTTTAGAGTAAACTATGGGGATGTTGTTTTTTCAAACACTACCACCTCAGAAGGTTGGAACATGACCATGCAGCCAAACTGTGCGAATTCCCCCTTTTCCTAGGCAACCGTGCATGGATGGCACATAGTTTGATCAAACCGTGTGGAGGAAGACTTTTCGGGGAGAACCATGTCACACGGTTTGTGCACGGTTTGACAAACAATGCAGACAAACCGTGCACAGGCTAAAAACCGATGTAAAATGTACAAAATGCCCTTAATGATATATTAACACACCTCCCTCCTCCCTAATATAAGAACTAGTTGGATTTTCCTCTTTTTTCCCCATTTTGGAGCTTTTGGGGGCCAAAGAATGGGATCAAGATATCTCCTTCGTCCGACATCCGATTGAGATTCCGTTCATCATGTTGGATGCACAACTGTAAGTACTTGAGTCCTCTTTATCCATTATTATTCTATTTCAAAATCGACCTAGATATCACCGTGTGAGTGTTTTTCACCTTTTCTTAGATCTACTTCGAACCAAGGAAAATCAAGGGGAGATACGGGAGGAGAAGGATCATACAACCGTAAGGTGGGAGGTCAATAACTCATCCCTAATGTTTTTTGTTTTTTGAATGTTCATGTGGGGACCACTGGTTTCATCAGAATCCATTTCTTAAATTTACATTCCACGATTATACATTTTAGAATCATATGGTTTTTGTCTTTACAAATATGTGATTATTTGTTAATGGTTACACCCACAACTCAATCATCCTTATGTCGAAGGTTATTCCATAATTGGGGTTTTTGTGTTCTGACACATTTGAGCCACCATTCGGGTGTTCCTTTGCTTGAAATTTGTAAAGTCAAGTCTTATTATCAAAAATGGATTTTTATTACTAATAATTTCATAGCGGCATATACCATGTATGCTCACCCCTTAACTCACCTAAGGTAAGTGATTCGAAATGTTTATTAAAAGTGAAATGTGAAATGTAAAATGGAAAGTATACTAAGTATATAACTAGTTCTTATTTAAAGAAATTGAATAAATGTTACATTTCTATATAACCCACTTCCATGTTGATGGAAGGAAGCATAGTGAACCTCAATAATTGAATATGACTTAATGTCTAACAAATACTTGATTAAATGGTTGCAATGCTACTTGGCATATCCACACTAATGTAAGACAAGGCTTGGAGAAATGAATAAATGGTTTCAACTCAAATTGACATATCGACACTAATGGGAGGAAATAATTAAACCAAATGAATTCTTACATAATTACAATATCTAATAGGAATGGACTAACACAAGATCACCTTGGATTCTGAGAGGAGAATACCTTGGGTCTTGGGAACCCCATTCCGATTCAAGGATATTGTTTTCTTAGGATGATACCCACCTAGACTATGGTTATTGTCTATTCCTTCGATAACCAGTATACTATCATAGGGTCCCTTTTTTATTATAGTTTACCTCAGATACACTCCTTGGATCTAGCATTGACTAGTAGGTGCCACGGTGAAAGCCCGTAGGGCCTTGTCTTTTCTTATCTGAATTTTACCTTTGTTGATCACGTTGGACATGGTAGGCACCTTATTGTGGAATTTCATGGATTATGATCCTTGTATTACAATATTATACCTTATCTAGACTTAGATACTACTGAGTTAGATTTACATGAGTTTAAATTACGTAGTTTTTTACCATAGAACTCCCTCACTAGATATCATTGTCTAGATTCCTTGTTACATCTTGGAACCTTCACTATTTATACTATCACGAGGTGATATCAGAGTTTCATATGCCTCACGTGGGCTATTAACATGAAGTATTAATTGATTAATTAATGAATTGGTTACATGTTCAGACAACAGATGTGGGATGATGCTGTTACTTGGTTATTTAGTTATATTGTACTACTTGTTTTACTTTATATATGCATGCCTGCACACTGCTATATTTCATTAAATGGGACAGTTGTTTTAGAAACTGTTGGTGGTGGCCCACTGAGATTTCTCTCACGCCCTCTCTGGGTGCTGTTTGGTTCCCAAAGTAGATTACATGGTTGCAGGTATTGACAAAGGGAAGCATGCATCTTCCAATACTTGATTTTGTGCTGAGAGGATGGAGCTTGATAGCAGATAGCCGAGCAGGATCTTTGGATTCTTGGAGTAGACTTGTTTTATTTTACCTTGTGGATCATGTTATTATTTTTTGTCTTTTATCCATGATTTCCAGTTTTCTAGTGACATGACATTACATCATCATAGTTTTAGTTGATACTGTTATTTTTATTATTTTTTACTTATTGCATCAGTTTTCTTCTACTATTTATTTTTATTGCTTCGGCTGTTTACTATTCAATTATAATTCTCCTCTTGTGCTACACTATTCTAATGATGGAATAGTCTTTCCACATTCACACCCTATCCCCTCACTACTGTCAGCAGCCTCTGGCATTTGTGAAGATGTGCTTGAGGCCATGTGGCCCACTAGGATCGGGGCACCCGTTAAGTGGCATCCGGGTCTGGGTCACTATAGAGTAACTTGTCAAACCACATCAAATATTACTTCAAGATATTTAAAATACCGTTTTTAAATATTTCATTTATTTATACTTGTGCCATATCATATCTAATAAACTAATAATATTCATTGGAATATTCTTTTATATAAAATCTGATTGGGTAGATCTCAATGATTCTTAAAAACATAATATACATTCAAGAAGACACAATGTCTAACTCCATGGTAAATTTTTTATTGAAAAAAATTACACGTCCTCCACTCTATAAATTTTATCAATTAGAAGCCTCTAGAAAATTTTCATCATTACACATGTTTCATTTTTCTCTGGCATGATCTCCTTCAATCACATGTATTTTAAAACAAATATCCACTTGTTGTATGGAATACAAGTATGCATAACCATATAGTTACTATGTTTAAAACTTCATGGGAACATAATATTGATTGTATGTATATCCCATATAATTACTCATATATTCTCAATTCTCCAAGTATATACTAGGCAGATGGATCAACACATCACGTTTCATTCACCCTAATATATGAGAACATCACATTCCCCTCATCTAATAAGAAAATACATATCAAATGTATTTTTATAAGAGTCATTATACAATGAATTAATTATATAAAATATAAGGGACCATATATTTTATGAATCATATAGGGGGAAAATTCCATCTTGGTTAATCCTTAACAAATGACATGGCATATAACATACTATACCACCCAATTATTAGATCTTCCTAAAGGATTGATAATGAGTTATTTAAATATATTATGGTTCTTATTATAGGTTTCCTTTTTAGTATTTTGTAATAGGATTCAATACGAATATTTCACCCCTATAATTACAAAGGTATAGTGTATTACACTTCATATAGTACACATGAAAGGTCATGTCATATACAAAACATGTATTGTGTCTCACAAAAATATTCTATATCTTAATATAATGTCCAACCCATATTAACCTAAACATTTTATCAAAGCCTATAATACTCTATGATAATTTCTAGTTAGGGAAAACTAAAATAAACACTTTAAAAGGATAATTATTATTTATATGTTGTGGTATATGTAGGAAACATGAATGAATAATAATTTAGAGAAACATTTCTTGAATAGTGTGATAATTTTATTATATCCTTTATCTTCTTTAGGAATTTTCAATCAAATCCATAGATACGTTTTAGTACCATTTCCCATATATTACCCAACAAGAATACTATTTTTTAATATATTATTAGGTGTTGTTAATCAGTCTCAAATCTCTATGTAAGACTTGTCACATCTTTATATGAGAATATAATATCTACTCCCACTAAAATCATTTAATGGGTAAAATATATTAGTAAACACTACTTGGATAATGTTAGAGTTCGTAATAATATTCTTTTACCATCAACAAAATAAAAATAAAATCAAATAACATTAATTTATGACATTTAATGTTTTTTTAATATCTCCTGGTTGTATACGTTAAACAATTTCAATGTATATCATTATACACTAAGAATCATTCCTTTCAAACTAGTCTTTTAAATATTTTTTTAACTAACTAAAATTTAAATAATTACATTTATATTCTTCTTTAAAAATATTTCCTAAAATATTTTTGGTCTAAATGTGACCTTCACTATTAATTTTAAATTAATTATTATTTAATTTTCACACCCTAAACTTCTGTTTGTTCAAAACTAAATCTCTCTAACTACATAGTGGTTATGTATTAAAAAAAATATATTTACTAAAATAAATTCTTTGTATCAAGAAATAAATAAAATTTCTTTTGGTGGGAATATTTATAAAAAAACTATTAAAAACCAATCTAATATTGCAATCAATGGTTTTTGAAAAATATTCTGAACAATGTTTTTGTTCTTTCAAACATGTTTGTTTTAGGTAAGGGATTTTTTTTCCTAATATCTTATCAAATATATTAGAAAAATTACTTTTATCCAGGATAAATTTTTTATACCCTTATCCTCAATCAAATAATTTTATAACAAATAGACTAAATACTAACTATGCATATCAAAAAAATCACCTTTATTTTTTATCAACCATTATTTATAGAAACCAATCATATCATATAAGATAAAAGCAAACAATCATTATTCAAATCCACTATATCATTGTTGTATTCTAATTAATTCACTTAATTATTGTATCAACCCTTTAGTTCATCATATTAACACATTAATTATTCATAAACTATTAGTAATTTTTAATATTTAACTCTATTATATATATAAATTTTTAATTTGTCTCATATACAGTTAAAATTAATTGAACTGATCTCTATATAATAATACCTAATGTATACTCCCTGCCATGTTTATTTATATAATAAAGGTATTATTTACAAATCCTTCCCCAATTCCCTCTATCCCCATAATGGAAATGTTATCCATCATTGTTAACACCTCCCTTTGGTTTAAATTAGTTGAACATGTCACTGGAAAATTGAAATGGGACATTACAAGAGATTGTTTCAGCGTTCATTTTAAAATTATACATTATTATACTCTAAATATAAAATTTAATCCCATGCTTCCTATATCCTAATTAGTTGTACTAACTAAATTCAGATTCTCAAGGAAACAGTTTTGTGCCTATTCATATTATAGTTCAAAATATATTACTAAAATAGTTAATAAATGATTTTAGAATCAATGCAGTAGTGAGATCAGGCTCAACAAGTGATCCCAGTCTCTCCATGTGAGTAACATACCCATTCATATTATATAAATTAATGGAGACTAATTTGAAGACCTGAGATATGAGTTCTTTTAAAATTAATATATTGTTTGATAATTTTATTTATGTGAAACACCCAATGGAAATGATCCATGAGTCATTGAATAATAATTTTTAGTAGTAATAATGTAAAGCATCTAATATATTAATTGATTTCAAATTCTTACCTTTAGTTGTTAAATATTTTATATTATTTAATTATAACATGGATATTTCAATAATAACATCTTTTAAATATATTTTTCATTTTCAATTAATAATTAAATTTACAAAATTACAAATCTAAAATTAAAAAATGAACTTTTTTTATTTCATCATATCTAATTTTTCTTAGTATGAATATTTTTTATTTATTTATTTTTTGAAAAAATTGATTTTTAGGAAAATATTGAAAAATATATATATTACCAAAACCATATATTTTGTAACATTATTATTTTATAAGACCTAGATGTTTATATAATATTTTAATTTATAATATATATATATGGATTAATATTATTAATTTCAATATATTATGTTAGACCTAGAAAACCTATTAAAACATAAGTAACTATTTATTCTAATTTAAAAACAGTTTTTGGTCTTTTATTTTTAATAGAAAATTTTATTTTGAAATTTTATTATTTTTATTTCTTTTAAAACCCAAAAAAATTTCTTATAAACCAATAAATAAATTTATATCTTGAAAATAAAAAAAATAAATCCTAAAAATAAATTTAATACTTAATAGTTATTTTTTAAAATGGATTTTTAAGTGAAAATGTTAGAATTGTATTTCATAAAAATGTTATTTTATTTAAAAAAATGAATTATTCATTTCAAATTATTTTTTTCAAAATTATATATAATGGACCATTACATTTGTAGTTATAAATATAATACTTCTAAAAATTAATTTAATTACTATAATAATAGTAAATATACTTTTTTAAAAGAATTATTTTTTAATCTTTGTTTTTTATGTTATCAAAAAATAAGGTACTCTAAAAAATGACATCAAAATAAATTTTAAACCAATATAAATATATTAAGTAAAACATTTACTTTTTTAACAAATACAAAATTGGTTTAAGAATAATTAATGTTAATTTTATTTGTAAAAAATAGTTTTTATTTTAATTAATTGTTTTAATTTAAAAGTAAATTTTAACTTATTTTGAAATTGAATAATAATATATTGAGAATAAATTTAAGGTTTTAAAATAAAAGTCTTATTATGTCATGACCCGACCCAAGATGGGGCTTAAGCCGCAACTACCCCAAGCCCGCCTCTATAGGTCATGGGGTTGTGATATGCTTCAAAGGCATAACTAACTAAGGTAGGCCTTTTCCTAAGAACTTGAACACACACACAAAACCAGCTCAATGAAAAAGTGCAGAGGGAATGAAGTAAAAGATGGAACACTACTATAAAGTAAATAAATCATGCATGAATCCCTAGACCGTATAAATTACGATAATATAAATTGAAAGTAATGGAAAAAATACACTCCAAACCCGAATTATGTCCCAACCTAACAAAACTAGAAATGTGTAAATATATAAGAGTGACTAGATCTTGTATCCCAAGCTATGACCCCCATATGTTTTCCATGGACCTTGTATCCCTAATCTCCTCTAAAGTCGCGATTGATCTTTCCATCATCTATAAAAGACATGTCACATGCGGGAAAATTCCATGCAGGTGTGAGTATAAACATACCCAGTAGGATGCCTCAAAATATGAAGAGGGAGTAGTAAGAATTATAGTAGATGAGGAAAGAAGTTGATAGAAAAATGGATAGTAAAAATGTATAGCTCCACCCGAACCATGAGTGAATGTAATGTTATCCAAAAATAAAAATAGTGAGTAGGTGAAATACCTGTTGAGTATTTTCCACCTATATTTGGAGAGTAGACTCATATAACCACAAGAAGTAATCATAGAAATCACATGACATACCCCATGTGTCTTTGCCTCTCATAGAAGGAGATAATCCAAATACAAGATGTGAATACAAATGGAAGAATATATATATATATATTCTCAGAAAATGAATACCAAATGAGAGAGTAAGGGGATATATATATTACAACTCATCCCAATAAGAGAAGTAGTAAACAGTTCTAAAAATTCTATTAATAATTACTAGCACCCCGTGCATCTACCCAGAACAATAAATTCTAAGGGAATCCTTCACCTCACCTTGATACTATCTTCTTTGGGTGATACAAACTCACCCAAACTATTTTAATTCATGTCACAAAATGAATCTCTATGGATAATGCTTCCCTATTCCTTATGAGTACAAATCTACGTCAAACCACATCCCATCACCATGTTGCACAGTCGAGGGACCACCAACACAAAGTAGTGGACCCATTACCTAGTACATCAGGGGTTTTTTACTCTAAATTTCACCGAGGAACTCTATAGCCTAGTCTGGTTAGAGGGTACCACTTAGGAAAAGTAATTAGGGAAATCCCCTACCCACCTCTACTGGAGGGTACTTCCCAGAACATTAAAGAACTCCACTACCCAACCCTACTAGAGGGTACCACACAGAACATCGGGGAAATCCACCAACCATCCCTACTAAGGGGTACCACCAATAATATCGAGGAACTAAAATACCCAGCCCTACTAGTGGGTAACTTGGAAAGATCATCAGGGAACTCCACTATTCAGCCTTACTGGAGGGTACTTCCTGAAAAGGTCCCTATGATCCTGCATGATGACTGCCATCATTGAGCATCACCTAGCCACGCACCATTATTCGAATATTTCACATTGTATCTCAAAATCCATAATCGATGGAACTATCATGTTCTACATGAAAAAAATCATGATTGGATAATCATGGGCTAAAATCAGATTTCAAATGAAAGAGATACAGAACTTGGAAGATTCCTCAATGGAACAGAATGAGTATACAACATGTGATGGGACCCACACAACATGTGGACTAGATTCAAAACCTAGATGTGTTCATGACCTTAACAAGGATCCCATCTGGGTAGGGGTACATGTTGTGTAGGTGGACTATATGGCATGTCAAACCTATCCCAAGACAGGGCCCTGTGTTTCTAGTTATGTCCATGTACTTGGACGTCATGTTCACATACTTTAGCACACACTACTCAAAGTTATGTACTTCCACATGAATTACCATCTATGTGACACATCACATGGTTTTTCCAACCAGGGAATGGGTACATGATGTGTAAGGGGGACTACACGTTGTTTCCTCTTTAAGATTTCCAAAACCATAATGTCACTACTGAGGGGGATACACTTAATGTGTTCATCCTGGAACATGATGAGTAGTCATGTTTTTCAAAGAAATCACAGATTTCTATATCCACATCCCATGATTCAAATTTGTTCAAACCTCTTTAGATCTAGTTATATATAAGTCAAAAAAATTATGTCAATGTAGAAAGCATGATTCCAGGCCGCATCTCGCTGGAAAATCAACTTCACTCTCCATGAGGGTTTAGTCAATCGTTCAACATGATTATTTTCATTTTGGGTTCAATTATAAGAAATTGAATCATCCAATATGGAATCATCATCCTAAAAACCTTTATGATCTATGGTCATCTAGTCAAACAATTTTTATTTCATTGATATGATGAGAATACAAGGGTCTGATCAAGCTTATTACCTCTCTGCAAATTCATTTCGAGACTATAGGGATCCAATCGATGAGGAACACGATGAAGCAAGTAAGAAAGGAACCCAAACAATGTTTCAAACATCACTAACCAATCCTTCTGATACAACAATTAAGAATG
The DNA here is from genome assembly GCA_963277665.1 of Viscum album. Taxonomy (NCBI): domain Eukaryota; kingdom Viridiplantae; phylum Streptophyta; class Magnoliopsida; order Santalales; family Viscaceae; genus Viscum; species Viscum album. The sequence goes on along the minus strand of OY728151.1, from coordinate 1,504,976,094 downwards.
GGGCACTCTGGTAAGGTAAAAATTGATTAAAAAATTTAAATATGGTATATAAGAACATGCAAAGGCCACATGTTGCATATAAACAATAATGAGAGTGGATCTACACAATAATTTAATCCATGGGTATTTAAAAAATAAAATATGAGTCCTAATTCATATTAGATAGCTCATTGATGAAGAACATGTCTACCAATGTAGGAGGGAGACCCACTGCATTTATTGTATCCTAATTCTATTCAATATGACATTCTGTTATCATTTACCAAGGAATTAATCTATAGAAGGAGGAGGGGAGATCTCTCCAGTGTTCAAATGATTGTGAGGCTAACCCAAGAAAAACCTAAATTTTGATATATTTATAAAAATATAAAAAGGTTAAATTAATTAATTAAAATTAAAATAATTAATCCTTATTGATGCACCGCCAATGAGAGAGGGGTACAAACATCCTGCACCGAATAATTTAATGTTGAACCTAGGATAAACACCACATTACTAACCCAAAATTGGTCTTTTATTTATGATCTGATCAACCATTTTATAGTTATCCCATTTTCTTTAAATAACCATATTTGGGTAATATAAATTATATTTAATATTTTTATCATAATAATTTCAGGCACACCAGTCCTTAGAATCACACACCGTATTAGCACCTAACTCTTGAAATATATAAAAAAATATTTCAAAGAAATACAAGGAAAAATTTACTACAAATTATAAGGGTTGGATTATATTTTTTATAAATTATAAACTACTTGGGTAAAAATAGATACCATGGTAAAAACAAAAATTGTAAAATGTAAAATTAAAGTGGTAGAGGGACTAAAATTTGCTTAAAACATGTGTAAAAATGGGTGGTGGAAGATTTTTCAACATTATCATATTCTATACTCCATTATATATTACTTTTATAACCAATGAAACTTGAGTAGTGTCATTCATTTGTTGAAAAATACTCGGTGTTCACAAAAATTAAACATTCTTCACTTATAAAAGGGGATCACTTCCACATACACAATGTTACACATCCCCTTTTATATTTAGATAAAACCCGACCCAATTTTCCTATTATTTATGTCCCTTAAATGACATAAATTCTCTTTTCACCATATGTTATACTAATATATTTAATTCCTAGGATATTTTTTAGTAACAATAAGGTCCCTAAGTAAGTATTAATTAATCCTTATCTTTCCCTTCTTCATAATTCTCTTCTTAAACTACCCTAAACATACTAATATTAAGACCTAAGTAGAATTAATATACTGAATTTTTATTATATAAATAGAAAAATAATTTTTCATTACTTCCCATCCATAATGAAAAACAAAAGAATGTCGATCCTGCATTTGTGTGGATAACCACAACCTCGAATCAATATTTTCAATTTTACACCATCACCTAAATTTACAGGTCATAATGATATAATTGAAGTATAAATGTTACATATATAATAAAATTATGATTATTTAGATTTAAATTAAAATCCAACTATATTCCCCCTCAATAGTTTTGAAATGAATACACTAATCATCTGTTGTGTGGAATACCACATCCACAAAGTAAGATTTTTCAATTTCATAATTATATTAATTAATTTTAGAAGTACATAAAATAATATTAAAAAAAAGAATTAAAATAATATCATTATTCTTCTGTTATATTGATATTATAATCTTCCGTAACCATACTCTCCCATCGAGTTTTAGAATTGTTTAAGAGTCTGTTTAACCACCTATATAAGTGATGTTATCAAAAATTATCATATATGACTATGGGTGTAACACCCCAAGCATCCACGATATGTTTCCCTTTGAATAATGCAATGGCGTGCATTGTACGCAACTTCGAGATTCTAACACACCACAACCAATCAAACTAGCTGTTATGAATAGTAATACATACTTTTTGAAATATTTTAAATTCTATCTCTCAAAATGGACTTCATTTTTGGATTCGGAATATCGAAATTACCCTAGGGTGAAATTTTGGTACTTTTCAGATAACTTTCATATTTTGATGAATAGTGAAAATTACTAAATTTTAATTAAAAACAACTTTTTTAATCAAAATAATTAATAGTGATAAATTATGAATTTGAGTGGTTTTAAAGTATATTTAAAATATATTTTTACCATTTAATACAATTTTGGTCATTGTACATAATTTCACAATTAAACTGAACATAAACAAGTATCAATCTTTTGATAGTTTTTATATCTTAAAAACACGCTTTTTGTTTTGACAGCAGGAATTAATTTTAAATTAATTTCTGCCACTTCTATGTTTTGAATTTGGAAAAATAGATTCCATATTTGGAATCAGGATGTTCAAATTGTGTAAATAGTTAAATTTTATTTTTAGACATTTTAAATAGTTATTTCAGTAAATATTTTATTTACCATGGTTAAAGGGTAAATCCGGTAAATAAGGGTTAAAAAATAATATTATAATAAAAAAAATTACCCTAAAACGTGTCCTAACCTTATTGGTTGAAACATTTTCTACCATGGGCATCTTTGGGTAAATGTTGGGACCCCATGGTGCCACTTGTAAGAGACAGGGACACTTTATTTTAATTAAGTTAAAATGAATACAAAAATGACACAAGCATATATCTTTGAGAAAAACAATTTTTACATAGGTATATATATGTTGGATTTTCTACTATAAATATTCATTTGAAATATAAAACGATTATCTACATAATTGTATTTTATTTATAATTTTTAGACATTAAATAATTTAATTTCGTTATGACACAATTGTGATGCAGTAATTACCATAATAGTGAAAAATTAAAATGATTGATATTGTAGATACCCAAATAAATATAATTTGAGACTTTTTTATGAATTAAACTAATTTTCTAAGATAATATGACATATTAGGATTGATTTAATTGGATTTTTTCAAATTAATAATTCTGTTATGAGTTTCACAAAAATCAACTATTGAATAGTGTCAAAATTGACATAAAAGAGTTTTTTAAACAAATATTATATTATTTATTGATATTAAATTCCTAAAAATATAAGGTTCGTCCAAGAGACTTATATAATGATATGTGTATCATTAATGAACCACTTGGGGGTCTCTTGGATGTATATAGTAAGTTTATTAACCATATAATATAAAAATACAAAGTGACATGGTAAATGTCAAACTAATTAACTAAGAGTTAAAACTAAAAGATAAGGTTAATATAGTAACCCAAACCTCTCTAAATTCTATTGGATGATCTGTTTTCTACCTATAACCACCTTAACATTTTAATAATCAACTTTTAAGCCATTATAAACCGAATATGAATTTCTTATAAATTAATATTTCTAGCTTTTCCAAAGGTGCCCCTCACCCCTCTTATAAAAGGGCACTCCTCCTTCTCATTTATTCACACCTTAAAAGACTTTGGGATCGGCCAAACCCTGCCAAAATACTCTCTAAAATTACCTCACTACAACCTATAGGCCTTAGTTTGATCCGAAAGCCAACTTGAGGAGCCCTTTTGATCAAATCAAAAGGAAGAACCCGAAGAAGATGTAATGTTTTCACCACGCCTTTTCACGTTCCTTTCTTCTTCCACATCTTCTTTATTTGTTATTACCATTCTAAAATAATAACTCCAGTATATTATATATAATGTGATGTTATTATAAATATGGTATAACCATATTCAGTATTCTATCCACCCTTTGAATAATATGTCACCATACGTGCGTACGTATGGCTTACCGTCTCCACGTCGTGGTATAATTGTTATTCAATATATTATTATTTGGGTGGGTATAATAATGATGTGTAACTCATTTAAATAATAAATATAACATGATAATTATTCTGTATATATGATATACCATCCAATTATATAATATTTTAATATCAAAAGAATGATACTGTCGCTCGTGCGTGCGTACGGACTACCGTCTCCACAAACGCGATGAGATTCATTCTCCATCATATCCATTCAAGTATAATTATCATTTGATTATTTAAAAATAATGTTTAAAAACTTTATATCATTCTGGATATGAATAAGATACAACCTATACATGACAAACATGGCTTACGTAACAAAACATATAAAAGAAAATGTGTAAGTTAACACCCGAAACGACGATAATTTTAAGATATTATTAACAAAGCTATGTTAAAAGATCATATATGATATCATATTAATGTATATGATTCATGATTAATTTAATAACAATTATTTCAAAATTATACAGGAGGTTAACCAACCCCCAACCAATGAAAAGTACAGGGTAATGGATTTTCTTATCTCACTTTAAATTCCGTGAGATTTCCTTTGTTCGCCACTAATTTATTGAAAGTGGTGTATTGTGTACTGCCATTTGATATATATTATCAATATTCTCTTTATATTTATGTTATTCTGTAAATCATTTTGTGGTTATTAACTTTTGTTCATACAACTCAGTTGATTACAATGTGGTAAGGGGTTTCTTATCTCACTTTTAATTCCGTGATAATTCCATTGTTCACCACTTATTTATTGCATTTGGTGTATGTGTACTGACCATGATTGTATTCATTGTGTAATATAATTTAATTTATGGATATTTACATCATCATGATATGATCCTTATTTCATGGGTGTATTTTTCATAAGTTACCAAATTGATAAGGGAATTTGAAATTTCAATTTCCACTCATTTGGCTTTACGCATGTTTCATTGATTCTATTACCCCAAGATTATGTGTGGAATCACTATTCATTTGATTATGTCATAATTTCCACTCCCCTTCCTGTGGATATACTTTTTATACACATAATCACCCCATTGACAATTTCTCAAGTCATTTATATGAATTTGATAAGAGTAATTTAAACTCATTCTCCATTTGTTCAGTTAAACATCCAAATCGTTGGTGTTGTTTTTACAAGAATATGTGTGAATGTCCTTTGATTGTTTTAAACTGAATATCCAATCATATTTAGTGTATTTATATTTTTCACACATAATTATGTCGTTGATATATCCTTAACCTAAGGATACATCCTTTATGAGAGATTTCATCTCAATTTACATTTCATTGAGACTTCTTTGTTGTTATACACCAAATCACTTTTATGTGGTGTATATAATGTACTTTGACATAGTGTATCATGAATTCCTTTATTCTCATGATATTACAATGTTTTGATTACCTCAATTATTTTTATTCAAGTGTCTCTATTTTTGTTAGAAACTCTAACTAAAATACCATTTTTAAATGTTTTAAAGGCATATTCTTCTAAATATTTCTCATTAATGTCCATGTTTTAAAAATGGTTTTAAGGATTTATTTATATGGACATTAAAGTTTTAAAATTAAAACTCCTTTTAAAAGTTTCAAAGTGGTATGAGACACTTTGATTCAAAAATCTATTTTTAAATAGATTCTTGACAAATAGTGTGACTTTAAATGATTTCAAGAAAAAGGGGGATATTTCTCTAAAATAGTTTTGATGATTATTTTCATCTATGTCCATATCCTTCATTATTCTCGATTGAGGTTAATATGATACAATACAATCTTCCAAATTGTAACGAATGAGTTATGTTTGACTGTGGATGTGCTATTTTTATACCATTCATGGTTTTTAGATAAAGTATTGACATTTCGTATGATAGTTTTAATACGAATGTTTATTTTATGTTTCAAACTTTTCATATGAGGAACACATTGGACTTAGTAAGTGACGGGTGGATCCCGCTATAGCTCCTCGATGCATCGGTAGGTCTCATGAGACAAACTAGTGTCTTGGCACAAGGCCTTGACAAAATCTTATTTGAAGTCTTGGCACGAGGCCTTGGCTATGTGGTTATGATAGTCTGGAATTATGCATTCCATCATTATGAAAGTGTTTATTGATATTGCATGTGATCATTCGAGTAGTAGAATATCCGTGTGAGTAAGTAAATGGCATTATTTTATTTTATATTTGCCATTTTATGCTGAAGTTCAAGTTTAAAAGGCTTTTGTTTTAGTTATAAACTGCCTTAAGTGTTTATGCTTATCTATGAAAGCTTCTGCTATAGTGTTATCCTTACTGAGCATCTGAGCTCACCCATTTCAATGTTTTATTTTTTGTAGAATTATGAAGAAGTAATTGATGAATGACCTGCAGGGATAGTATGAGGGGATATGAAGACAAGATGTTGTTGTAGTTTTTTTACCTTATGATGTAATGTAAGACTTATTAATATATCTAGTGTTTCTAAGACTACTAAAATAATCAGTCATTCGAGACTTGATCCTTTGTGATCAGGCCAATGTTATGTAATAATGCACCGACTCTGGGTATCTAGGGTCGGGGCGTTACAGTTGGTATCAGAGGAAGTTTAGTACAAATCTTGGAAGTTAGATTTAGATAAACTCTGATTAGATCACGTAGACCAAAGACGAACTTTGAGGATTTGTATAGAAGAACTTCCTAGAATTTTGGTATTGTAGAGATTTTGTTAGTTTTCCGAGCAATACATCCCTGTCTGGATACGACCAGGTAGAGGCGGCTGTAGCACAGATGTACCTAGGGGTAAAACCTGAAAACACCACTTTGAGCTAGACTCGAACGGGAAATGGTGCACGAAAACGGGCCTTGCTGCACTCTTGGATACGACACTCCCGGGGGATATGCTTAGGATAATTTAAATTTTCATTACAAACCGATTTGAAGTATTATATATATAAGATGAGAGTAAATGACCTTGGTTAACCCTAATGTGTTTCAAATTGAGAATATGGTGACATGATAATCTCTAAATGATATTATGACTACTGTTACTCACACAATGATTTCTGGTTTTAGTCAATGGCTGGATTCCAAGGAAGTAATAGTGACTTTGAGAATGATGTACAAGGTGGGAACGATGGTGGCAATGAGCAACAAAATGGAATGTTGATAGGCGTAAACGATATTGTCTTTATGCCAAATCAATTTTCCAAAAATATGATCAACAATATATATATTAACCAACTCCCTGACTCAAAAAAGAAGAGAAAGGTGATGAATGATAAGACCTCCAGTAGTGGAGACCATGGAGAAATAAATCCTCAATTTCCATCATGCAGGAAATGTGGAAGGAGACACCCAGGAAAGTGTCTCAATGGGACAAAGAAATGCTTTACATACGGGAAGGAAGGACATAAAGTGAAGAATTGCCGAAGAAAAATGAAGTGTACTATGGAAGAAGATAAAAATAGTCCCAAGAGTCCATTTACAGTCATTTTCCATAAATGTAGGGGACCTGGCCATTAACCGAGTGAATGCCCTATTCTATAGGATATTTTCATGGTCAAAGAAGAAGCTATGTGGAAATAAATGGTTGGAGAAATGTTTAAAAAGTATTAGTGCTCCTTGTTGATGAGTTTACTTTGGAATAATTTTCTCTTGTATTTGTAACCCCGCAGTTTTCCATGTGAGAATGATATTTGAGGAAGAATTATCTCTTCTCTTGTGGACATAGTTATAAATAATCATTTGGTTTTATATGATCATTGGGTTTGAGGAAATTATAAGTTATTATAATTTGGGATGAAAATGCAAGGTATGAGATAAGATTTGTGGTTAAATTATGTTATGGTTATTTTGTGGAATTTATCTCATTTTAGTAATGATATAGTTTTAAAAAAAGGACAACACGCAGACCGTGTGACAACCCGTCGCGTCAGACAAAGCTGTGGGAATCGAACCCACAACCAAAGTACGATTGGGATTTATCACCTACCACTGGAATATGTGAAGTCCCTGGTTAGTGTGACTATTATTTTTAGTTAAATGATTTTATTGATCAATAATGATTTGATATGGGATCTTATGTCTTATCAAATGAATACCCTTAGTATAGGAAAATGATTTGGTGATTAAGTGATAAATGTTATTTTGGAAGTTGTTCTCTTTGTTGAGAACACTATTTTCCAAAGGAAAATATATTAGTATAGGATTTCATTTAAGGAGTAATGGTGGATTTTTATCTATGTTTTTATTGTTCATTTAAAATGATTTCGGTTATTTATGAAAATGATTAGGTTAATTAATTTTAAGTATGTGACTTTAAGAGTAATTAATGTCATTTGGAGATACAATATAACGCGGAATACTACATTCTTAATAAGTTTTGGTTTCAATATTAGTTTTGATTATATTAAAGTATTTTAATGAAAATTGATTATTGAATGGTATTTATTTAAATTTGGGGTATTGTTGGTTTAATTTTGGAAATTAAGATTAGTGTTTATTTCTCTCAAGGAATAACCTTTTGGGGGATCATTAGATATTTTACTAACCATTTTGGTTTTGATTAATCTCTAAAGACAATGTAAATATATAGTTCTTCCTGCATGGATCATGTGATTCTATATAAGTTTATTCTAGCTCTTCCATGTGACCAAGTCTTCTTGAATACTCATGGTTTTAAAAAATTAGTTAGTGGTGAAAATTTATTAAATAATGAAACTCTACTTAAAATGTAAGTATATATCTTTATATTCTTAGTCAATATCATAAATGAATTCCTCATCCTTATGTAATGTAACTTAAAACAAAAAAATATTGTCCGTTTAATTTCCTACTAGGATACTAATGGTCGTTTGTCCCAACACAAGTTTGTTGTTTTCTTATTGTTAAATTTCTCCTGATCATGATTTCTATCCCTCTCCATCAGAACTTGACACTTATTTTATCATCCATATCCATGTTTTCCTACATGGAATCTGAGTACGGGTTATCTTGGCTGACCTTTATACCTCTCTTCCTTTCTTTTAAAGTGATAGTTTTATTGACTCTTTTTCTGATGTGAGACTTTACATTATATTATCAAGCCCAATTTTAAAAAAATTGTGAGGACGCAATTTATTTAAGGAGGGGAGAAAGTAACACCCCATGCTTTCAAGGTATGTTTCCCTTTGAATAATGCAATTACTTGCATTGTACCCAACTTCGAGATTCTAACACACCACAACCAATCAAACTAGCAGTTATGAATAGTAATACATACTTTTTGAAATTTTATAAATTCTATCTCTCAAAATGGACTTTATTTTCGGATTCGGAATATCGAAATTAGCCTAGGGTGAAATTTTGGTATTTTTCGGATAGCTTTCATATTTTGATAGTTTTTATATCTTAAAAACACGCTTTTTGTTTTGATAGCGGGAATAAATTTTAAATTAATTTCTGCCACTTTTGTGTTTTGAATTTAGAAAAATAGATTCCATATTTGGAATCAGGATGTTCAAATTGTGTAAATAGGTAACTTTTATTTTTAGACATTTTAAATAGTTATTTCGGTAAATATTTTATTTACCATGGTTAAAGGGTAAATCTGGTAAATAAGGGTTAAAAAATAATATTATAATAATAAAAATTACCCTAAAATGTGTCCTAAGCTTATTGGTTGATACATGTTCGACAATGACCATCTTTGGGTCAATTTTGGGACCCCATGGTGCCACTTGTAAGTGATAGGGACACTTTATTTTAATTAAGTTAAAATGAATACAAAAATGACACAACCATATATCTTTGAGAAAAACAATTTTTACATAGGTATATATATGTTTTATTTTCGACTATAAATATTAATTTGAAAGCTGAAGAGATTTCCTACATATTGGTATTTTATTTATAATTTTTAGACATTAAATAATTTAATTTAGTTATGACACAATGGTGATGCAGTAATTACCATAATAGTGAAAAATTAAAATGATTGATATTGTAGATACCCAAAGAAATATAAATTGAGACTTTTTATGAATTAAAATAATTTTATAGGATAATATGAAATATTTTGATTGATTTAATTGGCTTTTTTCGAAGTAATAATTCTGGTATGAGTTTCACAAAAATCAACTATTGAATAGTGTCAAAATTGACATAAAAGAGTTTTTAAAACAAATATTATATTATTAATTGATATTAAATTACTAAAAATCTAAGGTTCGACCAAGAGACTTATATCATGATATTTGTATCATTAATTAACTACTTGGGGGTCACTTGGATATATATAGTATGTTTATTAATCATATAATATAAAAATACAAAGTGACATAGTAAATGTCAAACTAATTAACTAAGAGTTAAAACTAAAAGATAAGGTTAATATAGTAACCCAAACATGTCTAAATTCTATTGGTTGAATTGTTTTCGACCTATTCCCACCTTAAAATTTGAATAATCAACTTTGGAGCCATTAGAAACCGAATATTAATTTATTATAAATTAATATTTCTGGCTTTTCCAAAGGTGCCCCTCACCCCTCTTATAAAAGGGCACTCCTCCTTCTCATTTCTGTACACCTTCAAAGACTTTTGGATCGGCCAAACCCTGCCCAAATACTCTCTAAACATCCCTCAATACAACCTAGAGGCATTAGTTTGATCCTAAATCCAACCTGAGGATCCCTTTTGATCAAATCAAAAGGAAGAACCCGAAGAAGTGGTAATGTTTTCACAACCCCTTTTCAAGTTCCTTTCTTCTTCCACATCTTCTTTCTTTGTTATTACCATTCTAAAATAATAACTCTAGTATCTTATATATACTGTGATGTTATTATAAATATGGTACAACCATATTTAGTATTCTATCCACCCTTTGAATAATATGTCACCGTACGTGCGTGCGTACGACTTACCGTCTCCACGTCGTGGTATAATTGTTATTCAATATATTATTATTTGGGTGGGTATAATAATGATGTTTAACTCATTTAAATAATAAATATAACATTATAATTATTCTTTATATATGATATACCATCCAATTATATATTATTTTAATATCAAAAGAATGATATTGTCGCTCGTGCGTACGTACGGACTACCGTCTCCACAAACGCGACGAGATTCATTCTCCATCATATCCATTCAATTATAATTATCAATTGATGATTTAAAAATAATGTTTAAAAACTTTATATCATTCTTGATATGAATAAGAGACAACCTATCCATGAAAAACATGGCTTACGTAACAAAACATATAAAAGAAAACGAGTAAGTTAACACCCAAAACGACGATAATTCTAAGATATTATTAACAAAGCAATGTCAAAAGATCATATATGATATTATATTAATGTATATGATTCATGAATAATTTAATAACAATTATTTCAACATTATACAGGAGGTTAACCAACACCCAACCAAGGAAAAGTACAGGGTAAGGGATTTTCTTATCTCACTTTCAATTCCGTGAGATTTCCATTGTTCACCACTAATTTATTGAAAGTGGTGTATTGTGTACTGCCATTTGATATATATTATCATGATTCTTTTTATATTCATGTTATTCTGTAAAACATTTGGTGGTTATTAACTTTTGGTCATACGACTCAGTTGATTACAATGTGGTAAGGGGTTTCTTATCTCACTTGTAATTCCGTGAGAATTCCATTGTTCACCACTTATTTATTGCATGTGGTGTATGTGTACTGACCATGATTGTATTCATTGTGTAATATACTTTAATTTATGGATATTTACATCATCATGGTATTATCCTTATTTCATGGGTGTATGTTTCATAAGTTACCAAATCGATAAGGGAATTTGAAATTTCAATTTCCACTCATTTGGCTTTACGTATGTTTCATTGATTATATTACCCCAAGATTATGTGTGGAATCACTATTCATTTGATTATGTCATAATTTCCACTCCCCTTCCTGTGGATATACTTTTAATACACATAATCACCCCATTGATAATTTCTCAAGTCATTGATATGAATTTGATAAGAGTAATTTTAACTCATTCTCCATTTGTTGAGTTAAACATCCAATTCGTTGGTGTTGTTTTTACAAGAATATGTGTGAATGTCCTTTGATTGTTTTACATTGAATATCCAATCATATTTAGTGTATTTATATTTTCACACATAATTATGTTTCTGATTTATCCTTAACCTAAGGATACGTCCTTTATGAGAGATTTCATCTCAATTTACATTTCATTGAGACTTCTTTGTTGTTATACACCAAATCACTTTTATGTGGTGTATATTATGTACTTTGACATAGTATATCATGAATTACTTTATTCTCATGATATTAAAATGTTTTGATTACCTCAATTATTTTTATTCAAGTGTCTCTCTTTTGGATAGAAACTCTAACTAAAATACCATTTTTAAATGTTTTAAAGACATATTCTTCTAAATCTTGCTCATTAATGTCCATGTTTTAAAAATGGTTTTAAGGATTTATTTATATGGAAATTAATGTTTTAAAATTAAAACTCCTTTTAAATGTTTCAAAGTGGTATGAGACACTTTGATTCAAAAATCTATTTTTAAATAGCTTCTTGACAAATAGTGTGACTTTAAATGATTTCAAGAAATTGGGGGGTATTTCTCTCAAATAGTTTTGATGATTATTTTCATCTATGTCAATATGCTTCATTATTCTCGATTGAGGTTAATATGATACAATAAAATCTTCCATATTGTTTCGAATGAGTTATGGTTGACTGTGGATGTGCTATTTTTATACCATTCATGGTTTTTGGATAAAGTATTGACATTTCGTATGCTAGTTTTAATACGAATATTTATGTTATGTTTCAAACTTTTCATATGAGGAATGCATTGGACTTAGTAAGTGATGGGTGGAGCCCGCTATAGCTCCTCGATGCATCGGTAGGTCTCATGAGACAAACTAGTGTCTTGGAACAAGGCCTTGACAAAATCTTATTTTAATTCTTGGCACGAGGCCTTGGCTATGTGGTTATGATAGTCTGAATTATGCATTCCATCATTATGAAAGTGGTTATTGATATTGCATGTGATCATTCGAGTAGTAGAATATCTATGTGAGTAAGTAAATGGAATTATTTTATTTTGTCTTTTCCATTTTATGCTGAAGTTCAAGTTTAAAAGGCTTTTGTTTTAGTTATAAACTGCCTTAAGTGTTTATTCTTATCTATGAAAGCTTCTGCTATAGTGTTATCCTTACTGAGCATCTGAGCTCACCAATTTCAATGTTTTATTTTTTACAGGATTATGAAGAAGTAACTTATGAATGACCTGTAGGGATAGTATGAGGGGATATGAAGACAAGATGTTGTAGTAGTTTTTTTACCTTATGATGTAATGTAAGACTTATGAATATATCTAGTGTTTCCAAGACTACTAAACTAATCGGTCTTTCGAGACATGATCCTTTGTGATCATGCCAATGTTATGTAATAATGCACCGACTCTGGGTATATACGGCCGGGGCGTTACAGTTGGTATCATAGGAAGTTTATTACAAATCTTAGAAGTTAGATTTAGATAAACTCTGATTAGAGCACGTAGACCTAAGATGAACTTTGAGGATTTGTACAGAAGAAATTCCTAGAATTTTGGTATTGTAGAGATTTTTTGAGTTTTCCGAGAAATACATCCCTGTCTGGATACGAGCAGGTAGAGGCAGCTCTTGCACAGATGTACCTAGGGGTAAAACCCGAAAACACCGCTTTGAGCTAGACTCGAACGGGAACTGGTGCACGAAAACGGGCCTTGATTAACTCTTGGTTACGAAACTCTCGGGGGATATGCTTAGGATAATTTAAATTTTCTTTACAAACTGATTTGAAGTATTATATATATAATATGAGAGTAAATGACCTTGGTTATTCCTAATGTGTTTCAAATTGAGAATATGGTGACATGTTAATCTCTAAATGATTTTATGACTACTATTACTCACACAATGATTTCTGGTTTTAGTCAATGGCTGGATTCCAAGGAAGTCATAGTGACTCTGAGAATGATGTACAAGGTGGGAAGGGTGGTGGCAATGAGCAACAAAATGGAATGTTGATAGGCATAAAAGATATCGTCTTTATGCCAAATCAATTTTACAAAAATATGATCAACAATATATATATTAACCAATTCCTGGACTCAAAAAAGAAGCGAAAAGTGATGAATGATAAGAGCTCCAGTAGTGGAGACCATAGAGAAAGAAATCTTCAATTTATATCATGTAGGAAATGTGGAAGGAGACACCCATGAAAGTGTCTCAATGGGACAAAGAAATGCTTTACATGCGGGAAGGAAGGACATAAAGTGAAGAATTGCCGAAGAAAAATGAAGAGTACTATGGAAGAAGATAAAAATGGTCCCAAGAGTCCATTTACAGTCATTTTCTGTAAATGTAGGGGACCTGGCCATTACCCGAGTGAATGCCCTATTCTATAGGATATTTTCATGGTAAAAGAAGAAGCTATGTGGAAAGAAATAGTTGGAGAAATGTTTAAAAAGTATTAGTGCTCCTTGTTTATGGGTTTACTTTGGAATAATTTTCTCTTGTATTTGTAACCCCATAGTTTGCCATGTGAGAATGATATTTGAGGAAGAATTATCTCTTCTCTTGTGGATATAGTTATAAATAATCATTTGGTTTTATATGATCGTTGGGTTTGAGGAAATTATATGTTATCATAATTTGGGATGAAAATGAAAGGTATGAGATAAGATTTGTGGTTAAACTATGTTATGGTTATTTTGTGGAATTTATCTCATTTTGGTAATGATATAGTTTTTAAAAAAGGACAACACGCAGACCGTGTGAAAACCCGTCGCGTCCGACAAAGCTGTGGGAATCGAACCCACAACCAAAGTGCGATTGAGATTTATCGCCTACCACTGGACTACGTGAAGTCCCTGGTCAGTGTGACTATTATTTTTAGTTAAATGATTTTATTGATCAATAATGATTTGATTTGGTATCTTATGTCTTATCAAATGAATACCCTTAGTATAGGGAAATGATTTGGTGATTAAGTGATAAATGTTATTTTGGAAGTTGTTCGCTTTGTTGAGAACACTATATGCCAAAGGAAAATAGAATAGTATGGGATTTCATTTGAGGAGTAATGGTGGATTTTTATCTAAGTTTTTATTTTTCATTTATAATGATTTCGGTTATTTATGGAAATGATTAGGTTATTTAATTTTAAGTATGTGACTTTAAGAGTAATTAATGTTATTTGGAGATACAATTTAACGTGGAAGACTACATTCTTAATAAGTTTTGGTTTCAATATTAGTTTTGATTATATTAAAGGATTTTAAGGAAAATTTATTATTGAATGGTATTTATTTAACTTTGGGGTATTGTTGGTTTAATTTTGGAAATTAAGATTAGTGTTTATTTCTCTCAATGAATATCCTTTTGGGGGATCATTGGATCTTGTACTAACCATTTTGGTTTTGATTAATCTATAAAGACAATGTAAATATATAGTTCATCCTGCATGGATCATGTGATTCTATAGAAGTTTATTCTAGCTCTTCCTGTGTGACCAAGTCTTCTTGAATACTCATCGTTTAAAAAAATGAGTTAGTGGTGAAAATTTATTAAAGAATGAAACTCTACTTAAAATCTAAGTATATATCTTTATATTCTTAGTCAATATCATAAATTAATTCTTCATCCTTATGTAATGTAACTTAAAACAAAACAATATTGTCCGTTTACTTTCCTACTAGGAGACTAATGGTCGTTTGTCCCAACACAAGTTTGTGGTTTTATTATTGTTAACTTTCTCCTGAGCATGATTTCTATCCTTCTCCATCAGAACTTGACACTTATTTTATCATCCATATCCATGTTTTCCTACATGGAATCCGAGTATGGGTTATCTTGGCTGACCTTTATACCTCTCTTCCTTTCTTTTAAAGTGATAGTTTTATTGACTCTTTTTCCGATGTGGGACTTTACATTATATTATCAAGCCCAATTTTAAAAAAATTGCGAGGACGCAATTTATTGAAGGAGGGGAGAATGTAACACCCCAAGCTTCCATGGTATGCTTCCCTTTGAAGAATTCAATGGCGTGCATTGTACGCAACTTCGAGATTCTAACACACCATAACCAATCAAACTAGCCGTTATGAATAGTAATACATACATTTTGAAATTTTATGAATTCTATCTCTTAAATTGGACTTCATTTTAGGATTTGGAATATAGAAATTAGCCTAGGGTGAAATTTTGGTACTTTTTGGATAACTTTCATATTTTGATGAATAGAGAAAATTACTAAATTTTAATTAAAAACAACTTTTTTAATCAAAATAATTAATAGTGATAAATTATGAATTTTAGAGGTTTTAAAGTATATTTAGAATATATTTTTACTATTTAATACAATTTTAGTCATTGGACATAATTTCACAATTAAACCGAACTTAAACAAGTATCAATCTTTTGATAGTTTTTATATCTTAAAAACACACTTTTTGTTTTGACAGCGGGAATTAATTTTAAATTAATTTCTGCCACTTCGGTGTTTTGAATTTGGAAAAATAGATTCCATATTTGGAATCAGGATGTTAAAATTGTGTAAATAGGTAACTTTTATATATAGACATTTTAAATAGTTATTTTGGTAAATATTTTATTTACCATGGTTAAAGGGTAAATCCGGTAAATAAGGGTTAAACAATAATATTATAATAATATAAAATTACACTAAATCGTGTCCTAACATTATTGGTTGATACATGTTCGACCATGGGAATCTCTGGGTCAATTTTGGGACCCCATGGTGCCACATGTAAGTGATAGGGACACTTTATTTTAATTAAGTTAAAATGAATACAAAAATGCCACAAGCATATATCTTTGAGAAATTTTTTTTTACATAGGTAAATATATGTTGGATTTTCGACTATAAATATTAATTTGAAAGATAAAATGATTTCCTACATAATGGTATTTTATTTATAATTTTTAGACATTAAATAAGTTAATTTAGTTATGACACAATGGTGAAGCAGTAATTACCATAATAGTGAAAAATTAAAATGATTGATATTGTAGATACCCAAATAAATATAATTTGAGACTTATTATGAATTACAATAATTTTCTATGATACTATGACATATTAGGATTTATTTAATTGGATTTTTTAGAAGTAATAATTCTGTTACGAGTTTCACAAAAATCAACTATTGAATAGAGTCAAAATTGACATAAAAGAGTTTTTAAAAAACATATTATATTATTAATTGATATTAAATTCCTAAAAATCTAAGGTTAGTCAAAGAGACTTATATCATGATAGGTGTATCATTAATGAACCACTTGGGGGTCTCTTGGATGTATATAGTAAGTTTATTAATCATATAATATAAAAATACAAAGTGACATGGTAAATGTCAAACTAATTAACTAAGAGTTAAAACTAAAAGATAAGGTTAATATAGTAATCCAAACCAGTCTAAATTATATTGGTTGAATGTTTTTCGACCTATACCCACCTTAACCTTTGAATAATCAACTTTTGAGCCATTAGAAACCGAATATGAATTTATTATAAATTAATATTTCTAGCTTTTCCAAAGGTGCCCCTCACCCCACTTATAAAAGGGCACTCCTCCTTCTCATTTCTTCACACCTTCAAAGCCTTTTGGATCGGCCATCCCCTGCCCAAATACTCTCTAAACTTCCCTCACTACATCCTAGAGGCTTTATTTTGATATTAAAGCCAACCTGAGGAGCCCTTTTGATCAAATCAAAAGGAAGAACCCGAAGAAGAGGTAAGGGTTTCACCACCCCTTTTCAAGTTCTTTTCTTCTTCCACATCTTCTTTCTTTGTTATTACCATTATAAAATAATAACTCCAGTATCTTATATATAATTTTATGTTATTATAAATATGGTACAACAATATTCAGTATTTTATCCACCCTTTGAATAACATGTCACCATGCGTGCGTACGTACGGCTTACCGTCTCCACGTCGTGGTATAATTGTTATTCAATATATTATTATTTGGGTGGGTATAATAATGATGTGTAACTCATTTAAATAATAAATATAACATGATAGTGATTCTTTATATATGATATACCATCCAATTATATATTATTTTAATATCAAAATAATGATATTGTCGCTCATGCGTATGTACGGACTACCGTCTCCACGAACGCGATGAGATTCATTCTCCATCATATCCATTCAAGTATAATTATCACTTGATGATTTAAAAATAATATTTAAAAACTTTATATCATTCTGGATATGAATAAGATACAACATATTCATGACAAACATAGCTTACGTAACAAAACATATAAAAGAAAATGAGTAAGTTAACACCCAAAACGATGATAATTCTAAGATATTATTAACAAATAAATTTTAAAAGATCATATATGATATCATATTAATGTATATGATTCATGAATAATTTAATAACAATTATTTAAACATTATACATGAGGTTAACCAACCCTCAACCAAGGAAAAGTACAGGGTAAGGGATTTTCTTTTCTCACTTTCAATTCCGTGAGATTTCCTTTGTTCGCCACTAATTTATTGAAAGTGGTGTATTGTGTACTACCATTTGATATATATTATCATGATTATCTTTATATTCATGTTATTCTGTAAATAATTTGGTGGTTATTAACTTTTTGTCATACGTCTCAGTTGATTACAATGTGGTAAGGGGTTTCTTATCTCACTTTTAATTCCGTGATAATTCCATTGTTCACCACTTATTTATTGCATGTGGTGTATGTGTACTGACCATGACTGTATTCATTGTGTAATATAATTTAATTTATGGATATTTACATCATCATGGTATGATACTTATTTAATGGGTGTATGTTTCATAAGTTACCAAATCGATAAGGGAATTTGAAATTTCAATTTCCACTCACTTGGCTTTACGCATGTTTCATTGATTATATTACACCAAGATTATGTGTGGAATCACTATTCATTTGATTATTTTATAATTTCCACTCCCCTTACTGTGGATATACTTTTGATACACATAATCACCCCATTGATAATTTGTCAAGTCATTGATATGAATTTGATAAGAGTAATTTTAACTCATTCTCCATTTGTTGAGTTAAACATCCAATTCGTTGGTGTTGTTTTTACAAGAATATGTGTGAATGTCCTTTGATTGTTTTACACTGAATATCCAATCATATTTAGGGTATTTATATTTTTCACACATAATTATGTCGTTGATTTATCCTTAACCTAAGGATACGGCCTTTATGAGAGATTTCATCTCAATTATCATTTCATTGATGCTTTTTTGTTGTTATACACCAAATCACTTTTATGTGGTGTATATATTGTACTTTGACATAATATATCATGAATTCCTTTATTCTCATGATATTAAAATGTTTTTATTACCTCAATTATTTGTATTCAAGTGTCTCTCTTTTGGTTAGAAATTCTAACTAAAATACCATTTTTAAATGTTTTAAAGACATATTCTTCTAAATCTTGCTCATTAATGTCCATGTTTTAAAAATGGTTTTAAGGATTTATTTATATGGACATGAATGTTTTAAAATTAATACTCCTTTTAAAAGTTTCAAAGTGGTATGGGACACTTTGATTCAAAAATCTATTTTTAAATAGCTTTTTGACAAATAGTGTGACTTTAAATGATTTCAAGAAAAAGGGGGATATTTCTCTCAAATAGTTTCGATGATTATTTTCATCTATGTCAATATCCTTCATTATTCTCGACTGAGTTTAATATGATACAATACAATCTTCCATATTGTATCGAATGAGTTATGTTTGACTGTTGATGTGCTATTTTTATACCATTCATGGTTTTTGGATAAAGTATTGACATTTCGTATGCTAGTTTTAATACGAATGTTTATGTTATGTTTCAAACTTTTCATATGAGGAATGCATTGGACTTAGTAAGTGATGGGTGGAGCCCGCTATAGCTCCTCAATGTATCGGTAGTTCTCATGAGACAAACTAGTGTCTTGGCACAAGTCCTTGACAAAATCTTATTTGAAGTCTTGGCACGAGGCCTTGGCTATGTTGTTATGATAGTCTGGAATTATGCATTCCATCGTTTGAAAGTGGTTATTGATATTTCATGTGATCATTCGAGTAGTAGAATATCCATGTGAGTAAGTAAATGGCATTATTTTATTTTATCTTTTCCATTTTATGCTGAAGTTCAAGTTTAAAAGGCTTTTGTTTTAGTTATAAACTGCCTTAAGTGTTTATGATTATCTATGAAAGCTTCTGCTATAGTGTTATCCTTACTGAGCATCTGAGCTCACCCATTTCAATGTTTTATTTTTCACAGGACTATGAAGAAGTAATTTATGAATGACCTGTAGGGATAGTATGAGGGGATATAAAGACAAGATGTTATTTTAGTTTTTTTACCTTATGATGTAATGTAAGACTTATGAATATATCTAGTGTTTCCAAGACTACTAAACTAATCGGTCTTTCGAGACTTGATCCTTTGTGATCATGCCAATGTTATGTAATAATGCACCGACTCTGGGTATCTAGGGTCGGGGCGTTACAATGGGAAGTGAAATACTAATATTTTTAGATATTAATATGAGAATAAATATTTATTTATAATTCTAAAATTATGATACTATGTATTAAAATTATTAATAAAATATCACCTTTGATCTCTATAATTACCAAAATAAACTGACACTGATTCTTTTTTATGAAAAAGTACAAACATATGAAAAAATTTATAATTAGTAAAAATAATATTATTTTAAATGGTTATTAGTAAATTAAATATATAAAAATAAGATTCCAAAAAAATATATCTAATACATATAATCTGATTATTTAGAAAGTTTGGCACTTCCATAGAGTGAATTTGGACCAATGTATGGGTTTCACGTCCCAATTTTTACCTCTTTAGATATATTTCATATTATACAAAAGGTTTTATTTTTAATATTTTATATAATACACATTTAATATTTTGTTATTATGATTATTATATATTTTATGATATTTAAATTTATATTACATGTTCTTTAACTCATGGTATATTTACTCAAATGTGACAAAAGCTGTAAGGATTCTTTATCACTGAATTTTCTCTTATTGAGTTACAAATATTCTTATTGAACAATATAATTCATTTTTTGATTTATTCATCATAATGAATAAATTATATGTATTCCATAATTTGTTTTTTGGGTTATATAATTATCCATTAAGACTTCATTTTCAAATGATTCTTACTTTAATTATTATGTTACTAGAAAGTGTTTCTTATTCAAAAATCTTATTTCTTGAGACATACTTCATGTTTACAACCAATTAAATTTTATATGATGTATATAATTCCAAATATTAATATATTAACTCAAATTATCTTTTATTCTTGGTATTATAATTTGAATTTCATACTCTTTCTGATTCAAGGTGTTTGAATATAAATGTTACTTAAGCCGTAATAGATATCCTTACAAAAATTATTTCACATTGAGTTATAATTTCTCTGATTAGTTATGGTCATAAAATTACCATTTTATCCTTCATTTTTTATTTCAAATGTTATTTATATTGATATAATAAATAAGTTTGTTCATTTAAGTCATTATCCTTTAACATATCTTATGCTTAGTAAATTATACTCATCAAATGATAACATCCACCTTTTATCTATAGATGGATTACGTAATTTTATTTTCTATAATTTATATTATGTGTCACTACCTTTTAATTTCCTAAGCATCCGCTATAACTCTAATAACCTTTATTTCTATTTGTTTCCCTTTTTAATAACTTATTTTATACATATTTTATTGAATTATTTTATCCAAGATTCCATACATCAGTTAATTTGGGATATTGTTTTCTAAATTGAATAATGTTTTACTATATAGTGTGAATACCATATTCTACACTTAATGGTATCCTACATGAATTTTATTTTTTTATCATTTGATACCAATTTATATTCCATGGTTTTATGATGTTTATTGATGGAATTAGGAATATTTTCCTTATATAATTCTATTTGAAAAGGATATAAACCCATTTTCATTACAAGGGTTCGTTATGATAAGATTATGATTGTTTTTATAAGGAACACATATGTTTGGATAATGATGGATGTGTTCCTATAGTTCCCATTAATGTATTGGATATGATTCTATATCACATGGTATACATCTTATGATTAACACCCATGTTGATATGTTTTTTATCCCATGTTTTTGTTGTTTCATATTCTTATATACTTCTATATAATTATATCTGGATAAGATTTACATTAATGAGAATTTTATCGCACCCCTTTCATATGTTTGTATTCCACATATAATGAAGATGTGTATAACTTATGAGAGGTTTAGAAGAGATTCTAGTGTGGGTCAATTATGGAGAAAAATTCACAAGTATGGTAAAATGAGTTTCTTAGGTAGTTAATCCTCAAAGACCGTAATCCTAATATTATTTGTATATGAGTATTTATTTTTGTGATG
Organism: Viscum album; assembly: GCA_963277665.1. Lineage (NCBI taxonomy): Eukaryota > Viridiplantae > Streptophyta > Magnoliopsida > Santalales > Viscaceae > Viscum > Viscum album. Next base: position 1,504,953,814 of record OY728151.1, on the reverse strand, counting down.
TAAGTTTTAAATTATAGAAATGATTTAATAAAAATATATGGTTATATATGGTCTTTATAGTTGTTATAAGGGATGGATTTTATTATTTTTTAATATTAGTGTAGTTATTTTAAAGAATATGATAACATAAATTTAGTGAAAAGGCAAGGGATAAGTCTTTTGTATATGTATATGTATTGGATAACATACTAATGTTTTGTTAATGTGGTTATTGTGTAGTTTCTATGAAACTACATCCCTTTATCGATACTGAAGATTAGATGAAGTTTTGGAATAGATTATCCTAGGTGTAATCCCCCTAAAAGAATAGTTTAATATCAAATCAATCATTAATAAGATTCATGATGAGTGGTACAATACATTTACACATAGATATACAAACATAAGGGATAATTTTATGGATAGTTTACATTCTCTTAATGAACTTTTTGAACAGATTTTAAAATATTTTTTTATAAAAAAAATAATAGGGAATGACTATGGAAGACATATATTAAAACATAGAGATTCATGAGAAAAGATTCATATTAATTGATATATGTTTTTATGGATAAAGGGTATGTCAAACTTCTAGAGAATAAATTTCAAGGATTTCATGTTAAGAATATTGTGAAATGATTATGATAATTTTGGATAGTTCCTTTTGGTATTAGTCTAAGATGAACAAGAGAAACAAAAATAAGTAAACGTAGATTGAACTGAAAGTATAAAAGGACAAAATGAAGGTTTAAATAGATAATACATATTAATATTTAATTTTTATAATCATATGATTTTTTAATCTAATTTTATTGATAACATTTTTGGGTTTCAATATTTTCTTGAAACAAGATCATGGAAATGAAGCCGAGAATGGTGTGAATCTATACACCACTATGTATAATAATTGAATAAGGGAGAATAATTAAATACTTGATAATCATAATATATTATTCTTGTGATATAAAATGCAAGTTTCTTATTCATACCTAAGGTATTAATGTTGATATCATAGTGGAAATAAAATCTTGATACTATTAGTTGTTTTCTTTACAAAGTAATATTTATCTATGATATTATGGTATATTCTAAAATTTTATGAGGATTATGTGGAAAATAAATGGATTTTTATATATAATTTTTGATTTAAATTTTTTTAAACATATATTGAATTGTTTTAATAATTTTGAAAAGTTATTTTATGAGAAGGGTTTATTTTTTGGGATAACAATTGAACAATATGTCATTGAGGGATGATAAACTCATAGGTTTAATATACTATTGGTGGTTAGATAACAAAGGGTAGTTTAATTTTAAATAGTTGTTAGTTAATATGGGAATCCTTCGGATTGATAATTGAACCATTCTATTATTGGTGAAGTTTCAAAAAATTTGGGATTATGATGGTGTCTAATTTTATTACATAGTGGTTGAGACCATTTGAGGATTAAATATAGAGATAAGTTTAGGATGAATATATTATTTCAATATTTTTTAATTTTATAGATATTTAAATGTATTTAGGAAAATTATTTTATAGAAAATAAATGATTATGATATATATATACTTGAGTATATGATTGATTAATGATAAATGTTATTTGAATAAATATAAGTAACATGACATGGACCAAGAGTGTAAGGTAGATTCCATATAAGACAATATATTAAAATGATTACTATATTAAAATAACCTCACATACTATCATAAATGAATAATTATTAAAATTTATAGGAAATAATTTATTTAATGGGGTAATATGTAATGACCTGAGATTTTAAATAGTTTAAAATTAATACAATGTAACTTATGTCACATGAAACAACTGACATAAATGAGAAAAAAAATTGAATTAGAAATATTAAAATAACAATAATAAAACATATATGGGAGTAATAAATTAATAATTATTACCTTTAATGGGTAAATCATTAATATGATTTAATGATAATGTGTTTATTTTCAATAAAAGTATTTTTTCATAATATTTTTGAATTTTAATTTAAAATTTATAATTAAAAATTCTATAAAAAAATTAACCTCACTTTGACTTCATCATATCACAATTGAATTATTATGATACTTCTCCTTTTATTTAAAATAACATATTTTTATGTAAATACTGGAAAATATAATTTTTACCAAAACCATTAATTTTTTTATTAATAAATAACTTAGGACTATAACTATATAGAAAATTTTCATTGATAAATGGTATAAATAATGAATAAAATTATTTATTTTAATAAAATATTTTAAAAAAAACTATTATAACATAAGTAACATTTCTTTCTAATTTTATTACACTTTCTGGAATATTATTATAATCAAACATATTAATGGTGAAATTCAGTTTTTGATTTTTTTAAATACAAAAACCATTATTTATATTATAACAATTAAATTTATATCATTAATTTCAAAATTATTTATAATATTTTCCAGTAAGTAAATTGTTAACTTTAAAATAAATTTTATTAAAAATGAGGTTCCAATAAATAATATAAAAATAAATTATCAGTCAAATAAAAATCTTATTTTACAACATGGATTATATATTTTGAATCAATTGGACCAAATTATATATAATGTAAAATTTATTTTTTATTCATATAAATAATATTATGACAAATAAATCTAATTACTATGATAATAGTAAAACTACAAATTTAAGAGACTTTTTTTTATTAACACTATATCATTTTATCTAATCAAATAAATTATTATATTCTCAAAAATATATTTGTCACGACCCGTCCTCGAGGCCCATGAAATGGCTACCCCAAACCCGCCTCCCATAGGCCAGGGGCTGGTGACTAGCACCAAGGCGTAAATCCCGACAAAAGGGGAAGGCATTGCTTTTATAAAGTAAACAAACACCACAGAGTAATCCAGCAGAAGTAAACACAAAGTAAAACTGGGTACAAGTAAATGCGGAAAAGTAAGTGGGCCAAAATAAAAACCCAAATTGAAAGTAAAGTAAAACTGGAAAGGAAGTACAACAACTGAAAAGTAAAGCAGCAACGCCGAGCCGTCCACTGGAAATCCCACCTAAATGGTGGGTACAGATAGACTCCTCAGCTCCTCGGGTCCTGTCGTCCGCCCTGTATGCGTCCCGTCCAGTGGTCCACCTCCAGGTATCGACTCGTCGTGATATCCACCTCCTGGAACCAACTCGTCATGGGTTCCTCCTCCGAGGACCGTCCATCTCTACAAGCCTCAACCTCGATCAGTGATGTCCGTCGTCTGCAACCAACACAACATAGTGCGGGCGAAGCCCGTGTAGGGGTGAGTATACGATACTCAGTAGGGACCCCGAGACCCCCGAAGGTCTCCCTAAATCTACAAAGGATAAACCACAAAGAAAAGATACAATCATGAAGTAACATCCAACATTACTTAGGTATATTCTCATACATAAACCCAAGTCATCAGTCCCAGTTCGGCTCCAACATCCGAGCCCAAGTTCGATCACGTCCACACAGGATAGCATAACCAATCCACACAGGATAACACAACCCAAATCCACAAGTCAATCATATCGAAGATAATGATTGAAAGTCAAGACTCAGCTCAAACCAGGATTTAATCATGATGTAGAAACCATAACTGTTGGGGAAACTCCTCCTCTATCGAGTACAGTGGGTCTGCCGCTACAACCAAGCGCTTCCCATTATCCTTGGACCGTTGTAGTACTCCACCTGTCGAGTACTGTGGGCTTGCTGCTACAACCAAGAACTTCCCACCATGGGTCTGCCGCTACAACCAAGCAGTCCCCCTCATAGCCTCCAGAGGTACCCCTTCTGTTGAGTACCACGGGTCTGCCACTACAACCAAGTGCTCCTCCACCGTGGGTCTACCTCTACAACCAAGCGCTCCCCCTCATAACCTCTAGAGGTACTCCTTCTGTTGAGTACCGCGGGTCTGCCGCTACAACCAAGCGCTCCTCCGTCGTCAGTCTGCCGCTACAACCAAGCGCTCCCCACTGGGCTATCCAAAACACACCGAGTCGATCGATCAGCAGTCATCAAGTCTCAACCAGCTCTAGGGTTTCATAAAGATTGAAAGTACCCTAGTCGTCACCATCGAACCCACGGAGGATTCTCGTACGGTTGTCGCCGTCGTCGAACCCACAGAGGATTCCAGTACGGAAGTCAACATCGTCGCAGACGCAGCCAACACTAGGGTTCCCGCACACGGGATGCTCGTTCCGGGAGGGTTCGCTCCATGAGCAAAGGGGGGTCGATACATCAACTGACACGTAGTCCAGAGTTGATGTTTCCCAAAGTTCCGTCTCGTCAAAAGAAACACAACGTGACAGACGGCACATCAATCGGACGCCCGTTCTGAGAGTTATTGGCTTTTTTGTTCGAGGGGCCCGGTTGGTTTTTAAGTCAAAACGAACCCGGCCGCACTCCAGCTGCATCCAAACCTCAAGCGTAGTAAGCCAAAAGGTCCGTCTCACTAAGAGGAATCCAATAAAGTCGACGGCACTTCAATCGGACGTCCGGAGCTCAGGTTATAAGCATTTCTACTCCGAGGGTCCGGTTGGTTTCGTGTTCGAACCAACCCAGCCATACCCAACGTTGTCCAAAACCTTGAGTGTAATATACCGAAGCATCCGTCTCGATCCAAGGATCTCTACGCAACTGACTGTACGTTGATCGGAGGTCCGTAGCCCAAGATATGGGCCAAACACTGGAAGTGGTGTGAAAACGGGGGGTCTGGCCCCTGTCCGACCTAGCCCAACCCCCCATGGGTCGGTCCGAACCAGGTCGAGCCACCCTGGCATGGCGCGGGCCGGCTCGGGGCGGCCGGGCCGGCCGGACCCCCCGTTTTCAGACCACTTCCGGTCTTTTTCCCATATCATGGGATATAAACCTCCGATCGATGCACCCTTAGTTGCATTGCGATCCTTAGATCGAGACGGTCGTTTCAGTATATTACACTCAAGGTTTAGGAGAACTTTGGGTATGTCCGGGTTGGTTCGAACACGAAACCAACCTGGCCCTCGGAGCGGAAACGTTTATAACATGAGCTCCGGATGTCCGATTGACGTTCCGTCGACTTCGTTGGATTTATCTTAGTGAGACGGACCTTTTGGCTTACTATGCTCGGGGTTTGGATGCATTTGGAGTGTAGTCGGGTGGGTTTTGACTTAAAAACCAATTGGGCCCCTCGAACGAAAAAGCCAATAACTCTCAGATCGGGCGTCCGATTGACACGCCGTCTGTCGCGTTGTGTTCCTTTTGACGAGACAGAAATTTGGGATACATCAACTCCGGACTACATGTCAGTTGATGTATCGACCCCCTTGGCTTGTGGAGCGGACACTCCCAGAACGAGCATGCTATGTACGGGAACCCTAGTACAGGATGCGTCTGCGACGACGATGACTTCCGTACTGGAATCCTCCGTGGGTTTGATGATTGTGAAAAACATACGGGAATCCCCTGTGGGTTTGATGGTGATGACTACGGTACTTTCAATCTTTATGAAACCCTAGAGCTGGCTGAGACTTGATGACTACTGATCGATCGACTCGGTGTGTTTCGGATAGCCCAGTGGGGAGCACTTGGTGGTAGCGGCAGACCCACGGCAGAGGAGCGCTTTGTTGTAGCGGCAGACCCGCAGTACTCAACAGAAGGAGTACCTCTAGAGGATATGAGCAGGAGTGCTTGGTTGTAGCAGCAGACCCACGGCGGAGGATCGCTTGGTTGTAGCGGCAGACCCGCGGTACTCAACAGAAGGAGTACCTCTGGAGGCTATGAGGGGGGCCGCTTGGAAATAGCGGCATACCCATGGTGGGAAGTGCTTGGTTGTAACAGCAAGCCCACAATACTCGACAGGTGGAGTACTACAGCAGTACATGGTTAATGGGAAGCACTTGGTTGTAGTGGAAGGCCCACTGTACTCGATAGAGGAGGAGTTTCCCCAACAGATATGGTTTCGACATCATGATTAAATCCTGGATTGAGATGAGTCTTGACTTTCAATCATTATCTTCGATATGATTGACTTGTGGATTTGGGTTGTGTTATCCTGTGTGGATTGGTTGTGCTATCCTGTGTGGTGGTGATCGAACTTGGGCTCGGATGATGGAGCCGAACTGGGACTAATGACTTGGTTATATGTATGGGCATATACCTAAGTAGTGTTGGATGTTACTTCGTGATTGTATGTTTTCTTTGTGGTTTATCCTTTGTGGATTCCGGGAGACCTTCGGGGGTCTTAGGGTCCCTACTGAGTATCATATACTCACCCCTGTATGGGCTTCACCCGCACTACATTGTGTTGGTTGAAGATGACGGACATCACTGATCGAGGTTGAGGCTTGTAGAGCTGGACGGTCCCAGGAGGAGGAACCCACAACGAGTCGGTTCCCGGAGGTGGATATCACGACGAGTCGGTACCTGGAGGTGGACCACTGGACGGGACGCATACAGGGCAGACGGCAGGACCCGAGGAGTTGAGGAGGCTATCTGTACCCACCCTTCAGGTGGGATTTCTAGTGGACGGCTCGACGTTGCTGCTTTACTTTTCAGTTGTTCTACTTCCTTTCCAGTTGTACTTTACTTTCAGTTTGGGTTTGTATTTTGGCCCACTTAATTTTCCGCACTTGTACCCAGTTTTACGTAGGTTTTTTTTCTGCTAGCTTACTCTGTGGTGTTTTTTTACTTTATAAAGGCAATGTCTTCCCCTTTTGCCGGGATTCATGCCTTGGTGCTAGTCGCCATCCCCTGGCCTATGGGAGGCGGGCTTGGGGTAGTCACGACACGGGCCCTGAGGACAGGTCGTGAAAAATTGGTATCAGAGTCCAAAGGAGTTCGGTTGCGGCCGGTCCAGCCTGGGGTGGGCCGCGCCACACTGGCCGGGCCGGGCCACGCCCAGCCGGGTTGGACCCGGACCCGGGTAAGTGCGACCTGGTTCGGGCCGACCCAGGGGGGTTGGGTCGGGTCAGACCGGGCCCAGACCCCCCGTTTTCATACCACTTCCGGTCTTTTGCCCATATCATGGGCTGCAGAACTCCAATCGACGCACCGTCAGTTGCGTAGAGATCCTTTGATCTTGATTATCGTTTCGGTATATTACTCTCAAGGTTTCGGAGAACTTTGATTATGTCCGGGTTGGTTCGAACACGAAACCAACCGGGCCCTCGGAGCGGAAACACTTATAACTTGAGCTCCGGAGGTCCGATTGACGTTTCGTCGACTTTTTTGGATTCCTCTTAGTGATATGGACCTTTTGGATTACTACGCTCGAGGTTTGGATGCAGTGGGAGTGCGTTCAGGTTGGTTTTGACTAAAAAACCAACCGGCCCCCTCGAACGAAAACACCAACAACTCTCAGACCGGGCGTCCGATTGACGCGCCGTCTGTCGTGTTGTGTTATTTTTGACGAGACGGAACTCTGGGATACACAAATCCAGACTAAGTGTCAGTTTATGTATCGACCCCCCGTGGCTCGTGGAGCGGACCCTCCCGGAACGAGCATGCTGTGTGCGGGAACCCTAGTGCTTGCTGCGTCTGCGACGACGATGACTTCCGTACTGGAATCCTCCGTGGGTTCGACGATGGAGAAAACCATACAAGAATCCTCTGTGGGTTCAACGATGATGACTACGATACATTCAATCTTTATGAAACCCTAGAGATGGATGAGACTTAACGACTGCTGATCGATCGACTCGGTGTGTTTCGGATTACCCAGTGGGGAGCTCTTGGTTGTAGCGGCAGACCCACGATGGAGGAGCACTTGGTTGTAGCGGTGGACCCATGATACTCAACAGAAGAAGTACCTCTGGAGGCTATGAGGGGAAGCGCTTGGTTTTAGCAGAAGACCCATGGCAGAGGAGCACTTGGTTGTAGCGGCAGACCCGCAGTACTCAACAGAAAGAGTACCTCTGGAGGCTGTGAGGGGGAGCGCTTGGTTGTAGCGGAAGATCCATGGCGGGAAGCACATGGTTGTAGCAGTAGGCCCACAGTACTCGATAGGTGGAGTAATACATCAGTCCAAGGTTAATGGGAAGCGCTTGGTTGTAGCGGCAGACCCACTGTACTCGATAGAGGAGGGGTTTCCCTAGCAGCTATGGTTTCGACATTATGATTAAATCCTGGTTTGAGCTGAGTCTTGAATTTAAATAATTATCTTCGATATGATTGACTTGTGGATTTGGGTTGTGTTATCCTGTGTGGATTGGTTGTGCTATCCTGTGTGGACGTGATCGAAATTGGGCTCAGATGTTGGATCCGAACTGGGACTGATGACTTGGGTATATTTATGGGCATATACCTAAGTAGTGTTGGATGTTACTTCGTGATTGTATCTTTTCTTTTTGGTTTATCCTTTGTGGACTCAGGGAGACCTTTGGGGGTCTCGGGGTCCCTACTGAGTATCGTATACTCACCCCTGCACGGGCATCACCCGCACTATGTTGTGTTGGTTGCAGATGACGGACATCACTGATCGAGGTTGAGGCTTGTAGAGCTGGACGGTCCTCGGAGGAGGAACCCACGATGAGTTGGTTCCCAGAGGTGGATTTCACGACGATTCGGTACCTGGAGGTGGACCACTGGACGGGACTCATACAGGGGGACGGCAGGTCCCAAGGAGCTGAGGAGGCTATCTCTACCCACCCTTCAGGTGGGATTTCCAGTAGACGGCTCGGCGTTGCTACTTTACTTTTCAGTTGTTGTACTTCCTTTCTAGTTATACTTTACTTTCAGTTGGGTTTGTATTTTGGCCCACTTACTTTTCTGCACTTACTTGTACCTAGTTTTACTTAGTGTTTACTTCTGATTGCTTACTCTGTGGTGTTTGTTTACTTTATAAAGGCAATGCCTTCCCCTTTTGTTAGGATTTACGCCTTGGTGCTATTCGCCAGCCCCTGGCCTATGGGAGGTGGGCTTGGGGTAGCCATGGCATGGGCCCCGAGGACGGGTCGTGACAAGAATTTATATAATTTTTAATCAAATATAAATATTTTTTTAGAAATTTAATTATTAATAATGACTATATGAGTTTAAGAACACATAATGGTAATTTTTTTCTACAAAACTATTTTTCAATATATTAAATAATTTAATTTTAATGTTAATTTTCCATGAAATTGAAATTTAATTAAGCTATATTAATCCAAAATTTAGTTTTATGAAATACCAATTTTGAATCAATCGTTACATTGAATTTTTAATTAAACACCAACTACTATTATAGAAACTAGTTACAAATGTAAAATCCAAAATTTTAAAATATAAAAATAAGGTGGTAAAAGGATTGAAACATATTTAAATTATGCATTAAAATGAGTTATATCGGATTTACCAACCTTACATACACCCATATTCATTATCTATTTCTTTTAGAACCGTTTATCATTTAATAGGGTCATTCCATTATTGGAAAATAATGGATATTAACAAAAGTTTCCCTCTATTTACTTATAAAAGGGGATCACTTCCACCAAGTAAAAGTTAAAAATATCCTTACAAATTTATATAAACCCCTATGCAATTTTCACCTCCTATAAGTTCCTTGAATAAAAAAAATCTCATGGTCACCATAAGTTATACTAATCCCTTCATATATTGGTCCACTTTTAAGAGAATGGTCAAGGCCCCAAAGTGAGTAATACTTAATCCATATCATTGATTTTTTATTCATTATCTTCCAAAAATACCCTAGATAAATTAATAGAATTACCTCAATATCATTTATATATTTCATGGTATTATATAAACCGATGGAACCTTTTTTATCCCAAATCATCCTCTTATAAAAACTAATGAACTTTGATATTGTGTTTTTTCATTCTACCACATCCATTAAGTGACATTATCAGTTTTGACCCCCGCCTCTCTTCGTTGGTTATAAGGATGAAAATGAATAATAAAAGTGAAATAAAAAATATGATGATGATTATTATTAAATTTACAATCCAACTTTATTCCATATCTTTATTTGGGAAATTATAACCCTAACCTTGTGTTCATCAGACTACCGCTACCACAATGTAATGCTTTTCATTTGTTATCTTTACTTTAATACTTATCTAAATAAAATAAAATATGACTCAACAATTTAAAAACATCTACGTAAGATCATTATTATTTTTTATGATAATATTATACACATAATTGAACATAATCTCCCATATAGTTATATCATCTATATGAATGGGGTTGTTAATCAACCTAAATAAACATCGATGTAATAAAACTGTCATGGAAGACTATGAGAGAGTAAATAATTTTATTATTATAAGCTATTATAAAAATAATGAATCCAAACCAAGTTAAGGGTTTCATGTCTCAATATTCACTACTTTATAGATTTCTCTTAATATACACATTGGGTTATTTAGAATTATTTATATACTACCCCATTAATATTTTGGATCATGATTATTATATATTTCATGATATTCAAATTTTAATTTAATTTTCTCTCTCTCATGAGGTTTTGACTCAAATGTTAAAAAATCTATTAGTGTTTAATCTAATATTGTTTTCTCCATTGAGTTATACACATTTTTATAAAACTGAATTATTCTAAATTTAATTTATTCCTCATAATGATATATTTTTATTGAATTTACTATTTATTTTCTAAGGTTATATAATTCTTTCTTATAAATAATTATCAATTGAATATTATCTCAAATATTATGTTACATGAATGGGTTTCTTAGAATCAATTCATTTTTCTTGCGACATAATTTGTGTTATAAACTAACTTACTTTTATATCATTTACATATTACCAATTTGAAAAATTATTTCATGAATTATATTTTTCATCGTATATGAAGTTAAACATCGAGATCTTTCTCTTTAATGGGGTTTTAATATAAACGTTTTTAATGTAATAAAATATTTCCTAAATCATATTATTTCTCCTTGAATCATAAGTTATCTACTTTGTTATGATTCCAATGCCCCCATTTATCCAAAAATTTATGCTTCCAAATGGATTTTCCTAAAACTCATAAAAACGTTTTTCATACAAGTCATTGGACTTTGGCCAATACTATTCTTTACGAATGATATTCATCAAGTGTTACAATCATCCTAACTTATTTGATGACTTATGTGATGTTCTTTTTTATCTATGATATGACCCGTCACTAACTTTATTATTCCGAACCATCCAATTTGATTAGGCATCGAATTTATTCCTGTGTCTTTCCATTATTAATACATTGTTCTCCATTTCATTAATTGTAGGATGTTTAACTAGAATCCATGCATCATTTAATTGGATAAATTATTGGCCAAACTATGCACCCTTTTTCTATAAAATGTAAATTGTATATACTTAATTTAATTGTATCTAATAAGAAATGTTATTATTATATTTACATACCAATTTACAATCAATTGTTTTATCATATATATTGATGAAATAAGGTATATTTTCATTATTAGATTTCATTTGAAAGTGATATGAAACCCATTTTCATATTATAAGTTATTTATCATATAATTATGACTAATTTTATATGGAACACATATATATGAATGATGATATGTTGGATCCTCTATCACCCTAAAATGAGTAGGTTAAGGGTTTATGCCACACGAGATAAGTATTATTGAGTATGTTTTAGATCCCCAAAGCATAGGTATTTATGGTGTGGCTCATGAAAGAAAGGTTCCCTATACTAATGGATGTTCCATGTTTGAATGATATTATACATTCATTTCCTTTGCTATAAAAATTGAACATTTATATTAAATTTTCCAAAGAAATTTTATAGATATTATTATTCTATATTGATCTTTTAGGGTTTTATGGTTCAATGTCACATTTTTATACTCACTTATGTCTTATCATTATCACTAGTGTTGATATGATAGTCATCCCTTGTTCATTTTGTCTTAGGATTATAATCTGGACATTGACGACATGTTGACAAGTTTTCCCTTTCAAGGTCTCTAAACTCAACCCACTCTTATGTTTCCATTCTCTAGGTTATGAATATGGGTATAACTTCTGAGATGTTTGGATGTGATTCATGAAGACACAATTATAGAGAAATGTTCACATGTTTCATAAAATGAAATGCTTATATAGTTGATACTCAATGAATGTAAACCTTATGTGCTTCAAATTTGAGTGTTGATTTGTGTGATTTAATGTTTATATTATGTAAATGATTCAACATAATGAATTTTTTATCATATATGTTTATAACCGATGTTCCTTGGGTTATCATACACCTGAAGAGTTCTTTGGAAACATATTATATATCATGTATTTATTTCTCTTGATCAGATTTTTTTAAGTGATAAGTAATTCCACTAGATTAAATGTTTCATCTTTATTATGGAATTTTGGGAGAAAAGAAACAATAAATTATGAGAATATATAAAGGGAATCACATTTTTTCTTAATAATCACTTTACTCTTATCAACATGGGGTTTTATAAGGCATTTCCTTATGAAGAGGTTTTTTATAAAATTGATTTTAATCTTCTTATAAGATTAATATTCTATTGGGTTTATGTGAGAGAATGATGTTTTTTCCATTAATATGTTCATTATTAATGATATATATCTATTCGAATTTTTTATAATGATGATGATTCCATTTTATTTACAATTGGATAATTTATAAAATGGGTTTGATGATATAAATTCACTTTATAATGACATTTTTTAAATATACTTACTATAAAATGAGGACCCCATTAAAACTCCATAATAAAAATCAATAGTCCAAGATCAATATTTCAACAATATTTATCCCATTCAAGCTTGTAATATAAACCATGAATATATCTAGTAAAAAATCATGTAAATCTCATTATATATGACTCTTGGATAGTTGAGTATAAAAATCATTTTCGAAATCTATCGTATTTATTATTCAACATCAAATCATATAGTATCCTAACCATCAGTGTTTCCTATCAATGTTGAAACCAAACGCATTCAAGGAAAATAAATATTAATATTTGAGTCACTTATATTATACATTCATTATAATACAAAATCCATGTTCACCAAATTATTGCGTGACCTCCTCGTTTGCAAGATCAAGGACTTGAAAAGTTATTTTATTGAAAGGAATATAAAACATAGTATTTCAAAGTGGGTTTATTATATTTATATATAATCTATTTTATTTTAATGACATTTATTTATTCTTAAAATGATTTTTTTGAATCACTATTTTTTCTAAAAATTCTACAAAACCATAGTAAATTAAAAATCTTTACAGAACCCATCCCTTTTGTTATTATCCAAAATCATTATCAAACTTTGTTTACACATATATGAATGATTCACATATATAAGGTACATGAATCACTTTCTTGTAAAGGTTTAGAATCATATAAAAATAAATTTCATTGAATGAAAGTATGATATGAAAAACAATAAACCTATATGGAGATCTGAGTCAATGTCCCACTACATATAGATCAGTACAAAATGAAATATCCAATTAAACATAATTATTACACATAATATGTATAAAATATAATGAACCTATAAATTTATCCCAATATCACATTAATAAAACAAATTCTATATAGAAGAAAACTATAACTACTATTATACAAAGAATGTAACTCTTTAAATTCTTTCAAGATAATTTAAGGAAGAAGTTTAATAAATTTAAACAAAAAAATATATTAGTTCCAAATATAGACTATAAACCCCCCTGATTTTTGTATTTACTTTATTTAAAAAAAACAATGTGTTTGACACCTTTCTATATGATAAACATCAAACTAAATGGATGATTCTATAGTTCATTATGGTTGACTATTACAATAAAAAATGTAATCCATTAAGAGATAACTAATTAACACATAATTAGTAAAATTTATAAATGAATGAAACAAAACGTAAATAATAACGTTATAAGATTGAAATTATATTCACGACGATCAACAATGAAGATCATATTTCTAATGATAACTCCAGAAAGAATAAAATTTATTAGAACTTTGATAAACTGATTGACAAACACAATAGAGAATATGATGAATGATTTTTGAGATGTATGTAAGGTTATATATAAGAATTCAACAAGACCTTTATATATATAGTCATTGGATATATCACTACGGGAAAAGTTGGCATTTGTAATGGGTCATTTTGCGATGGGTCAGTGTCCCGTCACAAATAGTCCATCAGAAAGGATTTTTTTGCGATTAGAGCACCCGTCTGTCAAAAATAATAAGGTTTTTGCGATGGGGAGATGGTTCCCGTCGCAAAAGGTGTGGCCCGCACGCATGCTAAACCGCAGGAAAGAGTATTTTGGATGGGCTATTATAGCCCATTGCAAATACACAACGACGTTTTTAGTATTTGCGATGTGATGTATATCTCGTCAAAAATACAATGTCTGTATGTTGGCTTTTGTGATGGGGCCCATCGGGAAAGACTTTTTAACCACCACCCCTAATTAATAGGGGTGGTAGACATTTGTGACAGATCTGATAAAAAATGACACAATATGCGACGGGATCCCCCTCGCAAATAATCCCGTTGCAACTAATCTGACCTATATATACCCCACATGTTTTTCTTCTCATTTCACTCATTTCTCTACTCCTCTCTCTCTCTCACTAGTGAAAAATTTTCTCTCAAAATTTTTTATAGTTTAAATTTTTGATTCGGGGCATTATTCGCATCTTATATCCTTCGATAGCTTTATTTTTACGGTATTTATCTATTTATTTTATTTTTTAGTTAATTCATTTTATTTTATGTTAATTATAATTACTATAAATTAGCCGTAGTTAAATTAAATTAGAATTAGATAGTTTTATTTATCATTTTTTACGTTTATTTTTACAAATAATTACATGTGATTAGTATGAATTAATATTAATTAATAGTTATTAAATTAATTATTATTAAATAGTAATAATTAGTATTAAATTGTAATAATTTGTATGAAAGTGTAATAATTAGTATTAAGTTTCCATAATTAGTATAAAATTTTAATATTTAGTATTAAATTATAATAATTAGTAATAAATTGTATTAATTAGTAAAAATTGCAACAATTACTAATAATTAGTATTAAATTCTAATAATTAGTAATAAATTCAATTAATTAGTAATAAATTAAAATAATAAGCAATTAATTGTAATAATTTTTATAAATTGAAAAAATTAGTAAAAATTACTAATAAATTCTATTAATTAGTAATAAATTTTAATAATAAGTTATAAATTTTAATAATTAGTGATAAATTGCAGTAATTAGTAATAAATTGCAATAATTAGTAATAAATTCTAATAATTAATAATAAATTCTAATTTTTAGGAATAAATTGTAATAAATTGTAATAATTCGTAATAAATTACAATAATTAGTAATAAATTGTAATAATTATTTATAATTAGTAATAAATTCTAATAATTATTAATAAATTGTAATGATTTCTAATAAATTGTCATAATTAGTCATAAATTGTAATAATTAGTAATAAATTTCAACAGTTAGTAATAATTATTAATAATTTCGAATAATTAGTAACAAATTCCAATAAATAGTAATAAATTGCAGTAATTTGTAATAAATTTTAATAATATGTAATAAATTGCAACAACTAGTAATAATTAGTAATAAATTCTAATAATTATTAATAATTAATAATAAATTCTAATAATTAGTAATAAATTGTAATATTTAGTAATAAATTGTAATAATTAGTAATAAATAATAATAATTAGTAATAAATTATAATACTTTATTAATAAATTTTAATAATTATTAATAAACAATAACATTTAGTAATAATTAGTAATAAATTATAATAATTAGTAATAAATTATAACAATTTGTAATAAATTATAATAATTAGTAATAAATAATAATTATTATTAAAAAATTATAATTATTAATATTAAAATCTAACTATTATTAAAAATTTGTAATAATTAGTAATAAATTTCAACAATTAGTAATAAATTCTAATAATTGGAAATAAATTGTATTAATTATTAATAAATTCTAATAATTAGTAATAAATTGCAACAATTAGTAATAATTAGTAATAAATTAAAATAATTATTAATGAATTATAAATATTAGCAGTAAATTCTAATAATTAGCAATAAATTCTAATAATTAGTAATAAATTCTAATAATTAGTAATGAATTCAAATAATTAGTAATAAATTGTAATCATTAGTTATAATTAGTAATAAATTCTAATTATTAGTTATAATTAGTAATAAATTATAATAATTAGTAATAAATTCTAACAATTAGTATTAAATTGTAATAATTAGTAATAAATTGTAATAATTAGTAATAAATTGCAACAATTGGTAATAAATTCTAATAATTGGTAAACAATTGTAATAATTAGCAATGAATTAAAATAATTAGTATTAAATTGAAATAATTTGTAATAAATTAAAATAATTATTAATAAATTAAAATAATTAGCAATAAATTCTAATAAATGGTAGGAAATTATAATAATTAGAAATAAATTTTAATAATTAGTAATAAATTTTAATAATTAGTAATAAATTCCAATAAGTAGTAATAAATTATAATAATTAGTAATAAATTCTAATAATTAGCAATGAATTCAAATAAGTAGTAATAAATTGTAATAATTAGTCACAATTAGTAATAAATTCTAATAACTAGTAATAAATTCTAATAACTTGTTATAATTAGTAATAAATTCTAATAATTAGTAATACATTCTAATAATTTGTAATAAATTATAATAATTAGCAATAAATTCTAATAATTAGTAATAAATTGTTATAATTAGTTAGAAATTGTAACAATTGTAATAAAATGAAACAATTAGTAATAATTAGTAATAAATAATAATAATTTGTAATAATTTGTAATAAATTGTAATAAATTGTAATAAATTACAATAATTAGTATTAAATTATAATAATTAGTAAAAAATTGTAATAATTAGTAATAAATTGTAATAATTAGTAATAAATTGTAATGATTTGTAATAAATTGTAATAAATTCTAATAATTAGTAATAAATTGATAAAATTAGAAATAAATTGTGACAATTAGTAATAAATTAAAATAATTAGAAATAAATTGAAGAAATTAGTAATAATTAGCTATAAATTATAATAATTAGTAATAAATTACTAATGATTACCAATAATTACTAATTATTACCAATAATTAGATATAATTAGCAATAATTAGAAATAATTACTAATGATTATTAATAATTACTAATTATTTGAAATAATTAGCAATAATTAGTAATAACTAAAAAGAAATTGTAATAAATTGTACCAAATTTTTATCAATTGGTACGATTTCGAGTTAATTGAAAGTTCCCTTTTTCTCGATGCCTGATCTCCATGGAATTTTCTCATACTAAAATCACTATGAAAAATCTTTCCTCCTGTACAGATATCCATTTTTTTTGCACGAGAATGGAGAGCAGTGTAGTGAGGCCTTCCTGCTCTCCATTCTCATGCATAAGAAAATTGATATGCATACATATGAGTAGATTTTTAATACTAATTTCAGTTGGAGAAAGATACAAAGATCTGTTCCATTGGAAAAAAGAGGCTCTTTTTCCCCATGACTCATCTCCTTACAACTTTCTTTCAGTGAAATCACTATAAACAATATCCTCTGATGTAAGGATATATATTCTTGTACACATGAGAAAGGAGAGAATCTCAGTGAGGCCTCCCTCCTCTCCATCCTCGGGCATACAGAAATTGATATCCATACGCTGGATTAGATTTGTCATAGTGATTTCAGTCAGAGAAAGTTGATATAAGTCGTCCGAAAAAAGTTTTGCCACCAATCTGTAGGAAATTGTGTCATTGGTAATTAGAAATTATTATTTAAAATTAGCTATAATTAATAACAATTAGTGGTAATTAGTATAAATTGTTATAAGTTAGCATAGATTAGTATAAAAGTTTAAAAGATAATATAAATAAGTATAAAGTAATAAAAATTATTATAATTTGATAGAAAAGGGAATTTATTTACTTTCTCTGTTTTTATAGTGTTTGTATTATGTCAAATAATACAAAAAAGTAATTATTTTACAATTTTTAGAGAAATATGGAATGAGGAAGTCTCCAAAAATCCTTATTAGATGAACATACTTGGATAAATTAGTGAAATAATCCAAATAGTTATGATCTAAATCCTATATATATTGATGTTGTCGAAGGTTTCTTAACATTTTCATCCTCAAAAATAGAATTTTTTTTCAGAAGGGAAAATTTTGAGTCCTTCTAAAAAATGTACTATGAAGATGTTTGACACATTGACAGTGTTGGGGGTCATTTTTTTCAATTTTTTCAACCAGATAATGGTTTCTAGTATCAACATGTTGAATGCAGTTCCAGAGAATATACTAATTACTTGGTTCCAGACCCAGCATGGTTTCAAAATTATTACATGATTTGGAAGGTCTATCTTTTCCACAAGATAAAACCCAGGATGATATTAATTTAACTCTTGAGTTGGAATGTTCTCATTTTTATGAGTTGTTGATGTCCAATAATGATTCCCTATATCCTAGTTTCAAGATAAGTAAATTATAAGTAGTTGCTAAATTTAGGGCTATTAAATCAGATAATGGAATGAAAAATAGCTGTTTTGATAAGATATTATCATTCAAAAAAATCACTACCTGAAGGAGATGTGTTTCCTGCAAAATTCTATGAGAGAAAGAGGCTAGTTCATAAACTAGGTATTAGTTATTATAATATTCATGAATATTCAAATTATTGCATCTTATATTATGGTGAAAATGAGTCATTGGATAGTTGTCCCATTGTTGGAAAATTAAGGTATAAAGAGGCTCAATATTGGATTTATGGATTGATTCCTATAAAACAAATGATATATTTCTCACTTACACCTAGATTGCAGTGTTTATTTATGTCCTAGAACACAATGATATTGATGTCAAGGAAAAAACCAATATTAAAACTAGTAAAACCTTAAATCATCCCTCCAATGGTGATTTATGGAAATTTTTTGACAAAGTGCATCTGTCTTCTGCTTTATAATCCTAAAACTTATGATTGAGTCTTTCTATAGATGGTTTCTATCCATTTGTTTCTTAATGTAGTCAGTATTAATGATGTCATGTATTTATAACTCCATAAAATTTACCTCGTTGGATGTGATGAAGAAACGATATATCTTTTTTAACTCATTTATTCCATGAAATCCTAAAAAAATATTTATTTTTATCTGAGACCACTGATTGATGAGTTAAATTCATTATGGAGTACCGGTGTTAGTACATTTGATGTTGATATGAAACAAACTTTCTTGATGAAAGATTCATTGATGTGGACAATTATTCACTTCCTCGTATATGGTATTTTATTTGGATGGAGTACACATGGTCGAAAATCATGTCTGTAGTGTATGCGTGATAGAAAAGTTTTTATGCTCGTCAATGGAAAAAAAACATTGTTTTTTCGACTGTCATCACAGATTCCTTACAACTGTTCATCTTTTTCAGAGGAACAAATATCATTTCAAAAAAGGTACAATTGAAAGAGATGGAACTATAACAATGATCTTAGGTGAAGATTTAAAATCAATTGTCTATTCATTACCTCCCATCATATTTGGACCAATAATAAACCAATAAACAATTGATGGATTTGGGAATAAACACAGTTGGATAAACCAAAGTATTTTTTGTGATATACTATATTGATCTAATTTTTTGGTCCATCACATGTTGGATGTCATGCATATTGAGAATAACTATTTTGATAACTTATTTCATACAATTTTTGATACACCTCGTAAGACTAAAGATAAAGTATAGAAAAAATTAGATATTTCCAAAATTTGTAAGCGACCAAAACTTGAACTGTTTGAAAATATCAGAACACAGAAGTTAATGAAGAAAAAATAATCTTATACACTGTCCAAATAGAATGAAATGAAATTTTTTTAATAGATTCCAAATTTGAGACTTTTAGATTGTTATGATTCCAATTTGGGAAGATGTGTCCGAAATGGTCATATTACTGGATTAAAAATCCATTAATTTCATGTTATAATTTAATGAATTCAACCCATTAAATTAAAAATTTTGGTTAATTGTATGATTTGAGATGTCCTAACAAGAACATCACATTTTTTTCTAGAAATTTGTGTTGTTAAAAGTGTCTACGATGCATTAAGAAGACTTCAAGAAGATATTGTTTTAATTTAATGTAAACTGGAAAAGGCATCTCTATAGATTTTTTTGAAACAATAGAACATTTTAAATTACATTTTCCACATGATGAAAAATGTTGAGGTCTGGTACAATTCCAATGGATATACCCATTTGAGATATGCATGCATAAATTAAAGAAAAATGTACGTAACAAAGTATCATTTTATAGTTCTATTATTGAATCTTATTTTCAAGTGTGAATTTATTTTTTATACTCTCATTACTTTCAATCTGAATATCCCTCAAAACACAATAATATGGGCCATAACAAGGGAAATGTTGATGATGAAATGGAAAATCAATTATCAATTTTCAATCATCCCAAAATTTCCTTCCATGGAGTTCATGAACGGTGGCATTCAGATGATTAACATCACAAAGCTCAAATATATGTTCTGATAAAATGTGAAGAAATGAAACCATTCTTATAGTGAGTGATCCTACCACTTATTATATAATATTTTGTATAGTAAATTAATCTTATTTTATGTTTGGGTTATATGATAATCATATCAAGAAATAACTTCCACAAATTACAATAGCTACTCTTGAAGAACGTCAGCAAAAAACTTTTCCTACTGGTTTTAAAATCTGGTAACATAAATTACATTCGGTTTAACATATAATATAAATTTATTATATATTATATTGATAATTGTTTTAAAAATATTCAGGTATCTAAACATTATGATAAAATTGATAATCAGTTGTGTGTATTGAGTAAGCCACCATAAAAAATGGTTAAATCTTATAATGCATATGTGGTCAAATATTTTTGATTTCGTAAATTCACATATGGGGAAAAAATAACAATAAATAGTGGTGTTTTCTTAAGAGTACCTCATAATAGAAAAATTGAATTTGACTTTTATGGAATTCTAGAATAAATTATTGAACAGTTTCAACTGGGACAACATTATATAATGATGTTTAAAAGTCAGTGGTTGGGTACTGAGAGAGGATTTCATGTTCATCCAAGCCATGGAATCATTGATATTAAATATAAAATTATTATTATATTAAATGAACCGTTTTTTGGATCATTAATAACATAAAATTTGTTATTCAAAATATTGTTCTACTTCAAGAGAGTTTAGTGATTGGTGGAGGATAATAAAAATTAAATCTCAAGAAAATCAGTTTACTGAAAGTGAATGTGGTTCCATTGAAGTGGAAGGAATTGAAATTTTTTAGGAGAATACTCTAAGTCCATCCTTTTAAAAAAGAGACACGAATATCAAAGATGACACCCCATAGTTAAAGGTCGATGGTGATGATGATGTTAATGATTTTACAAATGAATCTTAAATGACAAGTGATGATAAAACTGAAACTCATAAAAAAATTGATGATGCTGAGGATTATTATGAAGATATTAACATCATCTTATATGAATAATAGAATGAAGACGAACATTGACATAGCTAAATGATGGTTATAATCATATATAATATATATCTATATATAATTGTTGTTTTTAACTATTTTCTAACAACCATCATTTTGTGTTTCAGATAGACGAGGATCTATATCATCTTTTTTAAGAATATCATCAACATTTGGATGAGCAGGATGATGGATCATTTGACCCTCAGATTATTGATTATTTAGGTGGGACTAAGAGGGGGCGTGTTCTTGTGAGATTAATGAATCCTGACCCTATCCTCGAGCGATGTCCACATCCTAGATTTGATCCATGCAGGTAGATGTATGTTTACATGTGTATTTTAGTTAGTTTTTAATAATTTATTTATATACTAGTTTTTTGATTATTTTTTTCATAGCTTTACTTATATAGTTAATAGATAGGTGAGTGCTATATTGTGTGATTATTTTTCTGAGTCATGGTCTAAGGGGATCAAATTTATATTGATGTACAGTACCACATGTTCAATCATTGGATGGTACATAAATAAATAATATTTCTTTTTAAATTAATTTAATTAATAAATTGATATTATAAATTATTTTTAGGGTTTAAGGTATCCCATCGATGAGATCATGCATGACACTCTCTGGAAGGCATGGTAAGGGACTTTGCGTCAGCGTTGCAGTAAGTATTTTCAAAATTTGAGAAGGAAAGTTATGGATAAAGAAAGAGTGACAGATTTTGTTGAGTCTTGTCATTCCCACTGACCATATTACATTTAATCTTATGTTTGGGATGGATTATGTTTACACTGGTCGAGTTGTCGTTTTCATAGTAGATCATCGATAGGTTGACAAAATCGGCAGAGACAGGAGGTGACACAACAAGTTGGTAGTCATAATTTCATTACACTTATGGAGAATATGGTATGTACATTTTTTTAAATATTTTAGATAACTTTAAATGTAAATAGTTTATTTTATATTCATATAGGTAGTTGAACAACCTTATATTATGAAGTTCGATGTTTATAGGAGGATGTATAGTGATCTAACCACTAAAGAGATTAGGGGTTCTCTCCAGCTTCGAATTTGGATAGTATATTTTCCTTTTGTGTTTAAAATTTAACTTCAAATAATAATTTAAGAATTTGAATTTTAA
The DNA here is from genome assembly GCA_963277665.1 of Viscum album. Taxonomy (NCBI): domain Eukaryota; kingdom Viridiplantae; phylum Streptophyta; class Magnoliopsida; order Santalales; family Viscaceae; genus Viscum; species Viscum album. The sequence continues at coordinate 1,504,931,113 of OY728151.1, read as the reverse complement.
ATTTCAATTGAAGGAGTCATATGAATCCATGATGTCTTATACATACATTGAATGTCAAACTGTGATCAATACATAGACCTATGACCACCAATTTGATAGAAAACATGGATATAGGTGACCCAGAATGCCTTCAAGAAAGGCCGAGTTATTTGTATCAGCTATCGATTAACACATGTGAGTTATTATGGAACCATTTTGATGTCAACATCTAGTTACAGAGGAGTTTTTAGAGATTCCTCATCATCTACTGCATTGTATGAGGAGTAATTGTGAGCTTAGAGTGAGATTATAGAGATTACTCATAGGGAGGAGTAGATGCATCAGTGGTAGTAGGATTTGCAGAAGGACGAGCTCCTATGATAGTAGTATAGAAACAACAGGAGGTGAAGGAGGAGGTGAGTCGATGACGGTAGTAGCAGGAGCGTGAGTAGGAGAATTTGGAGTATATGCAATATCTTAATCATGGTTTAAGGACGGAGTTCCCTCCACCATCTCCTCTAGATCCACCAGCTCTTCCAGACAATACCCCCTTAGTGATATATTTATTTTTTATGATAAAACATTTGAATATAAATTTTGTTGGTAATATTAACTATCTACATTTTTATGTAGTGCATTTTTTATATTGTTGTGAATATTACATTTTTTATTATTTATTTAATTGGAAATATTTTATTATTTTATTTAATTTTATTAATATTTTTATTTTTTTATTTTTTATTTTTGATTATTTTAGTATCAATATTTTTATACCTTTCGCGAATATTATTATTTTAAATATTTTGTATTTTTATTAATTTAGTACTATTAATATTATTATTTCATTAATATAAATAATGATAATATTATTATATTATCAATATTATTTTATTCATATTATATGAATAATATTTTATTTTGTTTATTTTGTTTATTTTACTAATATTAATATTATTATTTACTTAAAAAATAATAACAATAATAATAATATTTTTTTTACTCAATTTTTTTTAATTTTTAAAGTTTTTTACGATGGGCCTTCGCAAAAATGGTTTAAAAAACATAACATGCCATTTTGGGACGGGCTGGTACAATAAGGTTTTTTAAAAAATCATGAGGAATCTATTTAAGATGGTTCTAAATCCTATCAGTAATAATTTCTTTTTTCAAAGGGTAATCACAAAAAACTCTATTTATGACACCCTTTTAGGCAACGAGGAATTTGCAACGGGATCCTGTCGGAAATGCCCCGTCGTAAATGTACTTATTTTTAGTAGTGTATTGATATTTTTCTTATATGTCTGTTGTATCCATATTTATAATTGATAATAATTAATGAAATAAATTAGAATTAAAAAAACTATCATTATAACATATTCAATGAATTATCTTTTATGGATTAAAGTAACCTCATCATAAAATATATGTGCAGAGTAGAGGCAATGGAATCAGTCAATATAATTCTTCCATATGATAATTATTTTTTCAATATTGGAAGGGATGTAGCATCACAGGTGTTTTACCTAAAACAATCATAATTCTAACTCCAAAAAAATTTGATTCAGAGAAGTTAACAATGAGATAAGTTTAAGATTATAATATTACAATGACATCAATGTTAGTAGAATCAACGACTATGACTTCAATCATTTATTTTCTCACCCTAATGCCTTATATTGATGTATTTTGGGGTTTTGAAACTATGAGATATAATGATATAAACATGTATATATCAAATGATATACATTTTATTATTATTAGGTTAAGTTTAACACATTTGGAATATTAAATTTTCTTATTTTTGAATAATTATTTTAATTATAAAATATTTTTTATGTAAAAATTTATTTAAGAAATTCAATTCACATTACATAAAAAATAATTTTTTATAAAATTAAAAATACAATAATTTTTTTCAATGAAATTTTAATTTTTTAGTTTTTTTTCATTATAAATTAAATTAATAACATTAGTAGGATGGTTATTATTAAATACAATGATTCTTTTAAAAATAAAATATATTTTTTCTCATTTAATTGGTAACTAAAATGAAATAATATTAGGAACAAATAATGTTTAAAAATTGATTTATCTATAAAACAAATACATATATTTATTTTATAGTTATAATTAAGAACTAATTTAATCATATTTTTAAATTGAATTAAAATAATTTTTTCAAAATTTGTAATCATAACATTGAAATTGGGTTTAAGGGGTCATCTAATATTTTTAGCTAAAAAAGTAATTACCATATTAAAATTTAACAAGATAAAAAGAGGTAAAAGAATGTACAAATGAGATAGATAAATTTTTTGATAATTAAAATGATATGAAAACATTATATAAGTCCTTATGTAGGTAAACGATGAAATTCTATAATTTTCCCCAATATTTCATTACCTATCACCCCTAACACCCCAATGATTCCATCATTACTTATAACATTCTCACTTTTATTTAATGTAAAAAGTATTTAAGATATAAAATAATATATTTATCTTTTTTTATAGGTGATTAAGAGTTCATTCTTATGTTTAACAGTTTTAGGAGTATATGGTTAGATTAAAGATAAGATTCATGGCCTTAAGGTGGTAGTAAAATCCCACAAGCTCTCTTGTAGATACCACCAGATTACACATGGAATTAGTGTTAGTATGCAACCTTATAAATAACACACTAGTAGACAAGTGGAGTTACTTTTTATCTACACCCTTATAAAAACCCCAGTGAATAACTGATGGTGTGAAACTATCCATTCGATGGTACTAGCACAACTAATTAGGTTTTTCCTAGTATAGCTGACCACTTGTGTGCCCAATATGAGATAGAAATAAATTCACAAAAAATTTCATTAATCCCACTTGGTTTTACCCTAATTAACACCCAATTCTTACCCAAAGGCTCCATTTTTTATTTTAGATCTCTCCCATAGATAGTTGGTTTCCACCATTCTTCTCCCACTGGGTTTCCAAGGATGGACTAACCCAACGACACTATAATGGAGTGTTCTCTCTATATAAACTCACTTTTAATCTTCCTTATTGATATATGATCATGGATATTTTATGGTTCTATTTTTTATAGTATTATATAATAATTAATTATTTCTTCCTCCATATATCAGTGATGAAACTATCATTTTGATGACTCCACTTGATATGATCAAGATCTAACATCGATTATAGATGTTTTATGAGTATGTGATTTTGAATCATCTTCCTAGACCAATTCTTATTGATATATTAATGATATAACTATAATTGAGTGATGATACATTAGTATTCTAGTGGAGGATTCAACATGCCATTGAAAAATCTATGAATAGAGATTGATTTTTCATTAATGATGGATGTTTCTAGGTATGTATTTTTAGAATGATCTACTTGAGATTTTATTCTTGGGTATCATCTTAGTTTAGTTTTATACTAATATATCATTGGAGGATCGATTTTCATTTTCTAGACATGAGGTTCTCTCGTAGAATTGATAATGAATTCAATAAATGTTCTTGAAGCGATAATGATTATGGTGAATTTATATCCTCTTCTTCATAATAAATTATATCTAGTTCTATTTATAATACCCATGTGGTATTTAATTTTAGATCAACCTTCATGACATGGAATATTATTGGAACTCTCTTTATAAATCTCTTTCTTGGTGAATTGGAACCAATATTTGGAATCTTTGATGAGTGTTCTAGTTATTTATTAGTGTGAAACCCAACTTGGGTTTCAATACTTTGAGGAACATTGGAGTTATTCATTAAAGTCCTTGAGAGAGTATGTTCTTTACCATTTGGGGATCATCTACATACGTTTTTCCTTGTTATACTTCTTGTTTTGTCATAGGTTTATTAACCATTCTTGATAGAGACCACTTGTGGGTGTGTGGGTGTAGACTGTTTATGAAACATGCTGTAATGAAAATAATTATTTCTTGTTTGTCCAAATTTCATGTTTAAAACATGTTTTTTATATTGATACAAAATTATCATGATGATATTATATATTTTTCACAATATTATATATCCTTTTATTCGTGTTACCATTCATTTGGATGTTTTTTAGTTATACATAGAATAGGTGGAAAACTATGATATGTTTATTTTATAAAGGGTGATTAGGCATGATTTACAACAACAATGATATGGATCTAAGAATGGGGTAAGGTAATGATGGCCTTGAGTCCGAATTTGAGGTAGTTATAATAAGGGAATAAAGGGCTAGAGCTTGGACTTAAGGAATAGATCAGGTATGATTGTTTGGAGGCGTAACCTAGTGTAGAACTAGGGTATGATGATATTGAGGCCTTACCCATGATAGAGTTGGGATACGATGGCCTATAAAAAAATATGACATGATTCCTTTAGACTGCTAAGATATATGAATTTCGGCCTTGTATATTGTTCTAAACCACTCGTGATATCCTTTAATTATCATTCTATCATAGAGTTGAAGTAGGTTTTTTTTTGGATCTTGGTGTATTGGATAACACATGTATACATTGTATTTGATTTCTATGATTTATTTTACATTTATTGTGATCATTTAATACACCAATTTTGTATTTGAAAAATTATTAAGTAGACACTGGGGACATCCTATTGGGTTTATTACTCACACCATTCATGGGTATCTCAATGCATGTGAAAAATTCATGTATATGGATCGATGAATGGGAATGAGGCTCATGGAAAATGGTAAATTTAAGGAACCTAGAGATATGAATATTACTAGTACATGCTGTGGAAAAATCCACAGTTCTGCCTATTTATAAAATTTCACTATATATACAATAATTTGTCTTGGAACACTAAGATCCAAGTTTATTTTCTTACTTGTATGACATGTGTTCCATCTGATATTAAATTATGATGTATTATCTTCTTTTTTATTACTCTAAGTTTTTTATATAGTTTATATATTATTAATGAAAGGATATAATAATAAGGATATATAATTTCCACTGATTGTGTTCCAAACCATGCTGCTAGTCAGCATCCAATCACATATAGGGATATGGGCACAAGTTCCTATGGATCTATAGATCAGACCCAAAGTTTCAGGAAGGGTCATTACAAAATAGTATATTAGCATTGTTTTATTCTTTTTCTTTTAACCAACCTATGACATCGTATAAATGAAATAAGATATGTGAGACTCAAGTGGGGGAGTTTCCAAGTGCTGGGTTTTTTCATGTTTAATGGACCTCCGAGTTACCATTGAACATATTTATTTTTATATTCTAAAGGATTTGGGTTAATTCACGCATTATTATCATAAACATAGGATAACATTTCATATGTATAACTATTGTGTTCAATATACAAGTTCTCCTGTATAATACCTTGATTTCTACTATTTGTTCAGGAAAGACATGTATTCTTTGATTGAGTGATAAATATGTTTTTCATGCTATTGTGATATATCTATAAAAGAATTAATTATTTTAACATAAGCACGCCACTATTTTTTTATATATGTTTTTTAATTTCACAAGAACATTGTAATGGAGACCATGGTTATTTTTTGGGGGGATATACATTGGTTTATTAACAACCTTTTAAGAGAACCCTGAATGACATCATGGACTAATGAGTATTTCTCCTAACAACCATAATTTTTTCTAATAGTTTCTTTCATATTTTAGAATATTCCACAATAATGGGGAATTATTGGAACTCCATCTTACATAGTCTTGGATAGAACCTTCGGGGAGGATTCCCCTATTCCACTACCTTCTTTACTGAATTGTTTAGTGAGAATTATCTTACACCTAGTATAATGGTATATGTAGTGGTCATCATCATTACATGGAGTCCATCTCTTATTCCGGCCAAGGGAAGAGGGGAAATAAGGTCTTTGGTCAACTATTCTGGAGGCTTCCAACTCCAGAATACACCATCCTTTTAAGGAACTGGAGGGAAACATGAATTTGAAGACTAGAAAGAAATCATTGAGGGTGTCATTGAAATTATTTAAACATGTAAACAAATCAAGGTTAATTTGGAATTGTTCATGTTATGTGGACTCACCATGAGATGATGGGATGTGATTGTATAGGTTGTAAGAAATGAGGATCTCACCTAGGAGTCCTTGAAGGAAATTATTTATTGGAATTCGTTCAAAATATTATGAATCTAGACTTATCAAAGTAGTTCATGGAGATAAAAAAGGGTCCATTATGTTATTAACATACTCCACTTGTTTCACTGAACCACATCACTAATTTCCTTTATTGGATTAAAATAAGGAATTGAGTTCTAAGAATTATCATACCCATCTTCATCCTGATTTCAATTGATGTGTTAAGAACTATAACCTATTGATATACCGAGAGGTTCTTCATAGGGACTTGACTACTAAGAATTATCTAAAAGAGGATCATGTTATTATTCTTATTTCTTCATTTAGTAAATAGGTGATTGGAACTCCTACTCCTGTGATGAGTTCCCATTCTCATTGATGGAAGAGGAAGACCATAGAAAGGGATAAGGGGACTAATATGAAGGTGGGGGTAGACAATGGAATCATCATCCCCCACAAGAGTTGATGACCAACACATAATCTATGGAAAGGTAGAATATCACCATAGGGTCTGCACAACACCTCTTGAATGTGTTGAAAATATAGAAATATGGGGAATCTTTAATACTTTTTCCATTATAATTTGACATTAGAATTCTACAAGTGATCTAGGAATACATAGTCATGGAACTATAGATCTATCCGGGGTCTTCATTTGAAAATATGGAAAATTATGACTCATGGTTTCATGTACCTTAGGTAAAGGGTCACAGAGATGATGAAACCCGATGGCATGCTTTAGATCCGAATCTAGCTAAAGGTGGCAAGGAACTGTATACTATTTTTGGTATTGTCTTGATGACTTCAACATTTCCCACTATCTAGTTTGATAGTAGTTCTTTAAATTCCTTTATATATTTAGAAGTCATTGTTGGAATTGAATTATTGTTAAAGATATCTTCTAATATACTTTCCCTCAATACAGAACTGGGAATCAATGTGTCTTTCCATCAGTGATGCTCAGAGAGTCATATAGTCATTTTTGGTTATGAAAATCTATGGGAAACCATGATTAAAGAGATTATAAGATATAATGTGATTATTTCATGTAACATATTAAAATTATCAGAGATCACATTTATTTTTATCAAAAATATTTTTCTTTTAAAAATACAAAGTTAGAAATGTATGTGATGAAAAATTAGTGGGAGTTGGGAGAACGAAGAGTTGGTCTAGACATGAGACATCATGGTATGATAATAGTGAATATTTTGGGCCTACCTCTTTCAACTGGATCAATGGTACCCCCACATGTTTTCCTTTAATTATGTACCTCAATTAGAGCATCTTCCTATATGAAAGCACCAACATTACTGTTGATTTATGACTTCAGTTCAACAAAAAACTCATGCTAGGTTTATATTCCGTTAAAACACCCCTTATCATTTTGAAAAATCTGAGTAAAATTAGATCAAGGTAAAACTCAAGGACTAAAAATTGAATAGATTCATCAAGGAGAGTTATTTATAATTGGATGAGCCTTTGTTTTCCTCAAGAATGTGTCTGGAAGTATTTAACAAAACTTAAATTATCAAAATATAATTCAGGTATAGAGATGAATAGATTTCATTTTCCTAGGGTCAAAAATATTCTCTATTAATTTTATAGAACTTGATGGTTCTCTATGATTAATGTTTGGTTTAGATATCACCAAACCAAGGTTATATTGGAGGACATCCCGAAAACAACATTTCCAACAAGGTATGTGTAGTATGAGATCATGATGATTCTGTTTGTAAAAAATCTAACCATGATAGTGCTCATGGATCTAATGAACAAGATCCTCCATCCACATCAAGAATTTTTTTCAAGGTTTTTATTAATGATATCAATATTTACTCAGTGACCCCATAGCTATATTCCATATATATTGACATAGTATGAGAAAACATCAAGAACATTAGCTCAATGCTATGCTATCAAAGGTTATATTTTTGATTCCTAAGATGAAATTATTAGAGTATGAGGTTTATAAGATAGGTATATCCTTTTATCTAGAGAATGTTGAGGCAACGATGCTATATACACATCCACAAAAGGTATTATATTAGGCTATTTAAAGGTTGACTAAGATACTATCAACATTTTATCCATTTTTTCTCCCTTTTATCAGCACAATTTTATATACTGATAAAGAATACAATTAATTTAATGTGGTAAAAAAGGTTTGAAGAGGATTTATATACGTTGAATTATAGGTTAACTGATATTTAGTTTTGATTCTTCATTATCCTAGAATTAGATATGTCATATACTATGATGGATCAAGAATTGGTTTGGGAGTACTTCAGATTTAATGGGATAGGGTTGTAGATTATGGGTCATAGAATCTTTAACCCCATAATAGAATCTATCCAATACATAACATAGAGTAGAAAACCATTTTAGAAGACATGAATTATTTTCAATACTATTTCTTAAGAAAGAGGGGTTTTTTCAACACAGACAAGATGATTCTTTTTCTATATCTTCACATAGCAAGATATGAATTTGAGGTAGAGGTATAGAGTATAGTATCTTTAGATGTTCAAATTTTATATGGAATATATATAATATAAGGGTAAAATCTTTTTAGATACCATAAGATAAAAGATATAGGTAACTCAGGACCAGTTTGAAAGGCATTAATAGGAACAATGAAACCTAATGAAATTGTTGGTCGATCGAAGGATGAATGATTATGAGGAACAAGGATCGATGAGTTGGTCTTCTTTAGTGATTACAACTTCTTCAGTATATAGGGTAATATATATACATAATATTAACTCATATTTCACTATGATGCATAAAAATCTAGTAGGTGGTGACCTAATAATGGGGTGTGTCATTGGATAATGAAGATATGATCCATGTACAAGGGGAAGTTGTATTCCCTTATTCCACCAAGGAAGATCTAATGAGGTACATATACACATCTATATGTGTGGTGTATCCTACAATGAAAAATATGTATCCTATATTTTGGTTGTAGTTCTAGTGTCTCGGGTTAAGGAGGGACATTTCTATATTTTTTTCACAATTCCTTACTTCCTAGAGAATAATGGATGATCAATAGTGTCCTGGTGGTTTGATTCAACCACTTTATGTGACCTTATTGAACTGGGATGATGTCATTATTGAAGTTTTGATGGTGTTACCCAGGACCCCGAGGGTCACTAAACTATTGGGGCAATTTGAAATCAATAAAACATTGTCTCTCTTTTCATACCAATCTATCATACTCACTCATTAAACGAGATTAGAATATTGTATGTTAGGGAGATGATATGCTTGTATAGAGTTCACATGATCATTTTATCTAATATTGATACATATTTTAAATCATTATTTTGGTTGATATTCTAGAATGATTTTATGAATTAAAAAATATTGAGCATAATGTACCATCCCCATATAGAAAGGAATTCATAACAGAAAATTCATATATTTGAGTATATAGTTATAGAATTCATTCTAGACTTTGGTAGAGTTTTGGATAATCACCCAGACTTAGTCCATTTTACATCCTATATAATTTACTAGGATTTGATTCAGAAAACACCTTGTGATGATCTTTATGTTTGGCCATATCATTAACCTCTTTATTCATAGGGAATTACTGAATCTGTAGATTTGGGGCTCAATATGGAACAAGAGACATCTTAGATACTATAGTTGATTGAAAAGAGGTTAATTAAAAAGATGAGCTGGTAAATGTAATAATTTAACCATAGGAAGAGACCATTGGAGTTCTTTTTTGGTGATTAGGTTTTCCTATGAGTGTATCCTGGTTTAGGACACTGACATTTGAGGAAGCAAGGGAAGAAAGAATCATGATATGTTAGGCCCTTCAAGATAACCAAGAATTTTTGAATACTAGAATAATATATGATTCTTCCTTATTACTAATAAGGAATGAATGATGTGTTTCATGTGTATCATCCCTAGTGGTACCTTGATATGTTAGGCCCTTCAATTTAACCAAGAATTTTTGAATATTAGAATAATATACGCTTCTTCCTTATTTCTATTAAGGAATGAATGATGTGTTTCATGTGTATCATCCCTAGTGGTAACTTTACAATTGTGCACATTCCATCTACTGTGAGGATATTTAGCCACATACCGACACATAATAGGTCGAACAAATGGTTCAAATTTTATACTACAGAAATAACTTCCTATAAAGGAAGAAAGTGAAAATAATATAGGTTCTATGGATTCATAGATAGATCTAGGAGGATACTTTAGTGGGAGAGGTTGATATTTGAGGTCAGTGGGACATATTGTTTAAGTATAACCTTTAAAGGAATTTACATGGGAGGTGAAGTAGTTATAGGGGGATAATTTAAACACCCTCACTTTATTTTTCATATATGATATTTTGTTGTTATAAAAAATATCATTATCCATTTTTTATTCTCATTTTTTGATGTTTAAGATGCCATTTTTAGTGGAAAAGGGTATGGGAGTTGGTTTCAAGAGTAAAGTTAGGAGGAAGTAACTTAAGATGGATATTATTTTCCACTGGTTAGTTATTGGAGTGGATATTGTCATGAAGCTTTCTTCACCACCCACCAAATAGCCGGTTGTTGATGCTTCCACTAGCTGAGTATTGTGGCCCTTCGGCTCCCCAATGCACATAGTATGAGAGTGCATTAAATTCCCCTAATGAGATTTCAATATCACTTAGTTTAGATCATATTATACACACAATCACAACCTCAAATTACCTATTTCAAATTTGAGACCTCTCCCCTTCATCCTAGGTGTCTCCCATTCCTCCCCCCATGGTTCATTAATGTTAGAAAAATCAACTGATGCTAGAATGGTGTGTTTTCTTTAGAAACGTAGCCTTTTCTTCTAACTAATTGAGAGATGATCATGGATATATGATAAATTATCGGTTTTTATTATTAAATTATGAATAATTATTCCATTCTTCAGATATTAGTAACTGAACTAGCATTTTGATGATGTCTCATGATCAAATAAAGATTTAACATTGATTACTGATGTTTTACAAGTATGCATTTATAAACAATATTTCTAAAACTATTCTAGATAGAGGATAAATGATAGAACTATAATATATTAGTGGTCATATGGAATATTGGTGGTTGATTCAACATGTCAATTAAATCCCCTTAAACAAAGATTGAATCCTTATTAACAGTAGAAATTTCCTGGTATGTTTCTTCAGATATATCACCATGGGATCCTATTATTCGTGAATCTCCAATTGGATATATTTTTCATTGATGGACTATTATTGGATCAGTATTTTTTGGTTATTCCTATATTTATATTTTATAATTTACAAGTAATTCATGATCAATTCATGAATGGAGAATATATCAAGTGAATTGATATAATCTTCTTTGACATATCCCAAAACTGGTTTTGTTGATTAATCCCATGATGTATGTAATTCTAAAATGTACTTATTTATATATAATTTTATTATGTGTCACTTTATTAACCTATTTCTTGATAAACTGGAACCCATGTTAAGTATCCTTTATGTGTAATAAAGTTCTCTATCAGTGTGCAATGTAGTTCGTTCTTTGATCATTTGATGAACTCTTGAGTTACTCATCAACAACCATGATGTATAAAGTTACATACCATTTTGGGATATTTTATAATTTTTTTAACATGATATGATTCTCATATTCACATAATATAATTTATCATGATTGATAGAGATTGTATCTAGGTGTGTATGTAAATCGTGATTCCCATTTTTGAGGAATGATTAAATTATTATGGTTATATCTTGTTTGGCCAGGTTTGATTCTGATTATATGTGTTCATGTTTCTACTATATTCTCATAGTGATATACTGTGTTTTTCATTTTATGAACTACCATGTTAGGAAGGTTACCATTAATTTAGGGGTTCTTGTCTTGGTATTCAAAATGGGTAGACTATGGTGATATAGTTACCCCATTGAGGGGGAGTGCACATGACCTACGATGATGGTGATGATGGACCTGAGTACAATTTTGGGGAATGGTGACCTAGTTACCAAGAAAAAAATTAGTGGTATTAAGGGAATGAAACCCTAGAGGCTATAATTGAGGTATAAAAAAGGTGAGATAGCTTGGAGTCCTAACCCATGATGTAATTAGTGTTTGACCATCTGAAATCCCTACTACTGATAGATTTGGTATATAATGGGCTCAAGGCCTGATCTAAATTAATGCCTTGAGACTAGAAAGGGTGATTATTTCTTACCTTGTTTATAGTTCATGAAAAAGTGAGATATTTATTTTTTATAATTAGAAATGGAGCCAAATCAAGTTTGGTTAGGGCTTGTGGAAGATTAGTTAGCACATGAGTTCTTAGTATATGTTTTTTATGCTTATTTGAGCAATTATTATTATCAGGTCATTCACCTATTATACCTATGAATTTTTTTTTAAGAATTATTTGGTGGGTTCCTACTAGGTTTTATTACTCACACCCAATTATAGAATCATTATTTTTATGTAGAATTCATTTATTGGGATCCAGGAAAGGGAAAGGGGTTCATGGTAGGTGGTTGAGCTGATGATCATGGAACTGATAGCAGTATATGGATATACATTGGATGATTATGATGTGTTACCTATTTACATAATTTCACTCTATATTCCACGATGTTGATTTCCATAGTGGAAGATGGACCTATTTATTTATATGCATGACATGTGTTCCATATGATATTAAAATATGATGTCTCATATTTTTATTTGAAAAATCAGAGCTATATTATATTTTTTGATTATTGGTTCAAGGATATAATAATGTTGGTATATTCTCCCCAATTACATTTCTCAGACTGCTTATTATAGTGAACCAACTATTACATATGCAGAGGTGTGGATGAGGTCATGTAGCACTCCGAATCGGACCTAGTGGCTCAGGTAGGGGTGTTACATTACACATCACCTAAATCATGTTTCCAAAGAAAGAAGATATGTTACACCCACTCAAAATTCCCTCAATTAATGTCCAATAAAAAAACTATTAGCCTTTTTTACAAGAATTAATTCTATGTCCTTTATTCTGGAAAACATTTTCTGAGAAGGAGCATTTTAGACAATGAATGTAACATGTTTCCTTAAACACATGCATTTTATTTATCAAGAATACACTTCATAAATTTCATTATCCAATCAAATTATGTAACATTAATATCAATTTGTTTCAATATAAATAAATTTACCATAATATAACTCTATTTTTGTACTTTTTCATAGTTATTAACATGTTCATGATTGGTTCAGTTTTACCATATACATGAAAAATGTTATAGTGTTATGGTCATGTATTGTTATGAAAACCTAAATATTGGTAATATGATATAATACTTATGAATAAATTATTTTTTATTAATTTTTAAATATATATATATATATATATTCAAAAATAAAATCATTTCTTTCTATTGAATCAAAATTCAAAAATAGAAGATATTAACCACTCTCAAAAAACATCACAATAACTTCTATATAATTTCAATTGGACTTCAGAACTATATAAATCACACCCTTTTAACATACATGTTCATTATTGATTTTATTAACACCTGAACTAGGATCTAGGGATAAAATCCCCATACTAAATATAGTTTAGAACAAACATGGAATTTAACACCTGAATGTTATTTATATCAAATCAAGATTAAAAAATTAATATTAATAAATTAAAAAATAATTTTATAAATTAAAATAAATATTAATATGGTTATTATAAAAATTATTACTAAATAATAACTAATTAAACAATAGGTTAGTGTCTATTTAATCATGAGAGAATCCCAGTTATTGGTTTTTCATATTAATTTTCATGTTTTTATTTTATGTTTCCTATTATAATAATATTTTAATTTATGTTATGTGTATGAAACCTCTTTGAAATATTTTACAGTAATTCTATTTTATAAATTTCATAATATTTTTATTTTTTGTTTCACTCTTTCATGTTAATTTCATTCATATTATACCAAATTCATAAGGGTTTATTTTTCAATGTCACTTTAGAATCACGATTTTCTTAGAACAAAATCACCTTTGAGGGATTTATTTATTTTATCTCTAAAAAACATTATTTTTTCACCTCCTAGGGTTATTTTTATTCATCAAATATCACTTTATATATCACTTAATTTTCACTCAAAATTCAATCAGAATTACATATTTAAATAGATTGAAACTTATATCATATTTTTGATCAGGTATATTCTTCATAAATGTCAATATTTTATATGTTTTTTTGGATATACTTGCACCTAATTATATTATTCCTTTATATTATTTTATGTAGACCTATAATTTAATTATAATGTTGTGAAATTAATATTTTTTCAATATTTACCACATATTCACTTACTATCATTGATTTATTTAGTTTTATTTACAAACCAGCCTTTAATTTTTTCATCTTATTAGAAAGTTAATTTTATTCTATTTCAAATTAAAATTATAAAATTAAAATCCTTTAAAACATTATTTAATTTTAAAATAAAATCTATAAATTATAGTATATTCATTCTTATTTATGACCTACATTTTATAATTCCATTATAAAGAGTTTTCTATTTATTTCAACATGATTTAATGTTTCCTAAGGTTAATTGTGGATATGCTGTAAGGATACAATTCACCTTAGTTCCCTGGATTTACTTTGATATCTTCTCACAAAAAATATCATGGAACATATATATTTATCATGGGATAATTATAGTATAATAAAATTATGAATGTGATCAGTTCATGTGATACACACATGTTTGGTTTATCATTAAGTGATGGATGGGTCTGTTATATCCCTCCAGTTCAATAGTTAATGACTTATATCACATGAGATATTCAAGTTAGTTATAATACCCATATATACTTTATATATTTTCAAAACTCTTTTAAGAGACCTAATCTCATTTAAATGGCTTCATAACTCTATTTGTGAACTAAAATACATTTACTTATGGTCACAACTCTAAGGATGTATCTTTTTTTGTTTTGATAGTTGTCAAAAATATTTGTGTGGAAATAATTTCATTTTATTATATTTATAACTATATTTTATGAAATAATTGTTTTTATCTATTTTGAAAACTCTATTCATGGAAATAACTATGTTTAGTTATGTTTAAAACTCCATGGTTGGACCAAATTGAATTTACATATGTTAAAAACTCAATGTTTGGACCTGATTTTGTCTACCTATATTAAACAAATTATAGCTTTTTAATTATTGTTCATGTTCCACATTACTATTTTTTTCAACATTGGTCAAGGTAATTTTTTCATATTCATGAATTCATATGACTTAATATTTGTTATTATTCAATCATGATCCTTTTTTAGGTTTTATATACTTTTGTAATTATTTAACAACAATTATTATAATTTAATGTTACATTTAATCATATATTTCTCAATTTTTTTTCTCAAATTCTTATAATTATACCATTTATGACTCATTGATATGTCTTTAACTTGTAGAGTGTTTAATCACAATCCTCTTTATGGTTATTATTTCTCTAGGGATTTTCATATTTGAATATTTTTTTGAGGAAGTTAGGTGTGGAAAATTTACAGGAGAATTTGAATAAATAAAGTGCAATAATACATCCATGTAGCTAATATTTTATGAAATTAAAAATTTTATTCATAGAAAGAGTGTTTTAATTTTTATATGTCTAGTTTAAATTATAAAAAGTCTCTAAAACATAGAAATGTTTTTATAGGGTCATTTTTGTTAATATCAGATATGATTTTTGTTATTTAGAGGGATTAGATAAATAAGTGTATGAGAACCCAAAATGAAGAAAATAAGGTTGCACTGAATATATCATTTGAAAAAAGGTTTCATAGAGCAAGACATCAGTTTGTTAAAATTTTTATGGTTATTTATACTAAATCACTTAACATATTACTCATAATAACTCTAAAATTCCTTTTCTTTATTACACATAAATTTTTGATTTATTAAATAATATTACAGAAAATAAAACCCATAAGATTGATAATTCAAGTGTATTTTGGAATTAGGTACATTACATAACAACTTAAAACATTAAATACATTATATTTATTAAAAAGATTCTTAACATGCTCGTACAAAAAACTGTATGGGATAACCTAGGGATATACATAAGAAAGGGGTATGATATAATGCCTAGTAATAGAATAAACATGGAAGAACATGAAGAAGGTAATATATATTAGAAAATAGGAATATAAATGGGACATAAAAGGGGTGATAATCATAAACATAGAAAATGAGACATTATATTGCATGATAATCATAAAGGCTACATGAGAAATATTGAAAAAACATAAAACACAACAACATAAACATTGGTTAAGGATAAATAAAAAGAAGTCAGGATGGAAAATGTAATATAAAGGAATATTTTTTATTCCCTATAAAACAATTATGTCTTATGAGTCTAATCATTACCCAATGCATTGGAGCACTATAAAATCCAGGTGCACCCGTCACATTCATTTCATTCTCATACTTAAGTGTGCCACATAGATCATACAACATGGATTCATTTTTTCTTCACCTTTATTCCATGAATTGAAGTGTGGAATAATTATATGTATTTAATTGATCAAATAATTATATGTTAATAAATTTTAAAACCCCTAATAGGAATTTGGTATGGGTATTGACTACATATTTTTTAGCATGGAATCCCGCAGTGAAATTTTAGCAGCATAACAGGGATGAAAAAATGTTCATTGAAGAGATTAATGAGAGTAAAAATGGGTTTATCATTATTTATACAACATATGGGATGTATTTAACATGTTAGAAGACACACCCCAACATTAGTAATTCGAAATAAAAGGCATAAATCGAAAAATATTCTTGAATAAAGGGGATAATGTGAGGATATCTTACTAGAGTGTGTGACCCAAAATTATTTGGAGGATATTCTTGAGCGATTAGGGGTACCTGGGGAGGATTCTAGAGATAGGTCATGGTAATGATGTTCTCCAAGGATTATTGAGTGAATAGAAGGGGGATCTTTCATTGGTTTATATATGAAATGAGTGGCGATTTATTTATTATTTCTCAAACATAGGTTTTGGAGTCTTTATTACATAATAACCAAAAAACACAAAACTTACAGGGGTTTTCCCATTATTTCGCCAAAGGGAGTTGGTTTTCATTATTTTATAAGGAAATTGGATTAATGTAATAAAATAATACTCTTGATGATATGGATGTGATTCATAATCTTAAAAAAAATATTTTAAAACCTTAAAATATACCAATGGTTTTGGAGGATTTATAATGGATTTATATAATCAATAAAATAAACATAAAATCATATTATTTTAAAGTTAAAACATATATGTGGTCATGTATAAACATTATTTTTTTTATTACATCACTTTTGGGTCAATATTATGTCATAATACACACCATATATTTATACAATATTTATTTTTTAATAAAAAATTTGATTGTCTTAGAAAATTAAGAAAAACTCACCATAAGATAATTTAAATGTTCAGATTGTATCAAATAATTTTCTAAATATGTTTATTTTAACTTTTAAAATAAGAATAGAAATCTATTGAGAAATGATGAATAACAATTTTTGATCCCTTTTAAAAAATTAAATTTGATTTTATAAAAAATAAATTGTAGTTTATATTTAATAATTTTTTTTTAATAATATTTTATTAAAATTTTATTTATTTTAAAATAGACATTAATTCATTAAGATAAATTTCTTAATTGAATTTGAATATTACCCAAAAACACAAATTTTGTTCAATTTTATCAATATAAAATACATTTATAAATAAAAAATAAAAAGATGAAAATATATTCATTATTATATACAGTATACATATTAATTTTATTAGGGTGTTGATAGAAATACACTTAATACAAAAAAAACTCCCTTATATTAAGTTGGGTGGATGTGCGACTTTCATGGGGTGGTTCGATGTATCTGGTTTGGGATGTGATCTCGATGATCTTGAAATTTTCCCATTAATAGTTTCGACCATGCTTATGTTATTGGATCTCAGCATCGGCTTGGTTAAGGGAAAAGTCCAGTGGTGCTATCTCCCTTGGAATATCTTATAAATCGGCTTCATATGGTACGATCCTACTGGTTGAGGCAATCACTTCCTTTTTCTATGTCAATTGGATTTGTTAAAAACTTATATTAATACTAATCATATGATCATTTTTCAATGACTATATTATCAATGAATATGATTCTTAATATTATTTTATTTCTGATAGGATATAATAAAAGAAAATAAGTCCTGGAGTTTTCTATAACTGTAATAGATAATAAGACATAAAATCAAATTATAAGGGGAATTTTATTTATAATAGTTAGGTTCATTTCAATCTTCCATCTTCAGAAATTTCACCCTCTAAATTTTCATTTCTTACACTAAAATAGATGAGGGTGAAATTTTTTTATCACCTTGTATGGTTACCATGTAGCTTCTTCAAAATTATTATTTCTTCAAAAAAAATTGACCAGGTGCATTGTATTATTTTTTATAAATTTTTATTTATGATCTAAGATCCTCACTAGATGTTCCTCATAGGAATTCTCATTATCTAATGGTACCAACTTTGGATTGAATACATGTGAGGGGTCTAGAATGTACATCCTTAAGAGGGATACATGGAATAAATCATTTACTGGAGATAAGTTATGTGAGAGTGCTAGTTGATAAGCCATTGCCCTGATGTGATCAAGGTTACCAAAAGGACTGATGTATCTTGGACTAAAATTTATGTTCTTCTCAAATATCATAACATTCATAAATAGAGATATATGGAGGAATACCATGTCTACAATATCAAACTCTTTGTATCATCGATGATTATTATCATAGCTATTCTATCAACTATGTCAACATGTCCTCAAGGTTCTATATAGTCCACTCAGATTGACCATAGATTTAGGGGTAATTAGCTATGAGGAAGTTCAAATCAGTATTTAGATAATTCTAGAATCTCTTACAGAACATGGATCTATATCTTGTATCTTAATCAGATACAATTGATAGTGGTTTTCCATAAATACTAACCTTTTCTCTAATGTATATCCTTGTAATTTTATCGAGTGAGAAATCCTCCCAAATTTAAATTAAGTGAGAAGATTTTGTGAGATGATCTACCACAACCCATAGAGAATCATTTTCCCCTGATATATCTGGAAGAATAGTCACAAAGTCTATGGTGATGTTTTCCCATTTCTATATAGTTATGGGTAATGGTTGCATCATACCCTTGAATTGTTTTTCATTTCTTCATCTAGTTTCTACCATACAAAAAATATTGATTTATATTCCCTGATATACTTATTCATATTGTCCCACTAATAGTACTCTCAAAGATCTCAATACATCTTTTTGCTCCATGGATGGATAAAGAAGGTCGAGCTATGCTCATCATCCAACAACTCCTTTCTTAACTCATTATTTTATGGAACAAAAATCCTTGACCCAACTCTCAAAACTTCAAATTCATTAACATTGAACTCTTAGGATTTCTATTTTCTTGTAGTTTCCACTTTCTCATGAATTCCAACATCATTTCATATAGAATACTTTATCATATACAAATGGGATGGTTGGTCAATCATTTGTGAAATGATTGATGACATTCCTTGATTTAGGATTCATATGTATATCCTATTCAACTACAATAAGATCATACCCATGTCAATTCTAATTAATGATATAATTTATGGGTCCTTTATACGTAGAGAAATTAAAACTTTTTTAACATTCACAGGATGATATTGAATTGAGTATTCATAGTCCTTGATCAACTCTAATAATCTTCATTAGTGCATATTCAGCTCTTACAGTGTGAATATATTCATGAGGATTCTGTGATGCATATATATTTCACACTACTCCATGAAGAGATAATTCAATTGTACTTTCAAAGTATAGATCATTGCATCCAACACTAGATCATTCATTGGGTAGTTTGTTTAGTGAACTTTCAATTACCTTGAACCATAGGCTATCACAATTTAGTTTTGCATTAACACAAAGCCCAATACCTTCTTCAAATAATTAGTAAACACTCAGAAATGTTCTCAATTAGTGGGTAGTGTGAGTACATGTTCAATGATAAGACTATTTTTTAACTCCTTGAATATAAATTCACATTCATCATTCCAATATAACTTAACTCCCTTCCGAGTTAGCTTGGTCAATGGGTTTTACAAACATGAGATATTTCTTACAAATCTATGATATTAACCAAATAATCCAAAGATATTATGGATATATGTCATAGATATTGGCCTTTACCACCCTTCAATTGCTATTTTACTTGAAGGGCCCACAAATATTCCATTACTTATGATAATATTCCCCATGAATGTGACTTC
The DNA here is from genome assembly GCA_963277665.1 of Viscum album. Taxonomy (NCBI): domain Eukaryota; kingdom Viridiplantae; phylum Streptophyta; class Magnoliopsida; order Santalales; family Viscaceae; genus Viscum; species Viscum album. Next base: position 1,504,910,668 of record OY728151.1, on the reverse strand, counting down.
CTTAAACCAGCACTCACATTTTCTATACATGGAATAAAGATTCTCCTTTCATGAGGTATTTAATAGAGTGCTCAGATTATTTTCATGATACTCCTTTCTTTTGGAGTATATTATAATATCATCTATAAAGAATACCAAAAATTTGATGAGGAAATACCTAATTAATATTTTCATCAAGTGAATTATGATTTTTGGAGTATTAGTGAGTCCTAATGGCATTACTTTGAAGTCATATTACCCATACCTTGTACAAAAATCCATCTTGGGGATATCCTCCTTCTTCACCCTTACTTGGTAATATCTTTACCACATATCCACCTTAGAGAAGTATTTGTATCCTTGTAGATGAATGAAAAATTCATCAGTCTGAGGAAGAGGATACTTGTTCTATATCATGATCATTGTAAGCTCATGATAATCAATGCCAATGGGTATTAGCCCATCCTTTTTCCCATCGAGGAGGACTAGTGCACCCAATATTGATGAACATGGCTGTATGAACCTTTTATTTAGATTCTCTTGTAGTTCTTTATTCACCCCATAAAGTTCAAAAATATCCATTCTATACGGATTCTTGGATAATGGAAACACCCCATGTATATGCTTGATTGAAAATTCATCCTCTATACTAAGAGGAAGATAAAAAAATTATTGGGGAAATACTTCAACATATTCACTAATAGTGGGAATGTATTCAAGGATGATCCATTACTTAAATTCAATCATTTGAGCTAGATATTATTTCTCATAGGGAAATAATATCCATTCTAGAGATTTTGGTTCTAAATAAGATTCATCAATCTCCTATCATTTTTATGGACTCAGAAGATGATTTTCTATATGGATAGTGATTTCCTTATCATGGATTGTTTTGGATCTATATAAGGAAAGCCAAACCATGCCTATAATTACATAAAATTATACCAAATGTATTCTCACAAGGTTCACTGGGTAGTACAACCCAAAAATTTTGATTGGGGAGGAGTTAAATACATATGACACAATAATTTCTGCATTTTTAGTTTTCACTAACAGCTCTAATTCCATGCTTTATGGTGATGTTTTAATAGTTCTAAAAAACACTCTTGATGTGAATGAATGTTTATAAATATAATAAAAAATAATTTATCTATTCTTGAATGAATAAATCACGTACATTTTACCACTTCTATTTCAAGATCCACCTCAGTGGTTGTGATGGAGAAGGATCTCCCTTTATTCCATGGAGATTTTTGGTTGTCTCTAAAAGATATTGTCTTAGTGAATTGGTTTATAAAGTTCCATAGTTACTTGTAGTTGAAGAAAGGAAAAATGTGCTGATGGTTGACCAGATAATTCCTTTCCACTATCACATTAGTGGGTTTCTCCCATTGGAAATCACTAGCTAGGTGTCCTTTCTTCTAACAACTAAAGCATTACCTCATTCCCCTCAGTCAATTTCTGGGGTTCTTATATCTACAATTTTGATATGTTATATATTAATATTTCATGGCATCTTTATAATTCTTAATCAGAATGACAGAATTAAAATCCACTTATTATTATTATCCTCTTGATACCCTTAAGATTTTCCAATCAATAATTCAACTTTGAGGGAAAATCTGAAAATTTTCTCGTAGCTATCAAAGTATCACATCACTAAGGTTTTTATAGAGTAGGTTTTAACCCACCAAAGTAGTGGCCAAATTTTCATTCAGGGATAATGAACAACATGGATGTGTATCGTAAAAGTCTTGTGTTGTTCTCAACCTACACCCTAATAGACTCATTGTTTTTTCTGCAGGGAAAGTATATCCCTTTCCATTTTAAGTCAGAGAGTGTGAGGAAAAAAATTATAAATTTTTTACCATAATACCTTCCACCCCATCACTTCAATATCTTCTTCAGGATTTATATTATTGGTCAATTTCCAAAACCGATAATCTTCTCCCTCTATAAGATAAACAACCATTATAACCTTCTATTTTTCGAAACATGGAATTATGGAGAAGATATTCTCAATGGAGTTGATCCATTATTCAATGGTTAAGGAATCAGATAATCAATTTAAAGTTAGAGGCTATTGTTACATAAATTTCTCCACAAAAACTTGTTATTTCTTAGGGAGATTTGGAAACTAATTTTAATATATGGTTCCATTTAGAACCAATTTTATCTAAGATATTATTGTTATAATGTTTGTGATTCCTACTCCCATTGGTCTGGGAATCTTATTACGATAGCCAACACATTTCCCTTCACATCAGACATTTAACGGAATCATCTTATTTATGACCATTGGCTATAATGAAGGGAAAATTAGAGATGTGTATTTTTTAACTATTAATCACATAAATTGGAATTCAATGACATTAAAGTTATAACATATAAATTACATTAATTTCCTTAACTTATGATTTACTAGGATTAAATCTATGTTATCCATGATCTATTTAATAACATATATTCTTATGGTTTTTCTATATTACCTTAAAATTTTTCCATAATGAGAATATGAATTTACCAAAGTATATACGCTGAGAGTGTCAAACTAGGTGTACAACCGGGCATGTTGAGACACACTAGTTCCTAGTGAATTCAAACTCAATGTTGTGTTTTTAGGTTTTACACCTATTTACATATATGCCAATGATGCATCCACTTTTAGTGTCTAGACATGGATTCATTTTCTTAATACACCAAAGTCTATATATTTACAAAAATTTAGCTATGTTTTATTATACTTAGTCTTATACCCAAATCATTCTCTATAGTTTTCAAATAATAATCTCAAAAATAACTAAAATTTTCCTTTGATGTCAAATATAATAACCCTTCTCATTATTAAAAATTAATTCAATATTTATTACATAATATTACACATAATTAAAATTAAAATATCACGAAGCCTAATGTCTTTGGGAATTCAGTAAAATACAAAACAATATAAAATAAGAAATATATCATCTTTATTAATAATTTCCTTTACATGCTTGTACTTAAAACTATATGGGATAACCTGGGGACTTACATAATAAAGGGGTGAGATATAAGGACCAATATGAGAATAAAAATGTAATAACATGAATAAGGTAATAAATTTTAAAATATAATAATATCAATCGGGCATAAAAAGGGTAATAGTTATTAACATGAACAATGTGACCTGATATAGCATGATAAACTTTAAGGGAACATGAGAAATATGGGAACAACTTAAAATACTCCCTAAAAAATATAGGTCAAGGATAACTTCCAAGAAATCAAGTTAAAAAAGTCCAATAAAGGAATAAATATTACTACCTTTACAAACATGATGTATCATGAGACTGAACATTATCCAATGCATTGGAGCACTATATAATTCTAAGCACACCTCTGAATTTTAGTTCACTCTCATTCTTAAGTGTGCAAAATAGATCATACACCATGGAATCATTTTTTATCATGTTTTATTCCATGATAAATGAGTGTGAAATAAATAAATTCAATTCCAAAAATAAAATAATTATATGTGAATAAAGGTGAACAACCTGGATAAGAATTGGATATGGGTATTCACTACACATTTACTGCAATGAATTCCTCCATGAAATTTCCGCAGTATAATGGTGGTACATAAATGTTCAGGGGTGTAAGAACCCATACCTTCTTTTCCCGTATGTTTTTCCATTCTGGTCATTTTTTGGAGAAAAGATGAATTTCAATAAATTTTCTAAGTACACGCCTTGTACTTTATGAGTACACCCCATGTAATTTCTTGCTGCAGCAGGCCGTGTGCTAGCCATGTAATAGCATGTGGGAGTGACTTGGAGGCCGCTTAAAGTGGAGTATGGAGAAGGCGAGTATACACCATGTATTCTAAAAGTACACGCCATGTACCTTTGTTTCATTAAACGCACCGGGGTCGCGTCTGATGGAAAGAAACCACTTATTTTTTGGTTTCGTTCGTCTGAGAGCTCTGAGAATCCACAGATATTCTACGAGCCCCCATTCCTCCATCCATCCTCTGATTTGAGCACCATTTATTGCATTGTAATCACATCGTTGAGCTCTCGCTTCTTCTAGAGAAACTTTTTCCAATTCCTTCTCTTTTCCTCGTTATCATGGGTATAATGTTTTATGAATTTTCATAGATCTACTATGTTATAAGGATATTCAAGCTTTGGGGGTTCAAGTATATTGATCTCCTAACTCCAAGGTAGGTGGTTTGTACCTTTCAGTTGAAAGTCTTGGAATTTTTTGTGCAAATTCCACCAATACCCTTGAATGGGGTATTGCGTGTTTACCATTTTAACCCTATTATTTCTATGATAAATTGGTATTCCTGAGTAGATGATTATTTATTGAGAATTGGGTGAATTGTTGTGCTTTGGAAGTATTTCCCATGCATGTTTTTCCTTTTATGACCTTTGGGCCTTGTTTACATGTTAGGCTGCTGTTTACTTTCCCGTGCCTAGTGTTGTAGGATGGTGTGACTATTATACTATTATCTTGTTGTGTAGTAGAATTCTATCCAAGTAGATCTTGAGTTTTACTTTGGCCGTTACGCACTGCTACACTTTCTTGACTTACACAGGGCCAAGAGAACCTAATGTATAGACCATAGAGAGAATAAAAAATGAGGGCATCTCCAGAGTGTCTTTATAATTTACGATGTGAGCCCACATGGGGAATTGATGATGAGTGCTTCCCCAGAGTGTCTATAGTTCCTCGACACGGGCCACAAGGGGAATGAGATGTTGAGTGCTTCCCTAGAGTGACTTTAGTACCGATACGAGACTATATGGGTAATTGACAATGAGTGCTTTTTTAGAGAGTCTATGCTTAAGCTGAACCAGAGGGGTTAGACTGAGTGTACTGCCCAGAGGGTTTCTTGTCTTGTTAGGTAGGATGAAAGAGGAAAGGCTATGAGTACATCCCAGTGGCTTACCTTATGTTTAGGTGCTATATTGAGTTGCGAGGTAGGACTAGAGGGGATAGGCCGTGGGTACTTCCCATAGGGTTAACTGTTGTGTTATTAGATTGTTTAGCTATTTCATGATGTGTGGTAATTTTAATTCTTTAAACTGTGGATTTTTTATTGGTTAGTTCTTTCCGATTTACTGCTTTTTGTACTTTTACCTGTCATATACTCACTGACTATTTGGAAAATACCTTCCAGTGGTTTCCTACTGGGATTTAGTCTCACACCCTATTTGGGTCATGATTTTGGGCCCAAAAAGATTATATTGTTTTAGTTATAGATAAGGGAAAGTTCCCTTATACTTAAGGTAATTTATTGCATTGGATCTAGAGAGTATAGGACCAAGTTGATGCTTGCGATGTGGAGGAGTTTCCTATTTGTTTTTCTTTTTTTACTTTGGTTTGGTAATGTTTTCAGTATTATGACTTGTTTGGATATTTTCCTGGACATATATGTATCAGGCAACATTTATATGTATTTATGATCCATTTGTTTCTTTTTCGGTCTTCTGTTGTTTACTGTTGTTGTATATTTTCTACTTCTACTATGGTATATTTATTCTCTTCTGCATCGTTACTCTAGAAATGAGAGCATAGTTTTCCCACTATCACACCCAAGGCCCTCGCTTCTAGTCGGCAGCCTCTGGTGTTCAAGGAAATGCACTTGAGGCCATGTGACCGACCGGGTATGGGTCACCTTTGGGTGGCTTCTGAAACAGGGACGTTACAAAGTGGTATCAGAGGATTTATTTTCTCTAGACATACTGTTTGGAGCCTATAGCCAGGGAAGGAAGGAATTGTTACTTGGTGTTAAGCTATTCCGGGGAGTAGCTAACCCGTTTACAGGGAAAATCCTATCTACCACATTTAATTACAATTTTTATAGTTTTGCAAAGGTTACGATTGATTTGATTTCACCTTGAGTGACTCACATGATTTGTGCAGTTACTTTTGATGTTATTGAGGTTCAATTTCTGTTGCAACCGAATGAGATGATGGTATTCCATCTCATGCATCAAATATGAACTTGATAGAAATCACATGTCATGCATTTTTTCCATTCCATCTTGGATGCATTAGTGATTTCATGTTGTTTTGATAGATGATGTGTAAAGTATGCATGCTGCTGTGATAGTTGCATTGGTAGAAATACCAACTATTTGATAAGATATTGTTGTTTATATATTTACTTGAATGAACGCTAAACTTTGGTTCTTGAGCTGTTATGGGCCCTCATGGAATGGAATTTTGTGGATCAACACATTTTTTGTTATGTTATAACGTGTATAAGATGCCAAAATTTTATTCGCGGGCAGTATGGGCCCTCATGGATCAGAATTTGGCACTTCCTATACTCGTTTCAGAGTTTTCTAGGTCCCGGAGTAGTTTCTGAGGCTTACTGTCTGGAAAACCTGAGAATATATGCTGTGTAATGTTGAGTACACGCCGTGTGTTCTTCTGTTCAGGAAGAAACTATTTTTCTTAAGTACACGCTATGTACCATATGTACACACCGTGTAGTCTCTAAATCATGTCATAGGTCGTGTGGGCTGAGAAACGAGATAAGGAAAGTCTAGAGTGAACACACCGTGTATCATTCATGTACGCCATGTAGTGTCGACCCCGTTCCCACCCATTTCACTAAAAACATAGGTTGGACGAGTCGTGCCTAATACACGCCGTGTTCTATCTAAACACGCCGTGTAGTCTGACCCAGGTACCCGTCCGTGTCACGAACAACACGGGTTGGTGTCACCCTTTCTTGTACACGCCATTTCTTCCTTGAACATGCCGTGTAGGTTGACCAAGGTACCCGGCCGTGTCATGAAAAACACGGGCTGGTGTTATCCTTTCTCATACACACTGTGTCCATCTGGAACACACCATGTAGTGTGACCCGTGTGTCAGGTTGTGTCACTAACAACACGGGCCATGTGAAGGTTGTCTAGTACACACTGTTTAGGATATTTACACGTTGTGTAGTCATTCCATAGGAGTGATCCATGTGGCTTAGCTGTGTAGAAGGACTCGGGAAAGGAAAGGGGACTCAAGTACATGCTATGTGTGGGGACAACACGCCATGTGTCTGGGGTGTTGCATGAATAGTCTGGACATAAGTACACGCCCATGTGAATGATTTCAGGGAACACATCCTGTAGTAAATTTACACGCCGTGTAGTCATGTTTTGTAAAAAAGAGTGCTTCTTTCTCCAATTCCCTTCTTACACTCCTTATTTTCAGTCCTGGATAATCCTGATCTTAGATGTGTGCTTGAACTTGCAGAGTCATCCCACCGAGATGTCCTCTATTTGTGCGTCAGTTTCTAGATGACGATTAGACACCTGACATAGCCGATCAGGGACCACCTGCAGATCCTCCCGTTGTACCAGTCTTGGCACTAGTCGTTGTACCTGACATAGGTGTTGATGCATAGTTTAGGGAGGGATTTTTGGGGATAATGCAGACCTTTCATGGAGCGCCACCTCCTGCCCCATCGATGGCTAATTAGATGCAGGTCTTCCAGCAGTAGCATCCTCCAACTTTCTGAGGGGAAGGAGGACCTCAGGCTATAGAGTCATGGAAAGAACCCATGCTAATGATCTTTGTGCATTTGGATATTCCTCCAGAGATTAGGGTAAAGATCGCTACCTATATGCTTCGGGACTCCAGAAAGAGGTGGGGGGATGTGATCTCACAGGCAGGACGATGGTGTGGGATGAGTTCTAGCGCATCTTCTTTGAAAACTTATACCCAGAGACTCTTAGGGCCAATCAAGCCCGGGATTTTATGAGTCTGGAGTAGGGTAATCTTTCTGTTATAGAGTATTCCTCACACTTTACTGAGCAGTAGCGCTTCACACCTATTTCATTAGGTGATAAGATATTCATGGAATGGAAGCTCGAGGATGGTCTGAGCCATGAAATCCAATTAGAGGTGAACATCATTTAGTTGACTTAGATCACTTCTATAGTCAACCAAGCGCTGATCACATATTGCAATCTGAGCGATTCTAGAGTTGTGAGCCAAGGAGGCTTGACATCTAGGGATAATATTCCTCCTACTGCAAGTAGGAAGCGCCGTAGGGAGTCTTCTCATGGTGATCCAAGGAGGCGAGGTACTTCTTATGGTAGCCAGGTGGTGTGTTAATAGTGCGAAAGGAGTGCACATATGAGGCCACATTGCCCAAAGGACCCACTAGGGTGCCGATCTTGCGGAAAGCTGGGTCACCTTCAGCACTTCTGTCCGATCTTCTCTCCAGTAGCTGGTGAAATGGGTTCTTATATGACTCCTCATTCAGGAGAATCACTACCAGTTCGTCACCAGTCTAGGAACTGGAGATCTTATGGCCATTCAAGCTAAGGGGGAGGTCATGGTCGTGTCATCTAGTCGCACAGTTTTCAACGAAAACAAGGTGGATCTTCTCAGAGTGGTCATGCTAGGTTACAAGGCTGCGATACAGGCCGAACTTTTGCAGTGGAGCAGAACCAGGAGGAGCTGGATCCCAGACCTTCTACCGTTCGAGATATGATCTTATTATCCTCATTTTTAGCTTCTAATCTTTTTGATTCAGGGGCTTCAAGTAGCTTTATCTTTGTTGCAGTTGTGGAGAGACTTTGTCTCTACATCTTTTCTTCTGCTGATATCTTGATTCTAGACACTCTGTTGGGGACTAGAACGACTAGTGTACGTCTGTGCAAGGAGTTCCCTCTAGAGGTTGTTAGGTGTCACTTCTTATTGGACCTCTATGTCCTTGAGATTACAGGCTATGATGTCATTCTTGGAATGGACTGGCTAGTTCACTTCCAGGGATTCATCAACTATTATCTCCATAGTGTGAGTTTCATATAACCATAGGGTGGATGCTTTCTTCATAGGGGAAAGTGGGATGTCCAGGAGAGTAGGGAAGGTCCAGATCATCATGGGATGGGAGGTGTTACAGACCAGATTGCTAGTCTTTATCTGGATGACCAGGGTACTTCACAGTTAGACTTCCTCTTGTGGTGGATCGTTTCTGATACGTCTTTCTAGAGAAATTTTTAGGTTTTCCTCTGGAGTGTGAGGTAGAATTCTCGATTGAGCTTGTGATAAGAGTGACACCGGTGTCCATTCCTCCTTATAGTATGGCTACACTTGAGTTTCAGGATCTGAAGAAGCAGTTGTAGGAGTTTCATGCAAAGGGTTTCATCCGAGAAAGTACTTCTCCTTGGGGTTCACCTTTTCTATTTGCGAAGAAGGAAGACGGTACCCTCAGAGATTGTGTGGACTATCGAAAGTTGAACTATTATATGGTCAAGAACTGATATCCCTTACCTAGGATTGATGATCGCTTTGTTCAACTTTGAGGATCCTGGGTGTTCTCGAAGATTTACCTGGGGTCCCGTTATCATCAGTTTCACATGAGGCCATCAGATATACCTCTTAAAGCCTTCAAGAGTAGGTATGGTCTATACGAGTACTTGGTTATGCCGTTAGGTCTCAAAAATGTGCCTACAGTTTTCATGGCACTGATGAACCGAGTGTTCCATCAATACATGAATTCTTTCAGGGTGGTTTTCGTGGAAAATATCTTGGTGTAATCTCACACTCAACATGACCATGCTACCCATCATGAGATATTTTTGAGTACAATGAGGGAGCATTAGTTATTTTCTAAGCTCTCAAAGTGCCACTTTTAGATGGATCAGATTCACTTCTTGGGTCGTGTCATCTTAGTGGCGGGAGTATCAGTAGACCCAAAGAAAGTGAGAGCTATATTGTCACGGGAGAATCCAAAGAACATCTTTGAGGTGTAGAGTTTTCTAGGGCTGGCTGGATAATATAGAGGATTCATACATGACTTTTCATGCTTGGCAGCAACACTAATAGGTTTGAACAATAAGGGAGAAAATTTATTGTGGTCATATTCTTGTGATTCATCCTTTTAAGAGATAAAAGGTAGGTTGACTTCATAACTTATACTAGTTTTTCCAGATCTAGGAAGGAGCTATACTATTTACTGTGATGTGTTAGGTATCATGATGGGAGCTGTGCTTATGCATGGAGATGGAGTCATTGCGTACGGGTCTCTACAGTTGAGGCCACATGAGAGGAATTACCTGACACACGATTTGGAGTTGGAAGCTGTTGTTCATGCCCTACCCTATTGGAGACACTATCTTCTGGGAGAGCACCATGTGGTTTTCACCTACCACAAATGTCTGAAGAACATCTTCACTCAGCGTGATATGAATTTGAGGCAGCGCAGGTGGGTTGAGTACCTATAGTACTTTGACTTTGATCTTGCCTATAAATATGGGAAAGGCAACGCTGTGGAAGAAGCGTTGAGCAGGAGGAGTCAGATACAGGCCGTTCGGGAGGCCAGTAGTGAGTGGAAACTTATGGATCTGTTCTCTGAGATGCATTTGGTGGTGCACGATAGATAGGGGAAGTTTTTTTCTTCTTCAGTAGTTGTTACCTCTACTCTTCAGGATCGAGTCCAAATGAGACATCTATCAAATCTTGAAGGCCTAGTCCTATGGGAAAACATGTCAGGAGAGGACCCTATTCCTAGATAGGCCATAGGCAAGGATGAAATCTTGAGTTTCCAGGGACACGTATGGGTTCCAACAGATATACATGAGGAGCTGATGTGGGACATTCATTCCTCAGCTTGAGCAGTTCATCTAGGTGTCACTAAGATGTATCGTGATCTACACTGTCAGTATTGGGCGCCAGACATGAAGAGGGATGTTTCTGGTTTCATCATGAGGTGTTACACTTGTCAGCTAGTGAAGGTAGAGCATCAATGACCAGTAGGTATTTTACAGCAGTTACCCATTCCTGAGTGGATGTGGAATGACGTAGTGATGGAATTTGTGACTGGTTTTCCGAGGTCGCCTCGAGGGAATGATGTAGTTCGGGTTGTCATTGATAGACTCACGAAGGTTTCTTAATTCTTTCCAATCAATGAGACCTTCAGTGTTGATATGTTGGGATGTTTGTACATCCGTGAGATTGTGCGTCTACATGGTGTTCCACACTCCATTGTTTCAGACAGGGATGCACATTTTACTTCTCAATTATGGTAGGGGATTTATAAGGCTTTGGGTATGTAAGTACTTTTGAGTACCACTTACCATCCCCAGACAGATGGCCAATCCAAGCATATGATTCAGGTGCTTGAGGATATGCTCCGAGCATGCATTCTAGATTTTAGAGGTTCTTGGGAGAAACATATACCTCTTGTGGAGTTTTCCTACAAGAATGTTTTCAAGAAACTATTTTGATGGCACCTTATGAGGCTTTGTATGGTAGGCCATGCCGATCACCTTTATGATGGTTAGAGGTAGGAGAGGCAGCTTTGCTAGGACCTAGTCTAGTTCTGGTTTCCACAGAGTAGATAGAGATGATTCAGAAGAGGATGGCTACTACACAGTGTCGATAGAATTCTTATGCTGATTAGCGAAGACGACCTCTAGAGTTCGAGGTGCGGGATCTGGTTTCCCTATGTGTCACACTGAGGTTGGTACACTGGTGTATTATGAGATAGGGTAAGCATTCATCAAGGTATTTCAGACCATTTGAGGTGTTGGAGAGATTTGGGCCGATTTCCTATTGATTGTAGTTACCTTAGAGGTACTGAGCTATGCACGATATCTTCCATGTTTCTCAGCTCCAACATTACTTTTCATAACCATCTCATGTTTTTCATCCCAAGGAGGTTGATCTTGAGGTGGATGCATCATTTGAAGAGCATGCTATCCGGATTGTGGATCTTAGTATAAAGGTTATATGTGGCTGGTCTGTTCCTTTGGTATGAGTGTTATGGAAGAACGGGCGAGTATAGGACAATACTTGGGAGAGGGAGGCTGATGTACGAGCACAATGGCCGGAACTGTCCGAGGGTTCTTCCTCTACACCACACTAGGGAAATTCGGGGACAAATTTCTTTAAGGGTGGAAGTTTGTATTAAAGAAGACCTTATTTTATGGTATGTTTTCCTTTCTGGTAGTTTTGGGAGAAAAGAGGGATTTCTGGATATTTTCTATGTACATGCCTTGTAATTTATGAGTACATACTATGTACTTTGATGCCGCAGTAGGCTGTGTACAAGCCATGTAGTAGCCGTATACACGACCGTGTGGGAGTTACTGGAGGACACTTAAAGTGGAGTACGGAAAATGTGAGTACATGCCATGTAATCCAAAAGTACACGCCATGTACTCCAAAATTACACGTCGTGTACTTTTTTTCATTAAACGCACTGGGGTCATGTGTGATGGAAAAAAACCACTTCCTTTAGGTTTCGTTCATTCGAGAGCACCTAGCATCCGTGGAGCTTCGATGAGCCCCCTATCATCCATCCGTCCTCAGATATGAGCACCGTTGATTTCATTGGAATCAAATCGGTGAGCTCTCTTGTAACACCCCAAGCTTCCACTGTACGTTTCCCTTCGAATAATGCAATAGCGTTTGTTGTACGCAACCTCGAGCTCTAACACACACCACAACTAATTAAACTAGCCGTTGTGAATAGTAATACCTACTTTTTGAAATTTTATAAATTTTATTTATCAAAATGGACTTCATTTTTGGATTCGTAATATTGAAATTAGCCTATGTTGAATTTTTGGTATTTTTCTGAGAACATCTAAATTTTTATGAATAGTGAAAAATACTTAAAAACAACTTTTTTAATCAAAATAATTTACAGTGATAAATTATAATATTTAGTGGGTTTAAAGTATAATTAGAATATATTTTTACCATTTTATCCAATGGTGGTCATTAGAATTAATTTAACATTGAAATTGGACATAAACAATTGCCAATCTTTTGATATAAATTGTTTCTTAAAAACACGCTATTTGTTGTAACAGCGGGAATTAATTATAAAATTAATTAATACAACTTATATGTTTGGAATTTTGTAAAATAGGCATCATTTTTGAATTAGGAATATCAATTATAGCTTAGGGTGAAATTTTGGCCTTATTCTGAAAAACTTCAATTTTTGATGAATAGTGAAACCACTAAGTGGTTGTTAAAAACTGATTTTTCGTTAAAATGAAATATTACCACTTCAGTGATTTGATTTTCAAAAATCCAACATACATGGTTTTAATTAATAAGTAAAATGTGGTTCAATGAGATTAAAATAATTTTTTGGTGAATAGTAACTTTTAAGTTCTTAATCGCGATTAGAGGTAATTAGTGTAGTTTAAGGTAAAAATAATGTTTTAATAATATGATATGAGCTTTAAAATTGTCCTACTCCTATTGGATGAGTCATGGACGACCATGAAAACCCATGGGTCAACTTGGGGACCCCATGGAGCCACTTTAGTTGGAAGATGACATTAATATATATTTATTTAATGTTAAAATTAAATTGACACAAACATGAGTTTTTTTACTAAAACATTTTTTAAGTGGGGTTACACAGATCCAAATTTTGACTATAAATATTAATTAGAAAGATAAAAAGATTTACTACATCATAGTATTTTTTTTATAATTTTTAGACATTACATAAATTAAATTATTTATGACATCATTATGATGCAGCGATGACCTCATTATTTAACGATTTAAATAAAATGAGAAGATAATGCAAAATACAAGGCTTACACTTGTCCAAAGCCTATTGGATGAGGATATTTAGAACCCTTATCACCTTAGCCACGAATTATATATGTGTGGGACCTTTAGAATCCGAAAAAGAATTGTATAATAATGTAACATTTCAAACTTTCCAAAAGAGCCCCTCCTCTCCTCTTATAAAAGGCCCCCACCTCTACCACCTTATTCACACTTTCAAGCCTTTTGGTTCGGCCAAACTCTGCCCAAATACTCTCCCAACTTCTCTCCCTTAATCCTAGAAGCTTTACTTTAGTCAGAAATCCATCCTAAGGAGTCCTTTTGATCAAATCAAAAGGAAGAACCCGAAGAAGAGGTAACATTTTCATCACCCTCTTTCATGTTTCCTTCTTCTTCCACTCGCTCTTTGTTTATTATTTCAATTCTAAAATTATAAATCGAGTATATTCTATATAATTTGATGTTATTATAAATATGGAACAACCATATTCAGTATTCTACCCATCATTTGAATGACATGTCACTATACGTGCGTACGTACGGCTTACCGTCTCCACGTCGTGGTGTAATTGTTATTCAATATATTATTATTTAGATGGGTATAATAATGATATGTAATTCATGTAAATAATAAATATAACATGATAATTATTCTGTATATATGATATACTATCCAATTATATATTATTTTAATATCAAAATAATGATATTGTCGCTCGTGCGTACGTACGGACTACCGTCTCCACGAACGCGATGAGATTCATTCTCCGTCGTATCCATTCAAGTATAATTGTCATTTGATGATTTAAAAATAATGTTTAAGGAAATGATATCATTCTGGATATGAATAAGATACAACCTATCCATGAAAAACATGACTTACGTAACAAAACATATAAAAGTAAACGAGTATGTTAACACCCGAAACAACGATAAATCTAAGATATTGTTAACAAAGCAATGTTAAAAGATCATATATGATATCATATGAATGTATATGATTCTTGTATAATTTAATAACAATTATTTCACTATTATACAGGAGGTTAACCTACCCCAACCAAGGAAAAGTACAAGGTAAGGGTTTACTTCGCAACCTCTTCATTATCCAAGGTTGTTTATACATAATTATCTACTGGGACCTCGTTATCATCCACATCCATGTTTCTTAAAAATGTCTTTCTAAACATTTTTACTATTAAATGGAAAAATGGGTTAAAGTAATTTATACCCTTATACGTTTTTGAAAGGAATCTTACCGTCGTTTTCCAAACAATGTACTTTTTGACCTTTTTGACAAATTTAAGGTAAGAATGTTCTTTTTACTTATACGGCGGGTGCAGCTATTTTCCGCCATTATAACTTCGTCGAAGCTTCCCTAACAAGCTTATACGAATATTTTCAAAGTAAATGTATTATTTTATAATTATGGGACTTTTAAATGATTTCAAAAAGGAGAGATCTTTCTCTCAAATAGCTTTGATTTCATCCATGTCAACATCCTTTGATGGGTTTTAAGTTTAATTGAAATTGATTTATGATACAAAACTTCCAATGAACATTTTGTGAAATATTTGACTGTGGATGTGTTATTTTATACCATCCATAGTTTATGGAGAAATTTTTGACATTTCGTATGCTTGTTTTAATACGAATATTTATGTTATGTTTAAACCTATTCATATGAGGAATGTATTGGACTTAATATGTGACGGGTGGAGCCCGCTATAGCTCCTCGATGCATCGGTAGGTCTCATGAGACAACTAGACGTGGAATTGGCCGAGGCCCTTTCCTAGTTTGATTTATGGTTTTGGCCGAGGCCTTAATCATTTTAGACATCTTGGCCGAGGCCTTGACAAAATGTTTCAGAATGTCTGGCATTATACATTCCCTCATTATGAAAGTGGTTATTGATATTTCATGCGATTATTCATCTAGTAGAATATCCATGTGAGTAAGTAATGGCATTATTTTATTTTACTTTTGCCATATTATGCTGAAGTTCAAGTTCAATAAGTCATTTGTTTTAGTTATACATTGCCTTAAATGCTTATGTTTTCTTATAAAAGCTTCCGCAATATTGTTATCCTTACTGAGCATCTGAGCTCACCCCTTTCAATGTTTTAATATTTTCCGGGATGTGAAGAAGTGTATTATGACCGACTTGCAAGAATAGTCAGTGAGGATATGAGTGTGGACTATGAAGACCATGTTATTGTAGTTTGTTTACTTTTTGATGTAATGAAAGACTTATGAATGTATCTAGTGTTTCCAAGGCTACTAAACTAATCGTTCTTTCGAGACTTGATCTTTTGTGATCATGCCAATGTTATGAAGTAATGCACCGACTCTGGATAGCTGGGGTCGGGGCGTTACAGTTGGTATCATAGGCAGTTTAGTACTAACCTTGGAAGCTAGATTTAGATAAACTCTGATTAGAGCACATATCCCGAAGATAGACTTTGAGGATTAGTATAGAAGAACTTCCTAGAATTTTGGTATTGTAGAGATGTTGTGAGTTTTCCGAGCAATACATCCCTGTCTGGATACGAGCAGGTAGAGGTGGCTCTGACACAGATGTACCTAGGGGTAAAACCCGAAAACACCGCTTTGAGCTAGACTCGAACGGGAACTGGTGCACGACAACGGGCCTTGCTGCACTCTTGGTTACGACACTCCCGGGGGATATGCTTTGGATAATTCCCATTTTCTTTACAAACCACTATGAAGGGTTACGAGTATATACTTCCTCAAAGAAAACATTTTTATAATTATGGATTATATCCATAATTAGTTCAATTTATGTTAAGTGTTTTACAAGTATGGAATTATGTATTTTGATTCATGAACTAATCTAGTTTATGACATTATTTAGAAATGGCGCCTAGTGGAAGGAATGGAAACCGTATCAATGCACGCACTCCGTGTAGGGATTTCCCTCCTGCTCAGGATAATTATGGGGGAGCTAGTGATACAACTGGTGCTGATCAGCTTCTCACCGTACTGGGACAACTCACGCAGGTTATGAATAACAACCTTACTCGTATTTAGCACCCTGATCCGCAACGTGGAGGATCAATGCTAGACCGTTTCATGAGGCAACAACCGCCAACCTTCAATGGGAGTACAAATCCTATAGTAGCTGAGCAATGGATAAATTCCATAGAGAAAATATTCCATGCCTTGGGGAGTAGTGAAAGGGAGAATGTTGTCATGGCAGTTTACCGCCTCACTGGAGATGCCGATCAATGGTGGTCACTAATTCAAAACACAAAGGAAGATGATGAATTAACAAACATGGAATGGCAGGATTTCAATGATCTGTTCTTAGAAAAATACTTTCCTCGAGACCATCGAGCGGATATGGAAAGTCAATTTCTGAGTCTGAGGCAGAAGGAGGATGAGAATGTCGCAAAGTATGAGGCTAACTTTACAAGGTTAGCAAGGTATGCTGTAGATTACATACGTAACCCAAGAAGTAAGACTGATCGTTTCTTTGATGGGTTGAAACCATTTCTCCGTCGAGCTTTAGTATCACAAACCTTCTCTTCATACGAAGGTATTGTCTCGTGCGCTATCAAGACGGAAAAGGAATTCTCTAAGTCTTATGACTTTAAATCAAAGCAAGATAAGAAGAGATCCGCTGAAAACTCTGGGAAAGGAAATAAGGAAACAGAAAAGAAGGGTAGAAATGAATTTCCACCCTGTGATAATTGCGGTTGGAAGCACCCTGGTGCCTGTCTAAAAGGAAAAGGAGTATGTTACAAGTGTGGTGAAAAAGGCCACCAAGCTCATGAATGAATGGGAAAGAAAGCAGCTGTCAACGTGGAATGTTATAATTGTAGAGAGAAGGGACATTATGCAAATGAATGTCCTAAGAGTCAGGGGAACTTACCTCAGAAGAGGCCAAGGGATCAAGGCCAGGCTTATGCTATCACTACTGCTGAGGTGGAAGCTCCGAAAGACATAGTGGCAGGAAATTTAATGGTTTCCTCAAGTTTAGCAAATGCATTATTTGATTCTGGATCACCGCATTGTTTCATATCTTCCAAGTTTTCTAAGAAAATTAGATATTTCCAATTTGATTTAACAAGGGAGTTTTCGGTCAAAACCCCTAAGGGAAGTATTGTTGAAACAAAGTTTTGTCAATTAGTTCCCATTAGAGCACCTTAATGTTCATTACCTGCTGATCTCATCGTCATACCCATGATTGAATTTGATATAATCCTCGGTATGGATTGGCTTTCGGACCATGATGCAAAAATTTATTGTAAGAGGAAAGAGGTTAAGATTATTGATGATGATGATAATGAACACCTTATCTTTAGAGCAGAATCGTCGCCACATAATTCTTATCTAGATCCACCCCCAGTAGCTCAACTAAATTCAATTATTGGGGAGGAAGAGAAGGAAATTACTGAGGATGAGGAGAGGAATATTCAAATAGAGGATGTACCTATTGTGAGAGAATATGTTGATGTGTTTCCGGAAGATTTACCTGGACATCCTCTAGAACGAGAAGTTGAGTTTTCCGTTGATTTAATTCCTAGATCAAGTCCCATATCGAAGACCCCTTATAGAATGGCCACTGTGGAATTAGTTGAACTAAAGAAACAACTAGAGGAATTGAGTAATAAGGGATTTATTTGCCCTAGTGTTTCTCCTTGGGGAGCCCCTGTTCTTTTTGTTAAGAAGAAAGATGGATCTATGAGGTTGTGCATTGATTATAGGGAGATAAATGCTATAACAATAAATAATAAGTATCCCCTACCTCGCATTGATGATTTGTTTGACCAAATGCATGGAGCTCAATACTTTTCAAAGATTGACCTTCGGTCTGGATACCATCAGTTGTGTGTGAAGAAGGAATACGTTCTAAAGACAGCATTTCGAACAAGGTACGGGCATTTTGAGTTTACAGTAATGCATTTTGGATTGACTAATGCACCCTCTGTTTTCATGGATCTAATGAATAGAGTTTTCAAGGAATATCTTGATGACTTTGTAGTGGTATTTATTGATGATATCTTGGTATACTCCAAAAGCCACGAAGATCATGAAAATCACTTACGCATTATCCTGAAGACTCTTAGAAGACAAGAATTATATGGGAAATTTAGCAACTGTGAATTCTGGCTTCATGAGATTTCTTTTCTTGGCCATATTGTCTCTAAGGATGGAATTTCCGTTGATCCTTCTAAAACCAAGGCAATCCAAGAATGGCCAGCACCGACAAGTATAACTGAGGTACACAGTTTTATAGGTTTAGCAGGTTATTATAGACGTTTCGTCCAGAATCTTGCCAGATTGGCTAACCCATTGACAAAGCTCACACGTAAAGGGATTAAATTTGTCTGGGCAAAAGAGTGTGAAGAATGTTTTTAAGAACTAAAGATAATATTAGTCAATGCCCCTGTATTGACTCTACCATCGGGGAATGATGGGTTTGTTATTTATAGTGATGCATTGAAGAAAGGACTCGGTTGTGTCCTTATGCAGAATGATAAGGTCATTGCCTATGCATCACGACAGCTAAAAATTCATGAGCAAAACTATCCTACTCATGATCTTGAGTTAGTAGCTGTGATCTTTGCTTTAAAGATATGGAGACATTACCTCTATGGTGAAAAATGTGATATTTATACTGATCACAAGAGTTTGAAGTATATTTTCACACAAAAAGAACTCAACATGAGGCAAAGGAGATGGCTTGAACTACTCAAGGATTATGATTGCACGATACATTACCACCAGGGGAAGGAAAACAAGGTGGCAGATGCTTTGAGTAGAAAATACCATGGAGTTTTGAATGTGATGAGAATTGAAATGGATCCAATTTTCTTGGATCTAGTGAAGATGGACATGGGAATAACTAGGGAAGGTGAAACATCAATGCTTTTTCAAATGGTTGCCAAACCATCATTACTAGAAAGGATTAAGAGTTCTCAGTCCAATGATGAAGAATTTCAGAAGAAGATTATAGGTGTGAATGATGGAAGATTGAGGGACTTTGTGTATAAGGATGGAATTTTGAAATTCGGGAAGAGACTTTGTGTTCCCGATATACCTGATCTAAAAAGGGAATTGCTGGATGATGCTCGTAGTTCCAACTTCTCTATACACCCTGGGAGCACCAAAATGTATAGAGATTTGAAGGAACATTTTTGGTGGGACAATATGAAGAGGGAGATTGCTGATTTTGTGTCGAGGTGTATGGTTTGTCAACAAGTGAAAGCTGGAAGGCAACATCCTGGTGGAGTATTGCAACCTCTTCCCATACCTGAGTGGAAATGGGATAATATTACGATGGACTTTGTCATGGGACTACCAAAGACTCCTAGAAGGAATGATGCAATATGGGTCATTGTTGATCGACTTACTAAGTCAGCACATTTTCTGGCTATACGGGAGGATCTACCACTTGAATGTCTAGCAAGACTATATATTAATGAAGTTGTAAGACTTCATGGAGTACCCCTATCGATTGTTTCTGATCATGATCCTCGTTTTACTTCAAGATTCTGGAAAAGTCTTCAAAAGGCCTTGGATACTGAACTTCGTTTGAGCACTGCCTATCACCCTCAAACAGATGGACAATCAGAACGGACTATTCTAACCTTAGAAGACATGTTGAGATCATGCTCTCTTGACTTTCAGGGTATGTGGGATCAATATTTACCACTGGTAGAATTTTCCTATAACAATAGCTTCCATTCGAGTATTCAGATGGCACCATATGAAGCGTTATACGGAAAGAGATGTCGTACACCAACCTGTTGGGATGACGTTGGTGAAAGAAAACTTGTAGGCCCAGAACTGGTGGAGGAAACGGTGGAAAAGGTGAAAGTAAACCAAAATCACATCAAAGCAGCTCAAAGTAGGCAGAACAGCTATGCCGATAATCGAAGGAAGGATTTGGAATTTCAAGTCGGTGATCATGTTTTCCTGAAGGTATCTTCATGGAAGGGAGTCATACGTTTTGGTAAGAAAGGTAAATTGAGTCCCAGGTACATCAGACCTTTCGAAATTCTAGAACGAATTGGGGCTGTAGCTTACCGATTGGCAATGCCGCCAAGTCTCTCCAAAGTTCACGATGTGTTCCACGTATCTCTGTTGAGGAAATACATGCCTGACCCAACGCATGTACTCACCTATGAGGAATTAGAACTGGAACCCGATCTTTCTTATTGTGAAGAGTCCGTCAGGATTCTTGATGTGAGGGAGCAGGTGCTGAGAAACCGGACGACTCGTCTGGTGAAGGTTTTGTGGAGAAATCATAAAATGGAAGAGGCAACGTGGGAACCTGAGGAATTTATGATGAAAAACCACCCGAGTCTTTTTATGCAGTAATACCCTAGAAATTGCGAGGACACAATTATTTGAAGGATGGGAGAATGTAACACCCCAAGCTTCCACTGTACGTTTCCCTTCGAATAATGCAATAGCGTGTGTTGTACGCAACCTCGAGCTCTAACACACACCACAACTAATTAAACTAGCCGTTTTGAATAGTAATACCTACTTTTTGAAATTTTATAAATTTTATTTATCAAAATGGACTTCATTTTTGGATTCGGAATATTGAAATTAGCCTATGTTGAATTTTTGGTATTTTTCTGAGAACTTCTAAATTTTTATGAATAGTGAAAAATACTTAAAAACAACTTTTTTAATCAAAATAATTTATAGTGATAAATTATAATATTTAGTGGTTTTAAAGTATAATTAGAATATATTTTTACCATTTTATCCAATGGTGGTCATTATAATTAATTTAACATTGAAATTGGACATAAACAATTGCCAATCTTTTGATATAAATTGTTTCTTAAAATCACGCTATTTGTTGTAACAGCGGGAATTAATTACAAAATTAATTAATACAACTTATATGTTTGTAATTTTTTAAAATATACATCATTTTTGAATTCGGAATATCAATTATAGCTTAGGGTGAAATTTTGGCCTTATTCTGAAAAACTTCAATTTTTGATGAATAGTGAAACCACTAAGTGGTTGTTAAAAACTGATTTTTCGTTAAAATGAAATATTACCACTTCCGTGATTTGATTTTCAAAAATCCGACATACATGGTTGTCATTAAGAATTAAAATGTGGTTCAATGAGATTAAAATAATTTTTTGGTGAATAGTAACTTTTAAGTTCTTAATCGCGATTAGAGGTAATTAGTGTAGTTTAAGGTAAAAATAATGTTTTAATAATATGATATGAGCTTGAAACTTGTCCTACTCCTATTGGATGAGTCATGGCCGACCAAGAAAACCCATGGGTCAAATTGGGGACCCCATGGAGCCACTTTAGTTGGAAAATGACATTAATATATATTTATTTAATGTTAAAATTAAATTGACACAAACATGAGTTGTTTTACTAAAAAAATTTTTAAGTGGGGCTACACAGATCCAAATTTTGACTATAAATATTCATTAGAAAGCTAAAAAGACTTCCTAAATCATAGTATGTTTTTTATAATTTTTAGACATTACATAAATTAAATTATTTATGACATCATTATGATGCAGCGATGACCTCATTATTTAACGATTTAAATAAAATGAGAAGATAATGCAAAATCCAAGGCTTACACTTGTCCAAAGCCTATTGGATGAGGATATTTCGAACCCTTATCACCTTAGCCACGAATTATATAAGTGTGGGACCTTTAGAATCCGAAAAATCATTGTATAATAATGTAACATTTCAAACTTTCCAAAAGAGCCCCTCCTCTCCTCTTATAAAAGGCCCCCACCTCTACCACCTTATTCACACTTTCAAGCCTTTTGGTTCGGCCAAACTCTGCCCAAATACTCTCCCAACTTCTCTCCCTTCATCCTAGAAGCTTTACTTTAGTCATAAAGCCATCCTAAGGAGTCCTTTTGATCAAATCAAAAGGAAGAACCCGAAGAAGAGGTAACATTTTCATCACCCTCTTTCATGTTTCTTTCTTTTTCCACTCCCTCTTTGTTTATTATTTCAATTCTAAAATTATAACTCGAGTATATTCTATATACTGTGATGTTATTATAAATATGGAACAACCATATTCAGTATTCTACCCATCATTTGAATGACATGTCACCATACGTGCGTACGTACGGCTTACCGTCTCCACGTCGTGGTGTAATTGTTATTCAATATATTATTATTTAGATGGGTATAATAATGATATGTAATTCATGTAAATAATAAATATAACATGATAATGATTCTGTATATATGATATACTATCCAATTATATATTATTTTAATATCAAAATAATGATATTGTCGCTCGTGCGTACGTACGGACTACCGTCTCCACGAATGCGATGAGATTCATTCTCCGTCGTATCCATTCAAGTATAATTATCATTTGATGATTTAAAAATAATGTTTAAGGAAATGATATCATTCTAGATACGAATAAGATACAACCTATCCATGAAAAACACGACTTACGTAACAAAAAATATAAAAGAAAACGAGTAAGTTAACACCCGAAACAATGATAAATCTAAGATATTGTTAACAAAGCAATGTTAAAAGATCATATATGATATCATATGAATGTATATGATTCTTGTATAATTTAATAAAAAATATTTCACCATTATACAGGAGGTTAACCTACCCCAACCAAGGAAAATTACAAGGTAAGGGTTTACTTCGCAACCTCTTCATTATCCAAGGTTGTTTATACATAATTATCTACTGGGACCTCGTTATCATCCACATCCATGTTTCTTAAAAATGCCTTTCCAAACATTTTTACTATTAAATGGAAAAATGGGTTAAAGTAATTTATACCCTTATACGTTTTTGAAAGGAATCTTACCGTCGTTTTCCAAACAATGTACTTTTTGACCTTTTTGACAAATTTAAGGTAAGAATGTTCTTTTTACTTATACGGCGGGTGCGGCTATTTTCCGCCATTATAACTTCATCAAAGCTTCCCTAACAAGCTTATAAGAATATTTTCAAAGTAAATGTATTATTTTATAATTATGGGACTTTTAAATGATTTCAAAAAGGATAGGTATTTCTCTCAAATAGCTTTGATTTCATCCATGTAAACATCCTTTGATGGGTTTTAAGTTTAATTGAAATTGATTTATGATACAAAACTTCCAATGAACATTTTGTGAAATATTTGACTGTGGATGTGTTATTTTATACCATCCATAGTTTATGGAGAAATTGTTGACATTTCGTCTGCTAGTTTTAATACGAATATTTATGTTATGTTTAAACCTATTCATATGAGGAATGTATTGGACTTAATATGTGATGGGTGGATCCCGCTATAGCTCCTCGATGCATCGGTAGGTCTCATGAGACAACTAGACGTGGAATTGGCCGAGGCCCTTTCCCCGTTTGATTTATGGTTTTGGCCGAGGCCTTAATCATTTTAGACGTCTTGGCCGAGGCCTTGACAAAATGTTTCAGAATGTCCGGCATTATACATTCCCTCATTATGAAAGTGGTTATTGATATTTCATGTGATTATTCGTCTAGTAGAATATCCATGTGAGTAATTAATGGCATTATTTTATTTTACTTTTTCCATATTATGCTGAAGTTCATGTTCAATAAGGCTTTTGTTTTAGTTATACATTGCCTTAAATGCTTATGTTTTCTTATAAAAGCTTCCGCAATATTGTTATACTTACTGAGCATCTGAGCTCACCCCTTTCAATGTTTTAATATTTTCCAGGATGTGAAGAAGTGTATTATGACTGACTTGCAAGAATAGTCAGTGAGGATATGAGTGTGGACTATGAAGACCATGTTATTGTAGTTTGTTTACTTTTTGATGTAATGAAAGACTTATGAATGTATCTAGTGTTTCCAAGGCTACTAAACTAATCGGTCTTTCGAGACTTGATCTTTTGTGATCATTCCAATGTTATGAAGTAATGCACCGACTCTGGGTAGCTGGGGTCGGGGCGTTATATCTCTCTTATTCCAAAGCATAATTCTCCAATTCCTTCTCTTTTCTTAGTTATCATGGGTTAAAATTTTTATGCGTTTTCATATATCTACGACATTCTAAGGATATTCAAGCTTAGAGGTTCAAGTATATTGATCTATTTACCCCAATGTAGGTGGTTTGTGCCTTTTGGTTGAAAATATTTCAGTTTTATTGGCAAATTCCACCAATACCCTTGAACAGGGTATTGCGTGTTTACTGTTTTGAATTGTTGTGATTTGGATGTATTTCCCATGCATGTTTTTCCTATTTTGACCTTCTGGCCTTCTTTGCCAGTTAGGCTTCTGTTTACATTCCCATGCCTAGTGTTTTAGGATAGTGTGACTGTTATACTGTTATCCAGTTGTGTTGTAGAATGCTATCCACGTAGTTCTTTAGGTTTACTTTGGCCTTTACGCAATTCTACACTTTCTTGACTTACACAAGGACGAGATAACTTGGTGTATAGACCATATAGAGAATGTATGATGAGGGCTTCTCTAGAGTGTCTTTATAATTTTTAATGTGAGACCACATGGGGAATTGATGATGAGGGAATCCCGAGGGTGTCTGTAATTCCTCTATGCGGGCCATAGGGGGAATGAGATGTTAAGTGCTTCCCCACAGCACCTTTAGTACCGATACGAGACTATAGGGGGGAATTGATGGCGAGTGCTTCCTCAGAGAGTCTATTCTTAAGCTGAACTAGAGGGGTTAGACTGAGTGTACTTCCCAGAGGGTTTCTTGTCTTGTTCGGTAGCACCAGAGGGTATAGGCTGTGAGTACATACCAAAGGGTTACCTTGTGTTTAGCAGCTTGCTTATGTTGCTAGGTAGAACCATAGGGGATAAGATGTGGGTACTTCCCAGAGGGTTACCTGTTTTGATATCTGCATGTTTAGCTATTTCATGCTGTGTGGTAATTTTAATTCTTTAAACTGTGGATTGTTTATTGCTTAGGTCTTTCTTGTTTACTACATTATGTAGTTTTACCTGCCATATACTCACTGACTGTTAGGCACAGATTTTTGGGTGGTTTCCTATTGGGATTTATTCCCAAACCCTGTTTAGGTCATGCTTTTGGGCCCAAACAGATTATATTATTGCAGGTATAGATAAGGGCAAGCACCCTTCTACTTCAGGTACTTGATCGCATTGGAGCTGGAGAGCATGGGACCAAGACGAGGCTTGTGATGCCGAGGAGTTTCCCATCTGTTTTTCTTTTGTACCCTTTTTTAGTATTGTTTTCAGTTTTTTGACTTGTTTGGATATTTTACTAGACATATATGTATCTTGAATCATTTATATGTATTTATGCTCCAGTTGTTTATTTATCAGTTTTGCAATGTTTACTTTTGTTTGATATTTATTGCTTCTGCTATGGTATATTTGTTCACTTCTGATGTGTTACTCTGCCAATGAGGGAATAGTTACCCCACTCTCACACCCAAGGCCCTTGCTGCTAGACGACAACCTCTGGCATTCGAGGAAATGCGCTTGAGGCCATGTGACCAACCGGGTACGAGGAACCTTTAGGTGGCTTCCAGAACAGGGACGTTACAATGGGAGGGACTAATTATAGTGAAAATGGGAATAGCATGAATTAAAATAATAAGGGAAGTATGGGGAATATGAAAAAACATACACCAACATTATCAATTGAAAATATAAGGGTATATAATGAAGAAGATTCTTGAATAAATGGGAGAAAGAGAGTATTAATTACTTGAGTGTGTGACTCCAAATGTTTTGGAGAAGCTTCTTAAGAGATTGGAGGATGACTAGGGAGGACTATATAAATGTGAGGTGACAGTAAGGATGTGTTTAAAAGATTTTTATTGAATAGAAATGGGATTCTTGGTGGGTTTATTTAGGAGTAGAGTGGGGATTTAGATTTTTATTTTTCAAACATAGTTTTTGGACTATATATAAAAAAATATCCCAAACCACAAACATTCACATGTTTTTTGCCCATGGATTCTAAAAAAAATGGTTAGTTTTAATTATTTTAAAAGAATAAGATTCTAAATAAATAAAATGATAGCCTTTATGATGTGGAATTGAGTCATTCTCTGAATTAAATGATTTTAAAAACATAAAATATATTAATTGTTTTGGAGGATTCATAATGGATTTATAAAATTAATAAAATAAACATAAAATAACATTTTCATAAAGGTAAGACATATATTTGGTCACAGAAAACATTTATAGTATTTATTACATCACTTTTGGGTCATTATGATGGGAAAATACACACTGTGTATTTTTACAGTATTTAATTTTTTCCTGAAAATTCGAATATCTCAGAATATTATGAAAAATTAACCGTTGAATAATTTAAACATTCTGACTCAAAAAATAATATTTATTTTATCAAAATAATATTCTAATTTTTTTTATTTTTTACTTTAAAACTAATAATTGACAAACATCAAGAAATTATGGGTTTTTTTGACAATAATAGTTTTCGAACCCTTATAAAAATTACATTTGACCTCACAAAAATTATATAATCATTTATATTTAATAATAATATTTTATTAAAATATTAATTATTTCAAAAATACATTTATACAAAAATATAAATTTCTCAATTGAATTTGAATATTACCCAAAAAGAAAATTTCTATTTTATTGTATCAAAATCAAAATCATTTATAAAGAAAAAATAATAAGATAAAAACATATTTGTTATTGTGTTCAATATACATATTAATATTATTATGTTCTTGATACCTATCCCTTTGATACATCGGAAAAAACATAAGGGTGAGGTGGGTGATGGTCATAATTTTATGAGGTGGTTCAACATAGATGGTTTGGGTTGTGATCTTGATGAGCTTGAACTTATCCCATAAAAGGTTTTTTATCATGCTTATGCTATTGGATCTAATATTGGTATTGGTGAAGAGAAAATTACATTGGTGTTATCTCCCTTGGAAGCTCTGATAGATGATCTTTATAGGGTAAAATCCTACTGGATGGGGCTACCACGTCCTTTGTCTGTGTTAATTGAATTTTTTAAAACCTATAATTTTAACTAATCATATGATCTGTATTTAATATCTATATTATAAATACTTATGATGTTTAATAGAATTTTAAATCCTATAAGATAAAATAATACCAACTAAGTGCATGTACTTTATATAACCATATTATATAATAATAAATTTATCTAAATTTCAAGGGGAATTTTATATATTACAGTTAGAGTCATTATAGTAACCATTTTGGTTTTATTAAAATTCTAGAACAAGTTGTATATGAGATAAAAATGTGTGTGATTGAAAATATAGTGATTTTCTTAATGAGAAACCATATTGGAGAGGAGATATGGTGATTTTTTTTGGAAATTATATCTTAAGTTATATGAAATAACAAGAACATGGTTTTTTCTTGAATATAATAAAAAATAATCAAAATGCTATGGGATCATTAATTCCTCAAATACTTAAGACATTTATTGGATCTTTTGATCTACTAATATATGATAAATGTATTAACATTATTAAAAACTTATTTCCAATTCTTCAATGATATAAATGTGAACTTTATTCCCTTATACATGCAATTTCAAAGGATAAGTAGACCAATAGTGGACATTTCCAAAGAACATGGGGAAAATAATGAATATGGATATATGGAATTACAGGTGTTTAAAAAAATATTATCAACTATATATTTTTCTCAAACTCTTAACCTAAAAATAGTGTGATAATTTTATGAGTTAATGTGAAAGGAGTATGAGTTGATTTGTTCAAATTAACCAAAATTGAAGAGACGATCAGGTTATTCCACTAGTTTTATTATTGACATTGAGATTAAGTTAAAATGGTTCTATGGTGGTTTAAAACCATTTTATCAAAAAAATTTATAATAAGGGAATTTGTTATTTACAAATAAATTGTTCGATATACACATAAGGTGGGAATGGAGATCAATAGAACATATTTTGGATTTTGAGAAAATAAAATAAAATAAAATTTCATGGAAAATATAAGGACAAATTAGATTAAGGATATAAAATTCACCCGCCTAAATGTAAAAAATATGCGAATATGCACTATGAAAATTTCCTACAATAATGAAGAAAATGTTTCCAATGTGCAAGGGTTTTTCATAGAGCTCTTGTTTTTCAGTGAAATATAAATCGGTCAATCAATATAATGGACTATAAGAAGCTAAAAACTAATGCACTCACTAAACATAAATACATAAACTACATGGATTTTGGGAATTAAAAAAATCAATTATCTAATTCAAATGCTAGTGAGTATAATAAGAATCAATAACCTCAAAGACAAAGGGATATGGAAGAGGCTATGGAATAATATCCACTGAAGATGATCAAGATAATGTAGTGGATGAAGGTATACTTATTCTACACTATTGATTATTTATTTATGGTTAATCCAATTCATTAATATCAATATTGTTTACTAAGAATGTTGATTCACTTCCTAAATCATTTAATATTTAATTATCGATGAAAAAACCCTGTGTTGAGATGATTTTATCCAAGGTATATCATTCTTATTCCATCCTAATTTAAAGGAATACATTTATTTTATATCTATTTAATCTTCACTTGGTAGAATTTGATATAATATAGGGATTCGATTGGCTCACCCTACATAGAGATCATATGAATCCTTGAGATTGGGAAATCAAATTTTATATCCCAAATCATCCCAGGTTCAAATATCTATGCAAGTGTATTGATGAAATCCCTATAGAAGAAAAACAAATAATAATGTTCTTGATACCCAATAATTATGGGTAATTGGAAAAATTAAAATGGGACAAAATAACCATTATAGACATACAAATCATATGAGAATGTATATTTATTTATTACCCAAATAACTACTAGGTCTTCCCCTAGGATGTGAGGTTAGATTTTGAATTGAAATCATACATAGTTTTATGAAAATATTAATGATCTCTTAACAAATGGAACCTGATAATGGATAAGAATTGATTAAAATATTATAATAGAATCTATACAATGGTTTTATACACCCATGTGATTCACGAGGGGGTTCCCAGTTCTATTTTCCAATAAAAAAGATTCATTAATGTATCATTACATTGATTATCATGAACATAATAATATCGCAATAAAAAAGTATACTCTATTTCGTATTGGTTATTTTTATGTAAGACTCCCAAATTATAAAATAATAACTTTTTATTTGATATTGTATGTGACATGAAACATAGAGTTTAAAAAATCCATAAAATAGGTGTCTTTAAATTTAAGCCCTTTGATATTTTGTGGTCCACGCAAACCCCAGTCAATTTGAACCGCAATATAATATAAAATTATAACCCATACATTACATTATAGGGTATGAATATTACAAAATAAATTATAGAAAATATTTTATCTATTTATTTTAAATCCAATAATAATATTTTAAAAGAAAAGAAGTGTTTCTAAAATAATGTACTCTATTCATAAAAAAAACATTAGTTATGATTTTTGCACATAATTTAAAATTAATTTTTAGTAATCATAAAATATTCATTTAATAAATTAAATTTATTTTTTGGAATCTTAATATCAAAATTATCTTATTTTAAATTTTTGGGAGTTTTCTGAGATTTTTTATTTTTATGATGAATAGTAAAAAAATACCGTTTTTATTAAAAACTGCCTTTTAGTTTAAATAATTTACAAGATTAAATTATATTTTAAAATGGGATTACATTAAAATTAGATCAATTATATTAAAATTTAACTAATTTAGGTCATTGGAATAAATTTCATATTGAATTTTTTTATTTAAACCTTATATACTTGTGATAATTGTCTCTTTGAAAACCATATTTTTCGTTGCATATGCCGGTATAATTTTAAATTGGATTCTAAATATTTTAAGAATTTATATTGAAAAAAATACATTAAATATTTTTAATACTCATAATTTTTATTATTTAATAATTTTAACTTAATTTTTTACAATTATGAATAGTAAAATCAGTAATAAATAATTACCATGGTTAAGGTAAAAAATGATTTACTAGGGGTTAAACTAAAAGGATAAGGGTAAACAATGACCAAAACAATAATAAAAAAACATTTTATGGACATATTTATACCTTATAAACTATAAGGGTTGATATTGAACCATTTTGTAGGCATTTTTCATGATAAAAATGTGTGTGCAATTGAATAATTTCAGAAATCCCATGTGTCTTCTCTCCCCAACTTATAAAAGGCCACCCGATCACCTCTCGTATTTACACATAAGGGAAAATTTGGTTCTGAAAATACCAATAAATATTAATAACTTACCCCTTAAAATATCTTATATCCCATGGATTTATCATAAATACACCCTAGGAAGGATTTTTGTGCAAACCAAAATATGTTCCCCAAATAATAGGTAACATTCAAAAATGAGTGATTTTATTTTATTTATTTTTTCACCTCAATAAAAATATTATTTAACCATGATAAAATAATGAAACTAGTATCTCCCATATTTTTTCATATTATTATGTTAATTTAATAACCTATATTCATATCATATTCCATCAAATGGGAAACAAAACCCTCAATCATGTGATCATCAGACTACCACCTTACGAACTGATGTAATTCATTTTCAATCACTACCTTTAAAGGATAGATATAATGATGGGTTAAACATATTTATATGATATATATGATATTATCACACTTATGGTACTGTAATATCATATATTCTTTCTAAAATATCATTATGTTTAAAATACGATAACGTCGCTCGTGTGTATGATAAACTATCACCTCACAAGGTGATAAAATTCATTTTTCACTTTAGATTTAAATTGAAAGTAATAAGGATAAATTTAATGAATATATATTATATATTTTAATTTAAATATAATAAATAATATAATATATTACCCAATTACTTATCTATACACTCATTAATAGAATGATATTGTTTCTCAGACGTAAGTATGACCTACTGTCGCCATAAAGCGATGTGATTCATTTTCCTTTTTAAAATTGAAATGATGATTTAAAATTTTTATACAATTATAAAAAATATTTATATATCATTAATATAATTAAATAGATGTTGTATCTATATTCTATACCCTATAACCTAAACATTCCTGAAAAAACATGCAGGAGAAAACAAGAAAATTAACACCCAAAACACTAAAAACATTGAAATATTACAAGAAAATGAGTTAAAAATGTTACAAGAGGATAATATATGATTATATAAATATGATTATGGTTATATTATAAATTTAAAACAATATTAAAACCATCATACACAAGGTTAAATTATGTTCAACTAAAAAGAATCATGAGGTAAGGGACTTCATCTCATTTTCCTTTAATTGAGGTATATTATAATGTTATGAACCTAATTACATTTACATAAGGTATATAATTATCATTGATCATGTAACATAATTATTACTTAATAATTCATGGTATATTATGTTTCACACTGAATTATTTCATCCAAGTGTGATCGAATTGAAAACAAACAAGTTTTAAAGAATTTGATAACTCAATTTCATTTCATTGGGTTATAATACGTATTCATTGTATTTGATATTATAGGACTTCATTTGTAATGAATTTTGATTATATTTTTTATTTCTATTTTTTCAATTTGGAGTTAAATTTTATACGCATATTGAATTCATTGATTAATTCTAACTTCAACATTACGATCTTTGAGAGGGTTTATTTCACAACATCATTTTAATCGCGAATATTTATGATTAAATTTACATTGAAGTAAATTATTTGATAGTTTGATGATAAAACAATTTTATTTCATTATCATATGTTAATTAATAATTTTTTTCAAGTAATATTACCATTTTTCAAACTCTTTGGTGCTTAAAATTGTATAAAAAATGTTTTTAACAAAATCAGACATTTTTTTATCTTCTGTCGAAAATATATTTTCTTACCAAACCATGATTTTTAAAAAATATATTTCAAAATGTTTATATGATTATCAATATTATTTATTAAATACAATTTCACCCATTTTTTTAATTTTTACAATTTTTTGAAAAGAATATTTCTGTCATTTTCCAAGAAAGGCCCGTTTGGATTTTACAAAAAAT
The DNA here is from genome assembly GCA_963277665.1 of Viscum album. Classification (NCBI taxonomy): domain Eukaryota; kingdom Viridiplantae; phylum Streptophyta; class Magnoliopsida; order Santalales; family Viscaceae; genus Viscum; species Viscum album. Next base: position 1,504,878,075 of record OY728151.1, on the reverse strand, counting down.
GTGAATGTAATCTTTATTTTAATGTGTATAGAATCTATGAAATTTATCACCTTCATGACCTCTAAATGTTTTAAAGATTAATTTATATGTTTTAAATGTTATTCTAAAATAAAATTATTTTCAAAATATTTTACAAAATTTTAGTTTTAAAATAAAATTTAAAAGATAAAAGGATATTTTCATCTGGAATGTATTTAATGATACTTTTATGGTGTTTCAATTCATCAATCACAACAACCATTTATTTAAATTACAATTCCTTTGGAATATATTGTTTTGATTCAATCATTATTATTTTTATGTATAGTTTATAATCATTTTGAATATATAAACTATTGACATTAACTTTCTTGAGTCATTTTTGTATTCATTAGTTTACCCTTGAAATAGTCCCTTTTATGTGATTATTAGATATTAATTTTTTACCAAATATCGATATTATTTATCATGGATATTATTATCTCTTAAATCATATATCATGTTTTAATATGGTATTTTACTTTGAAAGTTATAAGATACATTATTGGAATCTTAATTAATATATATTACTTAGTCTATACAAATATTTGTGGATAAGGCTTACACTTCCACAAAAAAATCAATCATTAGACATATGAGGAATGATTTGGATATGAATATACAAGGGCGGAATTTTTTTGGATATCCCGTCAATGAATTGGTAGTCTCACAAGTCTAATAATAAGGTTAGGTTTTTTAAAATGGATTTTGGTGTACACCTACTCATGTATTTTAAATTGTACTGAGAAAGGTCTTGAAAGTAGAGGTATCATGATGCCTAATATTAAGACGTCCAATAGTTAAGAACTTTAATCATCAAGAAACTAGTTAATTTTATCCATGATATTTTCATAATGATATTTTCTCTAGTTTTATTTCATTCATAGATTATTTGTAAAATGGTAAGTGATTTCAGTTTTTTATCATTCCATATTGATTATGTATTATCCATATATGATAGTCATATTTTTTATTAAATGGACTGAGTTAATTATTATTCACCATAAAAAATTTCTTATACTAATAGAATTATTTAAATTTCACATGTGTTTAGTTATAAACCTTGCAATGATTATGCATATTGATTCTTGATATCTTCCACTATACTTAACCCTTAATGAGAATTTGAGCTCACGCTTATTTTGTTTCCTTTCTCCAGAATCTAATATGTGTAATAACAATGATATGTATGTATATTCTAAATCTAATGATTATATTATTGAAGATAAATGTGGATATTTTAATTTTAAAATGTTATATGGGAATCATGTATGTATCTACTTTACCAAGACTACTAAATTATTCAGTCTATTAGGATACAATTCCTTGTATCAAATTCGAATGTAATACAGTAAGACACCATCATCTGGTCACTGGAATCAGGGTTGTAACATTTGTATTTAAAGTATGTTTTGAATAAACATTGAGATATAGATTTAGAAAAACATATACTGATAATATAACCCTATGACTGAAATTGAGGATATGTTCCGAAGAACAATTTTATGTTTTGGTAAGGATGATATTTGGTTGTTTTTTTTGAGAAATACACCATTATAAAGATAATATAAATGGGTGTGGATATAGAAAAGATATAATTTGGGGTAATAAATCTAAAAAAGGAATGAAAACCTTGACTAGAGCATTACCCAGTACACAACAATGAGCATTGCGGTGTACCTAGTTTGACACTCCCAAGTGATATGATTTTGATAATTCACATTTTATTTACCAACTATATAAATTATTTGAATAAATTATGACAATAAATAACTTTGTTTAAACTTGAGGTTATTTATATTGAAATAAATAAATCCTGATTTAGATATTATATAAATGATTCTCAATGATTATGTGGTTACCCACTATAATTATTATTTCTCACACTATGATTTTTGTTCTTAGTCAATGGATGGAATTAAAAGGAATAATGATAAATTTTAATATGATTATAAATGTAGATAATATGGACAACCAAATGGGATACTGATAGGAGTGAAATATATCGGGATTATTCCTAGTCGATTATCCCAAAATATGGTTAAAAACCTTTACCTTAACTAACTTCTGGACTCACTAAATTAGTTGAAGATGAAGTTTTATAAGATCTCGAGTGGTATAGACCCTGTATAAAAGAAGGATTTATTTACTTCATGCTATAAATGTGGAAAGAGACACACATGAAAGTGTATAGGAGGAATAAAATAATGTTTAATGTGTGGAAAAGAATGAATTAAAGTAATGCATTGATAAGAAAAAATTATGAGTATGATGGAGGGAAATAAACATCATCCTAGAGATTCATTTATATTTTATTATCTTAAATGTGAGGATATTGGGAATTATCTAAGTCAATTACCTCTTCTAAAGAATTCTCTCTAGATCAAAGATAGATTTATATTGAAATAAAATAGACGAAGTAATTATGTATTGGGTTTCAATAATTAAATTATAGAAGTATTTTTACCCAGGGTATTTTGTTGATAAGAATTATGGAAAATCTAAGGATTGTTTTAAATTTTAGAAGAATATATGCCTTCAATAACTAAATTATTATAGATACCATTATTTTTTATGGGTTTATGGTTTATCATAATATTACTGTCTTAAATTCCTATTTTAAATGTTTTCAAGGTAAGAATGTAACATTATTAAAGATATTTTTGGATTTTGATTGGAATACAACCCATTGGTTTAGTATATAAAAGATTTATTTGAGGAAGAATGTATTTACATTTTTATATTTAAGATTATTGTTATTGGTTACCTATAGGATTTATCTTATTTTTTATACTGAATTAATTATAGGTTATTAAAATTTGAGAATTATATAATAATTACATTAATATTGTTTTAGAAAAAGGTCAACCCACATACCGGGTGACAACCCATCATGCTTGAAAAGGATGGGGGATTGAACCCACAAACAAAGCATGATAAGTGTTCAGTGACAATAACTAGAATACATGATGTTCTATTAAATATGTCATTATTTTTAGTTAAATTATTTTGTGAATATATATTAGTTATGAAGATGTGGTGTTACTATTGATGTTTAGAAATTAATGTATTATACTGTTTAACATGTGATAACTATATTGTTTTTGGAAAATAATTAGATGCATATAGAAAATCATGTCAATATTTTATAGATATTATAATCCACTAAAATTAAATTTTAGTGCTTTAGTATTTAAACATTTATTATTGGAAATTGATTGAAGAATAACCAAAGGTTGAAATGTTTCTTATAAAATAGAAAAATATCATGAAATTATATTTCCTTATATTCTTAGATAATAAAATAATTCCTCAAATTTTGGAAAAATATCTTGAAACAGAAATTTCATCCAAATAACATCAAATCTAATGAATCAAATCATATTTTAAATAATCATAGATTTATGGTTTCATGGTCTTTAACATTCCATTAGATATTCAATTTTTTTGTGATGAATTACCTATATCATTATCTATAATTATTTATGATTTTATTCCATTTCCATAGTTTCAGATACCACTAATGTTCTTCTTCTTAGAATCCTAGTTACGTGTTATTTCATATGAAATATTTACTTCTCTTTATATCTTATTAATTGAATGTCTTATTAAAACATTTTCATGATGAGTTTTTTCAAAAAAAAATTTAAAATATGAATCATTGGATTTCTTAGAGCAAGATCAATTTACATGGATAAAATTTATTTAATGTGGGAAGAAATTAGAATCATAAAAATATAAAATAATAAGATTATATTAGATAGCATATGTGACATGAAGTAACGAGCTAAAACCACCCAGGAAATATATTTCTTTAAATTTAATCCCTTTGATTGCTTGTTGAACAAGAAACAGTAAGTCAAAATGGACCGTAATATAGTATACCATCATAACCTAGCTATTAAATTGACCTGTATGAATAATATAGACATAATTATGTAAATTATTGTTAAATATTGATTAGAAATAAAATAATAATAATTTAAATAGTTATTATGATACCAATATATTGATAAAGTTTAATTTTTAGAACATAAATAATTTTCTCATATATTGTGACTAAAGTCATTTAACAATAAATGGAGATATTATTCAAAAAAAAACATTTAATGTGATATTTGTTTTTATCATAATAAATTAAAATTATCACTATTAAAGTATGATTAAAATAATTTTTTTCAATTTTTAAATTCATATATCAAATTTTATTTAATTTTTAATTTATGTGAAATTGGATTAAGAAAACATAATGTTTAAAAATATATTTCCCTATAAATTGTTTTTTCTAAAAAATTATTTTCTTTAATTAAAATTAAAATGTATGATATTTATAAATTGAATAATATTAAATGAATTAAAATTTATTATTAGTACTTCATAATTATTAATGATGTTCAATTTCATTTAAATGCAAAAAATATCACAATTAGGTAATCTTTTAGTTACAATGGTATATGTTAAATGATGTAAAAAATGTAAAATAAGCTGTAAATATTTTAAATATCATGAATACCTATTTCTAAATTTTTTTCAATAGGGGATTCTGGACTCATATCCATTAATTTTTTATTTTTTTATACAATTGAATTTTAAAATAATATCCTTAAAAGTATGTAATGAAAATTTTAAAAAATTTCACTCAAAACAAAGTTATTAGACAAAGTATCTGCAACCCCAACCAAACCAATATTTTTCTAGGGTTTCATATAGAATCATAGAAACTTTTATCCCTTCCAAATCCTTCTTTAAAATTGTGATGCTTCCAATTTCCTGAAAGAGGCCTGCATACTTCATTCTTAAGGAACCTATGTTGAGTCAGAGATAATTCCTCAAATCATATAGTTTGTTAGAATCTTTTTCAAATAAAATTTCAAATTAAATTATTAAAAATCCCATTATCAAATATAATTATGTTCTATTAATATAATTATTCTTTTATTAAAATGGTACTACTATTATATAACAATGATCAATTTCTCTTTTACTCGTATAAAAAGTTCATATTTGGTTCTATTTAAACATCTCTGTAATGTATGTTATATCAACACCACAATTTCCATAATTAATATGTATGATGAAAATAATAATTATAATATATTATATTAAATATTTTTTATATAATAAATATTCTTTACGAAGCATGAAACATTATAATGAATTCTCATTAAAAGGTAACTTGTTGTTATTTGTAAATTACCTAAAACATGCTCACCAAAGATTATATTCTCATGAAAATACCCATATATTACATTAGATGAAATTGATACAGAATAATTAATTATAAAAAATGATTCCACTACATTGAATAATTTATTAATGGTGAACTGGTTAAAAATGAACTAGTATGTGAATTGACATCATGAAACTCATATAAAACAATAAAAATAAATAGCTTCTAAGGATTCAAATAAAAAATTATTAACATAACTATGTGTAATAAATGAATATAACTAAATATTAATAATGGTATGACATATGGATAGATTTTTTAAATAATTGATTAATATGGTTCGGCTTATTACAAATGATGTAAAATTTCCTTCATAGATATTAGGAGTAAGGTATGGTTTTTTGTCATTCCCACATAGTAATCATGCTTTTCTCTACTGAGATTCATATTTGGGGTGATTTTATATTCATTTCTCCAAAATACACTATATTTTATTATCTTATAGTTATTTATAGTCTTTACATAACTTATTTTCATTTAACATTAAATTCATTCACAATTAAACTAAAAGGATCCATGTAGTTGGAACTGAACTTGTCTCTTCCTTTGAGATGGAATCATTATCAACTATTTCCATATTCACTACAATGTTTTATGAATGTACTTATCACAATTATTTTTGTCATGACCCGTCCTCAGGGCTTGTGCCGTGAATACCCCAAACCCGCCTCCCATAGGCCAGGGGCTGGCGACTAGCAAAAAAGGTGTAAATCCTGATAATAGGGAAGGCATTGCCTTTATGAAGAGAACAAACACCACAGAGTACGCAAACTGAAGTAAACACTAAGTAAACTGACAACACAAGTAAGTGCTGGAAAGTAAATGGGCTAGTATACAAACCCAACTGAAAGTGCAGTACAACTGAAAAGTAAAGTTCAACAACTGAAAGACAAGTAGCAACCGCCACGACGTACTCTAGGAACTCCCACCGGAACTGTGAGTACAGTCAGTCTCCTTGGATCCTCGAGTCCGGTCATCCTCTCCATGTACGTCCCAGCTAATAGTCCACCACCGAGTACCGTCTGCTCCTCAAGCCTCAGCCACGATCGACGCTATCCGTCATCTGCAACCAACACATCGTAGTGCAGGCGAAGCCCGTACAGGGGTGAGTATACAATACTCTGTAGGGACCCCAAGACTCCCAAAGGTCTCCCAGAATCCACAAAGGATAAACCACAAAGGAAAGATACGAACACAAGTGTCAAATAATAATACTTAGGTATATGCCCATACATATACCTAAGTCATCAATTATAGTTCTGCTCCAACTCATGAGATCAAGTAAAATCTAGTCCACACAGGAAAGTATTACTCAATCCACACAGGAAGGTACCTCCCAATCCACATAGGAAAGCAAGTCAATCATATCGAAGATAATGATTGAAAGTCAAAACTCAGCTCACATAGATATACTACTTTCGAAGAGGGGTGGAGATTATTAGATGTACCCTCAGAATCATCTCCTCTTCCGAACCCACCTAGGATCCCAGTACATAAGTCTTTGCTGTTGAACCCATGGAGGATCCAAGTATAGAAGTCATCGTCGTCGAACCCATGGAGGATCCTAGCATAGAAGTCATTGTCGTCGAACCCACTGAGGATCCCAGTACGGTATTCGTCCACGTTGAACCCCAGGAGGATCCCAGTATGGTAGTACTCTACGTCGAACCCTCGGAGGATCCCAGTGTGGTAGTCTTCCACATCAAACCCGTGGAGGATCCCAGTATGGTAGTCGTCCAAGTTGAACCCACTGGGGATCTTTGTATGGAAGTCGTCATCTTCTTTGCAGTCACAGCTAGATCTAGGGTTCCCACACACAACACGCTCAATTCTAGGAGGGTCCGCTCCACGAGACAAGGGGTCGATACATCAACTTTCACGAAGTCCAGATTTTATGTATGACAATTTTCTGTCTCGTCAAAAGGAACTCAACGCGACAGACGACGCGTCAATCGGACGCCCGGTCTGAGAGTTATTGGCTTTTTCGTCCCAGGGGCCCGGTTGGTTTTTAATCTAAAACCAACTCGACCGTACTCCAGCTATGTCCAAACCTCGAGTAGAGTAAGACAAAAGAACTGTCTCACTAAGAGGAATCCAACAAAGTCGGCGTCACGTCAATCGGACGTCCGGAGCTCAAGTTATAAGCGTTTCCACACCGAGGGCCCGGTTGGTTTCATGTTCGAACCATCCCGGCCACACCAAAAGTTCTCCTAAACCTTGAGTGTCATATACTTAAATGACCGTCTCGGTCCAAGGATTCCAATGCAATAGACAATTCATCAATCGGAGGTATGTAGCCCAGGTTATGGGCGTTTAAACGGAACTGACCAAAAGTAGGGGGTTTGGGCCCGGTCCGACCCGACCCAATACCCCCTGGGTCAGCCCAAACCGGGTCGACCCGACCCGGGTCCTGGTCTGGCCTTGTTGGGCATGGCCTGGACCAGCTGGCACGGCCTGGCCCAGCCGGCACGGCCCGACCCGGCCCGACGCGGGGGTCCGGCCCATCGCGAGCGACCCGTCCCGGCGCGGGTGGTCCGACCCGGCGCGGGCGGTCCGGCCCAGTGGGCGGCAGCTCGACCTTTGGCCTAGCGGGATGCGGGGGGGGGGGGGGGGGGGGGGGGCGCTGCCCCCGCCCCCTTCATTGACAAATGACCGACCAATTAAGGCCGAAGTTAATTGATTCCGCGGGACCCGAGGGGTCCCGCCTCCAGCTAGCGCCAGCGGCCGGCTCAGCCGTCCGCTTCCTCAAACCACCGCGGCCACAGGCTGCAGATCCTTCCCGTCCGGCATGGCGCGAAGGCACCACGCCCCTCCGCCACGGCTCGCCCTTGGACGTGGCTTCCTTTGGCCTCACCGGCGCGGCGCGACGGCGCCACACTCCTTCGCTGCGGCCCGCTCCGGCCACAGTTCCCTCATTCCCGCATGGTGCCGTTGCACCGCGCCGCCTCCGTTCCAGACCACAGTGGTGAACAACAAAAAAATGGGAGGAGGGTGTGTCGGGTTTGTGTGGTCCGACCTCCTCCCATTATATTGATAATAAGCGGCCGATAAAAACGAAGAACGCCAAATAAAACGTGAATGATGAAACAACCCCTACCTCGAAGATGTTTGCGGAAGCAAGCGTCGTGGGGATGATTTTGACAACAGCTTTGACGTGCGTCCAAGGAGGGGATGGCATCTCACACCGACTTCGGAGAGGAGAAGAACGACACGTCGATCTCTCCTTACGGTGATGATGTTCTTTTGTCGAGGTCTTGACTTTCTTCAATGATAATGATGGAGATCTCCAACACTTAGAGTATTCTATCAAAAAACATAACACAACAAGCTCCAACCAAATAAAATAAGACTTCTCTTATATTATTACTCAAGCTATGCATCTTAAAAACTCTAAGATTCAAAATTGAATTCAATTAATTTAATTAATCTTGAGTTGTTAGTACTAAATGGAGTGTTTATGTTGGCAAGATTAAAGTGAGGGAGAGCCACATAATTAAAGAGGGGGGTTTAGAGGGGTTAGGGAGTTATGGGGAATTTGAAAATGCGGGGGCTCTTGTGGGACCCACCTCACTAATATCCTAACAAGAGGAGTTAGGATTAAGTGGGTCCCACCCCAACTCCCACACATGGGAGTTAAGCCACTTAGATGGGAGAAATAGAGTTGTGACACATCTTTATTTCACTTAACACTTAAACCACATTTTTAAACAACTCTTCCCTAGAAAAGCATCTCCAGTAAAGATTTTCTTAAGAAATTACCGACACTGCAGTTCCATCGGTGCCCTCAGATTTCGATTCTGGGCACCGGTTAATAAGTTAGAAAAACCTGCTCATTCGTTTACTGAACGTACCCGAGCTAAACATCGAAAATTGATTCTGGGAACACCGAGCCTCAGAATTAGGTGCCGTCAGAAACTGCATACTCGTAAAATCCCAAGAAATTTAATTTTTTTTTTGAAATTTAAGGGTATTTACATTACTCCCACCTCAGGGCTTTACATCCCCGTAAAGATACATAACAAACTAGGGGAACAAAAAAGGGTACTGAGCACACATCTGAGCTTCCCGCTCCCATGTGCTCTCCTAGAGGTTCCCGTGCTGACACCTGATGTGAACTAGAGTAATTGAACGCCCACGTTGGAGCCACTCCTGTCGATCCTTGATCTCCACTGGAACCTCCGTAGAATTCTCCCCATCATCGATGTCCAGCTCCCCATGGTCGATGATATGCGTCAGATCATGCACGTATCTCCTTAGCCGAGATACGTGGAAGATGTTGTGCACCCGGTGCAACTGAGGTGGAAGAGCCAGGCGATAAGCCGCCTTGCCTATCCTACTGAGTACCTTGAAAGGTCTGAAGAACCTCAGAGATTACTTGCCGCCTTGGCCAAATCTCACTAGACATCGTCGAGGTAAGACCTAGTCTCCACCTCCTATCAGCTTAGGTCTCCTGTCTGCTCTGTGTAGTCTCATCTTCTGTGAACCATCGACGATCACTGCCCGCTCCTACATTAGTACACACTCGAGTCCGGTCCGTGATGAGTCGCGATGAACTATCTAACCAACGCCCTCTGGATGGGTGCACTGGTCAACCTCTACCTCAGCTCCTGAAAGCTCTGCTGGAAGTGGTGCCGCAACTCTGGATATTTCTGGCACAAAGGTAAGTTTGACCATCTCCCGAGTGATCGAATACACCCTATTATGCACGATTTTATCCTGTGATTCCTGAGTTTTCTTTTCCACCGACCAAGGAAAACCCCCTTCCCAATGTTGTTGATAAACCACAATTGTTTTGCCTAATACTATCAATCTGTGTATGAACTGTGGCTTCCAAGTCCATACTCAAACTAACTTCATAAGGCCTCGACGCTGCCACCAAGAGGTTCCAACTGAAACTCTCGCCTCAATGGTTATATCACACCATCGGCGTAAGTGTGATTATTGAGTATCCTCCCAAAGGTATCTCCAGATATGAGGGTCAAGTCAAGGGATTAACTGGAAACTCTTGGTCTGGGACTAGATTTGTGGAAGGTAGGAATGATTGGTACCTATGTCTTTTGATACGGAAGATAATAGTAGACATAGGTCGTACATCAAATCATTCTTAGAGACCTTGGGTCACACTCATTAACCGCATGAAGTTATTCTCTTCCCCTGCACTCCAGCTCCCTGAGCCTGGCGAGGACTACAAAAGTGGGTGGTTGTAACATGTTGAAATGTACACCACCTCATTCTGCACTCTAGCTCGGCTTCCACGTCTTCTGCTCTGCAGATTCATCTGTCCTTAACACTTCCTATTCTTGAAACATTTACACACCCAAGTCTCTAAAACTAGATCCATTTCCAAGATCGTCCACTCCTAACATCCTCTAGCTATATCCGATCAGCCAAAGAACATTCAACCACAAAGGTTCTCTCTAGCACCCTAGAGTGAGTAGGAATGCATAGAGGAAAAAGTGCTGGCTCGATTGTTCTTATACACACCACGCTCAGAAGTCCAAGCCCGGAAGCACTAATCGCATTGTATTCATCGAGTACTCGGAATGATCGGTATACCTCAACGAATACTCAGCTACCAACACGTTGTTCTTCCATAGTTGTATAAGCTCTAGAAAAACTCTCAGCCACCTCCCAAAGCCATTCCTCAACCGCCTGATAGTAGAGCTCGCCTCAGAACATGAGGGTATCTGATGTTGAAACACGTGTGAGGTACTAAGCCTACATGTGTCATCTACCGGTACAGCCAGTTGTAACTGCTGAACAACAGGTAGTGATATAGCTGGAACACTACCCGAAGGTACTATCTCAGGCATCAGTCCACGTACCAAGAACTTACTACTATACAGACCAACCTCATTATCACACACTGGAAAACACTAGTAGATAAGTCCACCATCCACTCTACTGGTGTCTCAACTAGGCGGAAAACTCTAGAAATTGCCTCCATCCAGTCCACTGCTGCCTGGGAATCTGTCTGGCCTCGTAACCTTGGAGGCCTCTGCTGCTGGGACGAGAGAAATGCGCTCTGTCGGCGTGCATCCTCTACTAGTTTGGCAAGTGGCATCCGCTGCCCAACAGGTGGTGGTGCTTCTGGTACACCACCCGAGGGTTCCAATATATTAAAAAGGGACCTGCATTGGAGCCTCATCGCTTGGTGGGCCTTCATCGTGTACTCTCTCTTAGGAACCCTAGCTGGATGTCTTTGCAGTGGTATCCTATTAAGGAACAGGTGCGCCACATTCAAACAATATACCTGGTGAGCTGACTCAATGAGAACACAAAGGAAACTCTTGAAAGACACACACAATTAGTGTTTTCGTGCACTGAGTCAGAAAATCATAAGTCAGGGTCCTGGTGTATGGATACGTCGGCCACCGCACCAACACTAGACTCCCTGGACTGATAACCACACTCAATACCCTTAACACTATTGCTTCACATAGAATAGAGATCAGAGTCTTGAGTTCTGTGGTAGAACTGAACCTCCTCTGATACCAATTTGTCACGACCCATCCTCGGGGCCCATGCCGTGACTACCCCAAACCCGCCTCTCATAGGACAGGGGCTGGTGACTACCACCAAAGGCGTAAATCCCAATAATATAGAAGACATTGCCTTCATAAAGAGAAAAAACACCACAGAGTACGCAAACTGAAGTAAACACTAAGTAAACTGAAAACACAAGTAAGTGCTGGAATGTAAATGGGCCAGTATTCAAACCCAACTGAAAGTGCAGTACAACTAAAAAGTAAAGTACAAAAACTGAAAAACAAACAGAAACCGCCAGGACGTCCTCTAGGAACTCACACTGAAAGGGTGAGTACAGTCAGTCTCGTCGGCTCCTCGAGTCCGGCCGTCCTCTCCGTGTACGTCCCACCTGATAGTCCACCACCGGGTACCGTCCGCTCCTAAAGCCTCAGCCACGATTAGCGCAGTCCGTCGTCTGCAACCAACACATCATAGTGCGGGCGAAGCCCGTGCAGGGGTGAGTATACGATACACAGTAGGGACCCCGAGGCTCCTTAAGGTCTCCCAGAATCCACAAAGGATAAACCACAAAGGAAAGATACGAACACAAGTATCAACCAATACTACTTAGGTATATTCCCATATATATACCGAAGTCATCAATTCTAGTTCTTCTCCAACTCATGAGCTCAAGTAAAATCCAGTCCACACAGGAAAGAATAACTCAATCCACACAAGAAGGTACGTCCCAATCCACATAGGAAATAAAGTCAATAATATCGAAGATAATGATTGAAAGTCAAAACTCAGCTCACACAGGTATACAAATTTCGAAGAGGGGTGGAGATGACTAGATGTAGCCTATGAATCATCTCCTCTTCCAAACCCATGTAGGATCCTAGTACAGAAGGCATTGCTGCTGAACCCACAGAGGATCCAAGTATAGAAGGCATCGTCGTCGAACCCACGGAGGATCCCAGAATAGAAGTCATCGTTGTCGAACCCATAGAAGATCCCAGTACGGTAGTTGTCCACGTCGAACCCACAGATGATCCCAGTACGGTAGTCGTCCACATCGAACTCATAGAGGATCCCAGTATGGTAGTCGTCCACGTTGAACCCACTGAGGATCCTTGTACGGAAGTGGTCATCTTCTTTGCAGTCACAACCAGCTCTAGGGTTCCCGCACACAGCACGATCGATTCCAGGAGGGTCCGCTCCACGAGCCTAGGGGTCGATACATCAACTATATGAAGACTAGAGTTGATGTATCAAAAAGTTCCGTCTCATCAAAAGGAACTCAACGCGACAGACGGCGCGTCAATCGGACGCCCGGTCTGAGAGTTATTGGTTTTTTCATCCTAGGGACCCGGTTGGTTTTTAAGCTAAAACCAACCCAACCATACTCCAACTACAACCAAAACTCGAGCAGAGTAAGCCAAAAGAACCATCTCACTAAGAGGAATCCAACAAAGTGGATGGAACATCAATTGGACGTCCGGAACTCATGTTATAAGCGTTTCCGCTCCGAGGGCCCGGTTGGTTTCGTGTTCGAACCAACCTAGCTATACCCAAAGTTCTCTGAAACCTTGAGTGTAATATACCGAATCGTCTGTCTCGATCCAAGGATTCCAACGTAACTGACGGTGCATCGATCAGAGTTCCTTAGCCCATTTAATGGGCGTTTGAACGGAACTGACCGAAAGTAAGGGGTTTGGGCCAAGTCCATCCCGACCCAATACCCCCTGGGTCGACCCGACCCGGTTCCGGACCAGCCCGATGTGGGCGGACCAGCCCGGCGCGGGCGGACCGGCTTGGCGCGGGCGGCCAGGCGTGGTGTGGGCGGACCGTCCCAGCGCGAGTGGTCCGGCCCGCGCGGCCGGCGGCTAGGCCTTCGGCCGAGCGGGATGCTGGGGGTGCTGCCCCCCCACCCACCCGATTGACAACCGGCCGTCCAATTAAGGCCGGCCGGAATTGATTCCGCCAGACCCGAGGGGTCCCACCTCCAGGTAGGACCATCGGCCGGCTCAGCCGGCCGCTTCCCCGAACCGCCACGGCCATAGGCCGCAGCTCCTTCCCATCCGGTGCGGTGCGACGACATCGTGCCCCTCCGCTGCGGCCCACCCTTGGCCGCGGCTTCCTTCGGCTTCCCCGGCGCAGTGCGACGACGCCATGCTCCTTCGCCGCAGCTCGCTCCGGCGGCGGTTCCCTCATTCCCGTGTGGTGCCACTGCACCGTGCCGCCTCCGTTCCAAACCGTGATAGTGATCAACAAAAAAAGGGGAGGAGGGTCGGCCAGGTTTGTGCGGTCCGACCTCCTCCCGTTATATTGATAACAAGCGGCTGATAAAAAAGAAGAATGTCAAATAAAACTTGAATGATGAAACAACCCCTACCTCGAAGAAGTTCGCGGAAGCTAGCGTCGCGAGGGTGATTTCGACGACGACATTGAAGTGCATCCAAGGAGGGGATGACGTCTCACACCGACTGCAGAGATGAGAAGAATGACATGTCGATCTCTCCTTGCGGTGACGGAGTTCTTCATTGAGGTCTTGACATTCTTCAATGAGAATGATAGAGATCTCTAAGACTTAGAATATTCTATCCAAAAACATAAAACAAAAAGCTCCAACCATATAAAATAAGACTTATATTATTTTATTACTCAAGCTATGCATCTCAAAACCTCTAAGATTAAAAATTGAATTCAATTCATTTAATTAATCTTGGGTTTTCAAAATTAAATGGAGTGTTTATGTTGGAAAGATTAAAGAGAGGGAGATCCACATAATTAAAGAGGAGGGTCTAGAGGAGTTAGGGAGTTATGGGGAATTTGAAATGGTGGGGGCTCGTGTGGCCCCACCTCACTAATATCCTAACAAGAGGAGTTAGGATTATTTGGGTCCCACCCCAACTCCCACACATGAGTGTTAAACCACTTAGATGAGAGAGATAAATTTGTGACACAAATTTATTTCACTTAACACTTAAACCAAATTTTTAAATAACTCTTCCCGAGCAAACACATTTCCATTAAAGGTCTTCGTAAGAAATTATCGGCGCTGCGGTTTCATCGGTGCCCTCAGATTTTGATTCTGAGCATCAGTTCAAAAGTTAGAAAAACTCGCTCGTTTGTTCACTGAACGTACCCGAGCTAAATTTCAGAAATTGATTCCGGGCACACCGGTCCTCAGAATCAGGTGCCATCAAAAACTGCGTACTCGTAAAATTGCAAAGAATTTAAGAAAAAATTTTCCTTGAAATTTACGGGTCTTTACATTTTTTTTAATTTATATATTTTTATTTTAATATATTTAATAAATATTTTTTAACGTTTTCATTATGTTTGTTTTCTGCCAACATTGGTATTTTTATGAAAAATTGTTAAATGAATATTTTTTTAATGGGTTTACCGTGGATTGTATATTCTCATTATTTCATTTAATTTAATGATGAATATTCCACTAAATGATTTCATTGGTTTTCAATGTAATTTATGTACCCATCATTTTATAAAAGATTATAAATTTTAATCAATAATGTAGATGATATTTGTTCTTTTCCTCAATGTAGTTTTCTAATATTTTTATAAATTGTTTCCCATCTACTTAAAAACACTTTAATATTTCTTATGTTTTATTTGTAATTGAATAAAATGATGTCATCCACCTTATTTCTATGGATAAATTATGATTATTCCATAAAATAATCATCATTAAACATATTTTATTCACATGGTTAAATTATGTTATGAGGGGATTAATAATTTTATTTTATTTAGGCTCCACACATATATATAGTTTCATATTATATTATGGGTTGAACCATATTTATATTTCCATATTATACATTGTGTAGGGAATTATATCTCTTGATTTAACATTGAAGGGACATAAGAGTGATCCCAATCCACTATGGTAATTTTTCCACTATGTTTATGGGAATCTGGAGTGAACCCAACTTACCATTGGAATATTTTCACTATGTTTATGGGAATGTTGAGTGATCCTAATAAACCATGTCACTCTATCCAATATGTGATGATATTCATAGAATATATCATCTGTATGGGAATTTTATTTTAATTCTTAAGCTTGTTATATATTATTATCCATATGTTTTATTTTTATGACTCATGGATATTTATTAACATTTACAAATTCCTATTACTCATGCATTATGTTATGAAAAAGTATTATTACAAGAATAAAAATTAATGAGATATATATTAAGGGTGTTGGTTCAATTATGTTATTTTCATACACCATGATTATGATTTGATACCCATATTCTCATGTTATGATTACTCATTATCTTAGATTGTTTTCATTCATCATAATTATTCTAAGCCTCTGAGATCACCAATTATCATGTTTCTATTCCCAAGGGTATAATAAGAATATTATATAGGATATAAAAAAGGGTATAAATGGAGACAAATATTATTGGGGTATGTTGAAGATTTTGTAAAATAAGATAGATGCATGAATAATATCCCAATGCAGTATACATATATGTATTGAGTGTAATATATTATGATATATAATGTTTAAATTAGTTAAATGATGTATTATATATATATGATGTTCTTGTAATGACCTAGTTGTTATGATAGTGGGGTCTAGTTATTTTTTTGGGGATTATTATATGAAATATAAGAAAATAATACCTAAAAACCCTATGATGAAAAAAAACAAGATTTTTGATGAACAAAAAATGTCATATGTTGAAATAATGGTTTTATAATTGTGGACATATTATGATTCAGTTTATTTAAAATATGTAATCTTAATTTGGATATTATTTCCTAATTCTTTGACAGACCATTTTGGATTTAGTATAGGATGAAAGGGAAAACCCTGAAATAATAGTTCCCATAGGTTTGATCAATATTGAAAACCAAATATTTCATTATTTTCCTATGAATTCTTTCATATATTGCAAGGTATATGACTGTTTATTTGTTTCCCAAACTGATATATATTTTATTATTGGTGAAAATATATTTTTTTATGATTTTTAAATATTATGATTTTTTTGGGAATATTCCTCTAAAAAATTACTTATTCCCCCTTTAGTGTAATTTGATGTGATTCTGGACATGGATTGGATCCATCTATATATATCCCAAGTTAACTTTTGGGATAGTGTTTTCAAATTTTTAATCATAAATCAATTGATAATAATATATAAGAGTAAGGTTATCAATTAACATCCTATAGATATAACTACCAATATATGGGTCTTAATACCAAAAAAATGATGGGTATTAAGCTCAAATGGTCGAGAAGAACTAAATAATTATAATATGTTCACTATGAATGAATTCGTGGTTTTTTCCTAAAGAGTTGTCTCATCTAACTCATAATTATAAGGTACAGTTATTTATATAAATATTACCTAGAGGTGTTCCTATATCATAGTCTCCTTATATGGTATCGTTAATTGAATTAAAAGAATTGAAGAAACAACTCTAGGATAACCATGATAAGAATTTATATTCCCATTTTCATAACCATGGGGTGCAATAGTTCTATTTGTCATAAATAATTATAGATCAATGTTTTCATGAAATTATTGTCATAAAATTAACAAAATCCGAATCAAGAACAATTATCCCCTAACCTATATTGTTTAATTATTCTATTAGATATGTGGAGATCAATACATTTCAAAGATTGAATTACAGTATGGATATCATCAATTAAGTGTGAAAGGAGGGGATTTCCTCATGAAATCCTTTAATTGATTACATAGTCACTATTAATACATTGAATTTCTTGTAAAATATAATCATTATCTCATAGTCTTCATGGATATAATTAACATTGTCTTTAGATATTACCTCGATCAATTTGTGATAGTCTTTATAGATGATAGTCTCATATATTCCATATTGTCATTTTTGGATTGTGGTAATATACTTTCATAACGAAAAACTGTATTCCATATTTAGAAACTAAAAATATGGTCTAAATAAAGTTTCATTATTAGGTTGAATAGTTATATGCAATGGGATATCTATGTATCCTTAAATAAAGTGGTTAATTGAAGAATGGGCTTGACTACCTACTCTGAAAGATATTTTTATTTTTATTTTACTAACTAGATATTAACAATGACTTGTGATAAATAAATCACAACTACAAAATAAAATAACCATTACAACATAGAATAGAGTCAAATTCCTACATTTAGATGAATAGAGAGAGAATTTAGATGATGTTAGGATAAGGATGGTTAGAGATAATTAACTCACAATACCCTGTAGTGGATAAGTGTTTGTAATATAAAGTGATTCCTTAATGAAAATATTATTGTTTTCCTCACGAAAAAGGACATAGAGGTACCTTATGCATCACCAAAATTATTGTTCCTTGGGAAAAAATAATTCATAGATTATTTAGAGAGAGAATTGGTTATATTTAAGTTTAATATATATATTCATTATCTCTATCATGAGATGTGTGAAATATATGCAGATGATAATAACCTAATGGTATATATTCACATAGAAGGAGGAAAACATTCACTAAAGTACATGATTGTAGTTTATCAAAGACTATGACTACTAAATAAATTATCCCACCATAAGGAGAAAAAGGTCGATGATGCACTTAGTAGGAAGGATCATGATACTTTATCAATGATAAGGATCAAATGTCATCTAATACTCATAGTTTTTAAAAGGTTGGACCTACAAATAATAATGGAATTGGAGAAATCAAATCATTACAAAATAAATACTCAATCATCCATCATTGTGAAGTCAGTGTAGGGAATAAGGAGGATATTAAACAAAAAAATAAGGTGCAATATAATCTAGGGTTCAACATTTATATTAATAGAGTTATAAGATTTGTAATCTGAATATTTTTTCAATATGTAAAATAATTTAAGAATGAGTTATATAATCATTCACATAGCACATGCTACTCTATTCACCTATGGAGTAAAAATATTTGTAGATTTTATAAGAATCCTTCTTGATGATAGAATATTAAGTTATAGATTGGAAAGTACATATCTCGATGCATGGTACCACAAAAAGTTATGGAATAAATAAAAAAAATTTAATGGAACGTTGAAATCAATACCAATACCTGTAATAAAATGGGAAAACATCAACTCTGATTTTCTTTTATATCACTTCCCAATACTCCTAAAGGAATTGATTCCATTAATGGTTGTATTTGACCATCTGAAAAAAAAGGTTCATTACATTATTACTCAATAAGACTTCCCCTAATTAAATTATGATATATACATAAAGTAAGTTGTAATTCTATATAGATTACAACTTTCATTTGAATCTGATTAAAATAAGATGTTCCCTTGATGTTCTAGATAATTCATCAACACTCATTAGAAATAAATATGAGATTTATCAGTGATTATCATCCTAAAATAGATGTTCATTATATTAAGACTAATAAATCTATATAGTATTTGTGGATATTATGTTAAAGAGATTTCAAAGAAGGTTGAGATCAATAACTTCCCATGGTAGATTTCTTATACAAAAAATGATAACATTATATCATTAAAATGGATGAATTTATAGATCTACAAGGTAATAATTGTAGACCATTAACATGTCAGAATTATGTTTGGAGGGTATAATCTATGGGGACTATATCATTCTCAAGACATTATATAAATATATACAAACCATTCAGAAAAACATTAAAATATCCCAATGTTGAAAAATAGAAATGTTGATAATAAATGATAAGATTTGGATTTTAAAGTTGGAAACAAGGTATTACATAGAATATAAACATTTATTAGGTTTATGAGATTCCAAAGAAGAGTGATATTTGAGACCTAGAAAAATTATCCCCATGAAAATCATTGATCTTATGGGGATGGTTTCATATTATCTTTCAGTACCACCAAACCTCTCAAAATTGCATGTTATGCTCTATGTATCACTTTTTGAGGAAGTGAATACCTAACCCTTCACATGTACTGAACTCAAATGGAATTTGCCTAGAACATGATCTCCCTTATAAGGAACAACTAGTAGAAATGATGTATTTTAGTGTTAATGTACTATGAAAAAAGTTCACTCACTGAATTAAAGTGCATTATAGAAATCATATGATTTGGGATACTATATGGAAGCCTAAATATGTAATTATTTAGAATTACACTTATTTTTATGTCATTTTAATAATATTTTAGGGTCTACATTCTTTATGAGAGATTATAATGTTAGAACCTAATATTTTTATATTTATTTCCTTTTAAATAAATATTGTCTGTCTAATAGATTATAATACAGATAACACTGGAATAAAATAAACCAAGATGTATTTTATTAAGATAAAATATTAAAATAAAATATTAATATTATTACATTATGATAATTTGATACAAAACATACTTAAGAAAACTACAAGGATAATAAAACAAAAGGTAAATAAAAAGACTACAAACATTAAATAAATATCCCCATGGACTTCATTGATGACGATACCTCTGATTATAACCATTGAAATAATAAAAAATAGTAAAATTAAAATAAATATTTATATAATGAATTAAATTAAAATGAAGAATGAATTTTCCTAAAAATTTAAGGAAATATATATCAATGTAACATGAGTATTTTATATATAGTCGTTGGACATATGTTCTTTGGATAAATAATCATTTGACGTATCATCCTCAGACAAATGGGTTTTTTATATCCATATATCTAATTGGGCACATCCACGTTTGGAATAGTGGTTTTGCGATTGAGGGTCCTCATTTAATCTCTAATCTTCTTCATGTAGGGTTTCATCCCATGGTCTCTTTCTAGGGTTTCATCCCCACAAATCACTTTTCTTTTTAAGGTATTTTCACTTGTTTCTAGTAAGGTTTCAATACCCTTCCTTCTTCCCGAATCTCAATGGTTTTGTGTTGTATTATGTTGGGGGATTTTTGATAGCATTCTGTTATGTTCATCTGTTTCTAGATTGATGATGGCGTTGTATGGAGAGGTGTGACAGTTTAGGGTGGAGTTTGTGATGCGATGAAGATGACGGTAGTGAAGGTGAGCGATCACAAGATGACATATAGATAGGGTCTTCCTTGATCTAACTTCTTTGATGGATCTTGTTTTTGTGGAATGTGTTCTTCCCTGAGTCTTGGGAGCTTCATCTCACTGCTTTAGAGGGTTATGGTGGATTTTTTATGGAGTTATCTGGCATTTTAGTGGCCTGGGGTTCGTGAGGATGGTCTCATCTGCATGGATACTCGAGGAGTTTGATTCCTAGGTTTGATTTGTTATGATTTTAATTCCGGTTATCTTGTATCCCTAGTTCGTTGTCTCCTAGTCAGAGATGGGGATATTTTCTCCCTAGGGAAGACAATGGAGTTAATGTTCAATCTGGAGATGGTATTCAGTGAGATGTGATAGTTCTTTACATTATTTCTTCCTAAAAATTCCCACTTTTTTCTCTTCTCTAGATCCCTGATTCCACTATTCTATATGAGGTGGAGCTGTGCGGTGGTCTTCAACGTTATTTTGGAAGTGGGTTTGAGTGGGAGGCTTTCATTGGTAGATGGTGATGAAGAATAGATTGGCTCTAACGAGGATGTGTTCAAATCCCGCAAAGATAATGATGGTGGTTGGTAGTAACAAAACTGATTTTAAATGAATTATGAATTCTGGCTAATAGTTTGAGATGTCCTTTTATATTTTGAAAATTATAAATTTAATATAATTAGTTGTTATTTTTAATTTCAAATTTGTAGTGGGTGGGATTCTTCCATTTGGGGGGTTATGGGGTTTACTTGGTTGGATTTTTCATTGGTTCACACTTACCCTTTGAAAGCATCATTAGAAAATACAAAATATTGATGAGAACCTATGATAACTATTTTTATTATATATTTCTTGTTTCCTTTAAAAAGTAAAATTTATCATATTTTGAAATTTAATTATATATAATTGATTTCAAATTTTTATTCATAATTTTGTAATTATTTTAAATGGTCAATTACATTTTTTTGGATAGATAGAAGTTATAATGGTAAAAAAAGAATTACCACTGCGTATATTAAATAATGTTAAGGTTGAAAAAAATGGTAATGAAATAAAAAAATTTGAAATTTTATTGATAAGTTTTTAATATGAGGGTATCCAAAACCCATACTTATTAATTTTTAATTTTTAATCCACTCCCCTTTCTACATAAGAACATTATACATTATAGTATGAATATTTTTTGATATGCCTCTCAAAACACAGCTATAAAAGGACCCCTCCTCTACCCCTATCAAACAACCATTTTCCTTTACATATATCTTCAATACCAATAGACTATTACATTTATATATTTTTCTTAGATATTGGATTACTTTTGGTTCCATGAAGGTGGAATAAATCCTACATTTTAAAGGTACCAGTATTGAGTGTGATTAAATTCATCAAAGTAAGCACTTAGTTCTTCACCATCTTTTTTCAAATAACATCACAAATTAACTAATTATAAATATGAATCTACATGTTATTAATGAAATTTATCATCATTATGATTCTATTAAAATTATTCTAATATTAAATCACTCTAAACTCTTACTCATTCACTAGAATACATGTTATTAGTTAGGTCGATTCACCAACCAATATTACTGATTTTATAATAACACAATCCTTTTATTCATGAAAAAGTGTCAATAATTTAATACCACTTACATGACAAGTAATTTTTTAATTTATTTCATGAATATGATTCAATATTCATGGTAAGAAAATGAATGGTCATTATTATATAACATTTTGATTTGAGTAAATTACTGAAAAAATATGCGTCATGCATTCCATTCTCATGAACCTAACCCAAAATTTCCTTCAAATTGAGATAAGACTAAATAAATCATTGTAAAAGTTTTTGTAAAATACCTTGAAAAATCCTTCAATGATTTAATTGTTATCAAATAAAAACCATCAATATCAATATTAAAAATAATTTATGAAAAAAAATTACTTACACATGATGATGAATATAATTAATAAACAACTAAAATATTTGGAATAAATGATCCAAATTAAAGTGTATAAAAGGTAATAAATATGAAAAAGGTTTTTAAATAAGTGTTTAATAAGATAATGTTTATTATACATTATGTGAATGTATATTCATAGTCATCAAGAGTAAAGTTAAGGGTTTTTTAATCTAATGTTGAAATCCAGATTATCTATGAGGAAATTACTATTTGATGAAATAGTATAATACCTTAGACCCATACACCAAGATCAAGTACTAAAAATATACTCTTTAAATACTATCTTTGATGCCAAAAGTTTTGATCCAAATTTAACCATCCATAATAAAAATATATATAACCAAAATTGAGTCACCTACATTCCTGAAAAAAATTTGGTTTAGAGTTTTTAGTGATTTAAGAAAACCAATTTAATGCCAAAAAACCATGTCTTTATCATCAACTGGACACTTTAACCATTATACATATCTTTTTTTATTCAAAAATAAGTCTTCAAAATATTCTAAAATTTATGTCCCAATTAGTACACATCTTAGAAATATCCTACAAAAACCATTCTTCATAAATTAGGGATATAGAAACTTTGAATGGATGATCCCATATTCTCATTTTGGGTGAAAATGGTTACTCCAATTTTTGATAATAAGTGATTATAAGATGATAAAAATAGTATGAGAATATAATAAATGAAAAAAAATATAGGATTTAAAAAGTATGTCCCCAATATCTATAAATTTTAAATAAATAGTTATATAATAAGGCTTTGGTATAACATAAGACATTAATCAAGTTTTTTAACAATCATGAGTCATGAAAGAATATTATTTCCATAAGAGTGTTTCCTATAGGTTTTGAAAAAAATAATAATAAAAAATCATAGAATAATATATATCATATCACAACGTGGTTCTACTTACATAGTAAACGTGTAATATCTTTATGATTCCTGTAAGATTATCGAAGAAGTCCCACAATGGATTGTGATCACTCCCCAATTCCAGACATGTAGGATAAATAGATATAATTTGTTATCCATTTCATATGAGGGATGTATAAATTTGTCTATACCCATTATATAGTGGATATAGTATCATATTTTCTTGCTTTCAATAGGGACATAAACCATTTAGACATATATATTTGATTTTTTAGATGAATATCCAATACCGAACACTACGATTCATTCCATAATCATGTATGTTTATTTTCTTTAGAAACATGGATATATATAAAATATATTCATAAGATATTCACACCATCTCCCACTACGTTATTCAAAATAATTAACATTCATAGAAATATCATACTTAACATCATTCATCATAACATGGGGAATGGAAACATAAGAAATGGTAATATCAGATGCTCAGTAATGGTATACATTGTATATATAAAGGTTCACATAAAAATAACATGATCATAAGGTTATGAGAACATGATAATAATATTTTAAAACCATACCCAACATATCATAGATCCTAATTATGAGTCATGGAATATACCTTGGAAGATCAAAATGTATAAATCATAATTGAATAAAAAATATTTGTTGTGAGAAAATAATAATGGTATAAGACACAAGGTTTTAGCATAAAAAATCATAATAAATAATTTACATAGATCATGATTATTTACAAAACATTTATTTGTATTGGGTTCACTCCTTAGTCCATCTTATCGTTAGTCAAGGTTCACTCGAAAGACTATCATAGTGGACACAGTCCCTTACTAAAATTGGTTCACTCCATATTCTAGTTCTTATTATCTCAAGAGGTATCTTCATTACCCAATTAATTAGAAGGATATATAATTCTATTTCCACACATCACATAATTAAAATAATACATATTTTTTCTACAAGATCATAAATCATTTGTCATATTTCATAACTCATAAAAAGGAAACACATTTCATAAAAATTTCAACACTTCATCATAGCATAACCCATGAAAAATAAATGGGTAACATATATATATTATTTTCATAATAATAAACCATCTTGAAAAATAATAATGATGGTATCATTGAATAATTTCCCTATTAGAATATAATTTACATCAATGAATGTTATCTTAAATAAAAAAATTCTTTAAAATATTACATGGAATATTTATTGAGGAAAATACCATTTTCATTTTGAAATATTTCATTCAAAATATAATAATTTCTAAAATATTAATAAAAAATTTTCTTTTAAAATAAAAATAGATACTTATAATTTAATATGAAAATAATTAATTGTTTTTGATGGTGATAAATTCTATTCAAGATGTTTCCATTAAAACAATGGTTGATTTCACTTTTTTGGTAAAAAGTCAAGAGTACCTCATTAAGAAAATGACAAGATGATCCATTTTAAAATAAATGTTAAAAATTCAATCATGGGTGAAAATGACATTGAAAATAACAAGATAAGATTAAAGTCAATCTTTAATGTACTTTCATAAAGCATGAATATTGAAGAAAATATATTTTTGATCGAATAGAGAAATAAATTTGGTTTTACATAAATATATTATATGAGTATATTGTGTGTTTAAAGAGATGAGAATGAAAGTAAAATGTGTATTCTTTAGAAATAACCATACTAGGAGAATATTAATTATCTTATTTAGTGATATATCATAAAACCTCATCATCCAAATCTTAATAAAAAACAATCTGAGTAAAAAATATGATTGTAACATATAACCCTTACTACTTTGGTAATCTCCACACGAAGAACTCATGAAAGAGAGAACCTTATATTTATTTTTAAATCCCCATAATTTTCATTATAAAATAATAAAATAAAATAATTTTAATTATATAAACCCCATAAAGTAAACACACTATGAATATGGTATATGTATCATAGAAATAAATGTGAGGCAAGAAATCCTTACCTCATGATCGACATGCTTAGAAAGTGATATAACCTCATATATAATAAATTAAAATTTATTAAAAATATATTCCATAATATTTTAAATACTTATAATATCATATATAATCCAATTATAACATTTCAACTCACATTTATGAATAATAACATTGTAAAATATTCATTTTTAGGAGATAACTTTATTATTTTCATTAGAGTTTTTGTTCGATAGTTCTGGTACTTGCACATTTATCATGGTTAACTAATATTTAAAATTTTAACCATGATATTAATATCATATATATTAGTTGTATATATAAATATAACAACAAATTATAGATATAAATCTGAATTACCTCATTCATGAAGTTGGTATTCTATACTTGTGCATAAATTTTTTGATGGATGGAACCAAAGAAAGGTAGATAATAATTCAATTATCCATGATAATTTTTATATCATATAAATAATATATATTCCTTAAATATATTATTATTTCCATCCATTTAAAAGGGAAATGAAAAAAATTTCACATCACTTCGTGGAGGGGGTAATCCATAACTACACATGAACGACATTATAAATTTTCAATGGATGGAATAGTATGAAAAAATAATATATATTATCTTTAAAGACATTTAATTAGATAATTAATATCATATATATAAATCTATACGAAATCCATCACGATAACCATTAATTATAGGTGGTAATGGATAATGAATAACATCTTTTCATGAGATGGGAGTATGTTGTACACATGAAGGATAGATTCATTTCCCATTTGATAGAAGAAAGATTTTATATTACTTATACAATTAAAATAAAAAATATAAGTATATTTAAGATATTAGTTTTATTATTTCATCAAGTTTGACAAAAATTTGATGCATTTATATGAAAAAGTAAAATTAAAACATTAGGTTAATTATTATACCTCTTATTAGTACAATGTCTTTTTATTTACACATTAAACCTCTATGGTTGGTATTTTTTCCCAAAATAAAACCACTATAATGTGGTCAATGATGTTATGAATGTATTTTAAAATAAATATTCACATATAAATTTCAAAATATTTGTGATTAAGATAAGTGATGGGTTTTACTTTTACTAATGAGGGGAGGGAAATTCCTGGAATTTCTTAATGTATGAAATAAATATAAATTAATTTTCATGTCCGAGGGGATAAAAAATAATATTATTTAAATATATAATTACTATGTGTCAAGATAATATCATAATATTAAATTTTTAAGTTTTTATATTATTTCTTAACCCTTACATATTTTTTTAACCCCCATTAACCATTTTCGAAATTACCATGTTATGAATATTTTTTTACTCATTAGTGGCCATAAAAACATCCATAAAAAGTGAAGTGAATCATAAATTGGAAATTTATTATATTTTAATACATATATAATTCACAAGGTAGAATATATTATTTTAATTAATTTTATATTATTTAAGAAAAATTTATTAATTATAAAATATCAGTAATGTCCTTTTTTGAAATATAAAAAATATTATTGTATAATATGTGTCTAACTCATATAAATTACTTCCTAAATTAAATTTATTCTAATAAAAGAAATATATGGTCATACTATAATCATACATTCTATATTTACACTTATACATTTCATTTTAAACCATATCATTTGTCTAACCCCGTGGTAAACCAATTTTAATCTTAACAACGATACCGACTTTTTTTAATATTAAAGGGTTATAATTGTACTTATAAGGTAAATGTTTTCTCATAAATGGACAAGGGATGATATTTTATACCATTTACAATCCAAATTTTTCTATTTCAATAAAATAATTATGTTTTAATAATTTAATAAAATATATTTAACATAAAATTATATTAAAATAATCTTAAGAACAATTCACATAATTTCACATTGAGAATATCATTACAATAATATAATTAAAATTTAAAACATTAAAACATATATAATATATTGAATTTATCATTAAAATTACTAGTAAATATGAACATAATTTTTTTTACTTTTTTATTTATTAAAATCATTTACTTGATTTTTTATTACAGGAACAAGCATTGTCTCATCATTCAAAAAGAATTTATGTTAATTATTTCACCACAAAATTGAAGAATATATTTAAAAGTTAAATAAAATTCATTAATATTTAAAATTAAAATTTATAATAATCGTTTCATCCATTTCACAAAATATTATAGATATTAAAAGAATGAACGTTACATTTTTTACTTTATCTTTAACTTAAATATAATAAAGGTCAAAAAAAATAATAAAGGATAAAAAGTACATATTTTCAGTGATAGATAATCATAAAATAAATTTATGTATTGTTTTTAATGAATTTTATTCCTCATCACTTTAGTTATAACACAAATTATCCCATTTCAGCATTATCATGTTAACAAAAAATTACTATGGTTACTATTCATGTTTAACCAAAAATTAAGAAGACCTTATAACCTAATATTAATTTTTATAATTAAAAAAAGGAAATACATTTTTTCAAATTAACTTTATATAATTTTAGGAATTTAAATTTAAAACTAAGTCTTCAAAACTTGATGAAAAATTGTTTTTTAGAAAAAAACCTTTTATGTATAAAAATATTTTTATACCAAATTTTAACCATAAAACTGATTCCAGTGAAAATAATTATATTATTAATAATATTATATAAAAAATTTAATTTTAAATTATTAGAATAAAAATAAAATTTTTGATTAAATTTTTTACTTTACACTATTTATTGAAAAATTAAAATTTTCATAAAAATATCAAAAATTAAATTTAATCTAATTCTGAAATAGAGATTTTAAAAATGTTTTTATTTGTATAAAATAAATTTTCTAAATTTTATCAAAATTTATTATAATATTCTCTAACCAAAATTTATAATTTTTTAGAGAGGGCATATTTGGAAGAATAAAATGACATTACTAAAAATTGGGTGTTAATTTGCTCGGAATTTATCAATATGTTTTTACTGATGAGGAACCTTATATAAACTTCATAATCCAGAAACTTCTATTCATACCCACCAATTTAACAATTGTGTTATTAATTTCAAAAAATAATAATATATGTTGTTTTATTTATGCTCGGTGTAGTTTTTTTAAATGTTATCGATCATAGTGTTCTTTTGAAATCTATAGGTATTAAATTCTTCCCTAATTTTATGAATTGCATCGTCAAAATTTAAAATGAGATTGATGATTAAGGGTTTAATATTAGAAAATAAAATTGTTAAAATATGACATTATTAAAATGGTTAAAAAGACATCCTCTTGAAAATATGGAATTGGAAATACGAAGGTCATGTTGAATAATAGAAAAATAGGTTTCCAAATAGGATAACATTAGTGATAAGTAAAAAAATGAGCATGGAGGAAAAATAAAATTTCAAATAATGATGAAGAGTGACAAAGAACATTGTTCACAAGAATGTGAATTATCGAGAGAATTTATATGGCCAAAAAGAAAAAATCAATAAGTTTTGGACAATGGACACTGCTTCATTAGAAATTAATTTAGTGTAAGGACTCCAAAAATTTTGTGTAACACCATGGATTTTATTGGAGTAAGATGAAGAGACGACGTTTGATTTTGGGGCCCAAGAGCCTCGATGCTGATATAATACAATTACTAAATATATTGTATCTTGTGAATGATGTTTTTTAAATAATAAAATATCATATGATTGGTTTTATCGATGATAAATATATGGAAAACATCAAATATAGAATCTGGGATTTACCCTAGGTACAACATAACCTATGTGTTCATAAAGTGTTCAGTTTTAAAGTGGTTATGAGTGAATTTATAAATAAATAAATAAATAAATTTATATATTTTTTGTTATTTCGATGACATATCTCCCCTTCATTTAATTCCAATTATTTGAAAATAAAAGGGTTAGAAACATAAACATCAAGGGAATGATAGGTTGTAGAACTTGGGTAGAGATATTAGTTGGATGGAGAAATAGGGGATGATCATAGGATCAAGGATCAGGTACGGTGAGGATATTTATCAATGAAGGATCTCTTGGATATGTCTTATGAAAATGACGTAGGGAAGTTTTCAATCAGAAACCATTCAATACTCTGTTTGTGTAGTTTGTTGGTTTCAATTACCATTTAATGTTTTAGATTAAAATTTATTAATCCTTACAAAAATAATTTTTGTATCAATATCTATTAGTTTTTAAAACATATTATTTCTCTTACAATATCTAGGAATTTGATATTTGTTTCTTATTGATTTATATTTATTTGATAATTCATCATGATTTGGATTCTAATGACGATAGAAAAATTAAAATGACAATTAATCGACGATCACTTTATGTTATGTAGCTTTCTCCATGTATTTTATGACATTCATTAGTGAAATTTATGTTTTCTTATAATTAAACCATACATGGGAGGAAATAAAATAGTGTGTTTTTCTTTTAGATGATTAGACCATGGTCACATTTTAGGTTTTGGTTTTTGGAGATGTGATAGATGTGTAGTGATGATGATTAAAATCCAACGACGTATTAGGTAACTAGGGATCTTAAAGTTAGATTTAGAAATTATTTATAGAGGTTACATGATGGTTGATTACAGTAAATATGTAGCAGATATATGACCACATTTGATAGTGATGGTTTAATGTTTGCACATGAAATGTGGTTTCGGGGATTCAGGATGTTTGACACCACAAATGGTGAATAAGGTCATCTTTCTAGTGAAGAATATCCAGAACACAACTTCTATCTAGCCATAGAAGATGGTTAACCAAAATTTGGGTGTGATGGAATGATTCCTGGTGCTCCTAAAGGAACTGGAATTATATGATTGAATATTCATTAATAGTATAGAATTTATAATAATTTTTTTTATACACGTTGTGCAGTTTAGAGGAACATATTTCATGCATTCCCCTTGGTGTGGTGGATATGTTTATATGTTGAGTTAAATATAACTTGATGTGTGATTTAATCACACAACATGTGGCACATAGATAATGGACTCAGTGTGTACAAAGAGTACACATCCAGGATTGCATGTAGCTTGCAACACTATATAATGAATTCCCACATTGGGTAACCATTGGTGAATGGTTCAACATATATAGAGAGTACGTTCCCTATATTCCATGTGACTTCACATATATGTGAGTTGGGGAACACACCATATACTTCAGAAAGTCCATGGGGAAGGGTCAGGGCATTAGTAATGTACATATACATATCTTGAGTATACATTCTTGAACAAGAGGTACACTACGAGGCCCAAACCAACCTCTACAGACAGTATACACCTAGTGAAAAGGACATCTATCAAAAGAAAAACATTCCATGTGATACAAAAACACACATGTAGTTCTAGATTATGAGATATATGTCATTTAATCTATGGGGAATCCATTTTACTCCTTTATGTGATAGTTATAAATCCTGATATTCTCAGACATACTATGGTATGAGCTTGTGAATATTCCCTCAAACTGTATCATTGTCAATGTGTTCTATACTACAAAAACAATGTTGAATAACCTATTACCTTGATACCAAAGATATATTTGATATGTAATAAAGGGAATTATTGCTCCCCATGGGTTGGAAACTAGTACCTAGCATCATACAAGAATCAAGAGGGAATGAGTTTTCCACTAAACGAAGAAAGATAAACGAAACATGTCAGCATCCTCAAAAATATGAAGGGATATGTACCAGAAACAAAAAGGTAAAAAAACATCCAAATGAAAAGATAAAATCCCAATGAAAACATAAAAGAGTAAAAAGTCTCAAATTACAATGTAATATGTGGACAATATCTTCAACTACAACTATCATCACTTTGTAATCCCAATGATCAAGAACATCCACAGCCTCCAAGTGGCGCTTTCACTTTGAGTGGACCAGGAATAAGAAAATCAATAAAAAAATATTGAAAAGGTATAATGTGAGATATAAATACCAGCAAGGACTCACCAATTCTTCCATAATCATTTCCATAACAGTAAACCAGTTATGCTAAATATTTTCAATAAATAGAGGGATGGAATAAAATTTTCATTTTTATAACAAAACATGATTTCATAACAAAAAGTAAGATAGTTATATAAAAATTAATTTCAATATTCCTAAATTAAAATTTTTATAAAAAATATTTAATAAATCAACTGGAATGAATAAAACTGTTCAATAATCAATGAAATTTATAATCAATTCCACAAATCATAGTACCATGTACAAAAGCCTCGCGGTATGTTAGTTCTCATAATATTATCCTCACACATCTTAATAATGATTTTGGATCAATATATGTGTATACACTCAAATCAGTCTACACCCCAATCAGGGAACCCTCGTTGGGAAAATACACCCTAAAAGAAGAACCCTTATAGGCAATCATGCCATAACTATTTAGTTAGAGTTTTCATCATCAATCTATTTATAGGGAGTTGGGTTCTATGCATTCTTATCCAAGTTACAACTAAAAACCATAGCTATCATGTTCTTCAATCAAACAATCAATAAAACATGAGAAAACCAAACATTTTATATCATTTTAACATCAACATTTTAATGGACCAACATCAGTTTTTAACATACCTTCTCATTTCAATTCCCAATCATGTTTTTAAAAAAATTTCATTACCTTTCAAATAATCATTCAATTTAATCCATTTTCTCAAAAATAAACATCATCAAAACAATTTTTAAAATTAAACCATCACATTTCTTAAATACACCCCACAATTCCAATTCCATGGAATCTGTGATCCCCCCTAATTTTATACCATTTCAAATAAAAAATAAAATCCTTTTAGGTGTGATTTTTTGAATCAATTAAAAATTATATTCAATTAATTCAATCAATTTAAGGTTTAAATTATATTTAAAATAATTGTGGAAACAACTACATTTAAATCCCATGATTAACAATTGAATCAACACTCACAACAAGAACACCAAAAAAGAATAAAGTGAGATAGATCATGAAATAAAACCTATAATCATGATCCATAAAATAGAGATTTGATCCATCAATAATATCTGTATGAATCACTCTTTTGGTTGGAGAGAAAGAGATATCAGAATAAACTACATGATAAGAGATCCACTTACCCAAAGGAGAAAAAATGCCATCACTAGAGCTTAGATATTCCAAGAAATGGGTTTAGAGGAGTCAAAATAACCTATTAGGGGCCTTCAAGGATAAAAAATTTCAGTTTTGGTTGAAATTGGGTGATTAGGGATAAATGTAGAAGGTTTTGGGGTTTTAAAATAATGTTTAGGGCATTAAAAACCCACATGCATTATTTATTGGGAAGGGCCGCATGGTTAACAAACAATGAACCCTATCCCATTTCCTCTACTCAATGGGGTTCATGGTTTAACCTTGGTTGAAGTATGATCTATCAAACCATGCATCAATTATGAAAACCCTCACTGACCGAGGTTTTAGGGTTTGTAGGGGCTATCCAATTTGTTTGGATAAATCATACACCCCCTTCTAGAGAACCATCACCTGGTGGATGGTTTATTAGGCCAAAATACATAGTTTTCCATTACTATGAACCAAAAATTCATACCCTATGGGCCTATAAAATTTTCAAGATACTCCTAAATTTTCAAAAATATAATACCCAACCAATGATATATTAAAATGAGAGTAAAAAAAATTCATGAAACAAGGTAATGTGAAGTTACAACCTCCCTACCATAAAAACATTCTATCCCCTGAACGCCTATCAAGTAGACACCATATCATATTGTTAATGACACTAATCTATCATGAGTTCCTATTGCTCCCAAGTATCATGTGAATCAAAAACATGCTTCCATAACACACAATAAAACCATATCATCTTACCACAAAGCACCTTTCCATTGAAACAATAATCCTATCTAGATTCTCATTCATGGATAAATCAGGTTAAACATCCAGATCCTCCCAACGCAAGACATGATATGGGTCAGAATGATACTAATGAATCTATGATACATGGAAAACATATTGTATCAATGTTAACTACAATGGAAGTGCTAAATAGTATGACACTTTTAACATATTCAAAACAATATCAATAGGTCCTACAAACTGTGGTGTAATCTTCCCCTATTTCTTAATCTATCTATGACCCAATTGAGGTGAAAATCTTAAAAAAACATAGACACCATCTAAAAACTGAAAATATTATTTATGATGATCAACCTTATATTTTTAGTTTCTCTATTCTATCAATACAATCTAATGAATCAACTGAACCCTCACCATCATCTCATGCGAAAAATTACTTCTAACCAAGGAAGATTATATAATTTACAAACAAACCAATGAATATTTACATAGGAATCCATATAAGGCCTTGAAGGGTACTATATGGATTGAAAACTGGTTACTATTGTTGTAGGAAAATTCATCTAGTCCCAAATGGATATCCCCATACCATCAATATTAAGGAGGAAATCATGAATAATTCTGTCCCAATTCTATATAGATCTCTTTATTTGGATTTATATCTATCGATGATATGCCATACTCATAATCACCTGAGATCCCATAGCATCTTGGAGGCTTCTATAAATGAGATAATTGAACTAATGAATATCTATTAGAAACTATAATAGATGGAACACCATGAAATATAATAATATCATGTATATAGTGACATCCTAAATCCTTATCTTTGGTCGTATCTCAAATGGATAAAAAGTTATTTGATTTGTTCGGTTGATCAATCAAAAAACTTGTCACATTCTTCTTTCAAGGGGTTTGAGAAAATCCACCATGAGTTCCCTATAGATCTTTTCCCACATCCATGATGGCATTAGAAGTGGTTCAATCAAACCCAAAGATTTATGGTGCTCATCCAGGGCATATTATCACATGTTGCAATGAGAGTCATAGTTAATAATGCCTTATATCATACATGGAAACCAGAATTGTCTCCACATTTCATAAAAATGTTTCATGGTTCTAGGGTAGACTTCCCACTAGGAACTATGGTAGCCCCCCATCACATCCTTTCTCACGGGATAAGGTACAACAAACCTATTATGGAAAAATAGTATACTCTCCATAGAGAATTACCATTCTATGATAGTCTCCCCACCAAAAAGGGAGTCCCTATTGAAAAAATATTCACAATGAAGATCTTTCCCTTAGATAATCATCATTAAAAGATAATAGGTCAAATGAACTCTTTCAAAACCAACTCATATTCATTCTCCCATTCTCCTAAATGGAACTGAGCAATGAGAGCCATCAAATTTCACTCTTCTTATGATTAATTCATAGCCCGGGTTTGATGTTTCCTACTCAACAAATCTATAATGACATTTTCCTTATCAGGGGTGCATGAAATATTGAAATTAAATGACTATAGGTAATCCACCCAACACATCAGTTGGATGTTTAAATATTTCGCAGAGAAGATATAATTCAATATTTTGTTGTCAGAATAAATAGTAAACCTTTTTCTGAAAAGGTAATTCCACCAACTCTTAAGAGAATGCATTACAGATGGGAGTCTGAGATCAAGGGTTCAGTAATTCGTCTCATGTGGACTAGGTTTTATAAAACCATATACTACTCCATGATCACTGTATATATGAACACAACACAAACCCAAACCCGATGCATCAAAAAAGACCACATAACACTTATCATTTTATTGGAGAGTCCTCACAGGTGTAGAATCCAAAATTCATTTCAACTAAACAAAATAACTATGAAATTTATCATCCAAAATTAATATTAATCCCTTACACATGAGAGTGGTATTTATGTAATCCAATTATAATAAACTTTGAAAAACCTATAGTAACACCCCTCTAATCCCAAAAATCTCTATATCTCAAAAATATTATGTGGTTTCTCGCATGTCATAGAAGCTTTCACATTCTAGGATCAACCAAGATACCATGTTGTGGCACCACATTTTCCAATAACTTCACTTCATGAATCAATAAGTTTCATTTTGATGCTTCATATAAATTTAATGATTTCCCAAGGTTTCTAAAACTATTTTCATATTCACTACCACAAAACAGGGTAAGGGAAGTGCTTCCCTTTATCAGCGCTAAACAGAAAGTGCTGATAAAGGGGATGCCTTTATCAGGGCTATCTAAAAGCACTGATAAATGTTACATTTATCAGTGCTAAAATAAGAACTGATAAAGGGTACCCCTTTATCAGCACTTTTATTTTAGCATTGATAAAGCATACCTTTATCAGTGCTTTTAACTAGTGCTGATAAAGGTTCTGTCGGTTTTTATTTAACATCCCTAACAGGCCATCCTCGCTTTCACATGGTCAAGCTCTCACGGAAGCTGAACCAGGACCCTCGCCGCGCGACCTCATCCTCGTCCTCCTCATCCTCCTCGTCCTCATCCTTCCTTGTCCTTCCTCCTCCTCGTCCTCCTCGTCCTCATCCTTCTCCGCCACCGCCGCCGCCTCTGCCCCCGCTCCCGCTACCGCGACCGCCACTGCCTCTGCCGCCTCCACCCTCACTGTCGCGACCGCCGCCGCTGTTGCCTCCACCCTCGCTGCCACGACCACCACCGCCTCATCGTCCTCCTCCTCATGATCTCAAGGTGGGATGTGAGTTCCATGGATGGTATTCCCTTGGTATATTATTTATATATTGTGTGTGTGAGGACCAAATAGTGAATATAGATGTGAGATTGGAATGATACCATATCTTGAGCCTAATTCTAGTAAGGATTTCCATAATAGATAGTGTGGTCTTAATGTGATTATTATTATGTCAAGGGATGTGATTCACAATTAGTGATGAGTGTCGAAATAAGAGATGTTATTTATATTTAGAAACACAAGTGGGTTGTTTGTGAATTATGTGGAATTGGATACCCTATAGGTTCCATAGGGATATCATGAATCTAAGTTGAAGTATATGGTAATTGTTTAGTTATGATGGTTCACATGTGTGAGAGGTCTACCAAGGTTATGTGTGATGAATTCTGTGGATAACCCACCCTTGTTTTATTTTATTTTATTTTGAGTTACCATGGGCGGTATGTTCTACCCCTTCGAGTTGAATATTTATGTATGAGATACAAAGGAAATAGTTTTTAATCTTATGGTTATATGGATTACCAAAGATTATCCCAATGGAAATGATGATGGATCCATATTAATTTTCATCACATAGCATAATCTCATAGTTATATGATTAGACATAGATGAATAAGGATTACCTAGGTCCACCACTAAATAATCTAGGATGATTCTTCTAGACTAATGATCTCGTAAGATTACCTCCTTCGTATCAGTTCATAGTTTATTATTAATGTATTTCTAGGGTCACCGCCTAGAAATTGGTGATGAAAAATGATGACTATTTATATTATAAGATTAAAACCAAAGGATTATCTATGATGATTATGGATTTTTTATTGTCATGTATTGGAATCAATGATGATTCCTAATGACTATTGGTCAACTAATAATAAATCTCAAGGATCATATTTAAATGTAGCCTTAATTGCCGAATCATTGGAACAATTTATGATATTGGATGCTCTTAATGTTAGATTTAGCATCCCATCTTGTTCATAAAATGGATTAGTAAACTTCCAATCTATCATGGAGGCTGCCACACCACCGTTACACGCAACTAATGATCAGAGGCTGCTTTATTAGAAAAACAATCCTGAGGGCACTGGACATGAAAGATCATGAGGTGCCATAGTTTCTCAGCAAACTCAATTTACCCCACATGATATAAGGCAATTGCCTGATGTCCAAGACATAGCGAGAGGAGAAGATAAGGTGAAAGTCTCGTAGACGAACAACATCAACAATGAACATCCACCACCCTTTCACTATATACATCAAAATCATATCTTTAAGAACGTCCATGTGAATTTCTATATTACTTCCATCGAGGATGATGCATGTTGGTCAACTTGTTTTAGAAATAGTTTATCTTCATCTGTTCCTTGTACTTGCACCCATGAATTTGAAGGTGAGTATGCGTACACGATAGTTGACCTTCTTAGAGAAGAGTTTCTGGAAGAGTATAAGAGACATGAATCAATGAAGATCATTAGAGTGTTGGAGAAAATGTAGTTGCTACAAACAATGTGGCAATCGACTTGTGCAACGCGGCCTAAGATACAACGTGTAGGTATTATACATTATTTTTTTCTGGAGGGTTTCAGTGTAAATGCATTTTGGAATGATCATTTCTATTTATTGTCTTTTAGGTTTTTTTGAAAGCCGAGGGGAAAGGGTGGGGTCTGAAGACATTGGAGGATATGTCGAAGGGTGACATTATGGGAAATTACATCCTATATTTTTGCAACATTTCCATAGTATATAACATCTAACCAAATGGCCTCTTTCCCCTTCAATATCCCCAAACCCCGATGGTGATCAGGGTTCGGGGAGCTTGAAGGGAAAAGAGGCCATTTCTCAAAAATATTCGTACACAAAATCACACTTCGACATATCCTCCAATGTCTACAGACCCCACCCTTTCCCCTCGGCTGTCAAAAGAACCTAAAAGACAATGAATAGCTATGATCATTCCAAAATGCAATTACACTGAAAGACTCCAGAAAAAAAAATAAAGTACAATACCTGCAAGTTGTAACTTAGGCCGCGTTGCACAAGACGATTTCCACATTATTTGTAGAAACCACATTTTCTACAACACTCTAATGATCTTCATTGCTTCATGTCTCTTATACTCTTCTAGAAACTCTTCTTTAAGAAGGTCAACTATCGTGTACGCATACCGACCTTCAAATTCATGGGTGCAAGTACAAGGCACGGATGGAGATAAACAATTTCCAAAACAAGTTGACCAATGTAAGTATTTAATTGTACCATTATTCTTTGTAGCATGTTTTTTTCTAATTTATTTATTTTTATATGTGACAGACATACTAGGTGATATGTTTTGTATTATGGTTTTATCAGGAGTCTGTATGATTTCATGTTTCCACATTTCATTTTAAATAGCATGTTATAATTATATATTTACTGTACCCTATTGGCTCAAATAGTCAGGCATATTGTAGATGTTTCTAAAATGCTGTAGGATTCTTTTTCCTCAATGGTAGTACATTTTTAGGATGTTTTCACTGATGAGGTATAAAATTTACTTCTTAATAAAGAGATAAACGTTATAATCTAGTTAGTTTTTGGAGAAAATTCAGTTTCTATCACAATTTCTAAAATAACACCAAAACAAGATCAGTTGTTTGAATTACAATTTGATGATATAGAATATAATGGTTTCATATGGTATAGTACATTACCATGGGGTTTTATAGTTCTCTAAAATAGATGGTTGATTGGTATTTATTCTTTTGTTGGACTATTGAATATTGAACCTGATGAGAGTCATGAATATGTATCCTTATCCACGCATTGATAGTCACATTGATCATCTATGAGGTTATATGATATTCTACAAGATAGATTTGAAATTTGGATACTATTAGATGAGTTGGACATCGATGGACCTACCATGGACTGCTTTTAGGAGTAGTTATGGCCTGTATGATTTATTAGCGATGATTTTTGGTTTAACTAATGCATTGGTTGTATTAAGGGACTTAATATATAATATATTTCATCCTTTTTTGGATCAGTTTTTAGTAGTTTTTTTCAATTAAATATTAGTGTACTCCCAACCCATTGTTGATCTTGACCAACATCTTATCATCACCTTGAGTACATTGAGATAACATCATATTTATTACTATTTTCTCCTGTTACTCATTGGTTTCCTCTTGTTCGCATGTCATGAATTTTCTAAGGCATCATCCAGTCTTTGTGAGACTAACATGGAATAAATTTGATATATGTAAAATTAAATCAAGTATCTTATACATACACGATGTTCACCCTACTGGACACACCATGTATATGGATTTCACATGTGTTTAAAGGCATTTGTACCATGATTTGTTTTTATAAAACCCAAAAAATGCTACCTAATTAATTGAAACATAATATTAGGCAAGTTCTCGAGATTGAACCCAGAAAGATGATGAATATGAATAAAGAATGGATGAATGCCAATCGGTTGACAAAAGAGTATGAAGATGGTGTGAAAGAGTTTATCAAGATTGCAGAAGATCATGCATGTTTCCCTTATCAAATCCTTTGTCCGTGTTTACACTATTGTTATTCAAGAAAAATTAGTCTAAAAGAGTTGGAAGAACACCAGATCAGTCATGGAATAGATCGAAGTTATACATGTTGGAATAAACACTGGGAAACAACCAATGTAGGTAGTGACTCAGAGAACACGACATTTTATAGATCATCTGATATGATTAGAAGCATGAACAGTGAAGATGATCATGTGGAGGGTGTGATTACAGTTGTGAACGATGATGAAGATCGTATTGAGGAAATGACAAGAACAGTTGAATATGAACATCGTGATTGCCCAAAATTGTTTGAGAAGTTAAAGTGTTGTGCAAAACTCCATTGTATGCTGGTTGCACTAAATATACAGCATTGTCAGCCATATTGAAGCTGTATAATTAGAACACAGGAAACAGGTGGAGTGACACCTGTTTTACGGAACTACTTGCTCTCCTGAATGACATGCTCCAAGAAGATAATGAACTCCCAAGCCGAACTTATGATGCCAAACGAATGCTACGATCGATGGGTATGATCTATAAAAGAATTCATGCTTTCCGGAATAACTGTATATTGTTTTGTAAGGACTAAAAATCACATAAAGAATGCCCAAAGTGTGGTGCTTCCCAATACAAGAAAGACGATTCTATTCCTATGAATGTTGTACGGTGCTTTCCAATCATTCCTAGGTTTAGACGCCTATATGGAAGTGAGGAGACTGCAGGACAATCGACATGGCATGCAGATACAATAATTAAAGATGGGAAACTACGTCACCCTGTAGACTCTCCTTAGTAGAAGAGAACTGATCATGAGTATCTTGAATTTGGGAAGGAGCCGAGAAACCTTCGTCTGGCGTTATCTATAGATGGGGTGAATTCTTTTGGTTTTCAAATCAGCATTCATAGTACATGGACGGTTATGTTGGTAAATTATAATTTACCATCGTGGTTATGCATGAAATGAAAATACATCATTTTATCTATGCTTATATCAGGACCAAAACAACTGGGTAATGATATTGATGTTTATTTGTCCCCATTGATCGAGGATTTGAATATATTGTGGGATTCAGGTGTTACGATGTATGATGCATACAAAAATGAACAGTTCACTTTGAAAGACATGTTGTACGAGATGATAAATGACCTTCCTACTTATTGAAATTTTTTAGGATATAGAATTAAAGGAACTCAATGGTGTCCCGTTTGCGAACAGGGTACACAATCAATTAGGTTGAAACATTCATTGAAAACTGTGTTTCTAGGACATCGCAGATTTCTACCCCGACGACATAAGTACCGATCTTGGACGACATCATTCGACAGAAGTTTAGAGGAACATACAACACCGTCTCCACTAATAGGTGATCAATTTTTTGAGAAAGTGAATTATTTGGACACTACTTTTGGTAAACCATTTTTGAAAAACCTTAAAAAACTGTTTGGAAAAAGAGATCAGTTTTTTTTGAATTACCATACTGGAATTTTCTGTATGTCAGACATTTTCTTGATGTTATGCATGTCGAAACAAATGTACGTGATAGTGTCATCGACACGTTGCAAAATGAACCCGAAAAAACAAAGGATGAAATTAAGGCTAGATTGGACATGGTTGAGATGGGAATATGAGAAGAGTTGGAACCAGTGAAGGGTGAAAAATGAACATTTCTTCCTCCTACTAGTTACACTCTTTCCAAGAAGGAGATATATCAGTATTGATACTTCTTGAATGATGTAATGGTTCCAGAGGGGTATTCATCAAATATGAAGAACATCATGTCAATGGGAGATTTAAAATTAAAGGGTCTAAAATCACATGACTGCCATGTTTTGATGCAAGATCTAATTCCTATAGCTTTACGTTGCATTTTTCCCAATAATGTCCGCAATACATTAATGAAGCTCTGTTTCTTCTTCAAAGCTATATGCAGCAATGTTATAGACCCGGTGAAATTTCCAACTATGGAAAGAGAAATTGCGGTCATATTATGTGAATTGGAAATGTCCTTCCCGCCGACATTTTTCGATATGATGGTTCATTTGATGGTTCATTTAGTGAGAGAGATTCGACTATGTGGTCCTGCACATTATAGATGGATGTACCCCTTTGAACGGTATATGAAGATTTTGAAAGGGTATGTCAAAAACCGAAGTCGGCCAGAGGGTTGTATTGCGGAGCAATATATTGTTGAGGAAGCTGTTGAATTTTGTACCGAATACCTATCTGGTGTGGAAATCATTGGCCTACTAAAATATTGTCACACTGAGTGGCTTGAGGGTAATGGATTTTTTGGAAGAGAGGTTGTCACAATCAATATTACAGATTGGGAGCATGCCCACCTTTACGTTTTGCATAAATGTTTCAACGTTGACGCATATGTTCAAACCCACAAAGAAATTCTTAGGCGTTTGAATCCTTCTAGGGCTGAAAGATGGATATCAGATACACATAATCGACAGTTTATAGGATGGTTTGGAGACCATATTTTTAAGCAGTTAGATGAAATTCCAGACTCAATTTCAGAATGACTTCGATGGCTGGACGGAGGAGCAAGTGTGTACGTATTATCTTACAATGCTTATGTAGTTAACGGTTATACATTATATACTAATGAACATGATGAAGACAGTACCATGCAGAATAGTGGGGTTACACTTGTGGCTGAGGCGATGCATGTTTCCGATGCTAGGGACAAAAATCCAATGTATGTGAATATGTCATACTTTGGCATCATCAAACGAATATGGGAGTTGTATTATACAAAATTCAAAGTGCCAATTTTTCAATGCAAGTGGGTTGATAACAGGAGTGATGTTAAAATAGATGAATTAGGATTCATGAAGGTTGATTTCTGTAAGGAAGGGGAGAAAGATGAACCATTTATAATGGAATCACAGGCAGTACAAGTATTTTATGTTCCAGACCCCACAAACCAAAATTGGTCAATTGTTCTGTTATCGACCAAAACAACTGAAGGGTCAGATGAAATTTTAATAGAGGTTGACCCTTTTATAGGGACTTCACAATCATTTCGCAGTGGTCCAAATGTAGACGGAGTTTTTTATGTCAGAGGAGACCACAATGAAGGAATTTACATAGTCAATAGAGGAGTCAAATCACTTCAGCCTTTAAAGAAAAAAAGAGAGTACAATAATTAGGTTATTTTTTTATTGTAACATACATTGTGTTACGTTATGTTATTATCTGTTCACTGCTGTTTTTATGTAATATAAATTAAATATTAAACCACTTCTGTAGATAATGACTTCTGCACCTACTGATGTGCCCAATCCCGAGGCAAAAAGGTCTCTCAACCAGAAACTGGTGGTCCTACTGGAGAGAAACAATAGGTTTCTCAACCAGATGCTGGTGGTCCCAGTGCAGAGCAACAACAGGTTTCTCAACCTGTTGTTGCTAGTCCTAGTGCTGAGGTACAACAGGTTTTTCAACCTGTTGCTGCTGGTCCCATTTCCGATGCTAGCGCTCCGGGTGAAGATATTGATGCTACTTATAAGGGAATGGTAGGAAATGAAACCCTAAAAGCGCAAAAAAAAGAGCATCGTAGTTTGACAGTGTTGGCCAAAATCTTTAAGGCAAAAGCAAAAGGAATCAAATTTGAGGTGGGATGGAATAAGAAAGGCCAACATGTTAACCCCAACAGAGCCATCTTTAGTAGATACATTGGAATCGTCACTCGGAAATGCGTGCAGAATGATTTACAGTCATGGAACTATGTTGTCACCGGGCTAAAGACACTAATGTGGGAAGAGATTACGGTAACATTATGATATCATTTTTTTAATTTATTAAAATAAAATAAAATACCAAAACATTGACTTACTCTTCATCATCCTTTTTAGAGTTAATTTATAGTAGATGCCTCACTCAAGGAATATGTATTATGAGTTGTAGGAAGGATTCATAGAGGTTTCTGCACAATTTTAATGAAATATCATCTTAGAGATACAGAAGGGTAAATCAAGCCGCACCCACCTCTTCTTTACGCACACTTGTTATCCCAAGGAGCGTGGGATGCGTTTAGTAACCATTGTGGGGAGCATAATTTTGAGGTACATTGTGAGGGGTAATATGTTGTTTGACGTTTTCTTATATTCATCACTCTGATTGATAGTTTATTATTTATGAAGCATCTACTGAGTGCAGAAAAAAAAATGTGCAACAGAACCATCGTACCCTTACCGTAAAGCAAGGACGGGGTACGCTGAACTTGAGAAAAAATTGGTACGTCTTTTAAATCTACCCTAATACTAGTATGTGACATAAAACAACACCATAACCATGTTTCTCTGTTTATATGCATATTGATGAATTGAAATCGAATTCCATATCCACCCACACCATGTGCTATGGAAGGAGGATCGTGTAAATAAAAAGGGGACATTGATAGATGAAAACACACAAAAAGTGTGGGAAACATGTGTAAGTATGACATAATATAAATTTGAGTTGCTTTAAATCGCTATTACATTAAAATAACTACTTATTTTTCTATATTTTCTATCTGAAATAGTCACAAGAATCAACAACAACCGCCCCAGATGCAGACATACTTTCAGCAGCCTTGAAGCAGCCAGAAAAGTATGGCCGCGTCAGAGGTGCGGGTTTTGGGGTGACACCCTGAACATATTTTCAAAAAAAACAAGCAGGGGATCAAAATGAAAAAATGGAAAAGTTGCAAGAATAATTATCTATTTTTCAAGAATAATTACAATACCAGAGAGATATGATAGCAAAATTGATGGGGGAGAGGCAAAGAGAAGAAACAACTCAACAACAACTCGTGTGTGACAATCTCGCCCCACCCCCTTCCATCTTTGAGGTGAGCCATTCCACTTAAAAACCTGACTTAGATGAGGTAATAAATGTTTTAATAATTGTTTATATGAAATGTGATTTACATAGACACTGATACCTTTCCTGTACTAATATTCCATAGGGTGAAAATGACTGTGATTTATATTTATCAACTCCCACCTAACGCCTTGTAGCGAGGGCTACGATGTTCAATATGCAAAACGACATGATAAACAACAGAAAATTTCCAAAATATCATCTTAGAGTGTCAATTAATTTAGCTAATGAACCGAGTGCTGAGATACCTGTTCCAAATGACGATGATGACATTCATACAGTTGAACAAGCTGTTGGAACATTCATCGCATGGCCGGCAATTCTTGTAAAA
Source organism: Viscum album (assembly GCA_963277665.1). Lineage (NCBI taxonomy): Eukaryota > Viridiplantae > Streptophyta > Magnoliopsida > Santalales > Viscaceae > Viscum > Viscum album. Next base: position 1,504,833,144 of record OY728151.1, on the reverse strand, counting down.
CAACATGTCGACAAAAAGGTATTCCTTTCTAATTTATTTTTCAACCTGGACCATTAACATTTAATGAAAAAAGGTCTGAACCAATGACTGTTATTACAGAATTACAAAGACTGTGGGGTGAAACGAAATATCAGCTCAAAACTATCGCAAGGATCAACCAACTGATTGAAACGGTCTACTGAGAGCACCTTCACCCTGCCCGTTCTATATCCACAATTAATATCATTGCAGGCTCATGTGGATACAAAGTTGAAAGACGACAGTACTAATATAGTTAATTTCGAAAAAGATATGTATAGAGAGAAGATATCAGATTTCATTAGTGCTGAAAATTTAAATGAACTCCTCAAGTATGAATGGCTAGGCGCCTCAGTTGTAAATGTATACATGAGGTACGTTTTCATGATTTGATTTTACAAAAGCTGATATACTCTGATAATTTTTACTAAATACATTTTATATTTTTCGCAGACGTATATATGAAAAACAATTGAAGGGATTTCCCCATGAACAAAAATTTGGACTCTTTAGTCCTCACACCACATCTTCAAAAGACGAAATAGATTCTGTTGAAGAGGCTACAATAATGTCATCCCTGCTCAAATCTTTTGAAAAAAAATTACGGATGACAGACTCTTTTTTATACCAATGATGCAGGGGTAAAACTCTACAATTTAATCATATCAACTATATTTTCATTTCTTTCTTTACTTATTCTTTTTTTTATTTTTAGGGAGCATTGGATGCTGATTGCAGTCAATTTGGATACTCCAAAGATTTATTTTCTAGATTCAATGAATGGATATCCAACAAACCGACCATGCATGATGGAATTTTTTAATTTGTAATACACTAGATCCAACATTTTAAAACTAAACATCTAGTTACATAATTTATGTTATATTTTAATGAGGATTCTGTTATGATAGGGCGGTGCATCAATATCATCTAATGCATGGAATGAATCCAAGGCATAAGGATGAGCACGCCTACAAGATCTACAACTGGAAAAGTATCCGGGTATATATAATAACATTTCACTATCCAAACACATATCAAAACAAATTACATATTGTTGTCGATGTTTCTGTAGTGTCCAAAACAAAAAACATGAAAAGGACTGTGGTTATTATGTTTGTAAATTTTTGAAAGAGATCGTATTTCATCAACAAACTAGCATCCCGGATGAGGTATTTTCGAAAATAATTACGAGTTCATTTAAAATATTTATTAATACTTTGTGTATTTATATTTTTTCAGTACTACTATGACTGTCGAAAAAAATCATATTCAGAAGATGATATACATGTGTTTAGAAACGAATGGGAAACATACCTGATGGAAGATTGTACACAAATAGGATTAAAGTGAATTCCTACCACTTATGTTATCTATATACGATCATTGATTATCCTCCAACCTTATTTGGTGAATTGAGAATTCTCTGATGTATTGAAATCTTAATTTATTACTCAATGTTTTCTATCATGGGATTCATATTATTGATCTTTGAACAAATCAATATTGAAGTAAGGCATGATGGTGTGCAGTGTGTATGGGGAGAATGATGAAACCACTGAGGATCAACAAAATCCATTTTCTGTATCTCGTTTGTTTGAACTTGTATTTGAGCACATGTGTTGTTGTTTGACTTGCAAAATTATTTCTAGGTAGATGCATGATATAATCAGTATCGTTGAGGGAATATTTGGAACCAAAATATGTGTCCCAGGATAATTTAAGTAAGGGAAAGGCTAGTTGAGATGAAATCCAAGATCAAATGACCAGTACATCATCAAAAGAATCAACCCTGTGATGCACCATCATGTAGAATCTGGTCCTCGTGATGTTTTGAGTTGTTTATGGAAGGTATGGGGAGTCTGATAAGCCCCATGGCCACCATAAATAATGTTTACAGAACGCTCCACATGTTTTTTGTGCCTCATACCTCTTTACAAGGATCACTCCATTCACATGGTCCTTCTTAGCACGTATGTCCCATTCATCCCATTGCCACTGTTGGAAGAACTTGAGAATCTGACAATGCATAAGCCCCACAAAACCCATACTCATCCAACCAAGAGTATTCCTAGTGTGAAGGGAAGATAATCATGGGTAATCCCCACAACATACCTCTTTTAAATATATGGGTTTTGATCCTTGTATTCTAAATAGGGTACGTAGGAAGCCTCCATGTGGTTAAATCCCAACCAATGGTAAACCATGGTGACCCCCTAATTAGGGTACACCTTTGCTTATTTTCCCTCTTTTATTTCCCTTAGTGGCATCCAAATAAGTCTTCAAAATGAGAAACCTTACCATTATGGGATGCACCACACTTGGGTCAGACCTCATTGGGCGTTTTTATCTATCTATCAGGTAAACATTCCAAGTTCTCCCTCTTAGAGATGTACATACCTGATCCACCTTTATAAGTGTTTTGATCCACCCATGTCTTACATCTCTGTAAGACATTAAATCATGACCCTCTATCCTTGTGGGATGTTAAACTCATGGAATAACACAAGTTAAACATGGGTTTCCATTAATATATTCAATATTAATGTTTAATCAGTCCTTATTAAGGTATAGTGGAGGTGTGGTTTTATGTTTTCCAGCAGATTTCGGAAGATTCCACGCTTTATGTAGGTGATTCCATGCTTTTACATTATATGATGATTTTATTATGCTATATTTTCTTGCTAAGTGTACTATATGAAATGTTTGTGTGGTTAAAAATGTGTTATCAAAGGAATTTGGGGCGGGTATAGACTTGAAAGTTATTTTTAAAATGAATACAGTTGTATTTCTTGTGGATTTTCATGCTTAAGTCCTTTAAATGTGTTTAATGAAATGAGAATGTTGTGTGATGGGTGTTTTTAGATGGATTTAATGTGTTTGTGAATTTTAAAGAGGGGTTTCATATGAGATGTAGAGAGTATATATATGTCTATTTACATTGAATGAAAGTACATGAGAATGTGTTGATATATATAATGTATATAATATAAATTGAGTACAATTTCCATTCAAGGTATTTTATTTATGATGTGGAGGGGACAGGGTGAGAGGGTAGGGGTGGTTTTCTGGGGGAGGGAGAAGGGGGAAAAGTGGTAGGGGGAAGGGGTAGGGGTGTACTGGGTTCTTTTGAAATATGTAGGGGGTGGGTAGGGGGGTGTGCAATGGGCAGGGGTGTGCTGGGGAAGGGGGCGTTTAGGGGAAGAGAGTGTGTAGGGGTAGGGGGTGTGCTCGGGGGTGGGCAGTGTGTAGGGGGTGTGCTGGGGAAGGGGGAATGGGTGATTCTTTTTTATGGAATGATGGGATATATAGCCATGGTATTAAGCTGTTGGTGTGCTGGGTAGGGGTGGTTTTCGGGGGGAGGGGGAAGGGGGCAATGTGGTAGGGGGAAGGGGTAGGGGGTGTGCTGGGTTCTTTTGAAATATGTAAGGGGTGGGCAGGGGGTGTGCAATGGGCAGGGGGGAAGTGTAGTGGGTAGGGGTGTGCTGGGGAAGGGGGAAAAGGGTGTTTAGGGGGCAGGGAGTGTGTAGTGGTAGGGGGTGTGCTTGGGGGTGGGCAGTGTGTAGGGGCTGTGCTGGGGAAGGGGGCAGGGTTGCTTCTTTTTTATGGAATGGGGGGACATATAGCCATGGTATTAAACTATGGCTATAGGTATATAGCCAAGGTTTAATGTCGTTGCAACGGCCCATCATTGGTGTCCAATAGAGGAGGATAATAGGGTTGAAGATATTCCACCGCTCTTTTAATGTAATTGATAATATTTGACTGATCTCAAAAGTAAGGGAGATATCCCATGGGGGAAGGGAGAAGGAGGAGAGTGCGTGTAAAGGATTTTGTTGAGTGGAATGAGGGATATATGAGGGTAACCTGCTTTGATGGTTGATAGTGAAAATTTGTTAATTACACTCATTAATTAGGTTAATTATTAGGCCTAAGGGTAAAATAAATCATTTTGCAACAATGTGGGAATCAATATACACACACTTCTAATTCGTATAGCTTCATTGAGTGGATTACAATCCCTTATTCAGCCATATAGAGATACTTCCCCAAAAACTCATACCTTACACAAGTTCATCACATTATTTGAGAAACCATTAACCATCAATGTGAGACCATCATAACCTTAGAACCAAACTATAGGTTTATCTATTCCCCCTCAAATCATTAAATAGCCCATGATCTACTAAACAATGGGCCATTTGATTATTATAGATGATTATCCCTAACCATGCACCAATTCCGTTAATTGGTTATTTTATGTTTTGTGCCTCACTTGTATAATTCCATTTAGCAACCCCATTCTTTATTTCATTATTGTATTACTAACTAATATTTGTTTTATTATGTAGGTGGAATATTTTTCCTCAGTTTGAATGCTTTGTTCAGAAACCACCGCCATGGACGACAATTTTTTAGAGCGGATGGATGCAAAAAGGATGGAACATCATTGTTTTTTAACTGTTTGTTGGATAAATGTAATTGTAACCAAATTAAACATTGTTTGAAATGTATATAGAAGTGTGTTGTTTTGTATTCATGATTTCAAGTAAATTTATGTATCATTTTTTTTCTTCGGTGCTTTGTGTGTGGGTGTTGTGTGTGCTGTGTGCAGGTTTTATTTAGACTCTGTGCAGGTGCTGTAATGTGTGTAGGTGTTGGGCAGGTTCTGTGTAGGTTCTGGTTTTGGATAGGATCTTTGGCCTTTATCAGTGCTAGTTAAGTGCTGATAAATGGACAATATATTAGCGCTATTTTGAGTGCTGATAAAGGTAGTATTTATCAGTGCTCAAAATAGTGATGATATATTATACATTTATCAGCGCTGAAAATAGCGCTGATAAATACTACCTTTATCAGCGCTATTTTGAGCGTTGATAAAGGGGACCCCCCTTTATCTTTATTGAGATTAACATCACCTTTTTAGCTTTGTTATAGTCCATTCTAGCGCTATTATAATCCATATTTATAGTAGTGATTACACATGTGATCCTCCATTTTTTTGAGTAAACCTGGATGTTATCCCAAAATACCACTATGAATGAGTCACAATACTCATGAAATATCCTATTCATCAGACCCATGAATTATATAACATCATTTTTTGGGAAAATCTCATAATAAGATACTCAAAGTGACCATACCTAATCCTGAAGTTGGTTTTCTAAATGTTAGAGTATTTTATTCTCAATTGACGATTACTAGATTAATGATCAATATTATAAAACCACATTAACACTTTTAACTAGTCAACAATATCATCCATTCATGGAACATGATACTTTTTCTTTAGAATAACTTGATTGTGTTTCTAGTAATCAACACATCTGTGAAGTATCCCATCATCTTTATTTTCAAGGAGAACAAGTTCAGTCTAAGGTGACTCATTCAGGAAAATAAATCCTTCTTATAATAGATCATGCAACTGAGATTTCAAATATTTCATTTCTGTTACTTCCATATGTTAAGATGGAATTAATACCGATTGGTTATAGGTGAAAAAATAGAAAACTCAACCTCTCATAGGTGGAAATCCAAAGAATTCAACTAGAAAACATCATGAATCTTGATGAAAACTGGAGGGAGATCACCAGTCAATGATTCTTGGTCCAAGTCAAAAGTGAACCCTAAAACTACCCTACCCAATTTTGGAAAATAATGCGTGACTATAAATTACCATGGGTTCCGTTCTCCTTGAGAAACATGACACATTCCAATGGGAATGGCAAAGGGGACATGTAAGAGATAATAGTCAATCCGGTTCTTCTGAGAAATCAGTCAATCTATCGTAAAAATGATATCAGGAGTGTTTATGTTGAGAACCCAACATTTACAGGTAATATCCTTATCTAATAGGTGGAAATAAATAGGACAATGAAGAAACTATCCTCTCTTCATTCTTAGGGGCATTATAATATCCATCACATAAGAAAAAATATCTATAGGAAGATTCATTGAATTTATAATATAGGTCAACATAAATGATAGAGATGAACTGGAACAAAATAAAGTACTCACTAAATATGAATCTATAATGATGGTATATCTCATAGTTTCTGAACCTACATTTGATTCCTTTATATACTCTTCTATAATGTGAAGAAGGTTCATTCCAGATTCTTATGGATGGAACCCCTTAGATATGAAGGAATTAGATTTCAACATAGAACGTTTTGGAGATTATGAGAATGTACCACCATATAGAGAAAAAATGAAGTGGCATTAATTCTGAAAGGTACTTGATAATCCACTTAAGCTACCAATATTGTCTGTCTCAGTACAAACCCACCGAGAATGCCGAACCATGAAACACTGGAAGCAAGATAACGTGCCTATTCTAGGAAGTACATGAGTTATGGATGACACCATTTGCCAATAACCACCAAAAGACTCAACATGAATTATTTTTTTCTCACATGGAACTGAAAATAAAACCACTAGGAGTGAACGGAACTCCCATCAACACTGACATACCAACCCGGTGAAGCTTAATCATTAATGACCTATATTTCATATCAACATAAATGTAACGCCCCGACCCTAGTTACCCAGAGTCGGTGCATTACTTCGTAACATTGGCATGATCACAAGAAAGATCAAATCCCGAAAGACCGATTGGTTTAGTAGCCTTGGAAACACTAGATATAATCATAAAGTTTTACATTACATTTCAAAGTGAAAAAAAAAACTACTACAACAAAAAAGTCTTCATATCCACACTATTAACCCCTCATAATATCCCTACAAGTCATTCATAATTTACTTCTTCACTACCTGGGAAAAATAAAACATAGAAAAGGGGTGAGCTCAAATGCCCAGTAAGGATAACAATATAGCAGAAACTTTCATAAATAAGAATAAACATTTAAGGCAATGTATAACTAAAACAAAAGCCTTTTAAACATGAACATTCAACATGGTATGGCATAAATAAAATGAAATAATGCCATTTACTTATTCACATGGATATTCTACTAATCGAATAATCACATGCAAAAATCAATAACCACTTTCATAATGTTGGAATACATAATGCCAGACTATCATAACCACATAGTCAAGGCCTCGTGCCAAGACTACAAATAAGATTTTGTCAAGGCCTTGTGCCAAGACACTAGTTTGTCTCATAAGACCTACCGATGCATCGAGGAGCTATAGCGGGCTCCACCCGTCACTTATTAAGTCCAATGCATTCCCATATGAAAAGGTTTAAACATAACATAAACATTCGTATTAAAACTAGCATACGAAATGTCAATAATTTCACCATAAACTATGAATGGTATAAAAATAGCACATCCATAGTCAAACATATCACAAAACCTTCAATACAATATAGAAGTTTTGTATCATAATAAATCAACTTCAAATAATCTTAAAATCCATCAAAGGATGTTGACGTAGATGAAATCAAATTTTTTTTAAAGAAATATCTCCTTTTATTTTGAAATCATTTAAGATCCATATAAAATAAAACATTTTCTTTGAAAATATTCTTATAAGCTTGTAAGGAAAGCTTTGAAGATTTTATAACGGCGTAAAATAACCGCACCCGCCGTATAAGTTAAAAAAAACATTCTTACCTCAATTCTGTCGAAAAGGTTAAAAAGGACCTTGTTTTGAAAATGACGGAAAGATTCCTTTATAAACCTCTTATAAAAAGTCAAACAAGGGTATAAATGACTTTAACCCATATTCTTGTAAATAGTAAAAATGTTTTGAAATACATTTTTAAGAAACATGGATGTGGATGATAAAGATATCCCAGTAGATTATTACGTATAAACAACCTCGGATAATGAAGAGATTGTGAAATAACCCTTACCAATTTGGTAACTTATGAAACATACAACCCATGAAATAGGTATCATACAATGAATATGTAAATACACATAAATTAGAGTGTATTACACAAAGAATATAATTATGGGCAGTATATACACCACACAAAAGGTGATGGTGGCAATATGGCATGAATCTCACGGGAATAAGGAGTGAGATGAAAACCCCTTACCTTGTACTTTTCCTTGGTTGGGGTAGGTTAAACTCCTGTATAATGGTGAAATAATTGTTATTAAATTATACAAGAATCATATATATTAATATGATATCATATATGATCTTTTAACATTGATTTGTTAATAATATCTTAGAATTATCGTCGTTTCGGGTGTTAACTTACTTGTTTTCTTTTATATGTTTTGTTACGTAAGACATGTTTGTAAAGGATAGGTTGTATATTATTCATATCCAGAACGATATCAAGTCCTTAAACATCATTTTTAAATCATCAAATTATAATTATACTTGAATGGATACGATGGAGAATGAATCTCATCGCGTTCGTGGAGACGGTAGTCCGTACGTACGCACGAGCGACAATATCATTCTTTTGATATTAAAATAATATATAAATGGATGGTATACCATATATAAATAATCATTAACATGTTATATTTATTATTTACATGAGTGACACATCATTATTATACCCATCCAAATAATAATATATTGAATAACAATTACACCACGACGTGGAGACGGTAAGCCGTACGTACGCACGTATGGTGACATGTTATTCAAAGGGTGGATAGAATACTGAATATGGTTGTACCATATTTATAATAACATCACAGTATATGTAAGATACTGGAGTTATTATTTTATAATGGTAAGAACAAAGGAAGAAGAAGTGGAAGAAGAAAGGAACTTAGAAAAGGGTGGTGAAATCATTACCTCTTCTTCGGGTTCTTCCTTTTGATTTGATCAAAAGGGCTCCTTAGGTTGGATTTATGATCAAACTAAGGCCCCTAGGTTGTAGTGAGGCACGTTGGGAGAGTATTTGGGCAGAGTTTGGCCGAACCAAAAGGCTTTGCAGGTGTGAAGTAATGAGAAGGAGGAGTGCCCTTTTATAAGAGGGGTGAGGGGCACCTTTGGAAAAGCTAGAAATATTAATTTATAATAAATTAATATTCGGTTTCTAATGGCTCCAAAGTTGATTATTCAAAGGTTAAGGTGGGGATAGGTCTAAATCCACTCAACCAATAGAATTTAGACAGGTTTGGGTACTTATATTAACCTTATCTTTAAGTATTAACTCTAAGTTAATTAGTTTCACTTTTACAATGTCTCTTTGTATTTTTATATAATATGGTTAATAAACTTACTATATACATCCAAGCTACCCCCAAGTGGTCCATTAATGATGAAACTATCATGATATAAGTCTCTTGGCCGAACCTTAGATTTTTAGGAATTTAATATCAATTAATAATATAATATTTGTTTTAAGAACTCTTTTATGTCAATTTTGACACTATTCAATAGTTGATTTTTGTGAAACTCATAACAGATTGATTACTTCGAACAAAGTCAATTAAATCAATCCTAATATATCATATTATCCTATAAAATTAGTTTAATTCATTAAAAGTTTCATATTATATTTTTTTGGGTATTTATAATATCAATTATTTTAATTTTTCACTATTATAGTAATTACTGCATCATCATTGTGTCATAAATAAAATAAATTATTTAATGTCTAAAAATTATAAATAAAATATAATTATGTAGGAAATCTTTTTAGATTTATAATGAATATTTATAATCTGAAATCCAACTTATATAACCCTATGTAACAATTGTTTTTCTAAAAGATATATGCTTGTGTCATTTTTGTATTCATTTTGACTTAATTAAAATAAAGTGTCATTATCACTTACAAGTGGATCCATGGGGTCCCAAAATCGACCCAAATATGACCATGGTCGACCATGTATCAACCAATAGGGTTAAGACACGTTTTAGGGTAATTTAGTATTATTATAATATTATTGTTTAACCCTTATTTACCGGATTTACCTTTAACCATGGTAAATAAAATATTTACCGCAGTAATTATTCAAAATGTCTAAAAATAAAAGTTACCTATTTACACAATTTGAACATCCTGATTCCAAATATGGAATCCATTTTTCTAAATTCAAAACACAGAAGTGGCAGAAATTAATTTAAAATTAATTCCCGCTGTCAAAACAAAAAGCGTGTTTTTAAGAGATAATAACTATCAAAAGATTGACACTTGTTTATGTTCGGTTTAATTGTAAAATTATGTCTAATGACCAACATTATATTAAATTGTAAAAATATATTCTAAATATACTTTAAAACCACTCAAATTCATAATTTATCACTAGTAATTAATTTGATTAAAAAAGTTGTTTTCAATTAAAATTTAGTAATTTTCACTATTCATCAAAATATGAAAGTTATCCGAAATGTACCAAAATTTCACCTTAGGATAAATTCGATATTCCGAATCCAAAAATGAAGTCCATTTTAAAATATAATATATATATAATTTCAAAAAGTAGGTATTACTATTCATAACGGCTAGTTTGATTGGTTACAGTGTGTTAGAACTCGATGTTGCGTACAACACACGCTAGCGTACCGTGGAAGCTTGGGATATTTCATTTTAATTTTTTGATGTCCCCATTTAGTCAAAAAGTTTAAAATATAGTATCTAAAAAGGGTTCACTATTAAAATTTGGTAAAAGTGAAATACTGAAAATGAATTTGTTCTTACATTATGTCTAAGAAACTCATAATATGGATTCTAAAATTATAAGGATTATATAAAGTTTAAAATTTAGTTAACACTATTCATGACCTCTTTTGAACAGCTTGTTTGGTAAGTCATGGTGCGATTGAACTTGGTGTTGCGTGTAGTGAAAGTTATTGAATTATTTTGAAGAAATAACTCACTATAAAATCTTGGGGTGTTACATTCTCCCCTCCTTCAATAAATTGCGTCCTCGCAATTTGAAATTGTTCTTCAAAAATAAAAGGTTGAAAATAGAAAATATATTTGTGGGAAAACCCACATCGGAAATTGGGTTACTAAAATTTAGTCTTAATATGAGGAAAAGAGAAATGAAAGGGTCACCACAAAATTATGATCTCGATTCGGAGAACATTGGTGGTAATTTAGAGACATATAATTGAAGGAAAAACGTAAATATTTATAGGTAGTGATTGAGGTCATCAATCAGAAACAAGTATGAAATTGAGGTCCTTGAATTCATCAATCTATGATGATTTGAAATACCATCGGTTCAACAAAACATAGGGTATTAGGATAACACATTTTTGATGTTTCGAAATATCTTAGTTGAAATCCCACATCGAAAAATGAATTAATGAGGCCTCTATTTAAAATAAAGAGTGGAAAGTATGAAGATTACCGAAAATAAAACATACTAGGGTTCCATATAAGAAAATATGTATATGGAGGAGAAATCTAACCATCAATTATCTGATGGAGAGTGGTAGAGGACATGGCTATGAAAAGGCCAACAATCCCAAATCCATAAATTAGTGATGATTTAAGGTACCATCTAGGAAAACATTTTTGTTCTAAGTTGCTTTTCTTAATGTTGAGTAATTTATTTATGATATTGGATAAGATCATAAGGGGATATACTTACTTTATAATTAGTGTTTTATCCATTAATAAATTTCTACCACAAACTCATCTTTCATTCTAAAAGATAATAGAACGTAAAAAAAAATTTCTATTTATACTATTCGTACAGGGTTCCAAAATAAATTAATTTATAATTCATCTACCAGATCTTTTAAAAAAACTACATTATTTAATCCAAGACATCTCGTGGGCTAGTGGTAGGTGATACACCCTTGTCGCCCTTCGGTTGCGGGTTCAAGTCTCGCAGCCTTGCCGGACGCGACGGGTTGCCGCCCGACCTCCGGGTTGTCCTTTTATGGCAATCCAAAATAATCCAAACTAGAACTATCCAAAATACTTCTGTCCAAACTCACAGTCCAACATTTATAAGGAAGGTAAGAATAATGTAGATCCTTTTTACCCCATAATAGCATATGAATACCTTCATCTTGTATTCTTTTAATACACTGAAACATCCTGAATTACCATATTCCTTATTGATTACATTCACGCTCCCCTATTCCATATAGAATGATGGATATACTTCATCAATCCAAAAATGTTTTAAACCCCAACAATAATGGAATATACAGATCATTAATCAGTTCCAAGGTAGTCAAGAATATCCAATATAATTTATCCAAATCAATCATGTATTATTCTAAAATCACTAACTCGGTATGAGAACCATATTATGGTTTATCTTTCTCTCAACCATATATTTTCCAAAAATTTATCCTGCTATTGAGTCACTTTTCTTTATTCCACACAATCTCAAGTCCTTAATGAAATAGTACTGCATTACAATCCTTATATACTCCATAATCATTATAACAAGTACATTGTTGATACAACACTCAATTGACATAATCAACATAAGAACTCTAATCATTCCTCTTCATCTGTGGTAGTATCATAACGTGATTATTATCCAATAGCATCATTTGCGGCATAGTCTGATGACTGGGACATAGGTTCGCGTAGTGTCCAAACTCCTTGAAAATGAAGCATTGTACATTTGAAACCATTTTCTTACCCTTGCAGTCACGTACTTTGTGCCCTTTTCCTCCACACTTATAACAAACTCCCATTCCTTTCAGGCAAGTTCCAGGGTGTTTCTTTCCACAGTTACCACATATGGGAAAATTCTTCTTTTCCCTCTTCCCTTTATCCATCTTTTTCTCTTCCATCCTTTTCTTCTCTTGCTTCCCTTCAAAGCCATAGGACTCAGTAAACTCTTTACTTATCTTATCAACACATGATATTATTTCTTCATATGATGATAATACATGGGAGACTATTTCTCTTATCAATTATAGCTTAAGACCATGAAAGATATGATCCTTCCTTCTCTTTGGATCATGTGCATTACTGGAGTTCTCATTCCTTCTACTGTGCTCCATTTCTAAACAATGGCATAAACTAGATCAGTTTATGAATCAAAATACATAATCCCATACTTATAAAACACTTAACATAAATTGAACTATTTATGGATATAATCCATAATCATAAAAATGTTTTCTTTGAGGAAGTATATACTCATAAACCCTTCATAATGATTTGTAAAGAAAATGAGAGTTATCCTAAGCATATCCCCCGGGAGTGTCGTAACCAAGAGTGCAGCAAGGCCCATTGTCGTGCACCAGTTCCCGTTCGAGTCTAGCTCAAAGCGGTGTTTTCGGGTTTTACCCCTAGGTACATCTGTGCCAGAGCCGCCTCTACCTGCTCGTATCCAGACAGGGATGTATTGCTCGGAAAACTCACAAAATCTCTACAATACCAAAATTCTAGGAAGTTCTTCTATACTAATCCTCAAAGTTCATCTTAGGTATACGTGATCTAATCAGAGTTTATCTAAATCTAGCTTCCAAGGTTTGTACTAAACTTCCTCTGATACCAACTGTAACGCCCCGACCCTAGTTACCCAGAGTCGGTGCATTACTTCGTAACATTGGCATGATCACAAGAAAGATCAAATCCCGAAAGACCGATTGGTTTAGTAGCCTTGGAAACACTAGATATAATCATAAAGTTTTACATTACATTTCAAAGTAAAAAAAAAACTACTACAACAAAAAAGTCTTCATATCCACACTATTAACCCCTCATAATATCCCTGCAAGTCATTCATAATTTACTTCTTCACTACCTGGGAAAAATAAAACATAGAAAAGGGGTGAGCTCAAATGCCCAGTAAGGATAACAATATAGCGGAAACTTTCATAAATAAGAATAAACATTTAAGGCAATGTATAACTAAAACAAAATCCTTTTAAACATGAACATTCAACATGGTATGGCATAAATAAAATGAAATAATGCCATTTACTTATTCACATGGATATTCTACTAATCGAATAATCACATGCAAAAATCAATAACCACTTTCATAATGTTGGAATGCATAATGCCAGACTATCATAACCACATAGTCAAGGCCTCGTGCCAAGACTACAAATAAGATTTTGTCAAGGCCTTGTGCCAAGACACTAGTTTGTCTCATGAGACCTACCGATGCATCGAGGAGCTATAGCGGGCTCCACCCGTCACTTATTAAGTCCAATGCATTCCCATATGAAAAGGTTTAAACATAACATAAACATTCGTATTAAAACTAGCATACGAAATGTCAATAATTTCACCATAAACTATGAATGGTATAAAAATAGCACATCCATAGTCAAACATATCACAAAACCTTCAATACAATATAGAAGTTTTGTATCATAATAAATCAACTTCAAATAATCTTAAAATCCATCAAAGGATGTTGACGTAGATGGAATCAAATTTTTTTTAAAGAAATATCTCCTTTTATTTTGAAATCATTTAAGATCCATATAAAATAAAACATTTTCTTTGAAAATATTCTTATAAGCTTGTATGGAAAGCTTTGAAGATTTTATAACGGCGTAAAATAACCGCACCCGCCGTATAAGTTAAAAAAAACATTCTTACCTCAATTCTGTCGAAAAGGTTAAAAAGGACCTTGTTTTGAAAATGACGGAAAGATTCCTTTATAAACCTCTTATAAAAAGTCAAACAAGGGTATAAATGACTTTAACCCATATTCTTGTAAATAGTAAAAATGTTTTGAAATACATTTTTAAGAAACATGGATGTGGATGATAAAGATATCCCAGTAGATTATTACGTATAAACAACCTCGGATAATGAAGAGATTGTGAAATAACCCTTACCAATTTGGTAACTTATGAAAAATACAACCCATGAAATAGGTATCATACAATGAATATGTAAATACACATAAATTAGAGTGTATTACACAAAGAATATAATTATGGGCAGTATATACACCACACAAAAGGTGATGGTGGCAATATGGCATGAATCTCACGGGAATAAGGAGTGAGATGAAAACCCCTTACCTTGTACTTTTCCTTGGTTGGGGTAGGTTAACCTCCTGTATAATGGTGAAATAATTGTTATTAAATTATACAAGAATCATATATATTAATATGATATCATATATGATCTTTTAACATTGATTTGTTAATAATATCTTAGAATTATCGTCGTTTCGGGTGTTAACTTACATGTTTTCTTTTATATGTTTTGTTACGTAAGACATGTTTGTAAAGGATAGGTTGTATATTATTCATATCCAGAACGATATCAAGTCCTTAAACATCATTTTTAAATCATCAAATGATAATTATACTTGAATGGATACGATGGAGAATGAATCTCATCGCGTTCGTGGAGACGGTAGTCCGTACGTACGCACGAGCGACAATATCATTCTTTTGATATTAAAATAATATATAAATGGATGGTATACCATATATAAATAATCATTAACATGTTATATTTATTATTTACATGAGTGACACATCATTATTATACCCATCCAAATAATAATATATTGAATAACAATTACACCACGACGTGGAGACGGTAAGCCGTACGTACGCACGTATGGTGACATGTTATTCAAAGGGTGGATAGAATACTGAATATGGTTGTACCATATTTATAATAACATCACAGTATATGTAAGATACTGGAGTTATTATTTTATAATGGTAAGAACAAAGGAAGAAGAAGTGGAAGAAGAAAGGAACTTAGAAAAGGGTGGTGAAATCATTACCTCTTCTTCGGGTTCTTCCTTTTGATTTGATCAAAAGGGCTCCTTAGGTTGGCTTTATGATCAAACTAAGGCCCCTAGGTTGTAGTGAGGCAAGTTGGGAGAGTATTTGGGCAGAGTTTTGCCGAACCAAAAGGCTTTGCAGGTGTGAAGTAATGAGAAGGAGGAGTGCCCTTTTATAAGAGGGGTGAGGGGCACCTTTGGAAAAGCTAGAAATATTAATTTATAATAAATTCATATTCGGTTTCTAATGGCTCCAAAGTTGATTATTCAAAGGTTAAGGTGGGGATAGGTTGAAATCCACTCAACCAATAGAATTTAGATAGGTTTGGGTACTTATATTAACCTTATCTTTAAGTATTAACTCTAAGTTAATTAGTTTCACTTTTACAATGTCTCTTTGTATTTTTATATAATATGGTTAATAAACTTACTATATACATCCAAGCTACCCCCAAGTGGTCCATTAATGATGAAACTATCATGATATAAGTCTCTTGGCCGAACCTTAGATTTTTAGGAATTTAATATCAATTAATAATATAATATTTGTTTTAAGAACTCTTTTATGTCAATTTTGACACTATTCAATAGTTGATTTTTGTGAAACTCATAAAAGATTGATTACTTCGAACAAAGTCAATTACATCAATCCTAATATATCATATTATCCTATAAAATTAGTTTAATTCATTAAAAGTTTCATATTATATTTTTTTGGGTATTTATAATATCAATTATTTTAATTTTTCACTATTATAGTAATTACTGCATCATCATTGTGTCATAAATAAAATAAATTATTTAATGTCTAAAAATTATAAATAAAATATAATTATGTAGGAAATCTTTTTAGATTTCTAATGAATATTTATAATCTGAAATCCAACTTATATAACCCTATGTAACAATTGTTTTTCTAAAAGATATATGCTTGTGTCATTTTTGTATTCATTTTGACTTAATTAAAATAAAGTGTCATTATCACTTACAAGTGGATCCATGGGGTCCCCAAATAGACCCAAATATGACCATGGTCGACCATGTATCAACCAATAGGGTTAAGACATGTTTTAGGGTAATTTAGTATTATTATAATATTATTGTTTAACCCTTATTTACCGGATTTACCTTTAACCATGGTAAATAAAATATTTACCGCAGTAATTATTCAAAATGTCTAAAAATAAAAGTTACCTATTTACACAATTTGAACATCCTGATTCCAAATATGGAATCCATTTTTCTAAATTCAAAACACAGAAGTGGCAGAAATTAATATAAAATTAATTCCCGCTGTCAAAACAAAAAGCGTGTTTTTAAGAGATAATAACTATCAAAAGATTGACACTTGTTTATGTTCGGTTTAATTGTAAAATTATGTATAATGACCAAAATTATATTAAATTGTAAAAATATATTCTAAATATACTTTAAAACCACTCAAATTCATAATTTATCACTAGTAATTAATTTGATTAAAAAAGTTGTTTTCAATTAAAATTTAGTAATTTTCACTATTCATCAAAATATGAAAGTTATCCGAAATGTACCAAAATTTCACCTTAGGCTAAATTCGATATTCCGAATCCAAAAATGAAGTCCATTTTAAAATATAATATATATATAATTTCAAAAAGTAGGTATTACTATTCATAACGGCTAGTTTGATTGGTTACGGTGTGTTAGAACTCGGTGTTGCGTACAACACACGCTAGCGTACCGTGGAAGCTTGGGATATTTCATTTTAAATTTTTGATGTCCCCATTTAGTCAAAAAGTTTAAAACATAGTATCTAAAAAGGGTTCACTATTAAAATTTGGTAAAAGTGAAATACTGAAAATGAATTTGTTCTTACATTATGTCTAAGAAACTCATAATATGGATTCTAAAATTATAAGGATTATATAAAGTTTAAAATTTAGTTAACACTATTCATGACCTCTTTTGAACAGCTTGTTTGGTAAGTCATGGTGCGATTGAACTTGGTGTTGCGTGTAGTGAAAGTTATTGAATTATTTTGAAGAAATAACACACTATAAAATCTTGGGGTGTTACAATAAAAATACTTACTGAGTAAGAAAATGTGAAATATAATACCAGATCAAAGACCCTTATTGAATCTCTTCTCATTCCATTTCTCATAAGTTACAACCTCTAGAGGAAACTAAAAAAGCTCAGCAACATTGTTTGTATACGGAGTAATAGTCTTGACACTTGGATGGAGGGTTATAAACACCATAGATTTTGTCAAGGCCATTTTTTGGGATGGAACTGTTCTATGAAAATGATTCAAAATTCTATCTCCTCTAAAATCTCATGATTATTTTCCATCAACATTGAATCCCACTATCTCTTTCTAGGTTATTCGAATAGAAATGGTGAAAACATATCCTTTATATTTTATGGTATTTATTTGAACTCAATAATTTACTCTACCTTTTTCAACCAATCCTCAACTGTTTTAGGACTGTTATATCCTTGGAAATCTGGTTTCTTTTGATGAATAAACTATTCATCATGATCCATAGATTCATACCTATGATGTTACACTTATAGACCCTGAATGGTAATGAGTACAATTACATTCCCTTGAGCATGTATGTCCCACACCACTATCCCGACAAGATTCAAGTCCACTAGAGGATTTGATCACTTTGGTTCGCCATTAGCTTCTTCCTAGGGCCTATTCAAATGTTCTATGAGAGGAATGATGCTACAAAACATCAAAACACAATATTGAAGATATCTGAAAGGATACAAAATTCAACAACTCAGATAAGAGCTTTAGGAATATCAATTACATGGAATATAAATAAATGGATATTACTTGAATATACTCAAATCAATATAGGGAAAATAATTTAATCAAATTAAACTATTACTCAAACAAACTATTCCCAAACACCCATGTTGACTTAAGGATCATTATTATAAGAGCTAGCCAGACACTTGCTTTTAATTAACTCATAAGTCTGATAAATTTAGCCTCCTTTCCATCAAGAGAACATAAATTGTAATCTAACATCAAGGAAAGATGCTTAACATTCACCCACTATTCCAGTTTGTCATGAACCAACCTATAAACCCTAGTACCTTGATACTGAAGTCAAATTTATCATGTATCAAAGTGCGTTCCTGGCTTCCATTAGTTGGCGACTAGCACAAAAAATTACATAAGAATCAAGTGGGAGAAGTTTTTCCCATAAATGGAAGATAAAAGACACAAGTTAGTATGATCAACACTCTAAAAAGAAAATCAACATAAACTAATATGTAAAATAATACATATACAGAAATATAAATATTCAAAGGAAATATAAAATAGAAAGAAATCTAAAACTACTATGTAAAAAGTGGGAAACATCTCCACTAACCACCATAATCACTCCATGGTACCAAGGATAAAGAATATCAACAAAATCTAAGTGGCACATTCCCTTTACTCAGACGTGGAATAAGAAAATATAAAAATTATTGAAGGAAAAGTTATAAAGTGAGATATAAATCTCATATGGGTCTCACCAAGTGTTCCATAATCATTTCCATAGAAATAAACCATTTATGCTAACGATTTTAAAAACAATATAGGCATGGAATAACATTTCTACATTTATTAAAAAACATTATTTCCTACTAAAATGCATAAAAGATATATTAGAACTGGGTTAAAATTGATTAGACAAACATTTTATATAAATCATTTATATAGATAAAATGACATGAATAAAACAATTCAATAATCAATGGCATGTATAATCAAGTACAAAAATAATAGCACCATGTAAAGAAGTCCCAATATGTTAGTTCAGGTAATAGGATCCTCCCACATCTCAATAATGATCTTTGATCAAGATATGTGTGCACACTCAAATCAATCAGCACCTAATTAATGGAATCATTACATGCCATATGCACCCCAAAGGGGAATACTTACAAGCGATCATGTCACATCTGTTTAGTTTGATTATTCATTTTGAATATATTTCTTGGGAGTCAAGGTCTAAATAGGCTTGTCCTATTTAACACTAACTACCCTTGTCAACATGTGATTCAAAAATTATATTAATCAAACTTAGTAAAATGAATCATTTCAAATAATTGGAATACTCTGATATCAATTGCCTAATTTTAGTTTTTTTTCATGCCTTCTAATTTGAAACCCACAACAATGTTTTCATCAAAATACAAGACATTTAAAATAATCTTTCAATTTAATTAATTTTCTAAAAAATAAATTTCACGTCATCCAATTTTTAAATGAAACATCAATTTTCTCAAATATGCACCACAATTCCAATTCTGTGATAATTATTGATTTTTTTTACAATTTAAAGGCATTTCAAATCATACATCAAATCCTTTAAAATCAATGCCCTTAAATCAATTAAAAACTGTTTCCAATTAAATTAATAAATTTATGTTTTCAATCATAGGTAGAAGGATTATGAAACCTCATATTTATAAATCATGTGATCAAACGACTGAATCAATACCTTCAATGAGGATTCTAGAAAGGTAATGGTGATAGTGATCAAGAAAAAAAATCATCGAATCAAGATCCATCAAAATGAAGATTATATCTATTAATAATGTGATGATCTATCACTCTCTAAGGAGGATAGAAATATAGTTCAGAATAAACCACATCTGAGGAGATCCACTTAACCTAAGAGAGATTTAAGAGAATCACCAGAGATTTTATCCACTAAGAAATTTTTCATAGGAATCATAATCTCTTATTGGGGACTTCAAGGATCAAGGATTTGATTTGGTGTTGAAATATGGTGATTATGGATTAAATTAGTGGTTTTGTATTTTTTAACTAATTTTTTGGGCATTAAAAATCTACATACTAGTTTCCTTGGTAAGGCCACATGGTTAAAAAAATTGTGTACCCTAATCTTGAAACCATATTAAATAGGGTTCATGGTTTCTCCTATATAGGCACATAGT
Source organism: Viscum album (assembly GCA_963277665.1). NCBI lineage: Eukaryota > Viridiplantae > Streptophyta > Magnoliopsida > Santalales > Viscaceae > Viscum > Viscum album. Next base: position 1,504,812,589 of record OY728151.1, on the reverse strand, counting down.
TTTTCAAATAGTGTGCCAACTCTGTTAACCCTCATTAACTAATGGTGTATGGTTTGGAGGGGCTATCCATAGGGTTTATAAAAACTATGAACCCCCTTCTTGATCAATTTCACAAAGAATATGGTTTGGTAGGACAAAACTTATGGTTTTCCCTAGACATATTTCAACCATGAATAGGCCTATAAGAATCATTTTTTTAAAAACTTTTAGAATACCATAAAACTAGATCAAATGATAGATAGATCAAAAAAAGGGCCACGAGATACCTGATGAAAAATAATAAGATATTACCCCCTCATTAGGTTGTTTTTGGTGAGTTTCCTTTGTTTTACTTTATGAGGGTTTAGTGTGGCGTCTTGTTCGATGCATTGGAAAAGATACCCTCACTGGACTAGAGAAGGAACCCCTCTATGAGTTCTATTTGTAATATACTCATTCTCATTATTCTTCCCTCAGTAGGGTCCAAAATCATGTTACCTAAATAGTATGGAATTTATTGCACTACCAAGTATGTGTTCCAGTTAGGTTTAGGTATCTCCCTTTTTCTCTGGGTTTGATCCCATATATATGTGTCAACACAAAATTTCTAATGGAATTTTTTTAATTGATGGATTATCTTAGATGGTCCCTCTAAAATTTATTTCTTCTTATACAAGGAAAAAACTAAAGATTAAGTCTGCTTGGAGGACCACCATCAGTGATAGTAATAAATGTGAAGTGAGTTATCATGAATGATTTTTACTAATGATACTATAGTGCAGTCCTTGGATATTAGTGAGGACATGAGTTTACCTTAATTCATAGTGTCTAACATTGAGTATATATATGTAATTATTTTTTTTTTCTCATATTATAATAGTAAGTACTTCATGGTTATGATATAACTAATCTCTCTTTGAGGCTTTGTGCTTTTTGATTTCATGATATCACACTGGTATGCTCATACTCATCACTGCATGGGAACTTACCACAGAGAGCATGTGTTATTAAATGACATGAATTTTGATAGAGTCCTAGGAGAACCAGGATTATGTAAAGCTTATATTTACTAGACATCCCTTAGATGGATCCAGTAGTTACTTTAAGATAATCCACCTTTGTTTTTAGCTGGTTGTGTTCTTTTCCAATTTATGTGGGATTTTATTTTTCCCATTCAGTTTTGATGAACTATTTTTTATACTCTAATGTGGGATAATGGTAATTTATACATTTTTAGTCTAATTTTTTTATCTTATGACATTATACTAGTGTTTTTAGTGGTGTTTTTGTGTATAGGTACTTTAGGATAATGCCTCCCTTGTTTTTGATTTTCTTACTTAGTGATAATCACCAACACATGGACTATTTAAGGTGGGAATGGGGTGTCATTATCAGTTTATATCATTCCAAGCAAGGCCAGATGGGTCTTTTCATGAAAAAGTTGTATAATATAAGTAAATATTATGATAATGTTTTATGGGTTTTCATTCTATGAGTTTGGGTTTGGGAACTCGGGAAATAATGTTAAATTTTCTCAAGATCGACTCTTAGGCTGGGGAAACCAATGATGGTGTTGCCACTGATGTATCAATTCACTAAGGATTTGATAAACATCTTATTGATTCGGAACATTAATTCACTAGTTTTAGTGAAAACATTAGCACATGTATCTATAGGAATAGGTTGTGATTTCCATGTACTTCATTTTTTTCTCCCGAGATATGGTCTTTTGACCATGTTGCATCTCAGATTTCAATGGGTGCATCAAAAATGATCACTAACTAGGATCCCATTGAAGGGTTTTGGTTATAATCCTCTTGGTTATGAGTCATTATATTATATTCCTGTGTAGGAGGTGGTTTGTTTAGGTGTATAATGAGTTATGTGTCTACTTTTTGATCAAAAGGTTTACCCACCTTCAGTGGGTTTAGGTGGATTTAACTGATCAGGATGGCCATCAATTAGTTCTGATGGTACTGTAAATGAAGAACCCTTTATGAGTATGCTTAATGAGTTTTGTATATAGGAATCATCTCGGTTTTTTGGGGATCCATACCCCCTTCATAGATGGTATAGGACTAGATTGATCCTACGATGTGAGTGTTATTCTTGGTTCTAAATCCTCTTGGTGGTGGTTCTAGTGGCAGGAATTATTCAATGTATGACATGGAATTTAAGGATCCATGTGATGGTGATGTTTGATATGGATTTGGGCTTTCATGGAAGAGGGATGCATCCCCCACTAAGACGAATTCTTTTGAGGTGATTTAAAACCATGCTGGTGAGTCAGTGATTCCCATATTGTTAATTTCATGGTGTGGAATATGATTTCATTTGACTTCTATGTTTGGGGTAGAATTGATGTTATACGATATTAGAGTGATCCCTGGTTATGGGTAAAAATATAGAAAGGGGAAGGATGAATTTAGGTAGTAGGGTCTTGTGACCAAGAGACATTGAGTGTGGCTCTATGTACGAACTATGTCTTCTATTCTCTATATGATGTTTTAATACAAAGTCTGAAGCCACCCACTTCCAAGAATGTATCCCCTATTTGAGATATAAAAATGTTAATGTATCCTTTTTTACTTAACCCTTGTGTTTGGAGGATTTAAAATTGAAGTTTCTGGGATCACAAACTTATACTGAGATTGTGACTTTACTCTGGGTGAAGAGAGAGTATTTCATGGAATACTCCTATAGTTGAAATGTGACCCTACGGTTTTTTCCTCATTATAGATTTTCTTCATACAATATATTCTGTGTTGACTATTAATAGTTATTTTTTGTTGTGTATATAAGTTATTGGGATTTAATATTATTTCTTTATTGAGAAGGAATAATTGGAAAGGAAGAATGAGATCATGTGTAGGAGGATATAGTGGATTTCTTATCATTTGGATAGTTTTTATTTTTAAAATAAAATGATACCTACTTTCAATTCATATTATTTTATAGGGGTATGAGTGTATATTCTTTGAGGGTGTTCCATTCTTGACTCCCTAAGAAATATTTTACTACTTCATATACCAATACATAAGGATGAATTGAAATCTACATCAGCTTATTAGATATACTAATCGAGTTTGAAGGGATAAATGTGTGGTTGGAGGATCTAAAGAGTGGGGGCTTGTCAGACCCATTTCCCTCCCTCATCTTCCCAATACAGATTTCCTAGATGTCATATGAGAGCTTGAGGTCAGGAATAGATTGACATCACATGAACTAGAAGAATATTAAAAATGTGTATCCGCCCAGAAGAATTGTTGACTTATTGAACCAGTTATTAAGGGCGAATAAATTCATAGAGCTTGAACTCAGGATGGATTATCACTTTCTCCAAGTTCACAGGGTGGATATACCTAAGTTAGAATTTTGAAGATGCTAAAATTACTTTTATTAAATGGTGATTACTTTTTGTGTGTTAAATACATCATTAGTGGTTATGAGACTTATAAACCAAGTCATCCAACCCTTATTTTATTATTTTTTGGTATTCAACTTTGAAGAAAACCTTGTGAACTTAGTGTCAGAGGTAGAGCATACAAGATAGTTGAATATGTTTCTAGACATGCATTGCAAATAAGAAACTTATGAGAAGATTTAAAAGAATATTTTATGGAATTAGGTGTTCCAATTTTTGAGATATGTCTTCCCATTCATATATTAAATATTTAATTAAATAAATTTTGAGGTAGTGCTAGCTTGGGATCCACCCAAGAGCCTAGTCATGGAAGGATATGCAGGCAACAATGTTTTTTATTCACTATCATTGATCAAGGGGATGAAGAAGTTAGACTATTTTCAGTTAACTAATAAGATTAAAAATGGTTTAGGATACCTATAGTCGATGAGTGTATCCCCTAAGATTATTTATCATGTTAGGTTGAAAAAACATGGAGATATTGAATTCCAGATCTTATAAGACCTAGTATCCATTGAACATGTTCCTGATGAATATTTTGAAGGTGGGGGGAATGTTATCTTTAATTGAGGACAAAAAATGAAACATTTTACACTATAAAATGATGTTATGAGCTGGTTTCATGCTTTCCATTGGTAGAACATCTATGAGAGTTTTAGATATTTTTGGATACATTGACATTGGGTCCGGTGGCCCAAGATGTAATGTCTCATTTTAAATATTATCTCTACATACCTCACATACAAATAGATAATGGTTGGGGTTCCCATATAGATGTTGAAATGGGATTTATTTTTTTGGTTGTCATGATAGGTATTACATGGTTCATGAGATGCCATGATTCTTTTTGACTTATCATATATTAACTCACAATGTTAGCTCACTTATAAACAATTCGAGAGTGTATCTTAGTGGATATGTTTGGGATCTGAATGCATGTAGGAGTTAGTTTAGATTCAGGTTGTTCCTTTGATGATCATCCTATACCAAAATAATCTCTTAAAATCCTAATTATAGAGGATATCATATCCCATTGGTACTCAATATTTGTTGAGAACTATTTTTTACACTAGAAAAATGGTCAAGTAAAGTTGACTATTCGGGTTTTGGACTACAAACTATGGGGTATGGATGATACTTTTCTTGATTGGGATTATCATATACAATTGGTGAGTTTGAATATAATGATTGTTTCAAATCCACCATTGGTGTAACACCATTTTAGGCCTTGTATGTTAGACCCTATAGGTCACCACTTTATTGGACATATCCATGAAAATAGAGGTTATAAGACTAGAGATGGGATGAAAATGGTTGAAAAGGTGTAATAAAATAGGGGATGATTGGGACTAACTAGTGATGTAAGGAGTACTATATGGACTGACGAGGGTGGTCATTATGTTTTGATGACGGATACCATGTTCTTTGAGAGATCTCACCTCAATTGTGATTATGAAGATTTGTCCATGGGGACATGATATCTCTATGGTTCATAGTACTTTTTCCATTTTCTATGTCAGGTTATTCAGTTGGCGTAAAACATATCCATACCACCATAGTTAAATTGATCATGTAATGTATTCCATGTGTTGAATTTGAGGATATATGTGCATGATCAAATGAATTATATCGACTAGGGTGAGTTGGACATTGAGGGTGGATTTATATTTTCAAGGAGTCCATTGCTGTTTTAGAATCATTAAGAGAAAACTCTTCTTGGGTAAGTGTTTTCCTTAGGAGTGTGATTATTAGAAGAATGAGAATATTTAGGAGAGCTTGTTAGAATGTGATATCCAAATGTGAGATCAGTATTCTCACATATCTGAGTAGGATTAATTTTTCAAGACAAAATCCTTCAAATTTAGTAGAATTCATAGACATTGAAATTTATATGTTACTATAACATCCCAGATAAATAAATAATATACAATTATCATATTTATTAATATTTATAAATTAAATATTAATTTTACTTTAAAGGGGATTCTATTTTCAGTGGAATACCTGATAAGAAACAATGAGTTTCTTTGAAATCTTATGTTGCATACAAAATTGAGTTGTACTGAGAAATAATATAAAAATAAAATTATTTTAAATTGTAGTCAAAAAATAGATGTTTTATTGGTGGGAACTAATATAAATAACTAAAATATGATTATATATGTTTGTTAAATGTTTTTACATTTATCCAATAAAAGTTATATGCTTAAAATGTGATTGAATCTATATTTAAGTATAAATACTCTAATATTGATTAAAAGGTCGATTTACCTCATTTTAATGGAGAACCCTCTTTAAATATACTATTGGTAACTTATATATGTTCTACATGACAAAATAAAATTATTATTTAGATTCAGGACATCAAAATTTACTTAGGGAAAAATTTTGGCATTTTTCTGATAAAATTCATTTTTTAATGAATAATGAAAAATACTGTATTTTAATTCAAAACCGCCTTTTGATTTAATTTATTTATATAGTTAGCTTATAATTTTAATTGGTTTTAAAGTGTAATTAGATTATATTTTTACTACTTAATCTAATTTTAGTCATTGGAATTAATTTCACTTTGAAATAGGACATAAACAAGTGTTTATTTTTTGATAGTTATTGTTTCATAAAAACACAATATTTGTTTTGACAACAGGAATTAATTTTAAATTCATAAATAAAACTTCTATGTTTTTAATTTGGTAAAATATACATCATTTTTGAATTTTGAATATCAAATATAGCTTAGGATGAATTTTTGGTATTTTTTCTGAAAAACATCAATTTTGATGAATAGTGAAACCACTTAGTAGTAGTTAAAAAACTGACCTTTTCCTTTAAATGAAAATTTACCACTTCCTTGAATTGAATTTTGAAAATCCGATATACATGGTTGTTATTAGTAAGTAAAACATGGTTCAATAAGATGGAAATATTATTTGGTGAATAGTAACTTTGATATTTATTTATCGCGGTTAAAGGTAAATAGAGTAATTCAAGGTAAAAAGAATGTTAAAATAACAAAAAATTACCTTAATACTTGTACTAACCTTATTAGATGGGTAATGGACGACCATGATCACCCTTGGGTCGATTTTGGAACCCCATTGGGCCACTTATGAGTGATAACGACACTTTATTTTTATTAACTTAAAGTAAATGCAAAAATGACATTAACAAATATCTTTTAGTAAATCAATTTTTACATTTGGTTTTATAAGCCATATTTTCGACTATAAATAATCATTGGAAAGATAAAAATGTTTTCTACATGATGGTATTTTTTTTATATTTTTTCAACATCAAATAAATTAAATTATTTATAACATAATTATAATACAATATTTACATCATTAATAAATTATTCAAATAAATAAGATTATAAATATTAAATTAATATCCAAAACATGTAAAATTCTTATTTGATGATTTTATTTCAAACATTATTTATCTTATATTTGACTTTAATGAGTTTTGGACCTTTTGAAACCAATGATAAGTTGATAATAAAATAATTTTTGCAAACTTATTTTCTTTTATTTTACTTCTCCAACCCCTAAAATAATTTTATTCCTTTATTTTATAACAACATAAATATCCTAAATATAATTTGATGTTGTTATCAGAAGTATTATAACTACAATTACACACACCTCTATCTAATGGGTTAAGAAAATATTGTTTCCATGGATAGAAAACTAACACCTCATGAAACGATAACTGTTTAAATATCTCCAACCGCCTCTCATGGTGGCCATTATGATGGAACTTTATTTATATATTATATATCTTTTGTTTTTGTTTTCTATATTCTTTTTTAATTTTTATTGACAAACATACCATTATTCTTTCCAAAATGTGTAAATAAGATAATTTCATTGGAAGAAGTGCGGACTACAGCCCCCTCAAGGTGATATGATTCGTTTATGAGATACATGGAACGTATAAAAGATAGTGTTAATGAAATTATGTAACATATATATCATATGATATTATAATTTAATTATAATATATCTATGTATCATTAAGTTTTCATTCCAATTAATATTAAATAGAAGTGATAGTAGCGTTCATGCGTACGTACGACATACCGTCTCCATGAACAGTTAATCTCATTTCTTATCTCCAAATTTTATGTACTGTTATAAACCCATATATATACTGGATATAAATGATATATATGATATATAAATCATGAATATAATTATATAGATAATGGAATTTCAACCACATGGAAAAATTGTTATTATAACAAGTTCATTTTTAACACAAATTCCAAACATCGACAAAATATCGGATATGAACTCAAATAATTAACTAAATATTATTTCAATGTAATAAGTGATATAAAAGTAATAATAAACATTAAAACTATTCTTAAGAAAGTATAAATTAACATAATTTTATTATTCAGGAATAACAAGGAACAAAAAATTCAAGTCGGATACGAGGTAAGTGGTTTTTTATCTCACTTTTAATTCCGTGAGATTTCTGTTGTTCGCCACTTATTTATAGCATGTAGTGTATTGTGTACTGACATTTGATATATATTATCTTGATTATCTATATATTCATGGTATTCTGTGAGTAATTTACTTTTGGTCATATGAATCGATTGATTACAACGTGGTAAGGGGTTTTCATCTCACTTTTTATTCACAAGAGATTCAGGCTACATTTTCCACTATTTCCTTTTGTTTGGTGTATGTACTACCCATGATTGTATTTTGTGTGTAATATTATTTAATTTATTTTTATTTACATCTTTATTTTAGTATTATTATTTCATGGGGTTTATGTATAAGTATCCGACCTTAAAACATTACATAATCATGAATTAAATGAATAATTCACATTGAGGATCTTTTCAGGTTTAGAGTTTTAGAGAATTAGGACATAACTATTACATCTCAATGATTAAAAAGTAGACACATTTACTTAGTTTCCATTTTTTCATAAAATAAAAACTCTTTAAAATGAAACATGACTAGTTCCATGTTTTAGATAACATGTCTTTCCTTGATCCCACCCTTGATCCTATTCATCTTTTAGTCCTGTGGAAAACTTTTCAAAAACATGGGATGAGCATAAAAATCTCAGTAAGGGTTATAAAAATACAGAAAGAAAACATTAGTCCATGTATACATAAGAATAAATGGAATCATACTTTAGTCATATATCATAATCACTTTAACATACCTCATGAAATCATAAGATTTATGAATAACTCATAGTAATCATAAGACATAAAGGTAACTTGATGCATTCATAACATTATTACGTAGGGAGTAACCCTCTTAGTTACGTTTGGAAAAACCATCACAGTATATTCGCTAAATCACTTTGGAGAAACCTTATTGTTTAACTCCTTCGCCTTACCCAATGCATTGAAGAGATCTCTTGGGCTCAACCGCCCATAGTTTATCACGAAACCACCAGTCTTCATAAAAAATTCCAAAGAACCATAACATAATTGTATCACATAAAACATGCATAATGGAAACATAACATTTCCACATTTAAATCACAAGATATAAATAAAACACATTTATATAATCATAACATTATCAAAAACATTTTCAATACCAAAATAATGTAAAACATGGTATTTATTTTTCATGTTAAAAAAGTTATGGCTTGTAGAGGAAGCCGAAACTCAAATAATGGTCACGGCGGCAGAGAAGTCGTTGTAGCTGCATACATAAGAAAAAAACATTCCTTTTGACGTTTAGTAAAATTCTTTGTGTAAAAATATTCCTTTTTAATGAATTTAAAAGTCAAAAGGGTTTTATACAGTGTAAAAAATAAAGTCGGGTAGAAATCAAAAGATGCCTTAATGAAAGGAGATTGAGACGAAGTCCCGTACAAAGACGGTATCATTAAATTATAGATAAATCAATTACATAATTATATGTGACAAATATAAATACACAAAATATAAGTGGATATTTACTGTAAAACAATTAGAGGTCATCCACACATATTCATGGTACGACATAATCAATACGTAGAGGTTTAACCCAGTGAATTGAAATTGGGTTAAGAAATTCCCTTACAGAAAATCAACAACCTAACAACGTCACTTTAAAATTCAGAAAATGAGTTTATGGGAGATAAAAAGGGTATTTCATCACTTGGACATAAAATTTATATCAATAAGGATATATAATAACATATCCCAACATTACGAATATTTAAATTAAAAGATATAACAAAAATAAGTCTTGTAAAAAGAGTAGGGTTAAAGGTTCCCTTACAGATTTGGGTAACTTTCGAAACGTAAAACCCCTGAAAGAAGGACTATACAATGTTGATGTAAATAACAATAAACGAAATTATCTTACACAAAGAGTAGAAGAATGGGCAGTACATACACCACTCAAAGGCGATAGTGAGAAATATAGCATGAATCTCATGGGAATAAATAGTGAGATAAAAATACCATACCTCATTGTAATCAATCAAGTTGTATGACCAAAAGATAATAAGAACCAAATTAATCACATAATACCATGAATATAAATATAATCATGGTAATATATATCAAATGGCAGCACACAATACACCAAATGCAATAAATAATTGACAAACAATGGAAATCTCGCGGAATTAAAAGTGAGATAAGAAATCCCCTTACCTCAAGCTCGACTTGTCTTATTCGTTTCTTTATATTCCTGAATAATAAACATTGGTCAATTTATAATTTATTAAGGAATTCCATTATATTTTATTCTTCAATTCATATTACATATTATCATGTTATAATAATTAGTTAATTATGTGAGTTCATATCATACGTTTTGTCGATGTTCGGTACACGAGTAAAAAATAAATTAGTTTGAAGCGAATTGTCCTTGTAGTTATAAGTAAATCATCTACAGAAGAGTATTAACGATTTAAATATCAAATATATCCAGTATATATTCATTTTATTCTATTTCATAACATTTGGAGATAAAAAATGAAATGCACTGTTCATGGAGACGGTAGGTCGTATGTACGCATGAATGCTACTTTCATTTCTTTGTCATATTAAAGGAATTATAACTAAATGAGACATATATATTATAATTACAGTATAATATATATTTTATATAGGTAACACATGTTCATTAATTAAATTCTTTATAAATTCCATGTTTGGCATGAACGAGTCACATCACTTGAGGGGGCAGTAGTCCACACTTCCTAAGATGAAATTATCGCATTTTCACAACATGAAAAGCATAAAGGGATGTTTTAAATACAAAACACAGAAGCATAGAGAGGAAATAAATATAATATATATCATATATAAATATAGTGAAATAATAATTGGCACTATGAAAGGTGTTAAAAGAATATTGAATAATCATCATCTCGTGAGGCAGTAATTCGACACCCATAGAAACAGTATGTTCGTTAACCATTAGAAGGAGGTGTGTGTAAGTGTAGGTATAATACGTATCATAACAACATCATAGTATATTTATTATACTGGTGTAATTATGGGATCAAATAATATGAAGATAGTGGTGAGTGAACATGGAAAATAAAAGAAAGAAACTCAGGAGAATACATTACCTCTTAATCGGGTAACTCTTTTGGATTTGAGCCAAAGGATTACTAGGAAAGAATTCTGCCGAAAGTGTGGTTTCTAGGTGTAATATTGGGATGTTTAGATATAATATGAGAAACGTTTCGACAAGCCAAGTTCTTGAGGGGTGTGGGTAATGGGGTATAGGTGGGGGCCTTTTATAAGAGGGAGGACGGTCACTTTTGGAATGTCTTCAAATGTTACTTTATTATAAACTGGTTTTCAGATTTTAAAGGTCCCAAAATGATATATTTAGAGGATAATGTGATAAGGGATAGAGATCCACCCATCCATTAGGTTTTAGACATGTGTAAGTCTTATATTTTTACCTTATCCATTAATGTTATTTAAATCGTTCATTAATGAGGTAATCATTGCATCATCATGGTGTCATAAATAAATTTATTTATTTAATTTCTAAAAATTATAAAAATTACCATGATGTAGGAAATATTTTTAGCTCTAAAATGAATATTTATAGTCTAATATATAATTTATGTAAAGAAAAGTAATTTTTTTTACTTAGGTGGTATATAGTTTGGTTATATTTTCCTTTAAAAATAACATGATAAAAGGTCACTATCACACAAATGTGATTCCATGGGGTCCCTAAGTTGGCACAAGGCATCCCATGGTCAGACATGACACAACCAAGAGGATTTGGAGTAATGTTTGGGAAATTTTATATTATTATGATATTATTTTTTTACCTTTACCTACCTCATTACTAATTAATCACGATAATAAAAGATAATTACTATCATTACTATTCATAATGTCCAAAAAAAGAGGATTAATTACATAATTTGGACCATATGATTCCAAATATGGAATCCATTTTACAAAATTCCAAAAACAGAAATTTTTGTAATTAATTTAAAAATAATTCCCATTGTCACAACCAAAGACGGGTTTTTAAGAAGTAAAATTTATCAAAATATTGACATGTTTTTACATCCAATTGAAAAGTGAAATTACTTAAAATGATCCAAATTCTATTAAGTGATAAAAAAATAATTCAATTAAACTTTAAAACCAATTTAAAGGAAAATATAACTATATAATTAAAGTATATGGAAAAGTACTTTTGATGTAAAATGCAGTATTATTAACTATTCATTAAAAATGAACATTTGTCAGAAAAATACCAAAAATTTATCCAAAGTAAATTTTATATTCAAAAATTATTTCCCTTTTACCAAATTCAGAACATATAAGTTTCATTAATTAATTTTATTATTAATTCCTGCTGTCGAAACAAATAGCGTGTTTTTAAGGAACAATATCTATCAAAAGATTGGCACTTGTTTTTGTCCAATTTCAATGTGAAATTAATTCCAATGACCACCATTGAATTAAATGGTAAAAATATATTCTAATTACACATTAAAACCAATTAGAATAATAATCTGACCATATAATTAAATTATATTAAAAGGATGTTTTGAATTAAAATAGAACATTTTCACGCTTCATTAAGAAAATGAACTTTGTCGGAAAAATAACAAAAAATTACACAAATAAATTTTGATGTCCCGCTTCTAAAGAAGTATTTTATTTTTTCAAACATAACATATAAAATTGTCAAAAAGTGGATTTAAAAAGGGTTCTCCATCAAAAGGCGGTTAATTGACCTTTTCAAGAATATTATAATATTTAGGATTAAAATTGGTTTCATTCGACTTTTATGCCTCTAAAATTTATTGGATAAATGTAAAAATATTTAACAAAGATATATAATAATATTGTAGTTAGTTTTTTTCATTCCCTCCATTACAAAGGATAGGCGTTAACTAACATTTAAAATAATATTATTATATTATTAGTGTGCAACGTAAGATTTCAAAAAAACTAATTGTTGCGTATTGGGTACGCCATGGAACATAGCATTCCCTTTAAAGAAAAATTTTATTCACAAATATTAATAAATATGAAAATGTCATATTATTTATATAACTGGGATGTTACATCCTTCCCCCATTTTGGGAAATTTCATCCTCGTAATTTTAAAATTGGGCTCAGAAACTTCATTGAAAGCCCCACATAGGAAGAGGAGTAAATTAAACTATCACATTAAAAGAAAGAAAGAAAAGTACATAGGTCACCCAAGAAAACAGATACTATGATTCCATGAAAACATGGATATGGAAGAGAAAACAAAGGTTCAAGTTCTGATGGATAGTGATAGAAAACATTTTTAGGAGAAAGTTAACCACCAGAAATTCACAAACTTGTGATGGCTTAAATGGTATTTGATTCCCCTGTAAGAAAAGTTAACAGACAACGCTTTTGTTTTATGTTACTTTTCATTGAGGAATTTATTTATGATCTTAACTAAATCCTAAGGAAACATACTTACTTTTCATGTATACTTTCATATTTTACTAGATTTCTAACACAAACTCATATTTTATCCAAAATATGTGTTTTTAGGATGACTTGTTCAGATTAAGAGTGCTATAATCAACTTCTTGAGAATCACCCAATCCAAAAAATATAAACTATATATTTCCAATTTCTTTAGACCTAAAACAAAACTAAAAATTTTAGTACAAGATCAGATAATCCCCAAAAGAATAATCATTTATAAAAATAAATACTACTCTTAATTTCCAAAATTCAACAAAAAGAACCCAAGGATCAATAAAGACCATTAAATAAACAGCTATCCATAAAATTATTTAAATTAATCCAAAGTAAGATTGAAATCCAAATCTCTGAAGGATTTAATAACATAGTCTTCCAAGGTAAATCATAACATTTATCTCCAACTAACATCAGTTACTCATAGTCTCATACAGAAAAGTAATTAACCTAATCACATATCCTCTATGATAGGTTAATCATTTCCTAAAATCAACTTATTCCTGATTCATAAGATCATCTAACTAAAACTAATTAGTCATACTAACCAGGAACTTCACTTAGTCCAGTGGAAGGAAATAAATAATAGTCACACATTGGTTGTGGGTTCAATTCCCGCAGATTTCTCTGACGCGATGGGTTGTCACACGGTTTGTGTGTAGTCCCTTTTCAAAAACTACATAATTTTATAACATTCCCAAAAAGAGTTAAATTAATCAAAAATAACTGTAACATATTTTAACCACAAAGGTTATCTAATAACTTTCATTTTGAATCCGAAAATGTATTAAATTGTAATTGCCTCAAATTCAAGAATCATATAAACAAAAATTGTTCATTATAACTATATCCACAAAAGAAAAGATAATTATTCCTTGAATAAAATTTTCATATATCAAACATCAGGGCTACACATACTATAAAAAGTCTTTTAATGTTATCCCATCATCAAAAGAGCCTTAATACTTTTAATTATTTCACCATCATAAAATCTACCATAGCTCTTGAATCCATTATATGTTTACTTCTTACTCATTCAACATTCTTCATGATCCATTAACCATTCCTTTCCAACTTATTCTAAAATACTTCTTTCCTACAAACAAAATCATGAATCATATCCTATGATTCAATAATAGGAAATCATATGTTAAGAAACAATCCATACCTTTCATTGGTCATTGTTAGTTTCTTCATCCTCAATCGGAATGAAATTAGGTATTGGTAAACGAATATTTGTACGAAACTAGTGATCCCATTCCCGAAACATCTTTGTAGGACAAGAGTTTGTATAATGAACATGCACACCACATTTAAAACATTCAATTGATCCCTCAGAAAGGACTTCTTTCCCTTTCCTAGATTCAACTAGATGCTTCCTTTTTCCATTGCAGGTTCTTGCTTTATGACCTTCATTTCCACATCTATAGCATCTTTCTGTCCCTTTGAAACATTTTCCTATGTGTTTTTTTCCACATCTTTGACACATTGGTTTTTGAACATACATACCTTTATTGTTATTACCTGAACTTCCATAGGGATTTGTTTCTCACATATAGGATGCATTATAAAGATCACTAAGGTTCAGGTGGCCAATCATGACCCCGGATAGTTGGTTAAGAATAACCACAAGTGTTCTCATTGCAGCTCCCATTTCATTCAGTTCTCCTTCAGAAAATCGTCACAGTTTTCTTGACATCCACTGTTACTTTGGTGCCTGCTAGGTCCAACCATTTACTAAAACCAAAAATACCAGTGTGAGTATATCAGTAAAATAATCAAATAATAGTAAGATATAATAATTCAGGCAATCTTAAACTCATTCACTTTATCTATGAGTCTTTCTGAAATCTTAACCATTATTGTAATGTCACTTATGCTTAAAGAATACCATAAACTCTAAAGTTATCTAAACAGAAATTTGATACCAACTATAAGGATCCGGCCTTAAAACATTACATAATAATGAATTAAATGAATAATTTACATTGAGGATCTTTTTAGTTTTAGATTTTTAGAGAATTAGGACATAACTATTACATCTCAATGGTTACAAAGTAGACACATCTACCCAGTTTCCATTTTATCATAAAATAAAAACTGTAGAAAAAGAAACATGACTAGTTATATGTTTTAAATATCATGTATTTACTTGATCCAACCCTTGACCCTATTTATATTTATGTCCTATGGAGAACATTTCAAAAACTTGGGATGAGCATAAAAATCTCAGTAAGGGTTATAACAATACGGAACAAAAACATTAGTCCATGTATACATAAGAATCAATGAAATCATACTTTACTCATAAACATAAACACTTTAACATACCTCATGAAATCATAATATTTATGAATAACTAATAGAAATCATAAGACATAAAGGTAACTTGAGGAATTCATAACATTCTTAGGTAGGGAGTAACCCTCATAGTTACGTTTGGAATACCCACCATAGTATATTCCCTAAATATCTTCGGAGAAACCTTAGAGTTTAACTCCTTCATGTTACCCAATGCATTTGAGAGCTATCTCGGGCTCACCTTCCCTTAGTTTATCACGGAACCACCTGTCTTCATAAACAATTCCCAAGAACCATAACATAATCGTATCACATAAAACATGCATAAAGGAAACATAACATTTCCACATTTCAATCAGAAGATATCAATACAACACATTGATATAATGAAAACATTATCAAAACCATTTTCAATACCAAAATAAATTAAATCATTGTATTTATTTTTCATTTAAAAATAGTTATGGCTTGTATAGGAACTAAAACCCAAATAATGGTCACAGAGGCGGGTAAGTCGTTGTCACCACATATGTAAGACAAAAACATTCCTTTTTTTGTTTAGTAAAATGATTCATGTAAAAATATTCTTTTTTAATGAAATTAAAAGTGAAAAGGGTTTTATACACCTTATAAAATTATGTCGTGTAGAAATCAAAAGATGCCTTAATGAAAGGAGATTGAGATGAAGTCTCGTACAAAGACGGTATCCTTAGATTAAGGATAAATGAATTACATAATTATATGTAAAAAATATAAATACACCCAATATAAGTGGATATTAAGTGTAAAAAAATCAGAGGTCGGCCACACATATTCATAGTATGACATAATCAAGAAGTAGAAGTTTGACCCAAAGAATTGAAATTGGGTTAAAAAGTTCCCTTACAAAAATTCGACAGCCTAACAACGTCACTTTGAAATTCATAAAATGAGTTGATGAGAGATAAAAGGGTATCTCATCACATGGACATAAAATTTACAGTAATATGTATATGTAAGAACATATTCCAACATTAAGAATACTTAAATTAAAAGTCCTAACAAAAAGAAGTCTTTTAAAAAGTGGAGGGTGAAAGGTTCCCTTACCGATTTGGTAACTTTTGAAATGTACATGCCATGAAATAAGGACTATACAATGTTGATGTAAATACCCATAAACAAAATTATATTACACAAAGATTAGAATAATGGTCAGTAAATACACCACTTAAAGGCGATAGAGAGAAATATAGCATGAATCTCATGGGAATTAATTGTGAGATATAAACCCCTTACCTCGTTGTAATCAATCAAGTCGTATGACCAAAAGATTATAAGAACCAAATGAATCACAGAATACCATTAATATAAATATAATCATGATAATATATATAAATTTTCAGTTCAAAATACACCACATGAAATAAATAATTGGCGAACAATGGAAATCTCACGGAATTAAAAGTGAGATAAGAAATCCCCTTACCTCAAGTCCGACTTGTCTTGTTCGTTGCTTTATATTCCTGAATAATAAACTTTACTCAATTTATAATTACTTATATAATTCATTTAAATTTTATTATTCAATTAATATCACATATTTTCATGTTATAATAATTAGTTAATTATGGGAGTTCATATAATACATTTTGTCGATGTTCGGTACATGAGTCAAAAATAAACTTGTTTGAAGTGAATTGTCCATGTAGTTATAAGTACATCATCCCCAGAAAAGTATTAATGATTTAAATATCATATATATCCAGTATATATTCATTTTATACTATTCCATAATATTTTGAGATAAATAATTAAATGAACCGTTCATGGAGACGGTAGGCCGTACGTACGCATGAATGCTACTTTCATTTCTTTGTCATATTAAAAGAATTAAAACTAAATGAGACATATATATATATATATAAATATATATTAATTACAGTATAATATATATGTTATATAGGTAACATAAGTTCATTAATTACATTCTTTAGAAAATCCATGTTTGGAATGAACGAGTCACATCAATTGAGGGGGCGGTAGTCCAAAATTCCTCAAATGAAATTATCACATTTGCACCACATGAAAAGAATAAAGGTATATTTTAAATATAAAATACAGAAAAATAGGGAGGACATAAATATAATATATATCATATATAAATATAGTCCCATCATAATGGCCTCCATGAAAGGTGTTAGAAGAAGATTGAACAATCATCGTTTTGTGAGGCAGTAATTCACCACCCACAGAAACAATATGTTCTTTAACCATGTGACAGAGGTGTGTGTAAGTGTAGGTATAATCCTTCTCATAAAAACATACTAGTATATTGAGTATACTTTTGTTATTATGGGATAAAATAATACAAACATACTAGTGGGTGAATAAGTAATATAAAAGAAAGAAACTCGAAAGAAGACATTACCTCTACATCGGGTAACTGTTTTTGATTTGAGCCAAAAGCTTCCTTGGAAAGACTTCTGCCCAATGTGAGGCTTCAAAGAGTAAGAGAGGGATGTTGAGAGATAATTGTAAAAGATTTTGGATGATCCAAGGGATTGATATTTGTGGGTAAGGGGGTAGAGTTGGGGGCCTTTTATAAGATGGAGGAGGGTCACTTTTGGAAAGTCTTGAAATGTTACTTTATTATATAATGGTTTTCAGATTTTAAAGGATCCACAATGATATATTTAGAGGATAAGGTGATAATGGTTCTAAATCAACCCTTTAAATAGGTTTATGACAAGTTTAAATCTTAGATATTTACCGTATCTTTTCATTTTATTTAAATCGTTCATTAATGAGGTAATCACTGCATCATTATGGTGTCATAAATAAATGTATCTATTTAATGTATAAAAATTATAAAAAAACCATGATGTAGAAAATATTTTTTGATTTCCAATTACTATTTATAGTCTAATATATCATTTATGTAAACAAAATTAAAATTGTTTTACTTAGGTGTTACATAGTTTGGTTATATTTTCCTTTATTTGAAAATAATATGATAAAAGGTCACTATAACACAAATGTGATTCCATGGGGTCCCTAAGTTGGCAGAAGGCATCCAATGGTCGGTCATGACACAACCAAGTGGTGTTTTACACATGTTGGGGTCATTTTATATTATTATGATATTATTTTATTACCCTTAACTACCTGATTAGTAATTAGTCATGATAATTAAAGATAATAACCGTCATTATTATTCATAATGTCCAAAAACAAAAGAGTATTAATTAAACAATTTGGACCTACTGATTAAAAATATGGAATCTATTTTACCAAATTCCAAAAATATAAATTTCAGTAATTAATTTAAAAATAATTTCCATTGTCACAACCAAAGATGAGTTTTTAAGAAGTAATATTTATCAAATGATTGACTTGTTTTTACATCCAATTGAAATGTGAAATTACATAAAATGATAAAAATTGTATTAAGTGATTAAAAAATAATTTAATCACACTTTAAAACCAATTAAAAGGACAATCTAACTATATAAATAAATTAGATGAAAAAATAGTTTTGAATTAAAATGTAGTATTTTTCACTATTCATTAAAAAATGAACATTTTTCAGAAAAATACCAAAACGTTATCCAAAGTAAATATGATATTCAAAAATGATTTCAGTTTTACAAAATTAAAAACATATAAGATTCATTAATTAATTTTATAATTAATTCCCACAGCCTAACAAATAGAATATTTTTAAGAAACAATATCTATCAAAAGATTAACACTTGCTTATGTCCAATTTCAAAGTGAAATTAATTCCAATGTCCACCATTGAATTAAATGATAAAAATTTATTCTAATTACACTTTAAAACTAATTAAAAGTATAATATAACCATATAAATAAATTTTATTAAAAGTTTGTTTTGAATTAAAATACCGCATTTTCACTATTCCTTATAAAATGAACTTTATCGGAAAAATAACCAAAATTTAAACAAAGAAAAATTTTGATATCCCGATCCTAAAGAATGATTTTATTTTTTCAAATATAACATATATAATTGTCAAAAAGTGGATTTAAAAAGGGTTCTACATCAAAAGGCGGTTAACCGACCTTTAAGGAATATTAGAATATTTATGCTTAAAATTGTATTCATTCGCATTTTAAGCATCTAGAATTTATAGGATAAATGTAAAACTATTTAAAAATATATATATGATCATTTTTTAGTTATTTCTGTTCATTCTCACCATTACAACATCTAGGCATTAACTACCATTTAAAATAATAATATTATATTATTAGTGTGCAACGTAATATTTTAAAGAAACACATTGTTGCGTATTGGGTACTCCATCGAACATAGCATTCCCTTTAAAGTAATATTTTATTCACAAATATTAATAAATATGAAAATGTAATATTCTTTATTTAACTGTGATATTACATCATGTTTCGGAAGTTACCAAATTAGTATGGGAACCTTTCGACCTATTCTTTTTAAAAGACTTCTTTTTATATGTCTTTTAATTAACATATTATTGTTTTGAGATATATTCTTATATATCCTTATTGATGTAAAATTTATGTCCATGTGATGAGATACCATTTTCTCTCTCATCAAATCATTTTATGAATTTTAATGTGATGTCGTTAAGATGTCAAATTTCGGTAAGGGAACTTCTTTACCCAATTTCAATTCTTTGGGTTAAACTTATACTTCTTGATTATGTCATGATATAAATATGAATGAATGAAATCTGACTGTTTTACACTTAATATCCATTTATATTGGGTATATTATTAGTTTTCAAAAAAAATTATCTCATTTATTTATCCTTAATGTAAGGATACCGTCTTTATAATAGATTTCATCTCAATTTATATTCCATTAAGACTTCATTGTTGTTATGCACCTATTCAATTTTATATGGTGTATATACTATACTTTGGCATATTATATCATGAAATAATTTATTCTCATGATATTATAATGTTTTTATTAAATGTAATTCCTCAATTATTTGTATTCAAGCGCCTCTTAATCTCTTTAACAAAAATATCGTTTTAAATGGTCTAAAGATTTAATATTATAAATATATCTAATTAATGTCCATGTTTTAAAAATGTGTTTAAGGATTTATTGATATGGACATTAGTATTTTAAAATGAAAATTCCTTTAATAGCTTCAAACTTGTACGGGACACTTTGATTCAAAAAACTCTTTATTAAATGGTTTTGAAAAAAGTTTGATAAAATGTTGATTTTGTCGATATATTGAAATGATATATTGTGATTTTCAACGAAATTTTAATAGTGAAATGGTTATATTTTCAATATTTTTTTGTTATGATTTTATTATGTAACTTGGACATTTGACGGGTTGTTACTTGATAAACCATATGACGGGTGGTACCATGACAAACCAGGACGGGTGGTCACGTTATAACCTCCAATGCATTGGGGATGGAAGTCGGCCGTATGGCTATTCCATTTAGTAGTATGTGTGGAAGTCGACTGTATAGTTAATACATTTAAGTATGTTTATTTCCCAAGTTACTTTTATATGTTATGTGTGGGTTCTATGGATTTTATGGTAATATTTTGGTTACAAAAGGGTAAATAAAGATCTTTTATTCAGTGAAGAGTATTTACCACTCCATAAAGGTGAAAAGTAATCATGGTTTACTTGCTGTTTTGAAATACTAACAGTTTTCCTTCATTGGGTATCCATTAATGAGATTTTTATGCCCATACCATGTTTTTGAAATGTTTTTCACCAGACATAAAGTGGAATAGGGTCAAGGATGAGATCATGGAATAATCATTCTTTCTAAAACATGGAACTAGACATGAATCTTTTTTAGTGTTTTTGTTTTGTGAAAAAATGGAAACTGGGTAGAAGTGTCTACTTTGAGTTTTTTGAGATGTAATGTAATTTTTATGCTTAATTATCTAAAACTATAAACCGGAAAAGACCCTGAATGTAAATTATTCATTTTATTCAAGATTATGTAATGTTTAAGGTTGGGTCATTATAGTTGGCATCAGAGGTCGGTTTAGATAAATTTAGAGGTTAGTGTGTTATTTAAGTATAAGTTGCATAAAAATAATGTTTATCATATTAGAAAGAGTCATAGTTATTTTAGTGGTGAGAAATGGTTATTACATTTTGGGGTGAAAAATGAAAGGTATCATATAACCTTTGAAGATAAAATATGTTATGGTTATATTGTAGGAATTTGTCACTTTTTTTGGAATATTATGAAATTATATAATTTTTGAAAAATGAAAACACACAAACCATGTGACAAACCATCACATAAGACAAGGATACATGAAATCGAACCCATAACCAAAGTGAGAATGGGATTTATCGCCTACCACTGTACTACGTGAATTCCCTGGTTAATATGACTAATTATTTTTAGTTAAATGATTTTATGGATCAAGAATAAGTTGATTTGGGATATTATGTCTTATCAAATGGACATCCTTAGTATAGGAAAATTATTTGGTGATTAAGTGATAAAAGTTATTATGTAGTACATTATCTCTTTTGGGAACATTATATGCTTAAGGAAAATAAAATTCTATGGGATTTAAAGTGCGGAGTAACAGTTGAAATATTATTTTGTTAGAATATATATTTTTATTGTGGACATAAGGTTATTTGTGTTACTTATGGAAATGATTAACCTATCATAGAGAATATGTGATTTGGATAATTGTGCTTCAGTATGAGACTTTTAGACTAGTCTATGTTTTTGGAGTTAAGTGTTAAGGTTTTCTGTGGAAGACTATGGGATAAAATCCTTCTGAGTTTTGGGTTTCAATCTTAGTTTGGATTATTTTGATGAATTTTAAGGTTAATTGTGTATTGAATGGTCTTTCTTGAACTTTGGGTACCTTTGGTTGAATTTTGGAGATTAAGAGTAGTATTTCTTTATATAATGGATTTTCCCTTTTAGAGATTATATGATCTCATACTAAACATTTTGGTTTTAGTTGATTTCTAAAGACAAGGGAAATATATATTTCTTCTTTTATGGATTATGTGATTATATAGAAGATGATTATTGTTCTTTTTATGCAACTAAGTCTTTTTGAATGTTCATTGATTGGAGAAAAGATTAGTTTTTAGAAAAAACTTATTAAAAGAGGAAACTCTACATGAAGGTAAGTATATTTCCTTATGTTTTTATTCTATGTAGTAAATAAAATCATCAAAATTATGAAAAGGAACATAAAAAAACGTTTTTGGTTTACGTTTCCTACTGTATAATCAAAGACTATTTAACGCATTACAAGTTTGTGATTTTCTAGTGGTTAACTTTCTTCTAATCATGTTTTCTATCACTCTCTATCTGAACTTGATGGGGTTTTTCTCTTCTATATCCTTTTTTATTACATGGAATCCTAGTATGGGTTATCTTGGGTGACCTTTTTACTACTATTTATTTCTCTTAAAGTGATATATTTACTGACTATTTTCCGATGTGGGACTTTCAGGGAAGTTTCCAAGACCTATTTTAAAATTGTGAGGACACAATTCCCCAAAGTGGGGAAGGATGTTGTAATGCACTGACCCTAGATACCCAGAGTCAGTGCATTATTACATAACATTGGAATGATCACAAGAAAGATCATGTCTCAAAAGACCGATTAGTTTAGTAGCCTTGGAAACACTAGATATATACATAAAGTTTACATTACATCAATAAGTGAAAAAATAAAACAACATATTATCTTCATATCCCCTCATACTATCCCTGCAGGTCATTCATAAAATACTTCTTCACATCCTAGGAAAAATAAAACATTGAAAGGGGTGAGCTCAGATGCTCAGTAAGGATAACGATATAGTGGAAACTTTCATAAATAAACATAAAAATTTAAGGAAATGTATAACTAAAACAAAAGCCTTTTAAACATGAACTTCAACATAATATGGCAAGGATAAAATGAAATAATTCCATTTACATATTCACATGGTTATTCTACTAGTTGAATAATTACATGAAAATATTAATAACCACTTTCATAATGACAGAATGCATAATTCCAGACTATCAAAACCACGTAGCCAAGGCCTCGTTCAAAGAGTACAAATATGATTTTGTCAAGGCCTCGTGTGAAGACACTAGTTTGTCTCATGAGACCTACCGATGCATCGAGGAGCTATAGCAGGCTCCACCAGTCACTTAATAAGTCCAATGCATTCCACATATGAAAAGTTTTAAACATAACATAAATATTCATATTAAAACTAGCATACGAAATGTCAATACTTTATCCACAAACCATGAATGGTATAAAAATAGAACATCCACAGTAAAAAATAACTCGTTCGATACAATATGGAAGATTGTGTTGTATCATATTAACCTCAATCGAGAATGATGAAGGATATTGACATAGATGAAAATAATCATCAAAACAATTAGAGTGAAATATCCCCCTTTTTTTTAAATCATTTAAAAGTCACACTATTTGTCAAGAATCCATTTAAAATAGATTTTAGAATCAATGTGTCCCTTACCACTTCAAAACTCATAAAAGTAATTTTGATTTGAAAACATTAATGTCCATATAAATAAATCCTTATGACCATTTTTAAAACATGGACATTAATGAGAATGATTTAGAATAATCAATCTTTAAAACATTTTAAAATGTCATTTTAGTTAGAGTTCCTAACCAAAAGAGAGAAACTTGAATAAAAATAATTAAGGAAGTAAAAACTTTGTAATATCATGAGAATAAAGGGATTCATGATATATTATGTCAAAGTACATTATATACACCATATAAAAGTGATTGGGTGTATAAAAATAATGGAGTCTCAATAGAATGTGCATTGAGATGAAATCTCTCATAAAGGCCGTATCCTTAGGTTAAGTATAAATCAAAGACATAATTATGAGTGAAAAATATAAATACACTCAATATGATTGGATATTCAGTGTAACACAATTAAAGGACATTCACACATATTCTTTTAAAAACAACACCAATTAAATGGATGTTTAACTCAACAAATCGAGATTGAGTAAAAATTACTCTTACCAAGTTCAAACCGATAACCTGATTATTTATCAATGGAGTGATTATGTGTATCAAAAGTATATCCACATAAAGTGGAGTGTAATATATTACATAATCAAATGAATAGTGATTCTACACATAATCTTGGAGTAAAATAATCAATGAAGTATGCGTAAAGCCGAATGAGTGGAAATTGAAATTTCAAATTCCCTTATTGATTTGGTAACATAAAAAACATACAACCATGAAATAAGGATCATACAATGATGATGTAAATATAAATGAATTAATTTATATTACACAATTAATACAAACATGGTCAGTACACACACCACATGTAATATATAAGGGGTGAACAATGGAATTCTCACGGAATTAAAAGTGAGATAAGAAACCCCTTACATTGTACTTTTTCCTTGGTCGATGGTAGGTTAACCTCCTGTATAATGGTGAAATAATTGTTATTTAATTATACAAGAATCATTTACATTAATATAATATCATATATGATCTTTTAACAATGATTTCTTAATAATATCTTAGTATTATCATCATTTCGGGTGTTAACTTACTCGTTTTCCTTTATATTCATTGTTTCGTAAGCCGTGTTTTTTTGGGTAGGTTGTATCTTATTCATATCCAGAATTATATAAATTCTTTAAACATTATTTTTAATCATAAAATGATAATTATACTTGAATGGACACGATGGAGATTGAATCTCATCGCGTTCGGGGAGATGGTAGTTCGTACGTACGCACGAGCGACAATATCATTCTTTTGATGTTAAAATAATATATAATTGGATGGTATATCATATAGAAAAAATAATTATCATGTTATATTTATTTTTTAAATGAATTACACATCATTATTATACCCATCAAATTAATAATTTATTGAATTACAATTACACCATGACGTGGAGACGATAAGCCGTACGTACACACGTATGGTGACATGCCATTAAAAGGATGGATAGAATACTGAATATGGTTGTACCATATTTATAATAACATCACAGTATATAGAAGTTACTGGATTTATTATTTTATAATAGAAATAACAAAGAAAGAAGAAGTTGAAGAAGAAAGGAACTTGAAAGAGGGTGCTGAAAACAGTATCTCTTCTTCAGGTTCTTCCTTTTGATTTGATCAAAAGGGATCCTTAGATTGGCTTTCTGATCAAAATAATGCATCTAGGTTGTATTGAGGGAAGTTTAAAGAGTATTTGGGAATGGTTTGTCCGAGCCAAAAGTCTTTTAATGTGTTAATTAGTGATAAGGGGGAGTGCCCTTTTATAAGAGGGGTGAGGGGCACCTTTGGAAAAGCTAAAAATATTATTTTATAATATATCCATATTCGGTTTCTAATGGCTCCAATGTGGATTATTTAAAGTTTAATGTGAGTATGGGTCTAAAACCTCTCAAAAAATAGAATTTAGATAGGTTTGGGTCATTATATTAACCTTATCTTTAAGTATTAACTCTTAGTTAATTATTTTCACTTTTACAATGTCTCGTTGTATTTTTATATTATATGGTTAATAAACTTACTATATACATCCAAGAGACCCCAAAGTGGTCCATTAATGATACAACTATCATGATATAAGTATCTTGGCCGAACCTTATATTTTTAGGAATTGAATATAAATTAATAATATAATATTTGTTTTTAAAACCCCTTTTTGTCAATTTTGACACTATTGGGTATTTTGTTTTTGATAAATTTATAACAGTATTATTAATTCGAACACAATTTATATAATCAATCTTAATTTGTAATATAATCCTATAATATTATTGGAATTCATAAAAAGTCTCAAATTACAATTATTTTGATATTTTTAATATCAATTATTTTAATATTTCATTAATTAGGTAATTACTACATCACCATTGTGTCATAAATAAATTAAATTATTTAATGTCTAAAAATTATAAATAAAATACCATTATATAGGAAATCATTTTAGAGTTCTAATTAATATTTACAATATAATTTAGCTTATGTATAACCCTATATTAAAAAATTCTTAGTAAATAAACTTTGATTTTAGCTCTTTTAACTCTTCTTTGAATTAAATAATAATAAATGTCCTAATCTAATACAAGTGGACCTAAAGGACAATAGTTTAGTACTAAGGTTGTTTTTGGTCTAGATACACTTGTCCAATAGAATTAGGACATGTGTTAGGGTAATATTAATATTATTTTACCCTTAATTACCATATTTACTTTTAACCGTGGTAAATAAAATAAAAAGTTACTATTCACAAAAAATTATTTTCATCTCATTGAACCGCATTTTACTCCTTGATATTAACTGTGTCTCTCGGATGTTTGAAATTCCACTCACAGAAGCGGTAAAATTATGTTTTATGAAAAATTCAGTTTTTTAACTACCACTTAGTGGTTTCACTATTCATCAAAAAATGAAAGTTTCCAGAGAAATACCAAAAATTAGGCCTAAGATATATTTGATGTTATGAATTCAAAAAAGATTTCTATTTTACCAAATTCAAAACATATCAGTTTCATTAATTAATTTAAAAATTAATTTTTATCGTCAAAACAAATAGCACGTTTTTAAGAGATAATAACTATTAAAAGATTGACACTTGTTTATGTCTGGTTTAAATGTGAAATCACATCCAATGACCAAAATTGTATTAAATGGTAAAAATATATTCTAAATATACTTTAAAACCACGCAAATTAATTATTTATCACTATTAATTATTTCGGTTAATAAATTTGTTTTTAATTAAAATTTAGTAATTTTCACTATTCATCAAAATATAAAAGTTATCCGAAAAGTACCAAAATTTCACCCTAATCTAATTTTGATATTATGAATCCAAAAATGAAGTCCATTTCGATGGATAAAATTAATAAAATTTAAAAAGTAGGTATTGCTATTCATAACGGCTAGTTTGATTGGTTGTGGTGTGTTAGAATATCGAAGTTGCATACAATGCACGACATTGCACTATTCAAAGGGAAACATACCGTGGATGCTTGGGGTGTTACATTCTCCTTTCCTTCAATTAATTGCGTCCTCGAAATTTTTTTAAAATAGGTCTTGAGAATATAATGGAAAGTCCCACATCGGAAAAAGAGTCAATAAAACTATCACTTTAAAAGAAAGGAAGAGAGGTATAAAGGTCACCCAAGATAACCCATAATAGGATTCCATGTAGGAAAACATGGATATGGAAGATAAAATAAGTGTTATGTTCTGATGGAGAGGGATAGAAAACATTATCTGGAGAAAGTTAACAATAAGAAAATCACGAACTTGTGTTGGGACAAACGATCATTAGTCTCCCAGTAGGAAAAGTAAACAGATAACATTTTTTGTTTTATGTTAAATTACCTAAGGACAAGGAATTAATTTATGATATTGACTAAGAACATAAAGAGATATACTTAATTTTTAAGTAGAGTTTCATTATTTAATAAATTTTTACCACTAACTCAATTTTTTTGAACAATGAGTATTCAAGAAGACTTGGTCACAATGGAAGAGCTAGAATAAACTTCTATAGAAATACATGATCCACGTAGGATAAACTATATATTTACCTTGTCTTTAGAGATTAATCAAAACCAAAATGGTTAGTATAATATCTGATGATCCCCCAAATGGATATTCCATTAGAGAAAAAAAACACTAATCTTAATTTCTAAAATTAAACCATCAATACCCCAAAGTTAAATAAATACCATTCAATAATAAATTGTTCTTAAAACCATTCAATATAATCCAAACTAATATTGAAACCTAAAACTTATAAGAATGTTGTCTTCCACGTTAAATTGTATCTCCAAATGACATTAATTACTCTTAAAGTCACATACTTAAAAGTAATTAACCGAATCATTTCCATAAAGAACCCAAATCATTATAAATCCACAATAAAAACATAGATAAAAATACACCATTAATCCTCAAATGAAATTCCATAGTATTATATTTTTTTGGGCATATAGTGTTCACAACAAAGCGAACAACTTCCAAAATAACATTTATCACTTAATCACCAAATCATTTTCCTGTACTAAGGTTATTCATTTGAAAAGACATAAGATCCCAAATCAAATTATTATTGATCAATAAAATCATTTAACTAAAAATAATAGTCACACTAACAAGGGACTTCACATAGTCCAGTGGTAGGCCATAAATCCCAATCACACTTTGGTTGTGGGTTTGATTCCCATAGCTTTATCCGACGCGACGGGTTGTCACATGCTCTGCGTGTTGTCCTTTTTCAAAAACTATATTTTATAACATTACCAAAATGAGATAAATTCCTCAAAATAACCATAACATAATTTAACCACAAATCTTATCTCGTACCTTTCATTTTCATCCCCAATTATAATAACTTATAATTTCCTCAAACCCAATGATCATATAAAACCAAATGGTTATTTATAACTATATCCACAAGAGAAAAGATAATTCTTCCTCAAATATCTTTTTCACATGGAAAACTCCAGGGTTAAAAATACAAGAGAATATTATTCCAAAGTAAACCCATCAACAAGGAGCACTAATACTTTTTAAACATTTCGGCAACAATTTATTTCCACATAGCTTCTTATTTGACCAAGAAAATATCCTATAGAATAGTTAATTCACTTGGGTAATGGCCAGGTCCCCTACATTTAAGGCAAATGACTGTAAATGGATTCTTGGGACCATTTTTATCTTCTTCCATAACACTCTTCATTTTTCTTCTGCAATTCTTCAATTTATATCCTTCCTTCCCTCACGTAAAGCATTTCGTTGTCCCATTGAGACACTTTCCTGTGTGTCTCCTTCCACATTTCCTGCAGGATATAAATTGAGGATTTCTTTCTCCATGGTCTCCACTACTGGAGCTCTTATCATTAATCACATTTCTCTTCTTTGTTGAGTCCGGGAATTGGTTAATATATATATTGTTGATCATATTTTTGGAAAATTGATTTGGTATAAAGAAGATATCTTTTACACCTATTAACATTCCATTTTGTTGCTCATTTCCACAACCGTTCCCACCTGTACATCATTCTCAAAGTCACTATGACTTCCTTGGAATCCAGCCATTGACTAAAACCAAAAAGCATTGTGTGAGTAACAGTAGTCATAAAATCATTTATAGATTAACATGTCACCATGTTCTCAATTTTAAACACATTACGATTAACCAAGGTCATTTACTCTCATCTTATATATATAATACTTCAAATCAGTTTATAAAGAAAATGTAAATTATCCTAAGCATATCCCTAGGGAGTGTCGTAACCAAGAGTGCCGCAAGGCCCGTTGTCGTGCACCAGTTCCCGTTCGAGTCTATCTTAAAGCAGTGTTTTCGGGTTTTACCCCTAGGTACATTTGTGCCAGAGTCGCCTCTACCTGCTCGTATCCAGACAGGGATGTATATCTTGGTAAACTCACAAAATCTCTACAATACCAAAATTCTAGGAAGTTCTTCTATACTAATCCTCAAAGTTCATCTTAGGTCTACGTGCTCTAATAAGAGTTTATCTAAATATAGCTTCCAAGGTATGTACTAAAACTCCACAGATACCAACTATAATGCCCCGACCCTAGATACCCAGAGTCGGTGCATTATTACATAACATTGGCATGATCACAAGAAAGATCAAGTCTCGAAAGACCGATTAGTTTAGTAGCCTTGGAAACACTAGATATATTCATAAAGTTTACATTACATCAATAAGTGAAAAGTTACAACAACATATTGTCTTCATATCCCCTCATACTATCTCTGCAGGTCATTCATAAAATACTTCTTCACATCCTGGGAAAATTAAAACATTGAAAGGGGTGAGATCAGATGCTCGGTAAGGGTAACAATATAGTGGAAACTTTCGTAAATAAACATAAAAATTTATGGCAATGTATAACTAAAACAAAATCCTTTTAAACTTGAACTTCAGTATAATATGGCAAGGATAAAATGAAATAATTCCATTTACTTACTCACATGGATATTCTACTAGTTGAATAATCACATGAAAATATTAATAACCACTTTCATAATGACAGAATTCATAATGTCGGACTATCATAACCACGTAGCCAAGGCCTCGTGCCAAGACTACAAATATGATTTTGTCAAGGCCTCGTGCCAAGACACAAGTTTGTATCATGAGACCTACCGATGCATCGAGGAGCTATAGCAGGCTCCACCCGTCACTTACTAAGTCCAATGCATTCCTCATATGAAACGTTTTAAACATAACATAAACATTCGTATTAAAACTAGCATACGAAATGTCAATACTTTATCCACAAACCATGAATGGTATAAAAATAGCACATCCACAGTCAAACATAACACATTCGATACAATATGGAAGATTGTACTGTATCATATTAACCACAATCGAGAATGATGAAGGATATTGACATAGATGAAAATAATCATCAAAACAATTAGAGTGAATTGTCCCCCTTTTTCTTGAAATCATTTAAAAGTCACCCTATTTTTCAATAATCTAATTAAAATAGATTTCAGAGTCAAAGTTTCCCATACCACTTTGAATATTTTAAAAGGAATTTTGATTTGAAAACATTAATGTCCATATAAATAAATCCTTAAAACCATTTTTAAAACATGGACATTAATGAGAAAGATTTACCTTAATCAATATTTAAAACATTTTAAAATGTCATTTTAGATAGAGTTCCTAAACAAAAGAGAGAAACTTGAATAAAAATAATTTAATAAATAAAAACATTTTAATATCATAATAATAAAGGTATTCATGATATATTATGTCAAAGTACATTATATACACCATATAAAAGTGATTTAGTGTATAACAATAATGGAGTCTCAATGGAATGTAAATTGAGATAAAATCTCTCATAAAGGTCGTATCCTTAGGTTAAGGATAAATCAACGACATAATTATGAGTTAAAAATATAAATACACTCAATATGATTGGATATTCAGTGTAAAACAATCAAAGGACATTCATACATATTCTTGTAAAAACAACACCAATGAATTTGATGTTTAACTCAACAAATCGAGATTGAGTAAAAATTACTCTTATCAAGTTCATACCGATAAACTGATAATTTAGAAAGGGAGTTATTATGTGTATCAAAAGTATATTCACAGAAAGTGGAGTGTAATTTATGACATAATCAAATTAATAGTGATTCTATACATAATCTTGGAGTAAAATAATCAATGAAGTATGCGTAAAGCCGAATGAGTGGAAATTGAAATTTCAAATTCCCTTATTGATTTGGTAACATAAAAAACATACACCCATGAAAGAAGGATCATACAATGATGATGTAAATATACATGAATTAAATTATATTACATAATGAATACAAATATGGGCAGTACACACACCACATGTAATAAATAAGTGGTGAACAATGGAATTCTCACGGAATTAAAAGTGAGATAAGAAACCCCGTACTTTGTACTTATTCCTTGGCCGACGGTAGGTTAACCTCCTTTATAATGGTTAAATAATTGTTATTTAATTATACAATAATCATTTACATTAATATGATATCATATATGATCTTTTATCATTGATTTGTTAATAATATCATTGTATTATCGTCATTTCGGGTGTTAAATTACTAGTTTTCCTTTATATTCTTTGTTATGTAATATGTGTTTGTTAGGGATAGGTTGTATCTTATTCATATCCAGAATTATATCAAGTCCTTAAACATTATTTTTAATCATCAAATGATAATTATACTTGAATGGATACGATGGAAAATGAATCTCATCGCGTTCGTGGAGACGGTAGTCCGCACGTACGCACGAGCGATAATATCATTCTTTTGATGTTAAAATAATCAATAATTGGATGTTATATCATATAGAAAGAATAATTATCATGTTATATTTATTATTTACATGAATTAAACATCATTTTTATACCCATCCAAATAATAATTTATTGAATGACAATTACCCCACGACGTGGAGACGGTAAGCCGTACGTACGCATGTATGGTGACATGCCATTCAAAGGATGGATAGAATGATGAATACGGTTGTACCATATTTTCAATAAAATCGTAGTATATAGAACATAATGGAGTTATAATTTTAGAATAGAAATAACAAAGAAAGAAGAAGTTGAAGAAGAAAGGAACTTGAAAGAGGGTGGTGAAAACATTACCTCTTCTTCGGGTTCTTCCTTTTGATTTGATCAAAAGGGCTCCTTAGATTGACTTTCTGATCAATATAAGGCCTCTAGGTTGTATTTAGAAAAGTTTAGAGAGTATTTCGGCAGGGTTTTACCAAGCCAAAAGGCTTTTAATGTGTGAATTAGTGAGAAGAGGGAGTGTCGTTTTATAAGAGGGGTGAGGGGCACCTTTGGAAAAGCTAAAAATATTATTTTATAATACATTCATATTCGGTTTCTAATGGCTCCAATGTGTATTATTTAAAGGCTAAGTTGGGGATGGGTCGGACACCACTCAATAAATATAATTTAGATAGGTTTGGGTCATTATATTAACCTTATCGTTAAGTATTAACTCTTAGTTAATTAGTTTCACTTTTACAATGTCTCTTTGTATTTTTATATTATATGGTTAATAAACATACTATATACATCCAAGAGACCCCAAAGTGGTCCATTAATGATACCACTATCATGATATAAGTCTTTTGGATGAACAATAGATTTTTAGGAATTTAATATAAATTAATAATATAATATTTGTTTTGAAAACCCCTTTATGTCAATTTTGACACTATTGGGTATTTTTTTTATAAATTCATAACAGTAGTGTTACTCCAGAAAAAATTTATAAAATCAATCCTAATATGTCATATTAACCTATAAAATTATTGGAATTCATAAAAAGTCTCAAATTACATTTATTTTGATATTTATAATATCAATTATTTTAATATTTCATTAATTAGGTAATTACTGAATCACCATTGTGTCATAAATAAAATAAATTATATAATGTCTAAAAATTATAAATAAAATATCATTATGTAGGACATATTTTTAGATTTCTAAATAATATTTAAAATCTAATTTATCTTATGTATAACTGTATATTAAATTTTTTTTAGTAAATAAACTTTGATTTTAACTCTTTTAACTCTTCTTTGAATTAAATAATAATAAATGTCCTAATCTAATACAAGTGGACCTAAATGACAATATTTTACTACTAAGGTTTTTTTGGGTCGAGATACACCTATCCAATAGAATTAGGACATGTGTTAGGGTAATATTAATATCATTTTTACCCTTAATTACCCTATTTACTTTTAACCGTGGTAAATAAAAGTAAAAAGTTACTATTCACCAAAAAATATTTTCATCTCATTGAACCAAATTTACTCCTTGATATTATCCGTGTCTCTCGGATTTTCTAAATTCCACTCACAGAAGCGGTAAAATTAAGTTTTATGAAAAATTCAGTTTTTTAACTACCACTTATTGGATTCACTATTCATCAAAAAATGAATGTTTCCAGAAAAATACCAAAAATTAGGCCTAAGAGATATTTGATATTATGAATTCAAAAATGATGTGTATTTTACCAAATTAAAAACATATCAGTTGTATTAATTAATTTAAAAATTAATTCCCGTCGTCAAAACAAATAGTGTGTTTTTAAGAGATAATAACTATCAAAAGATTGACACTTGTTTATGTCTGGTTTAAATGTGAAATTACATCTAATGACCAACATTGTATTAAATAGTAAAAATATATTCTAAATATACTTTAAAACCACTCAAATTAATAATTTATCACTATTAATTATTTCTATTTAAAAAGTTGTTTTTAATTAAAATTTAGTAATTTTCACTATTCATCAAAATATGAAAGTTATCTGAAAAGTACCAAAATTTCACCCTAATATAATTTAGATATTACGAACCCAAAAATGAAGTCCATTTGGAATGTTAAAATTTATCAAATTTAAAAAAGTAGGTATTACTATTCATAACGGCTAGTTTGATTGGTTGTGGTGTGTTAGAATCTCGAAGTTGCGTACAATGCACGCCATTACATTATTCAAAGGGAAACGTACCATGAAAGCTTGGGGTGTTAGAGATGTAACATCCTAGATAAATAAATAATATAAAATTATCATATTTATTAATATTTTTAAATTAAATATTAATTTTACTTTAAAGGGGATGTTATGTTCAATGGCGTACCCGATACACAACAACTAGTTTCTTTGAAATCTTACGTAGCACCCAACGTTGAGTTATAATGAAAAATAATATAAAAATATTATTTTTTTAAATTTTAGTTAACATATAGCTGTTTTATTTTTGTTAATGAATATAACTAACTAAAATATGATTATATATTTTTGTTAAATGTTTTTTACATTTTTCCAATAAAAGTTAGAGGCTTAATATGCTAATGAATCTAATTTTAAGCATAAATACTATAATATTCCTTAGAAGGTATATTTAATGCCTTTTAATAGAGAAACATATTTTAATATAATTTTGGCCACTTTTATATGTTCTATTTCGAAAAATAAAATTCTTTTATAGATTCAGGACATCAAAATTTACTTTGAGTAAATTTTTGCTATTTTTCTGATAAAATTCATTTTTAATGAATAGTGAAAAATACTGTATTTTAATTCAAAAATACCTTTTAATATAATTTATTCATATGGGTAGATTATATTTTTAATTGGTTTTAAATTATAATTAAATTATATTTTTTCCATTTAATCCAATTTGGGTCATTGTAATTAATTTCACTTTGAAATTGGACATCAACAAGTGTTAATCTTTTGATAGTTATTGTTTCTTAAAAACATGGTATTTGTCGTGACAATGAGAATTAATTTTAAATTAATTAATGGAAATTATATGTTTTGAATTTGGTAAAACAGAAATCATTTTTGAAATCATAATATCAAATATATCTTAGGCCGAATTTTTGGTATTTTTCTGAAAAACTTCAATTTTTGATGAAATGTCAAAACCACGTAGTAGTAGTAAAAAATGACTTTTTCATTTAAATGAAAATTTACCACTTATTTGAGTTGAATTACAGAAATCCAACATACATGGTTGTTATTAGTAATTAAAATTTGGTTCAGTAAGATGAAAATAATTTTGGGTGAGTAGTAACTTTTGACTTTTATTTACCGTGGTTAAAGGTTAATAGGGAAATTCAAGGTAAAAAGAACATTATAATAATAAAAAATTAACATAAAACTTGTTATAACCATATTGGATGAGTAATTTCCGACCATGGCCATCCGTGGGTCGATTTTGGGACCCCATGGAGACATTTATGAGTGATAATGACACTTTATTTTAATTAACTTAAAGTAAAGGCAAAAACGATGTAAACAAATATCTTTTAGTAAATCAACTTTTACACGGGTTTATATAAGTCATAATTTAGATTATAAATATTAATTGGAAATATATAAATATTTCCTACATTATGGTATTGTTTTATATTTTTTAAACCTCAAATAAATTAAATTATGTATGACACAATAATGATGCAATATTTACCTCATTAATAAATGATTCAAATAAATAAGATTATAAATATTAAAAAAATATCCAAAACCTATCCAATTCTTATTGGATGTTTTTATTTCAAACATAAGTAATATTATATTATACTTTAATGAGTTTTGGACCATTTGAAACCGAATATATGGTTATAATAAAATAACATTTGCAAACTTCCCTAAAGAGCCCCTCCTCCCCCCTTATAGAAATCCCGAACTTCTAAATCATTCTTCACACCTCTCAAGCCCCTTAGATTGTAAAAACCCTAAACCAATAATATCTAAAGATCCCTATCCTCCTCTTAGAGGACTTACCTTAGGAAGAAGGCACTTCATGAAGTTTATTTGTTTCAAACCAAAGGGAGTTACCCAAAATAAAGGTAACATTTTTCTTAACTTCTTTTCTATTATTTTACTTATCCAACCCATAAGATTTTTTTATTACATTATTTTATAACAAAAAAATTATCCTCAATTTACTAGGATATTTTTATTAGAATTATTTGAACTACACTTACACACAACTCAATCTAATTGGTTAAGAACATACTGTTTCTGTGGATGGAAAAACTAACGCCTCACGAAACAATGATAGTTAAAATATCTCCAACCGCCTCTCATGGTGGACATTATAATAAAACTGTATTTATATGTGATATATATTATGTTTTTTTCTATATTATTCCATAATTTTTTTTACAAACATACCTTTATGCTTTCCAATATGTGTAAACATGATAATTTCATTTGAGGAAGTGCGAACTACCACCCACTCAAGGTGATTTGATTCGTTCATGACATACAAGGAACATATAAAGTATTGAGTAAATGAATTTATGTAACATATATATCATATGATATTAAAATATAATTATAATATATCTATGTATCAATATGTTTTCATTCCAATAAATATGAAATGTAAATGAAAGTAGCGTTCATGCGTACGTTCGTCTTACCGCCTCCATGAACGGTGCATTTCATTTCTTATCTACAAATGTAATATACTGTTATAAATACAAATATATACAGGATATATATGATATATATGATATATAAACCCTTAATAAAATTCTAGAGATAAAGGTATTTTGACCACATGGAGAAACTGTAATTATAACAAGTTCATTTTTAACTCAAATTCTGAACTTCGACAAAATGTCCAATATGAACTCAAATAATTGAATATCTATTATTTCAATGAAATAAGTGATATAAAATTAATAAAAAATATTAAAAATTTTCTTAAGAATTTATAAATTAACACAAGTTTATTATTCAAGAAGAACAAGGAACAAACAAGTCAAGTCGGACACAAGGTAAGGGGTTTCTTATCTCACTTTTAATTCCGCAAGATTTCTGTTGTTCACAATTTATTTATTTCATGTGGTGCATTGTGTAATTCCATTCGATGTATATTATCCTGATTATATTTATATTCATGGTATTCTGTGATTAATTTTGTGGTTATTAACTTTTGTTCATACGACTCGATTGATTACAACGTGATAGGGTGTTTTCATCACACTTTTTATTCCTGTGAGATTCATGATATATTTTCCACTATTTCATTTAGTGTGGTGTATGTACTGACCATGATTGTATTATTTGTGTAATATTCATTAATTTTTTGGTATTTAAATCTTAATTCTTTGATTATTCTTTCATGGGTTGTGTGTTTTGTAATTTACCAAATCAGTAACGGAACCTATAACACTGATCATTTTAAAAGACTTCTTTTTGTTATGTCTTTTAATTTACATATTATGGTGTTGGTATGTCTTCTTATATATACTTATTGACGTAAAATATATGTCCAAGTAAAGAGATACCATTTTCTCTCTCATCAATTTGTTTTATGAGTTTTAAAGTGACGTCATTAGGTTGTCGAATTTCTGTAAGGGAACTTCTTTACCCAATTTAAATTCTTTGGGTTAAAATTATACATCATGATTATGTCATTATATAAATATTTTTTAATGACCTATGATTGTTTTTCACTTAATATCCACTTATGTTGGGTGTATTCATATTTTCCTCACATAATTTTATCATTGATTTATCCATAATATAAGGATACCATCTTTATTATGGAGTTCGTCTCAATTTGCATTCCATTGAGACTTCATTGTTTTTATGCACCAATTAAATTTTATATGTTGTATAAAATATCCTTTGGAATATTATATCATGAATCCCTTTATTCTAATGATATTATAATGTTTTAGTTAAATATAATTCCTCAATTATTTGTATTCAAGCGTCTCTCATTTTGTTAACAAGTCTTTAACTAAAATATCATTTTAAATGTTTTAAAGATTTATTATTCTAAATATTTCTAATTAATGTCCATGTTTTAAAAATGGTTTTAAGGATTTATTTATATGGAAATTATTTTTTTAAAATCATAATTCCTTTAAAATCTTTAATGTGGTATGAGACACTTTGATTCAAAAATCTCTTTTTTAAATGGTTTTGAAAATGGTTTGATAAAGCATCGATTTTGTCAATATATTGAAATGATATATTGTGATTATAAAACAAATTTTAATATTGAAATTATTATATTTGGAAAATTTTATGTGTTATGATTTTATAATGGTACTTAGACATTTGACAGTTGGTTATGTGATAAACCATACGATGGGTGGTTATATAATAAAATAGGATGGGTGATTACATTATAACCTCCAAAGCATTGGGTATAGAAGTTGGTAGTATGGCTACTCCATTTAGTGATACGTGTGGAAGTCGACCGTATAGTTATTTCATTTATGTATGTTTATGTTCCGTGTTACCTTTATATGTTATTTGTGCTTTCTATTAGATTTATTGTAATATTTTGGTTAAATTAGGGTAAGAAAATATGTTTTATTCAATGAAGTGTATTTACTACTTCATAAAGGTGAAATGTATTACTTATGATAAAGTATTCATGGTTTACTTGTTGTTTTGAAAAACTAATAGTTTTCCTTCTTTTTTTATCCCTTATTGATTTTTTTATGCTCATCCCATGTTTTTGAAATGTTTTTCACATGACATAAATTGGAATAGGGTCAAGGATGGGATCAAGGAATAATTTTGATTTCTAAAACATGGAAGTAGACATGACTTTTTTTAGAGTTTTTATTTTGTGAAAAAATTGAAACTGAGTAGAAGTGTCTACATTGAAATTTTTGAGATGTAATGTAATTTTTATGCCTAATTATTTAAAAATATAAACCTGGAAATATCCTCAATGTGAATTATTTATTTAATTTATGATTATGTAATGTTTAAGGCCATTTCCTTATAGTTACACTTTGGAATATTTTAGGGTATATTTACGAAGTATGGCATAGATTCGGTGTAGGATTTTGGGTCCCAAGGATCATAGGTGTTGATATAATAAAAATATTAAATATATTATATCAATCATGTGCATTGTTTTTCCAAAAAAATGAAATATCTCATGAATGGTGTTAAAAATGGGAAATTTGAGACACCCATTAAATAGATAAATATGATTTTTCTACACTAGGGATTCCATAACCATTGTGTTCCTCAATTTTTGGTTTAAAAGTCGTCTTAGGATGTTTGATAAATAAAAAAATAAATACATTTTTATATTATTTATTTAATTACAACAACCAAGATCCCACATATTTATACCCAATTATTGGATAATCCTATGATTAGCTGTATAACTACAGAGGGAATGAGATGATGTAATGATTTGGTAGAGAGTGTATTGAAATATAATCACAAGATCGAGTATCGGGTTCCAAAAGGATTTTTGTTAGGGAATGAGCTCTTGGATCTCATCAACAATAATAATTCAAGGATGTTCTTCATCAGTTATCAATCCAATCCTTAGGTAAGTTATATGTCGTTCTAGTTCAATTCCATTTTAATATTTTATATGAATTTGAATTAATACATCTGAAATTAATTTTTATATCTATATCCATTACTTTATCCAATTTTTCTTTCTATTCCTAGTGATAGGAATTTGTGATTTGTTTCACA
This sequence comes from Viscum album, assembly GCA_963277665.1. Classification (NCBI taxonomy): domain Eukaryota; kingdom Viridiplantae; phylum Streptophyta; class Magnoliopsida; order Santalales; family Viscaceae; genus Viscum; species Viscum album. The sequence goes on along the minus strand of OY728151.1, from coordinate 1,504,772,398 downwards.
CTGATTCTTACCGTTTTGATAATCCACTGGTTCTTTGACTCCATTGATGATTTCTAATCCAAAATGGGTATTAATAAATAACACTTTGAGTTATGTTCCACTCTACCTCCATTCGTAGATATTCATCAATGAAATTTCGGTTTATATATGATTCAATAATATATAGGAGGATTGATAATTGTGTATTCATCCTTTGGAACTAAAAATGATTTTCATGAGATTGGTTTTGGGTTTTGGAGATGTGACAGAGTGTTGGGTGTGTTGACGGAAATTTGATTATTGATCAGGTAATGGGGTATTTCTTTGTCTGATAGAGCATATATCTATGGAGGAGCAGTGATGGGAGATTCTGAGTAATGGGTTACTAGAATCCATCCATCAGAGATATTGGTGGTATGATGTTTTCATGGGATCTTAAGTTTCTGGGAGATAGTCCACATGGATCCTCATATAGAAATGAGGTTCATATTTATGGGGAATAATAGATAGAATCTGACGTCTGACATACCATTGAGGGTGGTCAATGAATATTAGGGTGTTGTGGCATGATTATCGATAGTCTGAAAGGTATCCATGTCACACAGATGAATACATGTAAATAGTATATAATTTCTGATAAATTCAGGTGCACATGACATGTAGTTTAGATGAACACATGAAATGTATTCACCTCCATGTTGTGGATAAGTTTATTCATTTTGATAAATATCATACATTGTATGATTTACTCACATGTTGTGTGAACCTAAACCAGTTAGCTTAGTGTGTGTAGGGAGTACACGCCTAGGAAGACATGTATCACAACATGTTGTGTTGTGAACTCACACAACCTATAGATGTTGGGTAATAGATAAAATTTTCTCAACAGTATATGACTAGGTCACCATGTGACCACACAAAATCTGATTTGGGAAACATTCCATATACTTAGAAAAGTGCACAGATAATGGAAATGGATTTACCATTGTAAAAGAGAACATCTTGGGTGCCAGTTCTTGACCAGACAACACACTCCAAGTGCCAACTTTACCTTTACATAATGTGTACCACTAGTGGAAATTTCATGTGATATGGTGATACATGGAAATTTATAGAGTTATAGGGACACACTATGTACCCCATGGGACATGTCATGTTTCCCTTTTAGAGAAAATTATAGCCCATGATATTCTTATACAAGTTATGGTGTGATATTTGGTGTGTTCTATCAAAATATATTTGTGAGGGAGTGGTCCCTTATTCTAATTTTTTACTGTGATTTTTTATTATTCACCATTATTAGGGTTCAGTGTGAAATATTTGTGGAAACATTGGATAATAATCCCTCCATGAGGCCCATATCTTGTATCCGAATTCCCTTTCTTCATCCCTGGGTAGGGTTAAGAATCACATGGCCTAAATAACTGTTGTTTGATCCCTTACTTAACAAGTTATTCTAGTTAGTTTTAGGAATCTCCCATTTCCCCAGGGTGTGATCCTATATATGTGCATCAACAACTATTTCCTTCTGTTATGTTATTCACATCGACTGAGTATCTAAGATGAGACCCCTTAGTTTTTTGTTATTCTCATTAAAAATACTAAATGAGTATATTCTATTATATGATTTTCATCTTTTATAATACGGATCAGAGAGTGATATATCCTATTTGAGTATTACATATGAGACTCTAGTGGAATATTAGGCTTGTTTTGAGGTCATGAGAACACCTTGAGACTTGGTGTCTAGATTTAAGAAATCTAGTTTAATATTATTATGTATTTCATCTCATTTTTTGATTGATATGAATCTTTTATGTCTTATGAAGATGATAGGCCTTTTAATGAATTCCTAGGATAAACAATAGAAGGTATATGCTAGTTCTTATAGATGGACATATGATGGTTCAAAGTGTTTATTTTGGGTTTAATCCTCTATTTTTTCAGTTGGTTGGGTTCTTTCATAGTTTTAGTGGGCTTGAATTCTCCGTTTTTTGTTTTTTTGAAATACTTTTGGAACTCTGAAGTGAGATAGTGGTTGTGAAAGAGAATGGGTTTTTAATCATTCCACACAATAATGGTGTATGGAGATGTGTAAATATATACAATTACATTAGGATAAATCCTCTAATGTGTGTGATATTCCTAGTTGAAAATAGTTTCCATCCCCTATCCTTTTTCTATCACCTTTAGGAATAACACAAATACTCTTTGTTCCATCCATTGAGTAAAAATAAAATATATAATGTGAGAAATAATATTCATATTTAGGAATCATATAATCCTAAAAAACAATTCATTCAATTTCTAAATCATGTCACCTTATTTTAAATCTATGATACCTTAGGTATAACCTTGGCTTTCCTTGGTTATCATGTATTCAAATCCTTTATAATGGTTTATAAGGAAAATGTGAGTTGACCCATGCATATCCCCCGAGAGTATCTACCCAAGAATGTAGTAAGGGAACACTCATAGCACACTAAAATTATGGATGTGATACAATTAGACCAATTAATTTCATTATTACTACCATTGGATGCATATATGGAAAATGACATCAACTTTTGTTATCTAGAAATGGATTCATTGATAAAAAAACACAAAATCACTATCTTACCATAAATTTATGGTGTCATCCTATACATAGGATTATCCAAAAGTATTTTATTAACGTTCTTGAATATTAATCATCAAATATTGAGTGAACCCTTCTCTAACACCCACTATTGAAACCCAAACCATTCAGAAAAAATATTACATCTTTTTAGATGAATAAGAAATATATAAAATTAAAATATACTCTAGAATCATATAGCTTTACTGTCCTTGGAATCTAGGATACACATAAAACTTATTTATAAGAGATCTATATCATTTCTCAATATGTTATTCACAACTAAAACCCTTCTTAGACATATCATAAATAGAATATTTCTTCATAATATGGGGAAAGGAAACATAAGAAAGGGTGAACTAAAATTCATGGCAAGGGTAATTAAGGGAGATACAAATTATTACAAAAGAATAAAATGATCATAATGTAATGAAAAAATGATATTAACATTGGAAAACCATACAAATCATATCGTAAATAGTAATCCTGATTCAAGGAACATATCTTGGATGTTTATAAGGTAAGAATTATAATGGAATCAAATTACATGAGCAATGAGAGTATAACATTTCCATAATACATAATTTTATCGAATACACATATTTTTATACAATAATTTCTTTATTCAAGGATAATTTTCAATACTATCATAGTTTATTGGTCTGATTCCCCATTCTATCACATACATAGTAATAGTTCGGTCCCAAGACTATTCTAGAGGATATAGTATATTATTAAACTAAGTTCAGTCCACATTTTATTAATTACTATATTTTGAGATATCCATCATCATTCAATGATTTGGAGGGATATATCATTATAATCCCACCACTCACATAATAAAAATCATACATAAGTATTCTACAAGATCATAAATCATTTATCATATATCAAAACCAAGGGAAAGGAAATGATTTTCATAAAAATTTCAACATTTCATCACTGAATAAACAATAGGAAAAAATAGGTTTCATAAATATCCCCTAATCATCCATCCATCCAACGGCCCGAAGACCTTCAATTTTTTTTATAATAATAATAAACCCCCTTTTTAGGAAATAAGGGGGAACCCAGATTTCATGGACATAGGACATTACTTGACCCAAAGGTTGAAGGAATTCACTGACATAAGACATCAAACCATACCCATACAAAAGCCAAAAAACCACATCAAACCACAAAGGAAAGCCCCATACCAGCATAAACAACATTAAGTCCGGTTTCCACCATTCCAACGCTGCTCGGCAAGCTGTCCCGTACAAATATGGGCTGGTACCGATGGCCAAGGACAAACCCTCTCAAACATCCAAATATGAATCTCATAAGTTGAGTGAAAAAACTGCAGCTCTAAACCTCTTCTGGGGTAGTCTTTGAAGATAATCTAGAAATATGAACCCTTGAACGACAGACTCCAACAACGATCGAATCAGAGCAACCCACGGATCACCATTTTTACAGCCGAACCAACATTACTCGATCATAAACAAATCATAAAGCCTGCAAAAAACACACATAAACATCAAAGCACAGTACCTCCACCTACGAGCCACTCCAGATTCGCCATCGAGCCACACCGGATGCACGCCGGAGGAATCACCTGGACACGCCGGGCAGAATCAAGAATAGATCCACTCCGATCACGCTGTCCCGACCGAGACGCATCAGACCACACGCCGGAAGAGCGTCGACGCAACCAAGAAGCCAAATCAACTAAGAGCCACTAGAATCATCATCGCGACCGAGCCGCGTCAGGCCGAGCCGAGACGTCGGATCCCTGGCAAGCCACATCGACATCGGAGGGGCCAAGCCGCACCGAACCGAGCTGAGAAGCTGGAACACCACCAAGCCATGCTGAACTGAGCGGGGAATCAATTTAAAAAATTTATTAAAAATTAATCCATATGTCAAAATGAAATTAGAGACTAATATGATATGTTTATGAACATTATAAAATATTTTTTTAGAAAATTTTAATATATAAACAAATTATTTTCATTAGAAGTGAGAGATAAATTTGTTTACAAAAAAATTATATTGGTCCCTTGAGTACATTTATAGAGGAAAATGAACTAATAACATATAATCTAGAAAAATAAATAGAGGAGAATAAAAATATTGAGTATCATGAGAGTTAGATCTTTTATTTTAATTATTATAAGATTAATCCTAAATAATCTCATTAAACGATGAAATTTTCCTACAAAACCCACACAACTTTTGTAATCTCAGAATCAAATACTCATGAAAGAGAGAAACATAGATGGATTTGAAATTAGAAATAATTTTCAATGGAGAGTCATAAAATACATTCATGGGGTAGTATATAAACCACACATAGTAATGAAGTTGTGAATATGGCACAAGTCTCACAGAAATAAAGGTGAGATGGGAAACCCTTACCTCAAGTTGAAGATATATTGAAAGCACACTAACCTCATGTATAATAAATTTATTGTTATTTTAATTCTATAAAATAAAAAACTATATCATTATAATAACATATATGAACTACTTATTATATTTCAACTATAATTTATTGTTAAATCCTCATTGAAATATTCATTTCTTATTTTTAACAGTTCAATTTTTCATGACAGTTTCAGTACACTAGTTCAGGTATTTGTATTTCGATGATGGTTCCATAACATCAACACTATCAACCTCTATATAAATATAATATATATAAATTATATATATATATATATAGAGAGAGTCATACATAAAATATAGATATAAAAAATTTAATTACACCATTCATGGAGATGGTATACTATACCAAAGCGTGAATGCTTTTTTAAATTTTTAAATGATGTAGTAGAATCATGGTAAATAATAATTCACATTAATTGGATTATTTTAAAATAATATTTTAAGAACTCGGTTTTTTCTGTGAAAGACTTTGGAATATTCTTGATGATATTACAGTGCAGCGCCTTCAGACGGCGTGCAATTCCGAGCCCTAGAGTGGACGAAATTAAATTTTCAGTGTGTTCACACTGGAAACGCAAAATAAATGTGATAACTCTTAAATGGAGCTTCAGATCAGAGATACGAGTGTACGGATGGGTCCAGAATAGGTTTTATACCCTAGGAACGACATAAAACTTGTCGGTGCGGGACGTTTGGACCCCTCGCCCGCTTCTGGAATGTTAAATGGATTAATTAATGAATTAATTTATTCATTTAATGGTGAAACATGAGTATCTCTTAAATTGTGGCTCGGATTGGGAAACCGAGGGCACCGTTGTGTTCGGAGCATGCCTTTTACCCTAGGAGGGGTATAAGTTTCACGGGCATGGGCCGTTTGTGAAAAATGGCTCCAGGGGCATTTTCTTAATTTAGCGGCTTCAGATGTTAAATTTTATAACTTTGGAATGGGGTCTCGGATTAAAATTATGAGACCGCTGTTGTGCTCGGGAGGTGGTTTTTACCCTAAGTGAGGCTTAATCGCGACCCCGTCGGGAGTTCGGGTTCGGGCCGATAGGCAGGTGGTTAAGCATTTTCTATTTAAACGCTTAACACACCCACATCCCTCTTCTCCTTCCACTTCCCCCTGGCAGCCCCTCCTCTCCCTCTCCACCTCCACCTCCGGCGAGGCAGTCCAGCGAGGTGACTCCGGTGAGGTGCGGTGATGCCGACGGATCATCGCGAAGCTTCGTTCGAAGCCACACGTGGTAGGATTTGTCGTTTGCTTTTTTTTCTATTCCTGTACCTACTTTGAGCTCGATTTGCACTATTGATTCCTTATAAAAACTTCCATCAAAGCCCATCAATGCGTAGTATAGTATTTTTCCCTTTCCGAAGCTTCTTTCAGAATCAAAATCCGAGGTTGGAGGAGGCCGGGGTTGATCGCCGAAGTTGGCGGGTTTTGAAGGTTATCCTGGCCGGTTTGGGGTGCTCCGGCAGTCCGAGGCGCGGCGGCGCAGGCGAAGGGCGGCAGCGGATTCTCGTCTGGGCGGCGGGGTGCGCGACTCTGGCAGCTGGCGCGACGTCTGTTGGCGTGGCTAGGCAGAGCTCACAGGGGCGGAGCGCAGGGGAGCACCGGGAGGTGGCGAGAACCGGTGGGGGGGGGGGGAGGTCACGGAAGACCGGGGTCGCGGACCCCAGCCGGTAGACAGCGGACCCGCTTTAGCGGGTCTGCACGTGGAAGAGAGACCGGCCTTCGGCCGGTCCAGTTTGGGGGACCGCGGTCTGCGCGGGTGAGCCGCGGGCCGGCCGGCCTGAGCCGGTCCAGGCGGTGGGGACCGGCCGGACCACCCCCTCTTACGTCCGACGACATTTAAAAATGCAGCAACTTCCAAACGGCGCGTCCGTTTGAGGCGCCGTCTATGGAAGTAGATCCGTATCGACGAGACAGACTTTTGGAGATGGTTTCAGGAATTTTTAATTTCCTAAATGAGGGGCTCGGAGGTGCGACGCGTCTTTAAGTGGTTTGTCGTTTTCCTTCGGGGGATCTTGTTTTGGATGACGCGGATGCGTCCGATTTCTGATTTAAGTGCCGTCAGTGGCGTTGGAACCCTAGAATCGAGGCAGAGAATTCCAGGTTTGTTTCAGGCATTGAGGCCAAAGTTGAGGTGCGGGCCCCACGACCCATCTTTTGAGCTGCGTGCAGCTTTTAGCGACTTTTTCCTTGGACGTCCGTTCGGGGCGTGCGAGCAGTCGATGTTGGGTGTTTTTCCGAGGGCATCGCGTTGGCGCAGTCTGACCGCTGTAATTCCGCATGATGCTGCGGGCCCCGCGTGGACCATTTCGGGAGTTGATGGTGATTTCCATCTTTGTCACCAGGCGACCATTTTGGACAAGTGAGTAGTCCATCTTGTGAGAATTTTTGAGAGGATCACAACGGTGTGATTCATTCGTTGAGTTTCGGGACCAGGATGTGGGTCCCACGTGGCACCGCTCGTGTGCGGTGCGCCGGGATGCACCTTTTTCTCCGGATATTCATTGAACTCATGTGAGTAGTGATTTCGACGTGTTTTCCCGAGGGGATCGCAATGGTGCGATGCGCGCGACTGTTTTCGGGGATGAGGCTCGGGAACACGGGACGTCGTTCAGGCGTGAGGCGGTGTTAGTGACTTTTTCTGCGGATATCGGTTTGAGGCGAGTGAGTAGTCGATCTCGCTTGTTTTTCTATGAGGATTACAACGGTGCGATCTTTTTGGTTGTGCAGAGCCTCTTGCGCGATCTTATTGAATGTGGAACATAAGAGGTGCTTCGGTGGCGGTTCGTCCTACCTTATTTGTAGGGGACCCTTGGCGTGTGATCGCGCACTCTTGGGAGAGTGATACAATTGGTTCACAAGTTGTGGTTGGCCATGCCTGGTCCGTTGAGGTGGAGTTGTTACGTCACGCCTTTGCGTTGATGCTGGGTGCCCTGTGCACGATAGCCTTTGGGCTGGATTGAGGTATACTCCGGGAGTATACAGGAGCGCTTGGAGGTACATGTGGTTGTCTGTACCTGAGGATGTTTGTGAACTCAGTTGGGGTTGACTTGGGGCCACACATCGTGTGGGACCCACATGCGTGCCGTGATCTGCTTTACATACTTTTACCTCTCGCGACGTAGAGGGTCCCTCTATGCTCGTTTGTTTGACCAGCAGGGTGGAGTTTTCCCCTGGCTTTGTGGTCGTTTGTTTGACCAGCAGGGTGGAGATTTCCCCTGGCTTTCTGCTCGTTTGTTTGACCAGCAGGGTGGATTTTTCCCCTGGATTTGTGCTCGTTTTTTTGACCAGCATGGCGGAGTTTCCCCTGGCTTGCTGCTCTTTTGTCTAACCAGTATGGTTGAGTGGTCTCCCCCTGGTCTAGTTCTCGATGGTCTGACCTGCAGATATGGTTTGGTTCCTCTGCTTCTTCGGCTGTGAGGGGTTTTAGTACTGTTCCCTTTCACCAGACTGCGACACCCTCTACGACTACGGGTGTTCGTGCAGCGTGGGCATTTTCCCCACTTGCTGGGATGAGATGTATCAGTCCGCTTCGATAGTGACTCGGCAGATTGGAGAGGGATCTCCTTATGAGGCCTAGGGAGTTTCTCCCATTTCTCCGTGTTCCCTGGTAGAGCTTGTGGTTTCGGTGTGACCAACACTTTACGCAGGCACCGATCCGCTACCTAGGAGGTTGTTTCCTGTAGGGCTGAGGTTGTTTCCAGTAGGGCTGAGGTTGTTTCCAGCAGGGCTGAGGTTGTTCCAGCAGGGCTAAGGTTGTTTCCAGCATGGCTGAGGTTGTTCTAGCAGGGCTGAGGTTGTTCCAGAAGGGCTGAGGTTGTATCTAGCAGGGCTCGTCACTAGGTTACCATCCAGCAGGGGATGGCCAGTATAGCGGTGTTCACCGAGCAGTACCATCCAGCAGGGATGGCCAGAGCAGTGCCGGGCTTTCCTCCAGTTGGGCTGGGCAGTGGTCCCCGATGTGGGGCTTACCTCCAGCTGGGCTGGGCAGTGGTCCCCGATGTCGGGCTTACCTCCAGCTGGGATGGGAAGTGGTCCCCGATGCCGGGCTTACCTCTAGCTGGGATGTGCAATGGTCCCCGATGCCGGGATTACCTCCAGTTGGGCTGGGCAGTGGTCCCCGATGCCGGGTTACCTCCAGGTGGGCTGGGCAGTGGTCCTGTCGCCGACTTTAGTCGGGTCTCCCTCTAGTGGATTACCCTGTTACGGGACTGGGCATTGTGGGACCCATCGACTTTCCAGGTCTCCCTATAATGGGAACCTGTTGACTTCCAGGGACCCTCCAGCAGGGGCTAGGCAGGGGGTCGCCTGTCGACTTTGAGCAGACCTCTCGACTGCGGGGTAGTGACGAGTTTTGGTTGACATTCCCCCAGAACTCTCAAGTATGAGGAGCGTTTCCCCCCACTGATACACGTCCTTTTGACGTGACCTAAAACCGTGTGGGGGAGTCAGTGCCTCCCAAAGTGGATAGTATCGAGGTGTGGTGATTGAGCCCTTGGCTTGCGGTTTGGGGAAGACGTGCGGGATGCCGGGCATCGATGTTGTTACTTCTGGGACTGTTGGATACTCTTTCTCGGGCTGATCTACGGGATGGAGATCCCCTTATGATCTTGTTTGGGATTCTTGATTGAGCATATGGACTTGTATATACCTTGTTCTAGTGCCAACTTCTTGGGTTTGGTTACTCTCCTTCCAGGGGAGGCGAAGACGCGCGGGGTATGCCACGTGCTTTCCGTGTCTAGATTCTCATGGTTGGACGAGTCTACTCTCCTACTATAGGTAGCGAAGACTCGACGAGAAGTTCATCTTCTCACTGTTTCTAGCTCCTTGTGTCTGGATGAGTCTACCTTCTTTCCTCTTGTTGGGTTGAACTGGACTCTCTACTGTTACTCTACAGCACTCCATGTTGTACTCCTCTACTTTTTCTGTTCGCTCTACTGCTCACCCTTCGGTACCTCCTTTGTTTCTCCCTCGAGCCTTTGGGGTATCCTACTGAGTATTTTTATACTCACCCCTGCTTGGGCATTTCCCGCACTTGGTGTGAACTTGCAGACGACAGACAGGTGGAGCGTGACTTCAGTGGAGCGTAGGATCTTGGGAGCTTAGACCGCGTGCGGTGGTCGTGGCCGGGTTCCAGGTGGGAGACCCATCAGCTATTTATTTTTGTTTACCTGTTGCCGGTTTGTGGAACTTGTTGGTTGGGTGCGTGTTTTGTCCCATTTCTTTTCAGTGTACTTTCTACTTTCTTTGTACTTGTAGAGGTCGATGCACTTTGTGGTATATATATAGAAGTTGTTCTTTTTACTCTGCTTGTCTTTTCTTCTACTCAGCAATGTTGCATTGAGTGTGATGCGTGTGTGTATGTACAAGTACTTAGGCAAAGGCCTCCCTGAGTTTTTGTGCCTTCGGCCCTGGTCGCCAGTCCCTGGCCTATGGAGGCGGGGTTGGGGTAGTTGCAGCTCGAGCCCGGGTAGGGTCGGGTCGTGAAAAAGTGGTATCAAAGGTGGTTCATTCCTTGGGACTTTGTTCGAATGTCACTAAAATAAAATGAATTGGTTGGGATTTAGGGAAACAGTGTTAATGTGTCTCGAGAGCGGCTCTCAGGCCAGGGGGTCCAGTGATGGTGTGGCGGCCGACGTATCCATTCACCAGGACCTTGATAACCCGCTTGTCGACTCTGCATGCTGAGACACTTGTTGCAGGGAAAATTGGGTTGTGCATCACATAGGATTGAGTCTTTGGCTGTCCTTCTTGAGTCAGCTCCCCATCGTTGCTATTGGTATATACATTATTCTCATCTGACCGTGACACTCCTTGATAATATTCAGGATGTCTCCGCGAAGACAGCCATCCAGGATACCAGCTCTGGGTGCGTGACGACGACCCTGTGAGCTACAAGGCCACAGTCCAAGACCCATAATGCGAGTCCCTTTCTCCGGGTGGGCTGGTAGCAGCACCCCCACCTTTTGAGGAGTAGGCAGTTGCAGTAGAGCAAGCTAAGCTTGAGCACAGGTTGAGCGTGCTCCGTGAGTTCCAGCGGCAGAGACCGCTGATGTTCAGTGGTGAGCCAGGGCCTCAGGCAGCAGAGGTTTGGCTCGAGCAAGTGGTTCACCTTTTCAGGCTTTTGCAGATGCCGATAGATCAGAGAGTGGATTTGGCAGCCACCCTTTTTCGTGGAGCAGCTTGGCGCTGGTGGAGTCTGGTGACTCAGTTTCTTGACGAGTCGTCACATTCGTGGGGTGAATTCCAGTTGTTGTTTATTGAGGAGTTTTTCCCTTCCTTCTTGTTCTCCATTTGGATTCAGGAGCTCCTACAGTTTCAGTAGGGAGGGATGATGGTGGCCGAGTACGCGGCTAGTTTTGCAGACCGTGCACGCTTTTACCCGGACTTGGTCCATGACAGTAACCCCCAAGCGCGGAAGTTTGAGCAGGGTCTCCGCCCAGAGATTCGTGCTATCTTAGTACCATTGGGAATTTCCACATATGCCGGGGTGATAGAGCAGGCGCTGGTGAAAGAGGGATTCCTGTCACGTCCTAGCATTGGTGGTGGCAGCAAGCACGTCGGAGCCGAGACGTCTGCCGCAACTAGCGGGCGTCGGCAAGCAGAACCTCGACACAGGTGGCTTTCTGACAATCGGACTGAGGGGTGTGGTCATACACCACAGTGGCACCGGAGGGCACCAGTGTAGCTCAGAGAGAGTCAGTTCTATGCTTGTGACAGGCGAGGTCACTTGGAATGAGACTTCCCGACCCGAGTTGCCGAGAGCTTCGGGCAGGCAGCAGGTGCACCACCACGACAGAGGCAGCACCGTGATCGGAGTAGTACCCAGAGAGGTGGTTCTAGTAGAGGAACGAGAGGAGCTGGTAGTGGGGGACGAAATTACGAGGTCTTCCCATCACCACTAGGTGGTCCACATCAGGCTCCGGGAGCTGACAGTTGAGACCAAGGACAACCGCGAGCTTTGGATGTCTACGATCCTGCAGAGCATGGGATGGTGAGAGGTACCCCTTGTGACTCTTCTACTTTTTGCATTAGAATTTTTAGGATCTGTGTGTGAAAGGTTTTTCTCCCTGCTCCTTGTTTGAGGTGTTACGAGGGTGACGTAGGGAATCAGGTGTAACCATGTGTTGGTAAGGAAAAAGGTGTGAGACCTTTTCCTTTAGTCGATGGTGTTGACTCCTTCACCTTTTGAGAATTTAAGAGAGCATCGACTGTGGAATCTTGTATGACCATATATCCATGTGTGTTCCACAATATGGATATTCTGAAGGAGGGAATCACTGGGCCTTTTCCCATGCCCAAGCGATGATTCCTGTCGCGGAGTGAGACGTAAAGGTTTTGGTCGGGGAGGTGGTTACCCCGAGGGCCTTTGGTCTGTTTGAAACCGTGTGAAGGGATGGAGAGGTGCCCTACCACCTTGCCCTATCCCCGAAGTCTAGAGTGGGTGCACGACATCGGCAAGGGCCGACCTCGCGAGAGAGGATCAATCCTTTGGTCTATGTGCGGTGATGCAGAGCTGTGCATGGGTTCTTCTGGGTATGGGAAAGCCAGGTGTGGGCTTAGTACCATGTGTTGCTCTCTAGTTTTGCGTTTCAGGGACAAAAATCTTGAATGAGGGAATGATGTAAGAACCCTGTTTTTGCTGTGAAATACTTTGGAATATTCTTGATGATATTCCAGTGTAGTGCCTTCAGACGGCGTGCAATTCTGAGCCCCAGAGTGGCCGGAATTAAATTTTCAGTGCGCTCACACTGGAAACGCCAAATAAATGTGATAACTCCAAAATAGTGCTTCAGATCAGATATCCGAGTGTACGGATGGGTCCGGAATGGGATGTATACCCTAGGAAAGACATAAAACTTGTCGGCGCGGGATGTTTGGACCCCTCGCCCGCTTCTGGAATGTTAAACGGATAAATTAATTAATTAATTTATTCGTTTATTGGTGAAACTCGATTATTTCTTAAACGGTTGATCGGATTGGGAAACTGAGGGCACCATTGAGTTCAGAGCATTCCGTTTACCCTAGGAGGGGTATAAGTTTCGCGGGCGCGGGCTGTTTGTGAAAAATGGCTCCAGGGGCATTTTCGTAATTTAGCGGCTTCAGACGTTAAATTTTATAACTTTTGAACGGGGTCTCGGATTAAAATTCTGAGACATCCGTTGTGCTCGGGAGGTGGGTTTTACCAAAAGGGAGTCTTAACCGCGACCCCGTCAGGATTCGGGTTCGGGCCGACGGGCGGGTGGTTAAGCGTTTTCTATTTAAACGCTTAACACACCCCCTCCCTCTTCTCCTTCCCCTTCCCCCTGGAAGCCACTCCTCTCCCTCTCCTCCTCCACCTCCGGCGAGATGGTCCGGCGAGGTGACTCTGGCGAGGTGCAGTGATGCCAGCGGATCGTCGCGAAGCTTCGGGCGAAGCCCCACGAGGTAGGATTTGTCGTTTGCTTTTTTCTATTCCCATACCTACTTTGAGCTCGATTTGCACTGTCGATTCCTTGTCAAAACTTCAATCAAAGCCCATGAATGCGTATTATAGTTTTTCCCCTTCCAACGCTTCTTTCAGAATCAAAATCCAAGCTCTGAGGAGGTCGGGTTTGATCGCCGATGTTTGCAGGTTTTGAAGGTGATCTCGGCCCGTTTGGGGTGCTCAGGCGGTACGAGGTGCGGCGGCGCAGGCGAAGGGCGGCGACGACTTCTCGTCCAAGCGGCGGGGCGCACGACTCCGACGACTGGCGCAACATCTGTCGGCGAGGCTAGGCGGAGCCCACTGGGGCAGAGCGTAGGGGAGCGCCGGGAGGCGGCGAGCGCCGGTGGGGGGGGGGGGCAAGAGGTCGCGGAAGACGGGGGTCGCTGACCCCGGTCGGCAGACATCGGACCCGCTTTTGTGGGTCTGCGCGTGGAAGAGAGACCGGCCATCGGGCCGGTCCGGTATGAGGGACTGCCTTCCATGTGAGTGCGCCGTGGACCGCGGCGGCTCAGCCGGCTGAGTCGCGGGCCGGCCGGCCTAAGCCGGTCCAGGGGGTGGGGACCGGCCGGACCGGTCCGGACCACCCCCTCTTACGTCCGGTGACGTTTAAAAATACAGCAACATCCAAACGGCGCGTCCGTTTGACGCGCCGTCTGCGGCAGTAGATCCGTATCAACGAGACAGACATTTGGAGATGGTTTCGGGAATTTTTAATTCCCGAAACAAGGGGCTCGAAGGCGCGACGCGTCTTTAAGTGGTTTGTCGTTTCCTTCTGGGGATCTTGTTTTGGACAGCGCAGACGCGTCTGACGTCCGATTTAAGCGTTGTCTGCGGCGTTGGAACCCTGGCATCTTGGCGGAGCTTTCCAGGCTGGTTTCAGTCGTTGAGGCCGAAGTTGAGGCGTGGGGCCCACAACCTGTCTTTTGAGCTGCATGCACCTTTTAGCGACTTTTTCCTCAGACGTCCGTTCGGGGCGTGCGAGCAGTCGATGTTGGGTGTTTTTCCGAGGGCATCGCGTTGGCCCAGTCTTCCTGCTGTAATTCCGCACGATGGTTCCGGCCCTGCGAGGACCATTTCGGGAGCTGACAGTGATTTTCATCTTTAACACCGGGCGACCGTTTTGGACAAGTGATAGTCCATCTTGTGTGCTTTTTCGAGAGAATCGCAACGCTGCGATCTGTTCGTTGAGTTTCGGGACCAGGATGCGGGTCCCACGTGGCTCCGCTTGTGTGCGGTGCGCTGGGATGCACCTTTTTCTCCGGATATTCATTGCACTCATGTGAGTAGTGCTTTTGATGTGTTTTCCCGAGGGGATCACAATGGTGCGATGCGCCCGACTGTTTTCAGGGCTGAGGCTCAGGATCACAGGACGCCGTTCGGGCGTGAGGTGGTGTTGGCGACTTTTCCATCGGATATCCGTTTGAGGTGAGTGAGTAGTTGATCGCGAGTGTTTTTCCGCAAGGATTACAACAGTGCGATCCGTTTGGTTGTGCGGAGCCTCTTGCACGATATTATTGAATGTGGAGCATGAGAGGTGCTCCGGTGGTGGTTCGTCCAACCTTGTTTGTAGCGGACCCTTGGCGTGTGATCACGCACTCTTAAGAGAGTGATACAAATGGTTCACAAGTTGTGGTTGGCCATGCCTAGGCCTTTGAGGTGGAGTTTTTACGTCATGCCTTTGCGTTGACGCTGGGTGCTGTGTGCACGATAGCCTTTGGGCTGGAATGAGGTATACTTCAGAAGTATATGGGAGAGCTTGGAGGTATGTGTGGTTGTTTGTACCTAAGGATGTTTGCGCGCCCAGTTGGGGTTGACTTGGGGCCACATGTTGTGTGGGCCCCACGTGTGTGTCATGATCTACTTTACTTACTTTTACCTCTCGCGACATAGAGGGTCCCTCTGCGCTCGTTTGTTTGACCAGCAGGGTGGAGTTTTCCCCTGGCTTTGTGCTCGTTTGTTTGACCAGTAGGGTGGAGTTTTCCCCTGGCTTTGTGATCGTTTGTTTGGCCATCAGGGTGGAGTTTTCCCCTTTCTTTGTGCACATTTGTTTGACCAGCAAGGTGGAGTTTCCCCTAGCCTGGTGCTCTTTTTTCTGACCAGTAGGGATGAGTGGTCTCCCCCTGGTCTTGTTCTCGATGGTTTGACCAGTAGAGATGGTTTGGTTCCTCTGCTTCTTCGGCTGTGAGGGGTTTCAGTACTGTTCCCTTTCACCGGACTACGACACCGTCTGCGACTACAGGTGTTCGTGCATCATGGGCGTTTCCCCCACTTTCTGGGATGAGATGTCTCAGTCCTCTTCAATAGTGACTCAGTTGATTGGAGCGGGATCGCCTTGTGAGTCCTGGGGATTTCCTCCCGTTTCTCTTTGTTCCCTAGTAGAGCGTGTGGTTTCGGTGTGACCAACACTTTACGTGGGCACCGATCCTCTACACAGGAGGTTGTTTCCAGTAGGGCTGCGGTTGTTTCTAGTAGGGCTGAGGTTGTTCCAGTAGGGCTGAGGTTGTTTCAAGAAGGGTTGAGGTTGTTCCAGTAGGGTTGAGATTGTTCCAGTAGGGCTGAGGTTGTTCCAGTAGGGCTAAGGTTGTATCCAGCAGGGCTGAGGTTGAATCGAGCAGGGCTCGTCAGTGGGTTACCATCTAGCAGGGATGGCCAGTACAACAGTGTTCACCGAGCAGTACCATCCAGCAGGGATGGCCAGAGCAGTGCCGGTCTTACCTCCAACTGGGCTAGACAGTGGTCCCCGATGCTGGGCTTACCTCCAACTGGGCTGGGCAGTGGTCCCCGATGTCGTGCTTACCTCCAGCTCGGCTGGGCAGTGGTCCCCGATGCCGGGCTTACCTTCAGTTGAGCTGGGCAGTGGTCCCCGATGCTGGGCTTACCTCCAGCTGGGCTGGGTAGTGGTCCCCGATGTCGGGTTACCTTCAGCTGGGCTGTGCAGTGGTCCCGTCACCGACATTAGCCGGGTCGCCCTCCAGTGGATTACCCTGTTACGGGACTGGGAAGTGTGGCACCCGTCGACTTTCCAGGTCTCCCTGTAGTGGGAACCCGTTGACTTCCACGGACCCTCCAGTGGGGGCTGGGTAGGGGGTCGCCTGTCGACTTTGAGCAGACCTCTCGACTGCGGGGCAGTGACGAGTTGTGGCCAACGTTCCCCCAGAACTCTCAAGTATGAGGAGCGTTTTCCCCCACTGAGATGCATCTTTGTGACGCAACCTAAAACCGTGTAGGCGAGACAGTGCCACCCAAAGTGGATTGTGTCGAGGTGTGGTGATTGAGCCCTTGGCTTGCAGTTTGGGGCAGACGTGCGGGATGCTGGCCATCGATGGTGTTACTTCTGGGACTGTTGGCTTCTTTTTCTTGCGCTGAGCTACGAGATGGAGATCCCCTTATGATCTTGTTTGGGCTTCTTGATTGAGAATATGGACTTGTATATACCTTGTTCTAGTACCCACTTCTTGTGTTTGGTTACTCCCCTTCCAGGGGAGGCGAAGAAACGCGGGGTTTGCCACGTGCTTTCCGTGTCTAGCTTCTCATGGTTGGACGAGTCTACTCTCCTACTATAGGTAGATAAGACTTGATGGGAAGTTCATCTTCTCAACGTTTCCAACTCCTTGTGTCTGGACGAGTCTACCTTTTTTCCTGTTGTTGGGTTGAGCAGGACTCTCTACTATTACTCTACTGCACTCCTTGTTGTACTCCTCGACCTTTTCTATTCGCTCTACTACTCACCCATCGGTACCTCCTTTTTTGCCCCCTCGAGCCTTCGGGGTATCCTACTGAGTATTTTTATACTCACCCTGCTTGGGATTTGCCCGCACTTGGTGTGCCCTTGCAGACGACGGATAGGTGGAGCGTGACTTCAGTGGAGCGTAGGAGTTTGGGATCTTGGCCCACGTGCGTTGGTCATGGCCGGGTTCCAGGTGGGAGACCCATCAGCTGTTTCTTTTTGTTTACCTGTTGCCGGGTTGTGGAACTTGTCGGTTGGGCGCGTGTTTTTCCCCTTTTCTTTTCAGTGTACTTTCAGATTTCTTTGTACTTGTAGAGGTTGATGCACTTTGTGGTATATATATAGCAGTTGTTATTTTTACTCTGCTTGTCTTTTCTTCTACTTTGCACTGTTGCATTGAGTGTGCTGCGTGTGTGTGTGTACATGTACTTGGGAAAAGGCCTCCCTGAGTTGTTGTGCCTTCGGCGCTGGTCACCAGCCCCTGGCCTATGGAGGCGGGCTTGGGGTAGTTGTGGCTCGAGCCCAGGTAGGTTTGGGTCGTGACACATATATATCATATAATTTCATTATATTTATACTTATTAAAGTTGATGTAAAACAAAAATTAAAAATGAATCACTGTGCATGGTGGAGGCTGTAATCCACATGTACACATGAATGGAGTTATCATTTTTCAATGGATGGAATGATAAAAAATAATATCATATAATATCAATAAATAATTATAAGTATGTAATTAATATCACACACATATATATTTATTTAATCCATCATTATAACCAATAATGAGAGGTAGTTATGGAAAATGAAATAAATCAGTTCAAAAGATGATAGTCTTTCATGGACATGAATGATGGATTCACTTCTCATTTGATGGATGAAAGAGAAGGATATATGTTATTCCATTACCAAAAAACATTAATTTATAAATATATATATATATATATATATTAGATACTTTTTTTATTTCATCATGTTTTAATAATATTTGAAGGATTTAGAAGAATAAATAAAACTAAAAACTTCACTTAAAAGGTATACCTCTTCATTAGAGAACCCATTTTCACACCTAAATACCTAAAATATTGGTATTAGGCTAGAAATAATACCTATAGAACATGTGTATGGATTTTAGGAGGGTATATGGGTAGGTATTTTCTAAAATAAATTTCTCAAAAGGTGTGAGGAATAGAGGAGAGTTGATTCCCTTTTATAATGAGTGGAGGGACATTCCTAGAATTTCGTAAAGTATTAATTTAATATAAATTAATTTTCATGATGATGTGTTTAAAAATTTATACAATCCAAATATAGTTTGAGTATGAGTCTAAATACTCACATAATGTTTTTAATATGTTTCTATTATGTTTTTACACTAATTTATTAGTTTTAACCCCCGTTAATCATTTTCAAAATTACCATAATATTAATTTTTTCTATTTAGGGGTCAATAATTAAGATATAAAAGAATAGGTAACCCATAAAGGAACCATAGATACTGTTTTATACCTAATTAAATTCACCTGGACAATGATAATATTTATATCATTTTAAATTAATTTAGTATAATATTTCTTTTAAAAAAATATCAGTAATATCATTTTTAGAAATATATGAAATATTATAATATAATACGTGTCAAACTTATGTAAAATGGATTCAAAATTTATTTTATTCGATTATAATGATTAAATAGTTTTTATATAATAATCTAATAAATTTCATATTTTTAAATATCATTTTAAAACTTATCATTTTGGTTAACTACTTACTCATCCAATTTTTATCATAACCTTGTTAATTGAATTTTTAATATTGAGGGATTATAATATTATATAAAAGGTTATAAAAGATAATTAATGGAAAATTGATAAATGTTTTTACCATTTATAATAATATTTTTCCTCTTGTAATATTTTAATTGTTTTTTATTTTTTTAAAAAAAATATATTTAATGTTAAATACTATTAATGTTATTTTGTATACAATTCATATAATTTGACACTAAAAACAACATTTCCACAATGTAATTAGAATATAAAAAATTTATACATGTCTAACATTTTATATTTCTCTTAAATTTTTTTACACTTTAAATCACTCAAAAAATATTACTTATCAAAGTTTTAAAATCATTTACTTCATTTTTACTACTTTCACTTACACAATGTCGGTGTTGCAAAAGCATGTCAAGTAATTATTTTATCACTAAATATTAAAAATAAATTATCATGATAAAAATAATCATTAATATTTCAAATAAATATTTATATCCCAACAACATTTGTTTTTATCCATTTCATAAAATATTATTGATATTAAAATCACGATAGCGACATTTTTGACTTTGTCTTTTACTTAAATATTATAATGGTCTAAATCAAATACAAATGAAAATGATAATATTTTATATGTATGGATGATTATTGAAGATATATAATCATAAAATAAAATAAACTAATGTTTTAATTAATTTTAATCATTACAACATTAGTTTTAACCCATATTAGCCAACTTTACCTTCATAGTGGTAACCAAAATTTATTAAGGTCACTATTTTTGTGAACTAAAAATTAAGATTAACATATTACCTGATACTAATTATTCTGGTTCAAAATATAGAATATGGTTTTGTAAATTTAATTCAAATAATTTTAAATTTTAAATTTGAAATATAATCCTCAAAACTTGGTGGAAAAAAATTTCTCATAAAATTCTTTTTAAGTATACAATTCGTTTTGAAATAAATTAATCCATAAAATTAATTTAAATGAATGTAATTGGATTGTCAAAAATATAATAAAACTAATGTTACATTGGAAACATAAAAAAAATTTCACTTTGTATATTCTTGAAATAAATAGGCAATTTTGAATAAAAATTAGTATTTTTCACTATTCATTGAAAAATAAGACTTTTTAGAAAATAATAAAAAATTGAAAAATATAATTCAACATTTGGATTTCAAAAATGCTTTTATTTTTATAAAATAAAATTTCAAAATTTTCAATAAATTAATGATTATATTATCTGAAAAATATGAAATTAAAACAATTTTTGATGAAAAATTAATTTGAAGAATAAAATGAATTTAAAAAACATTTATTGTGTATTTCCTAAATATTTATCAATATATTTTTATTTATTTGGATAATTATATAATTTTCATAATTTTTTACTTCAATTCATAACTTCTAATTCAACATATATGTTATAACGATGATAAAATAATAATATTTTGTGGTCCATTTAAGATCAGCGTTGTATATTGTATATAATACCAAAACTAGTGTTCTTTTAAAGTCAAGGGGTGTTACAGTTTCACTTACCACTCCCTTTAATATTATCAAATTTGATATCTGGATGTACGCAATCAATTAGAGTGATATGTAAATTTGGCACCACATGTCACTAAATGAAAAGAATATATAAGTGTTCCACAAGATCATTAAAATATTCATTATTACATCATTCCTTAATTAACACATGGGAAAAATGAGGATTCGTGAAAAAATTATGAAAAAATCAACATCATAATACATCTAAATAATGAGTTTTGATGCAATCATAAGATCATATCAAGAATTAAACAAAGAAATCCATAAATGATTTGGATGAAAGATAATTTTCTAAAAGTATTAGAAATTTTCATTGAAAAATGAGAAGAAAAATATTTTTCTTTTATCATTATAAAAAAAAATAAAAAAATAATTTGAATAGTGTTTTCAACAAACAACCATTTAAATATAAAAATTCTGTTTCATGATGAATAAAGTACTTGATGGAGGAGAAATAATTCCATGATTTAAATATTTAATTAATATTCCATTCACACTTTTATAGGGGATGAAATAAAATAGTTTTTCAAAATGAAAAGATGTCTAATTTAATTAATTATACTAAAATAATATAATAGTAAATAAATACCATAAGAAATCACCTAAATTTATTTAAGAACATTTGTAAAACAATTTTGATGAACACTGATATAGAAGTGGAATATTACTAGCCTTAAAGTTGAAATATAATCTATATTTCATAAAATAATTCATTAGATATTCTTCTTTACAAAATAAGTGTAAATTGAATTAAATGAGGAAAAAACCTAAAAATACATAGATTTGAAGAAAATATGTGGGCTTTATGTCACGACTCATCCCCCAGGGCCTGTATCGTGACTACCCGAAGTCGTCCTTCCTTAGGCCAGGGGCTGGCAACTAGCACCAAAGGCGTAATTCTCTAAAATTGGGAAGGAATTGCCTTTATAAATCATAAACACACACAACTAGAGTACAATAGGAATCAAACACCATGTAAAAACTATATACAAATGTACTCAAAGTAAAGAAGCCAGAAATACTAGCCCAACAACATAGTACAAAGAAAGGACAAATGTGTACAACTGAAAAGGCAAACAACTGGAAGGTATCTAGCAGCTCCTGGATCGCCCACCATAGATCCCGCCTAAATGTTATGTAATGATAGCCTCCTCATCAGTCCATGTCCATCTGTCTCCTTTGGGTACCGACTCGTCGTGAGGTCCACCTCCGGGTACCGTCCAGTCCTGGTGCTCTCGGCCACCATCAGCACTGTCTGTCGTCTGTATCCAACACAACGAGGTGTGGGCATAGCCCTTCTAGGGGTGATTATAACGATACTCAATAGGGACCCCGATAACCTGAAGGTCTCACAAAATACAACAAGGATAAACCAAAAAGTATGAAATCAATGGATAACCATTACTTAGGTATATGCCTATATATATACCTATGTTATCAAATAACCCATCCCCATCACGAGGAAATCACAAAGGTCATTGACTGAGCTCAAACATCGATTTTCATTATCAAAACCATGACTGCTAGAGAACTCCTTCTCTGTTGAGTGCAATGGGCCTATCGCGAAACCGAGATTCTTCTCACTAACATTGGAATGCTGAGGTACACCTCCTATAGAGAACCGCGAGTCTGCTGCCAAATACCAGTCACTCCATCCATTGTGGGTCTGCGGCCAAATACTGGGCACTCCCCCTAATAGACTAAAAAGGTACTCCTACTATTGAGTACCGCGGGTCCGCTGCCAACTAATAGGCACTCCATCTTCCATGGGTTTGCCACCAAATACCGGGCACTCCCCACCGGTCTAGTCGAATCACTCTGAGTCGAATTGGTCTAGCTGTCGTCAGGTCTGTCAGCTACTAGGTCTCTGTACTCTGTCAGCTCCTCTCTAGGAGGATCCACTCCATGAGCTACTGGTCGATACTCCAAGTGTCATGAAGTATCATGTGGTATTATCTCAAAGGACCCCCATTTCATAGGGGTCTCAATGAAACAGATGATTTTCAATTGGACACCTGGTCTGTGAGTTATTAGTCTTTTAGTCCTGAGGGCCCGATCGGTTTTTTGTACAAACCAACCTAACCGTATCTCAACTATACCCTAAACTCCCATGGGTTATTCTCAAAGAGATGTATTTGTCCCAAGAATATTGGCACCACTGACGGTTCGTCAAACAGACCCTCATAGCCCATGATATGGGTGAAAAGGTGTAAACAGGTCTGACGGGTTCGAGTCCCATCCAACCCAGTCGGGCTGACCCGACTGGGTCCGGTCCGACCCAGTTGGAGCGAACCGACCCGATCGTTGAAACTGACATTGCCCGAAGGGGCGTCCCAGCCTGAAGGGGTGGCCCTGCCCGAAGGTACGACCCATCCCGTGGGGGCGCCCCGCGTGGCATGGTGGCGGCCCACGTGGCATGGTGGCGGCCCGCGTGGCCAGGTGGCGGCCAGCGTGGCCTGGCTGGCTAGCGGCCCATGTGGCATGGCTGGCTGGCCCATGTGGCCGGGCTGGACACACGTGGGAGGGGGTGTCATGCCCCCCTTTGATCGAAACGGCCGGCGCGACGCGCCGACCCCTAGTAACCGCTATACCTGAAGGGCCCCGCCTGGCGCGCACCGGCAGCTGTCTCAGATGGATTCCCTCTCCTGTCCACCGCGCCCTAAGGCCGTGGTCCTGCACCAACTATGCAGTATAAAAGAATTGTGCCCCTCCTCCGCGGCCTGCCCAGGCCGCGAATCCTTGCTAATCCGCGCGGCGAGACAGCGACGAACCACCGTCCGACCGCCGCGACCCTTTCTTTCACCGAAGTGCGACGACACCACTAGGACCTACCTGGTTGGGGCTCAGTTCTTTTCATTGCATGGCAGTTCCATGCCCTTGTGGCGACCTGACACCCTTGCACCACCGGCGTATTCGCGACTGGCTCGTTTCTGGTCACCGCGTGTACCACCTCTGTCATTAATGAACAAGAACAAACAAAAGGGGAGGGTCGGGCCTTTTTCATGCGGTCTGAACCCTCCTCGTCACGGTGATATCATTCGGTACTCATACCATAAATTTTTACGATGAAGAACGAATAAAAAAATTCAAACCCCATACCTCGATTGTCACTCGTTGATGATGTCACAGGAAGTGGACGTCGTTTTGTTGATGGCGGGTAGAAGACGAAGAAGCCGAGGAGGAAGGATTCAGGTAAGACGAGTCGAGATGATGTCATCGGTGTTCTTCGTGGGTGGCGGTGTTTCCTCATCTTTCTCCGGTTGAAGAGGGAGAATACGGTGCTCATCGTTCTTCGAGGGAAGGATCGTTCTTCGCGTTCTTCATTGAGAGGGCGAACTTCTCTCAATTCTCCAAACCCTCTCTCAAGCTCCACCCAAAGATTATGCCAACACCAAAAATAGTAGACATGTAATTATTTTTAATGGTTGAAAAGAATTCAAAAGAATTAAAAAAAGAGCTAATAAATTAATTTCAAGGGTTTGATTGATTAATTGCGAGAGAGCTGGCACATGAAAGTATTGGGAGAAGGTGGAGAGTTTAAACCACATAAATGGTGGCTTAGAGGTGTTCCAAAATTAATGTGGAGTTAGATGAGTTAAGAAACTCAAGTGGGACCCAGTAAATAAAATCCTCCCAAGGGAGGTTATGTGTGGGTGGCCCCCACAACTAAACACAACTTGTAAGTTTTAACCACCAAAAAATAAAATAATGTTAAAACATTAACTTTATTCAATTTAATTAAAAAACCCCCAAAACTATCTTCCACTCTCGATAAAACACAACTGCAGTGAAGGTCTCACTAAGAAATAGGCAACACTGCGAGTTCAATGGTGCCCTCAGATATTCATTCCAAGCACCGGTTCAAATGTTATTAAAACCTTCTCATACGTTTACTGAACGTACCTGAATAAAACATTATAAATTGACTCCAGACACACCGGGCCTCAGAATCATGCGCCGTCAGAAACTACATACTCATAAAATTCCCATGTATTTAAAAAAAAAATCCACGAGAATTCCTGGTCTTTACATTCTCCCCAACTCAGGGATTTACATCCCCATAAGCTACAACTTGATATAAGGGAACAAATGGGGGTACTGAGCACACATATGAGCCCCCCACTCCCATGTGCTCTCCTGGAAGTTTCCGTGCTGCCAGCGAATGCACGCTATAGGTATCGAATGTCCACACAGTACCCACTCCAGTCGATCCTAAATCTCTAGTGGGACCTCCGTGAATGTCTCCCCATCATCATTGTCCATCGCCCCATGGTCGATGATGTGGGATGGGTCTTGCATGTATCTCCTCAACTGGGATACGTGAAATAGGTCGTGCACCTGATGCAACTGAGGTGGAAGAACTAGGTGGTAAGACACCTTTCCTACCGTGTTGAGGATTTATAATGTTCTGATGAAGTGCAGAGATAACTTTCGACCTTAATTAAAATCTCTATAGACGTCATCGAGGTGAGACCCGTAGGAAAACGTGGTCACCATCCTCGAACTCCAGAGGTCTATATCTCTTGTCAGCATACGATTTTTTTCTGCTCTGTGCAGTCTTCATCTGCTCATGGATGATCTGCACCTTCTCAGTGGTAGCCTGTACCATATCTGGTCCCACTAGTGGTGACTCCCCTAGGTCTGTCCAGCATAGTGGTGATCTTCAAGGTCGACCGTACAACGCCTCGAAAGGTTCCATCCCTATAGTGGAGTGATATCTGTTGTTGTAGGAAAAATCTACCAATGGTATGTGGTACTCCCAGCTATGACCAAAGTCGAGGAAACATGCACGAAGCATGCCCTCGAGGGGTTGGATGGTCCTCTCGGTCTGACCATGAGTCTGAGGATGGAAGGTGGTGCTCAAGCGAAGCTATGTCCCGAAAGCTTCCTGCAATCACTTCCATAGTCGGGAAGTAAAACGTGCATCATGTTCAGAGAAAATAGAAGAAGGTAATCCATGAAAACACACTATATCCTACATGTAGAAGCATCCCAAGATCTCTACTAAGCCCTGCTCTCTGATCAGTAGGAAGTGGGCCGACTTGGTGAGTTGGTCGACAATCACCGGAATCGTGTCATGACCCTTGGATGTACGTGGAAGAGCCTTCACGAAGTCCATGGATATCCCATACCACATCCACTTTGGGACCTATAAGGATTGAACCAAGCCTGCTGGTACCTAGTTCTCTGCCTTCACTTGCTGACAAGTGAGGCACCGAGAGACAAACTCTTCTACTTCCTTCTTCATACCTGGCCACCAGTGCTATCTTCTGAGGCCCTGAAACATCTTCGCCACAACTGGATGTACCTATAGATGGGAGGTAGGGAACTCCCTAAACACTTCCTCCCGAAGTGATAATGGTACCAAAGTATTTCCTCTTAAGAGGATGACATGCTCCCCACCTTCAAAAAATCCATCAGGTGACTGCCATGTGGATATCTGAGCACGTCACATATCGCAGTCAGCGTCCCCATACTGCACTTCCCTGACTCGCTGAAGAAGTGGGGGAGTGACTCTAAGAGACTGTAGATAGGCTTCTCCATCCCTATCCCCAAAGGATATTTCTAAGGTAGCCAGCTGCTCTATCGCCTCTCCTAGAAGATGTATACTAGTCCTCTTATTGAGCACGTCCACAACAACGTTCCCCTTCCCAGGAGTATAGAATATCTCTAAGTCATAGTCCTGTAGGAACTCAAGCCCTCATCATTGTCTCAGGTTTAGGTCCTTCTATGAGAAGATATACCTGAGAATCTTGTGATTAGAGTACATGGTAAAACACTCGCCCATCAGATAGTGCCTCCACATCTTCAAGGTGAAGACCACAACTTCTAACTCCAAGTCATGGGTAGTGTAGTTCTGCTTGTGCTATCTCAGCTGCCAAGAACTATATGCGATCACTGCTCGCTCCTGGATCAGGACACACCCTTGTCCAGACCCTGATGCGTCACAGAAAACTACATACCCTACCCCCTCCTCTGGAAGCCTCAAGATGGGGGAACTAGTCAGCCACTACCTCATCTCCTGAAAGACTTTATGGCATCTCTCTGACCCCAGTAAGGGATTCCCCTTCTTTGTCAAGGTTTATAGTGGTTCTGCAACTCTGTAGAAGTCTGGGACAAACCTCTGATTGTATCCAGCCAAGCTCAGGAAACTCCATACCTCTGTCACACTCCTAGGTTGCTCCTAAGAAAGTACCACCACAATCTTAGCTAGATCCACTGCAACTCCAACCTCCAAGATGACGTGTGCCATGATGTGATCCTCACGAATCCAAAACTGGCACTTCGAGAGCTTACCATAAATATGGTGCTCTTGGATTGTGTCCAGTACTACCTAGAAATGGTAGGCATGCTCCTCCTCAGTAGTCAATTAGGTCAAAATGTCATCAATGAAGACCACGAGAAAGTGATCGAGGTAAGGTTGGAAGATCCTATTCATGAGACTAATTAACACTGCTGGAGAATTGGTTACACTGAAGGGAATAACCAAGAACTCGTAGTGGCCATAATGACACCTGAGGTCTATCTTCTGCACATCCTTGTCTCGAACTCTGAACTGGTGATAGCCTGATCTGAGGTATATCTTTGAGAACCATCGTGCTACCTTGAGCTGATCAAAGAGGTCGTTAATCCTTGGAAGTAGGTACTTGTTCATTACGGTCGCCTAGTTACGCGATGGTAGATGACACAGAGCCTCAAGCTCCCATCATCCTTCTTGGAAAATAGAATTGGGGCTGGATAGGGAGAAAAACTGGGCCGAATGAATCCCTTCCCCTGAAATTCCTCTTGCTAAACCCTCAGCACGCGAAGCTCAGAGGGAGCCATATGATATGATGGAGTAGATATCGGTGCAGTCCCAGGGATAAAATAAATGTATAAGTTCACCTCTCTGCGAGGGGGTAATCCTAGAACATCATCGGGGAAATCATCCGCATACTTGTCCACCACTACAGGATAAGTAGGACTCTCCACATCAACTGCTCCGAGGGTAAGGCAAGCCAACTAGTGAGTGATCAGCTGTACCCTCCTCCGAGTAAGTCTGTCCTACGCTGTAAAGGCTCCCTTCTCACCAATGAAGGTGAACCTAGTCCCATCCGTGCGAACACACCGCACATTACACCTAATACTGTCGATCTGAGCAAGGAATGTAGATAACCAATCCATACCCAAGATGACGTTGTAAGGCCTCGACGCTGCTACGAGGAGATCCCAGCCGAATCTCTTTCCACGTAGAGTAAGCTCAAAATACCACCACCAGTGTGTAATCATCGAGTCTACTACCTTAGGAGTCTCTAACTGTAAGGATAGAGCCAACGACTCCATCAGAATCTCCAGGCTCTGAATGAGGGTAGTGTCTATGAAAGACTGACTGGAACCTGTGTCTATAAGAACTGCAGTTAAGGTGGAGTAGGCACAGATCGTACCTTGAATCATCTCCAGAGCTCCTTGGTCGTAAGCTTCAACTTCCCGAAGCTGTGCTCTCCCCTGTCCACCGACTCCATACGATCGGGGTGGAACTCTTGGTGGTGGCGGTAGCACCTCATATCGTCGACCACTACCAGCTGCTCTACCAGCTCTTCTGCCACGTCCTCCTGCTACCTGCGGACCACCTCGATCGAACCTCTACCTCTGACTTGGAGGTCCCCCAACTAACTTCTAATCATTAGTACTATTGGTCGGACAGTCACGTTCCATGTGACCAAGCCCTCCATAGGAGTAACACTGTTCGTTCATGGCTTGTCTGGCTCTGTCTCCACTTTAGGTGCCCCACAAAACTGATCCTGAGTTGTGTAGTTGACCACCTGTGGCTCTGGTCCCCTTGGACCTCTGCGTCATCTATATACTTCCAACCGGAAAAGACTCCACGACAAGTCGACTTTTGGTGGGTCTTGTTTCTAGAGATTGCTCCGTAAGGAAATTCTCTACTAGGAGGGCTAGCTCCAACACCCCCGTCTACGTCGAGATGCTGTGGGAGACAACAAAAGATCTAATCTCTCACTTGAGTCCCTGCTCAAATTCCTGGGCCCTATAGAACTGGCCCCGTACCATATCGGTGGAGTAGGGCGAGAGGTTGGTGAACCTTGCTGCGTACTGAGCTACACTCATGCTGCCCTGTGACAGATGAAGTAGCTCCTGTATCCGCATCACTTGAAGGGTGGATGGTAAAAACTTTTCTTGGAAAAGGCTCTCAAAGTCTGCCTATAGAAGTGTCTCCTCCCCATGCATCTGGAGCATCAGAATCTACTATCTTCCTACTGCTAACTAAAGGAGACTAGCAGTAAGGATCACCATGTAGTCGGCTGGTGTCCCTAATAGCATGAAAACTGTCACCATATCCTCAAGCCAATACACATCCACCTGTGGGTCCATATCTCACCTGAACCTGGGTGGCCTCTGGCACTGGAACTCGTGCAACACACTCAAGTGGCGTGCACTCTCCACTACTGGAGTTGGTGGCATCGGTGGCCCAATGGGTAGTACTGTTGGTGCCTCCACTGGTGCCTCTACTAAAAGAGGGCCCTGTACTGAGGCCACATCACTCAGCGGGATATCAGTACGTACAAATATTGGGGCTCTAGCTAGTCGTCCGTAGGGAGGTATCCTGAAAGAAACAGATGCAATACGGTTAAAAGACTATACCTGGTGAGCTGACCTAGTTTGATATTAATTAAAGAAAACTTCTAAAAACACACATGTAATTAGTGTTTTCATGCACTGAGTCGGAAATCAGTAATCAAGGTCTTGTTGTATCGATACGTTGGCCGCCGCACCAACAAAGGACTCCCTGAACTAAAAATCACACATGGTACCCTTAACACTATTTCTTCACAGAAAAGAAATATCAGAGTCCTAAGTTCTGTGGCATAACCAACTCCTCTGATACCAATTTGTCACGACCCGTCCCCCGGGGCCTATATCGTGACTATCCCAAGCCCGCCTTCCTTAGGCCAGGGGCTGGAAACTAGCACCGAAGACGTAATTCCCTAAAACTGGGAAGGCATTGCCTTTATAAATAATAAACACACACAACCAGAGTAAAAGAAGAAGAAAACATTAAGTAAAAACTGTATACAAGTGTACTGAAAGTAAAGGGGTCAGAAATACAAGCCCAACAACATAGTACATGGAATGGAAAAACATGTAAAACTAAAACGAAAAATAGCCGGAAGGTGTCTAGAAGCTCCTATATCGTCCACCACGGATCCTACCTAAATGGTAGGTACAGATAACCTCCTCAATGATCCACGTCCGTCCATCTCCTTTGGGAACCGACTTGTCGTGAGGTCCACATCTAGGTACCATCCGGTCCTAGTGCTCTCGTCCACCGTCAGCGCTGTCCATCATCTGCATCCAACACAACGAGTTGTGGGCATTACTAGTGCAGGGGTGAGTATAACGATACTCAGTAGGGACCCCGAGATCCTCAAGGTCTCACACAATCCAACAAGGATAAAC
The DNA here is from genome assembly GCA_963277665.1 of Viscum album. Taxonomy (NCBI): domain Eukaryota; kingdom Viridiplantae; phylum Streptophyta; class Magnoliopsida; order Santalales; family Viscaceae; genus Viscum; species Viscum album. The sequence continues at coordinate 1,504,742,374 of OY728151.1, read as the reverse complement.
CACACAGTATGAAATGAACGGATAACCATTACTTAGGTATATGCCCATACTTTTACCTAAGTTATCAAGTAACCCATCTCAATCCGGAGGAAAACACAAATGTCATTGACTCAGTTCAAACCATAATTTTCTTTATCGAAACCAGGACTATTGGAGAACTCCTTCTCAGTTGAGAATAGTCGGCCTGTCGTGACACTGAGGCACTTCTCACTAACCATGGACTGCTGAGGTACTCTTATTGTCGAGTACCGTAGGTCTGCTACCAAATACCGGGCACTCCATCTATATTGGGTTTACAGCCAAATACAGGGTGCTCCCCCTAATATCCTATAGAGGTACTCCTCCTATCAAGTACCGTAGGTCTGCTTCCAACTCCCAGGTTCTCCGTCTGCCTTGGGTCTATCGCCAAATACCGAGCGTTCCCCACTGGGCTAGTCGAATCACTCTGAGTTGAATCAGTCAAGCAATCGTCAGGTTTGTCAGCTACTAGGTCTCCACACTCTGTCTTCTTATGTCCGATAGGATCCGATCCATGATCTACTGGTCGATACTCCAAGTGTCACGAAGTCTCACATGGTAGTATCCCAATGGACCACCACGTCATTGGGGTCTCAACGCAATAGACAACGCGTCAGTCGGACGCCCTGTCTGTGAGTTATTAGCCTTTTTGTCCTAGGGGCCCGGTTGGTTTCGTGTATGAAACAACCTGATCATATCTCAACTATACCCTAAAATCATGTGGGGTATTCCTAAAGGGATGAATTTTTTCCAAGAATATTGGCGCTGTTGACGGTTTGTCAAACGGATGCCCCTAGGCCATGATATGGGCGACAAGGTGTAAACGGGTATGACAAGTCCGGGTCTAGTCCGACCCAGTTCGACTGACCTGACGAGGTCCGTGAAACTGACCCGGCCTGAAGGGGTGGCCCAGCCCGAAGGGGCAGTCCGACCTGAAGGTATGACTCGACCTGTGGGGGCGGCCTGACCCGAAAGTGGCCCGACCCGAAAGGTGGCCCGGTGGCCCAAGTGGCCTGGTGGTGGCCCGCGTGGCCAGGTGGCGGCTCGCGTGGCCTGGCCAGCTAGCATCCCGCGTGGCCTGGCCAGCTGGCATCCCACCTGGCCTAGATGGCCGGCCCACATGGCCCAGTTTTCCAGCCCACGTGGCCTGGAAGGCCACGCGTGGGAGGGGGTGCCGCACCCCCCTTTGACCGAAAAGGCTGGCGCGAGGCGTTGGAACCCAGTAACCACGGGACCCGAAGGGTCCCGACTGGCACGCATCAGTTGTCAGCTCAGTAGGATGCCCTCTCATGTCCACCGCGACCTCAGCCTGTAGTCCTGCACCACCGGCGTGGTGCGACGACGCTGCGTCCCTCCGCTGTGGCCCGCCCTGGCCGTGGCTCTCTGCTGCTCTGCGCGAAGCGACGACACCACGCCATCGTCCGACCGCCAAAGCCCTCCTGGCCGCGACCCTTTCTTCCAGCGCGGTGTGACTGCACCCTACCCTTCCGGAACTACAGAGGTCCGCCTGGCTACAACATGGTTGTTTGTGCGTCCCGGCGGTGTCGCGCCCTTGTGGCGACCCGACGACCTTACGCTGCCGGCTTCTTCACGGCCGGCTTGTTGCCGGTCACCGCATGTACAACCTCTGTCATCAATGAACAAGAACAAACAAAATGGGGGGGTTAGGCCATGTTTGTGCGGTCCGAACCATGCTCGTCACAGTGATATCATTCTTTTATCATATCGGAAATTTGTACGACGAAGAACAATTACAAAAAAATTCAAACCCCTACCTCGATTGTCTCTCATTGAGGAAGTCACAGGAAGGGGACATCATTCCATTGACATCAGGTAGAAGAAGAAGAAGTCAAGGAGGAAGGATTCGGGGAAGATGAGTTGAGATGGAGTTGTAGGCATTCTTTGTGGGTGGAGGTGTTTTCTAAACTTTCTCTGGTTGAAGAGGGAGAATACAGTGATCATCATTCTTCGGTGGAATGAGCATTCTTCGTGTTCTTTGTTGAGAGGGTGAAGTTCTCTCAATTCTCCAAACCCTCTCTCAAGATCCTCCAAAAGATTATGCCAACACAAAAAATAATAAACTTGCTAATATTTTTAATGGTTTGAAAGAATTCAAAAGAATTCAAAAAGGAGCTAATTAATTAATTGAAAGGGTTTAATTAATTAATTGTGAATGAGTTTTCACATTAAAGTATTGGGGGAAGATGGGGAGTTTAACCCACATAAATGGGGTGTTAGAGGTGTTCCAAAATTAATGGGGAGTTTCAAGAGTTAAGAAACTCGTTTGGTCCCCACTAAATAAAATCCTCCCAAGGGAGGTTATGTGCATGTGACCCCCGCCACTAACCTCCAATTGGATGTTTTAACCCCTATAAAATAAAATAATGTTAAAACTCTGACTTTATTCAATTTAATTAAAAACCCCCAAAAAATATCTTCCACTCTCGATAAAATGAGACTGCGGTGAAGGTCTTACTAAGTAATTGGCAACGCTATGAGTTCAAAAGTGCCCTCATATTTTAATTCCGAGCAGTAGTTCAAAAGATATAAAAACCCGTTCGTACGTTTACTGAACCTACCTGAATAAAACTTCAGAAATTCATTTTGGACACATCGGGCCTCGAAATCAAGCGCCGTCAAAAACTACGGACTCTTAAAATTCCCATGTATTTAAAAAATAATTCCTCATGAATTCAAAGTCTTTACAGTTTAGGAGTTAAAAAAAATAAAACATACATGAATGTAAATTAAAAAATATACAATTTTAGTAAAAAGTGTGATTAGAACATAAACCATTAAAATATTGGAAACCATTGAATAAAATGTTCCTCAATGAAAGAAACATATATATTTTTAAATAACTTTAATTTTTATAAGAAATATCATAAAATAAATTCTAAGATATTTTAAAATGATACAAAAGAATGAAATTCATGAATATTGATCATATTTTAATGAATATAAATTTATATTATAAAACAATTATAAGATTATTATCTCTTAAATTGAAATCACAAAAATATAAAAATAAAATGCATTTTTAAATTTATTTAATTTCAAGAATTTATGATAAAAAATACATATTTTAAGATATATGCCATACAATATAGAACAAGTGGGGAATATGAAATTTGTCGCATTAAAATAAAAGTGAGACGATATGCATTTACCAATACTCATAACTTCTATAAATGTTACTTATCCTCCTATTTAATAATAATAATTATAATAATAAGTTATTTTATATCCAAATTCATATTTAATTACATTTAAAACATTAATTATAATCCTTCATTATAGATTCTTTGACGTCCTGACTTAGGCACCACATACCAGTTCCCCAAGATGGTTAGCCACATGACCTTAGGCATGTCTCCCCGCACGCCGGAGGCTTCTGACTAGTAATGAGGGTATAATATCAACCATGAGGAGACTATACACTCTTTATCAAAGAAGAAAAATAATAGAAATAAATAAACAATATCCATCTGAATAACTATAATTAGTATTATACTAGTATCATAAGATAATCAAAATAGAAATACAATATCCAAAAATAAAATAGAAGATATGTCTTTCCAAATGCGTGTTTAGTGTTAAAATAAAAAACCCAAAATAAAGACACATAGACACTCCAATGTAGGTACTAATAGCATGTTCATTTCCCTGACCCATGATCCATCCTGAATAAACCATTTTACATATGACTCTTTCACATATCCTGTCCTAGAAAGAAAAATTTTATCTGGGTACTCATCAGGTAACCCGAGTAGGGTGTGAGTAAACATCGGTAGGCCATTAACAAAAAAATATAAAAAAATAATCAGTAAATAACAGTGTATACTATTTTATAAATAATAAAATACAAGTGATACAAAAATAATCATAAAAATCTAGTTATTCATTATTTAACCACATATACCCCCAATTTCCTAGTGACACCCGAACCATCAATATCATCTTTATCCAATTCTACAGTCTGAACCATACAACATATTCAAATCACATTTAATTATAACATGGGATATTATTATCCATTTAATTCCATTTCAAAACAAAGTCATTGGAACCATAATCAAATGCCAATATCATGGTCATAGGACATCGTTTCTAGAACACTTTGGGTATTTGGCGCATCGGTCCTGATCCCACCACTCATGGGTATTTGGATCATCAGTCCCCATCCTATAAAAATATTCACATGCTTTCATTTCTGCCTTGACCATCATGGCTAGGGCCCTATGGGTATTTGGAGAATCAGTCCACGTCCCACAACTCATTTCTCAACCGAACACACATATATAACATATATCATATTTGTCAAGGTTAAGCATCATTAATATTATTTTCAAACATTCTCATCATGGTAAAGTTTTTCAATTGTCAATTCAAACATAAATATTTACTTTAATCACATATAATAATATTAAAAATTCATTATTAAACCATTTATCACTATTTATTCACATAACCCATTAACTATTCAAGGTTAAGTGAAAAATCCATTTATTCCCATTAGCAATCAATTCCATTTATCCACAATTAACTGATCACAGAGTCCCATTTAATTGACCAATTTCATGATCACAACATCCCATCAATTATATAATCACATAAATCCATTAATTAATTATCTAACTAATTAATCCAATTAAAATAATTATAATTTCCCAAAATTTAAGCCATTAAATTTTAAAATGGAAATCTGATTTAAAAAAATTATATTCCAAATGTAATTTCAAAATCATAGAAATTGAAAATTTTACTATTAAATACATGTAATGAAATCATGAATATGGGATTTGAAATTTTGATCACGCACCTCAAAATTGTAGATGATTGTTCACAAACAGAATTCCCCAATTAACGTAGAATGATCAAGATCATGATGAATAATGAGATCTAAGAACCAAATAAAAACAAGACAAAATGAATTTATATATATCATAACCTATATATAATCACATTCCAATAGAAAATAAAACATTCCTCTTCATTTGTGAAGAGAGTTAGGGGATAAACTAAACAACAAAATAAGATATTTCTTACTAGGAGAGGAGTAGATTCTTTAATTTGGTACTTGATTCATGATGATGGTTGGAAGCCATTGGAATCTCATTGGGATCCTGAAAAGAATTTATGAATGAGTTTAGTCCTATGTATGAGGGATTAGGGATTAATACTAGCAGTTTTATTATTTGATTTCAATTTTTTGGGGGATTAAAATCCTATGTTAATGGTTTATTTTATAGGTTGGGTGGTTTTCCCAGACTATGCACCCTATTCATGCACAACCCATGGGGGGGGGGGGGTTCATGGTCATTATTCAGAGGTTTTACGGATCAAAAAACTATTTACCCACCATGAAGTCCCCCTCTATCTAGGGTGTATGGTTTCGAGGGGTAGGGTGCATAGTTTGGGAAAACTATTCACTAAATGTACATTTTACCAAAACTCTCCATAAATATCCAAATTTCATCCATATACACCCAAGGCATTCCTAAATTAATGTATAAGGAAAAAAATAAAAAAATACCTATAAATGAACTCAAGAGATCTCTATAAAAGAATGAGATCTGAAAACCTCCACACCATATAACATGCCTTACTCAAGTAATACTCTTAAGCATATCAAAGATTCATGGTGAAAAGATTGGGCCACTGAGACCTCATATATTCTTCTCTATCCCATGTTTCCTCCTAAAAACATCCATGTTTTCACAATACTCAAATTGTCAGTGTAACGACCCGAAATTTTTTAAATAAATTTTGTTTCCCAATTTTATGTGTTATTGTTATACTCAACAAAAATGTTTTATTTGATAAACATGATTATAATTAAAATGAGATCAGTGGGTTTTGACTATTATATAACCATCGGTCAATATGACCGCTGTGAACAAAATGTTTTGATATAAGTAATCTTGGTTAATTATTATAGAAAGAAGATTCGATGGCCTCACCTAGTAGTCTTGGACCGATCGAAGCCCATCTAACAGAGCTTGGGAAGGAGGTAGCACCACTGGGCTTTGCTCTGGATCAAATCCAATCCGAACATCATCATGTGAAGCTGGAACGGAATCACCTTTGTGAGAATTTCAAACTGATAGAAATTACTACTCGGGAAATGTTGACTGAGCCGCCCCAAGCTTCTATCACCCTAGCACACCTTACTCTTAGGTCCTATGCTGGTATTATAAGGGGTTATGTAACAAGACCGTAACTACCTTGTGTAATCCTTGTTTTAATAAAAAATTGGGATTTCTTCTTATGATGAAGTTTATGAATTTTGAAATGACCGGATAAATATAGTATACATATTTTTGATGAATTTTAGAAAAAGGATATTTTAAATATGTTTATGTAATCCCTAAATAATTAAAAATGTGTAATGATTTTCAAAAAATGGTCTTCTGCAATTATGTTCAGTACTAAATTTAGAGTCTAATAAGATCAACTTGATTTTTGATGAATAGTAAACTATGAATAGTGATTTTATGATTAGGATTAGTAATATGACCAAATGGATTAGTAATCTCACTTAAAGAAAGTTTTAAAATAATCTAGGCACCTTGATTAAGTAATGTGATTCAATAAAATAGTTAAATAACGGTTTCATTAATTATTATTCAAGTATTAGTTTTTTCGGGTGAATAGTGTTTTTTAATTTAAAATTTAATTAAAAATAATTAGAAAATTATGTTTATAAAAATGACTTTATTTTTGAACTCAGAGCATCGATATTATGTTATGGTAATTTTTGGGGTTTTTTCTGAAAAAATGAATTTTCGATTAATAGTGTTTTTATTTAAAAATTAAATTAAAAATATTTAGAAAATTATTTTTATAAAATGGATTTCATTTTTGAAATCAGAGCATTGATATTTGGTTAATGTGATGTTTTGGGATTTTTCTGAGAAAGTTGAATTTTCAGTGAATAGTAAAAATACAGTTTTAGGGTTTCGGTATGTTTAATGACATCATCACGGTGTCATGATGATGTAATGAGATATATTGAGGGTTGGCCGGCCAAGGGTGATGAATTATTGTTTTGGGGCCCCCATGTGGCCTAACTCCATGATAAATGACAAGGGAGAGCACATGGGTTTGAGAAAAGCACATGTGAGGTGTCCCTTGGCCATTAATGCCTTGTCCCCTCACTTTCCCTATAAATACCAAGCCCTACTCTCATCCATTCGACTCCCCACTCATTCCCAACGAATTTCTGGTCTCATTACCTCCCAAGGAGTCCTTCCAAGGTTCCCCCAAGCCCTCAAGGTCCCAACCTTTGAGGTTTAAGAGTTACATTTTAAGGTAAGGGATCCGACCTCTCTCTTTCTTTTCATGTAATCTCTTTTATGTCATTTCTTTTATACTCCATGTTCTTATGTGGGAGGATGTTCTTTTATATTCATCCTACTTCCTATTTAATGTTCATATGATGAGAGACCCCCCCTTTCTCTCATCAATTCGTTTTAATAATGTTTAAGTGGCGCCGTTAGGCTGCCGAATTTTTAAGGGATTCTTTCACCTTCCTCGTTTTCAAGTTCTATTTTCATTCAAGTCTTTCATGTTCCTTTTTATTATGTTGGGGTATGATCTCTAAATTTATCATAATGATCATTTATGACCATATTATGAGAGACCCCATTTGATTGCTTCAATTCAGTATTTTGAAGTTTTAAGTGGCGCCGTTAGGCTGCCGAATTTTTAAGTGGTTCTTCACCCTTCTCGTTTTGAAGTTCTACTTTCATGTCAATTATTTCAAGTTCCTTTTTGTTATATTGGGGTATGATCTCTATATCTATCATACTAGACTCTTATGTTCATATGATGAGAGACCCCATTTGATCGCTTCAATTCAGTATTTTGATGTTTTAAGTGGCGCCGTTAGACTGCCGAATTTTTAAGTGGTTCTTCACCCTTCTCGTTTTGAAGTTCTACTTTCATGTCAATTATTTCAAGTTCCTTTTTGTTATATTGGGGTATGATCTCTATATCTATCATACTGGACTCTTATGTTCATATGATGAGATACCCCATTTGATCTCTTCAATTCAGTATTTTGAAGTTTAAAGTGGTGCCGTTAGGCTGCCGAATTTTTAAGTGGTTCTTCACCCTTCTCGTTTTGAAGTTCTACTTTCATGTCAATTCTTTAAAGTTACTTTTTGTTATATTGGGGAATTATATCTATATCTATCATACTGAACTCTTATGTTCACATGATGAGTGACCCTATTTGATCTTTTCAAATCATTTTTTTGATGTTTAAGTAACGCCGTCAGGCTGCCGAACTTTCATAAGAGAAATCTAATTTTTGTCTTCCTTCCATGTTTTTCATTTCAAATGGTATTTCCTTGAAATTTCATTACCATGATCATGTATCCTTCTTATTCTGTCCATGTACTATTTTATGGGTCATTTATGAATGTTTGACCCATTTTACCTCTCTTTTAATGTCTTCAAAAACCTCGGAACATTGCCGTTATGCTGCAGAATTTCTGTCTCAAAATGTCTCCCTTTTTTTTCTAAAGTTCTTTTATATTATTAAGTGAATACTCAAAGCTCTTTCTTCTAAAGGGGTATTAACATATATACCAAAATTTTCTATTTTAAATTATGGGATTTACATACATGAGACCCACCTTCATTTTTGTGGGTTTTAAAGTGACGTAAAGATCATGTCTTTAAAGCAGTTTTTAAAACGTTATGATTATGAAATGAAACCCATTTATTTTATGCTATATGGGTTATTTATGAAATGTTTGATGATGATATATGTGGCTCACATGATAATAAAGGCAAATTTAAGGGTGTGCCCTGATAGCGCTCCAATTCATTGGGTAATGATGTAACCACTAGAGATTACAATTTTCACGATACCTTGGTGAATAACCTTGGTAATTTTAAAACGACACCTTGGGGATGGACCTTGGTGATATGTTCATGATTGTATATGTTAAATGATGTAGCCACATCTTCAAGTTATGAAAAAGTTTTATTTTTATTATGATATGCCTCATGATTTCATTTTCATGCCTTAAAGTTCTTTTCGTCACTTTATTGATGTATCTCAAGTTCATATGTAAAATGTTTCACTTGTTTCCCTTGCTGGGCCTTCTGCTCACCCTTCCTTTTGATGTATGTCCCTAGGTTATGGGATGCAGTAATGAGCCTAGGGTGAACATGAGGAGAAGCCTTTCAAGTGTTTAAGAAGATTGTTTGTTTTCTTTTCATGTTTTATGTTCCTTGTTTCCAAGACACTAAACATTAAAGATCCTCAGTTCCGTGTAATGGAATGAAAAGTTATGTTATAAAAATACGGGATGATATAGTTGATATCAAAGGATGGTTTAGTTATTTGTGGAAATTAGGATATGAAAACTCTAGGAGGAACCCTATAGAAAAGTTTAATATAGGAAATCTTCCTGGTATTTTGGGGAGTATTGAGTAAGGGGTTGCCAAGCAAATACATCCCTGTCTGGATACGAGCAGGTAGAGGTGGCTCTGGCACAGATGTACATAGGGGTAAAACCCGAAAACACCGCTTTGATCTAGACTCGAACGGGAACTGGTACACGACAACGGGCCTTGCTGCACTCTTGGTTACGACACTCCCGGGGGATATGCTTTGGTTAATTCATAAGCTTGGTATGAACTATTGTTAAAGGAACTAAGATTAAATAAAATAAAGGTTCACATAAGAATATATGATCATTCATAACCTAGATGGGAACCTAGGAGATCACAAGTTAGGGTATACCTTTCATATACAAGTTATCCTTATATGCTTTCAGTTCCTTTTCATGATTATTAGCTAAGTACTTAAGCCCCTAATTATACTTTCTCTTCTTAGTTAATGGTGGGAAATGGAAGAACATGTTCCGACAACCAATGTGATAGGAAATGCGACGATTTTCGTATTAATATGATAGGGATGATTAGGGGATTAAAATATGATTATTATTTTGGAAGACATTCATTATTTTGGGAACCATATTTGATTGAGGTAAATAGATTACTACGGTATTTTCATTGAGGAGTAAGGTTGACTTATATTTTGAAGAATCGATGATTTTAAGGTGAACTTATAGTAATTTAGGTTACTTATGGGAATGACTAACCTATCTTGGGTAAAATATGTTCAGGTTAGCTACTTTTTTTATAAGATGTTAGGAGTGGTTGATGTTGTCTGGAGATGAACAATGAAGTTGTTTTGGAAGACTATGTTATCAAATCCTAATTGTATTTGGGTTTCAATCTTAGTTTGGTTTGTTTTGAGGAATTTTAAGGACCGTTATTTAGGGAATGGTCTATGATGAAATTTGGGTAGTACCATGGAACTTTTATGATTTAAAAGTAGTTTCCATTCTTATGGGATTCTTTCTTTTTGAAGAGTTGTTTTACCTTAAACATTCTATTTTTGGGATAATGTTTAAAGATAGAAGAAATAGATAGTTAATTTTTTGTAGATTATGTGATTCTATAGAAGATGATTCTTGTGCTTTTATGAGACCAAGTGTTTTTGAATTCTCATCATTTGGAGAAAAGATTAGTGTTGGTAGGGACTTGTTAAAGGATGAAACTCTACTTGAAGGTAGGTATATTTTCTTATGTTTTTGTTCTATGTAGTAAATGAAATCCTCAAAATTATGAAAAGAATCGTAAAACAAAAATGTTTTTGGTTTACGTTTCCTACTAGGTAATCAAAGACCATTTACACACATCATAAGTTTGGGATTTTCTTATGGTAAACTTTCTCCTAATCATGTTCTCTATCACTCTCCCTCAGAACTTGACCCTTTGTTTTCTCCTCCATGCCCATGTTTTCCTACATGGAACCCTAGTGTGGGTTAACTCGGGTGACCTTTGTACTTCCCTTTATTTATTTTAAAGTAATAGTTTTACCGACTCCTTTTCCGATGTGGGACATTCAATGAAATTTAAAAACCCAATTTTAAAATTGCGAGGACACAATTTCTTAAGGGGGGAAGATTGTAACGGCCCGAAATTTTTTAAATAAATTTTGTTTCCCAATTTTATGTGTTATTGTTATACTAAAAAAAAAACGTTTTATTTGATAAACATGATTATAATTAAAATGAGATCAGTGGGTTTTGACTATTATATAACCATCGGTCAATATGACCGCTGTGAACAAAATGTTTTGATATAAGTAATCTTGGTTAATTATTATAGAAAGAAGATTCGATGGCCTCACCTAGTAGTCTTGGACCGATCGAAGCCCACCTAACAGAGCTTGGGAAGGAGGTAGAACCACTAGGCTTTTCTCTGGATCAAATCCAAGCCGAACTTCATCATGTGAAGCTGGAACGGAATCTCCTTTGTGAGAAGTTCAAACTGATAGAAATTACTACTCGGGCAATGTTGACTGAGCCGCCCCAAGCCTCTATCACCCTAGCACACCTTACTCTTAGGTCCTATGCTGGTATTATAAGGGGTTATGTAACGAGACCGTAACTACCTTGTGTAATCCTTGTTTTAATTAAAAATTGGGATTTCTTCTTATGATGATGTTTATGAATTTTGAAATGACCGGATAAATATAGTATGCATATTTTTGATGAATTTTAGAAAAAAGATATTTTAAATATGTTTATGTAAACCATAAATAATTAAAAATGTGTAATGATTTTCAAAAAATGGTCTTCTGCAATTATGTTCAGTACTAAATTTAGAGTCTAATAAGATCAACTTGATTTTTGATGAATAGTAAATTATGAATAGTGATTTTATGATTAGGATTAGTAATATGACCAAATGGATTAGTAATCTCACTTAAAGAAAGTTTTAAAATAATCTAGGCACCTTGATTAAGTAATGTGATTCAATAAAATAGTTAAATAACGGTTTCATTAATTATTATTCAAGTATTAGTTTTTTCGAGTGAATAGTGTTTTTTAATTTAAAATTTAATTAAAAATAATTAGAAAATTATTTTTATAAAAATGACTTTATTTTTTAACTCAGAGCATCGATATTATGTTATGGTAATTTTTGGGGTTTTTTCTGAAAAAATGAATTTTCGTTGAATAGTGTTTTTATTTAAAAATTAAATTAAAAATATTTAAAAAATTATTTTTATAAAATGGATTTCATTTTTGAAATCAGAGCATTGATATTTGGTTAATGTGAAATTTTGGGATTTTTCTGAGAAAGTTGAATTTTCAGTGAATAGTAAAAATACAGTTTTAGGGTTTCGGTATGTTTAATGACATCATCACGGTGTCATGATGATGTCATGAGATCTTTTGAGGGTTGGCCGGCCAAGGGTGATGAATTATTGTTTTGGGGGGCCCATGTGGCCTAAATCCATGATAAATGATAAGGGAGAGCACATGGGTTTGAGAAAAGCACATGTGAGGTGTCCCTTGGCCATTAATGCCTTGTCCCCTCACTTTCCCTATAAATACCAAGCCCTCCTCTAATCCATTCGACTCCCCACTCATTCCCAACGAATTTCTGGTCTCATTACCTCCCAAGGAGTCCTCCCAAGGTTCCCCCAAGCCATCAAGGTCCCAACCTTTGAGGTTTAAGAGTTACATTTTAAGGTAAGGGATCCGACCTCTCTCTTTCTTTTCAAGTAATCTCTTTTATGTCATTTCTTTTATACTGCATGTTCTTATGTGGGAGGATGTTCTTTTATATTCATCCTACTTCCTATTTCATGTTCATATGATGAGAGACCCCCCCTTTCTCTCATCAATTCGTTTTAAGAATGTTTAAGTGGCGCCGTTAGGCTGTCGAATTTTTAAGGGATTCTTTCACCTTCCTCGTTTTCAAGTTCTATTTTCATTCAAGTCTTTCACGTTCCTTTTTATTATGTTGGGGTATGATCTCTAAATTTATCATAATGACCATTTATTACCATATGATGAGAGACCCCATTTGATCACTTCAATTCAGTATTTTGATGTTTTAAGTGGCGCCGTTAGGCTGCCGAATTTTTAAGTAGTTCTTCACCCTTCTCGTTTTGAAGTTCTACTTTCATGTCAATTATTTCAAGTTCCTTTTTGTTATATTGGTGTATGATCTCTATATATATCATACTAGACTCTTATGTTCATATGATGAGAGACCCCATTTGATCGCTTCAATTCAGTATTTTGAAGTTTTAAGTGGCACCGTTAGACTGCCGAATTTTTAAGTGGTTCTTCACCCTTCTCGTTTTGAAGTTCTACTTTCATGTCAATTATTTCAAGTTCCTTTTTGTTATATTGGGGTATGATCTCTATATCTATCATACTGGACTCTTATGTTCATTTGATGAGATACCCCATTTGATCTCTTCAATTCAGTATTTTGAAGTTTTAAGTGGTGCCGTTAGGCTGCCGAATTTTTAAGTGGTTCTTCACCCTTCTCGTTTTGAAGTTCTACTTTCAAGTCAATTCTTCCAAATTCCTTTTTGTTATGTTGGGGAATTATCTCTATATCTATCATACTGAACTCTTATGTTCACATTATGAGTGACCCTATTTGATCTTTTCAAATCATTTTTTTTGATGTTTAGGTAACACCGTCAGGCTGCCGAACTTTCATAAGAGAAATCTAATTTTTGTCTTCCTTCCATGTTTTTCATTTCAAATGGTATGTCCTTGTAATTTCATTACCATGATCATGTATCCTTCTTATTCTGTCCATGTACTATTTTATGGGTCATTTATGAATGTTTGACCCATTTTACCTCTCTTTTAATGTCTTCAAAAACCTCAGAACATTGCCGTTATGCTGCAGAATTTCTGTCTCAAAATGTCTCTTTTTTTTTCTAATGTTCTTTTATATTATTAAGTGAATACTCAATGCTCTTTCTTCTAAAGGGGTATTCACATATATACCAAAATTTTCTATTTTAAATTCTGGGATTTACATACATGAGACCCACCTTCATTTTTGTGGGTTTTAAAGTGACGTAAAGATCATGTCTTTAAAGCAGTTTTTAAAATGTTATGATTATGAAATGAATCCCATTTATTTTATGCTATATGGGTTATTTATGAAATGTTTGATGATGATATATGTGGCTCACATGATAATAAAGGAAAATTTAAGGGTGCACCCTGATAGCGCTCCAATGCATTGGGTAATGATGTAACCACTAGAGATTACAATTTTCACGATACCTTGGTGAATAACCATGGTAATTTTAAAATGACACCTTGGGGATGGACCTTGGTGATATGTTCATGATTGTCTATGTTAAATGATGTAGCCACATATTCAAGTTATTAAAAAGTTTTATTTTTATTATGATATGCCTCATAATTTCATTTTCATGCCTTAATGTTCTTTTCATGACTTTATTGATGTATCTCAAGTTCATATGTAAAATGTTTCACTTGTTTCCCTTGCTGGGCCTTCTGATCACCCTTCCTTTTGATGTATGTCCCCAGGTTATGGGATGCAGTAATGAGCCTAGGTTGAACATGAGGAGAAGCCTTTCAATTGTTTAAGAAGAATGTTTGTTTTTTTTTCATGTTTTATGTTCCTTGTTTCCAAGACACTAAACCTTAAAGTTCCTCAGTTCCATGTAATGGAATGAAAAGTTATGTTATAAAAAGACGGGATGCTATAGTCAGCACAATATTTACCTAAAACACTTTATCACTATAACCCAACACAAATATCAGATTCTCCTCAGTGGATACATCAAACTCAAGCCCAACATCATCCACATCGATCACGTGAGAAGGGATGGAGTGATACCACTAATGCTATGACACCTGAAAGACTTTGTGCAAATCACTATAAATCTATGGAAGAGCCAATAAGTATGACATAAGACTAATTATCATCATAAAATAAAATTGTCTAAAAAACCTAGGTTCCAATTTTCCATGTCTCTGAATCCTACTGCGACCCAATCTAGGAAAAACCTAGAGGAAAAAATGATCACCCACTAGAAACTCAAGGGGTCATCATTTATATCTGCATATGACTTTTTTCTAAGCTAATTATTATCCATATATTTCTAAATTAGATGAACCTACTCTAATGTCTCCTACTCAATACTTGTTCCAACCAACTTTGACTCACTGGCCTCTAGGAAGCATAGTGGTGATCTCTATGGCCTAACATAAATTTCCTCACGTGGTTTCATCTATAATGTTTCCTGATAACTATTATTGTTTATTAACTTCTCAATATCCATTTACTTATCCGAAGACCCACAAAAGTCAATAAAATATGTTCATAGCATGTCCTCAAGTACCTGTATAATACATTCTGACTGTCAATCTATCTGTTGGGGGAATTCTATAATTAGAAACACTTATATACCTAGTGAATTCTATATGACCTACTAGGAGACTAAGTAAATTATGAGACAGGGTCTGTAAATATACTCCGTGGCATCCCATGAAGACATACTATCTCTTAAAGGTAGAATTATTTCAACTAATCTATTGATAAAGCCTACCGAATATGAAATAAATGCTATACTTTTGTCTATCAGTCGACAACCACCCAAATAGAATCATTAGTCTGAGGCGTGATTGGGATACCCACAAAAATGATAATAGTAACGCTATCCCACTTCCATTCTGAAATGGGTAACCACTATAGTAAACCACCAGGTCATTGATGATTAACCTTCACCTACTGATAGGTGTAGCATCATGTCACAAACCTTGATATATCATTTTTATGACCAATCACCAATACTTTCGACATATGTCACACTAATGTTTTTAGACTTAAAATACACCTCCCACTTAGAGGCATGAAACTATCTCATCATCTCATCTTGCATACACAAAGGCATAAAAACCCGATTTTTAACATATATTTTCTCATCCGCATCTATGGTCCAAACCAAAGGTGACTCCCCACCATCAAGGCTTTACATCAAGGCCAAATATTCTATACCTTGATACTAACTTTCCCTGATCTGACTCTAAAGTCTATAATCCACTGAAATGGATACAAGTGAAATCTTCTCTTGTCCCTCCCTGACCATAAAATGCATCTCAAGCAACAAGTCATCATTTTTTACTCATCACTAAACTCCTGAACTGCATGGGGAAATTTTTTCCTATTTAATGAGTTTTCAACACTATTTCCCTTCCTGGGTGTATAATATATATGAAAATGAAAATATTGTATACACTCAAGCCACCTCTACTACTGGAAATTGTAATATCATTGCAAAAATATAAACTTTATTCTTTTTTGGTTTTTATAAATACTAATGTTTTCTCTTAATTGATAATGCTGGAAACACTTCACGGCATAAAAAAATACATCAAAATCGATATCATGTGTGGGGTAGTTCCATTGATGTGGCCTCAAATACCTTGACCCATATGATACAAGTTGGTCTCTGTAAATCAATACTACTCCATGAATTATCTCAGATTCATCACAAAACACCATATATTCCTTACCTAGCTTAAGAAGGATAAAGATATTTTCAAAATTCAAACGCCTTTCCATCTCCTGAAATGAATTATCACCTCTTTCAAACCACTCAAACTTTATCTCCTTCTTGGTAAACCCCAAAAGAGGTTTAAAAAAAGGAAAAGTCATGGATGGATCTTCAATAATATACTGATAATCCTATAAAACTATTGATATAAAAAAAATTCTTAGGATGATCACAAAAAACCACTTTTTAAACATTCCATGGGTCCATTGACAGACCTTCCTCTGATATGAGGAGACCTATGAAGTGTACCTGACTGATATAGAATTGGCACTTAGATTTCTTGGAATTGAGCCGATGCTCATTAAATATACTCAGGATGATGTCAAGATGTAGGGAATGATCATCACTTGTCTGGGAGTACATTGAAATTTCTTCCACAAACACCACCACAAACTGATCTAGGCACAGGTGGAAGATTTAGTTCATCAAGGGCATAAGCATTGCAGGAGTATTAATCAACCCAAATGGTATCCTAATGAAATTATAAAGGACATACATGAATTTTATAGAAGTTCTCTGTATATAAAATGATTGAACTCCCAATTGATGAAATCGTGATCTCATGTCAACAATTTAGAAGACAGAATCTCCCCTCTACAATTAAATTAATCATCGAAACATGGAAGAGGATACTGATTATTCACTATCATTTAGTTAAACATATGATAAGCAACACAAAATAACAATGTTATATCATCCTTATTTTAAGAAATGATTATGGAACCCCAAGGTGAAATTATTAGATGAATAAAACCCTTCTCCATCAACTCTTCTATCTACGTCTCGATCTCTTGAATCTATGTGAGTTCTATTATGTATAGTGGAATAGAAACTGGCTCAACCCACAACATGATATCAATTCTGAATTTCACATATCTATCTGGTGGAAACCATAAGACTTCCTAAAGAAACATTTAATAGAACCTATCTGATATGTGTGGAAAGACATCATGATTTACATCCCTATCATCCAGGAAAAAACAAGAAACCTGGTTAGTGAGGTTCCTGATTTTCTAATGAATTTTCTCGGCACAACCTGTCTCTGTAACCCAATCTCCACACTGAATATAATTATAACCCATAGGAGACATAAAATTTAGTATCTTGTTGTAGTAATCTAGGTAGGATTAGTATTGTAATAACTAGTCCATTCCCAAAATAATTTCAATTCCAGACATATCTACAATGTTGAGATGCCAATGAAAAGAATACTCCCCATCCATGGGAGAAAACCCCTTTCACAAACAAATATCTCGTGATCATACACCCAATGATGTATCAATAATCATAACCCCACTAATAAAATCCACTCCCAAACTCAATAAATTCACAAGTTGTGATGATATAAAAGAATGCGACACACCGGTATCAAATATGAAACAAGAAATAATAGTAGATATAAGAATAGTACCTATAATTGTCGATGGTCTATCCTAACTATCCACCAGTGTAGGATAAGCTGCAAGCATTTTTCTTACCTATTTTCCCTGTGATTTATTCTGAGTCCAATAAGATACACCACTCTACTGATATGTGTGATATTTCACAGAAGATCCTTTTCCACTTCCCCGACCACCATGGTTAGTAGAACTAAAACTACTAGACTAATATGGGGTTGAAGAAAACCTTAATACACTCAGATTATACCTCGCTTCTATATCATTAACCATCTGTAATGTTTCTTGTATAACCTTCATAAATATCCCATCATTAAAAAAGCTCATTACTATACTTGTGGTTAGGGTTAATGCCTATGAAAGTGACCTGACATACCACACTGGTGGTAGAGCACTAGAGTAAGATCAAGAGTTACTGATCCTTCTCCCTATAAAATCTACTTTTCACTACTCTGGTCTACATTATCCTAAGATCAATTCATACTATCAGAATTTGTACAACCAGATCATCCAGAAAAAACCACATATCCCCCACTAGAAGCCTCATTTGGTTTTCAATCAGATAAAAGATCATGATTTACCACTTATGAAAACTTTTTCATCATGAATATATTAAATAGGACTTAATTTAACACATAATCCCATCTTGAAACTGCATCTCTACAATATCCTCATCCCCCAAAATCACTATAACAAATGTACTATAAATTTTTCAATCATCCATAATAGTCCATCAAAGAAATGATCCCATAGGCAAAAATCATGAAATAATCTACCCTCCCCTTCATGAGAAACTTAGGGTAAAAGTTCTCCAAGGACATGTCCTAAAATTCCACCCGCTACATTTTCTTGAGATTTATATCCCAATTATGGATTTACCACGAAAAAAGGCATTACCACATAACATATAAGAAACTATCTTGACTCTCTTACCAATAGGAGTCCTTGAGTGGTCAAGGATCATCTGGATACACTCAATCCAAAACTAAGTTTCTTCAAGTCCGCCATCTTTAGTGAAATTTAGAGGGTGTTGAAACTAAAACTCCCACATCAAGTCATACAAAATTTTCACAAAACAAACTATATATCTTTCTATAATCTATATAAAATTTCAAATATTTTCACAATAAGTTTTTCCAACTTCCTCACCCAACACTATTGGTGCATCATATTCCACTATTGGTTGATCATATACATCCATAACCTCCTATCATCTTATCAACAAGAATATTCCTAGAGGTATGCCTCTAAAATGGGGAAGAAAATTCATAGGACACATAACATAACAAAAATAGATTTATAGGATATCATTGAAATCCAAAATAGGTTATTCCCCCATAACCCACCACACGGTCAAAACTGAGGTGCGATCACTACCCTTAATCATCCATACTATAGGATAAGGATAACAAATGGTCACCACATTCTCATTATTCATTTTTCTCTTTAGACACACATGTATCATATTTTTATATTTTTAATCATTTTAAAATTTTCAATTTCATACTACGAGATACATTCATTTAATTCAAAAATAAAAGAGAAGAATTTTTGTTTAACTATTAAACCAAAAACTGCTTTTCTTATACATTCCATAGATGATGAATATAAAATAATATTCTAAGCTGCCTAGAATTTGGTAGGAATACTCAAATCTCATGAAATTACATGAAACAAGTCAAATATCAGATGATCTCAGAAACAATATTGACATTATAAGACTAGTCCGTCACTCAATCTAAAATAAAATCCAACTATAAGAACATACATCAATAACAACAATACGACCCTCTGTACTTGGACTTTAACCTCATGCATGTGTTAGATACTCCCTCAAATGAGCTATTAACCAAGGAAAAAATATTCATATTATCATATATACCTTTCTGAAATAGAAAAATAAATGTAAATAAAATAAAACCCTTTCGATACCACTTTGTGACGTCCCAACCTAAGTGCCACATGCTGGTGCCTCGAGCCAATTGGTCACAAGACCTTAGGAACACCTCCCCATATACCAGAGGCTACCGAATAAAAGCAAGGGTCAAATATTAGTAATGGTGAGAATATTTAGTCATTATCATAGAATCACTATAGTGCAGGTAAGTAAACAATACCCAAATGAAAAACCATTATAACAATAACACACATATAACATGATAATATTAATAGGAATATAATATCCCAAACTAAATATGTAGATATTTCATTCTAAATTCATGTCAAGTGTCAAAATGAAAAACCCAAAATAAAGAAACACTAACAATACCATGCAGGTACCAACACCATGTTCGGTTCCCTCATCTAGACTCCATCCTAACTCATACATTTAACAAAGGGATATTTCCCTTATCCTATCATCCAAACATGTTGTATATTTTGGTATTGATCAGGAATCATAAGTAGGGTGTGAGTACATCTCAGCAGGCCAAAACCAATTTTGTCTAAAATAATATCGAATCAATTATTTTTCATGGATTTGTATAAATAATACAATAAAAGTGATACAATAATCTTTTTTACATGTCCAGTAATTCATTATATAACCATATAAACCCCTGGGTTAGTGATGACACCATAACCATAAATACCTTCTTTGGACCATGAAGAAGTCTGAACCATATCAAATATTCAAATCACATCATATTATAACATGGGATTTAATTATTTATTTAATTCCATTTTATAACACGTTCAATGGAACCATAGTCCAATGACAATCTCATGGGCATATAATGTCATGTCTAGCATCCCTTGGGTATTTGGAGCATCAATCCCTATCCGAAACCTTATGGGTATTTGGAGAATTAGTCCTTATCCCATAAAAATATTAAAATTCATATGTTTTGTATTAGAAAACCATGGGTAGGGCCCCAAGGTTATTTGGATATCCATTCCATATACCAAAATTCATTTCTCAACCAAATACACATATATAACATATTTTATATTCCTCAAGGTTAATCATCATTAACCTTCTCAATTTTTTTTCAATATGGTATAATATTTAAATTTTAAATTAAAAAAAACTATTTATTTAATCACACGTTATAATGAGAAAAATTCATCAATAAAACATTTACCAATATTTAGTCACATAGTCCATTGACCTTTCAAGGTCAATCCAAACATCCCTTTATTCCCATTATTAATAAATTAATTATCTTAATAATTAACCAATTACAAAAAACAATTTTATATACCAATTCAATGATCCCAATATCTCATAAATTCCATAATCACATCATTCAATTACTTAATTAATCATTCAATTAATCCAATCCAATGAAATATAATTCCACCAAAATAATCCGATTCAATTATCACATTGAAATCCAATTTAATCAAATTAAGTTTTAGATGCAACTTAAAAATCCTGAAAATTTAAAATAACATAATCACATACACGTCATTAAATTAATAATATGGTATTTTTAATTTATTCCACCCACCTTAATATCATTTATGAGCATTCTCTAATAGAATTTCCCTATTGACGCGGAATAATCAAGGACACAATGATGAATGTTATATTGAAACAACTACAATCAAGATAAAATTGATTTAGATCTATCATAACCTAGATATAATCAATTTATAATGGAAAGTTGAACATTAATCTTTGTAAGGGATGTGATATTAGAGAGATATAGAGAGATGAAACCACACAATAAGAGTTTTCATATTGTGAGAGGTAAAGGTTCTTCAATCTGGTCCTTGATTCATCAAGAACCGAGGTTTTAACCGCATGTAATCCATAATAGAGCCTAAATTTTTTTAATGATTTTATTACCAATATGGTGAGATTAGGATTTAATACTATGGTTTTAACTGTTTTTTTTCAATTTTTTAGTGGATTAAAATTCTTCGTGCATGCTTTTCCCAAACTGTGAACCCTAATAGTGGGACTAACCTATAGAAGTCACACGATTAGTATTAAGAGTGAATATGGTTTTAAAAACAATTAAAAAACATGAAATTTACTTATTTATGGGCTGCATGGTTTTATAGGGTAGGGTACACAATTTAGGTCAATCGTGCACCAACTGTACACTTCCCAAAACCTCTCAAAAAGCATCTAAATTTCACCCAAACACTCCCAAGACACGGATCATGAAAAGTATAACTGAATCAAAGAAAAAGAGGACCTATAATATAACATGATACATATATAAAAATTTTCAGGATCTAACACAATAATTATCTAGTTAATGTTTATTTTCATCATCATATTTTTGTAATTTAGAGTGTTTGACACATGTTTCGTAATGGTGATGTCAGACCCCATTTGTTTGATAAAATATCATCATTAAAAAAATTATTTAATAGAAATTTATATATTTTCTATGGTAATTAATAATGTTCTATTTTAATTATAGTATAGTATTTCATGTGATAATTTTGGATGGAATCTACGATGAGCTCATTTTCATGTAATTTTCTGATATTGATGACTTACTTTAGAATGATATTTAATTATTTTTTATGACTCCTATATAATTTACATTACATAAATTAAAAATTAATATTATATATACCCCTAAAATATATTTTCTCAACCATATATATAATTATGTGATAAAAAATGAATTACATCACATTATGGAGGCGATAGTCTGTACATATGCATTTATGATGTTTTCATATTCTAATAGATGCAAGTAATATATGGTAAGTAACAATTGACCTTTATAGAATCCAAATTATGTTATAAATATCACACACACACATATATATGTTAAATCTATCTATATAACCTTCCTTTAGAGTTGGAGATGAAAAAATAATTGTCACTTTATGTAGGCGGTAGTCCACACATAAACAAACGTGATGCTTCCTTTTTTCATTAGATAGAAAAATGATAGAAAAGGTTTTGACAGTCACATAAGAACATTTTACTAAACTATGTATTCATATTTCTTTATTTTATCATATTTATTCATGATTGGACTTCAAAAATATTTTTAATAACATATGGCTTTTCCTCGGATAATCTACTTTAGAAAAGGCCTTAAGGATTCTTGGATGGGTATTATGGGAATAAAAAACCCTCTAGGTCATGTATATGGGTTTTGGGAAGTTTTTGGAAGATATTTATGGCTATAAAGTTCTCAAATGGTTTTAAGAATTTATAATATGAGGTTTGAATTTATAGGTTAGGGGAATGTCACACATTTAAATACCCTTAACAATAAAATAATATAAATTCATTTACAAGGGAAAGTGAAAAAATTGTAAATTTTGTTATTATAGAATTATATATGGTCTAAAAACGAACATCCAATAAGATATAGAAAATTTTTAGGTAATTGTTTTTCCTAATCTCTGTTGTTAACCCCCCTTTAATGTTTTTTTACATTTTACATTTGGGACAATCTTTTACATTGTTAACATATTTATATGAAAAAAATTAAGTTGGATATATTTCTAAATATTATTAATATAATTAAATATATGAAATAAATTTTAAAAAAATTAATTTCCATTAATGTTATTTTTTTAATATATGTATGAAAATTTTAATGAATTTTATTTTAAAAATGTCATTTTAGCATAAAAATTATTTTTCTCCAAAATATACTATATAATTAATTCTAATGACATTGAATAATTTATAAAAAAATAAAATTAGAGGTATGTGACTTTAAAATAAATTTTAAATAGAATGAATCCTGGTAAATAATTAATAAAATAAAATAACCAAAAATAATTCTTTTATTATAATAAAAGATAACATTTGTTCCAAAGTGTTAAACATGGATTTATAAGTTAAAAATGAAATCTTCATTTCCATTAAATGTGACCATTGATTAAAAATTTTTAAAATAAAAATTTATTATATACTATTAATTAATTATTTAAATATGATAATGTCCTAAAAGTGAGAGTATTTATAAAATCTATATTTTTCCCTATTAACCAAAAAATAAACTGTTCTAGAAAAATCCCAAAAATCATTCCAAAATAACTTTTAAATAATTAATAAAATAATTAAGATCATTTAATGTATTTAAAATACTAAATTTTGGAGTATTTATTTAATGTGAAAATATAAAATATTAAGAAAGAGTTGTTTTATATAAAAATTTCATTTTAAAAATTCAAGTGTTCATAATTTTTTTTCTTAGCGATTTATGATTTATTGAATATTAATTAATTAATTCATAGAATTATGCCTTTTAAATGTGATCACAATGCTTTGAAAAAGTTATCTGAAAACCGACACTTTAAAAAATGAATGATTTTAATTATAAACAATAATTTTTTATTTTCTAATCATTAAATTTACTCAATTAAAATAAAATAATATAACTTTTATATCATAATCTATTACTATCGTTCTACTTAATATTGGTTTATTTTTATATGTCAAAACTCATTTTTTGGTTCATGATTCATAATATCTCAAACATAATATTTATAATGTAAAATCAAATATTGAAATGTCAGAGAATTACAAATTATATGCTATTTCAACCTAAATCCTAAAATACTTTCTTCCAATCTAGTGTTTTATGTGTTTTAAAAATCTCGAAAATATTTAATTTTGTTGGTTCACAATTAAAATGAAAGTATTATTGTAAGCGAAACTAAACATATTTATTCTTCTGGACAAGAACCATTATCTTATATGTCCATTTCATTTTATTGTTTTATCGATGTCCTTATCCCTATTTATATGATTGTATATGGTCTATTTCTATTAACGTGACTTTGTTTACAAAATTAATATTATTTTAACATTTTTAGCGTGATAATTTTCTAAAAAATTTGAACTTATCTTGAAATGGATAAATGAAATATATTTTATAAATGTTTTCCAATGATCTCATTTTTCCACCATGTTCTATAGTTTTATTTATAAAGCAACCTCTATATGTTTTCCTCATTTTAGAATGTAATTTCAATATGTTATCTTTTATGAATAATTGTTTTATAAATAAATAGTTATCAATATTATAATGGTTATTTATAATTATTTCTCCAAGTAATTTTATAGTAATATAAATTAGTGTTTGTCACACCCCTAATATTATAATGGAACACTACCTTCGATAACTTATATTACATAGAACACTGAGCTTAAATAAATGATTAAATATTATTACCTAATCTTGATAGTTATCAACTATCTTTTGTAATGGATGTAATTAATTAGATTTAGTAAATTATAAAAATATAGCTTACACATGTTTATAAAATTATTATATTGGTTATTAATTAATTAAATATGAAAATAAAAACCAATTGAACTTAAAAGATGTGTTTTTATAAAAAATTGTTTTTATACCTACAATGGAATTTAATAAATTAAATGAATCTCTATTAGTGAAAGATATTAATGAATTTTACATGTTATATATTCATTAAAATGTTTTTAAATTCACCCAACATGTTTTATAGGCCAAAGATAATATTAAATACAATTTGAATCATAAAAGAAATATTTTGCTAAAAGGATATTTTTTCCGCTTTTAATAAACCACCTGTCTTAAAAAAAATCATGAAACTTTTAGAAATTTTATTTAACAAAAAATATATAATTTTGTAACATAGAATACTAAAATTATCTAAGGGTGATTTTTACGGTATTTTTCTATGATGTTTCGTTTTTTCAGGAATCATGTAAAATACTAATATTTAAACTAAAAATTGACTTTTCCTATAAATTATCTATAATGATAAATTGTATTTTAAATTGGTTTTAAAGTTTTGTTAGTTCAATTATACATCAATAAAAACAATTATGCAATTTTAATCAGTTTCACATTTAAAATGGATATAAAAATATTTAAAAATTTTGATATTTTGAACTTTGAAAATCTGCTTTCCCATTACATTTGAGGGATTAATTTTAAAAATAAATTTTCCAATTATATGAATTTAATTTTGAAAAATTGATTAAATTTTATTTATTAAAAATTTCCAAAATATCTATTAAGGTAATTTTTATTTTTAGGCATAAAAAATTTATCATGGTAAAAATAATGGTTTACCATAGTGTTGGTAAAATAATGAAATGGGTGAACATTAAAATGTAAATGATTAAAATACCTAAACCCTAAAAAGTTAAATGGGGTTTTCATGTATCTATTGAACCTAACTAGACATTAAAACATTAATTATCAGAAACATTTTTTGAAATTAATTCCACCTCAATGTGGTTGCCATTAAATATAAAATAATCATTATTTAATCACATGAAACCAACCCTCCTCAAGTATAAATACTACCCATCACCATCTCATCTCTCATAAAATGACTTAATGATCCGAAACACTCTACCAAACCCTATCCGCCCCACTCCCCAAAAATCCATGTTCTTCTTGTATCAAAAAATAAAAAATCCAAGGACCTCAAGGGGTCCCTCAATGACAAGATATTAAAGAGGTAATTTCCCCAAAGAACATATCTTATTTTATTTTATTATTCTATTTTATCCTCACATCTTTTACCCATCAATGAATTATAACACCATAATCATTTATATACAAGAGTTTTATATTTATAATGGAATGTGTCAAAATCATTTCATTTCTCATCTCCTCAAATTCAGTGAAACGAATCCATTTTTAACATTATGGTGGTTAACCATCTCTAGGAATAATGATTTTGTTATTTCTTCCATTACCGCTTTCATGGATGTTCATAAAAGTATAATTATTGTTAAATTAGATTTTAATTGGTATATTATAAACTTTTTCTTGGTCTATTCGCAATATATTCTCAAATTATTAAATTGGACTTGTTCATGGTGTTTGAAAAAACCGCAAAAATTAATCTAAACATTTATCCTTACCATTTTTTCAATTGAATAATATTTGTGTAAGAAATAAGAATGATTTATTGGACCATTTATAATTATGGAAGTTTACTAATACCATTTAATTCATCTTATATAGTTTTATATCTAATTGTTATCAGAATCCATAATTATACACAAATGAAGCAATCATGGAAGCATGAAATGAAAGAACCTCAAACAATGAAAATAATGACATATTTTTAATGAATTGGTCATAATATTTCATAAAATAATCATATAAGTAATTATAAATATTAATATAGTTCTATAATCAGTTAACAACATTCGTTAAACCAATATATAATAGTTTAAAGTACCCAAAACTAAAGGAATGCGTGAGGTAAGGGTTTCTCATCTCACATTTTTACTTATATAAGATATATTTCTTAGTCAACACTTATTCTATGTGTGTGGTATATGTACTAAACATTTATATATCATATCTTGAATCAAATTATCATCATGGCATTAAATTGTTCATTTGATAATTATTACTTTTATAAGGTGTACAATTTGACTTATTATAAAATGGTAAGTGAATTCTTAAACCAATTTATATTATTTAAGTTTAAATTATACTTGCCTTATTATGTCATACTAAGAATATTTGTGATTTTTTTAAATATCTTATGTTGTTTTTTACTTTTTTTTATATGGATTTACATTGAATACACATATTATAATCATTGTATTAATTCTCAATTCGATGATATAATATTTATAATGGACTTTTTTTAAAAAAAATTTATTTTAAAGTCTCCCATAAAACAATATATTTCTTCCATGACCATGTTTTGTAAAAATGTTTTGAAAAATGTTTTTAAAATTATAAAATTATTTTTTGAAGTCATTTATATCCCCTTTTTATTTTAAGAATTTATTTATAATGTAATAGTTGTTCAAATGTGTACTACATGAATGGAATTTTCATCTCTCAAAAAAACTCAAATGTTTTAAATATATTTTTTATGTGTAAATGGATATATTCAGGAAAATTATTTTCAATTTTTTTTGTAAAAGTTTATTTTTGGGAAGTTAATTTCCATGGGAAAGGGGATATTTTCCTTCAATTTTTTTAAATATTTCTTTATTAAAAAATGACATAAAAATTATATTGACCTTATGATCCACCATAGATATGATATATGAATATCATACTCATTATTTATATTTATAGTTTATGATCAGGTTGTTTGTGGATATAATATTTTGATACAATTCAATACATTGGAGTAAATGGTTTATGATTAATTGATTGGGGTTAAGTATTATGATTTCATATGTTATTTTTTAAAACAAATTTTTATTTTGAGTATGTTTCACCCCTTTCATATGAGGAATGAATTGGTATTAGTTAGTGATTGGAAGGGTCTAGTATAACCCCCTTATGCATCGATAGGTCTCATGAGACAAACTAGTTTTTGTATTGGTTTAAGCCTTACGCATTTATGTATGTTGTCTTGGATGTAGCCTTGACGGTGAGTCCAAGAAGCCTGACATCATGAATTACTTTATTATGAGATTAATTAATGATTTCCACTTGATTATTAAAATAGTAGAATGATTATGGTTATGTTTTCTAGCTCATCAGATAATTTATATGGGAATATTTGCTCATATTTTAATATGAACAAATTATAGTCATGTTATTGAATAGATGGTACATGATATAGTTAATTACCTTTCCATATTATTATTTCTTGTTTTTGATATATTTCACTCTATAAAAACACTTAATGATATTTTTATATCACCAATACCTTTTGTTTTATTTTCCCTTGGTTTCCAAAATGTTTATTATGACTGGTATATAGGGATAATCCATGGGATTAATGGTGTTTTAAAATGGATTGATTTGTTGTATTTTATTTTTTCAAATGTAATGTAATATTTAACCATATATCTAGTTTTCCAGAACTACTAAACTATTTTGTACTTAGGGATGCGATTCCTTGTGTCTTTTGCTAGTATAATAAATTAACCACCAACTCTAACCAACTAGGGTTTTGGTCATTACAGTTGGTATCAGTGCTAGTTTAATAGAAAACATGAAAACTATATTTAGGAAAACATAGATTAGAGAACAAAACCCTATGACAGAATTGGGAAATACTCCCAATGAAACCAAACATATAATTTAGATTTTAGTTACACCTGAACATTCTATTTAAATAAAATGTTCAACAAGTATTGAGATTATAAATTAATGTTTTAAAATGTTATCATCTAATATAGTGTATTCCATCATTTGGAAATAGTTCCTAATAGAATGTATGGGTATAACATCAATTAATATAATCCAAAGATTACTAATGATCATTTATTCGATAGTTTTAAGCCAATATTTTGAAGAGAAATAGTCTCATAAACATTATAATATTATGAGGAAATATTATTATGTTCAAATGAGAAGTAGAAATAAATTTATCTGAATTATGGATTCAAAAGGAAGCACATTAATGGGAGGAAAACAATGAAAATATTGATATTGGGCGGAAGCGTAGGAAGTATTTTCCCACATGTGGTAATTTTGGATGAAAATATCATGTTATATGCTTAAGAGGAAAATGATTTTGGTTCATATGTGGAGAAAAAGGCCACCATGCCCATGATTTTAAGGTAAGGAAAGAATGTTTTAATGTTTAATGCTTCATCTATAAGGATATGGGACACAATGAAAGAAAATTCCCTAAGAATAAAAGGAACATTACTCAAAAGAAGCTAATAGATCATGGTACTGCATATGATATTACCAAAGATGAATAATTATTATTTATATGATTATTATTGGATTAAAAAATTATGCCATTTTAATATTTTATTAATGATTCACTAGCCATAAGAAATATAGAATAAATAAGGAATTTACTATAGTAACTTTTGAAGGATATAAAATCATATATTGAATGGTATCAATAACAAAGAAATGTGATTCATTGGAATGTTTATCTTTTTGATTGATTGAATTTTGAAATAGTATTGATGACCATGAAATGTGTTAGTGATTTGATATATTATGTTACCTTTTTTAGGTTTACTATATATCTGGATTTAATTAATATACCATATATTTTTTATTTGGTGAATGAATGTATTCATTAATGTTTAAATGTGATCAAAGTATTAATTTATTTTTATATTCTAATTTATTTTTTGAAATTTTGTGACATTATTTATAAATTTTCAGGCATTTAATTTTGACCAAAGTATTTTGGATTACTCTTAAGGTTAACTAATTTTGTAAGGGACTCAGTTGATATTTGGGTATTTTTTATAATATTGGATAACCTGTGCTAATAATTTTGGTTTTGGAAACTATTTATATACTAGAGGAATGACTTATGGATCATATGATTCATTGAATGTACCTCAAGAACACTAATTCACCTTTAATGTACTATTGTTGTCATAAGAGTTGAAGTGGAAATAGATCAAAGATCAACCAAAGGATAAGAATATTCTAATTTTATAGAAACAAATTAGGTAATTTTATTTTATCATGTTCTTTAACTGGTTTTTAAAATAATTAATAATCTCAAGTAAAATATTTTTGGAACAAAAAGGTTATCCATTTACATTTCCTATAAAGAAATTAATGGTCTTTCAACCCATCCCAATGTTGCGGTTTTATGATGAATAACATTCTGATGACCATGTTCTCTATCAACCTATATCATAAATTGACGGTTTGATTTGTCTTCCATGTCCATGTTTGCAAAAATATTGTCCTATTCAAAATCCAATTTTTGTTGTGACCTTCACATTTCACTTTCCTTCTTTTTAAAATGAAGTATTAACTCTATTTATATTGCAGATTTCCCATAACCTAATTTATAAATATTATCCTTTGATTTTAAAGATTAAATTTAAAATTTTTGGGACGTAATTTATTAATTCATGGGAGAATGAAACACCCCATGATTTTAAAATAACAATATATTCTATAGATTATGTTACACAGAACACCGAGTTTAACCATCTGATTAAATATTATTATTTAATTATGATAATTATAACCTAACCATTGGAATAGAGGGAATGAATTATATTAAATTAAACGTAAAATTTTGTACACACATGTTGTTAAAATGAATTAATTGGTTACCAATAAATCATAATTGAAAAAAAATATTTAACTTAATGGATGTGTTTTTTTTAAAAACATTTTTTACCCATAATGAATTTTTGAAAATTATGTTAATCACTATTAGTGAAAGAAATTAATTAAAATTATATTTTATATATTCAGTAATTTTTTTTTAAATTCATTCAATTTTTTCTATAGGATTAATATTGAAATAAATCCAATATGAAGCATAAAAAAACAATATTTTTATAAAAAGAAATTTTGTCACCAATTAACAGAACACCTATCTTAAAACTAAATTTTCATAATGTAAAAATTTTCTTTGGAATAATACAATTACATGTTGAATTTTTAATATCAAAATCATCTTAGGGGTAATTTTTTGTATTTTTATAAGAAGTTTCATATTTTGATGAGTAGTGTCAAATGCAGATATTTTAATTGAAAATTGGATTTTTATCTAAATGATTTATAATGTTAAATTATACATTAAATTGGTTTTAAAGAATAATTAGATAAGTTTTACATCATTAAAACTTATTTAGGTCATTTTAATTTATTTCAAATTGAAATTAGTTATAAAAACATTTCAATCTTTTGATCCTTTTCACATTAGAAACCAACTTTCCCATTAAATTTGTTGGATTAATTTTATGTTCAATTTTACAATTCTTTGAATTAAATTTTTAAAAATGGATTAAATATATAGAATCAAAAATTTAAAAATATGGAGTAATGACATTTTTATTTTTAGGTATAAAAAATTTACCATAGTAAAAAGAAGTATTTACAACGGTATAGGTATAATAATGAAACTTGTTAAAGTTAAAAGGAAATGGCATAAAATACACAAAACATGCATCATATAATGGGTCTTTGAGCTATTTATAAATCCTAACAAGAGTTTAAAACATTAATTATCTTTAGAAGTCTTGGAAATTAATTCCACCTCAATCTTTTTGGCTTTAAATATAAAATAATAATTATTTTATCACTTAAAACCACCCCTTCTCAAGTATAAGTACCACCCTGACCAACCAATTTCTACTCAAAAGACTTGAATATCCTCAAATTTCTACCAAAACCACTCATATAGACACTACCAATGTACACATTCATATGGTCTCACCAAAATAAAATATCCAAGGCATCAAAGGGGGCCCTCAAAGAGGTGATATTCAAGAGCTAATTTTCTCAATTCACCTATCCTATTTACTTTTATTATTTTATTTTCTTCTCACATACTTCAAAAACAAAGGAACAGTAAAACTATAATAATCTATATAAACGATTTTTATGTTTATAATGTAATATATCAAATCTACTTAAATTCTCATGTCCTATCATTCAATGAAATGAAACCATTTTCCAAATTATGGCGGTTAACGATCTCCATGAATAATGATTTTGTTTGTTTTCCATTACCACATTGAAGGAAATTCCTAAAAGTATATTTTTGTTAAACCATATCTTAATACATACATTGTAACTATTTTCATGTTATGGAAATAATATAAACTCATAATAATAAACAAAACTACCTTTCGGTGTTCATAGAAATCAAAAAAATTAAACTAAACATTTTCCATTATCATTTTACCAAATGAATCGACCTCATGTAATAAAGAAATATTATTTATGGGAACCTTAATAATTCAGGATATTCATTAATACCATTTCATTACATTTTTAGATTTTTATTTCCAATTGAAAAGAATATCCATAAGTATACACAAATAAAATGATCTTGAAACCATGGAATGAACACACCTGAAACAATGAAAAAAAAGAAATATTAATAATTAATGGTAATTATAAGTAATATAAAAAAATAATTAAAGACATTATAAATAAGAAATTTTTTATTTAATAAGTTAATAAAATTCATTAAAACATTATACATGGGGTTAATTACACAAAAAAGGAATGTGTGTGGTAAGGGTTTCTCGTCTAACTTTTTTACTTCATTACGAAATATTCCTTATTCAAACATTATTCCTTTTGTGTGGTATATTTACTTCACATTGATATATAATATTATGAATCTAATTATGTTCAGGGGGTGAAATGTTTTATATGATAATTATTACCTTTATAGGGTATATGAGTCGACTAATTTCAAAATGGTAATTGAATTCTTAACCCATTTTCAATTTTAAGGTTATACTTCTTCTTCATTTATTATGTCATAAAATACATATTTTTAAATTGAATTTTTAATCTCTTATACAATATTTACACTTTTTTTGTGGATTTATAGTTAGTACAAATATTTGATTCATTTTATTAAATCTCACTTCAATGATAATTATTTATAAGGGAATTTCATTTTAAAAATGATATTTTTAATGATTCTCTTAAAAATTGATTTCTAACCAATGAAAATGTTTTCTCAAATTTATTTCAATGATATTTTTACTCTTATCCTATTATTTTTTTAATTTCATTTTAACCATTTTTGACTTTTAAAAAAATGTTTTGAAAGGAATATTTTTTAATGTGTATAAAATGAACTCAATTTTAAACCATCATGAAAAATAAAATATTTTAAAGATTATTTTATATTTTTAAAAGGTCCTATTCAAAGAAAATTATTTTCAAAATGTTTTGTGAAATTTTATTTTCTGAAAATTGAATTTCAAAGTGAAAAATGATATTTTCCTTAAGAATTTTTAAAGATTATTTTATTAATCAGTGAAGTTAAACCTATATTGTACATATAATAAATGTAGGATACGTTATAATAATAATATCATCATCATTATTATTTTTGGATGGTGTATAATTAGTTTGATTGTGGATATGCTGTTTTGATACCATTCACCATATCACTTTGGATGTTTTATGATTAATTGTTTGAGGTAAGTATTATAATTTCATATGTTATTTTATTATATGAATACTTATGTTGATTATGTTTCACCCATTTAATATTAGGAATTAGTTTTACTTATTAATTGATGGGCATGACCCACTACAACCACTTGATGAATCAGTAAGTCTCATGAGACAAACTAGTTTGGGTATTAATGTATTCCTTACTCGTATATGTATGTTGTCTTGGATGAATCCATGATGGTGAGATTTAAATGTACAAAATTATGCATTCCTTAATTATGAGATTAGTTATTGATTTCCATGTTATTATTTTAATAGTATAATAACCATGGTTAACTTTTCCAGTTCATGTGGTTATATATATTTTATTACTTGATCATCCTTCATTTTGGAAATATTATTCCCAACTTATTGAATATATGGATTGGGTTAATGTTATTTACATTAAAATATTTTTTATTTATTATTTATGATAGATTTATCTAAATAAATACCCATAATGAGAATTTGATCACACTTCATTAATATGCTTTATTTTCCCTAGGATTAAAAGATGTTTTGTATGATTTAGATGCGTGGATAATTAAGGAGATTAATGGTGTTGTTAAAATAATTCATATGTTGCATTTTGTGATCTATATTGTAATGTAAGATTCAAGTATGTATTTAGTTTTCCAAAACTAATAAATTACTCAATCCTTTGGTATATGATTCCCTATGTCCTACACCTATTAAATATAGTAACCACTAAATTTGGGCTACTAGGGTCTGGGTATTTATATATTTTTCATTTATTTCAATTTAATTTATTATTTATTATAATTAACTGTGCATACAATAAAATGATATCATAAAATTACATTCTTATAATGAAGTATTATTATTCATTATTGATATATTTAAGAAAATTATCTATCAGAAGTTAATTAACCAATGAAAGAGTCAATAATGTTTTCAGGTTCTTTTGAAACACATATGTATGGGGTTTCGTTATGTCATTAGTGGTCCTTATAACACCTTAATATTTTTGAATATATTTTACCATAATGTAAAAATATGTTATATTAGTTTCTGCACATAGAAAACTAAAATAGAAGGAAAATTGCGAATCATTAAATAAATAATGTTATTAAATATAGACTCTAAGTTATATTCATTAAAAATTCTGGCATCAATATAACTAACTACCATATAGAGACTTTAGTACCCCTGATTTGATGTTTGTAACCCTTTTTATGAATTTTTTTATATTAAGGGTTTGGGTAAGGTTTGGGTGAGTTTGGGGATGTTTTGGAATGGTTTTGGTTCTTTTCTATGGGCATATGGTTTAAGAACCGTTAGGGAAAACCGTGTAGAACCACCCAGGTAATCATGTAATGTCAGATAGTGATCATCATACAGTTTTCGCATGGTTTTTATAACCATGAAAGGAGTCTATGTGATGTTCCCTTTGAGTTAGTAGCAGTCACACTTGTAGTTCACTATTTTTCAAACTGTGTGATCTAATCATGCACAACATTAAAAATAGGGTTTTTGAAACTGGGCTTGGATGATATTTTCCCTAAAACCTCCATTATACATCCCACTAAAGCCTCAATTAGGATTCATTATTCTCAAGGGTTATAGAGGATCTCCCAACCATTATAGAAGTTATTAAAAGGGGTTTCAAGAAGATGTGAAGTTGATTATTCTTTATTAAGTCTTCTCTCTTGGATCATTGTTGGTTTTCCTTAGATATAGTTATCCCCATCTCTTGGTTGTGTAGATATAATTTATTCGCATGTAGATATAGTAATTTTTTTGCCCAAAATGATGTTATTGGGGATTTTTGATGTTATGAAAAGGGATCTAAATAGATTTTGTTAATGTTTTAATCGGATTCGGTGTGGGGTTTTATGGTCAGTTGATTTCTCCAAAACCTTAAGGTAGGTGGATTATATCTCGACTCCATTTTTTTAGAACTAAAAGGATTTAATTATATTTATTTATTTATCATGAAATTGATTGTAAATATGATGTTTCATGCTTTATTTACTTATGTTTTGTGATGATTTGTGAATTTTGGAGAAAATGGGTTACTGCGGTGAAATGTTCTTTGTTATTGGATTTTAAAATGTGTATTTTATAATCGGTTTCATGGTTTGTTATATGTAAATAGATAAAATTATTTTCAATGAAACGGGTGTAATACTGAAATATTTATTGTCATGGTTAATTGATTAAGGGATTGGTTTCATGTAAAATAGTTATTTTCATATTGTTGTAGCTTAGTGGGTGTGTATGTTTGTTTATTTGATTAGGCATTTTATGCATGGGTTGTGATGATGAAAAGTGGTTGGGAAATACCACTATAAAAATGGGTTGGATAGTGGATGAAAGGTCCACCATTGATGATATGTGGCCGTGAAGTACCACTAGATTAAGAAAAGAGTAAACGTGCTTGAATGGGAAGTGCCACCGTCATTGTTTCTAGTTTTGGTATGTAAAACCATATAGTTATTCTATTTTTATTTTTGGTTATGAATGGTGGAAGTTTATGTTCTAAAATGTGATGAAAAACATATTATGTCATGGATGTTTTCATTTCAGTTGTATTGTGTAGATTTGGGTAAAAGTGTCCTAGTAAGGGTGTGTTTGGCTTGCTGAAAATTGATCCACTATTTTATGTTTTATATAAAATAATTTATATAAATATGCTAAAGGTTTTATCCTAGTGTAATGTGTAAAGATTCCATTTAGGGAAAACATAATGAGTATTTTTACTCACCCACT
This sequence comes from Viscum album, assembly GCA_963277665.1. Lineage (NCBI taxonomy): Eukaryota > Viridiplantae > Streptophyta > Magnoliopsida > Santalales > Viscaceae > Viscum > Viscum album. The sequence continues at coordinate 1,504,706,012 of OY728151.1, read as the reverse complement.
GATTTTTTAATTTAGTTCTTTTGAAGATTCTATTTTCTAGGAAACAGGTAAGGGTATGACATCTCGTTTTTCTAGTAGTTTAACATAATGCTTGGGTGGTATTGGGGGGATTGTAGCATGGAATTTTGGTGCAGATACATGGAGCATGTAATGGTTTCCATTGGGTATTGTTGTTGATTCTTCCACATAGTACTTTGATATTGGGATTTTTGTTTGTTTTTTGTATTGGTTTATGGAAATTGTTATGGAAGATTTTGGTTGTCTCTTAGTAATGTGTTGTCATGGTTTAATTTGTTTACATGCATCATGTAGTTGTGCTTGGTTATGCCTTTTGTGTAGGTTGGTTTTATTCAAAGGTAAAATCATTCCCTGTTTGTTTTGAAGCCCCTGGCATTTATTGATAGCCTTTCATGCCTGTAGAACTTCACCTAAGTCCATTTAGCACCTCACATCCTTCTGAAGCCAATGATGAAGGGGCGAGATGTTACAAGTGGTATCATTTTTTTGGTCTTGTACTTTCTAGTTTTGTTGGTCTTGACAGAAGTTGTCATTCTTGGTGTTGGAATCCATTATTTATTTATTCCTTAGGATGGGATGGTAGCAAGGTGTAACATTTTCATAACATGAAATTTGTATCATAAAAGGATGTAGGTAACCATTTTATGCTGAACTTCATGTTACCAAGGGGTTGGGTATATAAGTGTTTTTGATACACTTATAAGAGTGTGATCTCATCGTTGTGGGTGTAGCCAACGATATGAGCATGGTATACTTAGAATAAATGACTTCCCACAAGGGTGGCATATTTTATTAGGAATAATTATTTATGTTGTGATATAAATATATGATTTGGTGAAAAAAATTGAAATTATTTTCAAATGGGTGGATTTGAAATGTGGATGGTTGTGTTATTTTGAAATTATTTTCAAATATGGTAACTTGTGGGAATCCTTGTTGTGATAATTTCAATTCAATTTAATTTGAAATTGTTAGCATTTTCTTGAAAAGTGAGTGAGACTTATGGTTGTATTTTTATTAATAGAAATGGATTTGGTTTGTCATCTTAGATACAAACCATAAGAGGCTTCTAAAAAACTGGTTGCACCTGAGCCCTCGTTGAACTAGAAGCTAGTGGAGAGTATAGTGAAATATTTATAAGGTTTAGAATTTGGGAATAAACCAGAATAATCGAAGCATGTGAATCTTTTAGTTCAGTTTTATAAGTATAATCCACTCATCTTTAGTGGTTCCGTGGAACTGAAAAACATGGAGGAATTATTGAATAGAATGAATAAGATATTAGTATTCTAGGAACACTATTGTAGATGAAAATGAATATAGAATCTTTTAAGAGGTATAATCTTTCTCCTCAGTGTTGGGGGTTGGCAGTCCAAGCTAGAATAGACTAAGGGATCCCATTGGAGTGTTTTAAGCAATTTTTTAGCAAAAAATTATATCCTCATTCATTTATAATTTATCACATAATATATTTATTTAATTAAATACTAGATAAGCTCTTGATAATGGAATATTATTCTTTGTTTATGAACACAGTGAACTTTGCACCCGAGGTGGTGGGTACTACATCATTTAAGGAACTCATTTTTGAAGGTGCCTTGATGTAGGAAATTCATTCTAAAATAGAAGTGTTATGTATAAGTGATTATACTGAAATTATGAATAGAGAAACACTATCTAAACAAGATATATTTGGGGATACCAGAGGGGGATGTATATTGGTACTCACAAGGAATAGTGGGAAATCTAATGCTATGATCAAGAGGAAGTGGGAAACTTATCTCCAGGGTGAAAGTATGGCTCAGAATCTGACAGTAGGATCTATGAATCTTCCTCTGAAGCCTCAAATATGATGGGATGTTTTCAGTGTGGCTCTATGGGCCAAATAAAGTGGAATTGTAAAACACAACCTCAATAATGTCATAACTATAAGAATATTGGGCATATTCAGCATTTTTTTTTAATTCTCCAAGGTTAAGTGTTCATGATATTCCCTAGGGATCTTAGGAGTCCTATGCCTTGATGGGATAAGGGAGACAACATAACACTCAATGGTAGAGTAAAGTTTGTCATGGGGGTTCAATGAATTACCACGACTCCTTAGCATGGAAATATAGAGTAGAGTGTGGAAAGAAAGAATTTTTTTGGAGCTAATCAAGTTGTGATGGATGATCAGCTATGACTATTCATGTTGTATGGTATGATTCTTTACAATTCTACCATGATGAAAACATTATTTGAGGATGTTTATTTACATTCTTTTATTTCTTCTCATGCTATTAGTTTTATGGGGTTAACAATGGAAATTAAGCCTTCAGTTTTGAAAAATCAAACTCTTTCGGGTCAAAGAGATTGTCCATGCATACTATATAGATAATGTTGTTTAATTGTGTATGGGGTTGAGTTTACATGGTATTTCTCAATGATTGAGATGGATTCTTTTGATATAATCCTTGGAGCGGATTGGTTGGAAATGATTAAGGCCCACATTGAATGTTATTTGTGATGAATTAGTTTAACAATGGATGGTGGTTCTGAACATCTATTTAGAAGAGACAATAAGGAAAAGTTGGGCGCGACAACCTTGTTGGAACAATTATTTGGCACTATATCATATCAATTTGGGGTGTTGTCTTTGACATCAATGGAAGGAGTGGAGTAGATAATATTTCTAGTTGTTCTTGATCATTTTATGGATGTTATTTCTGAAGAATTATCAATGTTTCCACCCGTGAGAGAAGTGTAGTTTACGATTGATCTCCATCCGAGGACCAGTTCTATCTAGCTTCTATCTTATTAGATGGAAACATCAAAATTGATGGAATTGAATGTGCAGTTGGAGGTGTTGAAAAAAAGGGTTCAACTAGCCTATCATGTCTCTAGGGGTAGTGCAAATTTTATTTATAAAAAAGGCAGATGGAACTATAAGGCTATGTGTCTATTATTGTAAGCATAACCAGGTTATGATAAATAATAGATATCCAATTCCTCATTTTGATGACTTGTTTGATCAATTTAGGGGAGCTCAGTGTTTATCCATGATTTAATTGAAATTAGGGTAGCATCAGTTGTGTCTTTAAAGGAGGATATTCACAAAACATCTTCCTAAAGAATATTTGGCAATTATTAGTATGTGTTTATGCCCTTTGGTCTTACGAATTCACTGTTGGTTTTTATGGAAATGATGAATCAAATAATTTGAAATAAATGTATTGTTTTGTAGTGGTATTAGTTGATGATATATTGGTGTATTCCAGGATAACGATAGAGCATGAGCTACACTTGGGGATAGTCTTGGGGATCTGGATAGATCATCAGTTATATGTTAAATTGTCGATGTGTGATTATTAGATATAAGAGGTTCATTTCCATGGACATATAATTTTTGAAATGTCTATTTTAATTGATCTAGAAAGGATAGATATTGTTATTTCATTGAAACCACAAAAGAATATTTTGATGATATAGATATTCCTTGGTCACACTGTCTATTATTGATGTTTTGTTCATGATTTTTCAGGGTTATCCTCACAAATGAGTGCTTTGACAAGGTATAATGGTCTATTTCAATGGAATGAGTAGTGTAATAGATATTTAAGATAACATAATGATTATCTTACATCATCACCAATATGGGTTCTTCCAGAATCAGGAAACGGGTATGTGGTGTATTGTGATGCATCGAGACCAGGGTTGCGGTGTGTTCCCCTTCAAGGGGATCATGTGGTTGTGTATGGCTCATGGAATTTGAGTATGAATTAAAATAACTACCCAAAACATTATTTTTAGTTGAAAAAATGGTTCATGATTTGAAAATGTGGCATAATTACATATTTGGGGAGAAATTCACGGTCTTTTCCAATCATAATACATTGAAGCATATTTTATCATAAAGAGATTTGAACATGAGGAAAATGATATGGATGGGGTATCTCAAGTTGATTGATTTTAACTTTATGAACACACCGGGTAAGTGAAATTGGGTGGTGGATTCATTAAATATGAATTCATATAATCCAGTGGAGAAAAATGAATCAGATTTGTGGCAGTTGATGTCGGTCATAGAAAACATGTAGTTGGAATGTGAGGAATGGGGTTATAGAGAGGTTTTCATTAAGATTTATTTCTTACTAACTTAGTTTGGTTAAAGTGGAATATGTGTCTGATTCAGAGTGTATAAGGAGGAGCTCAAAACTCAAAGGCGGGGAGACCATTGAGGGATGCAAATTGGATGGGAATATCGTTTTGTGTTTTTGGAATCAAATGGTTGTACCCGTGGGTTTTCATGAAGAAATTATTAAGGCTTGTCATCATTCCAGATTGGCTATCCCTCCTAGAATTCAGAAATTGTATAAGTCAATAATTGTCAATTTTGGGGGGTCAGTATGAAATGGAATGTGTAAGAGTTTTTTTTCAAGATACTTGACTTGTTTGTATATCAATAAAGAGCATCAATGGCCGACAAGTATGTTTCAATAATTACCCATCCCTATATGGAAGTGGGAATAGATAGTGATGGATTTTTTTGTAGGTCTCCCAAGAAAGGACATAAATCATGATTCTATATGGGTGATAGAGGATAAGCTCCCAAAGCTGTCCCATTTATCCCTATTCATGAATATCATATGGTGGGGGATATTTCTCAAATCTATATCCATGAGGTTGTAAAGGGGAATTTTGTATGGGTTTTGATTGTATCAAATTGAGATCCAAGGATCATATATCTTTATTTTTGTAAATACTTATAGTAATCCCTTGGGACTCAGTTAATGATGAGTATGATGTATCATCCCCATACGGATGGAAAATATAAGAGGATGATACCAACTCTGGAATATATGTTATGGGATTGAGTGTTTTATTTTGGTCGCTCAGGGGAGGAGCACATAACATTGGTGGAGTTCTCTTCTTATAATAGTTATCAGTCCTATATATATATAGCTCAATTTGAAGCATTGTTTGGAACTTGTGTCCTTCTCCACTTTTTTGGGTTGAAATGGGAGAGTCTTAGATGGTGCAACTGAGACTTTTCCAAGAAACTATGGAGAAGTTCATGCTGATCAGTAAGAAAATGGAGATGGGTCATAGTCATTATAAATTTTATGTATAACATATTTGATGACAATTATCATTGGAGGTGACTGATCATGTGTTTTTAGAATCACTCTAAGATTGGGAGATCATTCATTTGGAAAGAAGGTAAAGATATCTCTAAGGAATATTGGTACTTTTGAGATACTTGAGCATGGTAGAGAGGTTTATTATTGGTTGGATTTTACACCATGGTTTAATGCATTTCACAATATATTTATGTTTCTTAATTGAGGACATATTAGCCAAATCCTGAACATGTGATTCAATTGGATAATGTTGAGCAACAGTTAGATGCTTCATTAGTGCATGTGCCACTGTGGATTATGGATATGAAAGAGAAGGTCTCTCATAGAAAACTCATCGATTTAGTTAGGGTTTTGTGGCAGTATAGTCCAATTTAATAGGTGACTTGGGAGTGGGATAATGAGAAGGTCGAGCAATGGCCCCATGCTCTTTCAACAAAGTAATGGTTATCCAATTTATGAGGACAGAATGTAAAATGGTAGGGTGAATTTAGTACCCCTATATTGAGGTATATAACCATTTTTATGACTTTTTATGTAGATAATTTTTTTGTATGGTTTGGGAGAGTTTGGGAAGGTTTTGGAATCGTTTTGGGAATTTTATATGGGTACACAGTTTCAACAAAGTTAGGGGAAACCATGCAGAACTGCACAAGTAACCTTGAAACATGAGGAAGTGGGATTCACATGGTTTAGAAATGGTTTTTATATTCATGTGATGAGTCCATGATAAGTAACATTATCAGCAGTAAGAGTCATATTGTTAAAACACAATTTTTCTGACCAAGGGAGATAACCATGCATGACATTAAAAACAGGGTTTTTAAATTCAAGCTTAGTTGGGATTTTCCATAATCCCTCTATTTCCCCCCACTCGAGCCTCACTAAGGATTTATTGTTCTAAATGGATAAAGGTGATTTACCAATCATTTTGGAAGTGATTTTATGGGGTTTCATGGAGTAGTGAATGAGATTCTTCTCCCCTGGATATTTCTTGGTTTTACTTGGATCTAGTTCTCCCTCTCTATCAGTTTTCTAGATCTACATTCATAAAATGTATATCTTGGGGTTTTTTTACATAAAATGATGATATTAGGTATTTTTTATGATAGGAAAAGGGATCTAAGGAGGTTTTGTGGAAGTTATACCCATATTCACTGTGCAATTGTGTGTTGGGTCGATTTTACTGAAACCCTAAGGTATACAAATTCTCCCCCATCTCCATTTTTATAGAAATATAAGGGATGAATTAAATTAATTTATTTTCATTGAAATTTATTTTGAATTCTATTTTTGATGCTTGATTTACTTTTGTTTTGTTATGATTTGTTAATTTTGGGGAGAATGGGTTATTGCGGCGAAATATTCTTTGTTGTTTTATTTTAAAATGTTTATTTTAAAATCGGGTTATTGGTTTGTTTTATAGAAATGGTTGTAAAAATGTGTTTCAATAAAAATAATCTTTTATTGAAATATAAATTTCCATGTTAAATGGCTTTAGGGATTGTTTTCTTGTAAAATAGTTTTTTTTCATTTTGTTGTGGCTTAGTGGGTGTATATGTTTGATTATTGGATTAGGCATTTTATGGAAGTGTTGTGATGATGAGAAGAGGGAAAGAAGTAACACTATAAAAAGGATATAGATAGTGGATGGAAAGGCCACCATCAAGGATAAGTGGGCATGAAGTACCACTAGAATGGGAATGGAATAAATGGGATTGGATGGGAAGTTCAAATATTATTGTTACCGGTTTGGGTATGTGAAACCATATAGTTATAATTTGATTGTTTTTGGTTATTCAAGGTGGAATTTTTTATGCTAACATGTGATGTTAAACATATTATGGCATGTTTTTTTGGATTTCCATTTTATTGTGTGGATTTGGGTAAAAGTGGTTGGTTAAGGGTGTGTTTGGATTCCAGAAAAATATTACACTGTTTTATGTTTTATATAAATTTATTTATATAGTTGTTGTAATGGTTATATCCAAGTGGTGTGTGTAGGGAGGTAATTTAGGAAAAAACAAATAAGTATTTGTACTCAAACCATTCTATGGATCTTTTCTGCTTTTTCAGAAGTCATTTTTCGAGATACATGTAAGGGTAAATCATCTCATTTTTCCAGCAGTTCATCATGATTCTTGAGAGGTATTGTAGTGCCTGGAGCATGGAGATTGGTGTGGAGCCATGGATTGTTTCATGGTTTCATTTGGGTCTTGTCATTGAGTCTTCGGCTTACTAATTTGATATTGGGATTTTTTGGATTGTTATATTAGTTAATTGAATTTTTTTTGGAAGATTTGGTTATTTGGATGTCTCTTACTAATGTGTTATCATGGTCTACGTTATTGACATGAATCATGTAGTTTCAATTTGTTATAAATTATTTGGATTGTTTTATTTGAAGAGAAAACTATTCAACAATTATTCTTGAAGCCCTTGGAATTTATTTCGGGCCATTTTCACCTTAGGAACATCGCCAAAGGTGAAGTATCACTTCTCCAAATTCTCAAGACAATGAGAAAGGGGCAGGATGTTACAGAGACTATTCAAAAAAGAATATTAATTCGAGATTCATTAATTTTACTAAAAATTAATCAAAATATTTATTTTTGTATTAAAATTGATTCATATCATATTTTTTACTTTAATTTGATAAATTAAACTAATTGTTACAATTCCATATATCAAAATTTTCATATATCGATTTTATTAGAATATTATAGAAATCATTTGTTAATGAAAATTGAAAAGTATAGTTTATAAATTTAATATTACTTTAATGATATTATAAAAAAAATATAACATAAAAAACTGTAAAATGGTTTTAATGATAAAAATCTATTTACTGAGTCAAATAATGAAAATAAAAGTACTATATTGAATTTATAAAACCCTAGGATAAGATTTTAAAAATTGAGAAATATTTTTCAAATAAATATAATTTTTCATTTTTACATTTTAAATAAGATGATAATTGGTGAAAATAGGTTATATATTTCATTTAATGTCACATAAATCTTTATTAGTAAATACCAGTAAAATTAATTACATTGAAACAAACAAATATGACAATGTTATCATAACTAATGTTTCTTAGGTTCAAAAATAAATTTTATAAAATATTTATTACATGTTATGTGTGTTAATATTAAAATAAATTTATAGAACCCATGTAAATTTTATTTGATAAAATTAATTTCCTATTTGGAATGATTAGTTATAAATTATGTAGTAAGGCCCATTTTTTTATTTTAATTAAATTACATAGGTAAAAATCATTTACCATGATAAAAACCAACAATAGTATAAGTGAAAAATATATGAGTTAAATATGTAATAAAATGTGATGAACATGGGTGTAATTGAGGCTATCTCTTCTTTACCTCTTCCTCTATTCCATTTTTGTCCATTATTCGATCCACTTGACCATTGAATAGTGACAAACTTTTATATTATTATTAAATTAAAATTAATATTTGTTAAAAAGGAGGAATCACAACCACACTTATCTTCATAATCCATGCCTCTTATATTTGACAAATATCTTATAAAATGTCTCCCAAATACTTTTTAATGGTTTTGGTATTCTGAATTGGCCAGCTCATAAAGCCTTAAAACATATTTCAAAGGAGACCTTCCAATGTATATGGTTGCATTCTCAAATACCTATTTTTGTTTCTAATTTCATTATTCCTTAACCTCTTATTAACATAAAATAACTAGGTTCACATAATTATATAATTTTTATAAGTATCATTAAATTTTATTATACTTATGGGATAAAAATTTTCACCCTTCTTCCAACCCAATTTAAAAATGAAAATGTCAATTGGGATACATATGGATTACTGCCTCCATATGCAATGTTAACTATTTTTTATAATAGCAAAACATGGATGGTTCAAATGAGGAATATAGTGAATAAATATTTTATTTAAAAAATTAACTTTATTAAGAAAATATATATTAATTTAACCTTTTTTCATTGTATTGAAAAATAGAATGACATTTGTTAGTACGTATGGACTATCACCTCTATTAATGAGAAATATTTCAATTTTCCACTCTAAAAATTTATAATTAATCTAGATATGATATAAAATAATTAAACACTGTAAATAATTTAAAGAATAAATTTATAAATATTTTATAATGATACTATACCAATGGAATAACTTTCTAAATTATACTCTCCCAAATATTATAACATGTTCTTATTTGGATCATTTTAACCACCCACATGAACAATGTTATTGATTTATTTCAGGAGTAACTAAGGTAACATAATTAATTGCTATATTTTTAAATAATAATTAAATATTTTTTTTGTTATTTAATGTTAATGGTAATATCTAACCAGTTGTTAAGATATCGATCCTCATTTGTAAAATTAGAAAAGAAAAATCAACACTGAATTTTTTGTCCGGAATAGTAATAATAATTGTTATGAAATGAACTTGATACTTATAAATCATTATAAATAATCCATTTAAGTAAATTTAACAGTATCATTTTATGAAAATTTAATATTTAAATAATAATCGAGAATTCTATTATGTAACTAGTACTCAACAACATAAGGAAACTAATCAGCATCTCACGATGAATATAAAATATAACTAACAAATATATTTTTAATAAATTAATATTAGTTTAATTTATAGAAGTTAATAGTAATGATTAATGTTATAAAATTTGTTTTTAAGAAAATTATATTTTTTATAAAGGTGGTTAAAAATATTTCATTGAATTCCATAAATAATGTAAGAGATTTGGAATCTCATCTTTTATTCATTGAGATAAAATGTTTATTCACCACATGTTTTAGTTAAATCATATATATATATATATATTAATAATTTAATTTTTAATATTAATTACCAATTAAATTTTTAGATTTAAAAATCCATCTCATATTTTACCTTTCATGAATTTTCAATTTGAAATATAACAACTATTTAAGGGCGTTTCTATTCAATTTTCATTATTTGAGACACAATTTATTTTATGAATATAATTTCGTTTTATTGGTTTGTATATGTTCTATTATACATATAATATCCTCAGTTAAATTTTATTAATTGAAAATAAATTTCAATTTCATATTCATTATTTTATGGGGTTCCTATTAAAACGATTCTTAATCCATCAGGGGTTTTTAAGACTCAATATCTATTATTGAAACATAATGATTTATTTATTAATATTTTCACTACTATATGGTATTTTTATACACTATAATGATATTAAAATACCTTTAATATTTATTTTATAGTGAATTATATTGATAACCTCCTTTCTATTTGTGCATGTACATTTGATTTGTTTGATAAAATTAAATATTGGTTGTTTAAAAATATTATATCAATTATTATTATTTGATTAAAAATCATCATAGGAATGTTTAATATTACAATATTGTTAGTGTTATATAAATATATTGTTTATAATTATATATAATTATTTATTCATCAATGTTATTATCCGTTTAAAGTGAAAAAGGGGAATAATTAGTTATTCAGATAATATTTGTTTAAATGAAATAAGATATTAAATAATTTATTTCACCAAAGGGTGCTAATATTTATTTACAAGTTTGGATTTTTAATAAATAATTTTAGATAGTTTGTTCTTGTGCTTATGTTTTGTTCTATTACATTAAATATTGATTGTTTACATAGATTTTTACAATTATCACTGTTTTATTGAAACTTCCCTCATGCATGTTAAATATTATCACATGTTTAGTGTTTTATATATTTTTTAGTTCCAATTATATCTTAATTTATATTATTTTATGTTCTAATAGATTTATTGAGTTTAATATTTATTATAATATTATTTTCTCCAATTAACATTAGGTTCATGTTTTGATTGTTTAAAACAGGTCCAATAAGTCTCAAGAATTTTTCCAATGGTAAATTAGTCATTTAGGATATTATATTACCATTTAGACATTTTTTTACAATACCATTATATGATTTTTATAAAAATAAATATCATAATTTTTTTGACTATGTAACGAATTTGTAATTCACAGAGCCATTTTTTGATCTACTTAGCCATTTTCAGGTATCAATTTCCATATGTATTTAGAAAATATATCAGTATAAAAAACTCTAATTTGAATGATTTGTTTAAAATATAAGAATATTATATGCATATAATAATGATATATCAGCATTGGAATTGATATTAAAAATTTAGAAATTTAGGTTAGAAGTCACTGTAAAATTTTAATCTTATTTATACAGTTTTCTAAAATAATATCACTACAGTTTTTTATGATAAATTGGGAAACAGAAGTCATATTAAAGTGATTCTACAATATTTCGATATATAATGAAATTTTATAAATATAAATCAATTGTAACAGTTTTTATTCAATATTTTAGTATTTCTGTATTAGGACTGAATTTTTGAAAGTAAATATGATTACAGATTTCTAGAATTCCGATATGTGAATTACCTACTAGATTAATTTCATACATGAGTCCTTTACATGGACCATTTATTTTAATTACCTATATATATTTTCTTATGTTAATGACCTATGTCAATTCTCCCACATGACCTATTTTCTCATGATGAGAAAAATTCCATCATTAAAAACACATATGTGAATTTTTTATATATGAAATTGATTTTGTTTATTTTTATATTAAATTTGGAAATATGATATGTTTTAAAAAATTCTTATTAATATTATTTTCTACAAGTTAATATTAAAAATATAAATTATTCTAATGACATTATAAATTGATATTAATTATTTGGAACCCATGAGAAGTGTTTTTTCATTGTTTTAAACAAGTTTTTGTAAAGATTAATGGGTGTTCTATTTTCACACATGAAACATACATTATGAGTCAAGAAATTTTTTATTATTCAATGTTGTATTATTGAATTTAATTGTTTAAAAAATAACATTACATGATATTAAACTAATTGAAACTTGTTTTAATATATCTAAATAAGTATTATTATGTTTGATATTCTCAACATATTTATTTCTTATTTTAAACAAAATAATTTTTTATTTTTTATTTCAAATTTAATATTGCTATTTTCATGGGATATTTTATTGAACTGTTATTATGAATACTTATTAAATTATTTAACAATTAAAATTAAATTTGTTTGATTGTTTTTAAAATTCTTATTTTTAGATGTGAGTTGAGCTGTTATTATGCGACGATAATATCATTATCTCTCTCTATCTATTATAATGTAGTAATATTACTTCTAAATTTTTTGTTCTATAACCTCTATTAGATATGGTGAGTCTATTAATTTTAAAAATAGTCATAAGACTTTCTTATATACAGGTGGTTAAGTGACATATGTTGACATATGTTCATACTTTTGCATCAATGTGGAATAAAGTGGTTAAATTCTTACATCCTTTGTGATGAAATATCATAGGAGGATTAAATCCTCTTTGATTATATAAACCATAACTATATGTACTATACATTTTATATAATCCCAATAATTAACTATTAAAATCCATTCAAAGGGCATGCATCAACTGTTCCACCGACACATTTTTTTTTCTACAACTCTCTAGTGATTCTACCACTTTTTTATTTGTTATTTTTAACTGGGTAGAGTTGTTTTCACTTATATAATTTACAATATAGGGTTTTCCACCAATAAAAAGTAGTATTTGGTCATTATACCATTTCAAAAAATATGTTACTTTTTAATTCATACTTGAACAAAAGTCAGCACACTTAGGTTGGAGCTACTCTTTGTAGAAATGATAGGTTTCAATATACTCTAGAAAAAGGCAATGTGTTCTTGGTTTGAGGATGCTCCCCACAATATCATGGGTTAAGAATCTACCCCTGTGAAAGTATGCGCTAAGATTTATCCCATGTAAAAGTATCTATATCTTTTATATTGGGTGACATACCCCATCGATTAGTATGTGAAATGTGCACTTAGCCAATTAGACTAGACCAATATACAAATTTATATGTCATATTTCATTTTATTTTCTACTAATTTATCACACTAAAATTTAATAACATTGAGGATTTTAATTATTGACTATTTACTACCCCTCTATACCTTCTTCCATAAACATATTCTAGTTAACAATTTAGTTATAAACGTTAATGATTTTAAGAATAATTCCCATTCTTTAAAAATGATCTATTTTCCTTCCATATTCATATTCAATATTCCATCTATTTTTATTCTTAATTATTTTGAAATCCAAAAATGTTTTATTTATGGAATAAAATTTTTAATATTTTTTTTAATAAATCATTTATATCTCTATATATTTTAATGGTTAGAATAAATGTAGATTCAAAATAGGATTTTTTTTAATTTTTATGTTTTTTTATGATTAGACATTTTATCTTTCACTCTATATTTTACATCAAAAAACATTATATTATTTTCAATGTTCTATTATCTATAGATCATTTAATATGGTTTTTTAAAGGGAATATCAGGTTACTATATTTAAAATGACTTTATGAAAGTGATTTTTAATTTTTCTTCATTATAGTCATGAAAATAAATGTTTTCTAGAAGCCCCTTTTAATTATTTTACATCGATTATTTTCTTTAAAAAAAATTACTCCTTTAGTGTTTTATTTTTTGAATCACCTTGTAAATGAAACAATGAAGTGATAATTTTATATTTTTGAATATTTTTATCAACTAATCTAATATCTAATGTCAATTTATATTATTTTATTTTTAAATGATATGAATCCCGTCTTTTTTTACATGGGTTCTTTATGTTTTGATGAATGATTAATTTAAATTGGAAAAAATATATATATTTTTGATTGTACAGTGAGTACCTATATCAGCACCCAATACATCAGTTTGATGTTTATATGTCATGAGACATGTATAAGTTGCCGATATTATGTTTTCCCATTACGTGTGAGTATAGGAAGTGACTCACAGAGTAATGGGTGTGCGTACTAACTGATTAAGGTGATGATACTTTAATTTTTTTGTTCTAAATTCATGTGTTATTATATTTTTCAAATATATATATCATTTATAATATATATTCATATTATTAATCTCAATGCACTATAATTTTTTCTCTTAATTCTATACGCTATTTCCATGAAATATGCTCATTAATTTCAGATTACTTATCCTTATATCATGTCAAATAGAGAACTATTATAATTCATTTTTATTTTTAGTATGATATTTCTCCCATACTCATTATTTGTCAATTTTTTTGATTTAACCCTTGATTACATGTTTATAAGTCTTCCCTTTATAAGAATGTGAGTTCCCCCATTCTTATTCTTTTATAACTTTGGTAATGAAAATGAGATTACTTTATGAGAATTATATAAGAGAGTCTCTTATTGATCAATTATTGAGAAATGATCACAAGTATCATAAAATAATATTCATTCATTTATAATCCTAAAAGAAACCAAGAATTTTATTCATGGGATTGTGTGATTATTTTGGAAATTTAATTTTTAACATGTTTAAATGGTGTAAAATAATGAATCATTCTTATAACAATATATCAAATACAGTGTTTAAAGAACGTGTTATTATTACTAGACATATGAGTGTCGGTTTAGGGAATATTAGTTGGTATCTGATCAATGATTTGTAATTTTTTAGTATCAGTTCAGTTATTTTTGAGGATTATTTTTGTTATTTTGGTGATTATGATAAATAACATTATTGAAAATCATAGATATTAGTTTATTTATTTTCATGAATTTTTGGTAATGTATAGATTTCTTGGTTTTATAGTAAATATATACCGATTTTTATAATGGATCTTGGATTTGACATTGGCACAAATTCGTCTCATTGAAACCTCTCTGAAAAGGATTGTTGAGTTTCATGTTGATATTAACTAGGTTTATGATGAGTGGGCCTAAGACAACACACCAAACTAGACACACTTGGGGATATTCTTTGGTAAATATTATTGAATTTAAAATCATTTAAAAAATATTATTTTATAGAAATCAGCTAATGAATATGAGATAAATAAACCAAAAGTAACATAGAGTTAACTAAATGTTTTTACGATGAATATTAAGAAATTGTGATGGTTTCAAAGAGTAAGGGATTTCATGGTTGGGTTTTAATTGAAGTCTTTTATGATAATTCTGTCATGATAGTAATTATTATTCACTCGCATTAGACCATATTGGATTCAAAAATTGAAAAAGGCCAAAGTAACTTAGTTATTAATGGATTCAACAGAAAATATAATTATTGTACTAATGATAAAAATAATGGGATATGTGTTGGAGTGAGAAATATTTTTGTTATTTATAAGCTGATATCATGAAATATAATTAATAACATGAACTAAAACGATCTTCTAAAAAGGATAATATAAAGATGATATATCAAAGAATATTAAGTGGTGAAGATGAGGAAAGAAATAATATTCAACATCTTATGTTTTTGAATTTTTCGAAGAAGCACCCATGAAAATTTATAAAATAAATAATAAAATGGTTTAAGTGTAAAAGTATTGACCATAAATCTTGTGATTTTAAAATAGATATAATGCATTCTTCCAATAAAATTTATGGTGTAAAGTCCCAACTAAAACAATATACACACTTAAATAAAAAAAGAATATGTTTGGGAATCCTGAAAATCATTGACCATACCATGGACTGCCAAGGATAATAGGATCTCCTAGACCATGGGAACAAGGAAAAAATATTTTCAATGAATATCACTAAAGTGGATCATGATAATTTTGGGAAACATTTCCTCCAATCTAGAGTTGTAGATTTATGGTAACATTTTGATTCTAAAAAATCTAATATATCCTATAATTTTTCTAAGATAATCCAATAACCACATTGATGATTTAATTATCAAATAAAAACTTTGAGTTTCATAATTACTTTATTCCACATTGATATTTATTTTAATTTTCCTTGTAAAATAATTATTACCCATCTTATATATTATTTTAACATGATTTTCAAATGGATTAATTTGTACTTCATAGGGGAAAACATATGTTTATAAATATTGAAATTAAATATCATATCAACATCTGATAGTATATCAATGAAAGGATGATTATGAACCCCCATTTGATGAAAAATATATAATGTTGGCCTTGGTAGAGAATAATTATATACACTTGGTTCAAATGGTTGGGGAAAAACTCATTATTTGGGATAAAAGCATTATAAGATAAAAGATATGTTTTGTAATTTTGAAAGGTAAATATATATCTTGAAATTATATCTTTTGTTTCATAAATCTTTTAGATATCCTAATAAATTTTAATTTGGTTTGGATAATTAAAATTTTTAGAATGTAATTTATCTATTCCTAGAGAATGTAATACCCCTAGATTTTAGAAATTATTTATCTTCAAATTGATTCTATGTTTAGTAACATATTCCAAATTCCAAACCATTATAAAAGGAAAATAGTGATTCTTAAAAAAAATAAAATTATTAAATATGGCCAATATATTATAGTTATTATATTGGATGGTATCAGTAAAAGTATCCACCTTACCAAAATTATACAAAAATTAATATCAATTAAATATTCTTTTTTATTTTTTTAAAAATTCTTTTTTTAATATATGTGAATTTTTATGAAAAATTAAATTCCAAGTAAATTTCTAAAAATGATACTAACAAATTATGGTAGTTTTTTATTTATTCATTTCATAATTTTGATAAAGTTATTTTTTAATAATTTATGATTAATAATTGACTTTTAGGTCCATAGATAATAACATAGTTTATACATATACTATAGACTTTAAAACCTTACCATAAAATTAGTAGAAATTCAAAAGTTGTTAAATATTTTTAAAACCGGTGTTTAAAATACATAAATTTATGAAAAAATTTATAGTAAAAACTTTTTTTAGTATTTCTTTTTTAAACATGTTTTTAGTATAGGAAAATATCTTTTGGATTATATTTAAATGTAATATATTATACTTTTATCAATATTAAACATATCAGTTTTATATAAATCAATAACATTTGTAATATTATCTTAAATAAAAAATTTCAGTCATTAAAATTCACTTTTTCTGAAAACAATTTCCATGAATTATGTGCCATATCATTAAAAATAATATTTCTCACACTTTCTATTTTTATTTCATAAAATGAATTTATTATTTTGAATTTTTAGGTATAAATTTTTCAATATAGACCACATTATTTTTTTCATTAACTATAAACTTAATAGGTAAAAATTAGTTCCCACGATAAATAAAAAAATGTAAAAGTTATAAATATAGGAGTGAAAGAGTTAAAAACATGTTTCAAACATGTTTATTTTTGAGTACTAATCAACATTAAGTATTCCCACATGACACTATAATCCATTATTTCATTTAATTTATCATTAATTAGTGAATTTACATTTTATATTTTCACAAAAATTACAATCCTCTCAATTATAAAATGACCAATCACCACCCGATATATCTTCACACCCTAAAACTGTTATATTCAACTAAAATCAACAAATATAACTACCAACCAAATAATAATATCCTATAGGTTTTGTAATTCTAAAAATACAACATATAAAATCCTTTAAAATTTCTATGGAGGAAAACTTATATATAGTAAGGTATCATTATCAATTACCCATTATTCAATTTTTCTCTATAATTTATTCTGATACATCTTCCAAATATTCTGTAAACATGATGAAATATTTATATTAGTGTTATAACTATAAATTTGTTTTATTATGTTTAGTCGATATACATTTTCTACCATCATACCAACCATTCAAAAATCGAAATTTTCACTTTTGTTATGTGGACACTATAACCTCCACAAGTGGCATTATCTATTTTTCAAAACCAATATACATTTAAGGTTCAAAGGTAAAAGATACTGAATAAATATTATATTTAAAAAATTATAAATATTTTAAAATATAATCATATTCCTACCTTCATTAGGTTCTTTTGAATATGATAAATTTTCCCATGTGTACGTGCAGACTACTGCCTCCACAAATGTGACAAAATTATTTTCTCACTATAATAATTAATTATTCTTAAAAATCAAATATAACATGATAAAATTAATTAAAATAATATAAATATTAACATTATTCTTATTTAATAATTATATAATTCTTAAGTAATGGCCTTCTTATCCATACTAACCCATAGATTATTGGTCATTACTATTGGATTTCATTTAACTACATATATGATCAATAATATAAATTTATATCATGTGTAACTAAGGAAACATAATTAATGGTGACATTTTAAATAATTATTTTTTATTGATTTTTTATGATAATATCATTCACTTTTGTTAATATATCACCCCTCATTTATGAAACATACATAAATAAGAATTTCATTTACTTCATCATCAAAATTTGAGTAAACAATACAATTGAAAATATATTTTAAAATTATAAATTATTATAAAACAAATATTTTTATACCATTTATGATCATATAATAATGA
Source organism: Viscum album (assembly GCA_963277665.1). NCBI lineage: Eukaryota > Viridiplantae > Streptophyta > Magnoliopsida > Santalales > Viscaceae > Viscum > Viscum album. Next base: position 1,504,687,408 of record OY728151.1, on the reverse strand, counting down.
AAATTTACACTTTAAATAATAATCGAAACTGTATTTATGAAACTTGTATTAAAAAAACCAAAACTAACAAACATTTAATAAATATAATAAAACATAACTAACAAATATATTTGAAAGAAATAATTATAATTGAAAATTAAAAAATTCCACAGGTATGAATATCATAATTAAATATATTATTAAAAATGATATTTTTGTTAAACATAACTCTAATCTTTGTTAGTAGAATTCATTAATTAATGTATGTGATTTTGACGATTATTTTTTATTATTATTGAGATATGATGTTTATTACCCCATTGTTCCTTTTTTGTGGGGTATATATTGGTCATTGATTTATTTTATCATAAATTTCAGGAAATATAAGGTATTCAAAAATCCATATCATGTTCTATATTTCATGGGGTTTCAATTAAACATATACGTATGTCGTATGTGTGTTTCCTCACATGTTTTTTCTTTGTGACATGATTCAATTTTTGAGCCTAATATCATTGAAATGATGGGTATACTACCTAATGGATATATTGTTTAATTAAATATATTATATTAATGGAAAATAATGTTAATTTCCATTATTTCTCTATCAAAGTATTACTATTAAAACATTTGTTAAACTATTAGGGGTTTAATATTTACTAAACAACTTTTTTGTGTCATAATGTCACCTTTATGACTATGGTTATTAAATGATTGTTTAATTTTCCATATTATGATATCTTAAAGAATTTACTCCTTATTTAATGGGTATTTACTTTAATCATCTCATTTCTTTATAAATGATAACAATATTAAAAATATTACACATGTTTACTAATAAGCTCATTTTCTTACATGTCCATATCAAATCATCTCATTAATTTTCCCCTTCTATGTTTTCTATTTGTGGAAATATTAATATCTATCATTATATTTTTCCAGATAATTTGTTTTATCACCCTCTTTAATATTTGGGGTTCAATAATGTTTTTTCAAAATGTCAAAACTGATTTTCTAAAAATGATGATGTTTTTTCATTCTTGAAGATACATTATTCATGCCACTCCCCATTTCCTTTTGGAAATCAATATGTACTTTTCAGGGATCGTACATTCATATTTAAATTAAAATAATATTTTATATCAAAATTTAAGCTACAATCTTGAATTTTTTTTAAATGGAATCTTAATTTCATTTCATTTTTAAAATTATAAATATTGTTTTAACGAAGAACTTTTTGGTGTGTTCGATTCGATTTTACTATTAAAAAATACCTACTGTGAAGTAATTTTCAATTATTAAACTTATAAATTCATATAAGAAATATTCATTTTAGGTTATTCAATTTTGGTATTAATTAATCTAATATCAAGATTCATTTTATATGATAAAATTTATAAATTATATGAATCCCATTTTCATTCCATGGGTTCTTTATGTTGTGATGAATGGTTTATTTCATGTTGCACACAAATATATAGAGGCTTTATGTGCGGGATTCAATATCAGCCTATGATGTATTGGTTATATGTTTACATTTTATTGAAAATGTATAAGGGAGTTATTTTATGTTTTCTAAATAAGAATGAGTGAGAGTCTTGACTCAAAATGGTGTGGGTGCAAGTAGTGACCAAAGAAGGTGATGATACACTTTTCTAATAATTTTCCTAATTTTTATAGTAAATATATGTTCCATGAGCATATTAAATTTCTATGTAATATGCTAATAATTATTCTCTATGGAGCATGCGAGTTATATCATGATTCTAGATTCTTTTCCCATGGTACATGTTTGTTCATTTGAGAATACATGTTGATATATCATGATATTTTGAGAACTCATATGGGTACATATTCCTTTAAAATAATATTTATTTCTTACCCATGTTCTCTCATATTAATATGATCTCAACCTTGATTATTTGTTCGGAAGTATTCCATTAATAGAAGTTTGAGTTTATCCCTATTTTATGTATCCACTCCCTAGGTTATGGAAACGATTGTAAAAAAAGAGAAATATCAAAATGGGTATATTATGGATACAATAATGGATAAATATAAAAAATTATCATAAAATAATTTTCTTATATATATGATCCATAAAAAACTAAATCTTCAATTATCAATACATTGTGATTATTTGTATGAAATAACATTGAAATTATAAATATAATTTAATTAAATGAAAGGTTTATCTCACATTCTATCAAATGTAGTTTTAACAAAAGGGTTTTTAGAACCATATCTAAGAGTACATGACTGGGGTTCCTCATGCCAAGAAATATTTATCCCTCCAATTTATTAAGAAAAGCATTATATCTCTTGATATAAATTGAAAGGGACTTTGGAGTAAACACAATCCAATATGAGACTTTTTCCACTATGTTTATGGGAATGGGTAGGAACCCTGTACACTATGGGAATATGCCCACTATTTGATAATCTTCCTGGTTAACATACTTGACATAAGACTCAATTTTCTATGATAATTAATGTTTCATATTATTATTCCTATGCCATTTTCATGGATTTTAATTATTGACACTTCTTTCTTCAATCGTTTTATGAATTAATTATGATATATCAAAATTATTATGATATGAATCAAATTTTATGATCAATTATTTAGGGGGCATGATGCTCTTATGTAATTACCATGCTCATTGATTCTATTATTACAATTTCATGCTCATATTATGCTCACTTATAGTCATAGATTTTTTTATCATTTTTACCCTTATTTACCATCCGGCCTAACAGTTCCCATGTTTCCATTACCTAGAAAACAAGGAAGAAAATTATGTACGATATGTAAAAATGGTATTACGGGATATGAATATTTTTGGGAGATATTTAATGAATTCAATTTTTTTGGTTATGTATCTAATCTATAAGTTCAAAAAACCCATAGGTTTGGAGGTGTGATTAATAGCGAGATCTAATGTTTAAATTATGGAATTTATGTGTTAAGTGTGTATGATGTGATCTCATTTTATAATGGTGTAAATGTTTTTGTATAATATTGATATCCTAGGATCCTGTCAATGTTCTAGAGTGGTCTCCCTAAGGGCATTATATAGATCTGATTGATAGTATATATTATCATCTTCAAATATATGGTCAACTTCAAAGGGACACCCTGAAACAGAAATATATGCTATAATAATTACTAATGGATTACAGTTAATATTGGTATTAGTATATTCATATGGTTGAGCTTCAGTTTAACAAATATTTTAACTCTAGCTTCCAAATAGAACCTTATGTGTCTTACTATGGGAAGGCATATATATTTCAAAAGAAGATTGGATGAAATGGGATATGGTAGGCATCCAGGAGATAATAGTTTTCAATTAATGATGGAGAATGATAAAATTGTTAGATGATATATATTAAGCATAATTTAAATAAAATATGTATATAGTTATGAATTAATAAGATCAACTATTTTGAGATGATGAAAAATTATTCCTTCCAATTTCTCTATAAAAGGGGTATATGTGATTTTGGAATATGGGAATGTTGAATGCAAGATTCATCGATCCCTTAAATATTCATAGTTTTAATAGGTACTATATATTTTCACTTAGCATTTCCAGAAAACATAACTTATCTTCTTGATACATTGAACATGTCACTTTTTATGAAGTGTATACTGGACCCATCACATGTACTCAGCACAAAAGCTATGAAATTGGAACATGATGCCTCTTTTGAGGAAACACTAATATGAATATTTTATATTTAATATATTGTTTTATGAAATAATAAAAAACTCATAGAAAATGTAATTTAAGTAAATTAAATGTTTGACGAATCTACATAGAAACTAAAATATATAATGAGACAAAAGTACCCTCATTTAATTTCATTAGTGTAAAAACAATTTTTGGGAGAAAATTTTTAATGGGTGTAAAATATAACATCCTAATATTTTAGCATTTAATTAACTATAAATAAATGTTATGTTTGATATATTTTGATACATGTAAGAAGAAACTAAAATGGAAAATTCTTTAATTAATTATAGACTATTATTATAATATAAAATGGAATGCATTTTGAGAAAATTAAATCAGAAAAAATTAAAAAAATTAATAATTGAATGAAAACAAATGTTAATAAAAATAATATATGGATGAAATTATCTTCATCAAGATCTATCAAAATATTCATATCACCAATGATAACTATACAAACAATACAACACATTATATATAAGGAAAATATCATGAAAAAATATATAATAGGATGAATTATTTTTTAGATATATTTAATGTTATATATCTAAATTTTATACAACCATTATATATATGTCTGTTGAATCTATTATAATTGGGATTATATAATAATTTTCCTCATTATTGGTCATAAAGATACTTAATGAAATAAATTGGAAGTATAATGTTCCGATTATTACATTTTTGTTGATTCGGTGGGAATAAATAAATGTATATGAAATATGAAATCTATAAGGAAAGATAAAATTGGTTATATACACAGAGTTATTCCTAATGAGTCTAATTTTAGTTATCATGGAAAGGAATAATGATATCTAGGTCTTTCCCAAGATCATTTCCTACAAGAACATCAACATGAATAACTTGAAAAAAATCATTTATGAGAGAAGTAGAGTTCACTAAAATTGCTATGAGATCAATGTTTTCATAATATCCACCCACAAAAACCACTATTGACTATCCTTCCATAAGGACTTGTATGGAGGTATTTAGTGGTTTAGTATGTAGAAGATAAGATTACTAAAAATATGTATGTTATAAAATATTTATATTTTCTCAATATTACATCTGTTTTGAAACATTTAAATATAATTTCTTTAATAAATTAATTTAATTAAAAACATAGTAATTTTTTTAAATTTATTTTAATAAAAATTTCTTATTAAATAAATAATGGACATTGAATTATTAGAAGTGATATCAAATTTTAAAGATATTTGTTTTAAGGTATATATACTTTTTTTATCATCAAAAAGTAAATCAATTATTTTATAAGTATTATTATTCTTAAATGTAATGTTTATACTTATAAAAAATATAATAACACTCATTTAATTATTAATTTATATGAAATCATATTAAGAATCCTAATTCTTTTTTAAAAAATTGTGCTTTCTATAATTGTTTTTCTATTTATATTATGATATAATTGAAATAATTATTTTATAACATTTTGAAATTGAATTTCATTCAATAGTGTCCAAATTTATAATTCACATGTTGGAAATAGTTATAAGGGTTCCTCATAAATTTTTAGTAAAAAAAGTAATTATTTCTAATAATTTTATAATGTAAAAGGAAGTAAATTATTATAAAAATGATAAATATTGACATTATAATAATTGATATGATATAAAATATTTATAGAATAAAAATTTCTATTTTGGGAATTATTTTTATAATTATCACCAATATTTAATTACCCAAGTCACATAACTCCCATGTAATTATATCTTTACCGTTTAACAAAATCATGTTTCCAAGTAAATGTCCCATATTTTCACATATAAATGGATCTCTCTTCCAACCACTAAAAACCACATATTTGCTTTAGTTTCATCATGAATACATTCCAAAATATCCTTTACTAATTCCCTCTGTTGCTTTTGGTGTCCTTTTTTAACATGAAGGATCAAAAATTCCTCCAATCCAAAGGAATATGATATGGGAAGGAGTGATTCTATCAACATAAACAATGATTTATTCTTTATTCGTATTATATAATTTCCTATATACAATATTGTTAAAAATAATTGTACATTATAAGGATTTAATTTTTTCATAATTATGATTCAATAAAATTTATATTATAATAATATTACTTTATGTTCTTACATACTCATTAGTTATACCACATTTTTGATGGTGTGGTCCGACCATAGATAAAAATGAAACTAAAATGTTGTTATCATGAATTATTAATACAAATTATATAATTGAAATACATACCAAAAAAAGAGACATAATATGTTTTCAAAATAATTTTGGGGAGATATATATAACTATATTCCATAATGAAATCAAAATTTTTTATTCAATTTTAATAAATAAATATGTCAGTCACTCATGATTGAAGTCCCCCAAGATGAATTGACCACTAAGAGGGGAGGGGTGTATACATGGGTTATTTTTATTTTTAAAAATTTTTTATTTTCAATTAAACCTTTGTGGATAGTTAAATAGTTAATATACTCTTCTTTTGTCTCTTATCATTACCTCGGTTAATGAGGTAAATGCAAAGGCACGTAACATAATGATTCACAATATTCAGTTCCAAAACATAAGACTTTTATTGTTAGTTATTACACCCAACAAAGATTCTCTAAAATATTTTTTAGTGACTACAATGGTTGATAAAGAATCACATTGTATATCTATAGAATAATAAATGGTGGTTCGTTATACAACATCCCATTGTGATACCAGAATCCACACTGTCCTACTCTAAAATCTGCAAGAGTGATATCTACTCCTGAATCACACAACATGAATTTTCTCCAAATCGACCAGAAGACTTCCACCTTTCTTCAACGTTAATATACTTCAGTATAATATATTTATCCTCTCCCACAATCCTTTTAAATCACACTTTATTTTGTATCAGTTTATGTACCATTATAGTCTACCAGTCTTGCTCAAATATCTCTGATCACCCATGTCTGATAATTTTTATCAGTGAAACTATTCTCGATCTAGAATTATTACTTCTAACTGAAGTCAAAGTATCAATTAAATTCATGGAAGTGGTGATCCCAATAACAATAAATATTAGATAATCACATTAATGCATTGGAAAGAATTATTCAATACCTTCACCTTTATTTGTGCACACAATATCTATTTCTTAATGATTCTTGCACGATAACCTAAATAATCACATAATTTACACTTTAAAAACACATTCACATAAGTAATTATTCAAAATTCTTCGTGCATAATATTTATATGTACTATATGCACTATCTCACCCCCATCATGTATCAATGCACACAACATCCTCAAATTCTTCATGTATGTCACTATTTGGTGTATCTTACTTGAGTTCTCAAGTCCCTTATCACAAGTATACATAGTTGTTGATTCTGAGTGATTCATGATTATAGAATATTTATGATAATAATTTCATTCTATCTTGAGTTGTTTTGCAGAATATGGTTATTTGAGATGCATCGTCGGGAGTGTCGTATAGTTATCAAAGGCCAATGGGATCAACTATTCTTATTCATTTAAGAATATCATGTGGAGGGATTCTTCTTGAAGAAACAATTATTTTATGGTTCTATATTTCTATATAAACAAGAGAATCTCAAAATTTAATTATCTCCCTTGGTCAAGGATTCTTATTTTTTATAGTCACTTATCACAACTTAATTACAAAACTATAAAATTTCTTCTTTAGCTGCATCTAAGACTCATTCATAGATCCAAGAATAATTCTATATCTTGGTACTTCATCAAACACCCGAATTTTATGGGGTATCAAAAGTACACACCAAATTTCAAGGAGTATAATCATTGTGATTTCATAGTGTCCATTGTAGTTATATCCTCACATAGGCTCAACCTCCTTTAATGGATAATTCCTAAACAGATGACTAAAACATTATTTTCACTCAGAATGTCATATTATTTTATCCATTTGAAGGAATTAAATATGTTATATTTCCTACATGAATTAAGTTCCATATGAATACATCATCCCATTGACATCATTGTTGAAGTTGTCTAGTTTTGATTGATGGTGTTCCTTCCAGTGCTCTGATGTAATGGTGATCCGTCGAGGAGATCCAAGGAAAAAGAAAATCACGCATTGGAGAATGGATGGATCAAATCATTTGTATCGAGTGACCATAATTTTATCCATCATTATTATGACATGTTAATTGTAACCGCACCCATATTATCTTACATCAAATTTCAAAGTGTCTATTCTTCGCATTTTATGTTATTATCTTCTAGATGCACCCTAGATCCTATACTAGGGTCAGTACCATGATACACTGCACCTCACACCCACATGGTCTGCAACAAACCATGGTCCATGGGTACCCCTATAGGCTTTAGGACAAATATATGTGTGCCTTATGATATAGAATTTTTGATCCTTATACAGGGGCCCATGAATGGATATGCATCCACCTCTGCCGTCATTGGGGCTTCCAATAGTAGGCCTTCCCATAGAGGATAAATCCTAGGGCCCCTTTATGTGTGGTAGAGGGATACCATTAGTGGATCAATTAGTTGGATTAATTTTTATTTGAGGCTCATAAAAATAATTACAGAAATGTTAGTATAGAAAATAATACAATGACTTCCATAACTAAATTTCAACATGGAAAAAATTGTCAATTAACTTTCTATTATCAATTTTATTCTTCATGATAAATGCAACTGTAATGTACATGTCATCCTTTTAATATCTTATTAATTGATATATATATTTTCATGGTTATCCATTTTTGTATGAATTTTAAATTTCTTCTTTTTCACATGACATTGAAATTAAAAATAGCTTCGATAATCATCAAATTTTTGACTAAGGAGATATTTATATGAGTGAACAAAATTACATTATATGAATACATAAAAATTATCCAAGTGTCACTATTTCATCCAAAATCCCCAAAAACCTATTGAAACATCATTGAAAAAAATTTCAATAATGGTCCGAACAATATTTCCCTTTGTATGTTGTCATAAATAGCTATTTACTACACTTTATAGGAGTCAATATGTGTGCTCAAACATTCTTCCCCCTTATTGGAAATCAATTTCAAAAAAAAATTATGTATTTTCTCCCAAACATGTTATATTCCCTTTAATAATCAACTCTTTAATTATTCTACTAGAGGGATGATATCACATGTTTCTCTCAGGAATGATCCTTTAGTTAATCAACTCTAATTATACTTATTCTGAAATGGTGTAGAGAAAAAAAGTGGCATTACTAAAGATTTCAATACTATCTATAAAATACTATGTGTGTGAAATAATTCTCAAAAGGTATCAATTATTCTCCAAGGGGTTTTAAATAGTAATATTTGTCAATAAAAAGATAATTATGCACATTCTTCAATAAAAAAATTATAAAGTTCATGTGAAAATGATATAGATTCCCCTCTGTCTCATTTGGTAACAACCAAGAACCCCCCTTATTTTATATATAAAATTCAATTAAGAATGAGGGATGAATGTTTGATTAAAATGCAATACCTTAATGTTTTTAATCTTTTCATAATTTTTATATTTATTATCAATGTTTCTCCCCCTAATGGGATGCATACATTTCTTCATCCTCTATAGTAGTGATATCCTTAAAAATATCCTTTAATTCCTTACATATTAGTTCAAAAAAATAAAGTAATTTGAAACAAAAAAGGACCACTTGATTTCTCATAAAGAGAATCTTTTTTGAGAAATTTATCTTAATATGGACTTCTTAATCATATTATATTGCTTTGATGGTGTGAGTGATCTTTCCTCATCACTTCACACTTCTAATGTAAATGTACTATCATTTTTAGTATTAGATTCATTGTTATTTACATTCCATATCCTTTTAATTCTCACTTACTGTACTTGGTGTACAATAAATATTTCTACCATAGATTCAATATTATCTTTCTTTCTTTTAAATTAAGACTGTTTTTTATCTTCCTATTTGTTTTTAGCCAGTTTCAGATGGTTTGGTCAGAGAAGAAGGAATTATCTCTTGAATTTTTATATCTTCTGATAATCAACATAAAAATTTCCACTTTTTTATTTTGAACCTTGTTCCTTTTGAAATCATAGGGAATATGTCTTGGAAGTTCTTTAATTTTTTTTAAAACTATATTCTAGTATTCAAATCTCTTCTGTGATGATATTTTTGATGATTTTTTAGTCACAAGTATTTATTTCTAATAATCTATTCTCAATTTTAGTATTTCTCCCCTTCAATTCACCCATCATTCTAAGTAGTGACATGTTATAACAACATAAATAATCCTTATGACCAAACACTTCATAACACCGTCAATATCCCCTGAACCTTGATTTTATAAACTGATAATAATAATGATATGATTATTTTTGTTAGATTATTTTCATAGGTCATGGGTGTTTAAGCATATTGGGAGACCTTATAGCTAAATTAGTGAACTCATCCTTTGTGGAATATCTTTTCACATTTGTTCTCTTGGTGAAGACACATTCATTCTAGTCTCTCTAGTATTAAGTTTTATAAGTAAAAAATTTATATATTTATTCAGAAGGTATAAAAAATACCCTTTTCTATAGACCCTTATTCTCCTCATGTTTATAATACAGACCCTCAATCTCAACATATTTTTTAAAACCGCCTTTCATATTCCTCATCTAAATTTGGGATGAATGGAACATAGAACATGTCTAAGAAAACTCAACCACTTTATCATGAAGACATCCTTCATGATAATTCACCATATTTTGATGCTCATAAATCTTAACCTAATCTTGTTTCTTCTCTTCAATGAATGTTGTTTCATCATTGTTTAATTCTTTTCTTAGATGTGAATTTTACTCAAATCCATTGTGTTTCCTTTATATCTTATATATATTATTCAGATTTTTCCTTATCTCATTGAGATATTCCCATTCCTTCTTGAATGCTTATTCATTCTTCTTTACCAATTTTTTACCCTGTCTTCATCTCCATTTTATTTTCAAGAGTAGCTTTTAGATTATCCTTTAAGTACCATTTTATCTTAGTTCCCTCTTGACCTTATGCACCTTCAAATGTATCATTAATAGTTTTTGGTTTTCCCATAAGGCATACCTAACTTTGTGGAGGTAGTTTATATTCTATCTCACTACCTAATGATGATTTATCAATTTCTGTACTAATCGTATTTCATATTTTTTTGACTAATTATTATTTTTCTTCTCATAGATATCATTTTTATATTCCATGTAATTATTCTTAATGAACTATGATTCTTCATCAAATTAGATGACATTAGATTTATTCTTTAGACAGTCATATAGAAAATGTCCAAACCCATGACAGTTGAAGAAGATTTATAGATTATACATTTTCCCTCTTCCCTCACTATTGTACATCACAGTAAACAAGGCCCCTATTTAATTTTAGTACTCTCTATATTTACCATCTTTAGGATCACTTGATTATTTTTCCTCTTCAACTATAGATTTACTTTTTAACAAGGATTTACAGTCTATCTGATATTTATATTTATTCATAAAATATTTTATTTATATCATTTCATATAATATGGGAATGTTAGAGAGTTCAACTAGTGAAAATATTATTGGTATTATAGTATAGAATCATTTGCATCGAATCTACTTAGAATTTCTCTCCTTAGTATCTTCAAGATGATTGAGTAATCCATCTTTTCACAGTAACCTCTCATTTTATTGAAAAATATCATTTAATATTTCAAATTAGTCATAAAACCTCTCTTCATCACCCATTTTTAAATCACAAAACTCTACATATATATATTTTATGGTTATCATATTTAATATTAAGATTGAATTTAAAACTGATTCTCAGTTTATCCAAGATTTTCGAATTGGTTCAGCGACCCACTAGTTTAGTATATACCATTTCTGATAAGGCCACCAAAATTTCATTTTGAGCCCTTCCATTCTTATTAAAATTTCAATTATCTTAAAAATTCATAGGTTCATTCTCATGGAATGGTTGATATCCTAATATTACTATATCTCTTAGTTATATCCCAAGTGATAGAAGATATGGTATTATATTATTTTTATAGCCTTGCTAATTATCACCATTGAAAATATAAATATCCCTCCTATTAACTGAATTAATGTTTTCCATCATTATAATTCTGTTGGATCCTTTAGAGGCGACCTTGCTCTGATACCACTTGATGTTCCCTATGCTGAATTGACCACTGAGAGGGGAGGAGAGAATCAGTGGTTTGTTTTATTTTTACAAATTGATTCTTTTCTATAAAACCTGTATAGCTGGTTAATGACTTGACCAACTCTTATTGTGTCTCTTAGCCTTACCTAGAATAATTTTGTAAGTATAAAGGCATATAATAAAATTATTTAGAAGGTTTTGTATGAAAACATACTCCTAGGAATGTTGCTTATTACCTTGACACATATTTTATTGTATAATAATATTTTATTGATTAAAATGGTCAATATGGAATCAGATTATATCTCTCATAAATCCTTTTAGGTGGTTCGTTATACAGCATCCCATAGTAATAATAGAAGAAAAATTGGCATGCTCTAGAATCTGTACAAGAGACTTATTCTCCAGAATTAAAGAATAAACTTCTATTGTGAATCCAACTGAAGACTTCCACCTTTCTTAAAGGTTAATCCCATTCTGGATTTTCTTTTTTATCTTCCTCCACAATCTCACTATATCAAAATTTCTTGTGTACTTGTTCAATTACCTTTATTTCCTTCTGGTCATTCTCAAATATATCTAATCACCCATGTATGAACAATTTTCTTAGTGAAACTATGTTTTGGTTAGAATTATTCATTTTTAACTAAGTCATATCCTCACTTAGATGTGTGGAAGTGGTGAAAACAATATTATTAAATATTTTATGTAAGGAAAATACATGGATAATATCAGTCTACTTATTCTTGAATAATCAACTCAATTCAAGTACACATCACACATGAATTTCACGGCATATGAAATTCTAGTTTTGGGTATCTAAACATATAAATAATAGCACAAACATTGAATTTTATTATTTATATTTTATAGGTTTAACTTGATATTATTTTTTTCTCTCAAATTATTTCACGTATGCATGGATTAGATAATCACATGGTTTCAAGAGGATGAATTATTAACTTTCTTTTCCCTTTATTCATGAACAAGCTATATATAGACACTGCTTATTTCTCAATTAGTATTATGTGTTGTCCCAAATAAGAATGTACTATCCATTTAAACAACACCTCTTCATAGGTTCCTCTTAAAAATCCTTCACACATAATAATTGCATATTCTAAATGTATTGTTTCTTCCATTTTCACATATAAAGGCACAAGACCTTCTCAACTTCATTAAAAAAGTCACTATATGGTGTATATTACAGTAGTTAACAACTACCTTTACACCAATATACACCGGTGTGGTTTCTCCTCAATTTATGCAATCCTAGAGATATATTCATTGAGTATCACAACATCTGGAGTAGGTTTGTAGAATAATGTTCTTTAGGAAAAAACTATGAGAGTGTTAAACACTTATCAATGGGAAACATCGAATTATCTACTTCTTATATTATGAAAACTATATTAATGGATTCAAATTCATGAAACTGTTATTTTGCAGTGCTTTGTTTCTCCAAAAACGAGAGCCTCTCAAAATATCTCTATCTCCATCAATTGAGAGTTAATATATTTTTATAGGCGATGATCACCTCCTAATTACATCTCCTTAGATCCTATTTTTAAGACCCAACCAAGAATAATTAATGTATTTAAGAATAATTTCCTATCACAACACTTCATCAAACAATTGAATATTTTGGGTAATCAAAAGTACATTCCAAATTTAATGGTATATAATCTACATGAGTTTAAGATATTCATTTTGATGATATTCTCACCTAAGATCACGCTCCTTTAGTAGAGAACTCTTTAACAAATAACATTAACTATATTTCAATTGATTGTCTCATATTATTTTATCTATTCATAAGAATTTAATACTTTAGATTGAATTCATGAATTCTGTTCGATCCGAATACTTTATCCTAATGACATCATCATGGTAGATGACTAGTTGTGATGGATGGTTGTATAGCCACTGAACCAGTGTATTAGAGATCCATTGGGGAGAGATGAGGAAGAATATGATCACATAGTGGACAAAATACAGATCAAACAAGCCACATCATGAGACAGAAATTTTATCCATCATTTCAGTGACATAGAAATAGTAAATGTGCCTTCATTTTCCGATATTGATTCTCAAAGTGATTGCACTCCAATTTATAAGTTATTATGTTCCTACAATACCCTCAAGTTGAAACCGAGGTCATCATATAGATACACTATAGCTCATATCCATACATGCCATGACCCACCTTGGTACACAATCTCCCCTATAGGCTTAAAGCAAAATATATTCCCTCATTTGAGCATGAACTATGTGGGTCCTATACAGGTGTTCGTGAATAGATATACAACCACTTCTACATCCTGCTAGGATTCCAATGGCAGGGATTCCCATGGGGGTGACTCATTAGTCCCACCCAAGTGTGGTCGAGGGATATCCTGGGTGGCTCCCTTGATTGGCTTGATTTTCATATGAATCTCATAAAAAATACTTAGAAAAAATTATAATTTTAGAAAATAATAAAAATCCATCCTCAATTAAATTTCCAAGACAAAACCATCTCAATTCCCCTTAACATTTGAAATGATTCCGTTATGAAAAATATATGTTTATTTTTCTCATCCACATTTTAATATATTCTTCATGAAAATAAATATTTTCATGGGTTTCCTTTGTTATATGCATTGTGTATTTATAATCATTCAAAAATCTTAAAAAATAAGAACAACTTCAAAAATAATCAATTTTTGTCTAAGGTGAATTTTCCAAGTATGAAATATAATGTCATTATATGAATCCATAACCATTATCTTGGAATCACCACTTCATCTATACTCACAAAATATATATAAAAAATCATTTAAAACTAATGCAACCCTGGGCCCAATATTGATGAACTATTACCATTACATCAATTAACTATCAATTATATTAGAAAAATTTATAAAAATACCTATGTAAACTACTTTTAAATTATAGGGTTTACGGACATATGATTAAGGATTGATGGGAAAAACCTCAATTTCATAGATAACATGGATAAAATTGGACTATTAACCCTCAATTAAATTTTTTATCAAATAATGATTAATAAATGTATAATAAAAATTATAAATGATTAGTAAAATTTAATATGAAAATATCTATCTCTATAATATAGTGGAATTATAGACATAAATTTAATATATAGTAGTTTTTTTTTCGATCAAACAAAGAGTTAATCGAAGGTCATAATTTCTCATCTCAAATATCCTTTCCCTGGGAAACATTTTATATTTTACATATGTTTTCAATTATAGGGTATATATACTACCAATTGGAATCTTTTTAAAATATTTATCTAATAATTAATTTTATTTGATGTTAAAATTATTTTTTCTTCTAGGAATGTATTTTTATTCATATGTTTGAAAATATTTAATGGTTTTTTTTGAAATGTCACACTAAAATAAAGGTTTTTCATCAGTAAAATTTTTCCATGGGAAATTATATTATCTTTAACTATAAAAAAGTTAAAATTACTTATCATATAGTTATATTTTGGTTTTATATGCCCCCTTCCAATTTCTCCTCCCATTGGTTTATAATTTAATAGATAGGATTATTATTAGTGGTGCCAACCGTATCTCCTATTTTTAGTCAGTAATACTTTTCCACAATGTCAATTTTTGTCATATGAATTTATCTACATCCATATCTATAAATTTAAATTTTTTTGAGGTAATTTAATATTTACTTCGAATTTATTTTCAAAAGTGTGGAAAGAATTTTTTCAACATTTTGTACATACATGGAATTTTCAATTAACATTTTATTCCATGATTTCATGGTTTTTGAATGAAAATTTTATTAAATTTCTTATTCTCTTTTTAAAAATAATATTTAAATAATCCATCTCAAATAGATCATACAAAATTTTAAACGATATTCATTATTATATTTCTATCCAATTTTCTAGTTCTCATATAAAGAGTTTTTCATTTATGTTATCATCTTTGATGTTTCTAAAAGATTACTAGGGTTATAATTTAAGCATTACATCCAAATTCATTCATTGGATGGATTATGTTTTGGTCTAATGGAAATATTCATAAAACCAATTTTATTCTCATAGTTTAATTTTTTTTACAGAATTATGAATGATATCATGTTTATGTTATATATATATATATGTGGATTGTCATTATGTAATGGTTGGGTATTATATATCACAAAAATTAATCACTAAATCATCATATATTAAGAGACATGAAAGTTTTTCATGGAAATAATATCATTTAGAAATGTTCACAACTATATAAATGAAAATAATTTTGTTTATATTTAATAACCACATTATTCTTGGACCTAATTAGGTTTAGCTATGTTCAATTCATTTTTAATGGACCAAATTTTGTTTAGATATGACTAAAACAATATGTATGGACCTAATTTCATTTACCTATTCCTATTATTCTATGGGTGGATCTAATTGACTTTAGATATGTTCAAACCTCTATGTCTAGACCAAATTACCAATATCAAGGCTCAAAACTCTATTCATTTAGTTGTGTTAACAACTATATTCATGGACCAATTTTCATTTAAAAATGTTATGAATACTATTTTTTATACCAGATTATGTTCGAATTTATTGAAAAGGTGTTGGTTTACCTATACATGTTTTGTGACACATGCCAATGTTATGTTCCATAGCTCATGACTGTTTTATTATGTTTCAATATTTTTACACCACGATATATTTAATAAATATAAGATTACCCTTTTGAGGTTGCATGTCATTTTATCATTCTATATGATTGACTATTATGATTCAATGTTCTTTTTAATAAAAATATTTCACAATAGTGAAATTCTCCTCACAAGCTTACGATTGAACACTTTATGAATCAATATTTTTTTTATTACTGATAATTTGATCTTAGTCAATAATATTATAACTATATACCTATGAAATTACCTGTAGAGTGATTTTTTTAAAAAAATTATGTCTGAAAATATGTTGTGTGATATTTAATAAATGATGTGCAATAACACATGTATATTTAAAATCTCAAATGACACTAAAACAATGAGTTTTTGGATTTTTTTGTTATACTTTTTATATGTAATTTTTATTTCTTGGAAACAGTTTAAAATATACACAACTTATGCTCATGTGGTCTCAAAATAAAATTATATATTTGGGTAAATATTTAAGGAATAGTACATAACCAATGAACATTCATATTCGCAAATAATGCAATTATAATTAGATTAAAATTTAGTAATTAATTAAAAAATATAATAAATAATATAAATATA
Source organism: Viscum album (assembly GCA_963277665.1). Taxonomy (NCBI): domain Eukaryota; kingdom Viridiplantae; phylum Streptophyta; class Magnoliopsida; order Santalales; family Viscaceae; genus Viscum; species Viscum album. The sequence continues at coordinate 1,504,670,272 of OY728151.1, read as the reverse complement.
AAAATAAATTTTTTTAAAAATATGGTATCCTTCATTCTATTATATAATATGGATTTTTTAAAAGTATATTATACTAAATTATAATAAATTTATTTTATATTTCAAAAGAAATATTCATATATTATATAAATAATTTAATATTTTTAATATCACGTGTTAAATATTTTTTCATCTTTGGTCATAACAATAATAAATACTTATTTTTAAATGGTTTAAATAATTTCTCAAATAAGGAAATTAATGAAATATTTTAAAACTAATTCTTATTAATAACTCTTAATATAATGAAATATCTTCTATATTTTTATTTATTTTATAATTCATAAAAATTATAAATTAAATTATAAATTTTTTAATAACCCTTTAAAAATAAATTATAAGTCAATACATATAATTTTATAATAGTTAATATTAATAATTATTATTAGAGTTATTTATCCATTAAATAGACAACACATATTTAATAATTAATTATAATCATTCATAAATTAATTAATTTAGATAAAATTTAGAGAATAAATAAATATCCTTAAAATCAATTTTTTCCTATATTTATTTATTTTTTATTAAATTTAAAAATAAATTTAAACTGAAAAATATTAAATGTAAAAATAATTCATTTTGTCGTATTTAATGATACATTTAATAATGTCGGCATTTGTTTTGAATTTTTATATAACTTTTGTTTTACGATAGAGAAGTTGTGATTGACAATATCACACACATGCATAAGGTTTCACAATACATGATATGTATGTAATCATATTTGTGATATAATTATATGTTTTACGGATTGTGAGTGGTTATAATTAGTATTATAGCGTGTTACATGGAACAAAATAACCCAAGTTGACTTTACAATTCATATAAATCAGCTCACCACAAGTCCCGAAGATAATTCTTCATCAGCATTGGTAGGTGACGAGCACCAGAATATTAAAATGTAATCCATTGGAATAGTTTATCTCTTAGAACAAAAAAATCAAACAATGCTGATTCTTTCAATAATACCAGTTTAACTTATATATAAGTTGGATTTTTATGTCATCAATTAAAATATTTTTCAAATATAATTACAAATCAAGTATAAGATATAATATTAATAGACCAAAAACAAATAAACATTATAAAATGATCATTGTCAATCCGAAAAGCAACATGCCTTTCCAACAATACCAATATACATCCCCGGACGATAACGCTGATAAACAATAATGTAAGAAATCCCTAAAAATCCCAAACATCCAACAAGGCCAACTTCCTCATGGAAATTTGTCACCACTGAAAATATACTTAGGAATGATGAAGAAAATCAAGATGATCAACCCTAGTACATGACACTCTTTCCATTACCTATACTTGGGAAAAAAAAGTCTGTACACAACCAATTTCATATAGAGGGTAGGAGAAAAATTCTATTATGATACCACCATGAAATAAATAACACATTTAATAATGACAATAATTTAATTATAGATTTAATACACTTTTTATATACATATCCATATTGAAAACATATTCAAAAATCCATTTTTATAAAGAAAAAAACTTCCATCATCTATAAGAATATAACAATCATATCAAACGAATGAGGAGAATAAACAATAATAACATCATCATAAACTAAATGATAGTGGGAAATAAAGATCATGCATTATATAAATCATATCATAAGAGAAATGGAAAGATAATAGGCTAATAGGTTCATAGGTTAAATAACACTTCTTAGCAATACATGGGATGAAATATGTGATCATAAAAAATTATGTTTACTCAGGGTATCATGAGGACACATAGAAAAATTTCCAAATATTTTTTATGCATAAATATGTTGAAAACCCGATATAGTAACCCACCTACCCATCATTTCCCAAGTGAAAACAAATTATACATTCCTGAAATCAACATTTGTGATAAAAATAACTATTTGTAATTATGAATTAAAATTGAAATAAAATTTTCTATTAAAAGATTATTTGAATACACATTTTAGAAAAAAAATCCATTCAAATCATTTTAACAAATCAAATCCTGGAATATACTAATTTTCAAAAGAAAAGATCAGAGAACACACTATTTATGTCAATAATCACTGTTATGACCATCAAACCAAACAAATATGTACACCATAATTATTTTCAAACACATCTTAATAAGAAATCCAAATGAAATATCAATGTAATTATTCATGTGAAATGAAATTCCATTTTTTTAGATATACCAACTTCAAACTAAATTTAATTTTATCATTTCAATTGAAATGACATGTAACTAGAATAAGGGATAATTATAAGCCTAGTACACCAATATATTTCATTAAAGCCCCACTATAAACAATTTTTTTTATAACCATGGAATTTAGTGTTAGAGTAATGGACTAAATAGGATGAAAATGGGATTATAAGAGGGATATATGTGTAATATCAAGGAAATCAATGATTACCTCTATACAGTCCACCAAAATAGAAGGAAAAAAAATAAGAAAGGGGGAGATGTTTTCATTGATGGTAAAAGATGAGTTATGAGGGTTAATAAAGGAAAGGGATTAAAGGGATAATATTAATTTACATTTATATATAATCATGGATGACTATATGGTTTTTCCATATAGTTTAGGAAACCATGATCCAACTATTTTTGTAACACCCCTTTTATAAAATGGGTTTAATGATTTTCATGGAGATTTTTCACAGTCAAAAAAATGTGGTAACCTTGGAAATGAGATCTAGACTATCAAAACCCCCTCCCATAACGTTATTGGTGTTATTATTACATATAATGTTTGTACTATACCCTTGGAATATTACCCAAAAAATTCATATATTAAACCCTCAACTCCCAAAAACACAAAGTTAAATGAAAAGAAAAGAAAAAATCATTATAAAACATAGTGGTGACAATGTTGGTGATATAAATCATCCCAATATAATAATTTCTATCCCAACAAATTCATCATGTTTCTAAATATGAAAAAGGGATATGACTCTACTCCCTCAAAAATGAATCATTCTCCCACATCACGTAGCTATCCAATACATGTTACTGTATTACATGGAGAACTGGGATAAATTTACCTTGGAATCCTTATTATGATAATATATGATAAGATAAGGCTAATAAATAACTAAGGTGTTGGGATCCACCTCTAAATCCCTCAATTAAATAACATGGGACAATTACAAATGATATTTCTTCTATCAGGTGAAATTGATCAAATCATGAATTGAATTAAACTCAATTGGTAAACATAATAGGAATGGAACTATTTTTTAGATACTCGATGACCTAAAGTAGACTAACATGACATAGTTGGAGTTTACCATGTCTCTCCCTACTAATGGTGTAAAGAACCAAAATTAAATACATTTTAAAACTGTTGTTTTGTATGATAAAAATCATTTCACCCTACATCCAATGTAAAAAAATGGGAAAATATCATTATAAAATTATTTTGAAATATTTAGCAATGGCTATAATATAAAACCATTAAAATTCATTACCCTTGGAAGTTTCATAATTAATAAAAATTAAAATTGAATAATATTGTATTAAATAGAAGATGTTTTATTTATATTATTAATTTTCCTTATAAATATAATTTTAAAGATTTTTGAATTTTAATTTGATCAAATAAAATAAATTTTTGACTTCTTTACAGAAATCTTTTCTTATTATGAAAATTTGGAGTTTTTTAGGAAACAATTTATTTTCAAATTAAAAAAATCATTTTTTTCAAAAATTAATTTTTTTTTGGTGTCACCATTATGTAAGAGTATCATAGAACTTTAAAAAATATTATGTAATAATATTTTTTTATGGAAAATCATTATTTATTTCAAAATATTTGTTAAATTTATTAATCATATTTCTCAGAATTTTAGGAATAAATTAAAATATTTCTTCAGTAAAAAATTATTTTTGGTTTTTTCTTAAAATTAAGTGTTTTGGTGGCGAAATTTAGTTTCATAATGATTTAAAATCCCCCTATATTTTATTTATTTTATAATAAAACATTGTATTTGAAAAAAATTAGTATTTATGATAATCAAATCGTGTATATAAATTTATCAACATAAAAACGAAATTTATCTAAAAAAATATTTTGATGTTATATGTAAATTTCGTTTAAAATTAATATTTAAATCCATTAAAAATATTATTAATAAAATTTATTTAGTAGAATTAAATTATAAGGTTGAAATTTGGTAAAATTTACACCCTTAATTTTTTTCATTAATATAAATTACTAGAGAAAAAAATTAATTATCCGGAAAAAATGTAAATTGGGGTAAATATTAAAAAGTTAAATAAAAAGGATTAAAAACAACCTATAATGTGTCAAAAAAAATTTATGGAGAGAATTTAAACCCAAACTCACCTTAACATTAATTTTTCCACTTCTGTGCAATTGAAATTTTTATAGTAACATTACATTATTGAGAATTTTTTGGTTACTTCCAAAACTAACCTTCTCTTCACTTATAAATAGGTAACCCTTACAACACATTAATACTCAATTAAACCTCTAATTTCTCATTTAAATTTTTGAAAATTTATCCAAATAAATTCACATCCAAATTACATAAGATTATAGAATCCTATATTATTCATTGTGCCTTTAATTCCAAGTTGTTTTTTAAGATGAAAATCAATATTCCCACATTACTATTTCAATCTCTTAGAGTTTTGTTTTAATATAATATGTATTAAATCATATATAATGTCATTAATACAATTAAATCAGTATCATTTTTATAATAAAATATCTTTATTTTAATTTAATTTCAATTATTTAATTTGATCCATCAACAAGGGGAAAAAATAACATTGATCAAGCATACATGCAGAATACCACCTCTATAAAGCGCTGATGTTTTTTTTGACACTAGCAATTAGGGATGGTATTAAGGGAATATTTTATTAATAAATATTTTTTATATGTAATAAATAAAATATATAAATGATTATTTATCATTTAAAATCTCTCTATCAAGTCATTAATAAATGGTATCGTTAATCATATTTATGCACGAACTACCACCTCGATGAAAAAATTATTTTTCTTCACATCACCACCCATATTGGATGTTTTGAAAAAGATATTTATTGAAGATATATTGTAATTATGAAATTTTAAATCTAATTAATATGTCATATTATGATTATTTAAATATATTCCTTTACCCATGTAAACATTATACTATGTTACAATTCTGTTTAGATTTACAACTGATATAAATGATGATATAACATTTTTTTCATTAATTATTAGGGAATGTAATATATTGGTAATAAAATGTAATTATTATTTATTTAACATTTTATTAATTATTTCTGAATGGTGTTAATATATAAAATATTTATTAATATATCACCTTTAAATCATTTAACACATTCATAACTAGTTCTTCAGGATTTCTATTTTAACAAGACATATATATATATTTTTCACCTAATGAAATGAGAATTTTGTTACCTTTTCGAAATACTTATTTTATCATGTATAAAATTTTAATGATTATTTACAAACCACTTAGTAGGAATATAAGTCATACTCTTCAAATTTTTACAAAACAAGTTGCAGGATGTTCTAACACCAGATATCAAAAATAAACAATAATCAGTAAATATTTTTTTAATATATAGTTATAAAATAATTAATAAAATTTTAAAATATTTATTTTAATTTTATATAATAATATATTAACAAATTTGTGTTTATTATATTAGGTGATAAAGAATAGGGGAGTAAGAAAAATAAAAGGTAAAGGGTTTTTCAAATGTTTTCCTTATTTGAGATGCATTTTCATTTATCTATATAATTCCATTTAAATAGTCTATATATTGCCTATTATATGTATGATATCATTAATTTTGTTTATTATTTATATTTTAAATTCAAATTCACTTTCTCTCTCTCTCTTTTAGGGGTTTTCGTTTGATCATTTTTATGAAATAAGAGACAATGTGACTCAAACTTCTTCCATTGAGTAAAACAATTTATTCTTGATTTCCTTTTACTTATGATCACTAAAGTATATTTATTAAAATTATTATATTTTTCATTTTTTGGTAAAATTATTTTTTTAATATAATTCCATTTCAATGATTTGTTTTCTTGTATGGTTTTTTAAATTTTAAAAAGGATACTTTTTGAAAGGAAACTCATAACTATGAAATTTAAAAATATGAATATGAATTTATGTCTCAAAGATATTTTAATTATTTTATTTTAATTATATTTATATTATATACCTATATTGGAGTTATTCACCACGTTTTAATAGTTATTTTATTTAATTATTTCATTATTTTTGGGGAACATTTTTATATTAACGATTGATTTATGTCATGTAATATTTTATATCATATAGATGTTTTATGACTAATAATTTATTTCCATGTGTTTCTTATGAAATGTGAATTATTTACACATGAATGTTTTCTGAAACACATTTAATTTTCATGGATTCTTCATAGATATTGAAGGGTTTCCATTTTATTACATTATGAAAACCATTTATTTCTATTGGGTTTTTGATGTGAAGGGTGAATTATTTTTATGTTGAACTAATATGATTGGATGAATGATGAGTGGGGACCTATATCACCATAAAATCAATTTTTTACAGCTCATATCACATGAAATGATAAAAAGTCTCTTAAATGAGATGTGTGATGTTTTTTCTCAAATTTTCTTCATGTGATTGATATTTTGGAATCATTGTTCACATTCTTGTGGAGTAGATGATGTGTGGGAATATTTTTTCATAGAATTTTTATAGGAAAGATATGTTGGAAGATTTTCCCAAAAACATTTTGTGTTAATTAGATTAAAGATGATTTTTCACAAGTTTTTGGTTGGAATGTGATGCATGAAATATTATTCATTCCATTTTTTATGCTTATGTTTACACAGTATTTATTTTTTGTAATTCGACTTAATGGAATTTCATATATCTAGATGGAAAATATTATGTTCATAGAATCATGCTTAAGGTTTTATGATACCACATACTTATTCCATGGTATATTTTAATATTAAATTTCTCCAATGATATTCCTTTATCATATGATTATGATCTAACCCTTGAAAGCATTTTGAAAATTATTCCATTATAGAGTGTTTAAGATGAACCATTTCTTATGTCTTGATTCCCTATGTTATAGACATGTATATAAGTTGATATATTTTAAAAATTAGATATATTATAGTTCTAAAGTGGATTTACTTTCATAAGAATGGTGAAATATGAATCTTATATAGATAATCCAAATTGAAAATGAACCTTAGGTTTACGAAACTATAATAATTTTTTTGATTTTTAATTATAATCCTAATGTAATGTTTTAAAATAATGACACATTTATCACAATTTTTAAGAATATATTTTGTTTTAATGAAAGTAATTTTATTACAATATCTAACAGTGTAATTCTAAGGAATATCAATTGGAACCAAAAAAAGGTTTAATTATTATTGATGATTTGTTTAGTTATTTTGAAGAATATGAAAAGATTAATTTATTAAAAATGCTAAGGGATATATCTTAGGAATAATTATATTTATTGGATAACATTAATATGTTTTAGAAAAAGAACATGTGGTTTTATTATAAATAAATCCCATTATAGATTCTGGGAAGATTTTGTAGAAGTCACATAGATTTACCCATGCTTAATCACCTCCAAAATTGTTGGTTGAGATTTGACTTTATCATCACTCTAATGAACGATGAGTGGTCCTAAGACTGGAAAAATTTATAGACACTCTAGAGGGATATTATTTGGTTTATCACATTGTCTTCATAAGATATTATAATGGATTTTTTATGTTTTGAAATTTTGTTAAGGAATATTTGATAACCCGACATAAAAAAACCAAATTGATCTAAGAGTGATTTACTTTTAAATAAAATAAAATGTAATGGTTTAAGAGGGTAACACATTTCAAGGCTTGTTTTTTCATAATTATATTATTAAATAAATATAGATCACCCCTTATTAACTCATTTTTGTTTTATTAATTGTTGACCCCTAAAGGAACCATGTTATCAATGGATGACAAGGTCAATGTAGATATTTTCCAAAAGGGAAATGAAATGGGACAATATCTAGAGTGAGAAACATTTTGATTATAGAAAACCATCTATAAGAAATTATGATTAAAAATTTATAATTTGTTAACATTACAGATACACCGAAGAATAGATATGTATGGAGACTCATGTATGTTTGGGTAACAAAGATAATCTGGGAATGGGTATTAAAATCACTACATGCATTGTCTATTGTTGGAATAACCTAGAGATGTTTCTCAATGGAATTAGAAGATGTTTTAAAATTTCTAAAAGTGACAATCAATAAATAATTTATTAATGAAAAATATAGAATTCGGTAAACCATATTGAATGAAATAGTTCATACTAATGTACTACTAATAATTCAATGCATTATGTATGGTATTTTTATAAATTATCAGATTCAAAACACAAATTAATTGTATAATCAAGAAAACATTCATTACCAACCATTGAGACCATGTAGAAAATCAAATGTCTAAACATTCACTACTCTTAAAGAAAATCCTGATATTTAAGGTACACATATCCTTCAATTTGGAGTTTTATATTTCTTGTTTTAATTTAATTCTTGGAAATCTAGTATATATGTGAAGCATTCTAATATATTTAAACCACCATACTAATGATTATATTATTTAATATATAATCTATTTATTTTATTATTGTATTTAATGTTTATGTTTATAAGAATATATATTTTTGAAATCTTATTATCCCCCATTAAGAGGAATATAGGGTGAATTTAGTGATGGATTCGTTCCCTCAACTTTGAGGGAAAACTATCCTTAGCAATGAAAACACATTTAACATTAGAATATGAAACCATATTAATATAAGTATGATAATAAACACCAATTAGAAGAAAATTATATGATATGGTTCTTCATTCCGAATAACGGCACACTCTTGGCCAAAATATTAGGACAAAAACTCAATATTTGGGGTATACCTATTCGATGTAAATATATATGTTTAATAATTTTAAATGGATGATACATTTCAATGAGTTATATCATGATTCCTCTATATAATTTATTTTATCTTACCTATTTCAATTGATAAGTGAAAATTAAAATTACAAGGATATAATTTATTTAAGGTGGGTGATATAAAGGCTAGAAATTATTGTCCTTGTAAAATTGATGTTATGTTTGATAACAAGTTTAGAATTAAATTTTTAATAGAAAAACCACAACATAATTAGAGAATTTTTTTAACAAATATTTAATAATTTATTTAAACCATTAAAATATATTTTCATTGGAAGATAAATAATTAATATGAGATAATATGAAAAAGATTACTTTCAATAACATTTTTCATTTTTATATTGTGTACATAATTTTAATTTTTTAAAAATAATTGAATTAAAATTTGAGAAAATAAAATTCATTTTTTAATTCCTCACAAAAATTTTTTTTCTTGATTATATGTTTTTTTATTAAAATGATTATTTTTAGTCGAAAAATATGGTTTTCAAAAAAAGTATCATATTCATAATTTAAAATTTATATAAGATTTTCCTAGATGTTTAAAAATCCTAGTATGTAATAAAAAATATATATATTTATTAAACAATATTATGAATTTTAAAATATTATTAGAAATTATAAATCGTATGTTATATTTTTTTGCTACTAAATTAAAATTTCACATTAATAAAGAACAATTTTATGTCTTGTCTTCTTATGAAGTTTTTTTGTGGAATTATGTTTTTGATTGATTTGAAATAAAAATATCTTTTAATATTTTTGATTTATTTTGAATTATGTTTTTGATTGATTTAAAATCAAAATATCTTTTAATATGTATCTTCGGTAATTTGTTCTTGTAAGTAAATTTTTTTTTAAAAAAACACATATTTTCATAATTTTTTTTTATTTTCTATGCATGTTTATTATTAAAAAAATATTTCAAACTTAAAATTGTTTATTTAGTAAAATATTTTAAAATTTATAAATCACAATGTTTAAATTTTGATAATGGTAAAATCATAATTTTTTCAATCAATATTAACTACTATTGTTAAAAATTAATTACAAAACTAAATATAAATTTGGGAAAAGATTAAAAGGTCAAAATAAAATTCCTATAAATACTCTATGAAATCACTAAGATGATTAGAACAGTGAAATATAGACCTTATAAACATTACCACCACACATTACCATTTTGGAGACATTTTTCTTTTAATAGTAGAATTACATTACTAAAAATGTAATAATTACTTTCAAAACTAAATTTCTCATCAATTATAAAATAGCAATTCTTTCACTATTTAAAGACTGAACACTATAAGTTTATTATTGAGTCAAATACAAATATCTCATCATAGAACCCTATATGAAATTCATAATATTCTAGTAGCCTTTATTTTTTAAAGGTCATCATTTCAAAAGTGTTTTCAAAGGAAAAAATCATGATTCCTATATAATTATTACACTGTGTTTTATTTTTCATTTACTAAACACCTTTTTAAATAATATATAAATTTATTAATATAATGAAACATGTATAATTAGTATAATAAAACATCATTATATTAATTTTAAAATATCTATTCAATATTTATGTTATATGTTTCTAAGATAATTGATTAATGAAGTTATTTTAATTATATCGTAGTATAGAGAATGGTCCATTAATTCGTAATACATGGTAGGGGTCTCATATCAAACATTCCTTCCTGAAGAGTAATTATATTTTATAAACCTAATTTCATTTAAATTGTGGGTATAAGATATTTTGGATATATAATATCATGAATTATATTTATTCATTGTATTTCAACTTTATCATAAATCTCTCTCTATTTTAAGAGGATTTAATAGAAATTTTTTAAATCTGTAAGGGGAATGTTAACTCAAACTTCTTACATTGAGTTGTATACATTGTTCTTAATTTATTTTCCCTTATTTTATCCAATTTTTTTATTGTAAATGATATTCTTCTTTTATTTATGGGGGAAATAGTCTTTTATCCTAATCCTGTTCTAGTAAAAGGTTTTATTTTGATTTTATTATTTTAAAAAATGTAATATTTTTGAAAATAGACTTATAACTATGAATTTCAAAACAATTAATAAAAAATGATTTCTAAAATCCATTTTCATGAACTATTTTCATAATCATTAACTAATTTATCTCTAATAATGTTTTTTTTTCGTGGTTCACCATATATTGTTTATGTTATGCAATTATTTTGGGTGATATAATTTTTGATATGAGACAATAAATTTCATGATTTTTTATTATACCATTTGGACATGTTAAGAAAAACATGTTTATTTCCATGGGTTTCTTATGAAAATTAAATAATTTCTACTTGGATATCTTATGAAACAATGTTTATTATCTCTGGTTCTTTATGAGAATTGAATAAATTCTATTTGTATGTTTTATGAAACCCATTTAATTTCTATGTGTTATTTGTGATGTGAAATGGGAATGGATTTCACGTGGATGATGAAAGTACAGATGAATGGTGGGTGGTGTCTTCTATAAACCTCTAATGTATTGGTTATTGTTTAGTATAAAATGTAAAGATAACATGTTGCATTAATGAGATGAAGGAATCTCTTTCCTAACATTTTTTGTGTTAATGATATACATGATTCTTAGATCACATGTTTTTGGTGTGAATTTGGGAAAATAATCTTTGTTCGTATGCTTGTTTTATGAATGATATGTAGGAATCATTATCCACAAATTTTCTTATTTATGAAATGTGGGAATCATTGTTCCCTATATTTAACGTTAATGTGATGTAGGATGAATTGTTCACTAGATTTTATAAACTTATATTTTCTCCATATTTCGATGAAATACTATGATTCAATGACATTCAAATTTTCTATATACCCTTAATTATCCTACTTGATTCTAGTTTAAGGTTTCATGATTTCATACAAATTTTGAATGGTGTATGTTTTTAATGGATATTATATGTCCCATTAAAAATTTATTATGGACATTCCATATTGTAATATTTTTTTTTTAACAATAAATTTCTCCAGTAATCATTTTTATTATATTATTATTCTCTATCCCTTGAAAACATGTTAAAATATGTTTCTTTACTATGATTATTATTTGTATACTTTATTATGTTTTATTTCCCCAAGTTAAAATTATGTGTATAATCTAGTAGATGACTATTAGTGGATCTACTTTTATTTTAATGAGGAGAAATTTTTATATGTATTATAAAATTAATCTATTATGTTGTTACCCCTTAATGATATTAAACATTCTATTTTTTTGGTTTGTGAGATATTTTATATGCTGTAATTCCTATCCAATTTTAATGTTGAAACATAAATATAATTTAATCTCAACTTTTATAAAAGAAAATGTTTAAGGAGTATATTTTTTATCACCAGATCAAAGAGTACAGGTATATGGTGTCTAAGATGATGTCCTAAGCTAGGTGATTTCCTTTAAAATAAAAAATCACCTATAATAAACTCTAGTGTATTACATCAGAAATATACATTAAATTTCTAATCATATTGTTCTAAAAAATGAAATTTTTTATCAACATCACCTTCTCTTTAATCATATAAATGAGACTCCACTCCAATAAACAGAACTCACCTAATTCTTAATAACATAGTGCATATCAAAATATTTGTCTTTATTGATATTACAAGGGATACAGGTTGATTGATTCTTGGTATATATTATTATAATAAAATTATAAAAATGGAAGATGATTCCCCCATTATCCTCTGATTTCATTCAGCCTCACATGAAACATATCTATAATAATTCAGATGGAATCCTTAGTATGATGATCCATTGATTAATTATATGACATTCCCAAATTTATTAGATAATTTATCAAATCCTAATGAGAGCTTGAAAATTATCATATCATATAATGTCCTCGTTCAAAAATAAGGGTTGATGAAAAGTCATCGTGTCTCATGATCTTGTAGGCATAAAGTTGATCATGGTCCTCCACATTTTTTACTAATATATATAAGGAAAATGGGACGATTTAGTAAGGGATTCACAAAAACCCAAATGAAATCATTCTCGTTTAGATATTGTGGAAGGAAGATCATGAAATCTATTGTAATCACATCACACATCAATGCAACAATTAAAATGGGATGTAATAAACCTAATGGTCTCTAATTCTTGAATTTCATCAGCAAATAGGTTTGGTAATGAAATTCAAAATTAGAATTTGATCACCACATTCTAGGCCTAAAATACTTATGCCTTAGTTCATATGACATCTTAGTGACCCAATGGGGAATGAACCTTCAAGACTAGTGTTTACATTCCATCAACACCTTCCTAAATTATACATTATTTTAAAGGGTCATTAAAAATAGATTAGAACTATCATGAAATTAATATCATTAATGTAATATTTCCTGACCATTTTTAATGATACAAATATGATGGAAAATAGAATCTAATACCTAACTGAGAATAATTTGATCATCTAAGGATTGTGTGTCTAAAATACATATTGAAATCACTTAATCCACCTAATATTACAGAAAAAACTATAAATATAAAACATCAACATTAATTTTCTTTCCTGTAGGAATAACCACAATACAATGGTATGTTTTTTTATGTTTAAGGAGATATCTACCACCTTCCATTTAATGGGGGGTACAAACTATGTTGAAGTCAAATGTATAGGGATACTTCACCCTATGCATCTACCAATGTTTAAATTTCAGAGGGGAAAATATATAAATTAGACTATAATTATTTGAATATATTTGGAAAAACATCTTTAAAATATAGTGGTGTAGCATCATCAAGACATGCATTAAAATTGTGAACTCAAAGTCATAAAATGGGTAAATCACCATATGTGGGTGTAACTGGTGTGATCCATGAACCACCCCATGACGTTGATATATAAATATTTATGAAAATACAAAACATTATCCACCATAATAATTATTATATTACTAACCTATGTTAGAGATAATTTACATCGAAGAAGATGTAAACCTCACATTTATATCTCTAAAACACCTCTAAATTTTCTTTTCCTATCCCAACAAAACTCACATTGTTTTCAAGGATGTTGTATTTTACCACAGCTTTGGACCACTAATCAGGGAATTATTTGATGTTCACCACTATATTCCAGGTTCAAAAAAATGAACTCCATAGTTTTTAGACTAGATGTGGGGGTCTAAAAAGGTATTTTGGGGAGGATATACCACCTTTTATCATAGTGTGATATCAAAAAAATGTAACTGACTCTAAAACTCATTGATAGATAACTATTACATAAGGAGAAATAATGATAATACATTCTAAAAATATTGATGTGAAATATACTACCCAAATAGTCATTTATATAAATATAGATATAAAAACCTTTATATATTGGACGATTTATAAACAAAATGAATACAATGAAAAAATACACAAGGTTGTTCTCTAAATTTTTTCCATACCACATCCTGATGTCCTAATCCCAGCTATAAGATGACATGTTAACCAATATCGTAGGCCTCAACCAAACATGTAATAAAATAACCTCATGAGAGAGGCTTGGATTCCCATGTTTGATAACCTCATAAAGAGGGTTTGGGTGAAGAACTCAACATCGAACCACCAAAATGGTCTAACATTGTATCAAAAATGTTTTGATATGTTATGGTGACATACATAGATTTAAACCATAAATAAAATTCTTTACAAAATTTAAAAAAAAACAATAAACTAATACTACATGATTTTGTTTGATTCTATAATGTCTCTGGGAACATCATGTGTTTCTTTCTAACCAATAACACAACACAATGGAACTAATGATTTTACTAGATTTGGTATCCTATTTAAATCCACAGGCCCCTAACCCCGATTAACCAAACCTACTTCATCTAATGTTAGGTTGTATCTTATCTTGATACAATAAACATAAAAATTATAACAATAGAGATTGTTCTCCCTGATATATAGATAATTATCATAGAACTCCCATATACTATTCTTACCATCCATGTAATAGGCCCACAATTCATACAGACCTCCATTTTTGGAGTTTTCTCATTAAATTGTTACTCCAAACTCCCTTAAATATTTCATCTTCCAATAGTAACACAAACCTCCCTTATAAGAGCATTGTAGTTTATTATTATTAAATAAAAAATCATTACCCCTATGATGTTTTACACGAATTTTAAAAATAAATCCTCTATTGGGGTTTTACCAAAAATAAATAAAAGACTCCACTTATTGTATTATCTATTTCATTTAATTAGGATCAAAAGCTAAATTCCATGAAACACCATCGGGTAATGCGATATCCTCAAAAAGGAAATAAAAAAAATAGTAACACTAGTTGAACGAATGCTCAAACCTATCACCCATATCCATATCCCAAACATACCCTATCCCAAGGTTAACAATATCATTAGAAACCCCACTAGGGGACCTATGTGATCATAAGAAATTAGGGTCACCCCACATGGGGTTCCTGGATTCAATCAAGTATTGGTTAATCACCCATATTATAGTAAGAATCACACTCCTCAACAATTTCATTAATATACATGCCCTCTTAGTCCAAAAAATGAATCCTTCCCAATAGATAGATTAAATCCTATATCAATAACCCGAGTTATCACTAGGATATTCTAAACACTCAAACAGTCAAAAAATACCCATGGACGTCCATATAGTGTCCAAATATTAGGGTGGAGGGATACTCTTCCCATGTCAAATTCCAAAAGGCTAGGGTATCCAAGGTGTCACTAGAGTTCGATATAGATCACATGGCCCAACTGTGTATCCTAGACACTCCACCTTTGTTGAGAGGTCACAAGGGTGTCCTATATGAGTAATACTAGGTCACACTCACTACGGTCGCACCCCTCAAGATGTGTGTTACATGGTTACATAAGAATAGTAATAAGCTCAACCATCGATAACAGAGGAATGCAAGACATTTCAAAATACAAATATGTAATTGTCTATATTTCGATTTCATTTTTGTATACAAAATTTAAAATATATACATTTTATTTAAATTTAAATATTTATTAATAAAACTGTTTTTCAAGATCAATGGCACAGTAGTGACACCGCATGTATATTCATCTTAACTAAACATGTAAAACCACATAGAATGTACCAAGGACATCCAAACTCTAGTAAATGATTTCTATTTATTTATACAGTCTGACTGTTGTATCTCCGACCAACCAATCCTCCTCTAAATAAAATCCAAGGTTTAATCGATGCTCGATCGTTTAACTGATTCCTGATAACCTAAGATATTTAATAATAATCAATTCATAATTAGTTAAAAATTTACAATTGATTTAAAATGTTTATTTGAAATTCATATTTTAAAATTTACTCACTTTTATAAACCATTTTGTGAATTCTTGATCAACCACCAATGAGAGGTCTATAGTGGACACATACAACATTTCCTATGAAAATACCTATCCAGAAGATATGATTCCTCCAATTATTAAAGGTCAATTATATGAAAATTTAGTGAAAATTCAATTCAGAGTCATAGCTTAATGAAACATTGGACCATCATTGGAAATTAAAGCATCGGGATGCCCTCTACCATGGATGAAAAAAATTACTATGAGAATAGAGTTATTACACCATACTATGAAGGAATCTATAATGAAAACCAAAACCAGTGAAATGAAAATAAAAAATAAACATGATAAGAGATCAATGGTGGTTGGTGGTGAAATAAACTAACCTATATTCACTAATGAAATTCCATAAAAACATTTCATGATCAAAGGGATATTGATGGAGGGATGAGGGAGGAAGAGATCAGCTGGCTGGGGTTGTACACAAGGTAGAAAAATGAGAAATTAATATTCCCCTTAAAAATGAACACTAGTAGAAAAATTTGTTTTCAGATCAGTTGTTTTAATTTTTACATCTATTTTTAACCTATGTTTTGTATCCTAAAGTTAAAGGTGGGGAATTAGAAGTGGTTTTTTAAAGAAGATACCAAAATTATTATTCCATAATATTTTTAACATTAGTTATTATAAAAATCAATGTTAAAAGTACTCATGGAAGGATTTTTATGTTATTTATTTAATAATTGATGTTAAAATCCAATTTTTAGTGTCAATTCTTGAAATATTACTATTAAAAAGCCCTTATATAATATTTTTATGGTAATTTTTTTCAATATATGATATTAAATGTCAATTTTCCTTATTTTTTTCAATATAATGACATCATAATTTTTAATAAATTTTTATTTCATTTTACAAGCATTGATTTGGCTGGTTATGGATTTAAAATGGATGATGGGTAAAAATTTACAGTCATCAAAAGTTGGAATTATCTACGTTTTGATAGATTTAACTCATTTATAAGAAAACATGAGAAAAATGAACTAATAATTAGAGACACAAAATGAAAAAATAATCCTAAAATATTTGACCTAGTTACAATGATTTAGCTATTTCCTTGGAATATATTTGTTTTGTTTTCATTATTTCCATTATTTATAATGAATAACTAATATGGAAATGAAAATGGGGATCGATAAAGATGTTTTCACATCAATTAGTAAATCGCATGTGGATGATTTATCTATAAAATATGATTTAAATACAAATTGATTTTTATACGAAACAAAATTAAGATGATTAGATGTGAAAGAAAACAATAATTAAGAAATTAAAGTATTAGAATAAATACCATTCTCAAATCATTGATTAAGGGCATGTTGAAAATTTGATTGAATTGAAGAGGTCAAAAATGTCAAAATAAAGAGAATATGGATTTATATACTATAAGTGAAACAAATTTCAGTGGAGTTTCAATAAATTTTTTCTAGGATTTTAAAAAATGAAATACAGGTGTTTAAAAAATTTCAAATACCAATCATGTGTATTTTAAATATTAATTTTAATATTGGGTAAATATATAAACAAACATAAAAACCAATATAAATTGGGGTTTTAACCCTAGTTTTTTATAAAACAGATGTTAATGGATTACTAAATCACTTTAAATGTTGGTTATTCATTAACCGATGTTAAAAGTCATATTTCAACATCGGTTCAAGAAAATACGATGTTAAAAGTCCCCATAAGAAGTCTTTTAACATAATTTTTTAAGGAACCAACATTAAAAGTAAATTATGATGTTGTTTTTTCAACTAATAAATGTTGAAAATGTATTTAATTTTCTTATATCCAAATACTTGATTTGACAGGTCATGGAGCTAAAATAGAGTTGCGGATTAAAATTTAGGGTAATAAAAAGTTAGAATTCTCTAAGACTTCTTTTAAATAAGTTTTAATTTTGATATACATAAATTTCAATCAGTAAATCCATTATAGCTCCATGACCAATAATATCAAATTTTGAAAAATGAAAAAAAACATGGTTAAATTTTTTTGTTGAGAAACTAACATAAAAAATATCTTTCAACATAACTTTCTCAAAAAAACTGACATTAAGAGTGTCTATGGGGACATTTAATGTTTTATTTATTTAGACACCGTCATTAAATATCACATTTTATGTAAATATTTCATAAAACAGAAATAAATGTTTTTACTATGTTTTAGTGCATTTATCGATCATTACATTGATTATTCTTGGAGCCAAAATAGATTTACATTTCATAGGTTATGGACATCGAAAGATGAACTTATATAAGAAAAGTCAAAGAGAAGTCCAAATTTTGATAGCCATAACTTTTGATCTATAATTCAATTTTATATTGATAACCATTCGAATATATGGATAGGAAATGAAATAAAACATGGTCAATATTTTTTACATTTATTTTTTAAAAAACAATATCAAAAGTGTATTTTCACGTAGTTTCTTGAAAAAAACCGAAGTTAAAAGTCTTTGATGAGGATTTTTAATGATCTGTTTTTGGAACCGGCTTTAAAAGTAGGATTTTAACATCATTTACTGAATTAAAAACATTAAAAGTATCCCATGTGGACTTTTGACGTTAGCTTTTCTTGAACCAATGTTAAAAGATATAGTCTCACATTGGTTACTAAATTTTCGGAAATAGAAGTCTTCCTGGAATGAATTTTAACATTGGACTGGAAGAACTGAAATTAAAATGTAGATGTGAAAGACCATTTTAATACTATTGTATTTTCAATTTGTTTAGATTTCTTGATTTTATTAAACCTCGTGATTTGGATATAATGTTTCCAATAATTTAAAATTGGAACTACCTCATTCTACCAAATTACATGTGATTTGTAGGTAACTGTGTGATAACCTTATGCCAATACCCACATCAAAAGAATAAAACACAGTTAACTATGAGATCACCCATGGATATCCTTTATGCATTCACTGCCCATTAATATCATCTATAAGCATTATTAAAATAACTTAAATCATCCTAATGCTATGGATGCGACATAATTTCCACTGATCTGTAGACACCAAACCATTAACCCTAATAAGAATCTTCTAAGAACCACTAAAATTAATACCTAATATATTTAAACTCACTCAAGAACCTAAGTTATATATAAGGTATCAAAAAATAACTATTTCTATTATATCATGAAACTCAAACTCTTAGATTAGATATCTAAATCATGGTGGTCTAAATGACTCTTCCACTAAAGTCAAATGTTCAAACTCCCTCCAAAATTGTCACCCCCACATATAAAGTATCACAAAATATCCATTTTCATTATCTTAGGAATCTCAAACTCTTAGATTATATATCTAAATCCTGGTTGTCAAAATGACTCTTCCACTAATTTCCAATGTTCAAATTCAGTCCAATATTTTCACACCCATGATTAAAGGTATAGAGCACTAAAAACTCTATACCATGACTATTCATAGCCATGAGAAGTCTCACCTACCATTCAAAAAACATCCTTGGCCAATCTTGGTCATCAATTCTATATCAAACATCCACTTCCCCTATTGAATTTCCAAACATAATACCTCGGTTCAACTTCAAAATTATTGTTGTTAAGCCGCCAATACACCTGACATTTCCCATAACCATTACCAAAATATTCAGGGTAATATTATCTAAGACCTCCCATCCAAAAACACCGATCCCAACACAATTTAATTCAACATTAGGAAAATGGTTCTCCCCACCATAAGCTTTAGATCATCATTTACATTTCAAACACCTTGGTCCTATCTCTATTGAAACATCCTATTAGAACACCGTACACATATTTGAATGATATTCTCAATATATTTCCCAACTCACTACCCCCAAAGTCAAATAAAACCGATGATCAAACACATGTATTACACCAACTGTACCATTATTCTAAATTCTAAACTAATTTAATGAATCTCTTCACCCATAAACAAGGTTCCTAAACACTTTTAATTCCGTAAAAAAGACATATAAACCCTAAAACATAGTCCCCACTTTGAACATGATACCCTAATTTTGTTATCAATGATTTTTATTACCATCTCATACAATAAATTAATATATTTACAACCATAATCTCTTCGGAAAATGAACAAGAGTAAGCTTAGGTACTACCCAAGTGTTTCACATCCTAAAAAATAATGTACTAATACCTTCGGTGGATTCCTCAAATTAAGTAATGAATCACAATAATTACATCATATTATTAATAAAACCATTATGTATTAATCACAATCCCAATACACTAGGTCATTAGTCATAACTAAATGTAAATAATAATCCTCAGACAACCCCCACGTGTTTCCCTCATTAATCGAAAAGGATATGACTAAGACTAAGTCATATCTCATGGTATCTAGGTCATCCAAACTGGCAGATAAATTAGGTCTCCCTAGGGTCATATCCCCGAGGGAACACCAAAAAGGTGACACCCATATCTATATGAGACCTCATGTGCTATCACACTCTCTAGGGTCTCATATATGAAACAAAATAAAATTCATACCCATTAATATACCAAAAAACCGACTCCCATAAGCCATCCTTATATATAATTTCTCCATCAAGAATCATACTCTTATAATTGAGAAGAAAAATTAGGATCTGTGTGATCATTCAGAGTGGGATGGGTTGATTTACCATTATTTTTTTTCATACAAGCTAAATAACTATCATCTCATATTAGTGAGATACAATTCTTCTAGGCATCAAGAAAACAAGAAAACCAAAATGATTATATGTATTTTGAAGGAATTATAACTAATAAGAGTAGCTATTCTTTAGAATGGTAGGGATGTGATTTGATACCACACAAAAAAATTAAAAAAAATCTATTTGGTTTTTATGGATAGTAGGGAAGATCCTATAACTTGCACAAAAATATACTCAATTTATAGTGCATGTCCTCCTCACACTAATAAAAGAAATAACACAATCTTCGTGACAACTATATGACCCTTCACAAACATTATTTATTATATTGTGATCATTATACTTGAAGTTCTTACGCAATTATACTACTGAAACTTTCATCATCATTTTCATACACTATAGTGAGAATGAACATATTCCTATATTTCAATAGGAAACTACTAATATGATATTCTTTCTAAATATGATATTCATAGTTTGATGAATCACAGTTTGATACGTTGTTCATCCAACCATATTTATTTTGTCAATCACCCCAATTAGACCAATTTTTTCATCTCACTATTATTATTACTCATATTCAACTTGATCATATAATCACTTATGCACACCATCCATACAATTTAAATTAACTAGGGTCCATTTTCTAGTATATTTTAGACCAATTCCATTCCAATGTATTCATCCAATCAAATCGATATTTATGGGTCTCTTCTCCCATCTACAAACAATCAATAAACACTTTTACATTCACTAACCCCTTTATATTGGTAGGTTTTCTTCTTGAATAAAGGAAAATATGAAATCTCCAATTAAAATGCCATACTCAACATTCAACATACCACATACACATTTACAATATTTGGATCTATTCGATTCTGTTGTATTTTAATTAATTTTCTTAATGAATGATGATAATGAACATCATATATACATCCATAAAACCTAATGAGAATCATTATCATTATCTATTATATTTGGAATATTAAATGATCATATTTTCTTCACAAAATTTACTATTTTTCATGAATTTTTCATAAATCCCTTTGATCCTTTTTTTCATAAAATCTCAAAAAAATTATTCAAACTAATTAAAAATTTACCAATGTTCCTGTAAAAATTCATCGAAATTGATTCAAATTATTTTCACACACACAACATCCAACTAAAAAAATTCATTAAAACCTTCAATCATTAACTTATATTTGAAATATCAGAACAATGAAATTTATATGGTAACCTTTTCCTAATCAAATTAAATACAATTTTTTATTTGATGACTAGGAGACTTGATATCTTAACTTCATAACATTGAAAAATTCTATATGATATAATTAAAATAAAATAATAATCAGGTAAAATAAATTGTAGAAGGTTCTTCCTGAGAACATGATCTGATGACATTGAGATTTCAAATTCGATGAACCTTCACATAACCTTGTATAAAAATAAATTAAAACAAAATTAAAACTACCCAACATTGTTATATGAATATTTAAAAGTACATATGATGTCTTTAATCTAATTAAATGGGAATGAGACAACTAATTCTTACTTCTTAAAACTTCCTATAAGGGACATACTCAGAAAATATATGTTTGAGAGTATTTTTTATCAAAGGCATGAATCAGTAACCTCATTATAATTTACATTGAAAAACATCATATCATGATCCTTATAATGATTCGCTAACAACTACCCTTTGAATTTAATCTTCGATGATGAACAATATAAATTATTATGATGTTTGGAATTAAATTATTAGTAATTAATTTCAAGATTTACATTATAAAAAATTACTTCTAATAGAACCTATAAAAAATATTAGATTCAAATTCAACAAAAAACTGTAGCCAATAATATTAGATTGGTGTTGTTCATCCCATAAACTGGAATTAATGGAAAAAATTCAATACAATCAAGACAAAAAACCTCATCTGATAACTATTAATGAAATTTGAAACAATGTAAGCAGATTTGTGTTATCAAAAAATGAAAAATGTTGAGAAACCCTTATTCCTTTTTAACCTTCTTAAAAAATCTACAGAATTCACTGTCCCAAAAATTTCCCCATTTAGATTTTATTGTTAAACAAGGAAAATAAATCATTTAAAATATAACTCACAAGAAATTTATCACTTTTAAATAATTTTAATGCTATATCAGATAACTCAATGTGATAAAAAAACCTCTAAATACAATAGCATGTTGTATATAAGCAGTAATTAAAGAAACCCTTTTTGCACATATTATGGAATAATTTTTAGAAACATATTGATCAATTTCACTAATAATTCCTCATCTTTCATGAATATGTTTCCTACAAAAACTCCAAATAACTTTAAAAACTATTCAAACATGTTTAAATAACTATATACCCCTTTTAGAAACTCTCTATAAAAGTATGCTCATCTAAAAATAGTAAATAACTCACCAATATATATTTATGTTACCTAATTTTACCCCAATAGAAATAATATTCAAATAAAATATGAAAAATAGTATATAAAACACATAGAATATCCTTTAATGGAGTGAGGTTTTACACCCATGATCAACATAATTTTTTAAAATTCATCTTTAGAAAAGGTTTTATAAAGATATCTACAATTTTATCCATTGAAATAAGAAAATAAAATTTAGTTCAATTACATCCATACTACCATTCATGAGGTGATATTTGATTTTAATATAATTAGATCATGAATGTTGCATATAAGTATAAGTGAATTTTTTAGAATGTTTTTATCACAACCTAAGAGAATGTTAACTTCACCTCAACAAACAAGTCATCAATACACGCCTTCATAGACATTAAATGTATTAAAAAACGAGTAATAGATATATACATAGATTCATCCAAGATGAGTGTCACTATAGTTTTTGTCTTAATATACTAACTTACACATAGTTCTCCCTTAGATAAAACTTTGTTAGTTGTGGATATTATTTCATTAAAACAACCTTCTCAATGAGTATGTATGTGACAAAAAATATCAATATTTATTGATATTTTATATTTTATTTCTAAATCAATAAAATAAAATGATATATTTAAATTTTTTTCATTTTATAGGAAAAGATTCTATTAGATCACATAAAAACCGAGAACACACTGTAAAAGAATACCCTATATTTTTCTTAGACGATAGTTGATATAAAAATATCATGACTAATATTATAAATTCTTTTGGACCAACCTACTTACCTTCTCCATATTTTTAAAACACTATTACCTATAAAATAGGTGGGTAAATAGGATTTGAATATTCCATGCCATAATTTTTTTAGAAGTTCCTTAGCACACTTCCATTGATATGGAAAAATATATTTATTCTTTTGACAGATTTGTAAGCCCAAAAGGTATATCATTTCTCATACCTTTGACATTAAAAACTACTATGTAATATCCAAATAATAATTTTCACATGTTTCTTCATCCATCCCTATAAATATGATATCATCAAAATAAACAATCAAAATGAGGTAAACCTCTTGATTTTATTTTATATAGAGGATAATATCAACTATTCATTTATTGAAGTTCAACATCCATAATCACATGTCTAGAATAGAATAGAAATCCATAAAACAATGTATTAACCCCTTAAATCCCTTTTTAACATTTTAAAATAGCATTCATCTTTTCTAACAATTAATACACATTATTGTTTTATAAAAATTCCTCTTTATTATATTTGTTATGAAAATATGACTTGATATTCAACTATAATATATTACATATTCACTATCTCCCAATAAAACAAAATATTATGATAGTTATATCCAATATAGGGGGGCATAGGTCTCATCAATATAAATTCCTTCAATTTTTTAGTAGCCTTTATAATCTAATCATTTCTTATTTCTTATCACTTCAAACTCCTCATTAAATATGTTCCAAAAACCCCATTTTGTTCCAATGATATTATCATTTTCTATTTTGGGTACAAGATCCCAAGTTACATTCATCTAAATATAATCCTAAAAGTTCATTCATAGAATAAATTGTCTATTTATGCTCCAATGCTTCTTCAATATCTTTTTACTCAACCAATGAATAAAAAAATTATGTTTTACTAACCTTGATGTAATTCTTGATTGAATCTTTTTTCCTTGACCATTAATGATATTTAGGTCATCCACTTACATTCTCATCAAAGGATGAGATGAATGTGATTTATCTTTATCACTAGAATTGGACGAATCAATATCTTCATCATATTCTATTTCAATCTCATTGCTTTGATCAGAATCATTTTTATATCCCTTTATAGTAACAACATCATTTGAATATTAACTTATATTTATGCTTGATAGTGAAACATTCTTACCAAAATGTTCAAGAAAATACATATATATAATTTAAATAATATCTCATATTTCTTTACTAGAAGACCTTTATACTATACCATTATATGGTACCGAAGAAAGATTCCATCTACACTACTCAAATCAATCATCCAAATATTATCAATCTTAACATTAATAGTAAAGGTAATTACAAATTGAATTAGGTATTTTCAGGAGGTATTTATTTTTAATTCATCTCATAATAATTCATATCATAATTTATACTATAGAAATATCGATTCTTACAATGAACTACTACTCGAATAACTTAACTCCCAAAGTATTATGATGTATCATGTGAAATCATTATGGTCTGTGTTATCTCTATCAAATTTATATTACTTCTTTTAGTATAACTATTCTATTATGGTGTGTATGGTACACCAAACTTATCATGTATTTTATTATTCTCAAGATAGTTTCTAAACATACCATTTATGTATTCAACACAATTACCATTTTTAATATTATTAATGGAATATCCACTTAGCTTTTCTAGACTTCTTTGGAAAATCAAATTTTTTTCGAGAGACTCTAATTTATGTTTCAAAAATAAAATACATTTATTATGAGTAAAATATATTAATAATTAAAATAATGTACATATACTAATTAATTGATTGTTTTCCCATAGGTCCTTATTGATTTTAATGTATTAGATCCAACAGTTGAGATGACTGTATCTCAACTTTCATATGAACTATGTTTGTAACCATCCATTTTTGGTAGAGTAAAAAATCCATCCTCTTAATATTTTCATGTCCAAAATATTATGTATAATTTCTCTATATATTTAGATTTCACTTATTTCTTTAAAACATATTCCCCATTCTTTTATACCATAACTGATTTCTTCCAACACGATTAGATAGAATGAACTCTATGTGTATCCAATATTAAATATGATTCACATGGTTCTTTTCCCTCTATTAATTTTTTTTCAATCATCAATCCATTTACCCAAAAATCATATATTTTGGGCACTATTTTATTTCCATCATCACATAGTTGTAAAACACTTAACATATTTGTTTTTAGTCCATAAAACATAATTCTCTTTTGGATTTTAGTTATTCATCCCCAATAATAGTAGATGAAATGTCCTATTGTTTCTAAGGGAATCATCATTTTGAGATAACATTTCCCATTATTTTATCGTTTAAAATTATCTAATAACTTACAATATCAAAACATATATTAAGAACACCCATTATCCATTTTCCATATTCATTCAACTTTTTTATATTAATGATTGGTTTTAATAATTATTAATAAAATTTATACCCTTTGCTTCCATATTATATGGATTTTGATATTTTTCATTAAAAATAGATGAGTGGGAAATAGAATAATAAATCCATTATCAATATTACATGGCTCATCCCATATTTTAAAAATATTTTCTATAGGATAAAATCTATTATCCATTTTAAAATTGGGATTCTATTATTTCCATATTTTTGTTGCTTAATTACCCCACAAACATTATCTCCAGGTTTCTTCTTGATTCATTTTTGTGTTAATGATTGAACTATAACACGTATTAGCTTTAAAAAATTCCCCTATAGTACCATAAATAACTATATAAATTTTATATTACTCTATAAAATCCATATTGTTTAGAATTTAATACACACTTTTCATTATATTTATTACAATCTACCATATCATATTATTATATAATGATTATTTGGTAACCTCATGAAATATAATTCTAAAAATATTTTTTCTCATCTATAATAAGATATTAAGTAGTAACACATTTTGGTCAATTCTACGAAACCATGAGAATTTTTGGATTTTCAAATATATTTGATTTGGCTATATATAATGTCCTTTTCACATAGTTTTTATTTTAAACATGATCTACCTTGATTTTATCATATAAGGATTATTTTTTTATTCCTTATATATTTTTTATTTTTGGGAACTTTAACGAACTCTTGAAATTGATTTTATGAAGTTTTTTATACCTCGCTCTCCTTCAATAATATTTTATTGAATAAGTATATGTTTTTCACCTTCAATGTTATATTTTAATCAAGTATGTTTTTCTATTTTTTGTATTCATCAAGTAAAATTTTAAGACCACCAATACCATTAAGAAACATAGAATTATCATATGAAATTATTATTTTTTTATTTGAATGATCTTCTTTCTCCAACACAATATTATCCATTTTATGTCTAATAATATTTTCCTAAAGCAATTTCAATTCAATCTTAATCGTAAAGTTCATATGAGTATCTCACTATTCATTAGAATTACTGATATCATCATGGGTGAATATTTTAACATTCAATTTTACAATATGAAAACATTAGAATCATCATCACTAGAGTTTTTATTTCCCCTCTCACTATCATTATCTTCTTCATATTTTTTACAAATTTTTCTCATTTCATATATAATGAACTACGTATCCATTCGGTTAAAATGTAACGTTGTTTTCTTGATTTCTTCATTAGGTCACATCATGAATTTCACTCATCTTCTTCACATTATTAATTTTACATAATAAATGGAAAATTTATTTAAAATAGTAGTATATCCCCACAATAGGAACACTTTAGCTCTAGATTTCTTTTTAAATTCAATGTGACACTTTCACCATTTTAGAGAACAAGGTCATAAATTGATTAAATTTATAAAAAAAATCATCTTCAGGGTTACTGTAACATCCCAAGTAAGTAATGAATAATATATATTTTAATTAGATAGAGTTTTAGAGGCTTAAAATGAAAATAAATCCAATCTTAAGCATGAAATACACTAATATTTTTAAAAGATTGTTTTACTGCCTTTTAATGGAAAACCATTTTTAAATATATATCTTTTGACAATTTTATAAGCTATGTTTGTGAAAATAAACTTATTCTTTATGATTGGGACATCAAAATTTACTTTGTGTGAATTTTTGGTATTTTTCCGATAATGTTCATTTTTGAATGAATAGTGAAAAATGTTGTATTTTAATTCAAAACCAGTTTTTAATCTAATTTATTAATATGATAAGATTATCTTTTGAATTGGTTTTAAAGTTAAATTAGAATATATTTTTAACATTTAATCCAATGGTGGTCATTGGAATCAATTTCACTTTGAAATTGGACTAAAACTATTGTCAATCTTTTGATGCTTATTGTTTCATAAAAACACGCTATTTGTCATTACAGAGGGAATTAATTATTAAATTAATTAAATCAACTTATATGTTTTGAATTTTGTAAAATATTCATCATTTTTGAATTCAGAATATCAAATATAGCTTAGGGTGATGTTTTGGAATATTTGTGAAAACATCAATTTTTGATGAATAGTGAAACCACTAAGTGGATGTTAAAGAAACTGATTTTTCGTTTAAATAAAACCTCTCCACTTCTTTGATTTGATTTTCAAAAATCCGACATACATGGTTGTCATTAATAAGTAAAATGTGGTTCAATGAGATTAAAATATTTTTTTGGTGAATAGTAAGTTTTAAGTTCTTAATCGCGATTAGAGGTAATTAGTGCAGTTTAAGGTAAAAATAATGTTTTAATAATATGAGATGAGCTTGAAACATGTCCTAACCTCATTAGATGTGTCATGGATGACCAAGAAAATCCATGGGTCAACTTGGGGAACCCATGGAGCCACTTTGGTAGGGAAATGATATAAATAACTTTTTATTTAATGTAAAAGTAAAAATAACACAAACATGAGATGTTTTACTAAAACAATTTTTACATGGGGTTATACAAGTCATATTTTTTACTATGAATATAATTAGAAAGCTAAAACTATTTTCTACATCATGATATTTGTTTTATAATTTTTAGAATTTAAATTAATTAAATTATTTATGACATAATGATGATGCAGCGATTACCTCATTAATAAAGGATTTAAATAAAATGAAATGATAATGTAAACTCTATGACCTACACATGTAAAAAACTTATTATATGGGTGGATTTAGAACCCTTATAACCTTACCCTCTAATTAGATCAATGTGGGACCTTTTGAATCCGAAACTCATTTTAAAATAAAGTAACATTTCTTTACTTTCAAATAGTGCCCCTCCTCTCCTCTTATAAAAGGCCCCCACCTCTCCCTCCTTACCCACACTTCCAAAGCCTTTGGCTCGGCCAAACCCTGACCATTTTGTCTCTCAACATCCCTCTATTACTCCTTTAAGCCTCACTTTGGGCATAAGTATTCCCAAGTAAGCCTTTGAGCTCAAACCAAAGGGAGTTACCCGATTTTAAGGTAATGTCTTCACTTGAGTCCTTTTGTTTTATTTTGCATATCCAACCCCCTAAACTCCTTTTATTCATTTCTTTTGTAGAAAATACAATATATTCAATATACTAGGATGTCTTTATAATAATGATTCGAGCTAAACTTAAACACACCTACATCTAATGGTTAAAGAAAATACTGTTTCTGTTGATGGCGAATTTCTGCCTCCCGAAACGATGATTGTTCAACATTCTTTTAACACATTCAAAGGTTGACATTAAGATGACACTATATTTATATATGATATATAATATGTTTATGTTTTCTTTAAGATTCTTTATTTTACATTTTGGGCATACCTTTATGATTTCCATTATGGGTAAATGCGATATCTTCATTTAAGGAAGTGCGGACTACCGCCCCCTCAAAGTGACTTGATTCGTTAATACCATATGTGGGACGTATAATGGATGAAGTTATGATATTATATATTATATTACACTGGAATTATAATATACCTTTATATTATTATGATTTAATTCTATAAAATACGAAATAGAAATGAAAGTAGCGTTCATTCGTACGTACAGCTTACCGTCTCCATGAACGATGCATTTCATTTCTTACCTCTAAATTATTATGTAATATTATAAATGCATGAATTTACTGGATATATATGACATATATGATATCTACATCATGAATACCATTTTGGATATAATGGATACATGAACAACTTGTAATTATAAAGGGTTTATTTTTGACTCAAGTACCAATGATCGTTAAAACGACCATTATTACCTTAAATAATTACATAGTGTTAATGACATGGTAATAAGTGATATAAAAGGAATAATGAACTTGAAAAGGTTCTTAAACAAGTAGAAATTAACTCAAGTTTATTATTCAGGAGATTAAAGAATGACCGAGTCAAGTCGGACCCGAGGTATGGGACTTCGTCTCAATCTCCTTTCATTGAGGCATATTTTGTTTTATACACAACCTTCTTTTATATGGCATATAAACCCCTTTAACTTTTACGTTTATCCAAAAAGAATCTTTTTTATACGAAGCATTTTATTAAACGTGAAAAGGGAATGTTTTTTTCGTACGCATGCGGCGACAACGACTTCTCCGCCGCCGTGACCATTATTTGAGTTTTGGCTTCCTCTACAAGCCATACCTTTTTTTAAAAAGAAAAATAAATACCATGTTTTAATTTTCTTTTATTTTGGTATTGAAAATGGTTTTCATAATGTTTTTATATCAATGTGTTGTATTGATATCTTGTGACTGAATGGTGGAAATGTTATGTTTCCTTTATACATGTTTTATGTGATACGATTAGGTTGAGGTTCATGGGAATTATTATGAAGACGAGTGGTTCCGTGATAAAATAAGGGCGGGTGAGCCCGATATAGCTCTCCAATGGATTGGGTAACGCGAAGGAGTGAAACATTATGGTTTCTTTGAAGAGATTTAGGTAATATACTGTGATGGGTTTTCCAAACGTAACCAAGAGGGTTACTCCCTACGTAAGAACGTTATGAATGCCTCAAGTTACCTTTATGTCTTATGATTTCTATGATTTATTCATGATTTGATGAGGTATATTAAAGTGCTTATGTTTTATGGGTAAAGTATGATTTCATTCTTATGTATGTATGAACTTATATTTCCTTTCCATATTTCTATAACCCATACTAAGCTTTTTTTTCTCATCCCAAGTTTTTTTTTGAAATATTTTTCACAGGTCAAGGGAAAGGTACATGATATGATGATAGTGTCAAGGAAGTGTCAAGAATGAATCCGTGTTTTATTTTAAATATGTTTCCATTGATGGGAAAAATGAATACTATCTTTATGTAACCACTTTGTTTATATGTGGAATTTAATGCATGTTTTATGTTCTAATTCTCTAAAACACTAAATCTGAAAAGATCCTCAATGTGTAATCTTGTAATAACTCAAGATTAAGTACAGTTTAAGGCTGGGTCCTTATAGTTGGTATCAGAGGTTGGTTTAGATAACTTTAAGAGTTATAATTATATTAAATGATTATCCAAAAATATTTTTTTTAAATGATATAGAATTTGAAGATTACCATGTTGCTTCATCTACGACATGTTTGTTCAGAATGGTTTTCCGCAGAGGAAATAGAGAAGCAGTGCTAGGCATACAGAAGGAAATAGCCTTCTGAATCAGCATCCTGAGATAGTCGGAATTGGAACTGAACAGTTTGTTGTAGTAATGGCACAGTTGACTCAAGCAATAAATGGTGGTGGTATCCATGCACGAGATCAGCCAAATCAACCGCAGAGGAACATGTCAGTGGTTGACCATTTCATGAGGCAACATCCCCCATCATTCAGAGGATCATCTGACCCTGTGTTAGCTGAACGGTGGATTAAAGCACTGGAGAAGATTTTCGATGTCATGGGGTGTTCAGACAATCAAAAGGTTAGTCTTTCTATTTACCATTTGGAGGGTGAAGCAGATCAGTGGTGGTCGATGGTTAGAAATATCAGGGACGCTGATGAGATTGATACTCTCGACTAGGATGAATATAAAGGTATGTTTCTTGAGAAGTATTTTCCTAAGGTTGTTTGACTTAGGATGGAAAATAAATTCATGGAATTGAGGCAAGAGGAAGACTCAGTGGATGCCTATAAAGAAAGGTTCACTCGATTGGAAAGGTATGCTCCAAATTTTATCCGAGACCTTGATAGTAAAATCAATCATTTGTACTCAGGATTAAACCCAAAATATTGAAGGCATTAGCTTCTCGTGAGTTTAAAAGTTATGAAAAGCTTGTTCGATGTGTTGAGAAGGTGGAAATGGAGTTTTCCTATGATCAAGTGTTCTTTAACAACCAGCAAAAGAACAGACCGAGGTGGCAGGAGAATGGGAAGAATTCTTCAAAAAAGTCTAATGGTAAGAAAACTAATTTTCCAGTTTGTGATAAATGTGGAAAAAGGCGTGCTGGGGAATGTCTTCTGAATTCTGGAAAGTGCTATCGATGTGGTAAGATGGGACATAAGGCTCGTGATTTCACTGAAAAAGATCAAGGTGATGGTAATTTCAAATTTGATTTACATTTAGTGAAATGTTTTAAGTGCAATGAGATGGGTCACTATGCAAATGAGTGTCCGACAAAGAGCTTGAGTGATGTGAAGCAGTTAGACTACAACCAGAAAGGGGTGGTCAAATCCTTTGCAACTACTTCAGCAGATGTCGGGCCATCAAATGAAGTTGTATCAGGTACTTTGTTTGTTTTTTTAGATTATGCCAGTGTGTTGTTTGATTCGGGGTCTACACATTCTTTCATCTCTGAAACCTTTTCTAGTAAAATGGGAATACCATCTCAAGAAATGACTCCTGAACTTGTGGTAAAAACACCTGGGGTAAATGTTGAGGCAAAAAGAATTTATAAGAATCTTCTTATCCTTATCTGTGGAAAGAACCTACTTGCGAACCGTATTGTTTTACCTCTAGTAGAGTTTGATGTTATCCTGGGTATTTATTGTCTCTCTATTTACCATGCTAAGATTGACTATAGAGCTAAAGAAGTTTCTTTTTAGAAAGACTTTCTGTTTGTGTACAAGAATGAACCCTTACTGTTGATAACATATCAAGAGGCCGAGAAACTTGTAAAAGATTGAAATGAATGTTACCTTGCACATATTGTTGAAAATAAGGGAACTGTTCAGATTAATGATGTGCCAGTGGTAAATGAGTACCCTGATGTTTTTCCTGATGAGTTGCCTAGAATAATACCAGATCGGGAAGATGAATTTACTATTGACTTAGTTCCTGATGCTAGGACAATTTCGAAACCCCCTTATCGAATGGCTCAAATTGAACTTTTAGAGCTGAAGGAGCAATTGCAAGATTTATTAGAGAAAGGCTTCATTCGACCAAGCACGTCACCATGGGGTGCTCCTGTTTTATTTGTTAAAATGAAAGATGGTTCTATGAGACTTTTCATTGATTATAGAGCCTTGAATAACATCACTATTATGAAAAAATATCATTTTCCTCATATCGATGATTTGTTTGATCAGCTCCAGGGAGCTTGGTATTTATCAAAGATTGACCTGAGATCGGGGTACCATCAGCTGAAGGTAAAGGAATCAGATGTTCCAAAGACTGTGTTTCATACAAGATATGGCAATTATGAATTTGTAGTAATACCTTTTGGGCTAACCAATGCACCTATTGTATTCATGGTCTTAATGAATAGAATTTTCCATGAGTTCTTGGATAAGTTTGTGGTGGTTTTCGTTGATGATATTTTGGTGTTTTCTAAAAGTAAAGAGGAGCATGAAAGACATTTAAGGGTTATTTTGAAAACCTTAAAAGAAAAGAAATTGTATGGGAAATTCATCAAGTGTGAGTTTTGGTTACAACAAATTTCTTTCCTTGGTCACATTGTTTCTAAAGATGGGATAACCGTTGATCCTGCAAAAACAAAGGTTGTTTATGAATGGCCAAGACCCACAAATGTAACAGAGATTCGTAGTTTCCTTGGTTTGGAAGGCTATTACCGAAGGTATGTTAGAATGTTTTCACGGTTATCTAGTCCAATGACTAAGCTAACTCAGAAGGGTGTTAAGTTTATCTGGACAAAAGAATGTGATGATTGTTTTCAGGAACTGAAAAGAAGATTGGTGAATGCTCCGATTTTGGAACTACCTTCTAGGAATGGTGAGTTTGTTATATACAGTGATGCTTCATTGAAAGGACTTGGTTGAGTCCTAATGCAGAATGATCAGGTAATTGCTTATTCTTCACGACAGTTGAAAACTCATGAGGTAAATTACCCTACACTTGATTTGGAGTTAGCTGCTGTTGTTTTCACTTTAAAAATTTGGAGGCATCATTTGTATGGAGTAAAGTGTAAAATATATACCGATCACAAAAGTTTAAAGTATATATTCACTCAGAAAGAGTTAAACATTAGACATAAATGATGGCTAGAATTAATCAAGGATTATGATTGTACAATTCATTACCATCCGGGAAAAGCAAATAAAGTGGCTGATGCTTTGAGTTGAAAAAGTAATGCTTCATTAGCAATGTTGCAGTTAGAACGTGATCCTTTGGTTATGGATTTAATGAAATTTGGCATAGAAGTTGTTGGTGCAGGATGTTCTTCTATTTTGTTTCATGTATCAGTGAAATTTTCTCTATCAGATAGAATCAAGCAAGCACAGAAGCAAGACAGTGAGTTGCAGAAAAAGGTAGAGCTGGTTCAGAAAGGTAAGTTGCCTGAATTCAACATTGATAATGATTGTGTTATGAGATTTGGGAAGAGATTGTGTGCCCCTTGTGATTCACAGTTGAAGAGAGATTTGTTATGTGAAGCTCATAGTTCTCCATTTTCAGTTCATCCTGGCAGTACCAAGATGTACAGAGATCTGCGGGAGTATTACTGGTGGGATGGAATGAAAAGAGATATTGCTGATTTTACTGTGATGTGTTTGACTTGTCAACAGGTTAAAGCAGAGCGGTAGTTTCCGAAAGGGATGCTTCAGCCTTTACCAGTGCCAGAGTGGAAATGGGAGAATATATCCATGGACTTCATTATGGGATTTCCAAAGACCCCTCGAGGTATTAATGCAATCTGGGTTATTGTTGATCG
This sequence comes from Viscum album, assembly GCA_963277665.1. NCBI lineage: Eukaryota > Viridiplantae > Streptophyta > Magnoliopsida > Santalales > Viscaceae > Viscum > Viscum album. The sequence continues at coordinate 1,504,634,933 of OY728151.1, read as the reverse complement.
CTTGACTAAATCTGCTCATTTCCTTGCTATATGAGATAAATTTTCCCTAGATCAACTTTCCTGTTTGTATCTTAAAGAGATAGTCAGGTTACATGGAGTTCCTCTCTCCATTTTGTCTGACCGTGATCTCAGGTTCACTTCTAACTTTTGAAAAGGCCTTTAGAATTCGTTGGGTACTGAATTAGATTTTAGTACAGCTTTTCATCCTCAATAAGATTGGTAGTCATAACGAACAATTCAGACCTTGGAGGATATGCTACGAGCTTGTTCGATGGATTATTAGGGAATTTTGGACCAACATCTTTCTTTGGTTGAATTTTCATATAATAACATTTTTCATTCCAATATACAGATGGCACCATTTCAGGCATTATATGGGAAGCAGTGTCGAACTCCAGCTTTCTGTTATGAAGTGGGTGAAAGGAAGTTGATGGGACCAAAATTGGTAGAAGAGTCGGCAGAAAAAGATCAGCTGATATAGAAACACATGAGAATAGCTCAGAGCAGGTAGAAGAGTTATGCGGATAACCGGAGGAAGGATCTATCTTTTGAGGTAGGTGATCATGTTTTTCTCGAAGTCTCACCATGGAAAAGTGTGATGCGATTTGGTAAGAAAGGAAAGCTGAGTCTAAGGTTCATTGGACCATATGAAATTCTGGAGAGAGTTGGATCAGTTGCATACCGGGTGGCTTTACCTCCGAGTTTATCTCAGGTACATAATGTTTTTCATGTTTCGATGTTGTGAAAGTATATGCCAGATCCATCTCATGTTTTGAGTCTAGAGGTAGTTCAGCTGGAAGAGAACCTATCATATGAGGAACAACCGGTCTAGATTCTTGACCACATGGAGCAAGTGTTACGGAATAAGGTGATTAATCAGGTAAAGGTTTTGTGGAAAAACCACATGATGGAAGAGGCAACATGGGAATCTGAAAATGCAATGAGGGATAAGTACCCCCATTTATTCGATAAGTAAATAAATTGCGGGGATGCAATTTTATAAAGGGGGGAAGGATGTAACATCCCAAGTAAGTAATTAATAATTGATATTTTAGTTAGATAGTATTTTAGAGGTTTAAAATGAAAATAAATCCAATCTTAAGCATGAAATACACTAATATTTTTAAAAGATTGTTTTACTGCCTTTTAATGGAAAACCATTTTTAAATCTATCTTTTGACAATTTTATAAGATATGTTTGTGAAAGTAAACTTATTCTTTATGATTGGGACATCAAATTTTACTTTGTGTGAATTTTTGGTATTTTTCCGATAAAGTTCATTTTTTAATGAATAGTGAAAAATGTTGTATTTTAATTCAAAACCACTTTTTAATCTAATTTATTTATATGATTAGATTATCTTTTTAATTGGTTTTAAAGTTAAATTAGAATATATTTTTACCATTTAATCCAATGGTGGTCATTGTAATCAATTTCACTTTGAAATTGGACTTAAACTAGTGTCAATCTTTTTATACTTAGTGTTTCATAAAAACACACTATTTGTCATGACAACAGGAATTAATTATTAAATTAATTAATGCATCTTATATGTTATTAATTTTTTAAAATATACATCATTTTTGAATTCATAATATCAAATATATCTTAGGGTGATTTTTTGGAATTTTTCTGAAAAACATCAATTTTTAATGAATAGTGAAACCACTAAGTGGTAGTTAAAGAAACTGATTTTTCGTTTAAATGAAACTTTGCCACTTCTGTGATTTGATTTTAAAAAATCCGACATACATGGTTATCATTAAGAAGTAAAATTTTGTTCAATGAGATTAAAATAATTTTTTGGTGAATAGTAACTTTTAAGTTCTTAATCGCGATTAGAGGTAATTAGTGTAGTTTAAGGTAAAAATAATGTTTTAATAATATGAGATGAGCATGACACATGTCCTACCCTCATTGGATGTGTCATGGCCGACCATTAAAATCCATGGGTCAACTTGGGGACCCCATGGAGCCACTTTGGTAGGGAAATGACATAAATAACTTTTTATTTAATGTAAAAGTAAAAATAACACAAACATGAGATGTTTTACTAAAACAATTTTTACATGGGGTTATACAAGTCATATTTTTGACTATAAATATTCATTAGAAAGATAAAAATATTTCCAACATCATGAAAGTTTTTTTATAATTTTTAGACTTTATATAAATTAAATTATTTATGACATCATGATGATGCAGTGATTTCCTCATTAATAAAGGATTTAAATGAAATGAAATGATAATGTAAAATCTATGCCCTACACATGTACAAAACCTATTGTATGGGTGTATTTAGGACCCTTATCACCTTACCCTAGAATTATATCAATGTGAGACCTTTCGAATCCCATAATCATTTTAAAATAATGTAACATTTCTTTACGTTCCAAGAGTGCCCCTCCTCTCCCCTTATGAAAGGCCCCCACCTCTACCTCCTTACCCACACTTCCAAAGCCTTTGGATCGGCCAAACCCTGCCCATTTTGTGTCTCCAAATCCCTATATTACTCCTTGAAGCCTCACTTTGGGCAGAAGTCTTCCCAAGGAATCCTTTGAGCTCAAAGCAAAGGGAGTTACCCGATTTTAAGGTAATGTGTTCACTTGAGTCCTTTTTTTTAATTTTTCTTCTCCAACCCCCTAAACTCTTTTTATTCATTTATTTTGTAATAAATCCAGTATATTAAATATAATAGGATGTTGTTATAAGAAGGATTTGGCCTACACTTCCACACACCTATATCTAATGGTTAAAGAACATACTGTTTCCGTGGATGGAGAATTTCTGCCTCCCGAAATGATGATTGTTCAACATTCTTTTAACACCTTCAAAGGCGGACATTAAGATGAAACTATATTTATATATGATATATAATATGTTTATGTTTTCCTTAAGCTTCTGTATTTTTCATTTTGAGCATACCTTTATGGTTTCCATTATGGGTAAACGCGATATCTTCATTTAAGGAAGTGCGGACTACCGCCCTCTCAAAGTGATTTGATTCGTTAATACCATATGTGGGACATATAAAGGATGAAGTTATGATATTATATATGATATTAAACTGGAATTATAATATACCTTTATATCATTATGATTAAATTCTATAAAATACGAAATAGGAATGAAAGTAGCGTTCATGCGTACGTACGACTTACCGTCTCCATAAACGGTGCATTTCATTTCTTACCTCAAAATGATTATGTAATATTATAAATGCATGCATGTACTGGATATATATGACATATATGATATCTACATCATGAATACCATTCTGTATATAATGGATTCATGAACAACTTGTAATTATAAAGGGTTTATTTTTGACTCAAGTACCAATGATCGTTAAAACGTCCGTTATTAACATAAATAATTACATAGTGTTCATGACATGGAAATAAGTGATATAAAAGAAATAATGAACTTGAAAAAAGTTCTTAAACAAGTAAAAATTTACTCAAGTTTATTATTCAGGAGATTAAAGAACGACCGAGTCAATTCGGACCCGAGGTATGGGACTTCGTCTCAATCTCCTATCATTGATGCATATTTTGTTTTATACACAACCTTCTTTTATATGGTGTATAAACCCCTTTGGATTTTACGTTTACCCAAAAGGAATATTCTTTATACGAAGCGTTTTACTGAACGACAAGAGGGAATGTTTTTGTCTTACGTATGAGGCGACAACGACTTCTCTGCCGTCGTGACCATTATCTGAGTTTCAGCTTCCTCTACAAGCCATACCTTTTTTTAAAAAGAAAAATATATACCATGTTTTACTTTTCTTTTATTTTGGAATTGAAAATGGTTTTCATAATGTTTTTATATCAATGTCTTGTATTTATATCTTGTGATTGAAAGGTGGAAATGTTATGTTTCCTTTATGCATGTTTTATGTGATACGATTATGTTGAGGTTCTTGGGAATTATTATGAAGATGGGTGGTTCCGTGATAAACTAAGGGCGGGTGAGCCCAATATAGCTCTCCAATGCATTGGGTAATGCAAAGGAGTGAAACGTTAAGGATTCCCCAAAGAGATTTTGGGAATATACTGTGATGGGTATTCCAAATGTAACCAAGAGGGTTACTACCTTTGTAAGAATGTTATGAATGCCTCAAGATACCTTTATGTATTATGATTTCTATGATTTATTCATGATTTGATGATGTATGTTAATGTTCTTATGTTTTATGGGTAAAGTATGAATTATTTCTTATGTATGTATGACCTTATATTTCCTTTCCATATTTTTATAACCCATACTGAGCTTTTTATGCTCATCCTTTGTTTTTTTTGAAATGTTTTTCACAGGTCAAGGGAAAGGTACATGATATGATGATAGTGTCAAGGAAGTGTCAAGAATGAATCCGTGTTTTATTTTAAATATGTTTCCATTGATGGGAAAAATTAATACTATCTTTATGTAACCACTTTGTTTATATGTGGAATGTAATGAAAGTTTTATGTTCTAATTCTCTAAAAATCTAAACCTGAAAAGATCCTCAATGTGTAATCTTGTAATAACTCAAGATTAAGTAAGGTTTAAGGCTGGGCCTTATAGTTAGTGTCACAAAATTATTCTATCATAACATTATTATATATTAATTTCACGGTGACCTTGAGAAGGATTTCCCAATCATTACTTTTCATCCTTATTATAACATTTTCTCTTCACATTTAGTATGTTCTGAAAATTATATTTATATATCATAAAGAGAAAGAGTGTTATGATTTCTATATTCAATGGATGATTATTTAAAATCAAATTTATCTATATGAATAAATGAAATATTTTCAAGAATAGTTCAATATTATTGAATCTCACTAAAAAATATTATGGTGATATCAATGTCATTGACTCTAATAATGGAGTAACTAATATAATCATCTTCACACCTCTTAATATATTTAGACAGGAATCACTATATTTGTAACATGTATTACTTTAATTTTTTATTTTCATAAAAAAATGTTCCTAAACATTTCCCAGATTCCATTATTCATTCATATTCGTTTAACTCTTAGAAACTCACTTTCGGAGAGTGACGAAAGTATATCATTTCTTTCTCACCAATCATTATCAAGATTATTTTTATCATTAGCCATAACAGATAAACATATATAAGAGGAGGGAAACCATATATATTATCTTAAATAACATTATGTCTAATGGATATAAGATATATAAATCATTCTCTTTTTCAAAATATGATAACTCTTCTCCTTGAATATGGAAATCCCTTTACTTTTCAAAAAGTTTTGAACATCTATGACCCCTCCCATTTTCATAAAAAACAAGAAAATTGCCTATTAAGGGAGAATTATATGGGATAACAAATTAATAGAACAATGATGATATCTATGTTCATAAAATTGGGGTATGGTGGGGAGTCAATGATCTTATTTATTTTACTTGAGAAATAGACTTTTACTCACGTTAGTGATATGTGACTTATAAAAAACAAGAAAAAAATAACAACCCTATTATGAAAGGAATATATAATTTTCATGACTCCATAAGGGTGCCTAGTCCATAAAATTGTCTGGAATTAATCTAAGACCACATAAACCATTAGAAAATAATCATTTTTGCTACATCATGAAGGTAATATCTTTTAAATTTCACAATAACACAGTCAATTGATAGTATTTGTTATCCTCACAAAGATATATGAAATTTGTTTTGTTGAAAATTGTAAGAAATATCAACAATATGCATCAGTATATTATAACTTCTCATCTAGATTGTTCTCTACACCACTCTTTTTTCATGTTCTTCTTCCATTTTTTACATATAAGTGAGAAGGATCTTCTTCATAGACTTTTTTTTAGAAATATAATATTTGATATTTTTCCACATATAATATAAATAGAATGATGATAAATTTTCTAGTACCTTGAATATCCGATAAATGTTGTTATGATAATCTATCTTGTTAAACCAATTTCGTCTTCTAACTTTTTTCTAGATGCATCATCAACCAATTCATCTGATGAATTTTTCACAACATCAGTCTGATACCAATTGATAAAAATACATCATCTGATATCTATAATACAAATATAATGTCAATCTATTAATCTGATAGACTATTCAAATTTGATACAATTTTCATAACATCCAAAAATCATCACACACTTCTCTGACAATCATTCCCTTTATATAGGTAGGCCAGCTATGAGAACTAAGGGAAACAAATGAACTCCAATTAAAATATCTGGCTCAAAATTTAACATCCAGCTGAAAATTTATCAATGTTTGACCACCTTTAATTATTATAAATTTTATGAACATTAATTAAAACCAAAGGTCAAAATAATAATAATCAAACCCTCCTATAAACTCATCTTGAATCATGACTATTATTCATGATTTTTGGAATGTTTATTGATTAGATATTATATGTACCTTTTAATATATTTATAAATATTTCATAAATCCATTAAATCCATATGTCTAGTACAACTCATCCAAATTATTATAACTATTGAAACGCTAAACAGTGTTTTTGAACCACTTCATTATATCCTCTTAGAATAATTTTTTTTCTAGAAACATCATTAAACTAATGATTTTTATTTAAGAATATTGATTGTTTTCTGCACATAAAAATCTCAATTTGACAAACCATGTATAGTAACCTCAATCCAGTAACATTAAATTTAGCTTTATTTCAAATTAATAGAATACTTTTTCACTTTTCACATGAAAAATAGACATCTTTCTTTGATAAACACTACACAAAAGGAAATAATCAAAATATTCATGACATTGAAAAAGGTTCATCTAGTGTACTTGATCTAATAAAATTTATTTCTCCCGTCTGATGAACCTTCATATAATTTTTTTAGAACAAATTAAATCCAATTTCAAACTAGTGGGAAATGTTTGATGAAAATATAGAAGTCCATTTAATTCTTTGAATCCAATGAATTTTATTTGATACCACAATTTCTCTCTTCATGAAAATTCCTCTAATTTAAAGACTATTTAAATTTCATACCAATAATATTTTGTATCAAAGACTTAAATTGGTAACAAATGACCAATGCACATTGAAAAACATTATAACATGATTTTTACCAGCTTTACCACACACTCTCTTATGTATATAAGCTTAGAGCCTCAACACTCTCTATTTTCTTGATGTCAGGAATTTTAAGAACAATAAAGAATCGCCATATTTTCCTTATCTAAGATTATGTATGATTGAACATATGAGAAATCTTAGATAAAAATTACATTCCAATCTCTGGATAATCATATTAGTCTTCTAGAATTCGTTTGATGAAATCATTCTAGTGGATTCCATTTGATACATTTGAGCTAAAAAACTATTCTTGATCACCTTATATGGAATAAAAAAAATTTAAGGTGATTTATGCTAGTAAGAAAAAGACAACACTTTGTAAACACTCATTCCTTTAGAATATTATTAAAATATATCCAAACATCTTAGTTCCAAAAAGACTAAACCCCCATAACATCATTATAGATAGTTTGTGTCAATATAAAACAATTACCGAGTACATTTATGTATAGTTTCATTGGTAAATATGTGGGGAAAACCATATAGGTTGTAAATAACATAATAAATATTGTGTCCTACACAATAACCATCACTAATGGGTTTGTCTCTAAGGTCGTAAATTAATTTAGTGTCCCCTTAGGGTCCTTACTTATCCCCATCTAAAGGGAGTATATCACCATCATCACCATTTTTCGTCTCACTAGAGGATCCATAAGAAATCCCACTAGAATAAAATATGCGCATAAAATTCAACCCAATGAAGTAAAATATCACCATTTAATTATATGATAAGACACTATATGAGTACTTTAGGACAATTTAAATCTATGAACATCAGTCATCAATTAAAATAATCCCCTATGTAGGCATATATGTCATGTTAAAATTTTATGTCAAATATGATGAATGATATGCCTCTTTCAACAATGGAATAAGAGATGAAAATATACTAGTTGAAATATTGAAAAAATGGTCAACTTCCAAAAAAATAGTAAATTATAACTCTCAAATATCAAGCATAATCTATGTCATGCTATTTGAAAATCAAAAACAATAATAATAGTATAAGTCAAAAACATTGAACCCACACACATGGTAACACAAACATCTACCATGAATGGTGTTCATGATGCACCCATCCAGGCTCCATCACAGGTTATGACACATTCCTATATATCATTTCTTCCAAATCCCCTAATAGTAAAAAAATAAAATAACTATCATTGAACTTTGTAATGTTCCTCTACCCAAACCTCAAATATGTGCTCGGTATAATGGTATCTATTGTATCTCACACATGCATTACAAAACAATATATGATTTTGACTAGTAGTGGTGACTTAGGTAGGTACTATGGGGGAGGATATACTATATATATTTGATTTTTAAACAAAAAAGTAACCATGTATCAAAATCAATAATAAAAATTTAGTACAATGAATGAAATAAATATAAAAAAAGACATACATAATTAAGTAAAACAAGAAAATCATATGGCCTTGATCAGAAATATTGATAAAGAAACCTGACCCACTAGGCTAATATATAGAAACAATTAAATAAAATAAAAAATATGGTACAATTATCTTCTCCAACCCTATTCTATACCACATACCAATGTATTGATCTCAAAAGAGTTCTCCCACTCAATATACTAAACCTGATTTTGATCCTTATTTCAATATATTCCTATAACTTTGAGAGTCACATATGTTCCCTCTAATAGTAGTTGTTTGAGTAGTATATTAACAGAAAACAAAATTAGGGAAAAAAACACATGGTCTTATACTATAACATAAATGTTTTGATGTGTTCACGAGTGATCAATATATGAACACAATAAATAAACTATAAAACATAAGTAAATAATAAACCAAAAACAATATCTTCTTTGGCACAATGTTGGAATTTTTCTCAGCATGTTTTATAGACTATTCCAACCACCATCACCTTACAAGGGGAACATGTCGTACCCTCCAACCATTAACTAGTTTCAATCCATTGGTCTCTGACCATAATCAACCATATTTAAATAGGCAGGTGTTTTGGTGTTTCTAAGATTTTATAAATTACCATGCCAAAAAATATAATAGATTCATTTATCCCTTGTATATAGATAGGTATCAGGGACCTCCACTACTAGAATTCTATCTACAAGGGAACAATCTCACATGTATCATGAACCTAATCTATAGGAGTTTTATTATCCAATTTTCTCATCCAATAATGAAACATAATAAATCTAGTCCCACTAGGAATTATCTATGGAAAATAAAAATGCATCTTGTGGGAGTGTTTTTACAAATAAAAATAAAATAACACCCCAAGGATGTTTTCCATCTCCTAAAATTCGTCTCATGAGTCATATTCTAGGAAACATCATAGAAAATTAAAAAAGTCTAAAGAATAAAAACAAAACAAAAATTAAAAAATGGGTTGGTTGAATGCCAAAAAATATGACCACTATCCATGGAACAAGAACACAATTTCACTATGGTAAAAGAATATTTGGAGAAACCACTAGTTTCACCTAATTTATCATAAATAAATTGTTACACCCCATATAGTGTCCCTAGTCTCAGTCATGTCTTATATCAACACTCATATAATTAAAATAATCATTCACCAAGATAATTTCATTAACATTCAAGGCCTCTTGGTCCACTCCATAAATCCCATTAGTGATATATTAGAAAATATCTTAAAAAACCATGTCATCACATGGTCATTTTAAACACCCGACTTGTCATCAACTACCAAATGCATATTCATATAGTGGAAACATCACAAGGGGTAAAGACACTCATCCTAATTACAATTCAATAATCCAAGGTTCTCTATGTATTCACTAGTGTGAGAAACAAACTTTAGGAAAAACTCTAAATCGTGGCCACTTCACCTTTTTTGATTGGTCTCAAGGGATCTATACACAGGGAACAATATGAAACCGTCACTCTAGTCGCACCCCTTATAGGGTTTGGATATCACTGTGTGACAAAAAAATAGTCATATTTTATATGATTGGCGGATGATGGATGTAAGATAGTGAATATGAATGTTGTGGAATTGGAAATTTTCAAATTCATTTTAAGTTAAAAAAATTTAATTTTTATTCATTTTAATTCCATTATTTTTTAATAGTTATATTTGTTAAGGTAAACACATCAATGTTGAGACCATATTTCAATAAACCATAACTAAACCTGCAGATTCACATGGAATTTAATAAGGACCACCAACCTCAAATAAAAATTATCTATTTATTTCCATAGGCCTATATTTGCATCCCCAACACCCCAATCCTTGTCTGAATGAAATTCAATCAATATTGATTTCCAAGCATATAACTTATTCCCAAGAACCGAAGTTATTTTATATTAATAAATTCACTATTAATTTAAAAAAATCAACTTATTTAAAATTTCAATAAAAAATTAATAGTTTCCCACTAATATAGATGTTCACATAGTTTGAAAAAACACCATGAAAAAACAAGTGGGAGGTCTACAATTACTAAAAGAAATCCCAAGAAGAACCAAAATTTGTTGTAGCGATTCTAAAAATAATTTAAGACATGATTTTTTGATAAAAAAGAAAAATAAGTATTATATAATAACATAATGAAACAATGAGTAATTAAATGGAACAACTACCCTAGTATTTCCTCTATAACAGATGAAAAAATTCCTAAAAGAATCCAGAATTTACCCCAATTTCTATTAGAATCAACAATGAAAACCATATCCATAGAAATGAGGATTAGAATGAACTTGGATAGGATATTAGAAGAGATTTTATGAGGATAAAATAAATATTTATACTCCTATTAAATTCCGTAAAAACACCCAATGATCAAGTTGTATTCAAGGTGGAAGTAAGAAGGAAGATATTGATCAACTATGGGGTGAATATGAGAGATAATGCTGAAAAAATAGGTTCTCTTTTATAACATGTGATGAAAAAAATTAGATTTTCCTCTTTTAATGAGTTTCATAGTTGGGTAAATGGTTTAATGAAATGTTCAAAAATTTGTTCTCATCAATTCCCAAGTATATCACCGTCACATGGTTGGGCTAAATGGATTAATAAACCATCCACCAACCATTCAATGTGGCACTACCCCAATAAAAATATTTCATGCACCAGGTCTAATCCAATCCATGTAATTTAATCTGAGATCCCACATGGTTTTATTACAATATTTCATAAACTATATAACTCAACCTTGTGCTTTTGAAATGGAATAGAAATCCTCCTCACACTCACGATGTTTCATGTTTTCTCATAAACCATGCACACCATACCTTTCACCCTTAATAAATCCTCCAAAACCATTTAAATTTAATATGATGCTCCTTATCTTCTCTTAAGAACATGAGGAACCTCTTGGGCCTCAAACCAAATCATCATCATGGGATACTTGAATTCTCTTATTATTGATTTAAATCTCAGTATAAAAAAACCATGCACTGAACTCAATCTTTCAAATTCCCTCCATAATTTTCATTCCCGAATGGAAATGTGTAATTACATATTTCATGGGATAATCTAACCCATAAATGCCTTTAATGATATGATTATAATATCTATCTTGACCTGAGTAACTCTTATCCCATAAAATATCTTAGGCTTTATGAAGGATATATATTTTCGTGAAAAAATGTAAACAATTTTAAATTATTTTTGAAGGATTTAAATATTTAATACCTTTTATTTAATCATTCTATTAAATTTTAATAATTCATAATGATTAAATTAAAATGAATTTAAATGTAATAAAACGATGATATGTAATTTTTTAATTTTTTATGAATATTATGTCAAATTTAATTGAATATTTTAATGTTTTTAATGTTAAAATGACCAACGAGGATGTCATTCAACCTCAAAGGCTTACAAGCCACATATAATTCTAAATTTGGCCAACTGGCCTAGTGAGGCCAGAATGAGATCCAATCCTATGGTATGTTAAGAGTGATCCATGTGGAGAGGATCCTGTACAACATATGGGCCATGTCTTGTATATGCCCGTGTGTGTTGACATAGGCCTATTTTAGTGTGTGCATGGTGTCAAGAGATCTCATTCCTATGGTAGGATTCTGATCCATTCAAGACACAAGGTTCATTTTAAATAATAATAGAGGATATCTTAACATCATCTATAAGATACCGAATTAAAGAATAATATTCAACACTTGAAAAAATCCTATTGTTCTACATTAGCTATGCTACCCCGATGCTAGGATAGATACCTCCGCTATTCTTCACTGCTACTATAACCCAATGTCTCTGATGACCACAAATAAAAACTATAGGAACCATGTCTAACTCCTAGGAATGTCAATATCATGAAAAATTCCATTTTTAAATTCCCTGACCACCATCAATCTCTTATGATACCTCAGACAACCACCATGATTCCAATTTCAAAGAATCCAACCATTATAAAGTTCGAATGATTTTTTTGAGGATCCCGTCATATATTTCACACCTTCCATGGTAATAAGGTTTCACCATGACACCATATAGATTCCATTAATTTTATGAACACCATGAAACCTATCAAGAAGTATACACCACTTAGCCAATTATTTTTTGAAAAGCATTGTATCATTTAGATATTTTGGGGATATACCCTAGGTCATGGGGAAGTGTTTCAATTGAAGATATACCATAGGTCTATTAATTTTAATGTTTTAAAAATATATATAAAGAAGTATGAGGTGTTAATAATGTTCAATAATTGAAAAACTTGGTTAGCTACTATATATATATATATATATAGAGGATTCTGTGTAGTTGAGGAGACCAAATCTTATTGTCTTACTTCATTATTCATACATATTTTTATTTTTATTATACTACTTTCAAATGATTTATTATTATATTTTATTTATTTTCATTATTAATTTAACTCAATAATTTTCTGTTCATGTTTTTTACTTTGTTTCATCAATTATCAATATCATTCCCTTTTATTTTATTGTATTTTTCTTTTATACTATTTCTCTCATTATTCACCTCTCAATGTTATTTATATTTTATTTTTATTCTCTTACCCTATTCCAACATGAAATCATACAGTAAATAATTAGTTGACATAATAGGGCTTGGACTTTTGGGTGGATATGTTGTTTCTGAATTTTATACTAAAATTATTTTATGAATTGAATCTGTTTATCATGAATTAAATTTAAGTTCACAAGTGCAGCAATTTCCCACTATGACATGGTATATGATTTCACACCTATTATTTTAATTTAGCATTTATTTTTCACTTATGTTGAATTTGATATCATCACACGATGGACATGATATATTCTACAGATGAAATGGAATATTACTGACCCAGATCCTAGATGATACAACACTTTCAATTGAGTTGTTTCCTATCCCTTTGTTATAGGTGGTGGTGGATTTTTTGTAATCCAAATAGAATTTAATAAGAAATAAAAGATTTAATAACCAATAAAACAAATAATATTAGTTAAAAATTATATTTAACAATTAAATTATAAATATTAATTTAAATGCTCAAAAAAGAATACTGAACGAAACAAAATCCAAACACTTATCCAGGTTCTTTATTTTCTAATATCATCTTGTAGTTCATGTGAGGATAGTTTTATTTGTTCATATAAATTTACCAAAACCCAAATATTGAAATAATATTGTCATATAAATAATAAAAATAAAAAACGCAAGTAGTTTAGGTTAATTCGAATTAACAATTAATTAAATACTGAAGCTCCATAGGTGAGACAACCCTGGCCAGCCATTGTGATGCACTAAGAAAATAAACCAATTATATTATTCCATATTTCACAATAGGTGTGAATAAATAGTTTTTTTCTTTTATAGGGATATAAAATGTACTTTTAGAAATTATTTATTTTTAACAAATACAAATTTTTATTACACTCACCAAATAAATCATTCCAAAAAATTTAATTCCTTGTAGTTTTCAAACAATTACTTCATCAATTCATAGAAAAATTACTCATAGGTATAGGATGAATTGACATTGGTTCAAAATGTAGATGATTCCCTCCCAAAATGAAATGATGACCTAGTGAAACTAATCTATACGTCCAATAGATATTACTCTCACTCCATTAAGTGACATACAGGGAAAGTTTAATTCAATATTATTATCAAAGATTTAAGGCCACACAGGAAGAACTATTAGATCCTCCAAATTTCACCAAATAGGTCCATGTGGTAGAGGAAATGATTTAGTAGTACCCACAAACTGACAATATTAGGATCATTTTTCAAACTAACATTGATGGTCAATAATGGATTCATGTTGAGGATGACCTTCCTACTGGGCTAGATGTGGAAGATCAACAATATTTGGATAGCTTTTGGAATGAGTATGAAGTACAACACGATCTCCCCATTTCTTACAAAGTAGAATATACATAACCACTCTACTCATTTCAAGCCATGGAAGAGGTGGAATCAACCTATGTAGTTGAGTTTCAATAAAATATGGATGATGTTGACTATCAATCTCCATCCAATGAAATCCATCTTCAAGAGGCACTTTCCACTAATGAAGAAATTTAAGCAGATCAAACTCAGGTGGGTAATCTTATATTAAACTATATATCATTTAGTTTTATTCAATATTAATTTTCTATTACATCCAAATGTTATGAAATTTAATATTTTGAAAATGTATGTTTTGTATTAGAGAATTTTTGAAACAATGAAGAAGCACATGGGGAGGAACACATGAAGCCTAGAACTCTAACTGAACATGTACTGTAGGATTTTCTAGGGGAAATAATAGTGGATTGTAATTAGGATAACAAGGAATATATTTCTCACATTGAAAGAAAGTATTTTCATATTGACAATTCATGTTTAAATAATATCCACATTGAATTACCTTCAAACTCTACCTATATCAATTAAATCATACAAAACACACTGATTGGGAATCTGATAAGAATGTGGAGGTTTCAAAAGTAGAAACTTAGAAGTAGTATGATCCACACTTCATCCTACTCCCACAATATAAGCTATAACTAATTTTAAGGGGGTGTATTTGGTGTACACAATCCATGGAATCCTCAATAACAAATAATATGGGAAATTTGGTAAAAGATATATGTCAGGGTTCAAATCCACGATGCTTCGACAATAGACTCATTTTGACTGAAAGGTGGTAATACCATTTTGGAGGAAGTAAAAATACAAGGCACACTTAGGGATCATAGCAAGGATTATCTTTCTACTTTCATTCTAGGAAATTATATATCAACTTCTTTCTATTTATTAATATAGTATGCATCAAAACCACATCATTTTATTGAGATTAATTGTCCTAGTTCTAGAGATTAATTGATTACTTTTCTTTTGTAGAACCATTGACTCATAAGTAAACACCAAAAGAAAGGTTAAGAGAGGATTGAAACTACATGAGTAAAATGAGTTAATTCTTTCATTTTTTATATTTAATAGACTGTATTTGTTTTTAAAATTGTAATTTGGGATGGAAATTTCAGTACATGTGTTAAACAAAAATTCATAGGGTGATTCTTTGAATTATTACTTTACTCGACTTATCTAGTAAAAATGAGTTTTTTTCTAATCCTTATTATTCCATATTTTATAATTTATAATGATGTTTATGAATTATTTAGATGTAGAATTGAATTATTAGAGTGGATAATGGATATTAAAACAATGAATCCTGATTTGTGGGAATTGAATGATTGATGTAACAAATATTTCCCAACCATTTTTCACACATTGAGTTTCTAAATTTTATGTGAATTGATTTTTAATCATTAGTCATCCCACGAGTGATTTTCAAAAGTAATATTTTTATTCCAATGAGAATTTCATGACCAAATACTTTCAATAAATTCTTGTGTGTATTTCCTAAGTAATCTTGGGGAATTCCTCCAACCTAAACATTAAATGGAACTTTTCAAATCCAGAAATGTGTAAAAAAATTTAACATGATTGAGGAAAATTTATTGATATTATCTTATCCATGAGACCACATTTTACATTTATCCTTATCAAACACCTGCAGAGCATGGATATCCTTTTTAGGAATGAGTCATATTTCAATGAATTTGTATCCATTAATTCCCTCTTATTCATATTTTCATAATATTTTAAGGTTTAAGTGTAGTGGTGAGGGAAGTCAGAGTTGAATCATGTAAATAATTCTCAGGTTAAAATTGTGAGGGTTTCAATTTTGGTTGTTGATAAAGGTTTAATATTCATATATTTTACTTGTAATATTTTACATTTTATAAAAATTTAAAATGAAAAAATGTGCTCTGACTTGGGAAAATAAAATATCACCATTACTAAATAGGTTTTTTATAATATTTTTCTAGGGGGTGGATTTTATGTTTATTCATTTAATATATTTATACAAATCAAAAAGAAAAAAATGTGAATAATTAATTAATTTTTTTAAAAAAATTAATTTTATATGAATGAAAATTCATTAATTATTATTTCATTGATCATAAACGTACATTGAGCATGGGAAGTGGGTGTTTTCCTTTTTAAAAAGAGAAATTCCATTAAAATTTTTCTTTTTATTTCAGGATTTATACATTAGTTATTATCATCCTCTCTGATCCTGAATTTTTTCTGATCAACCACTAACAAAATTAAATATTAGATTTATTAGAACATTAATTTCAAAAACTCTTTATTTCATGTTCCTTTTGTCTTTATAATGTTTAAAAATTAGTTCCATTGGATTCATATAGAAAATTTTCATGTACTAATGATATTAGAATAAAACTATATGAATTTCTATCATGAGTGATGGGAGAAAATAATTCAATGCGAGGTAGATCATGCATTGGAATATTAAATTATAACTAATTGAGAATCATCAATGAATGAAAAGATATGTTCGACCATTATAAAAATGGGGAAATTAAAAATAATTGATTTAATATTTCTTTTAAAAAATGAGATGTCAAATTGTTTTTCTATATAGAATTTGAAAATTTAATTTATCCTTGATAATAATTTTTATTTTATTAACTTGAAAAAAAAAAATTCGAAACATGGTGTTTCTATTTAATTCAATGCAGATAATTTGGGCCTGAGGACAAGCATAGTTCAATTTTGGGGGTATTTGATGAACTTATATATTAATTAAAAATGTAGAAAATTTCTTATGTTTTTTGATAGATTTAAATTATTATTCCCATTTTTTTAAATGTTTTATAACATTGAGGGAATTTTTAATTGATAAATTTAAAATTTTAAATAAGGAATAAAATGAGGAGTTTTATATGTATTTATTAAAATAAATATTGTGGAATATAATTGTGAATTTTAATTTTTTTATAGGTAAAAAATGGGAACTATGAAACCGCTCAACTTCGATGACAAGCAGAAAATCAATCCCGAAGAGGGCCAACCATCCATGTGAAGTATAAGGGATAACCATCCCAGTAGTAGGTGAAAAATGATCCATATGGGGAGGATCCCACCCAGTGTGTGGGCCAAGAATTTTTTGGGCCTTTGAGTGTTGGAAAAATACTATATCAATGTTTGTATGGTGTTATGATAACCCATTCCCATAGAGGGATTTTGATCAATTCAATCCATGAGATTCATTTTAAGAAAGTATGAAGGATTTTTGAAATTCATATGTGTGACAATTAATACATAGTTATTGTTCACCACATGAAAAAATCTGTTCATTGCACTTTAGATACATGATACCAAATCTCAGATAGATCCATCTACTTTTATATATCATTGACGCCACCCAACAATGACGGACTCCAACTGTACTCATCAGAGATGCCATGGATGACACACTAAAACATCAGGCTCAAGACGACATCCACTTCCAAATCTTGAGATTATTGGGGATCACATTTGGGACCTCAATAAACCTCCATAAAGCCCATTTTGAAGCATCCAACTACTATGAATGAAAGATTGATAGATGGAGCATACCTTCATAGCTATAATAATTTCCATAGAAATGATGTTCCACCATGAAACCATGAAACATCAATGTACTCCCTGAACAACAAGAAACCAATGTATAAGGCCACTCTATAATGAGATCCATGTTTTTGAAGGCATATTATCATTGGAATATTTCAATGATATAACATGGGTCTGAGGGAAGTGTTTGAAAGGAAAATATGACCCAATTATCCCAATTTTATTATTTACAAAAATATATGATGAAGTTTGAATCATTAATCATTTACTATAAAAGAATGAAGATGCATTATGCTATATTGATGAAGATAGAGGGTCTACACACTAGGAGGCTGAATACAACTATATTACTTATTTTTAATTTTATTTTATTTTTTATAATACATTCAATATTTTAGAATCCTTTAGTTAGTTTTAAAGTTATTAAAGGTATGAATTTTTTATTCATGTGTTACACCATGTTTCCTCCATTACTATTCTCAATACATATTATTTTCTTTCATTTTTATTTTCCACTATTTTTATCATTATCAGCCTACATATTTTCATTATATTTAATTTTATTATCTTATTCACTTCTATTTTCACTTATTACACTCTATAATGAGTTTTAGATTGGAGGCTTGGCCTTGTGGGAATATAAGGCGTTCCAAGATTCTATGGTTAAATTCTTTTATGTTTTGAATCTATTTTTGGTGAATAAAAGTAAATTGCATGAGCGAAGAAATTTATTACTAATACATAGATATCATTATATTATCTATTATTTTTATTTAATATTTATACTCTAATAAATTAGATAAGGAATCATTACATGGAGGAGTCGATATGTTCAATGGATGAAACAACATTGGATGGAGTCATATCCTAGAAGATGCCACACTATCAATTGAGTTGTGTCATAGACTATTATTATAGGAGGAGGTGGAGTTTTATTTTTCAATAGAGTATTTATAAGGAATTAAAAGATTTTATTTCCTCTTAATAATAAAATAATAGTCTAAGGATGAGATTGCATAATTAAAATACTTAATAGAATTTAATTAAACTATGAATAATATTCAATAATGAAAAAACCAAACCCTTATCTTATATCATTAATTTCTAATATCATATTTCATTATAGGTTAGGATAGTTTTAGTCTTTCAATTATGTTTTATGAAACAAATCATTCATATATCATTGTTTTAGTAAATAACCAAACTTTTGAAAAAACTTTTATAGGTGAATTATAATTAGAAAGTAAATAAACTATGAAGCACCTCAAGTGAGAAAACCCTATTAAGTAATAATTTTATTGGAATAAAATAAAAAAATTATCTCTTTCCACACCACATGACATATGCCTATCACAAATCCTATGACATATCTAGTTGGATATTCTCAGGATCCATATGGTTACCTTTTTAATATTTCATGTTACAGTGGATCCTATCATATTGAATGAAGATGTATAATTTTGATAACATATCATACGTGAAATTATATTTCATGGTTTCTAAGACATTAGAAATATGTTCCTTGGGTTTATACTTCAACAAATGGAATGAGATCAATAAATGATCAAGTACAACTAGTCTTTCCCTCCTTGACTTGGGGTTCGATGAACAATGAATGTCATTGGTAATCCCATTAGTATAAAAGAACTACCCTGTACAATGATAAAAATAAATATACAAATTGTAAATGATTAACCATTTTAATACAAATAATTAGATTGAAAATGACATGTTAAAGGACCACGAAATCCAAAAAAACCTCAAAATCAAAAATATTAAACCTACATTAGGGATTTTTGATTCCCTACTCATTACTATTTCCTAGTGGAGTGGAAATATCAATTATATATAACATAAAATCTGAACACATCCCCAATGAATCAATCAATTTGGATAAAATGAACTAATGAGATTCACATGTGTAAAAAACATCCCAAACCACAGATGGGTAAATAACCACCATACCTCTCTCAGTGGAAAAAATATAACCCATGACCTCTTGAACAAGCTTAGTTATGTACACATACATAGATTTAATTATAATTTTTTCTATACAAGAATATTGGGAGTTTTTTTACCCTGAGGGTGATACAACATTAACATTTATGTTTCTTAATACACATAAGAAACCTTAGTATAAGAATAACCCACCGTAAAAAATAAAGTAGGGAACCTAAAATAATGATAGACATTTCACATAAATAATCATTGATAAAATTATATTAGTTCCTCATTTATATCATTCTTAGTAATTCATTGCCTCCTGTAGTGATAATATAGCACATACCTCAATTATATAGAATCACTATATGTAAACCTAGGTCCCTACTCACTAACACCACTACCAAATAGGTTCAATTTATGTTTCTTCATTTGACAAGATGAATCTCTCTATGTACTTCTAGTTTCAATAGTTATATTACTACATCCAACATTATGAAATTTTATTGATATGGGGTAGATACTAAAAAAGTTTGAATGGTAAAAAATAATGGATCCTGAGAGAATTGGCACTCACAAGATTTATACAGTATCGGGGAAGGGACCCAATGACATTAAATATGTTATAGGATTTGAACAACAGGTCCCAAGAATTTGGGATGTCTTCTAAAATATTACCTTCAATCCATGTTTTTGTAATGTCCTTGTTATTAGGAATGAGACTCATAAATCTACACACAATATAGATGATGGGACAAGGTATTGATAGCATGCCTCAAATAGACTCATAACGAATGACTGAATAAGTTTCTATCCCTCCAAGTGAAATATAATGGGAAATTAAGATATCCAATCTCTTAAGCATGGACCCAACACTATCTATGAGAGAATAACTAAAGCCAAAGGAAGCACTAATCTCAATGGCAAAATATCCACCCCCGTAAAAAACAACTCTTCCTCCTCTCATGTTTCCTCTTCTACAAGACACATTAATATTTTTTTAGAGCACAAATAGAAGGATTCCAACGAACCCACCTTCCTTGAAAATAAGGTCTATGCACCATGTTATATGAGACCTTACTATGAATGAGCCTACACAGTATAGGGGATGCTTCCCAATGTGTTATTAGAAGAAGATGTTTGACCACCAAGGAGTGCTTTCTAAGTAGAACTACTAGTCCCAAACATGGACCCCCATAATTACATCTATTATTGAGAGTATTCTAGACAACCCAAAATCCAGTAAACAAGATCAATTCCTTTTAAATGTGATACGGAAAATTGTCATCCATGTGGAGAAACTAAGCATGAATGTAATCAGTGATAGGAAGTTCTTGGAAAATATTCCCACTGAATACACCATAGATGGTCCACCTAGTGGATAAGCATTCCCCATCAAAGTGGAGGTGATAAATGGCCTCCTCTTTAATTTTACTATAGTACCTACACTAGTAGGGGAGTTAAATTCCCCTTCATCATTCACATTCATTAGTATGCAAGACAAAAAAATATACCAAAGAAGAAAAATTATCGTCTCTAGTATCTCATTGCACCAAAATGTTTCCCCCCATGAATCATAGACATATTCATTATGAAGGATCTATCAATATTCTTTTATCGAGAAGATCCAGGATTAGAAAAAAGTAAAAATAAGTCTATGCTAATTCAGGCTGACCAAAATATTGTTTTAGACATCTAGTTGTTGGTTAGTGAGTGTAACAAAAATAAATGAATGAAAATTGTTAGTCTGTGTGAAAGAAAAATCTAGCACTAGGAATCCCCAAAAGGCGTGGAACCTCCAAAAAAAGTTGACATTCTAGTAATTAATGGTCTTATGTTTAACTATCCAACATGAATGATGATATAGGGAATGTAAAAGACTAGGTATCGAGTTCAATAGCCTAGATCTCCTAACCATGTGTCCAACCAAACCCTCACCGTATTTGTTAGAAATAATCTTAACCCAAAATGATGTTCCTTCCATGATATCACATGATATCCTTTTTTGGAGACTGATAATTATTACAGAGACACTTATTAGGATATTTCCTCAACACTCAACTTCACGAACCATTATATACCATGAATCCCAGTGATGTTTTTCTTTTTCATGAACACCCAAAATGAATGTAGGAAGAGTTTTTTCAATGTTTTGGATAACAATCTTTTGAAAAATTAGAGAATACAATACATTCATGGGGATGGAGAAAAGTGAACTATTTAACAATGCATTTCAACCATCAAAAGGGATTAAACCGTTTTTTCTAGTTTAGAATATGACTAGATATTATATCCATAGAACATAATTCAATATGGGTATTACTCATTCATGAAAAACCAATTATGTTTACATAATATATCACAACATTTTCCACTACTTCTATATTGGTTAAGATAAAAATAAGGATGATCCATGACTAGATCTCTATATTTAAACCCATTTCAAAGATTTGATCCTTCTAATAGTCATTTTTGAGATTCTCAAATAAAATATATACCAACTTAGTAAGTTAATTGTCCTAATCTATAATAGAGGGGTCATCCCACATGATAGTTATGAAAACATTTTATATTTCAAATCTAAATGTCTGGTCATATCATTTCTTGTGGAAAATTTCTTGTTATTAGTCCAAAAATGATCATCATGGAGTTTAGATATAATGACGACGTCCCGCCACCTCTAAACATACCCTTTATATAAATAGGTGACAAAACCATCCATATATGACTCATTAATCTGGATGAATTATGAAATTTTATTATAATTTATACCAATAAAAAACTTCCTAAGGCCCTCAACAACCTTATATTGATGGTGGATTTTGCTTTGTGAAATCCTTGTCTTTATCAACCATTCATGCATTAAGACTCTCAATAACATTAAAAATTGGATGAACGGTTTTGATCATTGATTCAATAATGTTGTAGTATATAGGTGGATGGTATATTTGTTTTTTAATGATTAACCCCATTCAATTCCAATCATTTCATTTCATAAGAATGATCTATAATAAAAACATATAAAACATAATTAATAAAAAAATTTAATTACAAAATCATTAGTACAATTATAAAAATCTATTAAATTACGCTTGAATAATTAATACAAATAACCTCAACAACTCAAAATACCATATGTGTGATAAAAATGATTGTTAATTTGTTTTTCAATTTTCATATTTTTTCTACATGTATTGAGAAACCATACACAAATCTGTATAATGATGATAGATTGATTATGGACCATGTCACACTAGTTCTTCAAGGTTTCTTTTAACTATGAGAAAAATTATTTCCATTTATTCTCCTTCCCTAATCCAACCTTAAAAATATTCTTCTAAAATATATGATTTCATCTCATACCCAATAAAAAAATAAACATAATAGAATATCATTAAAAATTAAAAATGGGTTGGAATCCCAGACACAACTCCCATCCAACCATGGTAAGATGAGGTATTTCACAATGTGTTGTGATCTAGTAACTCACTCACACAAACCTCTAAATTTCTACTAGTCCTATAACAATTCATGTTTTAATCTCATAATAAAAAAAGGTTTGCGATGCCATTCTACAATGAGGGAATGTAGATTTGCGTGATACATCATCTGAGCCATCCTACCAGAAGGCATTAATCACATTACTAATCAATATAAACTACAGTCAGGAACAATGGTATAAAGATGTGACATTTGGGATTGGTTAAAACCATATAACCCAATTTCTAAATTGTAGTGATTTCTCATTAAATTTTGTAATTAATATTTCGTAAATTATATGTTCACATCATCAATTATTTGAATTTTTGGAAAAAAGACAAAAAAGTAGAGTATAAAGAGTTGTATTCATAACTAAGAAACTCATAAAAATAATACCATATGAATAATCATTGCAATAAACTAGAACTAGAACTATAAATAATATAATATAGTACGGGATGATGGAAATAACATGAACATGTAACATAGGATTCATAATTCTCAACAGGATACCAATCATACCATGGCCATCAGTCACCATTTGAAACATACTCGAGAAGAATGAAAATCAATAGGAGATCCCAATATTATACATTACCGAATTTATTTTACTTTTTCCATAATGTACTGATCTATACAAACACAATTTCATCTATATGATGTGAGGAAAATTATATGAATGATATAATGATGGATATACAAAACATCTTCCACAATACAAAAATTTAATTCTTTTCAAAAAACCAATTTTAATTACATATCTATTTTGAATTCATTTTAATAACCACATTGGACATATAAAAAAATTACTTCCAACATTTATGATCATAAAGAGTCCATACCATTTGAATGTGGAAAATAAAATACAATCACATAATACAAATATAATGATGGTGATTATAATGAAACAACATTATGTCAAGAACATCATAAGAAAAATATGAATATCTATGAGATATATGTTCCAAAGTTAACTAAGACTCTCTCTGTTGACATTTACTATCATATGTTTTCATAGAAATGTATGGTTGCTCGGGGACTCATGAGGCCTCACCAAAGAACACCCCTAACTAGTTTAAACCTAAATCATGGGAATACCCCATCCATTCACCCACCTACATATGTAATCCCTTGTGTCAACACAATCAAATCAAGACAAAACAAAATTCAAGACAAAAAATAATAGTCAACAACCCTGAAAATAAATTAAAATCACATTTATCTTTAAAAAAATTATTGAAAACATATTTTTCAGAAACAGATCCCAGTTAATTATATTAAAAGTAATATTGTACGTGCATAATGATTTTCAATATAAAATATTATAGAATAATGTATTTAGAAAATAAAATAAAATTATATTCATGAATCCAAATTGATCAAACATCTATAATTAATTTATGCCAAATACGAAAAAAGGACATCAAGAACATTGGGAATGATAAAATAAATTCACGTTAAATAGAAATACATACCAAAAAATAAAATAAATCATATTTCAATTGATTATAAACATACATAATGGGATGAATGGATCCTTACAGGCCTACAAGACAATGAAATTCCATTAAAACCATATAATAAACACTTTTATTGGACCAATATACCAAATAGGGTGAGATAAATTAATGTATGTGGAAGAAAACACAATTAGAGGAGACATAGGGGAGGAATATCATAGAAATTGATGCAAACCTGAAGAAAATAAAATAAAATTAATGGGAGAACCACCAAAGGAGAACGTGAAAGATAACTCCATGACTGAAAGATGTTTAGTTGTAATCATGTTAGGAATGTGGGGAAAGGATTAAAATTAATCGGTGTAATAATTTAAATTAATATTATTATTTAATACGGAAAGACCACATAGTTTGGATGTATGGATTTCCAAACATTTCACCAACCATACTAGTGACTTATATGGTCCCAATGTATAATGTGAAATAAAATACAATAAGGGGGATGAATTTTAGTTAAAAAAATAAAAATATTCTTCCTATAAAAGTATTTTGTTGATTTTTTGTATGAATTATCTATCAAACAAAAAAATATTGACTAAAAATAATATAAACTATATGAAATATAATTAGTATAGTTGAAATAATGTGACTGTAATTTTATTTATTTTTGATAAAACAGATAACATAATGAAAATTAAAAAAAGACTATTATTTATCCAACCAATTACCCCCTTACAAACAAATTATTAAAAAAATGTAATTAAATGTATAAGTTGGATATATCCACCCGATATAAGGTATATATGTATTTTAATATGTCGTATCATCTCCATAATTTTTTTACCAATCTTGATGTTTTTCTTCCTATCCTCAGAATCTATATACTTACCATGTTTGTAATAAATCAATTCAACACAATAGTAGTACATGTTCTTTGTATTTTATTCCATGGATGCTCTGGACCACAGTTAATTGAAATTCCATTATATTCTAACCTTTAGAACCCCTCAATCTTGAAGTTTTGAGAGAAAATAATAACAATAGAAATTTATATGTTATTTACAATAAAAACATTAAAATTATAGATAATAATTGAAAAACATAGATATAAAAAGATTTAATTCATAATGATTTCTCCCATTAACAAGAAATCACAATGATTCAATGTCAACAAAAATGATCAGCATACAAGATCAAAATCTTCATTGAGGTACTTATGATGCCCGAGTTGTGAAAATATTTATTGGAATTTTTGTAAGATATATCAAGGTTCATATTTAACTAAACTCACAGTCCATTGTAAGGACATCAATAGTGGTTTCTTGATTTAATGATTAATTAATAAATTTGATTCAACTACTGATGAGTTAAATAAATACTGTTGTAGTAATTAATAATTGTATTGATGTAATCAAGAATAAATCATTAGGTTATGGTATTTTCATAAAATATTTTAGTTCCCCATTATATTTTTTACAAGAAGTTCATTCAAAATAATAATTATGACTCATACAAAAAAAACATGTTAGATTTTGTTATATTATATTTATTTTATTTTATTCATAATGATAGGAAGTGAGTCATTGAGTAGAAATTCTCCACATTTTTAGAAAAAAAATACACTTAACAAATTATATAATAAATTAATGAAATTATAAATATTGGTTACCTATAATCTCCATGAGAGATAATTTTGTCTATATTATGTTCCCCCCCTTTTAAAAATTTTGATCATAGAGAAAAATTCCCAGTATGTGAATATACATGGTAAATAAAAAATGATCAATTTTTCATTAATTCATTAGACATGGTGATTTTCAAAAATTAAATTAAAAGAAATAAAAATTATAATCATAAATTAGAAATCAATTTTTTGTTTTTAATTGTCTAATTATATATATTTTATTTATCTAAAACATTTTCATATCATCATATCACCAATAAAAAAACTTTTTTCATTGTTGATGTAAAACAGTTTTCCTATATCAATTCTATTTTGACCATGTTTCCATATCTAATAATAAATTTATATAATAACTGTTGAGGTTGATCACACATTATACACCATTATAAAAGATCTTATCAGAAATATCCATATAATTGTGTATGATTCAGATTTTTTATACTTTGAACATCACCTTCATCGCCAATTACTAGGGAGAGTGTTTTAGCTATATCTATGGATCATACTACATATAAATATAAAACTATGATTGTTTAGAATATATTTAAGAGCTCCATCAGATATTCACATGTAAAGATACATTTTTAAATTTTTTTTAACAAAATAAGAGAAGATATAGAAACATATTTTAAAAAATTCTTGTATTATAGTTATTATATTTCCATTTAAGATTTTATTATGCAACAGGTTATCCATTATTGAGCGAGTGGTTCTCATAGACATTCAGTAAAATGGAATTTATTCAAATTTGTAATTCTGATTATTATAATAAATAAATTTAAAAAGTCCCTCTAATGGAATATAAAAATTTACCATTATGAGAGTTATAAATCCCCCATAAAAATTAATTAATTTTTATTATTAATTTTGTATACATCTTCAATGGTAAAAGATAATTTCTATGAAATAGAAAAAGAAATAGTTGAAAAATTACAGCCTTATTAAAGTCATCTTTCACAAATAACAGATGATCTACCCATTTCAGGTATGCTCAAATAACAAGATTTGAAAATATTTAATTTATTATACAAAAAAATTTAAATTATTAAGATAGAAAATATTTTAAAATTTAAAAAAATATATGTTTGAAAAAATGATAAGTTTATAAATCATTATGATTGAGAAAACAAAAAATATTCTCACCCTTTTTTAATAAATTTTTTTTAATGGAAGGATATAGGTGAAACATGAAGTTTATAAAAGACTACATAAGGTTTATTATTCCCGAATGTTTTTAATAAATTAGAATATACTAGAAGCAAGAGGTTTTGTTATAATATCATCAAGTCAATTTTTTCCTCTGATAATGTTTAGAACAATATCACCCACTTTTATTAAACCATAAATAAATGTTGTTTTACATATATGTTATTTTATCATGAGTTATTTTAGGGGATTTTATATAAGGGAATAACACATATATTTTTCAAAATAATTAGAGTGTGATTAAAACATAGACTAAAATTGGTGTGTCTTGTTGCATCCACAACACTTGAGGAAAAAAACATACGGCATCAATATAATCCACTTAAATTATTGAATGTGCGAGAAAATGTTATTTCTTGTGGTACCATGAGACTAAAACTTCTCCAAATAAATTACATGTTTCAGAAGTAGATTTTTTATCTAACACACAACCACTAAATTTATCATTATTTTTAGTTTTTATAACCCAGTCATTTCCAAAAGAATAAAATAATCTATGTTATAAAGTAAAATTAAACTATTAAAAAAATTAATTTTTCATCTTCCAAAAAATATTATTTTGGATTATCTTGAAATCTCACACATAGAAAAATTTAAAATATAATTTCTGGTGATCTTATAGAAAGATATATAAAACTTCCAATCATAATTATATATGGTTTTTATCAACCAATTTAACTATTTCATCAATATCTTGTTTGATAGAGGTCATTACTAAATAAAAAATTATTGACACATTTTAAATACTAGAAAAATTGAGTAAATCATTTATATAAATATGTTGAGTTAAAATATTACATTTTGGTTTTTGAAAAATATAAAAACACTAAAAAATGTTAAGTCAACCCTTCATTATTATTTATAAATCATTTTTATTATATTCTATAATACTGTCATAATTTTTTTTTGGTCTAAACAAAAATTAAAGTCATTAAATGATATTTTTAAAATATTTTTTTAAATTATCTCTATGAAAAGGATCGTATAAGAACTACCTTTAACAAAATAATTTTGAATAAAATATCTAATATGTCTATAAAACCATTCTATTTGAAAATTTATATGTGGGTAGAATGATTTATATTATATAAATAGTTTATCTATTAATTTTATTTCTTCAAAACTATGAGGTTTTTCATCAACAATTTCATATTGAACATAACCATTATTGAGAATGTTTTTTAACAATTTGAAATAAAATAAAATTTTTATGAGCTGAAATTCCTAATAAGATCTCGATATATTCTTATCTAGACACAAGTGTGTATGATTCACCATACAATATTCATTATTCTTCACATTGGTTTTAGAAAAAATAATTAATTTATTTTTAATAATATTTCTAGTTTATCACATTTGATTCTGAAACCCCATTTACACTAATTGTCGGTATATCTATTGGATGTTAATATCTGGTTGAGACATGGTTCTATTGATTTTGTTGAGCATTTATTTCATGGACCCAATCCAAAATTCTTAACATAATGAATATTCTAATGTTTTAGATTCAATTTTTTTGGAAGGCATGATGATCATAATGATTTCATTAGGAACTTCTAGTTTTAACCAGTTGACTTATATTTATAATAATATAAGTGGAATGATGATTTATTATGATCAAAAAACTTTTGGGTTATGTGGTAAGATGATCATCATCTAACAAATCTAAATATTCTTTTGAAATAAATTATGAATATTTAAAATACAATGAACTTAATTCTATTTGATTTACTATTGGTAGTTTTAAATTATCATCTGGTAAATTAAAATAATGGTCTTTAGAAGATCATCATAAATTATGAATTTCTAATGTCTTTAAAAATGATCATATTCATCAAAATTTTCATGAACCGTTTCATAAAAAAAAATTGTTATTTTTTGAAAAGCACTGTATATTTTACCAAATGTGTAATAACACAAAACATTATATCATTATTTTTTATTAAATTTATATAATTGATCTATTTTATTCATGATGATTACTTTACACCAATGAAAATTGAACTATGAATTTGATGTATTTATTTTATTTTGTTTCTGAAATGGATTTTTATCATCAAACTATTTTAGGAGAGTTATATTTATTGTAAAACATGGTATAATAACAACTTCATTTAAAAAATATCATGTAATACAATACACACTATGAAAAATTGGAGTAAATTATAGATGAATCCTATTTATTAATTCAAATAATCCATATTTTGGGGTGTCACTTGCGAATAAAATTTTGAGTAATAACATTTTTACATAAAAATATTCAATCTCAGAGTTCAAAAACTGACCACATTATTACTCTAGATAGTATTCAATGGTAGGTGTTGATAGTTTTTAATAGATGTAATAATTACATTAAAAATTTAAACAACTTCATAATTTTTAGTGATAAATTATATCTATGTAAATATATTGTGATCATTTTTTAAGACATATAAATCATATTTTACACCAATAAATCCAATTGGTGTAGGAAAAAATAAATCCCCGTTTACTAACAATAAAGTTCTAGTAGTTGAGACTTCACATTTTGTTATAAAACACGACTTATGATTCTAATAATATTTAAAATGATCAAATGAAATGGGTGATTTCGACTTGTGTTCCAATACATCCTTTAAATGGTGTATCTTAGATGTGTAGTTAATGATTATAAGTTACAGTGTCCTAATATTAGGTTCCATAAACAAATTATTTCATCTATTTTCCATAAATATGGAAAATTCATATTAATTAAATATTTTATATTGAGAATTTAATAAGTTTCATATTTATATATATATAAAATAATTTTACATTCCAAAAATTGAATAATACATTTTTCACTAAGGAGTTTCAAAATATAATCCTCATCACATAACAAACAAATAATGATAAATTTTTTCCTATGTCTAAAAACATATAGTACATTTGAAAGAAATATTTTTTCAAGAATATTATCCTACTTGATTGTGAGGATTTAAATTTTTAATTGTCTCTACAATGCAGTAATATTTATTTTTATTTTCATAAATTCTAGATGTTAGAATTCTCTCAAACTATATGATGAGAAAAATAGTAACCAAATAAAATTTATTTGTAAAGGTTGCAGAATCTTCATTTTGGAAAAAAGAAAATATTATGTTCTTAGTACCCACACATGTTTGGTCCCAATTATGATAGAATTTATAATTTTAAGAACATAAATACACTCAAATTAATATTTTTTAAATATTATTGTTCTTATAAAATAAATTCTATATGGAAACCAAAATAAAAAATAATTTATAGATAATAATATCAACTAAAATGAAAAACTCTTTTACATTGAGTTCAGAAATGTTCAATTTAAGTACAAAATATTTTTACTGAAGATAAGGTTTATCAGAAGTATAAAAAATTATATTTTAAGCTCTATAGGGTCTTGTTTATTTATAATTTTTTTTCAAAAGTCTTTATAACATGTAACCACTAAAGCTTTTATAAATATATCCATTGAAATAAAAATGAGGTATTTGATATATTACATTATATAGAACCCAAATTCAAAATAAACTAGTTTATAATGAATATTATTCTTGAAATCATAATGTTATTATTAGATTTTAGAGGAGTATTAATGTTTTTTTAAATATATTTATTGTTCAATTAATAATGAAAAGTACATATATCATGTGCATATTAGATTTTAGAGGATTTTCTATAGTATGAAAAATATACAAAGATGTTTTTATGATGCTGGAACAACTGTTTATTACCTCTACACAATCAGATGGTTGATGAAAGTATCGCTTGTGTATACATGGGGACTACTTCTTCCAGGTAGAAATATGATTCATTTTCCAAAACCATCTATCATTATTAGTTTTTATGAATTATTTAATGTTTATATATTATATTTATGATATAATAATTTTTTTGGAATGGTGAATTATTATTTAACATTCATTCTATTTATCCATTAAAAATGGAAGCATCACTCATGTGTATATACAATGTACCGTCTCTGTATAGTGATGTAATTTATTTTTCATCACTACATTATATGAATGGAAATATATATATAATTAATATTAATGATAATTATATAAGTGTTAAATTTTTTGATATTAATTAACCATTATAAAAGTGCATGATCAAAATTGTGGGCCAATAATATATATGAAACAAGAAGTGGTTATTACCAAAAATAATCTTGATATTGAAATATTATTAATTAATGGGTGATACAATGTTATAATTAAAACATTTATGTTATTATAGCTATTAAATATATTTTTTATAGAATTATAATAAATTTAAATTTATTATATTGTATTTTAAAATGCATACATTGTGAGACAACCTTGTGCTAATAGTTTTGGGTCATAATCTATATTTTCCCAGGATTATTTATGCATAAATTTTAAGATGATGAAATCTTATGATGAATATCTCCCAAATCATAATTAATTTTTTATCCTATAATTTCATATAGAGACAAATTGTTTCCACTTCATTTTCCTTGATTTTTATAATCATGAAATAGAAATATTGTTTTTAAGAAAAACCACCTTCATTTATCTCATCAGCTCGTAATCTTTTTCTTCAAAGTGATTATTTTCTTTAAAATATTTTATACAATGATTTTAATATTGTTTAAATAATATTTAAACTCATTTTAAGTATATTTTACTTTCATTACCAAGGATATGAAGGAATATTCTTATCATTTCCTATACATGGTATTATTAACTTTTATTAAAAATGTGAAAGGCATTTTTGTTTTAATGTACACCATACGGAAGAATTTACATAACATCATGAATACTATTTTATATCAAGTTGTCATTATAATATTTCTTGGGTTGTTAAAAATTAAATTATTTCCAAAATATTTTGTAAATTTTTATATTTTAAATTATTGATTTGAAAATAAAAATGATATATTCCTCACAAAATGATCCATTAGTCAATTTAATGATATTTTAGTCTATAAAAAAACCCTGATATTACATTTTATTTATTTTGAATATTAACCATTTTAACATATTTATTCTTTCTTGGGATCAATTATTTTTATGATATAATGTTGTCGCATGTTTTCTTTTCCATTAGTTAATATTTTATGTAATGATAAATGTATTTATAAAAATTTAGTATAAACGTGAAGGGGATATGATTCTGTGAAATGTTTTCACATTATAAACCATAGATGGTTGGTTATATTATAATCTAAGGATGAATTTTTAATGGACCAAATTTTTATAAATTAAATTAATTTTCTAATGAATAAATTTCTTATTAGCTTAGGTAGTTATGAAAACACCTACACTTATTTTTCTATTTTGGACCAATATAAAATTTATCATATAAGATTTAAAAGACCATTATGCATCCTCAATATTGATAATATAGTCCTTAAAAAATGGACATTAATACTAATATATTATGAGTTATGATAAAACCCAATTGATTTAGGTGAAAGAAGTGATTCCGATGACCAGTAGGATCATACTCTATGAATCCCATTTAATAAATATTCTATGGGATATTAACTCATTTGGATTTTCACTAATCCCATCCCAAGCCGTGATTCAACTACTAAACCTCAAGAAATTTTTTTTATGAGAGAAGTTTAAAATTATCAAGATCAAAACCCATGCCATGTTCCATGAAGCACCCCAAGAAAGTACCACCATCAGACAACATACTCATAGGCATGACATTTATCTAATAAGGTGTTATATTTATAGATCCCATATGTATGAATTTTTACATTTAATTTGTAATGGAATAATGATATTATTTGTCCCCTATATTATTACATTATCAAAGAATATATAATGAGTTTGATAAAAATTTGTTTTTTATTTGAAGGAATCAAATATTTATTTTTGGGAAACATATTATCTCAATTAATCCACTCTTTAAATTATTTCAAGAAGTTTTGACATAAATGTTATTTTTATAAAATATTATTATGAGGTAATATTTATTTATATGTAAATTATAGCATAATTTAACGAAGACCAATATATATTTTATAAGGTTTAGAAAATATTTGATATCATACAACTAGTATTTATTAGTAAATATATGTTTTTTAAAAGTAGAAAAATATCATAATTATGAAATTATTTCTATAAAATAAACAAAAACATTCAAGTTAGTAAGTTTAAATTATGAAATGGTAGACAATTTATAATTTTGTGTAGTAGTAAAATTTTAATGTAAAAATTAAATATCACAAATATATATGGTCAGTATTATGGCATTATAATATCTAAAAAGTGATGTATCAAATTATATAAAAGGTTTAAAAAACTAAATACAGTTTTAACATTTTTTATAAGGATATTTTGATGTTATTTGTTTAATTTTTTATCCTTTATCAAATCCTGCAAATATATATTATATTTTATGGTTTGAAAATAAATTATTTTTAGACATGAAAATTTTCCACATCACCAAGGGTATTATATTAATGGTATTATTAAATATTTATACCAATTATGTTTTGGATAAACTGTGGGAGAAAACTATGTTAAAGTTCTTTGGATTATTTTATTATACAATGTCCAAAAACTGTGTTTAGAAATTAATATAGAATCGCCCTCTATTTTGCTATAATCATCCAACCATACTCCCACTTATCTTCCTTAAAAATACATTTATAATATGTGTTTTATCTATATACCTCTATAAAGCCCTACCAAGGATTTCCCAAGATCTTAATAAGCTCCTCCCATTCTTTTAGAGGCTCTTTTTCCAGGTAATGTGATTCTCTTCTCATCCTCGCTGTTCAATAACATTCTTTGTGTTATGTAATTTTATTTCCAAATATTTATGTTGTAAAGTGTTTTTAAAAATAATTATTCAAACCTTTAATATTTAAATATAATCATAAGCTTTCTTTGACTCTAATTAAATCATTCCATGAACCATTATGTGCACCTATTTTTCTTCCAAAATTATCCTGTGATTTTTCCATGCCAAACATTTGTGTTGTGAATGCCAATCCCCATTTCCATGAAAATTTATTCATCTTGATGTACCTATAATTAATTTATTTGGGGATACTATAAGAAACTATTTTTTTGAAATATATCTTTCATGTATATTTATTTTCCTCGATAGATTTTGTTACATGAAAAATCAAGTTTACATGAACCTCAATATACTATTACTATATTGTTATTTAATGTGACACATATCACCTAATTAATATACCTAATGAAAAAATAGGACTAATAAATTTATGAAATTTTTTTGGTTTTCATTATTAAAATATTAATTATTTTTTATCAATTAATTATAAAATAAAATTGAAACTAATGAGAAACAAAGGATAAATTTATCTTAAAAAACAATTTATTATGAACATAATGTATTTCTATCATAATAGATTAAATTAATAACTTTTTAGGATAAATTTTAATTATATATATAAATTATATTCAACAAAATGTATCAAAATTAATGTATGGTTTTTTACTATTCATGGTATAAGAATAAATAAATTTTATGCTTAAAATGTAATTTTATATAAAGTGAGTTTTGTCATGTTTTGTACACTTTTTTAAATAATAAATTTCTGACAAATAATTTCATTGAATTTGAAAATTTTGAATCCATATTTTTAACTATTATGATCAAATTTGATAAATAGGTCCCTATTATTTTTAAGCATTGTTAATAGTAACTGTTGAAAAACATTTATCATCTTAGTGAAAGGTAAATTGTGTTAATCTAGCTAAAACTATGTTTCATGGTCAAAAAGTTTTCATAAAAATTCATATTGGCTGGAGTTAATTCGACAGATATCCCCTTGAAATCCCAATATAAATATTTAAGATTCAATTTTCCATTGAAACGACATATATAATATTTGTACAGAGAAAGTTACAACGTGTCACTCTCTTAGTTCCAAATATGAGTTATGTTTTCCAATAGGTACAAAGGAATTATATTTATGAATATAAATGTATATTTTGGTTATAATGAATTTTTTTGGGAAAAAATTATTTCAAATTATTATGAATTAGAAAATTATCCTAAATACTCACTCAATACCACCTTCATATTTCCTCAATTAATAGAAAAATAAAATAACTGATTTTAAAAAATAGTAAAAGTAATAAAATTAGAGTGATTTATAGTGTCCATGAAATGTTAAATAAATATTAAATATTAGTTATTTTTAAAAATTATGGATTCTAATTTCATTTTTGTCTTGTTGTATTTAAATTTAAATTAAATTAATAGTTCCAAAATTGATAATAATAATTTTTTATAATAAATAATATTTTATTAAATTACTTGAATTTACTAAAATTCATATCATAATCCACATTAATTGAATATGGCTTAACACATCTTCAATGGTATAATTATGAGTTGCTTTTCCATTTTTGGTAAAATTATTAGCCTTTTTATGATTAAAATAATTGTTACCACTATTAAAGTAAAAAATAATTATCAAATGGATTGATAAAAAATATAATGATTAAATTGAAATATAAACCTAACTAAATTTAATTATAATATTTAATTTTATCCTTATTAACTTTGGATTAAAATTCATGTCCATCTATAAGTATTTTTATCATGAACAACTTTATTATATTTTACTCCATTAATAAATTCCAATTGGGTCCCTCCCTTCCTTATAAAAGGACACCTTTATTCGCCTTCCTTAAAAAACTCTGAGACATATAGATATAAAATCCATAAGTAAAATTTTATGAAATTTAATATACAAATTAAATAGTTTATGTTCTTCCCAACAGAATAACATTAGGATCCTTAATAGGGGAACTAAAAGAGTTTTTTCAAAGAAGAAGTAATCACATTTAGCAATCAATTTCTTTTTCACTAAATCATTCACCTCCACTAAATATATGGTATGTATGCTTAAATAATTATGTATGTATACTATAAATAATTAATTTATATTATGATTATGTAAATATCCATTATCTATCCTCTTTCCAATAAAATGGGATGTGAGACTATCACTCATTCATATATACGACTAACCATCTCCATATAGAGATACTATTGATTTTTCATTACCATAATTAATGGATGGTTATTATGATGAGTTTAATATTTATATATGATAGTTATGATAAATTTATAACTTTGGAATCATAATATCACATCTACCTTCTTACCTTCCAATCCATTTGGAAAATGATATCGTCCATCATGCTTATATATGGACAAGAAATTACATAGAGTGATGTGATTTATTTTTTATTTCCCTTTTAAAAGGATGGTAGTAAGAATTTATTTAATTAATATATAATATATATACTATACAATAATTGTTATTTAAATTTAGATTTATTTTTTACCTTTATTTAATTTTATCCATCAAAAAACTGTAAATATTGTTTATGCATATATACAAGAAACTATCTCATAGAATGGTGTAATTAATTTTTATATATCTACATTTTATAAATATATAAATATATATATATATATAATGAATATAATTTTTAATATTTTGGAGAAGTTGGAACCATGATCAACATTGATGTAAAAGAACTACTGAACTGAAATACTCATGATAAACAGAACATTTTACATGTAGAAAAGTGGATTTTAATAAATATTTTTTGATATTTGGTTCTTGGAATTTAATAAAGGGATGATATTTTATATTATAATTGTTTTAAATATTATCATATTGAATTATAATACATTTTAATTTATTATAAAGGACTTTGTAATCTTTGTAAGTGAGTGTAACTCGAGGTAAAGGCTTATCGTCTCAAATCATCTTATTTAGGAAATATGTTATGTTATGCCCATATCTTATTTTTGAGGCTTATATATATCCAAATTTATATTATTTATCACTAATATAATTATTTTTATTATATTTAATGTTTCATTTGATTTTTTTTTCTTTCATAGGGCCTACGATTCAAAAGTTACAAAAGAGGTTTGAGTATTATATTACAATCTCACTTTATCTGAGGGTTGTTTATAACAAAGATTTACAACTATGGAATTCAATGATGAAACTATAAATATAATAATGATATTTATTTTCCATTAATTATTTAGAAATAATACCTCTTTACATTTATTTTACTCTACCTATTTTATCATGATACCAAAATAATATTTTGAATAGAAATAAAATTTCTTTTACTTTTTAGTTGAAAAATATTTTTATTCCATATCCTAGTATTCTAATTTTTTTTCAATAATGTATTTATAACTATAATTTGTTTTGTTTAGATTATTTTTTTATTTTTTTTACAAAATGGTTTAAATGGAATCATCTTGTAACATTCAGAATTAGGTTCTCTTTGAATTTTTACAATAAACATGAAAAGAATATTTTAGTTTAAATTATACCACCTGATTGGAATTTCCTTCTTTGATGACTACTCAGTACTATAAATCATCCTTTATATTATTTCAATTTTATTTTCTAAAAAATAATTTTTTTCAATATATTTTCAATTTTAATTTTTGTGTAATTTGGTTTCCAAAGTGAAAATGGTTTTTTTCTCAAGAATGCTTTAATAATATTATAATGATATCATTATTCAATAATGAAAAAACCCATGATTTTTATAATTACTTAATTGGGAAATGATCCACGGGTACCATAATTATGATTTCTCTAGATCATTTTTGTTTATAATGAATTTTTTTATGAATTGTATTCTTTTTCCACGAATTATGCTATGATGAAATGATAAAATATTAATGAAACCGATTTCCCATCTACAAGTTTTTCTAGAAATTTTTTTTTATAAAAATAATTTATTTTCTTGGGTTCTGATATGTCAAAAATTTTATCCTAATGTGGCACACATATATATTATTTTCATCATCTGGTAGGTGGGTCATAAATTATGTATCTCTCCTGCATATTGGTTAAGTATTGATATATTAAGAAAAAAAGAGTACTAGAATGGTAAGTAAACCCAATTTAGTAAGAGACTATATCAACAAAGATATTATTAAGGGATAAATTTAACTACTATAATTTCTTAGGGAATGAACTAGTTACACTATTATTACCATGGAAACAATAATTTCTATTTAAGGAAATGATTTTATATGATTTTTCATTTTTTGACAAATTATGTAATATACTAACATTATTTTCTCATGGATAATATTCTTTGATTATTTAATGATTTATGACATATAAACTTTTAGTATTTACTTCATGACTCATGATTATGATCTATGTTTTATAGGGTATGGTTTTTCAAATATAGTGATCATCTTCTTATACCCATAGGATAATGATCTCTTGATATCTCCCTTGTTTATCATTACAGAGAACCTGAGCTAATAATTTCATATATTTCCTTTTCCCATGTTATGATGACTTGTACTAAATGTTATATGTCTATAAAAGGTGATATTTATGATGATTTTAGTGAGATAAGAAATAGTAAACATATGAACATGATGTTTATGTATCCATGATTCCAAATATTCTAGAGCTATATGATTCTTGTATGGATCGTTATATTATGTAATGGAAATCCATCTAAAAAGAAGTTATATCTATATATGAAATGTATGGATCACTATATGTGTTATTAGAGGAAGGTCAAGTTTTCCATTGGAAACTAGGATTAGAAAAAATAGTGATAACCCTATTGTTAATTATTTTTCTTAGATGACATTCTAAAATTTTGATATTAATATGGAATTACCATGACTAATCCTACAGTTTCATAGATTTAAAAGAACACTTCCATATTTTGATTTCCAAAAAATAATTTTTAATAAATATGTGGGTTTTAAATCTGATTATTATTTCTCACGTTATAATTTTTTAAATACTCGGATGGGTGGAACCAAAAGGATTCTTGTTAACGTTTAATGTGATGGACAAGGAAATGATTTTCCACCACGGAAACTAAATGTTATGGGAGTTAGAAGAAAAAATATCATTGTTATGGTCACACAACATTCTAATGATATGAATCTTAGTAAACATCCAAATGAGAAAATTTGGGGAAAATGTTATGTTGAGTACATTCTAGAGAAATCCCCACCATCTTTTAGTTGTTCTATTTATCCACAAGTCACTGAGAAATGAATATGTATATTTGAATTGATATTATTCCATTATCCAATGTTTTTAAAATTAAAATTTCATTTTACATTTATTGTCATTTAGAAGAAGAAGCGGATTAATGGTCTACATTTATCAATAATAAGAAAAAATATGATGAAACTGATTCCATGGTGTGCGATGAGTTTATGATATTATTTTTTAATAATTAATTTCCATGTATACTTCATAGGAAAATTTAAAATGTGTCAGATCCATTACTTTTTTCAGGAATGTAACTCTTTATATTTTTGGATAAATCTATTTGAGTTAGGTTGTTTTTTAGACATTGTTCAGGAAGCCTAGGTTCATGTTGCGTTACGGGTTTCAATGGAACATTAGAAAAATGAGGGGAGTTTTGTCTTTACAAGGGACTCATGACATGTACCTAATTCCGAATGTGATTTTTTGGGCTAACCCCATGAATTACATTCAAATATATAATTATTCATGTTAGGAACCATAAATTTAATTCAGTAACTTAAATTAGTCCACCCCTTGAAACCACCCATTTAATTTAAACCAACCCTTGAATTATTTAGCATATTCATGAAATCCCATGAGTTTAATTCACCCATAATTAACTAACACTCCCTAAATTAATTTCACACACAGAATTCACACCATGAAAAGAAAATCACACAATGAATATATTTCACAACGTGAAATATTTATTTAATTTATTTATAGTGATTGGATGAAGGTATTTTTGAAAAAGTGTGTAATTGATGATTTCCTAATGTGAATGAAATTCACATTAGGAAATAGTCTCACCTGAAAATTTTTAAAACCCTCAATCTTAATGAGAGTTGTAAATGTAATTCCACGCTCAATATAAGGCCTTCTATAGAAAACACTTGAGAATCCTCTATAATCCAGAATTGTAACAACATCAGATCTTAGTGTAAGGGAATTATATTGTTAAGGTAATAATTCTGATTATTTTTCCACTTCTCGATTTGTTTAAAACACATTTCTTTTGTTATCATTTAAAGGAAGAATGAATTTGGTAAATATCACATATTAATGTTTTTTTAATTTCCCTATCTGCTTTCACGGTGGGTGGTATAAATATTTTCTATTTTTATTCTATTTAATTATCCATAGTATGTGTGATATTTTCAATCACACAGAAACACTATATGTATTAAATAATAAGTGTGGTAATCCCTATTAATTAATAATAATTTTAGACCATCTATTAGATCTCATTTGGCCCATATGAGTTAAGACTGAGAAATAGAACCACCTGATAGGTGTGCCAGCCATAGAACTTGTTAAATCATGGTTAACATGAAAATATATCTCTATGATATACTAGAAAGTAGTTGATTGATTATTGGATTAGTCATTCTAATCAGTATTACATGTAAATTGTGTTATTGTATAAGGGATAGTCACCTCAGCTAAAATTGGTTAACTAATATGATAATGACTATAGTGTTCAATGATAAATGAAATTGGTTTATGTATATATGTGATGATAAATGGTTACCTATAATTATATGACATAAAATGATAGAAAAATCATAAATTCATGAGATGGTCATTATTACATGTGGAGATATATATTGGTAGTTTGATTTTGGTATTACCCAGTGTTTTCTTTACTTTTGATCCTATATGAAATCAATGTGATTTATTCCTTTGTGTGGAATTATTATTGGAATGTTTTGTTTTTATATATACAAATAATTAATCATTTTTATACATAAGGGAATGGTGTAGGATTTCTTATACCCGGACGGCTTGGCACACAAGTACTAGATGCTCAATAGAAGAGTGTATGATCATGTAGGATACCTAATTGAATGATGCACATTCAATAGATTCCTGAGGGTGAGATACTATTTATTGTGAGGGAAGAGGACATTTTTCGGGGTATGTTATGAGTTATTTTTCCATAGCGGGAGAATATTCCAATTACTCGAGTGATCTATCCAAACAGAGGACGATCCACACATAGTTAGATAAACATAAAGGGAACCAAAATAGGTTTTTCTGACCTACGATGTTAATCCATAACCCGAGGGTTAGTCAGATTATTTCCTATGAAGTATTAAATTATTAAATTAATACTGTATAATTCATTTTATTTCTTGAACTATATTTCTCAGAATTGATTTTTTAGATATAGTGGTTTTAAAAAATTAGGTTGTACTAAAAAAAAATATGGTCCAATATATCCCACTTGATGATATTATATGGATGATGTTTGGGATAAGAAAAAGAGACCCTATGTGGTTTGCAGATAGATGTATAGGTTGGATATTGGAGATGTGACTGACATGGTGTTAATGTTTGGAGCCTTGAGAGATTTTATTTTAGTATTATTTATATTTTATTTATATAACCTTCAAAATTTAATTTAGTTAAATTCATCCACTCTTTAAATTATTATAATATTATTGGGATATATTCATATTTTCCCTTCTCAATTTTGGTATCCAATTTATTTATGTTAACTTTTA
The DNA here is from genome assembly GCA_963277665.1 of Viscum album. Lineage (NCBI taxonomy): Eukaryota > Viridiplantae > Streptophyta > Magnoliopsida > Santalales > Viscaceae > Viscum > Viscum album. The sequence goes on along the minus strand of OY728151.1, from coordinate 1,504,592,631 downwards.
TGATATTTTAACAATATTGGTATTAATTTTGTTCTATCATTACAAACCTTTACCAGATAGTATAATGTCTTTGCTAAATTCCTTAAACCATCACTGTTAGTCAAAATCCTATAGCATATGGTGTGGAACACCTGAGGTTATGTAGCCAAACAAATCGATCACTTGAGGGATCATCGAGTTAGGGATGTTACAAAGTGGTATCTGAGAACCAGGTTTCATTTTTTTGATTTACTATTTAGGAATTTTGGAAAGGATTCTAGGATGTGTTGGGACTTAGTATTGTGTTCATACATAGGAGTTGTTGACCCACCTATTGGGGAAAATAGATGTTACCATGAATAATACTATTGTTCATTATATTCTCCTATTATAGTTTAATGTTATTTCACCTTGGTTGATTCACACATTCTTTGATGTTATAGTAATTGATATTTATACTCATGGAATGACATGGCTTGTGATATGTATGAATCCATATTGATATGCACATAGGGATATATGTTGTCATGCATTGTTCATGATATAGACATAATTATCACATGTGACATATTTCTCCCATGAAAGAACTGTGAAATGATAATCTTTTATATAATTGATAAATGAAATGAATGAAATTTTTATGTTATAAAAATTCTCTAGTCAAGATAGTGTAGAGGAACATTGAGCTAGTGGTTATCTATTGTTATCACCTATTAAGATTGATATTTTTTCTACCATAAGATATAAACTATGTATTGAACCATTGTAGTTAAAAATGAATCCTGGTACACCTCTAATTGAGGACTAGGAGAGTGGAAATATGTAAGCTCCTAAAACTGCTAAGCTAGAACTTCTTATAGATATGGAGGATCAGATATATTTTCATCTCTATAAAAACTTCCTAATGTTTACTAGATCCATGGTATTAGAGACTTTTCTCACCACACATTCAATGTATGATCTCACAAGAGAGATAAAACTACAACACAATCCTATCTTAATTATGGAGGGAGGTGTCTAGGAAGACGAGATAAAGATCAACTTAGTACAGAAAATATTAAAAAATTTAAATAAAACCACAAATAGTTGGGTCAAAGTCATGTACTACATGATTTGTGAACCATAAATTAATTTGTGGGATATTCTAGTGAAATTTTGGATGCAGGAGGAGTTATCATGGATAGAATTCGAAGAAAATATTATGATACAAATTAATATAGATATATTGATGGATAATTTGACTCATGATTTTATACATATAACATAAGAAGGAATTTTAGTAATGGACTACATAAGATAATGCATAGTTAGGAAGTGTTGTGATCCATCATTAACGACTAATGAGATCGCCAAGGTGAGATGTTTTTTGGATGGTATTTATTTTGAGATTTGTCCCAAAGTGAATGTATTTTTCATGAGTTTCCTTGTTGATGTGATGAATTATAATCTCATTATGGAATGAAATATAATATATTCCTTGAGTGGTGGCCAGATTTGTTCTATCGGGAAATCTGAGAACTCTTCTTTTGTTTGAAAGAAGAGTCTCTATAGTAGTTTCCTCCAGGGAAGAAGCAGTGGAGCAGTTAATAGAGTGGACTTCCCCCTCCAAACAATTGTTTGATATTGTGATTTTAGTGTAGTATTATAGTACATAAGAATCCATAGAGTACCCATCCACTAGTGGGGTTCCATGTCTCTGGTAGGTCGGTATATCATCATTTTTTTAGGAACTTCCTACTATAGATCTGTGCAAAGGGATTATAAAAAAACACTTGATTCTGGGAGGCCCTCATATTCCCCTTAATAGACTAGTAGTTGAAGTTCCATTTTCTATTCTGGATGAGGGAGGGGACATGGAAAAATAGTGTAGGTGTAGTAACAGTCAAATGGAACATCCCTGGGGTGTCATATTTGGGCCTAGGTAAGAGGGGCAAGCCAGTTGCATGTGATACAGTCAGCTCCAACCAGATTGGATGTTGGTCCTTCTATCATCAGAGGTATGATTCATGTATGATCTACATTAGATGGAATATTTTCTAATATGAGAATATAAAATTATTTTCTAATGACTATTTTTTTGAATGGTTTTCATTTGGATGTGGAGAGCATATTTGGGGACAGGAACCCAGAAACATTTCTGGGAGTACAATCATATGGTATCAAGAACTAGAAAGAGTGTTCAATTAAAACTGTTATCAATTATTTCCTTTGGGAATTTTTTTGATGGAAATGGAAGTATTTTATTTTATTCTTGGCATGGGATACCTATTAATAAACTATGATCATATCAATTATTATTGGATGAGTGTTACCATAATTTCTCCAGACGATGTCATTTATACTCACCAGGGTTGGTGGGATCTTTAGGATGGTAATGTGGTACCCATGCAGTGTAGATATATTTTTCTAATGGAAAATTAGCAAGACTCCTTTTAGATTATGGTGTAATGCATAATTATCCGTATCCAGTATGGGTGGAGCCATTTTAGTATTTTATTACTGAAGAGTTCTATTGATTACCAATTGGGAAGGAGATTGAGTTATGTTTGTGATTTTTCTAGGATCTTATCCATTTTCTATCTCACCTATAGGATGGAACCGCATAGATTTTCAATTTGAAAGTTCTTTTGGAATATTTGGAAGCCCAGGGTTTCATATGGACCAGTATATCTATACGGGTTTCTCTAATTATTTTCATCAAGAAGGTTGATGGGAAATTGTTATTATGTTTGGATTATTGGATACTAAACCAGTTGACGGTCAAGAATTGTTATCCCCTTCTCGGAGTTGATGAGAACTTACATTAGATGAGAGGATAAAATATTCTCTCCTTGAATGACGTGAGTTTAGGGTACCACTAGTTGAGGGTAATACCATCATATATACCTTAATACTATTTTAGGAGTATATATAGATTATATGTGTTTGTAGTGATGTCATGTGTTTTGATAAACACATTGTAATTTATCATGGCATTGATAAATAAAATCTTCGACCTTTTCTATGATTGGTTTTGTGGTAGTTTTCATTAATGAAATCTTAGTTTCCTTCCAGTTTAGAAATTATCATACCCAATATCATGGCATCATCCTAGGTACACTAGGATGGCATCAGCTTTATTCCAAATAACCCAAATGTAGATTCTGGATAGATATATCACACTTCATGGTCTATGTTATCTCATATTCTAGATTTTCAATGCACCTAGTGAAGTTTTCAACCTTTTTATCTTGTGAGATACCCAATAATAGCTTTTAGGTTAAAAATTTTATTAGTTTAGAATTATATTACCTATGATTCATCAATGACTTTTCTCATCTGGTAGAACAGTTTTCTATTATTACTATGAAATGGGTGAATTTTTTCTAGTTAGATACCTGTGACAATTCGTTTCAAGAGTTAAATAGTAGGATTACCTTAGCACTAATCCTCACATTACCTAACCCTAGATAGGAGTATAATTTATACTGTTACATATCCAGGACCCAAAATAGAGAATTTATAATGAAGGACTTTGTGGTCTCTTATGGATCTTTAAAGTTTATATTTCCTGATAGAAATTATCCTAATCATTATCTGGATTTAGTAGCGCTGGTTCACTACGTATGAAATTATAGATTCGATCTTTTTTTTTGAGTTGTTTTAGGTATTCAGAGCCCACAATATCCTCAAGTATATCTTTTAACAAAAATACCTAAACCTTTAGAAGAATATGTGGTTTGATTATATTAAGTCTTTTTAATTCAATAGTTCTTACATATAGGGGAAAGGAAATGTAATTTACAATATCTTTATCCAAATATCAAATATACCGGTAGTGCATGATTCTTGTGATGAGTGGTGGATGATGAATCTCTTTTATGACATAAATTTTAGATGTACCAGTATAATTAGGATGATTAGGTATTAGTATGAAATCTGTTGTACCCAGTATTATTAAATATATCAAAATAAAAAAATTATCTTATATAAATGTATTATCTATAAGGGAAAACATATATGGTGGACATCCATCATTAGGATGGTCTCTTATTAGTGTAAATGCAATTCTTATCAGTGGAAGAGTATGGGTTCTTACGAGTATATGCGATGAGATCATGAGTGAGTTAGTTCTTCAATATAGGGGGTACATAAGGTTTAGAAAAATAATTTTATGATCTCTATAGAAAATAGTGGTTTCTAGGGATGAAGAAGGAGGTAATATTATTAATTGAGGGATTTTTACCTTTCAGCAAGTGAATGCCAAGAATCAGAGGACTGTTGGGCTATTGAAGACTATTCCCATCTAAGAATGGACGTTGGATGATGTTGCTATGGATATTATAAAAATAATTTATAGGAAATCCCAAAAGAATGATGTTGTTTGGGTTATTTTGGATGAACTAACAATGGAATCCCACTTATTTTCTATCAAGGAGACCAGTACCAGTGATGATCTATGTAGTCATTATGTGTATGAGATTGGTTAGTTGCAATGTATTTGGAGGGTAATTGTTTCTTATATAGATCCACATTTCAATTACTGGTTTTGGAATGACCTAAAAGAAGGTCTTGGGATGATAGGTTCTTATATGTACATCATACCTTCTTCAGACTAAAAGCTAATCATAGAAGACTGTTCAGATTCTAGAGGATATGTTATAAGCCTTAATTTTGGATTTTAATGGTTCATAGGTTCAACTTTTGGAACTCATGATTTTTTTATTATAATAATACCTTTCAAAAATATATCCAAATTGATCCTTTAATGGCCTTTCATGGAATATTGTGTCATTATTCTCTTAACTAGTTAGAGTCTGGCGAGTTAGTGCATGATGGGACTAGTCTGGAGCTGGAGATGACTATGTAGGTTTTGTTGATTTAAAAGAGGTCGGTGACCATGAAGAAATGATATAAACTATACATGGACCATCATATATGACCTCTAGATTTTGAGATTGATCCTCATGTTTTTCTTCGAGTAACCTCTAGGATAGGGAAATTCTATATCACAATTTAAGGGAAGCTAACATCCAGGTTTTTCCAATCATCTGAGATAGTAGAGGTGGTTAATCAAGATACATACCATTTGATCCTTATATAGTTCCATAGTGCCTTTCATGATTCAATTCATAATAAACATTATATATATCATTATAACCATTCTTATGTGATATATATTGAAGATGTAGAGTTGGATATTGATACAGTCTTGGAGGAACATTCATTCTGTATCATGAATTTAATTGAGAAGAATATTAGGGGATGACCGTTCCAATAGAACCAGTGTAGTGATAGAATGTGAATTTATGAGAGGATACCAAGGAGAGGGAATCTCATATAGGGACAAAATGGACCAAATTTTTCTATGATACAATATAATAGTGCAGGGAGCAGCTTAGGGATGAGATGTTATATAGTGGGGAGTTTGTAAGATCCCATATTTTTCTAGGAATATCTCTCATTAATATTTTGGATAAATGTCTTTGAGTTGGATTAAATTTTGTTTATACCATGTCTATAAATCCCCAATCGTGGTTGGGTTAACTATTTCATGGGTTCTTCAAGAATACTAGGTGGGTTCTAGATACAGAAAAAATTCATTTCATGAACCTAATTCATGATGTGAATTATTTTATATATACCCCATGAATTACATTCATGGAATAAATTATTATTCTCATAACCCAGGAATTTAATTCACCCCGAATTTTAATTCATCCCTAAAAATACCCCATAAATTATTTCATGTCTTGAAGACATCAAATTATTTTTTGTAACCATATATATTAATTAGACCCCATGAATTACATTGAATAAAATTAATGCACCCCACGAAAAGGAACTCATTCTATGAATATATTTCACATTGTTAAATGATTCTTTATATTTATTTTATTAATGGATGATAGAATTTATGGGTAATAGTAGAATCTATGCTTTAATGATGTAGAAGATGTTCACATTGTGATATAGTCATGCCAAACACATATTAAAACCTTCTAGTGTCATATGATTTTCTAAACATGTTCCCCTCTCTCCACTACCGACCATCCAAGTATGATTTATATGAATAATATTTGATCTAGAAGCAAGAACACATTGGATATTGTCATTCCAAACTATTATTTTTATGGTAATACTTTATTTACTTATTTCTATTATTTATCTATTTCTGATGGAATTTTCAAGTCTCAATGAAATAAACAAAGAAGGTATCCCTACTAAGTATGTGTGGTTATTTCATCACCATAATTGTTTTCATGGTGGTGGGTATAAATATTATCCATTTAATTTCCATGCATTAACTGGACATGACTTGATAAATATTAATTCTTTATTGACTATATATTGAAACTCGTTGGGTAAAAATGATTTGAGATTGAGGCCTATAGCCACCCAAGAGGTATGTCATCCTTGGAACTTATTGATACTTGTTCAACTTGAAATTTGAACTATATAATAATTTGGAATGAAATTGGTAAATTTTCGTTTTAGTCTTATGAATTGGTATGAAAAGTAAATTGTGTGATTGATTAAGGCAGAATCACCTCTGTTAAATCTGGTTAACTAATATGTTAATGAAAATAGGGTTAAATGAAAAATAAAATTGATTTGATATTTATTAGGCTAATGGGTAACCTAGATTCATGTGACATAACTAGATAGAAAAATGAAAATTTGATGAATTGATCATTCATCGTTGTGGTGATAAATATTATATGTTTTATATTGGACTTATGAATTATTTTCTTAGATTTTGACCATATATGACATCGATGTGATTGATTCCCAAGGGTGGGTTTATTATTGGTGTGTTGAATTATGTTGGATATGACTCATGGTTTATATTGATTCATGAAGGTATGGTTTAGGATCTCATGACTCTAATAGAATAGGAACAGAATTAGTTGATGCCCGATGGTAGAACGATCGAAAATTTCCAATACCTAAGGGATAAATTCATAGCCACGAGATTCCAAAGGGTGAAATATTGGTTAACCAGATAAATAATCCATTTTCAAGGTATGTTATGAGTGATTCATTCCCCTCTAAAGAATATTCCACAAAATCAGGTGATCATTCAAGAATTAGGAGGACACAACCATAGTCAGAGATACTTTTATGGAATTGACCTATGGATAGATATCCTCAGTTGTTAACCCAAAGCATGTGGTTCAATATGTTTATTTTACATAATGTATTATTTTATTAAATTAATTCCTTATTATTAACTTTATTTTATGATCTAGATTTGTCAAAATAGATTTGTTTAGACATGTTGGTGTCAATCAATTTAGTTTTTATCACACCCTGGATGGGATACCATTTTGTACCTAGATAGATTTCCTGGATGAAGGCCTTGACAAATGAAAGAGACCATATTATTGATTTTTAGTATACATGATGTGTTGGATCTTGTAATGGGACCAACATGGGGTTCAAGACCGATGTATTTGGAGTCTTTATTTGAGTCTTATTTTCCTTTTATCTATATGTCTTTCAACAGGTATTTCAGTAAAATTCGACTTTTCAATACATTATTCTATTATTATTTGGATTTATTTAGTTTTCCCATATTCTATTTGGCGTTTTATTTATTTATTCATATCATTTCTATTATTTGAACAACTCTAATATTATTTATCCACCCTCATTATTCCTCTTTACCACTGGGTATAGTCTCATTGATATATTCCTTACACCAATTGTTATTTTTTGTAGCCTCTTTAATATAGGGAGTTATTCCTGAAGTCATGTTGGCGATAACCTCTCTCACATGAGGAAGCATTGGGAAATGGAAATTACATAAGGAATTTATTGAGTTAATCAAAATGATGAGGAATATATTGGTATGTAAGGGGAATATTTTACAATACCTATGATGTATTCTTCTCTTTATATCATACAAACCCAATGCATAATTGATTTATTCTTTAATGGATTAAAACTAAGACTCCAAAGGGATTATCCATGAAATAATTTAGTAAATGTAAAGAAAACATTTTACATCCCCTCTATTTTGCAATGGATATTGAAGTTACTAGTCCATAAAAATGATTTTATAAGAAATCAAATATGGAATTGAAAATAAATTTTAAAATTCATGGAAGGAACTAGACGAACTTTCTTTTATTCTTTAATTTGGAAAGGAAACATAGTGGAAATTATCTTAAGGGGATATGCAAATTTTTTATGGGTGGAATGGATGGTTATAAAAAATATAATGATGAAATTGTGGGAAGAAGTTAGTTAATGAAAATAATAGATATAAACCTCCATAGAATGAACCACTTAAGCTTCACTGATTCAAATTCAATGTTTTTGGGAATTATGCTAACCATTTACCAAATAAAAAGGTTAATGATGATAATCGTTGTTAGAAACCTCTTAGGATAATATAAAAAATGAAATAACTTAGAATAACCATTTTTAATGACTTGTACAATAATGATTTCGTGAAAGGTACACTTACCATCTACTCCAGAACATCTAATTTAGTTTTTGAATTTGGTTTTTACAAATCATTTATATTTTGAGAATCTGATAAGGGTATGAAAACTTTACCCAAAAAATTATATGTTTAATTATTAGTGAAACCCATAGTGGTAAGATGATAAAATCTCATGTATATGATTCTTATATAGTTCATGATTGTGGGAATATGTATCCTACACATATTTTTATTCTATATTTTATGGGATTTGATTTAATTTTGGGAATGGGTTGGCTATATTAATGTAATTCAAAAATCAATTTATGAGGATAATAAGTCACATTTTATATTCTAAACTGACAAATTATATTTTATTACTATAATGATAAATATTAACTTCGAATAGAAATCACATCCAGTTTATGAGTCCATATTCACATTAAAAATTTATGTTTATCTCAAAGGGTGGGGGAGAAATGAAACATAAATGATTTTACTATTTTACAATACTTTTTTGATGACTCAATAGAAGATATTTTTTTTCGTCTATAGAATATTGATGTATATTTCTTATTATAAATTATACATGGGGGTACATTTATTTCATATAATCTATATAGAATCGACCCAATTATGTTTTAGGAATTAATGAAATTTTTTTAAGAGAATCGTAACAAGTGATACATTCGGACAAGTGAATCTCATTATCCTTAACCTATTATATTTGTTAAGAAGAAGAATGGATCAATAAGAATATGTGTTGAATAATAAAAACTTACTATTATCAAAATCAAGAACAATATTCTCCACCCCTATTCATGACATGGTTGATCAACAACATGAAGATCAATACTTTTAAAATATTAAACATCATTCGTGATATCTCCAACTATGGGTCGAAGATAAGGTTATTCCTATGATATCAATATAAAATAGTTATAGACTCTCTTAATTTATAGTTATTCCATTTCATCTTACTAATTCTATGGCTATGTTCGTGTATTCAATCAATAGAGAATTTATAGATTACCTTGATCAGTGTGTGGTAGCAGTTATAAATGATATGATTATATATTCAAATAGAAAGGAAGAGTACGCAAAAGAATTTGTGAATTATGAGATATACCATCATGATATATAATATTTATAATACCTAGTGTAAATTTTAGATGAAGAATGATTCATTATTGGGTTATATAATCTAATGTGGGGGTATATCGATTGATCCTGCAAAGAAAAAATTTATTGAACATCGGACTATACCAACCACTATGAATGAGATTCATATTATTCTTAGTTTGGATTGATATGTTCAGTTATTTTTGAATATATTCACATAACCATCTAATACAATACTTATGTTATCTCAGAAAGGTTCCATGTTCATTTGGAGAGTGGAATGAGAGAAAAATTACATGGAATTAAATAAAGTGTTTGTCAGTGAACATGTTATGGTTTAACCTATATTAGAGCAGTGTTTATAGTCTATAATGATGAATCAATTAATATAATTGGATTCATTTTCATTCCTAATGATATGGTCATAACTTATGACAAACTATAACTTATGGTTCATGATAAAAATTATCCTACTCATGAGTGGAGTTAGATTAGATAAATTTTTCATTTAAGATATGGATGAATTATATTGATTGAAAAATTTGAGATATATATATATATAATGATAAAAAATGTATAAAGTATATTTCCATACAAAAAAAGTTGAATATGAATCATAGAATATGGTTGCAACTATTTAAAGAATATTACTTCTCAATATATTACCACCCTGGGGAAGTGAACAAGGTGGATGATTCCCTATGTTTAAAGGATCACGATATCATATCTAAAAAATGTATGAAAAAATATCCAATAATTCTAAATTTTTAATAGAATGATCATGAAATCTTTAACGAAGTAGAGATATTTTATCTTTCTTATATGAGTGTTCCAACATTTATCCATGTGAACATCAAGTAGACACATATTGATGTTATAGAGCTATAGAAAAAGATGAGAAATTTTACTGATTTCTTCCTTAATAATGATGGATTGATAATGTTCAAGAACCCAATCTGTGTTCCATACAATCCATATTTAAATAATTATCCATTGGATAAGTCTCATAATTTATCATTTTCTATTAATCAAGGAATTATGAAGATGTATTGTGATATGAAAGATACTTTTTTGCTGGGTTAGCTTGAAGAGAGATACTACTGGGTATGTTTCTCAATTATTATAAATTTAAATGGTTATGTTTTTGAGAAAAAAATCTATGAGGATGTTACTACCATTACCCAAACCATAATAGAAATGGGAAGAACATTAATATGTATCTTGTCATTATAATCCCCAAAACGTGAATGAGACATAATGGAATTTGGATTATAGTCAATTTTATAATAAAATCAAGAAACATCATTGATATTAGTGAAAAATTATTTCCTAATTAGAATTACATAATATAAAACAATAGAGTGGAAAAGATTTAGGGAGTACCACATTCTATTATATTTGATCAGAATCAGAGGTTTATCTTAACATTCCAATTAATTATTTATCATGATTTGGATATATAGTTATTCTTTACTATGGAGTATCATCCTAAAACATATTTTTAGTCTAAGAGAACTATTCATGCACTTGATTATATTTTGAGATAATTTTCTATGGATTTTAAATGTTATTTGGGTCAACACTTTCCTCTAGTCATGTTTTCACACAATAATACATTTTATTGAAGTATTGTTATGGATCCTTTTGAATACCTCCGTGGAATAAAGATTAAAAATACTACATGGTAAGATAATGATGGAAAAATAATTATATTGGGATCAGATATAACAATTAAAATGGAATAGAATGTTAGAGCTATTCAAAAAACATCAAGCTAGCTTAGTGTAATAAAAAAATTTGTCCTAAAAATAATCATCTTGATCTGAAATTTATATTTGGTTAGAATTATTTTATTTTAATTTATAATTGGAATAAATTTACGATATTCATAATGAAAGGAAATATGATCCCTATATTTATTGGACTATTCATGAAACTTCATTGAGTAAGGGAGTTATCTTTCTACATATCAATTCCAACAATCCTCTCTTGAGTCATAATGTGTTCCATGTATTGCTTATGAGAATGTATACACATGATACTTAACATGTAATAAAATTATGGGTTATACAACTGGAGAAAAAATTTTACTAATAGGAACAAACAATAAAAATATTGGATCATAGATATATTGTGTTATTGAATAATACTACTCATATGGTAAAAGATTACTAAAGAAATCATAAATTTTAATAAGCTATATTGAAACCTGAGGGTGAGATAAAACAATGATATACAGATTTTTATATATCACAGTGACATAATTTTTTGGTAGAAATTAAATTTAATGGAGTTATAATGTAATACCAATTGATTTTTTGAAATATCTTTTCAAATAAATATATTTTCTTTGATAACAAGCATTACACACAACACTATTTTAAAATTAACAAATATATATTATTAAAATATTACTTTTTTATTGTGATATTTATCAAAAATACATTGGATTGTTAGGTATGAATATAAATAAAAAATTTATTATAGAATTATAATTTACATATATATATAAATTTAATTATTTGGTATTAATTTATTAGAAATTAAAATAAATTCCATTTAAAAATAAAGGAAGTGTATTTCTAGAAAACATTATATATGTATTAATTTATTTAATATTAATATATTAAATTAATAACTAATGGTGAATTAGTTATATAAAATTCATATATTACATATAAAAGTACATTTTAAAAAATTATTTAATATTTTTAGTATGCATGGGACAAGAATAAATCTGGTTTGGTGCTTAAAAACCATATTTTTCATAAAGCAGTTCTCATAGTGTTTTTTGAACATGTTGGAAAAAATAATTTGTACCACTTAAAGGTATTGAATTTGATAAAATGGATTCCACATATGGAATTAGGAATATAAATTTTTATAAATAGGTTAGTTTTATTTTTTGGAAGTGTGAATATTAACAATGGTAAAATTTATCACTATGCTACAAGGTTAATCCGAATAATCTATGATAAAAAATTGTGTAAAAAACAAAACTTTTAATCTAATTTCATATTGGATGAAAGTAATTCGACTAATATCCCCATAGACATGAAATTTAATTTTCAATGTTACAGTTTGCAATAAAATTGAAATAAATAGTATTTGAATAAATGAATGTTATGACGCTTCAGTCTCTTAGTTTTGAATATCTATTATCTGATTACATAGGAATAATAGAAATTTAATATTTAATAGAATTTTATATTTTTAAAATAATGTTATTATATTAATGCTATAATTTTTTTTGATTTTTATAGATTATATATTTACCTAAAATCCTTATCTAATTATGACAAACTATTTCCTCATGTAATAGAAAAATAAAATAAATTATCCTAAAAATATTAGACATAATATAAATTGAATGAGGTACAGTGGTCAAAGAATTTTTTAGATAATATAACGTATTGGTTTTGGTTTAATTTTTTATATTATAATTTCGTTATTATATTTGTTCCTCTAAAGACAAATTAAATTAATAGTTCTAAGTTTGATATTAATTATATTTATATTAAATAATATTTTTTTAAATGATTTAAAATTCATAAAACTAGTATCCTCTACCATGTGGATGTAATATGGTTCAAAAAATCATATATTATCTATTTATGCATCACTTTTCTATTTATGTTGAAAATGTTAACCGCCAATTATTTAAATAGTTTTTACTATGATAAAGGTCAAATAGAATTAGCAAAGCAATTGATAAAAAATATAAGGATTAAAGTGACACCAAAACATGTATAAATTTCGTTGGATGTTGTAGTTTCCACACTGTCCATTTCTTATTTGATTTCATGTCCATTTGAAAAGATTTTTATTAATAATTTCATTTTTATATTTTGTCCATTTTGGAAATTCTAGGTTTGTCCTCTCCCTCCCTTGTAAAATGGCACACCTCCTTCCTCTTCCTTACAACACATTGATCCATGCATGTCAATCATTCCCTACAAAAATACCCTCGAAAAGTCCATAGAAAAACAATGGAGGTAATTTTATTCCCAAAATTCAATCCTTAGGGTCCTTTAGAGGATATCTATAGAAGTTATTTCAAACAAGAATTAATCTCTTTAAATGATCACTTTGTTTTTAAAATTATTTTACATAAAAAAAATACATGGTATTTTTAAAAAAATAATTAATTCAGTATCATAAATATACTGAAAATAAATAATTATTTTTAAATAAATAATATCTAATATCTGTTCAATAAAATTTCTAGTAAATGTATTGCCCATGTGTACATAAGGATTATACTCTTTGCATGGTAATGCTATGCATTTTCCATAAACATATTTTATGGTTTTTATTACGATAGGTATAATGTTAATATATTATTCACATATAATAGTTATACTTCTGTAATCATAACCTCACAAATTATTTTATAACTTCCAATCTATTGGGAAAATGATAATGTCTCTCATACTTATGTACATAGTAACACCTCCATTAAGTGATGAGATTTATTTTTCATATCTATTTTAATAGGATAGTAATAATAACATATTTATGAAATATTTAAAGATATATGATATAATATTTAATCTAGAAATTTTATTATTTTTTAATATTATTTTTTTCTATCTTGTGAAATGTTAAAACATCATTCATGTGTACTTATGACTTACAATCTCTATGAATAGTGTAATTAATTATTCTATTGATATCTTTTATGGAAGACTATAAATATATTTATAGTGATTATATATGATTTTTAAATAATTATTAAAATTATATATATGTTGTAACCTTGATAAAATTATAAATACTAGATCTTCATAACTAAAATACACAGGATAAACAAAACAGTTAACATGCAATGATGAAGATTTTAATATGTAATTTTTGATAAATGGGTTTTGAAATTGTCTAAATATGGAATATATGATATTAAAAAATTTAAATGATTTATGTATAGAAGTTTAATAAATTTATATTTATTTCACATGATTTTATAGTTCATTAAAATTAAGTGGATGTCATGGAAAGGGTTTATCATCACATGTTATCTTCTTTGGGGAAGATGTTACGTTATGAACCTACCATCTTTTATTAGGTGTATATATAAAAATACACACACACATACACAAATATATATATATATATATATATATATATATTTCCAGTTTTACATATTATATCATTAATATTCATATTCTCATGATACGTTTTCATTTGATGTTATTCTTTTATAGGGCTTACGATTCAAAATTTACCAAAGTGGTAAGGGTTTTATATAAGAATCTCCTTTTTTATCAGGATAATTTGTGATTATGTTATTAGATGAGGTAATTTTATGATATTCCCATCAATAAACTAAATAATTTCTTTATCCTATAGTTATTTCTAAGGAAAACATATTTATCCTTTATTTCCCCTCTATATGAACTCATGGGAATTATGGAAGAATTTAAATAAAAATCTACTTTATTTATCTCTTCCATAAAAAATACTTTTTACTCTATATCCAAGAATTTTTAAAAAAATCATGAATATTTCTACTACTATATAATCTTTGTCGAATGTAATGATTTACATTTAAAAAATGGTTTAAAATTAATATTCAAATCCATTTTAAGATGATTCAGTTTTTTACCTTTTACAAAAAATATGAACAAAATATTTTCATTCAAAGTATATGAAATGAGGAAAATTTATTTCCTTCATTAACACTCAATACTATAATTAATACATTATAAGAATACAAGGTTATTTTCAAATAATAGAATTTTCATAATAGTTTTTGAATTTATTGTTTTTGAATTGTGGTTTTGAAATTTGAAAAGCTATTTTTCTTAAAAATTATTTAATAATCATTTGTTGGAATTAATATCCATCAAATAGAAAAACCCTGGATTAGACTTTTACATTACTAGGAATATGATGAAAGTGTAATCTACATATCATCTATCTTAATGGTTTCTGATTATCATTGAATTATTTTTATGAACCCTATCCATTTTCCACTAGTAATGCTACGATGAAATGATGAAATGGTTATGAAACCTGTTTCTATTTCATGGGTATTCTAGGATGAAATTTTTATAAAACCTAATTTTTTTATTGATTATGAAATGATGAATTTTTTATGAACACAAATATTTTATTTTAATTACGTGTTGGGTGAGGATGGAATTATATAGCCCTCCAATGAACCGGGAAAATATTGATGTCATGAGATAAATCGAGATAGAAAGGGGAGTGAACCCTTTTTGGTATGAGACTCAATCCACTATGATATTTTTGGTAGCGAACCTTGACTAATATTATGGGTTGATAAGTGAACCAATTCCACTATTATAGTCTTTGAAATGACCCTTCACTACTGTGGAAATTATTTTCTATAAATATTTGTATGTGACGTCCTTTTGTTTTATTCCAATGCTATGATCTCATAGATCATTTTATTTGTTATCATTATGATTCATGTGTTATGAACAACCCCGATTTAGGACATGAATAATTATTATAATCTATGATATACTGGGTATGTGATTTTAAATTTTATTCTCATGTTCTCATACCCTTATGGTCGTGTTATACGGATATCTCTATTGTTTACCCTTATTAGGAATCCGAGCTCCCTCTTTCTTATATTTTAGTTACTAAGGTTATTAATAATGGTACATAGTTTTATATTTATGATAAGGGTGATAGTTTTGATGAATTCAGAGGGAGATTATATAGTACACACATAAACCAGTTTTTTATGTATCTATGTCTCCAAAGATACTATACCTATATGATTTTGTCTTGAATTGTAATGTTATTTAATAAATATATTTATAAAAATATGTAATGTCTATCTATGTAATGTATGGGTTTATATAACTAACATATATGTAACTGTAACTCCATAATCATCAAAATAAATGTAATGAATTACATATTTATGTTGAAAGATCTATGTTGAATAGTAAATCATTTAAATGATATGAATATGAAAAGTGGGGCTGACATTGTATATCCCTCCAATACATTGGGTAATGATTTTATACCATGAGATACCACATTTGGTGCATGAGAGGTTAATATAAGGACACTATGTTATGATATATGAGTGATTATCCTTGGTGTATTATTTTGATGTCATTCTTTATATTATTTCTACATTATTATGTTTCCTTAATGTCATAATCTTATATCATGATTTGATGTTCATATTTAAGATTCTTACCTCTTTTATATCTCATTGATATGCATCTTAACTAACATGTATTAAATTCAACTTGGTATTCTTTGATTATTTCCGTATTGGGATTTATAGATTAGGCGTTTCTTGTATACATCCATACATTATCTCCTACAATTTTAGAAGAGTGATGGAATTCTAAGAGAATGTTATGACGTTTTAAATAATGTTTCTATATGCCTATTTCATGTTATTATGTAATGTATAATATAACGAAATATAATAGAACTTTCAATTATTTCGTATGGTATTTTGTGCATTTTTGTGTAATAAAACATGGATTATGGTATTTAAAAGATATGATCTGTCAACATTGGTATCAGAGAAAGGCCCCGTTGATTTGGCTATTAGGATAAGAATAATTCAATGGTATCCTTAGGGGTAAGACTAAGAATAAGAAAACTTCCCTAAAATGATGTAATGTATAGAGTAAGTGCCCATCAGGTAACAAAATATCATCCCAGATACTATAAGTGGATATATCCCTAAAATAATTTTACCTAGGTGTAATAGCCGAGAATGTAAAGAATTTGGTATTAATTGAATCATCACCTAGTTCATAAAAAAGAAGCCTTGTTTGACACTTGACTTGACACACATGGGGGAAATGCTATGTAAAATTAACAATCTACATAAAAAACGTTATAATAGGAAAAAATATCCAAACACATTTATTTTTTTGAATTTGACCATGGATAAATTATATTGAAACATATAAATTCACAGCTCAGTTATTTATGTCATTTATGAGTTATCTGTTCAATATTCATCATTTCCATTTTATGTGGTAAATAGTTTGAAAATTCCAATTCTTAAGCCTATTTTTGATCAAGTACATAATAAGAATAAAAGTGAAATCGTGAAATAATGGCTTAAATTCCATGCTTATACATATTATTTAGTATCATAAATGTTTAGTTTAACTATTCAAATAACTCCTAAAAACCAAGAGGTGGATAAATCTAGGAAAATAGAAAATGGGGAAGGAATATTATCCCAAGTATAAAACTTCTCCTCAAAACATGAGGTGGAGAAATCAATGAATATATAAAATGTGGAACATATGTGATCGCAAGTCTTAAAATTACACTTTGTAAGTATTTGTGAGTTTAAATTTCTATTGAATGTAACATTATAGTTAAAATTTTACATAAGCTTTAATATTTGGGAGATTATTTCTCATTTCTGATGGGATTTTCAGTTGTTTTATGGATTTTCTATTGAACCAAGACAACACACTTCCTACAAGACACAATCACATCATGAACTATGTACATGAAGGGACTTCTTTTATATGTGGATTCTATGAGTCTAGTTTACATGGTTAAAAACATTGAACATGTGATACATTTTCACCTCATGAAAAGGTCGATCATGTTTTTTCTAAAGTTAAGACAATGAATTTTCCATTGAACATGAAATTCATTGGATTCACATTTTGAATCATTCATAAACTATATGTTTTTTTATACACTAAATTCATGAATGATCTTCCATTCAATATCCCATACTCCCCCAATACCATTGGTTGTTTTAGGAATATTTTAGGTGCCTTTACTCCTCTCACATTTTTCAAATTGACAAATGATATCTTTAGTGGAATCATCACTTTATTGTGGTATGTATCCCTTGTACTTATTCCATTAAATTGATTGAAATGATTTTTTGGATCTATGTTTTTTGATTCATTATACAAACTGAGACATTTTTTTAGGCCCTTTCTATATTTATTATGTGATAATCTTTTGGGGGCCAATCTAGGATTTGGTGTGGGGTGCAATGTGTGTTGTTCTAGAGGTAAGGGTTGGTCTATCCTCTTCTATGAAATTTTCTTATAGATAATTCAATTATCAGATAGGGGAATAGTTTATAGGGTGTATGTTATTTTATTTATATTCCTTCTAATGTTTGTGGATCCGGTTGTGGGAAATTGCTACTCAATTTGAGGTAGGTGGTTCTATCACTAACCTTTATTGGATAAATGATATATCCGTAGTTTTATAATTTGTTTTATAAATAAATTTCCATGAATCATTGATTTGTGTGTGTGTAAATAATATTTTATCAAAAGGAGGGCTTCCCATAGTTTTGTTAAAAGGAATCATATTCTAAAATCCTTATAAAATGGGTCAATTTTTTTTTTTCATTTCATGGTTTTGATAAAAATGATTTGGGAACTGTAGAACATGGGAAGCCTTCAATACTTTGGTCGAAGGTTTATTAATTGGAATCAACCCTTGATACTATTTCGGGGGGGGGGGGGGGTCATTCATTAAATGTTCCTCTTATACTAATAGAATGTGTCATACTGACTTATTAAAAATTATTGGGAGGTTTACTTTATAGTGTGTTCCTCTTCTCCCAAGATTCGATGCCCATGTATAGGGTTTTGATGCATCATATTATTTACGATTGGTATGATCCTTCTAGAAAACCTAACCTTATGTCATCCTTGGTGTGATTTACCTATACTATGGTTTTTACTGTCTATATTTGATTACTATTATATATATATATGTGATATTCATTGAATATTATTTTCATAGATAAAGAAGATCTATGAAAAAAGGTGATTTTTACCAATTTTTGATATAAAAAACATTTTAAGTAATTATCAAGACAATTTTTCTTTAAAATTGATTATGTTCATATTTTTACATAGAGACTTAATTTGTAATAATTGGGTGGGATGCTACTTAGACTATTTAGCTCACACCAAATACACACCATGATTTTTTTGTAGACTTAATTTTATAATTTTTGTAGGAAATGACAAGGCACTATAGTGATGAGATGAGATTGTTTCACTTGGGTATGGGTAGATGATGGTGAGATTGTTGGAGATTTCCATATATCATATAGAGTTTTAAGATTATGTTTTAGATGTAATTTTATGTTAGAATTGTATGTTAGGTTTGTTTTAACTACTTGATTTGTATCAATTATATAATTTTATTTCAGTTATAGAATATATTCCGTCTGAATTATAATCAACAATTTCATAATTCTATATATATACATTATATATATTTATCTTCATATTTGGTTAAATCAATCACTATATATTTTCTTTGATTACCTTGTGAAAGTCTCCATCCAAGATGGATTGAGAACACCCTTTGGGTATACTATGAATCAATTCAGATAAGATTCGTATCCTTAAGAGTTCTTATATTGGTAATCTTGGTAGAATAGATATAGGATATTTGGGAATTGAGATCTAGGTTGCGGTGAGGGCCTGGCTAACTATTATCAGGGAAATCCTCTAGTCACCCTGTAATTTGGGTATGTCTCACTCTTGTATTGAGTTCCTACAAACAATATCACATTGAACTTACAATTTATTTTTCTAACTAATGTTAGTATACTTTCAGATCATTTCTTCTATTGTTGGTGTGCATTGATATTCCTCTATGATTTATTCCATGGGTTCCAAAAAAGGTAAATCCGACAATACTCAAGGGAATCCACTTTTTGATCAAAAAATTATCGAGTATATTATACAATCAAATAATTTCCTGGAATAAAATGTATCATTATTACAGAATGAAGTTGTTGAGGTAATACTGTGAGTTGAAGGAGAAAGGGATTTAACTCATGGGTTCTTGTACAAGAAGCCACTATCATTTATGGGGACTAATGAAACTCAAGATGATTAGGAGTGGATGTAAAATATTAATCCGATATTTAACATCCAGAATAAATTTCATAATATCATGGTGATGTGTGTAATTTTCAGATTCATGGGTCCCATTAAAAGATAATTGGATTCCAGGGTATAAGAATATAAGAATTCTGGATTGAATTAGAAGTGTTCCAATATGCTATTTTTAAGTAGTTTTGTTTAGAATATCTAAATATGGAAAAGACTATGGAATTTATATCATTTTAACTATGGGAGTATTCAGTATCAACATAAGCCAATCGATTTTATATGCAATATTATTTTTCATCAGAGGTAGTTATGAATGATCAATTTAATGCTAAAAAGTACCTACATAGTTTTTTATCAGATATTAGATTTCATTTATTTATAATTATGATTTATACCTACCAGTATTCAGTATATAGTTCTATGATGATATAATGGACACAACATAGAACAATTGGCCATTATTCCACATCACTTCTACCTAGTGGAAGCTTTAATGGAATGTTTGGAGAGAAGAGGAAGTGACATGGGAATCACAAGAGTGAAAAATCTTGTTCAACATAGTGGGCCTCCTCTATAAAATTTTTTATAGCCTGTTGTGTTCACCATACTAGATACCATTGTTAAAATTTTTTGTACACTCGATATTCTTCCTCCTCACCTATAAAGATCTATATTGGTGGTTGGCACTATGACCGTCTACAACGATCGTGTCATTCTATGTAAATGAATTGTTATGGTCTAGTATATTTTCATACAAAGGCCACTAAGGTAGTGTTATTCTGGGATTTATTCATTATTGGCCTAGAATGGTTTGACATCATCATCAGGTTGGATTATTTTATAACTCATTGTTCTAAGGTTAATTGTTATCATTATTGTGAATAATTACTTACTCTCTATAGAAGCTCTCTAGAGTTTCACATAGAGTGGGATATGAGGTATCATCATATGAGACCTTCTAAAAAATAGCATTGAATGTTTTTTCATACTATTGTTTGTATCCTCGTATGGTTCCTTCACTTGTTGATATTTAAATAGTTGTTTCTTAATCTCATGAATTTTTTCAAGATAAATTTTTCAGTCATCCTTTTGAGTGGGAGGTAGTGTTTATTCTTGATTCTGTGCTGGGAACACATTTGATCCCAATAACTTCGTATCATATGGCTCCCACAGAGTTAAAAGTGGTCATGATTTAGTTGGATGAGATGTTCAGGAATGGTTTTGTCTACTCTATAATTTTCGGTTTGACATCTGTAATACTCTTTTCCAAGACGTCTGAGGGTTTATTTAAATTTTTCATGGACTATCAGAAGTTGAAATAGGTAATTGGTTTGAATATATTTCATTTTCCATACATGGATGTTTTTTGATTATTTAATGCTGGAAAAGTGTTTTTCAAAAATTCATCTTTTGTTGGGTTATCATCAACTGAGAGTTTATGAATTTGATACTTTGAAATTTTTTTTCAAGAGTAATTATAGAAATTATTGTGGTATTGTGATGCCTTTCGGTTAAAAAAAGTATCCTACAGTTTTTCTCATTCATGAAATGGATATTCATTAATTATCTCAACACATTTTTCATAGTTTTTATAGAAGATATTATAGTTTATTCAAGATACAAGAATGGGAATGAGAACCTTTTAAATTTGGATCTAGAAATTATGAGGAAAAAATAACTATATTTAATGATTTGAAAATAAAATTTTATAATCAATAATGTGATGTTCGTTTGGTACATGAATTCTATGAATGAATTATTATTTGATCCTCAGAAGGTGAAAAATATTTTTTCATGGGGGAAGCCAAAAAGATATAGGGATTCCTTGGAATTTCTAGATACTATCTGTGATTTATATATACTTTTTGAAGTTAGAGTCAACTTTGACTAATTTTACCTGGAAAGGGGTAAAATTAAAAAGAGATATAAAGTGTTAAATAACTTTTATATATTTGGAATAAATTTGAGAAGAAAATCATATTCTGAAGATTCTTAAGACTGATAATGGGTGTGTGGTATTTTTTTTGGATTTTGGTAGTGTTATGGGCTGATCTATAATGTTGGATGATCATATTGGGGAGTAGGATTATTTTTAGCTTTGGATGCATGAAAATAAATACCCCACAAATTATTTTAATATTTATGTGATTATGAATACTATTAAGTGTTGGTGGAATTATCATTTTAGGGAGAAGATAATAGTATTTCGTGACCATAAGAGTTTGAGATATATCTTTTATCAGAATTACTTGATTCCAAAAAAGAGGTTCCAGGTGGAGTTCCTCCAAAAATTTAAAATCGATATTTCTTACACATAAGAGAAGGGGAATGTCATTACAAATGACACCAAAAAGGAATTTCCATAATAGGATATCTCAGAATTGAAGGAAGAGTGGAAACTATTTGGACTCTTCACTCATATGCACATGGATGATCAAGATGACGTTTTAGGTGTGGTTCTAAATGGTGTTCAGTTATCATCATCTCTCCTTTATTCAATTATGGAAAGTAGGTAGTATGATGATAAATTCCATGGAATTTTATAAGCCTTATATAGTGGGGTGACCATTTTGGGTTGGAATTTATTTTAAGATTGTAATTTTTAACATGTGGATTATTTTTTTGTCCTAGCATTGTTGATGTGTTCAATTTTGGTTGATTGAAAAATTTCATTAGGGTCCATTCATTCCGGAACAAAATGTATGTATTATTACACGATATGAAATATTTGATGGCTAGATTTAAAGAATGACATTAAAGATGTCGTTACCCACAGTTACAACTACCAATAGATAAAGGCATAATATTTAAATCATTAAAGTTTTCTCTAACCTCTTCTGGTGTTGGAATGGAAATGGAATCAGGGGTTCATGGGAATTTTTATTAGATTACCATTACCCCATGAAGAAATAATTATAACTTGATGGTGGTTTATTAGTTCATAAAATATACTCATTTAATTATGCATTGTGAAACCAATAATGTTAAACTTCTATATAATATGTATATAAAAGATACTGTGATGTTACATGGATTTCCCTCCACTATTATTTCAGACAGAGAACCCAAGATTACATCTTGATTCTAGACAAGTATCCTAATGGAAATGGGGGCTCAGATCATGTTGATTACAACATACCATCGATAAGTATAATGTTATATGGGGAGTTATATTTATATGTTAGAGGATTTTATCTTTTTCTACATGTTTTTTAATGTTGGTACATGGGATGACCATTTGTGACTTGTTTATCTTTTGTACTATAACATTTATTAGTCACCAATCATAATTGATCCCTTCAAGGAATTATATTGGCATCCAAGTAGTTCACCTCTATATTGGGAAAATGTGGGTGATCCATATCTTTTGGGAATTATTATTGTCAAAGATTAATATTTGATGACTCAATATGCACATCATCATATGGATACAACTTGGAGTCGGCATAAATCACATGTGAATTTCTGACCTCCTGTTTTGGAGTTTTCCATAGGTGACTAAGTTTTATTATATGATTCTCATTGATTTGGTATCAAATGGATTTGAAAATAGGTAATGATAAATCCAAGATATGATGGACCATTTAAGGTCATTGAGCAGTTGGGGAATGTTTATTATCTTTTAGCATTGATAGTTAAATTGGGATTTACCCATGATATTTTCAATACATATGAGCTTATGAAGTATCATATTGATCCCTCTCATATTCTGAATTGGTAAGAGGTCGAGTTAGTGATGAAAATTTAAGATATAGATTATCCAATGTAGATGATTCATTGTATAGTGAAAGTCTTAAATTTAATATATATTCTTATGGAAAAAATGTTATATATACAATGATTAATTTCTCATGAGACCTTAGAGTGTGAACCATCTGTGAGGGAGCCTTGAACACAACTTTTTCCAGTGAACCATCCTCTTATTAGAATTACCATGTTTTAAATTATTATGGTGGTGGGATTTTAATATTCTATTTAAAAATGTTTATGTATTTTAATGTTTTTTAGCACATTTCATTGGTCTAATGGGATTTAGAATATGATTTTTGATTTTCTAACGAACAGGAAATTTTGTGCTTCCATGTAGAATAATTCATATTGTGAACTTTTTGCATGATTTTAATATATTTCATGGATGATTCCATGAATGTAGTTCATATTAGGGAATACTTTAAGTCTACAAAATTTACTCAAATCATGAAATGGTTTATCAGGTTCTATTGTTAAGCTGATGTGATTATTTTTTTGGAGTAATTGAATATCAAGTTATTATCATCATGAAATTGTTTCTCATTTTTAATCATACATGAACTATATGTTTTATTTTTCTACACCCTTTTTCTTTATCTATTTTACATGATTTCCTCCCCTTAAAACATAGGTAGTTATGTGTAGATTTTGGGTGTATTTATTTTTTCTGGATAACTCTATTTGATAATAAATATCTATTGAGGATGAATCACTTATCCCTAATAATACCCCTTTATTATTTTATTCCATTCTCATGGAATCACTATGGCACATAATTTTTGGATTTATCATCCATGTGGGGTTGTTTTATTTTTTCCTTCAGAGATCCATTTCGTGATTTTATTCTTGGGGACAATCCTTACATTTATTATGGTTTGGAATGTGTGATTCTAAAGGTATGTGTTGATCTAAACTCTATTCCTATAATTTATTTTCTGCAATTTGATTATTAGATGTCAGAATATGTTCAATAGTCTTTATTATTGCCTTTATGATCCTTATAGGGTTGGTGGATCCTGTTTCCTACATGTATGACACGATTTAAGGTTAGTACTTCTATCTCTTTCCTATATTGGTTGAAATGTATATATTTGGATTAAAAAATTTATTTTTAAATTAATTGGAATAATTTATTTATTTTTTTGGGGGTAATTGTTTTTTGAGAAAAGGTTTATTTCGCCTGGTTTCGGTAAAAAAATTGGTATTTTCAATGCATTATGAAATGATTTTATGAAATTGTTTTAAATGAATGGGTTTTGGGAATTTTAGAAAATGGGAATCCTTGAGTACAGAAGTAGAAGATTTAGTAATATTCCTCATTATTTGATAATATTATAGGATTCATTAATTTCATGTACCTCTAATCCCAAGGCAATGTTTCATAGGGAATTATTAGGCACTACTAGGAGGTTCACATTCCAGGTTTCTTATATTCTATCTAGATTATATGCAAACGTCAAAGGGATTAATGTACATCACTATATATATTTTGTATGATAGTTCTCGATAGCCTCATAGGTTATGGTCATTGGCCCGATTTACCTATGATATGTTTTTTACATTTTGGTTTTGATTACATTCATTTAAATTTATATGAGATATGCTTAGAAATTCTTTTTACCAATATTATTTCTTACTCTAAAATTGGATTTTTCCCAATAAATTTATATAAAAAAATAATCAATTGATTATTGTCCAATGTTTTAATTGTTGGTGTGCATGTTATAATTGTTATATAGATACATGATATTGAAAACATGGGTATAAATATACTGAGACTATTTATCTGATAATTTACACACCACTTCAGTGGTGTGTAGACCTAGTTATGTATTTTGATTAAGAAATCTTCATGGCACAACAATGTGCTGGCGAGTTTCTTTTTATCTTTGTATGTGGTTGTTCTAGTGAGATGGGGGGAGGATTAAAAAATCATCAGATGGTGTAGTTATTTTAGATAATGTTTTTCCTTTATTTTTGGACCTGTACATTGGGTTTGTTATGACTGCTTAACTTGTATCACATATGCTATTTTGTTTTAGTTATGGAATATATTTCCTCAAGTTTATCTTCAGCTGTAACATTATTATATATATATATATAAATATATGCTATGTCATCTAATTATTGTTGGAAAAATTCATTCCATTTAGTTTTTGTTTGATGCAGTATTTTCAGTCTCTATTTTGAGGGGATTGGGAGTTCCATTGTGGGAATGTTGTGAATCAGGCTGGGTACGAGTATGTGCAACACACATATTTTTTTGACTAGTTATTATTATTAAATAAATTTAATTTAATTTAATGATTATGTTACCTGAAAATCCATTTAAATCTTGAGAAACGTGGAACACTGGTTTATATTTCCTTATACACAATACTGAGTTTTATCAATTCCATGATATATTATTAATTTACTCATTTATACAGAAATGTTTGAACCTAGATATTAAATATGGTGATATTTATTGTAATAAAAACTTTTTAAATAATAATTATAATTTTTATATAAATAATTCCTATTCATAATAAAATAAATATTTTTGGATAAATTTAATATATGTTATAAAAATACAATTTTCTCAAAAAACATTTTTATGCCATTTTGTGAATAATTATATAGTTAATTTTTTCTAGAACATTTATAAAATTAATTTGATAAAATAAATTTTTTTAATTAAAAATGTAAAAATTAACTTAGGGTTATTTTGTGGTTTTTACTCAATAGTTTCATTTTTTGATAAATAGTGAAAATACTGAATTTTAATTGAGAACTACACTTTATATTAATGTATTTTCATAGATTCATTTATGTTTTAAATTATTTTAAAGTTTAATTAGTGAAATAATACCTCCATTAATCAAATTTATATTATTATAATCATTTTCACAATGAAATAGGATAAACAAACTTTATAAACTTATGATTATTTTCACTTCAAAAACATGATTCTCATCACATCTGTAGGATTAATATTAAATTCAATTTTTTTCAATTATGTGAATTGAATTTGGAAAAATTAATTCCATATTTCGAATAATAAGAATTTATTATTTTTTTTATGCCCAACTGAATATTTTACTAAATTTAATTGTTAATATAGTAAATTTTAATTACTATGATTATGGGAAAAATGGGTTTACCGTGGAGTAAAACTAAAGGGATATGGTTAAAAATATCATATACACAAGTCTAAAAACTATTTTCTTCTCAAATTTCAACCATTCCTCCTTTAAGGTTTGTCTTTTTTTAATTTCAACCCTTTTTACATTTGAAAAATGTTGTACCACATATTTATTTAAAAAAACAAATGTGCCCTCCCCCCCCCCACATATTAAAGGCCACCCCTCTCCTCTATTCATGACACATTCAACCGCTATTGTTCTTCCATTATCATTAAAAATAACTTCCCAAATTCTATCCCTGCATCTTAGAAGAATCAGTTTCATCATAAATCCATCATAGTATGTCTTTTAGTGAAAAAAATGAAGGATACCAGAAGAAGAGGTAATAACCATCAACATGCACTTTTATTTTATTTCCTCTTCCACCCAATTAAATTATATATATATATATATATATTTATTATATATTGAAAATATTATTTTCTATAATCTTGGATGTTTTTATGATAATTTCATCACCTTAACCCATCTCCACTTATATCAAATGGTTTACAAGTTCATCATTCATGTGTAGGGAGAACTACTGCCTCGCAAACTGATATCATTCATTTTTTCATTATGACCTCTCAATGATGGTAATAATTATTGATTTACTCTATATATATATATATATTAAATATACAATATTAATGATGTTATTATGATTAAGGAATTTTTATATCACACATTCTTTCGTCCATTCCATTTTATTGAAGCATGATAACATCGTTTATGTGTATGTTATACTACTACCTCATGTAATGATGTGATTCATTAATGATTTACATGTAATTTATTAAGGATTGGTTTAATAAATTTTTTTGATATAAATTAAACAACCTAGATTCTATAGTGAAAATATATTTCATTTACTTTTATTTCTTCTAGAAATAAAAGAAAATTAAAAAATAGCATTGATGCGTTTGTATGACCTACCCTCTCCATGAATGAGGTATTACATTTCCTATCATAAGATTTTATGGATGACTATAAAAACATATCTATTGAAATTATTTTATATTTCTGTCATGTTTATCATTCATGATATTATGGTACCATGATTAATTTAAATTGACCGAAAATATATCAAATCAAAACATATATGGAAAACAAAGTGGTTATTACCCAAAAAAAAATTTAACATGGGATTGATAAAAAATAGGTAATAAAGGTCCCATGAAAATCATTTATAGTAGGATATATGTGAATAATTTTTTAATTTATATATAATACACATTTTTTGTTATAAAATATTTATTAATGAGTAATTTTAATGTAAAGGATTATGGTAGGACATTTTTGTCTCAAGTTTCCTTCATTAGGACCTACATTATTTAATGTAGCTATATTATTTCATGAGGAGTATATGAATACTGATTGAAATTTAAAATCATGAATTTATTTATCCTCATGTGGAATTATGATTAATTTTATTTAAATACTTCATTAGTATTATGATTTAGGGATACCAATGTGGTAAGAGTTTTATGTTACAGCCTCATAGTTTATCGATATTGTTTATAATTACATATCCAATATTGAAATATCATGATATACCTCTCAATAATTCCCATGATTTTCCCCTATCATGTTTATTCATTATATTTTAAAATAATAGTAACATTTTCCACATTTTTTTACTTCATATAATTAAAAAATTGTTTTTAAGGAAATCTTATTGTATTTTTCTCTTTAGTCCGAATTTTTTTTTCATCCAAAGCCGGGTTTTCAAGAAATTTTTTCGAAAACTGTTTTATTTTTCTCCTATTATTTTGAAAATAATTCATTAACAATATTTTAATTTTTACCCCATTTTTTTTGAAAGGAATCATCATTTCATTTCCTAAATAGTTCCCATTTGACATTAATAAAAAATGTAAATGGAATCTTTGTTTTAACATATACTACATGAAAAAAATTTCTCGATGTCATGAAAAATAATTTCATTTAACCAACCTCATTTTTATTTAATTTGTTTAAATCTTTTAAATGATAAATGTTTTCAAGAAAAATATGTTTTAAATGGATTTTTTCAAAGTATAAATGATATTTTTCTAAATAATTGATTTTAATTATTGATCAAAATCATTCTCTATCTATGTGGAATCCCTTAGATGTTACCTATGACTTACTGGGGATGTGATTCATGGAGAACATTCTTATTCTTTATCTACACAGTTTAAGTTTTGGATTACGATTTTTCATGAAACCAATTTTTATTCCATGTGTTATGCCACGATTAAATACTTATGAAACCTTCTTATTTTAATAGGTTATTAAATGATGAAATGGTTGTGAAATCTATATATTTTCAAAAGGACATGATAAGATAAAATGATAATGATATGCATTTCTTTTAATAAGCTATGATGTGATGAATGTTTTTGATCTTTTGGAACACATAAAAATGGTTTTCATAATATAAGAGTGGGATATATAACTCCATCCATTTAATTAGGTAAATATTTATATATCATGTGATAGAAAAGACTGAAATGGGTAGTGAACATGGTTCAATATAATAGGGATGGAATGGTACTTCAAACTGATTTAGTAAGACAAGGTTGGAACAAGGAGTGAACCCTATCTTGTTGAGGATGATATCATATATGAAGGTCTTGGATGTGATCCATGATCAATATGGAAATTATTTAACATTATTATTTGTTTTCCAAAAATTACATGTCTTATGCCAGTGTTATGCACTCATGCATCATTTTATTTTATTCCCTTAAGAATCATGTCTTATTAAATTTCAATATTTATTCCATGATTCAATATTTGGATCATTGATATGAACGGTATGGTTTTCAAATGGTATTCCCATGTTCTCATATCCTTATAATCATTTTATGCTTATATAACTCCCTTGTTTACCCTTACTAAATATATGGTATCAACCTATATTATGTTTCCTTTCACCAGGTTAGGAGGAAAAATATTATATATGATATTTCTAAGAAGGTTTATAGTTGTGAATAACATAGTTGGATATTATTTATCGCACTAATGGAGGAGTTTTTATCTTTGTATGTTTTCAAAGGCACTCGATTATTTCTATCCTCAGGCTTGTGTTTTTGTAATGTAATGAATATTCATATTAAATGATACAATATCTACGTATAATAAGAATATGTAATTATATTTTGTATCGTAGGATTGGTTTAGTTAACCTTTGGAAACTTGGATGTGACAAACATAGTGAGATACCTATGGAAATGTCTAAGGATAAGTCCAAGGATGAGTTAATGTAAAGGAAAATCTCATAGAATTTTTTTAGAGGATAGATTGAGTGGTTTTTGAGAAACTACATAAATATTTGGATACTGCAAGTGGATGGGTCCCTGGAATATATAAACCTCAGGGAAATAACATAAAAAATGTATTGAGCTAGACTCGATTGGGAACTGGTGATCGAAAAATGGCCTTTCTGTATACTTGATTTGAAACTCCTGGACGATATGATTTGAGAATTATAAGAAAAATTGAACCCTCTTAAAGGGTTTAATTAGAATATGGATACAAATAAAATAGTTTAAGCCTAAGGTTTAATAGGATAAATATTATGTTTTTAGGAATTATGAACATTATATGATATTTTTTTATGATAATGTGGTTCTCTACTATGATTATTGTTTCCCACGGATAGATTTTTGGTTTTAGTAAATTGATAGAGCCTGAAGGAACCATGTTATTGATGAGTGTGATGGAAAATGAAATTATTTTACTCATGAGAATCCCAATGTTTTGGTAGTTGGATTGAAAAATATCATTTCAATACTTAGAAACCATTCTCTTGATATGAATCAGGGTGGAATTCCAAATGAACTATGAAGAGGACCCCATTATACTAATTCCTCTACGAGGAATCATACAGCCTCATTTAGTGGATTTGAGGATATGATAATTAAATATAATTGGATTAGTACAAATGATAATATATTTTCATTATCTAGTGTTTGGAAAATAAAAAATACATTTTGGATCTCTACCATTTAGAAGGTTATGAAGCTCAATGGTGGACTATGATATTTTTTTTGAAACATGATATAATTTACTCCATGGATTTGTATGAGTTCAGGAACTTATATTTAAATATGTATATTAATTTTACTCTTATAATAAATATTAAGAAGGATTTTTTATAGATAAATAAAAAGGATGATGAATCTTTTAGTACCCATGAGGAAAACTTTTCAAGACTAGTGTGGTACAGTTTCGGTATTATTATCCAACCTAAAGAAAAGGTTTATCAACTCATCTTTGTATTAAAACCAATTATCTGAACAATGTTATCCATAAGTGACTTTAGTAGCTATAAAGATAATATTGGATTTATAATCACGGTTTAAATTGGGGTTGGAGTTGTATATGAATCTCATTCTTTTGGAAAGAAAAGGAATATGGAGTTCATTGGAGAATCTAGGATCCATGGATTGAAGAAGATGATATTTCCCTTATGGTAATAGAGTGGGTGGAAGAAAGTAGGAAATCACATTATGGGTAATGGTGATTTTTTATGTGTAGTTCACCAGGGAATTGATTGCTGAAGTTATAGGAATATGTTAACTCATAATGAGAATATAGATAAGGCTACATAAAATGTATCTCCCACACTTTAGTTCTTCAATTGTAAGGAGAATGGGAATAACGCTAACAAGTTCCCAAACCAGAGGGCTAATGATGATGATCGACACTAGAAACCTATTAAGAAGTGGAACAAGAAAAAGCATCATTCGATCATTGTTTCTTATGAGGGATGAAATAAAAAAAAATTAAAGTTACACTTACCATCTCATATTGAACTACTAATGTCTTATTTAACTATGGATGTACCTATTATTTCATATCCAAAAAATTTCATGGGTATCAAGATACAACCGAAACAATTATATGTGGAATTAGTTGTGGAAACCCCTAATAGAATGGTGATCATATATCAAGTGTATAATTCCATTCTGGTTTATGTTGGCAGGAACACGCTTCCTATAAATCAAGTCATTCTTCCTATAGTCAAATTTGATGTCATCCTAGGCATATAATCTCTTAATTTTCATAAATCCCACATTAATTATCAAATAAGTTACGTCTGATATTCAAAACCAGCCTATGGTCATCTATAAATTTTATGATAAGTAAGAACATCCAATAGAGAATACATCCATTGTATGGGTCATAATTCCCAATCCGAAGTGGTGTTTATCTCAAATAGTTGGGGGAAAATGCGGCATCGATGAAATTTCTTTTTTTTAGAATTTATTGATATCAATTTTTAAGGGTTTATTATGTTTAATAAAAAATCATTTTGATTTCTCAGTAGAACTCATATCTTATGCCACAATAGTTTCAAATACTCCCTATATAATGGACTTGATTGAGTTTTAGGAATTAAAAATGAAAATCTTGGAAGACATTGAAAAGTGATTAATTCGAAAATGTGTGTCATCTTGGTGTGCACAAGATATTTTTATGAAAAAGAATGCTGGATCACTGAGACGTTTCTTTGATTATTGTGAGATCAACAAGATCAAAATTATGAAAAATATCATCTTCCCCATATTGATAAATTTTTTTATTAAATGTATTAAGCTCAATAATTTTCCAAGAATAACCTCCATTCTAGATTCTATTAATTTAGTTTTAATAATGAGGATATACCAAAGAATACATTCCATATAATGTATGGACAATATTAATATAAATTTATTCTCTTGAGTGATCTTAATTTCCATGCTATCCTGATATATTTGACGAATAGAGTCTTTCAAGATTACATTAATCATATTTTAGTAGTCTTTATAGATGATATTAATATATACTCAATGGGAAAGGATGAGTATTTACACTAGTACAAAAAGTATTTTTAACGTTACCCGTTTCACGTCGGTTTTTTAGAACATATGTTAAAATCACCAAAAATTTATTTTTCATAATAGTTATTATATAACCAACTTGAAAATCCTTTTTTGTAGTTTTTCTGGTCGTTTATTAAATAAACGACCTGAAAAATCATTTATGTTGACTTTTGACGTCGGCTAGTTAATAATCGACGTGAAAAATCTATTTTCCCTGATTTTTCACTTCAGTTCTTATAAGAACCGATGTGAAAAATAATTTATAATGCCTTTTTCACGTCAGTTTTTAAATAATTGACATAAAAAATGTTTAAAATCATGTAGTTTATTTTGCGAGCTTTTATTTGATAGGGTGTGGAGCTCAAAAGGATTTACGGATCAAAAGTTATGGCCATCAGAAGTTGATCATCCCTAAATGAAGCCTTATAGAATACCAACTTCAGAGGATCATCACTTTTGATCTGTAACTCCATTTAAGCTCCATGACCTATAAAATTTAATATTACAAAATTAAATACATGTTTGTAAGCTTTTTTTAGGGACGTTTATTTAAAAACCAACGCTAAAAAGTTATGAAACCTGATTTTTTACGTCCGTTCTTATAATAACCAACGTAAGAAATCACGTTTCATGACTTTTTTACATCATCTTTTAAATAAACAACTTTAAAAATTATTAAAACAATGCAGTTAATTTCTTAGGCTTCGATTTGATTAGTCACGGAGCTCAAATGGAGTTACGGATCAAAATTTTTGGCCATTGAAATATGATCATTCTAAATGATGTATTAGAGAAGGCCAACTTCAGAGGACCATAACATTTTATCCGTAACTCCATTTGAGCTCCATGACCTTTCAAATCGAATATTATGAAACGAACTAGAATTTTTTATCGAATTTGTAACATTGGTTATTAAATAACCGATGTGAAAAGTCATGAAATTTGTTTATTTACCTCAGTTATTATAAGAACCGACAAAAATAATTGTGTTTTATGAATTTTTTACTTCGGATTTTAAATAACTGACATTAAAAATACTAAAACAATTTATTTAATTTTGTAAGCTTCGATTTGATAGGTCACTGAGCTCAAATGGAGTTACGAATAAAATGTTATGGCCATTGGAAGATACATCCCTAAACGAAGTCATTGAGAATGCAAACATCAGGGGACCATAACTTTTGATCCATAACTCTGTTTGAGCTCCGCGACCTATCAAATCGATGATTGTGAAATGACATACCTGTTTGTAAACATTTTTAACATATTTTATTTAATATACAATTTAAAAAGTCATGAAAATTGATTTTTACCTCGGTTCTTATAAGAACAGAGGTAAAAATTCGGCTTAAAATGATTTTTCACGTCGGTTTGTATATAATCGACATGAAAAATCAGCAAAAATTTCAATATTTTTCATGTCGGTTATCATAAAACTCATGTGAAAGATGATTTTAATATCCCACCAACGCATGATTTTAATTTTTTACACAAATTTCAATTTCCACATCGGTTATTAAATAACAGATGTGAAAAAAGTCCCAAAAATTGATTTTTCACGTCGGTTTTTATATAACTGACGTAAAAAATCATCAAAATTTTTAATAGTTTTCACTTAAATTATTATAAAAACCAACATGAAAAATGATTTTAATATCCCACCTACACGAGATTTCAATTTTTTCATAGCACGAGCTCAAAATTTTCATTTGCTGCCTAAATTTTTAATAACGCATTTTTTTCCATATCATTTATATGGTTTCATTATAAACAAATCGTAATATAATGATCTTTTCATTCAACTATCTTCATTCCACCAACTCAACCCGTTTTATATTTTACGTGAATCCACTATTTCTTCTTTCCGTGATCTCGTCCAGGTATTCGTAACTATGTTTCCATGATTTATGATTTTTTATGATTAGTTTTGTTAATTTATATACCATTTAATGATTCAGTTTAACTATTTCTTCTTTGAATCATGGTAAAACGACAAATCTTCATTAGGATTATAAATTTCCTTCTCTGACGAAGCTTTGGTTGGCTCATTCGATCTTTCCTAAAAAAAATACATCAGAATCTCTAATGGTTATAACTTTTGATCTGTAGCTCCGTATGAGCTCTATGACCTGTCAAATCGAAGATCAAGAAATCATCTACAAAATGAGAAACATTTTAAACGTTGGTTATTTAAAAATCTGACGTTATAAATGACATTTAACACAGTTTTTAACACCGGTTTTTAAATAACCGACGTTATAAATAGTATTTCAACGTGATTTTTTGTTTAAAATATGGTCTTTGAAGTCGGATTTTAAAAAACCGATCTGAAAAAAAATTAATTTTTTTTAACATCAATTATTAAATAACCAACTTTAAAAAACATAATTTTTACGTCGGTCACAATAACGTTGCCATAATGTCGCTACAAAACTGATGTTAAAAAGAAAAACAATTGACGTAAAAAAGATTTTTTGTACAAGTGTAAGATCACTTGATAAATGTACTAATTTCCCAAATTAAGGATAAACTATATGAATAATTTACAAAGTGTGATATTTTGCTGGAAAACAATTAATTTTTGGGTCATATAATCTCCGGAGAAGGTATATTAGTAGATCCATCAAAGATGGAGTCTAATTAATGTTTTAATAGACCAAACATGGTGACTATGATCCCTATTTTTAATGGTTTTGCGGGATATTTTTAATGGGTTTTGTTGAATTTAACATTATAATATAATCCTATGACATTTTTAAATTGGAAGGGAAATAAGTTCCTATTAAAAGACGAATGTGAGAAAGATTTCAAGGAAATGAATAGAAGATTAGTCCGTGAACCTGTGATTATATTACTCTATAGTGGAGAAGTTTTATTATTATAAAGTGATGAATACAAGAAGAAATTGTGATATTTATTATGAAAAATTACATGGTCAAATCTTATGCTCACAATATCTAAAGATTCACGAGTAAAATTTTCTAACTCAATATTTGGTGTTAGGTGTGTTAAATTTTTCATTAAAGATACAAATGTATTATTATTTTTCAAAAAAGTGTGATATATATAAGGATTATAATATTTCAAAGTAATAACTAACATAAAAGGAGTTGGAAATGCACCAGATAATATGGTTAGATATGTTAATATATTATGACTTATCAATACATTACCACTCAGGGAAAGTGAATAATTTGGCCAATGATTTTAGTAGAACTGATCATGCTAGCTCATCTATGATAAGGATTATAAAAGATCCTATATTTATTGATTTCGAATGGATGGATCCTTAAATCCTATAGGAATGGGAAAATCATATATTTCTCAACTGAATGTTCAACCATCTTTCGATGTGAATATTAAAGAGGCACCGAAGGAAGATGATGAGCTACAAAATAAGGTTAAATTTTTTCAAGAGTTTAACAATAAACGTGATGGAATGATAAGGTTTTAGAACTGTGTTTATGTTTCATCCATCTCAGATCTATGGAATTCATTGTGAGAGGAATATCATAGTATTTCATTCTCTATATATCCTAAAAATATGATGATTTTAAGGAATTTTAAAGAATTATTCTTGTTGAATAAAATGAATAGAGATATTATTTAGTTTGTGTCTTAGTTCATGGTATTATAATAAGTTAGGGATGAAAGAAAAATGTTTAAGGGGTTTTTGCATCGATTACCCATTCCAAAATGGATATGGGAGAAAACCACGATTGATTTTTCTAAAAGACCCCACAAAAAATATAAATGGAATAATACTATAGGGGTTGTAGTTAATCACTATTATATGTAATCACACTTAAAATCTATTATAGAAGACATATCCCAAGACCTACAAGCTAGGATATACATTAAGGTAGTGCTATGGTTTCATGGATTACCACATTCTATTATGTCTGATTAGGATCTTTGTTTTTCCTCAATGTTTTGGAGAGATCTATAAT
This sequence comes from Viscum album, assembly GCA_963277665.1. Taxonomy (NCBI): domain Eukaryota; kingdom Viridiplantae; phylum Streptophyta; class Magnoliopsida; order Santalales; family Viscaceae; genus Viscum; species Viscum album. Next base: position 1,504,555,542 of record OY728151.1, on the reverse strand, counting down.
AAGCTCTTAATACAGAGTTGAGTTTAAACATTGTGCATCATCCCTAAAAAATTGACAGTATAAAAGAATTACTCAAACCCTAGAGGATTTGATGAGATATTATTATATGGATTTTAATGGTTGTTTGTATAAGAACTTTCCTCTAGTTATGCAATCTTAAAATAATATTTTTTACTCAATTAGTCAGATGGATCCTTATGAGTCCTTCTACAAAAGGAAATTTGGAGCTCCATCCTGATAGAATTATGTTGGTGAGATACATCTATTAGGACCTAAAATAATTGAAGAATTAATAGATAAGAATAAAGCCATTTAGTAGAATATCATGTAATCTCAGATTTGGGGGGAACATTATACTGATAAATGCTAACCTGATCAATAATTTTTTGTGGGTGATAATGTGTTTTAATAATTTTTCAATTGGAGATGTTTATGAGATTTGTGAATAAAGGGAAACAATGCTCTAGGTATATTGGTCCTTTTGAAATTATTGATCATATGAGGATGGTTTCCTATCACTTAGGGTTTCAACATAAAGTCCCTAAATTCCAAGACACGTTTCATGATTTTATTCTGAGAAAGTACATATCTAAACCCATACATGTTCTAAACTCGGAAGTCTTACAATTTGAGAATTATCTTTCTTTTTAGAATGGCCATTGAAGATTTTGGAACAGATAGAGATTGTTTTTGGAAACAATACCACTCACATAGAAAATGTTTTTTGGTGAAACCACATATTTGTGTAAGATATTCGGGATCATGATGATATTATGTGGTAGGATTATCCTCATTTACTTTTATTAGTGGGATGAATTATTAAGGATAAATTAATTTTAAGGGATGTAGAATATAAAACAATAAGTTTTATTATTTTTTTGATTAAATTAAATTTTACTGATGGTTTTAATTATAGAAGTCAAAAATTCAACCTTTCACCACATGAAACACTAGGTTATCTCGTGTCACACATGGTGTTGAGTTTTATCAAAACCATAATATATTTTTTATTTACTTATTAAAATGTGACAGATATAACCTATATTTTATACATAGTGATATGAATATCAATATTTACTTTTCAAATAATGATGATAATTATTTTAAATAAATATAACATACTTATAATAAAATAAATATGTTTTCGTAAATCCTTTATTTGTTTTCAAAATACTACATCACTCAAAAAACTGCTTTTTATGCCTTTTTTGACAAATAATAAAAATATATTTTCCAAGCATTTTGAATTTTTTATTAAATAAACACCATTTTTAAATTTATAACATCAAATTTATCTTTGGGTTATTAGTTCAATATTTTTATGAATGGTTTCTTTTTTTATGTGTGATGAAAAATACTGAATTTTAATTAGAAAATTATTTTTGGTTTAATTTATTTTGAAGGTTATACTATAAATTAAATTGTATTTAATGTGTTTTTAGTTTAAATATAAATATATTTTTCCAATTTAGGTCATTTGGATTAATTTTACAATGATTTTGGATATGAAATATTTGTAAACATTTGATCATTTTCACATTACAACCTCAGATTCTCGTCTGGTCTAGAAGAATTATATTAAACTAATTTTCAGAAATTCCATAAATGAGATTGTTAAAATTTATTAAATATTTGGAATCCAAATAGTTTATAATTTCTAGAAAAAATAAATTAGTTCTTGACCAAAATTTATAGTTAATTCATCAAAAAAATAATTGCCACGGTTATGTTAAAAATGTGTTTACCAAGGGATTAAATAAAAAAGATAAGGGTAAAAATATCATATACACCTATATAATTCTATATTATGGGAATATTTTGACTATTAAACCTATAATTTTCAAGAATATACTTATTTTGACTATTTTTATATATGTAAAATTCTATATCACTAATTTGTTTCAAAAATACCAAGTGTGTCTTCACCTCCACTAATGAAAGGACACCCCCTATCTTATCTTATTCACACTATAACACATCTTCTTCTATATAATACATTCCCTAATAACTTTCCATGTTCCTTATCCTTTCCTAGATGTCTTATTTTGCGAATAAATCTATTATAGGAAGGATTTTATACCAAACCTTATAAGGGCACTGAAAGAAGTGGTAACACTCATCAATGAGTGATTTTATTTTCTTTCCTCATCCACCAGAAAAATTATTTTTATATCATTATTATATAATAACCTCTTTATAATAAATATAATTACGTTTTTAGGTTAATTTAATTTTACAAAACCATATCCACTTCCATCGAATGGGTTGCGAAATCATCTTTTATGTGTACGCCATACTACAACTTCTTGAACCGACGCCATTCCCTTTTCCATTAAAACATCTCATGGTTGATCATAATGATAGACTTATTATTTATAGATGATATAAATGATATTTTTTTCTTTTATATCACATATACAATTATGATTTCCATTTTTTTGGAATACGATTACATTGTTCGTGTGTATGAAAGACTACCACCTCACAAAGCATTGTGATTCGTTCACTCATTTAATTGAATTTATTAAGGATATGTTTAATAATAATTTTATATATTTATGAAATTAATATTATTATGGAATGATAATTTATATCATTTAAATTTATTTCTTCCAATCCAATAAGAAAATGGAAAAACATTGTCCATTTGTATGTGTGGCCTGCCATCTCCATGAATGGTGTATTTCACTTCCTGTCACTAAAATTTATGGATTACTATTAATAAATATATATTTAAAACATTTTTTATTTATACCATGGTTAAAATTATATTTATTATGGAACCATTATCAAATTAATCTGACCAAAAATATTACAAATCAAAACATTTAAGAAAAACAAAGCGGTTATTACCCAAAACATAACCTTAACATGGAATTATTATTAAATTGGAAATGAAATATCATATTAAAATCATATATGGTTTGATATATATGAATATATTTCTATAATATTTGTATTATTAAATTATATTTATTATATAGGTGGTTTGACTAAGTACGATGGAAGTCATGACATAATGTAAATGATTTTTGTCTCAAGTTGCCTTCTTCTAGGCCTACATTATATTGTGCACATATATTCTTTCATGTGTTTTATATAAAGACCATTTGAAATGTAATATCATGAATTTATTCTTCCTCATGATATGTTATTTTTTATTATATTTTACTCCTCCTTGAGTATTATAATTAATGATTATTAGTGTTCAAAGAATTTTATGTTACAATCCCATCGTTTAGTGAAATTGTTTATGATTAGGCATCCAATGTTGAAATATAATGATGTGCCCATAAATAATTATCATTAATTGTTTTCTAATTTAGTTATTAATGAAATTTTCTTGTAATAGTATAATTTTTATACCATTTTTAACTTAAGATAATTATTTTTCTAAGAAAATACAATTTTATTTCTCACTTCGATCAAGAATGTTTTTTTCCAAAAAAAGGTTTTCTAAAAAAGTTTTCACAAATTTTTTATTATTATCCTATAATGTTTAAATGAAATTATTAACCACATTTTACTTTTTAGTTTTTTTAAATGTATCTTCTTATTGTTTTCTAAAAACTTATAGTCTAGATTTTACTAAAAATGTGAAAGGAACATTCATTATAACATGTGTGACATGAAATTTTTTTAACACTATGAACAATAATTTCATCAAAGCCTCTTTTATAATATTTCAAAGTTATTTTCAAAGAAAAATGTTTACAAAAATATATTATTTATTGAAATGTATTTTTAAAGTGGAAAAAATACTTTCCAGATGAAATTCATGAAATGATTGATCAAAATCATTATCCATCTAAGATAACACCCAGTTATGATTCCTATGAGTTACTAGGGATATTATCCAATAATACCATTTTTATTCACTCTATTAATAGTTTTTATGATGAAAAGTTTTTTAGGAAACTCATTTGTCTTCCACGAGTTTACCTTGAAAAAATTACTATGAAACAAATTTCTTTTTATGGGTAATTTTATGATGAAATGATTATGCTACCTATCCCTTTTCCATAGGTTATGATATGATTAAATATTTATGATAAATATTTCATTTCATTGGTTATGATCTGATGAAATATTAATATCTTATGGAACCCAAAAACATGACTTTCATTATATGATTGGTGGGACCAATATCTCACTCTAATTCATTGGGTAAAGATTCATATCACATGATATAGATATGACTGGGATGTGGAGTGAAATTTAATCAGTATGATGTAGAAGTAATGTTAAGTGGTCCATGTTCAGTAAGATATGGATGGAATTGAGTGTAAATCGAGTTCATTAATGGACTTTTCCTATTATATTGGTATTGGTAGTGATCCTTGACTAATATGGAAACGATTTTCAATACTTATGTGTATTCCACAAGTTCAGTGTCTTATTCCTGTATTATGATCTCCTAGATCATGATCATTGATTCCCTTGTGATTAATTTATTTGGAATTATCAATCTTTATTCCATGATTCAATATTATGAGTTTTGATAAGCTTGATTTGGTTTTCAAATATTATGATCATCTTATCATACACTTGTGTTCTTGTTATTTTGGCATATCTCTCTTGTTAACCATTACATACCATCTGATATCACCATTTATTATGTTTTCCCTACACAGGGTATGAATACTTTTATTATGTATGATATGTCTAAGAAGGATCTTTTGTGTGAATAATAATATAGGATATTATATATCAAAAATATCAACTAGTGTTTATGTTTCCCAGTTTCTTAAGGGACTAAACTATTATGGTCCTCAGGTGTGTATTTTTGTAATGTAATGAATACTAATCAAAATAATGTAATTTCAATGTATTCTTGTCCTGATTAATTATATTTTTTTGTGGGTATATGGGTTGATTTATGATAGTGAACCCGGTGATACTCCCTATAGTGGAATTTGGAACAATTATGGGTATGGAATAAATTCCCTTTACAGATCCAATATATTTTTACAGAGATTAGAAAATCACCCTTTGTATAGTGGATCATTTGAAAATTCTATATAAGTGAAACGAGGAAGATGGATGTAATTTTGTATTATTATCTGATGAATTTATATTGATGAAAAATAAGAAAGTGTATCTCACTCAAATAATTAAGACTAATAAAAATATCATCCTTGATTTAATTCCCACTAAGAATATAATATTTTGATATTATTCCCAATGAATTTCCGAGGCTTCTTATTAGTCAACATGATGATTTATTGATTAAACGTATAAATTTATATGTGATGATATCCAAGAATCTATATATAATGATCTATGTTGAAATTAATTCGATAAAGAAGAAACTACATGAAATTTTGATGAAGGGACTGTATGAACAACTGCTAACTATGGGGTGTGCCAGTCCTCTGTTATAAGAGTAATGTTAGATTAATGCACCACTATAGTGATTATCATGATCACAAAAATATCACAATAAATAAATAAAATATTCTTTTTAATAGGTTGATGAATTTTTCGATCATGTATTTGGATCTCAATACTTATCTATGATAGAGAAACTTCTAAGATGTTATCATGTAATGGTGGAGAATTTAAGTACCACATAGATATATTTTAATACAATTTATGGACACTATGAGTTAATAGTGAGGGAATTTTTACAAATTAATTATTAATCTATATTCATAAAACTAATGAATAATATATTTATGAATTACCAAAAATTTTTGGTACTCTTTATAGATTTAATTTCTATCATCTCTAAATGAATGGAGGAACATTAGGGGAATTTGAACAATGTACTATAGACCATCTAAAAAGAACAGTTATATGAAAATTATTATAAATGGGAGTTAATATTTGGGTCATTGAAAAATAGATTAATTTTAATTATTCCTCATAACATCATCTATAAAAATGATCCATAGTTCCATTAGATTTACAGTGCATTATCACCAATTTGTGAGAGACTACTCACGATTGTGATGTCCCCTAACTATACTAACTCAGATGGGGGGGAGATGTTCATCTAGAATAATGACTATGATGAGGGATATAAAGAGTTAATTAAGTAGAAAATAACTTCACATGTCCTCATGTTACCAATCTGAAAGGAATAATATGTGATATATAGTGATTAATCCAAAAAAGAATTAGGTATTGTAATTATTCCAGACACAAAGTGATTCCCATTGCCTCCATCAATGTAATGACCTCTAAGTAGAACTACCCAATGCATCATATTGAATTATCTATAGTGATATTCATGTTCATGATTTTTTATATTATCCCTATGGGGATATTTGTGAATATATATAGATCATAAAATACTCCAGTAAAAATTCAAAAAAGGAGCTCTATATGTTCCATAAATGGTGTTTAGAGCTTATCATGGATTATGATTATTAAATCCATTACAATACTAGGAAGGAATTTTTTTTGAAAATTCACTGAGTATAAATGGTCATGAAACAACAATGAAGATGAGGACTGAAAGGGATCCAATCTTCTAGGAAAAAAAGGATGGAAATTGTAATAATAAAAGGATCATCATATTACCTTGCTCAAATTTATACTCAACCATTTCTTCCTAAGAGGATCATGGTGGAACTATGAGATAATTTTGACCCATATAAAAATCTTGTGAATATTCCAGAGTTAAATTGTGTTAATGATGAAGTTATAACTATTATATTAAAGAAATGTTTCCTATAAAAAGAAAAACAGAAGAGGGAATTTATGGTTGATTATTATTTCTCATAATTCTCTATTAATTCATCTAGGATGTATTATGATGAAAAGAGATATAAATCTAAACTTGTGGTTGGATAATAATAATAGGGGGATTGTATAATTTTTATCTTGTTGATTTGTGTGATATCAATTAAAGGTCGAATGACATATGTGTAATGGTATGATGAAATAATATACCATAACATTATGTAAATGAGAAAACATATCCCTGGATATTATCATTGGACTCCCTAGGACATCCTACAGAAATAATTCCCTCTAGGATTACGAAAATAACATTCATAAGTCATTTTATTTAATTACAATCAATGAATATTTTTTAATTTTCTATATCTTCCGGATATAAATATGAAATGTTGTAAGACATCATGGACTTCCACTCTCCATTATATCATTCATGAATCAAGTTTTAAATCATTTTTAGAGATTTATTTAGTATGCATTGGATAAATATCAGTGCATTACTATAAATATTAACCATCTTAAAGATAGTCAATAAAATAAAACCACTCAGTATTTAGAGGATATTTTGATGTCATGTTCAAGGTATTTCCATGGATGTTGGTATCAACACTATCCCCCAGTGCAGTACTCTTATAAATGATGGTTCTATAATTCAATTAAAATGGCACCTTATAAATATATCTAAGGTGAAATGTGATATAATCCTAGTTGTTGGGAAGAAGATAGAGAGTGGAGTCTTATGTGACAAAGTCTTATCTAATAGAATAAACATATAGTTCAAAACAATCTATATCAAATAAATTACTCAGAAATTCAATAAAAATATATACATGACATAGTCATTGATAAATTGATTTCAAGGTATGAGATAAGTTGTTACATCATATATCAACATGTAATACGGTTATGAGGTTTCTGAATAAGTTAAAACTTAGTCCTAGATTCATTGGAAACTTTTATATAGTTGATTATATTGGAGTTTTGGCCAATATTCTAGAACTCTGACATATCATATCCAATGTAAATTATGTGATTATTGTATGCATCATGAGGAAGTACATACTAGACCCCTAACATGTATAGAATCTTGAGGTGGTACCCCTGGTTTACAAACTTTTATATAAAGAGCATCTTGTGAAGATCTTAGATCATAGAGACGATATTCTATGAATAATGGTGACTAACCTAGTGAATGATTTATGGTAAAACCATAAACTTGAGAAACAATCATGGGAGCAATAATAGGTGATGAAATAAAGTAACCTCATCTATTTTAGTGTATAAAAATATTTTTGGAGTAAAATTTATGAATTGTGAAGAATTTCGTGACCAAAACATATATAAATGGCATTTCCTTTTTTGAATGACGAAATTAATTATAATGTAATGTAATTATAGAAGATACATTCAATAATTTGGTTATCTCAGACCATTATAAAATATATATCGTCATATTTTATATAAATTTAAACATATTAACAGTCAGTAATTTAGTCATTTCACACTGAATATTATTATTTTTATGTTAAGAATTATGATAAAGTGAAATTAACACAGAAGAAAAATGTGATGGCCCTATATTATAAGGCCATAACCTATAAAGAAAATTTATGATATCTTTTGTGGAATGTTTTATCACTCAAAGTTTCTCTTGATGAATCCAAATATGAGATATAAAAAATAAATCTCAAGAAAAATAACATACGATCGATGTTCACGATTATAAAGATCAGGACCCAAACCATGTTCATTGAAAAACCCCATGAAATTAGAACAATTACACACGTTACCATTAGGGTGTATGATTTTGTAATAAGGGGTTATTTATATAGACACAAAAAAAAATTATTATATTTTTAATGAAATATTTATTATATTTATCCATAATTATTATTACTTTATCAATGATAATATTATGTGTGGTATGAAAATTATATTTTGATATGAAGAACTCAAGTAATGTAGTTTTGATAAATATATGATATCAATTATTATAATATTATGATAATTTTTGAAAATTTTCAAATAAATTTTATTTTCAATAAAATTTTATTTTTATATAATTTTTATATAAATATAAATGATAATATAATTTAATGAGGACTGACATAAATTTTATACGGGGTATAAAGTGGTTAATATCATAAAAACAATTATTTTCTAGTAAATATGATTTATTATTTAAATCCTAGAATTCTCAACTTCAAAAAATTATCTTGAGAAAATAAATACTATTTTTGAAATTAGAATTTCAAAATTATAAAATTCTGAATTTTACACATTTTTATGAGATAGTTGAATTTTTTGGTAAAAAATTAATATAGTACTAATATGCAATTTATATTCTAAATTCATAATATCCAAGAGGTTATGTAATAAATCCTATTAAATGAATTAATGACCACATATAAAATTATTTTTTATGTTATTTTAATATTTTTATATTCCCTTAATAAATACCCGCAATACTCTATCTTATGTTGTGGTTTCAAAATCAATTATTTATAAACATGAATCACCTACAAAATAAGTGGTGTACTATTTTAGTATTTTCTATTTTTCTCCAAAAAAAATATCTAAAACCACTCTTCATTAGAATAATCCATGGGAAATATAATTTAATATTTTGTTGTTTTAATTTTTATATAGAGTCTAAAACCTAAGTTTAGAAATAAACAATTAATTCTGTATTTTTTCTAAAAATACAAAGACTACCTCTGACCCGCCTTTATTAAAAACCAAGTATGATTTAATTTAGTACCCCCATATTTCTCTAAATCCATCCAAATGTGTTCCTATGATCTAAAGAATCTCCCCGAATGCTTTTAGAATATCCATCTCATAGTAAGGGTATTCTCTCCTCCTCTTCATTATTCAAGAACATTTATTGTATTATGACATTTTATTTCCAATATTTACAGTTATAATCTTTTTTTAGAAATCCCTTATAAAAAAATTATTATATAAATATTATTGGAGACCAAAATGTAATATTATTAAAACCATCCATGATCTGTTATGTGAACATGTTATGCCCCCAAAATTATCCTTCTATTTTTCAATTCTAATTTTTTAAGTGAATACCCATCCCATTTCCCACTCAATTGTTTTAACCAAGATATACATATCATTAATTTATTTTTGAATCCCATGTATTTTTCTCATATTAAATAATGATGGTATTAAATGTGATTGATGATATCCTTATGTTGAATGATATACTTCACACACAAATGCAAGCACATGATATGAATAAAATTCATGGTATTAAAATTATATATCCTATAATGCATTTGGTAATGTTTTTAACTCATGTGATAACATGTAGGGTACACATGATGTTATCCTAATAACATCATGTTGTAATGTATCAATTTCTATCACAATATTATGATTATTATGTCTTTTATTATATTTTTTTTTCACATTCATATGTTTCCTTGATGTTATCATCTTATATAATGATTTTATTTTATGGTTTTAGACTATCACCCCTTTTATATCACTATTATATTCTTATAAACTATTATTTGTTACATTAATCATGTTATTTATTGATTATCCACTAATTAGGATTTATAGATCACCCCATAAATATGTATTTCCATAGGATATAATGTGTAGTTTAGATGGGAAATGGAATTTTTTGTTCATGTTAAAGTTATTTAAAGAATTTTTTTATATCCTTGTGTCATGTTTTTATATTATTTATATAATAACCCAAATAGACTTTTAATGTGTATCTTAGAGGATTTTTAAGTGTATCTTTATTAAATAAATAAATAATGAATGCGTATTAATGATATGTGTTGTCATATAGTGTTTCCATTATAGGCCTCCAAAGGATTAGGTCATGATGATAGAGTTGAGGAATTAATAAGAGATTATAGAGTTTAGAGACACTTGAGAGATGAAGGGATTAAAAAAATTCTAATGTTAATGAATTTATCTAGATTGAAGTTACTCTGATGATAATGATGGAAATGATAGGGTAAGCGCATCCATTATGGGACTATCCATACAAGGATAGTCATGGGAGTGGACGTTCACTAAGGAATTGATTTTCCATATTTATGAGAATTAATAAAAAACTTATGTTTTATTTATATGATATGTTCTCATTTATCATGACTGATTATTGATGAGTCCATAATCTTATGGCTCTTGACTTTTTTATGATATAACCTTATGATATGTTCATGATTAAGGATTTTGGATTGATAAGTCATGAATGTTGTATATTACGATTATATAATCCTACCCTTATTCTTGTGTGATTCTAAATTATGATCATAGATTGATATATTAAATTTTTACCCTTAATGGGAATATATGTATGCATTATCTTTTGTTTCCTTTCTCCAAGATATGAATTTATATTTTATTTATTATATGTTAAATAAGGGTGAAAGTTATAAATAAATAAATGGGAAATGATATATAAATATTATTCACATTTTTTATATGCATAAATGTTTCTAAAAACACCAATTCTTTAATTTTATAGTATAAATCATATTTTTATTCAAGGAATATTATGCTAAAATCATGTAGTATGTATGTATGAATATTTAGGGTTGAAATAAATAATGGCATATAAATTTTATGTAATTTTTGAAATCTAAGATGAGAAATATTTAGTGAGAACCATTTCATTATGATTATGTATAGGGTAACATATTATGTTATCATAAGTAAAGGTATTTATTTTTCCTATAAATTCCTCCCATTCTAGATACTACAAGTACATGCGGTTGTGGAAAAAATGCTTATAGGGGTAATAACACTAAAAAGAGTTGGTTGAGTACATCTAAACCATTATTCTAGTTAATTGTTAATGTACCATTATTTTTCACCTTATTCGACACAACCATGAAATATTCATTATTAAACTCACATTTTCATTATGAACCATTAGGAATGATTTTAATAGATAATGAAAATAAATGACTTTTTTTAAACTGTTGTTTACATATATTGAAATGAACCTACCATGATTCATACATACATTAAATGGGTTATCTATAATTATATGATTTCCCACTATGAATAATGTTGATAATTATATATTTTTTGGATTTAGTCAATGATTATAACTACAAGGAACAACATTTGTTGGTACCCAAATGAAGTTTCGATTAGATTTATTAAAATGTTGAATTTTTTGCATTATTATTTTCATTAGGTGGGTTTTAAAAATTATATAAGGCAGTTATACTAATTTAAATCATCTAAATGATAAAATGGTTATGTATCAAATATAGCTATGTTTATAAATTACATGTCCAAAACTGAAACATGGGAAAATCAAAAGAATGGAAAAACATATACATGATAAAGTTAGGAACATGTCTAGAAGGACTACACAAAACATCTACATGTACAAAATGAATACCCTAGAGAAGCATTAATGTATCTAGAATAATTATGTGAATAACCTACATGGAAACATAAAATTTGTTATAATAATTTCTATATGGCCTCCTATAAAATTGGCTATGTCAATAATCTAGAAAATTGATGTTGGCCCTATAGAAATACTACTACATAATTTATTATATATTGTAATATGATAATGTGAATTGGGTTATGTAGACCATGCATTATTTTTGGAGAAGATTATGAGATCCCAAACCTCTAGTCGATGCATTAATGTTTTTGGTCATTTGTAAAATAAGGGTAAAAAAAATAAATGATGGTTTTATAATCCTATGACACAAATATATTCAAAACTAAATACCATGATCATAGTTTAAAAAATTTTATGTTTCACATATTTTATAGAAATGATTTCTCTATAGGTGGAGATATTAAAGATTATTTATTTATTTTAGAAATATCCACGCCATTATAATTTAAGAATCATGGAATGATTTTAGAGTCTATTACGTATCATAAAATATATGTTTTATTGAATGTGATTTTGGTATAGGAAAATAAGATCCAAATCTCATTAGAGAACTCTTTTTAAGGATTATATTAAGGGAGTGAAACAAATGGGAAAATCATATAGGCACTCTATGTGGTTTTTCCCAAACCTAATATTGAATATTATAGGTTAAAGTATGTTTTCTTCAAAGAGTTCAAATCTCTCTAGAAGATGAAATTATTTGTGCAGAAGAGAAACACCATCCTTGGTGCATGTCTTCTTCACCATCACATGAAGAATGAATGATTCAATGGATGGAACATTGTTTTTCTTATTAAAATAGAGTAGTGAGTTCCCCAAATTCTCATGGTAGTGAACTATGAGTGTTAGTGATACTTCTCCCAAACTATACACATAAAAGTAGTGTTATTTTGGTATCTTGAATAATTGGAGGTTTGTCATGCATACTCCATAGACTATCTAAGTACATGATATCTAAGTAAAATAACTCTTGTTATTTAACTATATCCTAACTCACTTAGAAAAAAACACAAACATAAATTGAAGTGTTCCTCAAGGTGAGAGAACATGGTCCTCATAAAAAGAAGAATTATTTTCAACTACAATACCCTGATTCACCCTCTTTTCAAGGTGTAATCCAATTTGAGATACTAAGAAGTATTATCAGAGGGGAGGTTAATTTTAATTCTCTCATAGAATCGTGGAAACCGTTGTCAACCATTAGGGTATACCCATCATTAAATTCGTTAATTTATAGTATTTGAAAAGATGCATGAAAAAATATTTTGTATCCATGGGTATATATATTTATACAGTGACTATCCATGGAATTATTTCCAATATTTTAAGTGGAGAATTGATGAAGAGAGATCGAAATGATTTTTATATATAAATTACAAATCCATAAATACCATGGGAAGTTAACTTGTTCGTCCAATTTTTACAATTTAAATGTCTAGTAAAACGTCTCACTTTAGGGGGTAAGAGCTTCTTAATATCTTTGAAAAGGATTTTATGATTCAGGAGGAATTGAGGTAGGGTTTTTGGAAAAAGTATTATGATTTTATAATTAACTCTAATGATATTTTGATGAATTTTTCGATCATCTAAATGTTCTTGTTAAAGAAATGCGAGACCTTAATAAAGAAGTCAAGGTTTAAAACACCATAATGAGGTTTATAATAAGTCTCTATAATCAATTCAGAGAAAATTTACTGTTCTAGAATACATTGATCAGAATGAAATTTCCCCCAATAATTTTCATCTTACTCATATGGCCCATGAAATGATAAGTTAATATAATGAGTAAGGAACTAATGAATGCCCTTAGGAAGTGCCTTTTAATTACCTGAATAAACTATAAATAAAGGATAATATAGAAATTATTAAAGTGAATGATATTATATCAATTTAATACTCTACACATAATGTTACACCCCTAGAGTTTATGATTTTTATTATAATAAATTTATTTTCTTTAATATTTTTTCTTACATGCAACACCGGGTTTAAAAGAACAGTTATAGAGTATGAAAATAATACTATTTAATGTGAAAATTTTCACATAGTCATTGGATTGGTGGGTATGAATATAGAAAAGTAAATTTTGAATTTTTTATTGTATTTTATATGTATAAAATTAATTCTTCAGTTATAAATGAATAGAAATAAATTTAAAATAATGGATATTTTTTTTGAAAAAACAATTTTTATGCATGCAATGTGTGTTTATCATAATATATTAAATTAATCACTACTTTTAAATAAGTTTAAAGAAATATTTATATTATAATCTCAATTAATAGTTTTAACATTCATCAATTATTTTTACAATGCATGGGATAATAATAATTTTATTTTTATGATTAAATATAGCATTTTTCTAAAAGGGGTGTGCTCATGTTATGCACACTTAATTAAAAATAAATCTCAACCATATATGTGTACTGAAGTTGATAAAAGTTATTAAATATTTGAAATCAGTATGTACAAATTTGGTAAATGGTTCTCTTTTATTCGTATGCATTATGAATAGTAACCATGGGAACATTTATCACATTAATAAATGGTAAATAGTTTTATTCTCCATTAAAACTATGTTGCATAGTAACCATTTACATCTAAATTAGTATTTGATATATATAATTATACACTTATCACATTGGGTAAGAAATTAAATTTTTTAAGAGACATGTGTTCATGAAAATGACCTATATAATTTTTAATACGAGGAATGATATAAAGTGTCACACTCGAATTTTTAAATCTATATTATCTATTAATAATATGAGATTATAAATTTATGAATGGATATTAATTATAATTTTGTTCATAATAAAATTATCTCCATAAAGGTAGTTTATTTCAAATTTATTGTTATTAAACATTTACATTAAATCAATATGTAATTAAAATATAGTATTTATTAAATTAATGAAAATATTAATGATTTTAAAAATTATTAAAAGTGATATAATTTTAAATGAGTTATAGTGTATCATGTATTTTTTAGAGGAATACAAAATAATATTTATTTTTAGATGAATTATATTTGAATTTATATATTTTTAAATTAGTTGTTTCCACTATTAACTTAAATAATAATTAAAAAATGTATTACATAAAAGGTAAAGATAAAAATGATACCAAAACCTATAAAAATTTCATTTTATGATTCTATTTTATACCTAGAAACTTTTTTTTTCAAATTCATGGAAACTTATAATCATTTGGTAAGAGAATGAATTTATTATATTTTAATCTCTTATAAAAATCCAAGTGTGTCATCTCCCTCCATTATAAAAGGATGACACTCATTTACATTTCTTATAGCACATAACGTCATATATATAGGCAATAAAAAGAAATAAAACCTTTCTAAAATTCTCTAAACATGTTCTATAGGTATTTTTGTTCCCCAAATAACAACTCTAGGATCATTAAGAGGATATCTAAATGATCTCTTTCAAGGAATTGGCATCGCCTTAACCAATAAATTTATTTTTAATACTCATTACACCTCCTATAAATCTATGTTATTTATAAAAAATTATAATCATTAGTATCCCAAACAAAAATAAAATATTTTATTATTATTTAATAACAATTTTCTATCTTATTTATCCTCAAATGGTATGTGAAGTAATTGCTCGTGCATTTTTATGACGTACCATCTACACATAAAGATACTATTCATTTTTAATCACCACATTTTATAGATGGTTATTATGATGGTTTTAATGAATATTTATGATACTTATGACATAATTAAAATTCTTGAATAATAATATCTGTTCTACCTTCATACCATTAAAACCATTTATAAAATGAAAACGTCACCCAAGTGTGTGTGAGGAGTACCACCTCCATGGTGGAATGTGATTCGTTTTTCATATCTAATTTACATAAATGGTGATAATAATAAGTTTAATGAATATATATGATATATGTGATAATATAATTATTATATGAAGGTAAATTATAATTTACCTTTCTAATTTACCTTCCCTTAAAAATCGAAAATAGTGGTCTTGTGTATGCACGACTACCATCTCCATGAATAGTGTTGTTCATGTTTATACCACTAAATGCTATGGATGAATATATATATATATATATAATTAATATATATGAAATTTATATCATTATTAAAAAAACTTTATTTGATTAATCCATAATCAATTTATACGAACTAGAACTATTGAACTGAAAAATTAAGATAAACAAAACTATTAACACCAAAAAACTAAGATTTTAGTAAGGAATTATTGATAAATAGATGGTGAAATATTATAAAGGTACCATATATGATTTTATATATGTTTAAATTATTATATAATAGAAATATAATTCATTTGAATAAATAATATAAGAGGTTTTTGCGCTTTCTATGGAAATTGAACTTGAGGTAATAATTTATCTTCCAAAATTGTTTTCTATAATCCATAAATTATGTTATGAACCTATATTACTATATTATGTGTATATAATACATGTTTATTTGTTATATATTGATTATAATTATTTTAATGAAATTATATTTTCATTTTATTTCTTTCATCCCAAGGTAATACGATTCAAATGTTACAAATGTGGCAAGGGTTTTATTTCATAATCTCATTATTTAGCATACTTGTTTATGATTATGATTTTTGACAAAATATCATTGTCTTACTCTAGCTAAACTCATTAATTTACATCACATATATTTATTTTCAGATAATCTATTTTTTTCCTTTCATTTTACTCACTTTTCATACTGATGGGACAAATAGAATATTATAAAAGTAAAATGAATTTATTTCACACTATATTCAAAAATACTTTTTCTTCTACATCCATGTTTTATAAAAAAAATTTATGAAGTTTTTAATAAAAATATATTATTATTAAAATTAAATTCTCTTAATTTTTTTATCTTTTAATTTTTTTTATATTATTCTTCTATGTTTTTTCAAATGTGGGAATTTTAATATTTTTTTCTGATAATGTGAAATGTAAAATTGATTTAACATATACGACATGGATGAAATTTAGTACAATCATGAACCCTAAAATAATTGATGCTTCATTTAAAATTTATCAATGTTACATTATAAGGAATTTATTTCCAAAATATTTGGTATATTTTTCGATTTTAATAAAGTCATTTCAAATAAAAAATTTATTTTTCCTAGGAAATGTTCCATCTAATAACTAAATGATAATTTTAATTTATGTTAATAGGCATTAATATAACTTATGATTTATTAGGGATATGATCCAATTATACCATCCTTATCCTTTACCTGAATCTTCTATTTTTATGATAATTTTTTTTTGAGAATCCTGTTCCTTTTCCATGGGTTACGATACGAGGAAATGATGAAGTGTATAATAAAGATGTTTCTTTTACATGGTTTATGATATATAAAACTTTTTATAAAACCCATTTTCTTTAATGGTTTTAGATATGATGAATGTTTTATGTTCTTATATAAAACATATTTATCACTTTCATTATTTTATCTATGGTCCAACAATTATATATCCCTCCAATGAATTGAGTAAATATCGATATCTCATGAGATACACATAAATAGAATTATGAGTAAAACCTGTTCAATAAGGTAAACCATCAACATAGATAGTCCTTAGAGTGATACATAAACACAATAAAGTTTTGGGAAGTGAAACCAATATACAATGATAGTCTTTAAAGTAATACGTTATTTCTATGAAAATTATTTTTCTATGAAAATATGTATTCCAAAAACACATGTATTTTTAAAATGTTATGCTATCATGACTGATGTTCTTTAATTAATTTATGATTCATGTTTTATGATCTACAAATAATTTTTCCATGAATCAAAATTATTACATATGAAATGATGTTCATGGGTTTTAAAATGTTTTCTAATATTATCACACACTTATGATTAAGTTACATTTCTATCTAATTTATTTACCATTACATAGCATATTATCTGAACCTTTCTTAGGATTCCTTTCCCTAGGCTGTGAAGGAAGGTGTTATGTATGATATATTTATAAGGGTATAATTTAATATGATTTTAGAGGGATATGTTGTATAAAATTATGATCCATATTGATTTCTATCCATGATTTAAAAAAAATTACTCCTATATGATTTCCGAATGTATTTTTATGATTTATAATAAATTTTATTAGAAAAATTAATAATATTTATGTCTAAAATGATTTGGTCACTATAAATGCTATCAAAGCCTAGTTTAGTTGTCCTTTAACAAATATGAAGAGAAACATTTAGTGAGAACATTATAAAAATTTCTATGTATAGGATAATATCTTAAATATTTGGAAATTACAATTAATGACCAAGGGTAATCCAAATGTTTAAAATATTAAAATGAATCTGCATTGATTTAGGAATAAAATAAATGATATTTAATTATTATGTGGGTTTCCTATATAATTTTTGATGCTCACACTATTGTTTTTTTGTTTGAGTTGTTACATGGAACATGGACTTATCATGTTAAGGATAAATGCGATGGATAATGCAATGATTTTCCTCCTTTGAAGATAGATGTTATGAGAGCTTGAATGAAAATTATAGTTTATATGGTTACAAATCATTCCCAATATATGAAAATTATGGTATTGAAATGAGAATATAAGAGAATATAAATCTATTGAGTCCATCATGATGATATTTCTACTTTATTTAGGGGTTTTACTAATCCACTAGTCTCTGAGAAATGAATTGGTACCATTGAAAAGATATTTTCTACTCCCCTATGTTATGAATATCAAAAATTCATATAGTTTATATATAATTTGGAAGGAAAATAAGAGAAATTTTGGAATATTATCAAGAATATGAGGCATCAATAATAAATTAGACAAATAGACTGGGATGAGTTTAGAAGATTATTTTTCAATAACTAATTTAATTGTATTATTCATATGAAAAAATAGATGAAATTCCACGAGATTTAAAAAAATAATCATAAATCTATAGGTACTTTTGAGGAAAATTTTATAAGACTTTTATGGAATTATTTTACTATTATTATCCAACCTGAAACTAATGTTGATTGATTATTTAGTGACTTAAAACCAATTATCCAAAGGGAGTTATCCATATGGGACTTCAGTACCTATGAATAAATATTTTGATGTGATATCAAGGTGGAAATTGAGTTTATAGTTAATTATACATACAATAGTTTTGATAGGAAAATAATGGTTTAATTCAAAATAAATTCTAAAAATCATTGGGTGATGAATATTGGATTTTAATTAGGCTTGAAACGTGGAAGGAAACATGGAGTAAATTTCCTAAGGGGGAGTGGTAAATGTTTTAGTTTTGGAATAGAATATTACATAGCTTTTCATAGATGAAATTATGGGATAATGTTATCAAATGTTATGATAGAGGAATGGCTCCATATAATGACCCTTCTAGACTCCAGTGTCTCACATGAAAGGAATCTGGAAATTTTTCTAACAATTGGTCATATCCGATAGTTAAAGATGATGATCAACATCGATAACCTATTAAGTTTTAAAAAAGTGAAATATCATGAAATCAGAATTTTATTGGGGGAGGTCACTAAATTTGTGGTTAAATGTACACTTAAAATCCACTGTTGAACTATTATTATCAAATTTTTATCTGGTTATACAAACTATTCTATATCTAAATAATTTTATATGTGTATCAAAATTTATCCCAAAAGTAGACATAGAATTAGTATGAAAAATCTCAAATGGTTTTATTATAATATCTCAAGCCTATGATTCTTCACAAACAGAAGATTTTGGGATTTTCATCCCTATAAATCATATTTTCCTCCAACTAGAGAAATTTGATGTTAGTTTTTTCATGAACTGGGATTATTTTTATAGATCCCACATTAATTACAAGTGAAGGGTTGTGAAATTTGATATTATGAACGAACCTATGATTGTATATAGATGGTATTAAAAATTGAAATTTTTATAGAAGAAAAATCCAATATAAGGTTCTTTATTCCAATTCTAAATGGATATTTATCTCATATGGTTGGGAAGAAAGTCAACATTGAAAATATGCCTATTGTATGGGAGTTTATTGATAATTATCTGAAATTGATTCTATGTTTCCCACAAAATTTTGATGTTTAGTTCTCAATAGAATCCATAAATGTTGTAATGCATATTTCATATAATTAGTATAGAAATTATATGATTGAGTTGTTGTAATTAATGAAGAAACATTAAGATACACTTGAGAATGGATTCATTCATCCAAGTGCATCTCCTTGGGGGGAACATGATGTTTTTTTAAGAAGAAAATTGGATCAATAAGACTCTATATTGATTATCAATAACATAAAAATATAAATGTAAAAGATCATTTAATTATATAATAAATCATTTTCATATTTATTAATATGAATTATATAATTATATTAGTTAATAAAATATTGAGTTAT
The DNA here is from genome assembly GCA_963277665.1 of Viscum album. Classification (NCBI taxonomy): domain Eukaryota; kingdom Viridiplantae; phylum Streptophyta; class Magnoliopsida; order Santalales; family Viscaceae; genus Viscum; species Viscum album. The sequence goes on along the minus strand of OY728151.1, from coordinate 1,504,535,019 downwards.
TTTTAGTAAAAAAATAGCTTTAAATAAACTCTTTATTATATGTTTTTATTTAAATGTATAATTTCTAAATTTTATAATTTTTATTGGAAAAAATGAATACAATTTTATAAATATTAATATCAAAATTTACCTATGATGAGATTTTGAGGTTTTTCAAGAAATATTTTTTTTTTCAGGGAATAGTGGAAGATACAGTTTTTTGTAAAAATAGTTTTTTTCAATAAATTAAGTTATTTAAAAGTCCCACAATGTTTTGAATATGATTTCAAGGAACATAAATATTATTCAGTTATATTTAATCCACTGAATTAATTTTTAATCCAAATTATAATTTTTTTATATTAGTGTGCATTTGTGATGAAAAATAGGATATTATAAAAACTTTTTTAACATTTACAATTATCCTCCATTTTAAATAATTAAAAAAAATATCTAATGGATAAATTTTGGAATAAATTTTATTGAATAAATTTAAATAAATATTAATTTAGTTTCAAAAAATTATTATTGTTAGTCGTAAGTAATATAGAATCAACTTTTTCTAAAAAAAAATACTTTTCTTGATAACCTGATATTTCACCATGTTTGGTGGTTCAGTTTTAAATTGAAATTTTACAATTATGTGAATTTAATTTTGTATAATAGATTTAATATTTTTAATCAGAATAATATATATTTTCTAATATGTTCAGATTAATTTTTTTACCATAACGAAAAGGGAAATAGTACAAATTAATTATCACAGTTAGGATAAAAATTGATTTATCAGGGGTTAAACTAAAACGATAATGGTTAAAATGAAATAAAATATTATCTAAAATATATTTTATATACATATTGAGTCTATATAACTTCTATTATTGATAGTGGTGGATTATTTTTCCTTTTTACAGCAAAAAAACATTAATGGAGTCAATTCATCAAAAACATAACAAGTCTGCCACTAACCTCACTTATAAAAGGCCACCGATGTCCTCCTCCATTCACAACATTAAAACCAATTTTTTTTTTCGAAAAATACCTATTGAAATAAATTCTATAATTCCTACACCTCCCTTAAAATACCTTAGTAGTAAGAATGTCAACCTAGGAAGCCTGATGGTGAAAACTGGAACAAGTCACCTGAAGAAGTGGTGATGTTCTCCGACGATCATTTTTATTTAATTTCATTAAACACCTCATTAAATTATTCCTAAATAATTATAATTAAATAATTATCTTCCATATAAAAAGAATTTATTATGTTAATAGAATAACCCTAAACCTTATCATCTCTTGTAACAACCCATGATGTTGATGATGTTTTTTAAGCCATTTGATTTATATTTTTTCTTATACAACAATAGCTTAGCTTTCGATACACACAACACTAAGTTTCTATGAAACATCATTTAATTATTATTTAAATAAGATAAAAACCTAGAAGTTAAATTGGAAATTATTAATTCTATTTATTTAATTCTAAAAATATAAGGTTTATAAGATGATTTTATTATATACTAATTATTTAGAATCGAAAATATATACCAATTGCATAAAATATATATTTATTTATTTTTATTATCAAAATGTCATTTTTTGTAAATAAATTAAAATTAATTTAAATTTGTAAATGATAATAATGAAATATATATGTTATATATTTAATAAAATATATTTTATATTTATTAATTAAATTTTATAGTCTTAAGATAAGAACCAATAAAATTTAATTCCCAGAAACCTATAATTTTTAAAGGGTAATTTAGTGACCTTTTAATGGAGAACCCATTTTAAATCAAATTTGTTCCATTTTATATATTCTATTGGAAAAAATAAAATTCATCTTTTAAAGAAGAATATAACAATTTTATTTTATTAAATTATTTGTATTTTTATGATAAGTTTCATGGTTTTAGGAATAGTTAAAAAATACTGAGTTTTTATTTCAATGTAACATTTTATTAAAAAAATTTTAACGTTCAATTATATTTAATATTTGTTTTAAATTATAATTATATTAGTACTTTATCATTTAGTCCAATTTAGATCATTCTCATCAATTTTAATGTTAATTTATATATAGAAACATTGTAATATTTTGCATGATTTATCTTTAACAACCCTTTTTCTAACCCCATAAATGGGATTAATTATTTATTAATTAATGTAATTTTAGAGATTTGAATTATGAATAATGGATTACATATTTTTAATTAGTTGGTCCAAATTATTTTAATATGTTTCTTTTAATTTTATGTATATTGAATAGTAAATTTAGTAATTTTTATTAACATAATAATATATAAAATCATGTATTGATGTGTAAAAAAATATTATAAATATTATAAAATTCACCTAAAACATGTACTTTCTTCCATGTATGATTGTGTTTTGACCAAAATCAAAATTAGGCCAAAATTATACCCTTGGGATGCAACTTAGATGATAGTAAGCCATTTATTATATTTTATTTAAGGAAAAATTAATGATGTTATACTCACATTTTAATAATTGAACCATTTTTAATATAGAGTTATAAATAAGATAAACTGAACTATAAATAGTAAATTTTATGCTAAAATATGTTTATTTATCTAGAATTTTTATTTATAATATTTAGTAAAGAAATAATTATATTTACGAAATATGCAATGATGATGATGTGTTTGTTCAAATAGAATAAAAATAAGTAAAATGATTATAATTATAATTTTAAGAACTATTAAAATATCCAAAACCATATATAAATATTTTTGGTTGTTTACATCTCATCCATGATTTTATAATGGTCAAATTAATGTTTATTTGGATCCACATGGATATGAATAAAACCATTATAATATTTTATTAAAAAGTAAGTCATGTTTTTCACAATATAGGTTTTTAATTAAAATACTATATTAATATATGATTTTATAGATAAGTTTTTAAAAATAAATAGTTATTTTAAATCTAATAAATTTAAAATTTTCATGATAATTTATTTATAAATTTTAGAAAATAAATAATTACATTAATGGCTTTAACAACGATGATGGATTAAATATTTAAATAGCGAATAAATAAAATTAATGATATTAAAAATATTAAAATCAAAACCAATTTAGTAAATTATTTCATAAAACTAAATTTATAGAGTACCTTGACCTCTTAGGGATATAATAAAATATTTCTTTTCTATGTAAACTTGTATTCTTGATATTTTTAAATATCTAAGAAATGAATAGTGTCAAAATTGACAATATTGATATTTTTTGAATATAATTTATTATTATATTATTATAAAATCATAAAACAAATTTTATAGATACCTAATAATTATTATATTTTAAAAAAGGTTCTGAATTTTTCATTTATGGCATATTTTACATCAAATAAATAAAAATTAATCCCTTTTAATATTGAATCCTTTGTCAACTTAATTATAATTAAAATATGTTAAATGGTGGATAATTATAATGATATGGTTTTAAACAATACCAAAACATGTCAAAAATCAACTTTTTGATGATATAGAAACATTATATAATCATTGAATTTAATATGTGAAATTTAGGTGGAAATTTCTTAAAATTATTAATTTTTGATACTCTAAAAGTGACCTTCATATCAATTATAAAATAGAACATCCTCCCTCACAACTTCAAACAAAAATAAGACTTAAATATCATCCTTAACCTAAAAATTTCTATTATAAAATTCCCTTGAAACAGTATAGAGGGTTTTTTTCTTCTCAAAGACCAGATATAGTGTAACCAAGAGGAGATCTAGAGTGATCTCACCGAAGAAGGGATCATCTCTTTTACTGACACTCTCAAGAGTATTTCTTATTCTACTTCCACTTAACATGTTTTTTCCATTATAAATTAATAAATACAGTATAAAATATATTCTAAGATTTTATTATGATTATATTATAACCATATTCCTCCTTTTATCCATCCAATGAAAATCAATATCACCACACATGCCTACGTACGACCTACTATCTCTACATTGTGGTGTAATATGTTTTTCATCACCATTTTTCTTGAATTGATGTAATGATATAGATAAAAACAATATATGATGATTATAAAATTATATTTATTTTTAAATAAAATATAAATCATCTACATCTATACCTTTTCACAATTAAGGGAGTGATATTTTTTCTCATGCATACGTATGACCTACCATCTCCATGACGTGATGTGATTAATTTTCCATATTCATCATTCAATAATTATTATATAAATGTATATAATGTGAAAATATGATATACATTAAATTAATACCATTATTTAATTGATGTAACTATATTATATATGCAATAAATATGACTTTCACATCAAAATATGCATTAGAAAAGGATGTAGTTAACACTCAAAAGAAGAGTTATAATAAATTATTATTAACAAATTTGTAATAATATAATCATATATGAAATAATTAATATTAATATTGATATGGAATAAGTGAATAACATTATTCAATCCATTCTATATGAGTTTCATATATGTATAAAGGAAATCAAACCTAAGCTAAGGGTTAATTTCAAAATCTAATTGTTATCCGAGATTGTTAATAAATATGTATTTACTGGGAAATATTTATCTTCCAGGTCCTTGTTTCATAATATTTTCCAAATTATTTTTCTATTATTCAACTATTTTTTAATGTTACATTTACCAATGTATGGCCATTTACTAAATGGCAGGAAATAAATATTTTTTCGTTTTCTTGAGGTAGTTTATGACATTTTCAGAAAAAGTAAGAGGAGAATGTTTTAAACTTATATGACACGAATATATTGTGTCACTTTTATGATACATTATTACCTTAAAGCCTACCTTATAACAAGATTAAAATTATTTTTTAAAAAAATAATTTCGTTCAAAATTGTGCGGTATTTTTTTTAAAATAAAATCCTTCAAAGAAGAAATAATATTATCCTCAAAGAATTTTTTTCAAATGAATTATCAAATATTAATAATGTTCTAATTGGAATATTTTTTATGGATTATATCCTATTTTTATATATGTTTGGTTTTTGTTTATGTTTTAATGATATTTATGCCATGATTTTATTTTTTCCATGGGTAATTTTATGGTGTAATGATGTTCCAGAAACCCATTTTGTTCCTTGGGTTCTTATATGATGAATGATTTAGGTTTATGTGGTTCACATATATATATGGTTTTAATTATGGGAAATGTGGGAAATTTATCTCCCTCCAATGTATTGGGTAAATATTAATATCTCATGAGATATAAATAAATGGAATGGTAAATTATCTCAGTTCATTAAAATTTTCCTGAAATAGAAATTACACCTGGTTGAGTAACAATGGGCTGGAACAAGGATTGAACTCGATTCATTAAAGGAATTTTCCACTGTTATTGTTTTATCATTAATCCTTGACAAATATTTAATTGATATTATACTCTTATTTATTTTCTCTCATTCCCTGTTTTATACCAATATTTTTCTTTTATAATTCACGTCTTAAGAATTTCTATGATATATTCTATGACTCAAGATTGTTATATTTAATATGATGGGTATAATTTTCAAAGGTCATGTTCATATTATTATACCCTTATGTTTATGTTATGATTCATATTAACTTTTTTAACCTTACTCAGCAACTAAGATCACCATTTTATTATGTTTTATCTTCCTAAGGTTATAAATAAATGATTTTGGTAGAGGTTTTAAGGGGAAGATCTTTGTGGAAATCATTGGATATATTTCTCTATATTAGATGTTTGTATTCCAATATTCCGAAGGAACTAAACTAATACAGTATTTGTGTGTGTTTTTTTAATGTAGGAAATGTTCAACAAAAATGATCTATTATTTATGTATTTTAACCATAGGTTTTTATAATTGGTATGAGAGTAAAAGAATAGTTATCCATGTGAACAAAGTATGAGAAAACCATAGTAAGAACCCATAGGATAAGTCAATGTATATGTTAGAATCATAGTGTTTCAGTAATGATCCTGAGTAAACTTGGGTAAAACCTATGATGTCTTATATTGAAAATTTAAAAGTAATTCCCCTTTATTTTGGGGTTTTACCATTATTACATCTGTTCCTCATACTATTATTTCTGGTTTTAGTCACTGGATAGAACATGATGGAACCACAATAATGGTAATTGTGATGGAAAATGTAATGATTGTCCTACAACAAAAATGAAAGATATGGGATATGGAATGAAAAATACATTTTTTATGTACACCATGATTTCTTAAGATATGAATCATGATGGAATTACAAATGTTAGTCATAGGAAAAATCATTCTTTTGGGTCCTTCATGATAAAATTCCCACCATCTTATTGCAGGTCTTCTGAACCACATGTTGATGAACAATGTATCAGTACCACTAAAAAGGTATTCTCGATTCTATAGTGTTTTGAACATGTTAAAGGAATTCAATATTTTTATCAGTTATAAAAAGAAGCATACAATTAGTGGACTCTAACCAATAATATGAGGTGTAAGACGAAAAAGAATCCATAGATTTAGAAGAGTTGAAGAACATATTTTTCATTAATTACATTCCTAGTATTCTTCATAAAAAGATTGAAAATGAGTTCCTTGATCATAAGAAATGGGATGAAGAATCCATTTTCATCTATTAGGAATATCTGAGAAGACATAATTGGTAAAATTATGGCATTATCAACTTACATGAATGTACAATTGATTGATTCTTTAGTGGTTTAAAACAAACTATTCAAAGAGATTTTTCCATAAGAGATGTTAGTAGCTATGAAGAGATTTTGTGTTGTGATATCAATGGTGAAATAGAAGATGGAGTTACAAATCAATCTCATTGTTTTGATAAGAAAAGAAAGATATAGATCAATTTACATTATAAAAACCATGGTCAATGTTTGGAAATAAGAATTGTGTAGACTATCTCAAGGGGTTTGGAAAATGATTCCAGTGTGAGAAAGATGTTCATCAAGAAATTTAATTCTAAAGTGATTATAAAAATATAGATAATGATGTGAATAGAGAAAAGGCTACATAGAATGCACCTCCCACACTTTAATGTTTCATATTAAATTCAAATGGCAGTTATTCTAACCAATTCCCGATTCCAAGAGTTATAGATGGTGATAATTGTAAGTGACCTCTTAAGGCCAAAAATGAACTAAAATATCTCGTAATCAACATTGGTGATGTGTAGTATTAAAACAATCTGGTGGATTGACCGAGTGATTATATATTTGATTTCATAAATATTTTGGTAGAAGTACATTTATTATAGAATAATGAAATATTTAAGGTTTGATCTGCTATAGTTTTCACATAAGTATTTGAAATAATATGTTAAATAGTACTAGTAACCATAAAAATTTAGGGATATATTTTAGAAAAAAACATTATTTAGGTAAGGATAACCCATAACATTTCCATAATTTTGGGAAAATGAAAAAAAAAGATATTCCTTAATTTTAAGGACCTTGGGATTGATATAATGAAAATGTGATTTATGATATCATGGAATGAGTTTATATAATTCTTGGGATTTATATAATGTTTAAAGTGTTGTTTTTTGATAGTATTATAATTTTCAATCTGTTTTATGGTAATCTATGTTATTACCATCTTTTAAGAGAATACATATCAATAGTTTTCACATGTTTGTGTGAAAATTAGGAGGTAAGTCATGTTATTTGGAAAATTAAAGATAATTCTATTTTATAAATTTAGTAACCTTATTTTGAAAGTATTAGAATATATTATTTTAGATGTTTTATAAATGTAACCATTTATGAAATTGATTATGTTGAAATTTGGAAGCAATTTTAGAGATTAATGTACTATCCTTCCATATGAGGATTTATGCAAATTGGATAACCTTTGATAATCATTTTTTTGTTAAAAAGGATTAGATAACATATCAATTGATAGATCTCATGATATGCTAGTTCTTTAGGGATGAAAAATTCATCATCATATCTTAGAATAAGAGATAAAGTAGAAATTGATCAAGGAACAATGAAAGGATATGATTATTCTTAATTAATAAGTTTTTCTACTCATAAAAAAAATCTTTTACTCTAGGAAATTGGTGTTGAAACAAAAAAATGTTATCCTAGTGACTTCTTTACTGATGAATCAAATGGTCCATTAAATCATTAGAAGTTTATGGATTTGTGTTTTTTAACCTTTTTCTTAACCAGATTCTATATCAATCTCCATCAAAACATTATTTTCAGATATATCTTCATTTTTTGGGTTTATACTTTCCACATTTGTTAACCTATGTGGAAACCAAGTTTTGAGTGAATTTGGGTAACAAATAGGTTTCCAACTTGAATTTTTAAATTTTTGTTCTATTATTCATTTTTTTGATGTGGGATTCTTCATAGAAACATTAATATATTAATCCTTTGAAAACCCATAATAATTTCATGTGAGAAATTAATTTTAAAAAGGGTAGAATCTTGGACCATAATATTTTTATTAATTTTTTTACCATTTGATTTCATTGATGTCTTACAAAACACTAACTTATCTTGTGTTACACACAACACTAAGTTTCTATAAAAAATAATTTTTTAGTATTTAAATAAGATAAAAACATACACGTTAAATTAAAAATTATAAATAGTTTTAACTTATAAAAATATTGGGTTTATTAGATGAATTATTTGATTACCAATTATATAGAAACAACAATTTATACCAATTGAATATAATTACTATATTTTTATTTTTATTCTCTCAAAGTAATTTTCATTGAGATATTAAATTATTTATTATTATTAAATTATATTAATGAAATATATATAGTCATGTAATTTAAAAAATATATTTTCTATTCATAGAATATATTTTATAGACATAAAAAAAGAAAAAACAAAATTTTATGCATAAAAACCAATAATATTAGAAAAGGGAAATTTTATAACCTTTTATTGAAGAACCTATTTTTAATCCAATTTTCAAACTTTTATATATTATATTCGCCCAAATAATCTTATTATTTTATATAATAATTTTAAATTTTAATTTGGATGAATTTTTATTAGTTTTATGGAATGTTTCAGTTTTTGATGAATAATAAAAAATAACAAGTTTTTAATTTAAAACAACCTTTTAATAAAATAATTACCTTAATATATTTTACAATAATGATGCATTAATTATTTAATTAATGAATAAATAAAATTAATATTATTAAAAATATTAAAATAAATATAATTGGAGTTAATTATTGAACGAAAAAATTTTTATAGATTAATTTCTATCATAGGTATAAAATAAATTTATTGGTTATAATTTTACTTATTCTATTAATATTTTTTTAAAATCCATGAATTGAATAGTGTAAAAATTTGCACAATTGATATTTTACCAAAAAAATCATTTATTAAACTATTTACTAATCATAAATTTTTTTAAGAATACCAAAAAAGTTTAATATGGTCTATAATATTTTTAATCATTCATTTATTTTATAATTTAATGTAAATAAATAAAAATTACACTCATTTAATGTTGAAAAATATGTTATCTTAGTTAATTTAAAATATGTTAACTCAGGGTTAATCAACATGACAAGGATTAAAATAGTAACAAAAATGGTTAAAAATTTATTTCTTGATAATAATAAAACATTATATCATATTAGATTCAAATCCATTAAATTTTGGCAGTATTTGGAATGCTATTTATTTAATAATATATTATGTTTTTTAGAAATTATAAAAGTGACCTTCACCATAATTATAAAACAGAACCTCCTCCATCACATATTCAAAATACATTAAGCCTTCATGATTTTCAATCCCCATACCATTCCACTTTTCAAATTCCCTAGTCACATTATTTATCTTCTTGTCTTCTCAAAAAACAAACTCTAGTATCCATAAAAGGATATCTAGAGGGTGTGCGTCAAAGAAGAGGTAATTTCCTTTACCGACTATCTTTATTTCAAGAGCATTTTTTTTCTACATCATATTAACATGTTGTTTACATTCTAAAGTTATAACTAAAGTATCACCAATATGATGATATGTTATTACTATTTTGTAACAACTAAATTCCACCTTTTATCAATCCATCAAAAAAGGATATCACCATGCATGCATAGGTACGACCAACGGTCTCCATGCTGTAGTGTAATATATTTTTCATAACCAACTTACTTGGATCAGTGTAATGATGGAAACAATAACTATATATTAGTATTATAGCATTCTATAGATTTTTTAATAATAAATAAAACACCCCCTTCCGTACCATTTGACAATTAATGGAATTATATCATCACTTGTGCGTATAAAGAACCTACCATCTCTACGATGCGATGTGAATCATTATAAATACTCAATGTTCAAAAATGATTATATTAATGAATATAATGAGTAAATATGATATATATTACATTAATATAATTCATCAAATTACATAAATATATTCTATAAGCAATAACAATGAGTTATATAATAAAACATGCATAAGAAAATGAAGTAGATAACACCAAAAAGAAGGGTAATAATGAAATATTATTATAAAATATGAAATAATATAATTATATATGGGATAATAAATATGATGTTTTTATAGAATATGTTAATAAAATTATTTATTCAATTTTATAGATGTTCCAGATATGACTGAATGAAATCATACCTAATGTAAGTGTTAATTTCAAATTCTCATTATTATCTGAGATAGTTTATATATAAGTATTTAATGGGGAATATATATCTTACATTTAACTAATTTTTAATATTTTTCAAAACATTTTACCCTTATTCAAAAATTATTTAAATAAATTTTTACCCATGTATTAATTTTTAGGAAATGTCATGAAAGGAATATTTTTTCGCTTTCCTAATGAGGTACTTTTTGACATCTTTCAAAAAACCACAAGGAGAATGTTTTTTAACGTATATGACATGAACATATTTTATGATTTTATGGAACCTTTGTACCAAGATTATTCCCTTAAAATCATAAAACAATTATGCAAAAAAATTAATTTATTTTAATTATGTTTGGTATTTTAGTAGAATAATATGTTTTAGAAGATGAAAGGATATTTTCCTCAAGAATTATTTTCAATAGATATCTCAAATGTTATTTATGTTTTAATATGTAATGTCCCAAACCATGAAGACCAGATACAATGCATTATTTCATTGCACTTGAATGAATATCAGAATTAAATCCTAATGAATCGATTAGGATTTCAGTTTTGGAATTCGATATTACATACATGATTCCCAAAGTACATTTGGAAAAATAGGAAATACAACATGATACATAATAAACTAAAATAAATTTCCTCCATAAAAGCATGTGAAAGGATTTATTCATCATAAATTGGGGAAAGGAAACATAATAAGGGTGAGATCAAATGATTATATAGGGTTACATATAGTGGAATCATGAATCAATAATAAGTGAATCATAATCAATTAAACATGACTAATAAGCCATAATTAATAAATGAAAACACATTCAATCGATAAGATGGGAATAAAAATGCACCCATAGATTTTGTCAAAAAAGAAAACAACATGGATAGTAATAACTAAATAATGAATAATTATAATGATTATTATTTGGATTTCATGTTTCTGGAACATGAACCATTATATCATCGAGACAGATTAAGTCTATGGGTGGAAACCCATCTGATTTTTTAAAACAAACTCGAAGGGTTTTCTGCCATGTAATGAGATCCATCGATGCATAATGGGGATATAACGGCCCCACCCATAACTACAAATTAAATCCATTATTTTTATATATATTAAATAAAATAACAATAATCATTTTCGAAATCCTTATTGTATATAGGATAAAGATTCATTAATATTTCCCCAGTTAAAATAGCAATCAAAATAAACCTCATATGTGACATGGTATCCGACTTAAAGAAAAAAATCGTATCCATGATATAAGAAAGTGTATATTTACAAGAATAATAATTTCAATTGAAAAATGATCTCAAATTGGTAGTTTATACACCACAAAAGAATTATTAGGTTCCTAATACCATGTATGTCTCAATGAAATGGAATGTGAGACAAAGTCCCTTAACACATTGTAATTAATCGAGTCGTAGGAAAAAATAATAACAACCGAATAAATCATAAGAAAACCATGAATATAAAGATAATTATGATATATATATATATATATAATTGTAGTACACATCCGCCACATTAAATAAATAAGTGGCGAACAATGGAAATCTCATGGAATTAAATGTGAAAAGAGAAAACCCTCACCTTATGACCAAATTTGTTCTCATTTGATCTTAATGACCTGAATAATAAAATTTTGATTCAATAAATAACAATTCCATAACCTCATATATATTTAATTTATTTATTATATACTTTCTAGGTTCATACGTGGTATTTTTTATTGGTTTAAGCGGCTCAATTTTATTATTTGGGACACATTTTATTCTATGGTTTTCATGATTATTTTTCATTTATATTAGAATGGACGTTCATGTTAAATGAAAACTGAAATCTAGAATAAAAGTTATTGGTTTTTTATGACCATATGAATGGTTAAATGATATTATAAATCCTTTTTTTATTTTTGGGGAAGATGAATCATTATAAAAAAATTTAATGATAAATGCTTTGATTATTTTGATGTTTTTTTGATCACTACGAACTCACTTTGTATTATAACTAAATACAATGTGTATAAAATGATGAAAGAAAAATAAATAGGATATAATACATATATAATGATCTATTTAAACTATAAAAATGGTTTCATGACCATTATTGAAGATGGTAATTGAAACTGAGAACTCGTTGTCTAGGAATGTTTTAAATTAACACATCTCAGATGGTGATTTAATCTTTAGTATAAGAGGAGGGGGAAAGGAGAGATGATGATGAAATATTCCATTAGAATAATAAAATTCTAGTTCTTGTAAGGTAATTTAATTATCATAGAATTTGGATTAGGGGATCTGAGGAGAGTGAAACACAAGAATGGAACATGTAAAATAAGTTGAATGAAAAAGGATTATAAGTTCACCACTTGAGTACTCCTCCTTGTGAATATACTTAAACATTTGTTTTTAGACATTTCATGATACTTAATGGTATTGGATGTGGGAGAGGGATTATGAAGTGTATGTTTTAGAAATTAGGTAAGGATCAAATCTTGAGTGGCGTGAGAGGAAGAGGGGGTGAGGGGTGGTTTATATAGCCAAGGGAAGAAGGTTTTTCTTAATATATTAATCTTCAGTTTATTATTTCTCCATAAGACAATTAATAGTTATGATTCACTAACCAAAAATAGTAATGATTTTATGTTAGTAAGAACCATGTGTGATTAACTCAACATGACGTCATTAATGACTCAATAAATCATGTATTTAGCATTTATCATAATTTATGTTATTTTATTATTCATCAAAAAAATAAATTATTTCAAAAAAATACAAATAAATCACCGTAACCATTTTTCAAAATCTTGGATCAAAAAATAAACTGTAGTTTTCAAAAATAATAAACCAAAGATGGGAATTATAATCTTTAATTCGAATCATCATTTAATAAAAATATACCAACACTTGAAATATTAATCTTCATTTTTATAGTGCCTAAATATTATTTACACATTCATCTATAAGGTTACCATTCATAAGGGTCATATTAATATTCATATGGTTATGTTTCTTTTCATAATGGTATGTTACTATTTGTAAGGGTATGTGACTAATCACCAAAAATTATGTTGATTCTACCAGACTCCAAATATTTCCTTGATCGGAAGCATGTATGACCTTTATTAGCAAATCAAAACACAGAAGTGGATATTTTTTGTTTAATTTATAGTTTATAACTATTTCCTATAAATAACGATGTTTTGTTTTACAGCGACTCTGTGATTCTTGCAATATAGGCTACCTAATGAATTTAATGTATTTAAGAGAAGAATACGATAAAATGTATGAGGTGATAAATAATAGGTATATGTTTGAATGATGTGATACCTATTATGACTATGGTTGTTTTTTTAATGATTTAATTATAAATATGAATCAAATTTATTTGCAATCAGTTATTTTTTTATGGAATTATGTTTGAAAAAACCATTTTTTTCTTGGGGTTTGACATGATGAATGATTTATGTTTTTGCAGAACACATATATTTGGTTTTTAATATAATATGGATGGGAAATATATCTCCCTTCAATTAGTTTGGTAAATATTTATATCTCAAGATATAGACATGAGTATAATGGGAAATTATCTCAGTTCAGAAATATAAGGTTGTAACAGGATGTGAACCTAGTTCAGAAACACAATGCTAGAAATGGGATTGAACTCAGTTCAATAAAAGAAATTCCCCTCAATGATGGTCTGGGAATTGATACCTAACCAATATGGAAATTATTTTATATGATTATGTGTTTTCCATAATTTAATTTTTATATAGAAATTTATTATCATTAATGATTCAGGTTTTATAAATTTATAGGATTTATTGTATGACTTAATATTATGATATTTAATATAGAGGGTATAATTTTCTTATATTACATTTCTATTCATATACCATTGTGTTTATGTTATGATACAAATATATTTTTTAGAACCCTTATTGAGAATATGAGCTCAAACATTTCTTTTTTATTCTCTTCCCTAGGTTATAAATAAATGTTCTAGGTAAGGGTACGACAAGGGAGTTCTTTTGGGGAACCATCAAATAACTTTATCAAAATTTGAATTTTATATTCCAAGATTCAAAAGGAACTAAACAAATAAAATCATGGGATGTGGGTTTATATAAGGTTTGAAATGTTCCAAAAAATGATTTTATATCCATGTATGTTAATCCTGGGTTATTATATCTTGCATTAAATGGGTTATGAAATCATCATTCGTGTGTATGGCATACTACCACCTCATGAACTGATGTCATTCATTTTTCCATTAACACCTTTAATTATTCGATATGATGATGGATATAAATTACATTTATAAAAATAATATATTTTTAAAATAATTATACCAATGGAGTAATTATATCATATATAAAATTTTAACTTCCATTCTATAAAAGATACAATAATGTTGATCATGTTTGTGGTGGAGCACCTCCCCATTAAGCAATGTGAATATTTTTTCACGAACACATTACGTAGATGGTAGTAAAGTGATATATAATAAATATATTTAAAATAAATAAAATAATTATGATATTAATGTGATATTTATCATTATGAAAATATTTTATATCATTTTCAATCTTATACTATATCTCTCTAAAAATGATATAACATTGTTCATGTACGTATGCGTTACCTCCATCATAAAGCAATGAAACTCAATTTTTATCCCCACACAACATGGATGATACACATATATATATATATAAGTATATTTAAAGAAATATTAGGGTATATAAGATATTATGACATGTTATCAAGGTTAAAATATTACTTACCTCTTTTCAATAAATATTTTCACGAAATGGAAACAATACTCAGGTGTTTGTATGAACACCAATGTCCATGATCGTAACATTCTTCATTTCGCAAAAACAGAATTCATGATAGTTATTAAAAGTAGAATTTATGTATAAATAAGATTAATATTTAATTATTATTATTCTATAGATGTTTAAATAATGAGATCGTTGACCAAATTCATCATACAAAATTCATTTTTGACACATACACCGAATATGGTCAAATCATCCAATGTAAAATAAATTTATTAAGTAATTGTATATAATATGGTAATAAGGGAAATAAAATTCATAATAAACATAAAAAAGGTTGTCAATAAATTTAATAATTAGAATAATTTTATTATTTGTCAATATAAACAAACACGTGCTAAGTCAGACTCAAGGTAAGGGAAAACATCTGAGTTTCCTTTAGTTGAGGAATAATTTGATGTTATAAACCTATAATATTTTATGAGGAGTTTAAGAAGCCCCTATGACTTTTTATATCATGTATTTATCTATTCTCATCTTATTTATGATATTGTTATCCTTTCATGGGGCTTATTATTCCAATATTTTTAAGATGATAAGGGTCTTTTCTTAATAAAATCCCTTTAAATGTTTTCCTTTAAACTTTTCTTTTTCCATGTATATGATTTAAAAATTAATTTATGATACTTTTTATATGGAAATATAATATTTAATAAGATCATTTTATGTCTCTTTTTTACTTTATTTTGAATGGACATAAAAAAGGCATATTGTTACATGTTTTATAAGGAACATTTTGGGAAATAAAAAAAGAATGTTCTACACAATAGAAACGACTTCTCAACCACTGTGATCATTTTTTGATATGTAGCTTCATTTTCATGATTTTGGGTTTTGTACAAAGAAAAAACCCTTATGATTGTTTTGGTATTTTGGTATTGAAAATGGGTTTTCAAAATAAATGTGTATTTTGGTATTGGAAAATATTTTTAAGAAATAAAATTGCAATTTATATTCAAAAGGCAATTTTTTGTATTACTTTAAGAGAATAATCAATTTTTCTATAGTGAAATAATGAAATTAAAAAATTATAAATGATATGGTAAAAGAGAATTATACACTAGAAAATGGTTCACTTTGAAAAAAAATAATGTGATCCCAGTATAGTTTATGTAATGGGTGCACCCAAATATCCCCAGGTGTGCCCATTATAGCGTAAAATATAGGTTTTCTCACATAGCGATCCAATGCTTTGGTTAATGAGTCTTATAATAATATAAAATAAATCCGGTGTTATCTATGGGTTTCTCAAATGTATTTAATCAAGGCTCCAATTACACCTCACATTGGTCAAAAATAGTTAATGAGTTTGATGCTCTATGTTACTGAAAATTGTTTTTAATGTCTTTTTATAGTTTTAAAAATTTATTTGATAAATCTTTGTGTTTATTTTTCATGATAAAATATTTTATTTTATATTGTAAAATAAACTTTAAGATAATGGTAATAATATAAGAGTTTTTATGTTTTCACTAGACTGAAGGTTATATTTATTTTTACATCCATTACATTGTTTTTATTGCTCAAAACCTATTTATTTAAACAAATTTTAAATTTTATAAGGATGGGTAAGGGAAAGAGATAAGTCAAGTTTAATTCCATGATTAATTCTCCATAAAACAAAATGATTATTTATTTAAATTATTTTATATTATGTGAAAAGTGGATACTAATCGAATGTGTCGAGTTCATATTATATGTTTCTGTAATGTATGAGTTATAAACTAACTCTCTAAAACAATAAACATAAAAATAGAATCAAATTGAATGATAATAAATTATTAACTAAAACAAACTTTTTGGTTTTATTTAGGGTGAGTCCTTTTAGTTGGTATCAGATTTTGGATTAGATAAATTTAGAGTTTAGGATAATGAATATTTCATACCCTTGAATGATTTTAATTTATAGTTATGCTGAAATGACATAGAATTTAATGAGTACCATGTTACATCATCTAAACAATTTATCATATTAATGGTTCTCTATAGATGAATAATTTCATTTTTAGTGGGATTGAATCCAAATGAAAATATCCATCAAAATCAGCATCCCGAGATGGTTGGAATTGGTGTATTTTATTGCAATGATAGATTATATGACACAAAAGGTAACTATTAAATTTCTTTTTGAAGGTGAATATGATCAATAGAGGTATTTGGGTAAGAATACTAGGGATAAATATGAACATAATTCTATAGAATGGGAAACATTTATGGATTTTATTCATGAAAAATATTTACAAAAGTTTGTTCAGTTAATGATGGAAATACTATTTATAGAAAAAAGAAAAAAAATGAAGATTATATAGATAAATATAAAGAAAACTACATGATAATGTCCTGGTACCTACCATATTTTATTCAAAACATTGATAGTTAAATAAATAGATTTTAATTAGAGGTGAAATATCATTTACAAGGTTCATTGACGACCTGAGAGTTTGAATGTTATGAGAAAGTGGTTTGTTGTGCTGATAATGTTGAGATGGAGTTTACTGAGACACATGATTCCAGAGATGGAAATAGTAAGAAAAATTTAATGTGGTGGGAAATGGAGAATAAAAAACAATTAATTTTAGAGGTATTTCTCTAAAATATTTCATGTGTGGGAAAAAACATTTCATGGAATGACTGACGTGATATAGGAAGAGTTTCTTCTGTATTCTATTTTTTTGTAGGGCCTGTGAGTGTAAGGAAAAGAGTTTTGAACAACCAAAGAATGATGAAACTGATATCAATACAATAGGGATGTGTTTTAGTTGTAATGAGTGGGTTTTTTATGCTAACATGTGTCCGATGTTGGTTGAAATTGATGGAAATCATCATGATCAAGAAAAAGGTGTAGCAAAGTCATTTGTTACTACAATTATTGATTTTAGGCTATCTAATGAAGTAGTGATGAATATGTTATTGTTTCCTTAAAATTATTCCAATAACATATTGGACATTGGTTCTTCACATTCATTCATTTTTGATAAATTTACAATTAAAAATAAAATATCACCACATAAAAAAGATTAAACATTAGGTGAAAACTCTAGGGGGAGATATTAAATCAACCAATATTTATAAGAATCATAGGATTGTTATAAGTGAGTTTGTATTTCTTGAAAATGTAGTAAAATTTAAAATTTTATAGTTTGGAATCATTCTTGATATAGATTGACATTATGTTTATCATGATAAGATAGATTTAAAATCTACGAATGTTTTGTTCAATGATTTCATACCATATATAACATATCAAGAAGATGAGAAATTTATTAGGGGTCATAGTTAATTTTACCAATATCTCAATTTTTACAATATATATACCATTAAAATTTGTGATGATCTAGTAGTAAATTAATACATGGACATATTTCTTGATAATTTTATTAGTTTTATTCCTAATCGAGAGGTTGATTTGATTGTTGACATAGTACTTGATGCTAATCCTATTCTTAAACCCCCTATCTAATGGATCGAATGGATCTTTTTTAACAAAAAAATAAATTACATCTATTATTAGATAATGGTTTCATCTTCCCTATAACATTAGAATGGGGTGATCCTGTTATGTTTTTTAAAAATAATGATAGTTCAATGAGAATTTTCATTTATTATATAGTAGTGAATAACATAAAAATTTAGAATAAGTAACCACTACGTCATATAATTTTTTTTTGATTAGATCTAGGGAGAATATTATTTTTTGAAAAATGAATTTAGGAAAGTGTACCATCTTTTGAATGTAAATAAAATATACATACAAAAACAAAATTTTGGAAAAGATATGGGAACAACGAGTTTGTATTTATGATATTTGGGTTTTCTAATGCACTGGCTGTATTTATTGACCTTATAAAATGGGGTTTTAACGTGTTATTGGATTTTTTTGTGTTGGTGTTTATTTATGAAATTTTTTTATATTATAAAATTCAATAGAAAAATGAAACACACATAAGGATTGTTTTAATAACTTTTAATGAATAGATACAACATGGTAAATTTCGTAAATGTTAATTTTTGTTGCTTAAAATTTCATTCCAGGGATATATTATTGCTATATATAGCATTCATTTTGACCTTTATAAAACAAAATTTTTTGATGAATGGAGAAGTCCCATATATATTATAGATATTCAGAGTTCTCCAGGATTATCAGGTTACATCTAATGGTTTGTTGAAATTTTTTTGCATCTTTCTATCCGACAATATAAGTAAAATCAAAAGGGATTTAAATTCATCATGAAAAAAATAATTTGATGATATTTTAGGAACTAAAGAATAGATTTGTGAATACCCTATTTTTTGGCCCTACCTTTTAGAAATGGTGAATTTTTCATCCATAGTGGTGCTTCATTGAACATATATCAATATTTCTAATGCGAAATGATCATGTAACTTCTTATTCCTCACATCATTTGAAACCATATGAGTTAAATTACCATATATATTATTTTTAATTATCTAATTTGGTTTTTTCTTTAAAAATATGGAGGCATCATTTTTATGGAGAAAAGTGTTAAATACATACTGATCATATATAATTGATGTATATATTCACTGAAAATGAATTTAACAGAATAAAAATATGTTGGCTAGAATAGATCAATGATTATGATTTTATGATTCTTTAAAATCCTATAATAGAAAAGAAAGTGGTTGATTCTTTAAGTTGAAAAAAACCATGCTACTTAAAATATTTCACATTCGGAACATGACCCTTTAGTTATTGACTTGATAAATTTCAAGGTTGATGTATTTGATACAGGGATATCAGTTTTTTGTTTCATGTTTTAGTGAATTCCAATTTTTGAGATTGAATTTTGAAATAACTGAAGGAGGATAAATATTTGCATGGAATGTTAAAATCCATTATGAAGGACATGTTTCCAAATTATAATAATGAACAAGAAGGTATTCTATTATTTGTAAAAATATTATGTGTGCCTTGAGTTTCCCTATTGAGGTAAGAGATATTGAGTTAAGCTCACAATTCTCCATTTCCACACATCTGTGAAACACAAAGTTGTAGAGATACCTTTAGGAATATTAATTGTGCGATGGAATAAAAAGACATACTACAAAATTTATCATGAAGTGCATAAATTTAAAAAAAGTTAAATCAGAATTAAAATTACCAAAGTTAATGTTCAACCTTTTCTTTTTATGGAGTGGATATGGGAAAATATATCCATAGATTTCATTGAGGGTTCTCCAAGGACATCGAGAGGTAAAAATGTGATTTGGGTTATTTTGGTTCGATTAACTAAATCCTCACATTTCATTCAATTTGAGATAAAATTTATTTAGATCAGATTTATCAAAATTATCTAAAATATATGGTTAGTTTATATTTAGTTCATCTCTTAATTGTATCAAAATAGTGATACCATATTCACATCTAATTTTAGGAAGGGACAACAGAATTCATTTGGTACTGAATTAAATTAAAGTAAAAATTTTCATCCTCAATATAATGGAATGAATGAATGGAAAATGAATACCATGGGATATATTAATTCTTATTTTCAATTGGATTACAAGGGATTTCGCGTTCAAAATCATTCTTTGGTAGAGTTTTCATATCAATAGTGTTCCTTCTAGTGTACAGATGGAACCATTCAAGGAGTCATATGGAATTTTGTGCCAAACACTATAATTTTGTGATGGTAGAAAATAAATGAAGTTTTTGAGACCATATTTGGTAGAGGGAAAGGTGGATATTTTTTAGTTGATTTAGTAACACATGGGGATACTTCATAGTACACACAAATGTTTTGTAGATAATGAGAGGAAATGTCCCTATTTCAAGGTTGGTGATTCTGCCTTTCTCAATGTTTCTCTATGGGTAATATTTATGAATTTTAGAAAAAAGGGGAAGCTAAGTCAATGGTTTGATGAGGAATATGAAATATTAGATTTAGTTGGATCATTTTTGTACTAAGTTGACATACATCTGAGTTTATCCATGGAATACAACATTTTTCATATCTCAATGTTACAAAAATTTGAACGGTATTACTCTCATGTTTTGAGCACATAAGTAGTTCAATTGAAAGAGAATATTTATTATGGGTAGCATTCATATTAAATTATTGGTTCTATTGAAATTTTTTTTGTAATATTTTGATTCACGGTGATATGTTTTTAGGGAAAACACCTATAGTTGAATAAACAACACAAGAATCTAAAAATTCTACGAGGGAAAAATATCCCCACTTATTAAATAAGATAAAAAAATTGTGAGGAAGATATTTATAAAAGTGGGGGGGAGAAAGAATTTGAAAAATCAGGTAATTATAGAACAAATTATATTCATATTAATTTTTATGAATTATAATGTTATATTAGTTAATTAAATATTAATTATTTTTTAAATCAAAAAGGAAATAGTTTTAACTAAAATCTATTTTTGTAAGGTTTTATTTAAAAGTTCAATTTAAAATTTTTAGAATATTATTTTTGAAACATGAATATCATTTTTAAAATATGAATATCAGAATTTACCTATTCTAATATTTTTGAACTTTTTTAAAAATATTGATTTTTATGTGTATAGTGAAAACTACATATTTTTTGTAAAAAATAATTATAATTTAAATAAATTATGTAATTTAATGTACAATTTTTTATTTAAAATGATTAAAATTGAAACATTTGTTATTTATTTTTCTTTATTCCACTTAATTACTTTTTAATCATATATATTTTAGTTTTTAGTATATGTTTTATTTGGTTTAAAAAATGGGGTTTTGAAAAGGTATTTTAAAATGATTAATATTGATCCATTTTAATTAAATAAAATAATACCTAATGTTGAATATTTGAAAATAAATAAATATATTTTATATCAATATGTATGAATTTATTTTTAGATATCATTATTAATAGAGTTGGTATATAAACATCTTTTCTCAGAAAAATTTTTTATTTAAAACTCGCATTTTCATCGCATTTTCTTATTTTATTTTAAATAAAATTTTTATAACTATGTGAATGGAATTTGTTAATGTGTATTATATATTTGGAATCTTCATAATTTATAATTTATTAAAAGGAAAATTTAATTTTCTAAAAAAATTAATTGTGAAAATAGTAAAAATTAATTATCGAGGTTAAAAGTGGATTTATAAGTGGGGGGGGGCTAAAATAATAAGGATTAAAATGAAATAAAAAAGTATATAAAAAATATTTTATTGAATTATTTACACTTTATAACTTATATTATCAATAATTTTTCATTATTAGATCATTTTGAAAAGATAAAAACAAGGTTGGCAATCATTCTTTTCAAAAAAAATACAAGTGTTCCCCTCACTATACTTATAAAAGGCCACCCCCACTCATCTTCACTTCACACCTAAAAACAAACAGATTCATACAATAATTACCAAAATCAGTTATATACTCCCCTTATATGTTATTAAAATCCATATTTATGGATTAAATATATCCAGGTAAGTCATTTGGTTGAAATTTGAAGAAGTTACCCAAAGGAGAGGTAACACTCTCTAAAAAGATTTGTTATTTTATTTCTTCCATAAAACCAATAAATTATTCCTAGACCATAATTATATAAGAAAATTAATATATTAATTATTCATATATTTTATTATGATAATTTCATTACATAAATCCATCTTATCTTCAATCGAATGGGTTATTAAATCATCATATTTTAGTACGACAGACTACCGGCTTGTGAACAAATGTCATTAATTTTTCAATTACATCCTCTCACAAATGGTTATGATGATGGATATAAAGAATATATTTATTATTAATAACATATATTTACCTCTTTATTCCTTATTTCATATATACCTTTTTTACATTCCATTTCATAGGGTAAACGATAACATCGATTGTGTGTACGATGGACTACCACCTCGTAAATCCATGTGGTTTGTTTTTCACTAGTGTGTTACATATAAGGTAATAAATAAAAGATAATGAATATATGTGATTAAAATGAAATAATTATTATATAAATGAAGTATTAGTCTTACATAAAATATAATATATCATTTTCCTTCTTACATTTTTCACTCATTGAAAAAGTGATAATGTCGTTCATGTATGTGAGGATTACAGCCTTCATAAAGCGATGTGACTCTCTTTTCATCACCAAAACACATTTATGATATATATTAGTATATATAATGAATTATTATTGTATATATTATATTATTATCCTTATGAAAAGTTAAAATATAACTTATCTCATCTTTGAAATGATTTTCGAGAAATAGAAATTTTTCTCTTGCGTACGTACAACCTATCGTCTCCATGATCATAACACAATTCATTTATAAAAAACAACAATCAAGATTGTTATTAAAAGTATTATTGACATATAAATATTATAATTATGTCATAATTATTATTCTGGTGACATTTAAATAACTACATCTTTGACCACAATCAACCTACATAATTCTTTTTTACACATAATCCAAATATGGTGAAAACATATAATGTAGATTTAATTGATTATGTAATTTTATATTACATAGTTATAAGTGAAATATAATTAATAAAAAATATTTTTTTCCCTATAATTTGAATAATAAATAAATGATTATTCTTAATGAATATAAAGACACATGTGACAATTCGGACTCAGGATATGGGACTTTGTATCCATTTCATTTAATTTATTCATATATTGATGTTATGCACCTATTTTTTTACAAAGTGTATATAATATCCATTTGAGTATTCATATCATTATTTTTTATATTATCATGTATTTAATATTTTTTTATGTTATTCTTTCATGGGTCTTTGGATTAAAATATTTAAAAGGTTATATGGGACAGTTTAAAAAAAATTATATTTTAATGCCTTCCTTCAAACTCTTCCATTTCCACGACCATGTTTTTAAAATGATTTTATGAAATAATATATATAGAAATAAAATAATTATTATGTACATTATAAATATACATATATATTTTATACTATATTTTCAACAGTTTTCAAAAGAATATTTTTGTGTGTTTTATGTGGAATATTATGAGAAATGAGAAAAGGAAAATTCAATATAGTGGCAATGAATATTCCACCACCGTGACCAATATTTGATTTATAGCTTCCATTGCATGATTTTATGATTTATATAAAGAAAATACAATTTTTTATTTATGGGTATTTTGGTATTTAAGATGTATTTTCAAAAGAAAAGTGTATTGTTTGTATTGAAAATGGGGTTTTTAAAGAAAAAGTATTTTGATATCCCAATGTTATTTGATTATGAGATTAAAAGTTTTTTCCATGTCTATTATGATGGAAAAATGAAAGAATAAGAAATTTTTTATACATGATATTGTACTTAACCATTATAGATGATAAATGGGTGTTCCCATATTGCAATGTGTAAGCTCGGTATAGCATATACAATGAGTGAACAAGGATTTTATCGGGTGTGCCCATTATAACTGAAATGATGGGTACACCTAGATATCAAAATTATGAATTTTGTAATGTCCCTTGTTTTAATAATTATGTATATGGGAGATACAAAATGGGTTCACCTATGGATTAAACCGGGATCTAAATACTTATAACATGGGTTTAAAAATTACTATAAATGTGATGCTCTATGTTACTAAATGTGGGTTTTAATTTCATTACATGGTTTTTTAAGGATTAATTTAATAAAAAATTGTGTATTTTTCCTATAAATATGTTTTATTTCAGATACAAATTTTCTTAGAAGATAATTGTAATATTATATGTGTTCACATATTTTCACTAGTCTAATAGATTTCCTGAATTTTTTTATATCCCTTACGGATATTTTTGTTATCATCCCACATTTTATAAAATGTTTATCGTAGGATTTAAGGATGTTTAAGGAAAAGGAATAATTCTGGTTAAAACTCATTAATATTATTCCAAAAAAACATATCATGCATTATTTTGAAGTTTTTATATTTTTAGAAAAAATAGTAACCAATTAGACGTGTCCACATTGTATAATTTCATTTTTAATTAATGAGATATAATCTAATTATCTATAACTATAAACATTATGAGATCTTCAAAGTGAATGAATGTTAATTTCAGACTAAAAATTTAGATTATTTAATGGTTATGATCAGGTCCATAAAATTACAATCACAAAAAAGTATCATATACCCCTTATTAATGAGATGTTTGACCATCTATGTGGAACTCAATAAGTTTTTATAATTAGGATATCATCAAATGAGGGTCCAAAATGAGGATATACAGAAGGTATAATTTTATATAAGGTATGCAAACTATGAATTTATAGTGAATCTATTTAGTATTACTAATTACCCCCCCATAGATCATGGATTTGACTATTAGAGACATTAGTGATTATTTTGACCATTCATTGGTAGTTTTCATAGATTATATTCATATATATTCAAAGATAATGGAATATATAATTGGTTATTTCAAAATTTTAAAGAATAACTCAAAGTAGTATAAGTATTATGGAAACATTACAAACTCTGAATTTTTTCTTTTGATTAATTCATTTATGGGTAATAAAATCTTAAGTGATGGTATTTTTGTATATCCTTCATAGACAGATGTTAATGAAATTTTTCCAAGACCAACCAACATGATTGAGATCCATAGTTTACATTTTTTAGATGGATATTATCAAATATTTATCAATAATAAATCATTATTGTCTAATCTATTCACCATGTTAACTGAAATTGGAGATAATTTAATTTGGAAATATGATTTCAAGAAAATTTCCAAGAAACACAAATGATTTTTATTCAGCACACCGATGATTACATTACCCTGTAGTAGGGAAGGGTTTGTAATCTATAGTTTCAAGAACTAACCTAGGTCGGTCAAGAACCGGTCACTCGAGTCGGCCCGCGACAGGGCTTAAGAGGCATTCCTGATCATCACGGGTTCGAGACAAGTACCAAGGGAATCAACAGAGTGATGATGGGAACAATTTCACCCAATATAAATAAATAGAAACAAGAGAATAATAATAAATTGTCCAAAAAATAAATAAACTAAATAGATCAACTGAGTAAGAACTGAAAATAAAAACTAACCAGACTTGATAACTACTAAACTCCACATGACCACGTGATTCAGTCCTTGATCCCAAGACTCAACATCACCCACTGTGATCAAGGTCAAACTGAAACCTACACCTGAGACTAAAAAAATAAATAATGTGTATGCATGAGTATTAAAAAACAGTAGGTGTGCTTATGTAATCCATTCCCAAATGTATTTCTTTAAATAAATAAAAAAATTTATTAGGTTTGAAATACAATATATAAAATTAATCTTGTCACACATTTTAACATTTAGTTAAAGTCATTTTCCATTTCCCTTTTTAGCATTCAAAACAATAATCTTTCTCAATAAGGAACCATATGAATTTTTTTAAAAGAGATATAAAATTTTAATTAGAAAGGGGAGAGTGAATATTAAACATTTCCAATACCTTTTTACATAACCATTTGAAAACACTATCATTTTAGCTATAAACCACACTATTCCATAAGAATTCTCAACAATCATTCAACAAGGGTAATAGGGAAATAACACACAAGAGTATCTAGATGACAATGCATCAAAACATTTGTACAATAGACATGGGTGAAACCTATGGGCTCATGAATAGTCTAGAACATACTATACATGTGACTCATCCTGAAGGAACACCTACTCTTGATGATTTAATAATGCCCAAATGCTCGGTGTGGCCCTAACAGGCCTAACTGAGGGGCCCAATCCCCTAGCAGACCAAAGTCCATACTAAGGGCCACTACCTATTGCGAAGTCTAAACTAGTATTGCAATTGTTCACCGAATATTCCCTCACTTTGTTATGTTCCCATGTTATAACTAAATAGGGGGGGTGATACAATAATGTCAAACAAGTATTCAGTCACAATTACATTCCTCAGACAAATTCAACACACACAACAATGTCACCACCGAAGCACCCCTGTAATACATCCCTAACCTTTCAACTATTTGATCACATGAAATATCTACCTGAAGGACCTCCCATAACATATAACTCAACCAATGAAAAGGGACCACATCCGAGGAGAGTTTTTTTTAGATAACTAGTTTTAAAAAAGTTCCAAGTGGGCCTCACTTGATTTTCGCATGCCAAAAAATTTCTTAAGAATCACATACACCCCACTTTAAAAATGATAAATACACTTAGACAAAAATTTAAGAAACCCAAACCATTATTTTAAATCTAAAACACATTCAAAATGTACAAAGGGGAAATTCAAATAGGCAATTAATGTTAAAACATAATCAAACCATTTATTGCAACACATTATAGGAAATAAACCACTCTAATCCAAGACATGCAATTTACTAACCGTTATATATCAATAATTTATATTACAACTAGATGATAAATGAAATAAATAAATGATTCTTAAATTTAAAGGAAAATGCATCGGGAAACCGACCTCAAAATGGAGTGGACTAAAATGAATAACATGGAACCCAACGCATTTCACAAAGACCACCCCACAATTGCGCACCCATACAACCCTATATATATACCCATTAATCCAATAGATGTAGCCCCCGCACCGTGAGGGAATATGTTCAAGGTGGATTTATTTATTTATATAGGTATATGTACCTATGTATATGGGTATAAACCTTCAAGAAGACACCAAACAATTTAATTAACTGAAAAGTGAATCGAGTATTACCAAAAACCTAAAATAAAATTGAAATAATAAATAATGGGTGGAAACAATCAACCAAATCCATGGGCCAAGCCCCTATGTAAAACCATACATAAAACAAGATCATTTTAAAAAAATCACTTTAACCATTCAAAACCTTCTATAATTGATATTGAAAAATAAAAATCATGCTCACATGTAAAATACATTAGTTTCCTTCAAAAAATCTTTCCAAAATCATCCACACCTTATGTTCCCTTAAAACATGGTTCGTACCCACAAAAAAACCCTTAATAAAATTCTCCTGAAATTCCGCACCATGACACTCACACAAAACACAACCAATTTCTGATACACAACCCAAACCCAACACACTGTCAAGTCGATCACTTCAAAAACATATTTCACATCACTCAAAAAATATAATAAGCCATTTAGAAAATTTATAGAACCCTTTCAAGAATAAAATCATGATTTTTCATCTAAAATAAACAGTTTCCCAACCAATTCCCTAGAAATATCCTTTTAATAATAAAACAAATCTAATATTCATACATAAAAATATACGACAAGACATGCATGACAACACTACACAACTCTTCATTAAAAGGATATTTCAAACAAATACGCACATCATGTTCCTTTGAAAATATAAATCACACTTTGAAAACAAGGAATAATACACTTTTATAGAAACATTACTATACAATATCACAACACATAGTCATTTATTTTGAAGGAACTCATTACCAACCCATAAAAATGTTAAAACACTTCCAATTCACACATCACACTACTCAAAATAAAATTTAAAACGCATTAAAATTGACTAAAAAAATATGTGGGTAAAAGAAATCAACCTCAAATGATGGCCGTTGAATCAGAATGGTCCGAAATGATTCCCCTTTTGGTGGAAGACCCCGAAATACACATTAAAAAGTTCCACAAGACCCACCACCGACCCTATAAATGGAAGAAATCAACAAAACCCGGTCATCCCATGACCAAGGGTTCGACCAAGGAAAAAAAGATAAAATAATAAATATATATAGAAGGATGTGTCAATGATTCATGAAAGGAGAGGAGGCTTTCGGAGGGAGATGGCCATAGAGAGGGAGGTTCTCCGAGCGGAGGAAGTAAGGTCAGAGTTTTGGGAGGAAGGGGGGTCAGTGTCACAAGACTAGAGGAGGAGGGGGGATCAGTGTGGTGAGTGTAGGGGGAAAAGGGAGGGCCTCGAGGGGGTGGGGGACGAGGTTAATAGGTTAGATTAGGTATTTTCATTTAATTAATTCTATTTTAATTTATAATTCAAATGATTTAATTACAAAAAGAAAACTCCAGAAAGAATAAAAACAAAATGGAAGCTCAAAAATATATAAAATAACCTTAAAGGGTTAGGTCGGGGTGTGAAAATTATCCCCCCATGACACTTTTCTCCCCCAAAAAGTCCCAATAGAGTCAGTTGATCAAAACCCAAGATAAGATAATTTACATCCAAGGAACATCCTGAAAACTCAAAGACCAAAGAACCAAAAGTCACTTTCATTTAGAGCCCAAAACTATGGATTCCAAAAAAAGATACTATGATACCTTCTTCAAAAGAAGTCAGAAATCCAAGGAAGACATCACACAGGAACTCATAGCTTGACCAAACAATAAAGATGTTACAAAGATGAGACTCACTCTTTTCTAAACAAAACCCAACAAGGAAGACGACAACCCCTAACCCAAACACCATCTAAGAAACATGTCGTGTCATGTTCATGATCTCTTCATGAATCCATTACATAACCCATTATTCTTGTCAACCAACAACATTAATCGATGTTGGGTAGAGCACAAACAGAAAGTTCTTAGTGAAGAACACCTGGAGGTTGGGTTCATCACGATTTCATCCCATGGTGGTCTCCCCACCATTGTAGGATTATAGGAGAACATTGATTTCACAAGATAAAATAACTCTCGAATCCTAATGAAAGCTATGAAAACCCAAAGAAACGAAACATGGGAAAAAAATACCACCATTCTACATTAACAGCTTTAGAAAAACACTACAAAGTCATTACCATTAAGACAATGTTCCAAAATGACCTACAACAACATTCTTCACACCCAAAACAAGAAAAATACACAGATTAAATTAATTACAGCAACAAAATAATTTAAACATTATATGATTCTAATTGAGCATGTACTAGAACTATGTTCATCTAACTGAGCTGGATGGTTCTACAAGGGAGTGTATCAGGCCCCAAGTTACTTCTTAGAGGTGATATGGAAAAACCATTTCAAATTACCTAAACGGCCGTAGGTATTACAAATGTTAGGTGCTTCCTGAAATGAAAACTTCATATGCCTCAACTTCCCACAATGAAAACACAATCAGTACTTCCTATATGATGTATCTAGTGAGGGGAAAACAATGACATTATGGGCCTCTTCACAACTATCCAAATGCTACTAAATCGACTCTGACTTGAACATCCCACCACATGAATTCTTTATAATCATCAGGTAATAAAGGCACAATTGGGATGAATTCTGATCAGAGACCCCTCTTAAAGAATCGGCATTTCAAAAATTCTTCCTCTGAAAGTTTTGGGAGATAAAAAACCAAATTGGAGAATCTCTTAGCATACTCCAACACTATTTTGTTCACCTAATCTATACCATATATACAATAACCCATCAGTATCTTCACGTCATCTGGGAAATAATGTTCGATGATCAAGGATTTAATGCAATCCCAAGAGTAATTTTTGTGCGGTTTGGCCTGAAGAACATATTTCCTCCATTCCTGACGTAGGTCTTCAAATGTGAAGGTGTCAAGATCCAACATGAGAGATTCTAGATATTCAAGCTGAAAAAATATCTCCTCAATGATTCACAACCATTCCTCAGCTTCCCCTGGTTTTGGCTACCCAAGAAAATGAGTAGGGATGGACTCTCAGAACCTATGGATGAACTCATGATATAGATAACCACTAGGCTCCTTATCTGAAATGGAAAAAACACATGTCTGAAAAAATTCTTGATCAACTAAAAGGCTTGAGGTGAAAGAACTACCCACACATGCTTCTCAAAATCCTTTAGAACTCAGTGTGGACAGAACCAGAAAATAGAGAGCAAGAAACCAAATAAAAACCTATAATAAATAAAAATTCTATATCTCATTTTCAAATCAACTACCCAAACACAAAATATAATTTAAATAACACCTCTAAAAAACCCAATCCAAATTAAAAAAAGTAAAACAATAAAAAAAGGGCCACATCACAAACTCACACATTTTAAAGCAATGAAAACCCCCCTTTTGAATAACATTTTCACAAAGCATAAGAATCCTTACAAACCAATCACACACTATTTTTATTCCATTTAGCCCCACATACACGCACTCTTCTGGTAGTTCAAGAACTCACCCATACATACCAATAACCATGTAATCACCACA
This sequence comes from Viscum album, assembly GCA_963277665.1. Classification (NCBI taxonomy): domain Eukaryota; kingdom Viridiplantae; phylum Streptophyta; class Magnoliopsida; order Santalales; family Viscaceae; genus Viscum; species Viscum album. The sequence goes on along the minus strand of OY728151.1, from coordinate 1,504,503,403 downwards.
TACATACATATGTATCCATATACGTGAGCACTCATAGGAATACCAAGAGTCCGATAAAAGAAACATTATCACATAGAAAACCACATTAAAAATACCTCGGCCATTTTTAATTCCACACATCATCGTCAAAGGAAAACATTTTAAAATTACAAATTCATTATACAAATTTAAATTTTTCAAAAACATCATTAAACCTCCTACAAATTCCATAAAATAACTCCCATTTTCAAAACAACCCATTTTACTCTCAGAATATTCAATGTTTTGGTTTTGGAAATCTCATTTTGACTAACCAATCATTATTTTATCCAACTAAACATCAATTTAAAATCTAAACAACACACCCAAAAACCATCAGAGCCATCGTTATGTTCAAATGAAAGAAACCTACCATTCAATGGTTCAAAATCTCATAATCTAAAAAGGACCCAAAAAAACTCACAAGGGGAAACTAGCATCGATGGGTTACTTGGCCATATGGTTGTTTGCCATATGCAAATCAATCCACTATCAGATAGAGACTTTTGGGACCACATCACTAGATCCACATGGCTTGCCAGGCCCTGTGAGATCACTAAGACAACCGGCCAGACTCTCATTTATTTCCTTATAAACCAAGAAACCCACAAGAACCAAACCAAGCAAGAAAACCCGACTTCCCATGGTTACATGAGGTTCAGCCGAGAAAGTGTTGGACAGACACTCTACAGAACCTATACCCCAAGCTATAATAGTCCTCCTCCATCTACCATGACAACCCAAATAACTGAGTGCACTCTAAAATATATGTCCTCTAATGAACCAAACATCTGATAGCATTTTGTCATAAACCAACCCGGGTCGGCCCTGAAAGTGTCACTTGAGTAGGCCCGCGACAAGGCCCGAGACGTGTTCCTAATCCTCAAGGGCTGGAGACAAGTTCCATGGGCATCAACAGAGTGATGATGGGAATGATTTCACCTAATATAAATAAACATAAATTGAAAAATTATAATAAAGTAACCAAAAAATAAATAAATTGAATAGAATAAATAATAATGAACTAAAAATCAAATGTCACCGGACATGATGACCACTAAACTTTACGTGAGCCCATGGGTCCTTCCCTGATTCTAAGACTCAACATCGACCACAGTGATCGAGATCAAACTGAAACCTTCACCTGCGACTAAAAATAAGAATTATGTATAGGTGTGAGTATTAAAACTCATTAGGTGTTCCCAAGTAATCCATTCCCAAATGAACTGTAATATATTTCCAAATATTATAATAATAAAACTCATCATGCATATCTTGATAGAAAAATATAAGATCCCGATAGTACACCAATAGCACTATATATTTGGGGATCTCAATGGAACCTATAAAACCTGGTTCAAGAATTCCATACATCCTTAGATGTCAACGCCCCAATTGAGAAGTTACTATAAAAAATGTGATCACCCATTGAGAACTCCAGCAGTCTCCTCCCATTGTTAGAACATGATATATATATACACTAAGTAGTGACCAACCTATTATGAATAAGACACACTATATCAATGGTCTATTGAACCATGTTGGGTCCGAAAACTATGGTCTTAACCAACTCATGCCAATAGAACAATGAGTGACACAACCTATTATAATGTTTGACATGATATTTCATTTGAAATGAAGCATGTAAACTATTATTATATGAAAGCTCTAACAAGACTTAGAGATCACCCCACAGTCCAAAAAAAACCTAAAGACAAGATCAAAGCATATCTTGAAATAAGTGTATAGTCTGACTAGACTATCTATTCATCTATGGATAGAAAACCATACTCAATCCCTATTGCGTCAATAGAGGCATATGAATGTCGTTCCAAAACCATTTCATGAAACATGGATCTCTATATTTAACTATTCTCAAGGGAACACTAAACATGCATAATATCTCATAGACGTAGAGCTTACCAATATCCTCCAATATGTGATTATCATTAATTTGTAAAAGGTTAGAAACTTTCATTAATCAATCAAAATTCATCTATACTACATCATGGCTCCTCGAGGTCCAAGGATTATCCATCTAAAATTCAATTATAAATTATTGCCACATCCACATGGTCACATGAAGTGGTTTTAGAAATGTCATGGTCCCAATTTCCGAACCTTCACTCTATAATAGGTAATGCATCATGTGTAAAAACCAACAACATATATTTTCATCATCAGCCACATGAACTAGATTTTGAATCATGGGATATCTTGGATGTACTGGGACATATTTTCCATATAGAGGTATCATAATCACTCATTAGATCCAATCTAATGTATGTAAGTACTACTACTCTCCCATGTTCTATGATGGCATCACCACCATCCATTGACCACCCAATATTGTGTCACCGCACTATATTTGTTCTCTCCTCACAATACACACAGGATATGTCTTCTATATAGTATATAAAATATTCATAGGTGAGGATGTGATCTTTAAGGGAGTAAAAGCCTCAAACCCCATATCCTCACACGCATCCATCCTTTAATCGACCAAAGAATTTGGTGACGCTTATCCATAGAATGATGCTCAACAACCTCCAACTCATCTTATGTATTAATTATAATAGAATCCTAAATGATGTCACTATTAGTAGGCTCATACACCATATCAGTGTAAAATGTTTATAGATACTCAACCTAGTGCCTTTGCCTTGGTTTCAGATCCCTCTATGTGAATATATAACAAAGGAACTTCTGGTCAATATGAAATAAAAATCCCACTAAAGAGATTATATCTATAATAATTTGGAGTGTAGATGAAAACATCAATATAAAAGTCATGTGTATGGAAATTCCAATAGCGTGGTAATAGCTAACAAGATCCATAGGAAACTACCTTCTATATCAATATCATAAAAATTATAAGACCAAACCCTAATGCATCACTATACACTACAGATACATTCCAATGTTCTAAGAGATTCAGTATTATAGTTTTCATAAAACTCATCTAAAGATTATAGAAATCTTCTTCAAACTGATTTGTCTTGTGGAAATTCACTCCCTTATTTATCAATGCTTTCATGGTAGTTGAGAGAAGTCATATATTACTTGAGGGTAATAACCAGTGAATAAATGAAATATCATTATCTTAGACTCAATCTCGGGGTGGTTTCCGGGCATGAAAATGTCAACTTTCTTGGTGTACAATTATTTAGGAGTCTTAGGAGAAAAAGTTCCTTGGAACTACATATCTCAAATCTAGAGGTCACAATTCGAGAATTTTGTGTAAATACTACATGTTTAAAGCATACTCATGATTATCTCTGGGTTCATTGAATGATAATCTAATGCTAGAAAGTTGATGAGGATGTTTTTGATGAACAATATGATGAAAAGCCCATTTATGGATAAAAGATATTACATATAAAATTAATAAACCCTAATTACACTTGAAAAATACTTGGTATGGATGAAAAATATTATTCCTAAGATTTATAAACACTACCAACACATTCATCACCCTGAACCATATTACAACATACTCATACAGTCAATAGATTATTCGAAATGTTGTTTTCATAATTTCAACCTCTCTAACTCATAAATAATGATATGAAAATGGAAGATAAATCATTAAGAGCCACTGAACTCCTTGTAGCTAATATAACAGATCATATAACCTTTGAAAATGATATATAATCTTCATTTCCACTGAGCTTAGCTTATTATAATAGATAAAAATTAATTGAAAACCATAATTGTCATTGGAGTATCAAATAAGTTCACCCATGGTGATTTAATTAAATGATAAATCGAATCCTCTCAATGTCATCCAACTGTACTGTGAGTACCTTAATCTCAATTAGTGCAATACAATATGGTTGTATTGAAATGGATTTCAAATCCAATACAACTTCCAACTCAAATTATACTCTTATAACTATAGGGGATGCTAAAAATTATTCTAGAAAGATATCTAGATATATATATACAACAGGAGGGAGATATGTGGATGATTTCACTAATCATTATAAAAGAGACGAGAAAATAATCTATGATCTAATCATTCCATTCTAAATAATTCATGGTCTAGCTCTTCCTACCCACAGTTCTCATTCTATAGTCATCAATAAATTTTCGTGATTTAGTGACCAAAACAAAACATTCATCATATACAGTCTATGTGATCTTGGATTTTTATCCATTCCATAACAATAACAAAGTAAATGGTTTCTATATCTATAATAAAAAACTCACATAGGGTTCCATAACTAGTAACATCTATAGGGTAGTAAGGGAATCCACAATTGGAATGCTTGGATATGCCAATGGTTAAAAACCATTGGTTTAGGCTGGAGAGCCATTAGTATAGACTATACCAATGGTTCTCCACACCGTTGTATAAAAATACATAGGTATATTCTTATACCAACTTTTTTTAGTAAAAATTTTTAATAGACATCAAGAATTTTAGGTTATCAACAACTCTGATAGAACTACATGTAAATGTATTTACAAACAGTTTGAAAAAATGATGGTATAAATCTGTAACACATGTTTATAAACCATTGGAATAGACTATCATGGTTGAATATATAATAAAAGTTTCATGAAACCATTTGTATATCCATATACCAATGGTTTCAATACTATTAGGTCAACACTCCTTTAAATTTACAAGCATTATCACCCCCACACTACCCAATGAACAAGACCAAATCATAGGAGCACCAATACATATTTCAATGGTAATAAAAAATCACCAAAAAAATTCATAAAAATGATAAAAAAATAAAAAAATAAGGATTATAAAATAAATTAATTCATACAATCAACACGTGATAACACACAATTATAAAAGAACTTATATTTAACAACAACTAACAATCAAACATCAAATTTTATGAATTTTAATAAAAAGGGAAAGGATCATAATCTCCCCTATCCAGATAACCATCCCAATTGTCACCAAAATCCTCACTACCATATTTGTTTTCATCCTCACCAACACCCTCACCATAATACTCACCATAATACCCCCCATTTCCATTTCCATCGCCATCACCATCACCATCCCTATCATCAGAAATGCCACTATCTTGAAAAGCATTAAGGCCATTTCCCAATGTACCATATAATATACGAATCAATTAAATATATGTATCACAATCCATAACGGTGAATAGTTTTTCTTAGGTACATAAGGATTATATTAATTTCATGAATCCATCATTATCATTTGGACTACATTCATGCACCTGCATGACCAATTTGCCGGCCTCATCTTCCTCTGCATGAAACTTTGTAAAAGTTGCATGATCTTTTTCAAAATCAATGATACAAGAACTGGCTCATGATGTGGGGGAATATCTACTCTGTAAAATAATATTTTTGGTCACCAATATACTCATCCATGGCGCTCATATCCTAAATCCTCATGTAAATGATTGTTTGTCCCATATTTGTCAACATCCAACCCATAAAGGGACTCTAAATCACACCATTACAAATATAAATGGGTTATTTAATTACAAAATATATATTAAAATTTAAAATAAAGAAATTTAATCATATAACATACTATTATGTTGGGTTTTTACCACATGTATATATTTTATCATTATTCTCAAGAGAAAAAAATTCTCGAGGAAAAAACCCTTCTATATTAAAAACCTCAATCAATAATGAAATTGAATATTGAAAACCATATTTAATAATAAGTTATTCATAATTAATTTTATAACTAAAATAAAATGGATAAATTGGATGATGAAATATGATTTCCTATAATTATTGACTACTTTGTGCTAGTATGGAATGAGTTGTATAGAGACCCATGATTATCATACACGGATATTAGCTTATTTTAGATGAATATTCATCACATTACAAAAGTACATGCATGATGACCACAATAGATTAGTATCATTGGAAACATGGATCAAAATAATCTAACATTGTGAAAGATCGTCAATATTTCCCACAATTATTTTCCCCTTTTTTAGTTCTACATAAAACCTTTTATCATAACCATGGGAAATAAAACAGGAGAAATGGGAGCTCTTAAATGCTCTATCAGGGTAAAAAAGAGAGATAAACCAGAGCATATGGGTATGATAATGTGATGATAACATTAGATGAACATTACCTACATATATATGATCACAGACATGAATCATTCCATAAATATTTACTCTTTAGAAGACATGAATCATTAGGTAATCATGACCAAATTCCATGAAATCATAACATAGGAATAAGACTTGGAATTTGTGGAATAGACATAAGAATAGAAATTAGTATGTATATGTTACCTAAAAAGAACATAATATCATTTTAGGGCCTGGATAATAACCTTTGTACCTAATTTGGGCATGGGATTCCCTCTCATGAACCCTATTATTTCATGATTTGGATGCCACCCCAAGAACCCTCTTATTTTAAGCATGGGATGCCCTCTGATGTACCCAATTGTTTTGGAATTAGTATACCATTTCATTAACCCACTTATTTTGGTCTTGGTATTCCCTCCAATGTACTCTCTTTTTTTGAGCTTGGTATGACCTCTTGTGTATGTTCTTATATCAGTCTTGGGATTCCCTCTGGCTTCAGTTGTGGGATTTTCGGCCAGTACCTTCTTGTATCAAGCATATAATTCCCTCTTCTTTAGGCCTGGGGATTCCCTCTCATGCAACCTTTGAGATCATGAATCAATAATCATTACCAAATTCTTTGGAGGGAGATTTAATTCCTACCAGTCATATTTTGAAATCATACATGCATCTGACACCTAATATCAAAACATTCATCACATCCTGACCCATGAAAATAGTTGGGTTTTATAAAAAAAATTATAACCCATGAAATAAAATAGCTATCATAACCATTTTATCCCGTCATAAAAAATGGAAAAATTTATATGTTCCATAATCATTTCATTATTGTGTAACCCATGAAAGAAGCAGGCTACGAAAGCATATAACCTGTTGAAGACAAATAGATCTCATAAACATAATGTCATTAAAAAATAATCCATAAAAACAATAATATGAATGGTATTATTATATATTTTCCCTAATATATCATAAACTATATCAAAGGATTCCAAAATATTTTGTTAAAAATTTTGAAATATTATTTTTAGAATTTCTTTAGTAAGGTAAACATTCGTTGAAATTATATTTTCAAAATAGGGAACATATTAAAAAACAATTAGAAACGCTTTGAAAACATAAAATGAAATATTTAAAATCATCAAAAAATATTGAGGAATATATCTTTTATTCTTTGAAACAAATATTTAAATCATACATCCTATTTAAATCCGTCTTCATTTAAAATATCATTGAAAACATATAATGGAATATTGCAAAAATTTAAAATTACATTTAGTTTGAAAATATGTTGAAAAATTATAAAGGAAGTTTCAAAAAAATGAGCATATTTTTACATGAAAACATATAAATGTAAATTTAAACCATTTAAAAAATTTAAACATAATATGTTTTTGAATTTGTTTTTAGAAAACAGAGTTTTCAAAAAACTAAAATTTCCAAACAAAGAGAGAGATACTGTCATAATTTCATAAAAACACATACTTAATTATAATAACTATAAAATAGTGGATAAATGGTACCAATAAATTAATATCATCAATAAATTCATTTTAATAAAATTTTATGAGTTTTCATTAGTGATAGATCATATAATTTCTTCAATGGTAGAATCGTTGTAAACAATCTTGATAAACGATGGGATTGTAGATGTAAAATATTACAACTTTTGTTACATTGAATCATAATATATGTGATATAATAAAATAAAATTAAGATTAATAAATCAAGAAATAAGGATATTCATGATATAAAATTTCAAAGGGAAATATATAAAACCTATGGAAAAATTTGGGTGTGTAACATGGAATGAATCTCGAAGAAGTCAAAGTGAGACAAAAATTACATTACCAATTTAATAACTTTTGAACCATAAACCCCATGAAAGAATGATCATGAAATTTATTTTAAATACACATAAATTTAAGTATAATAATCATATAAAACAATCATGTATAGTATATACACCACACAAATGAAATGAGTGCTGAATAATGCATTTGTCTCAAAGAATTACAAGCGAGTTGAGAAAACCCTTACCATAATTGTTGAATTTATATATACACATCAAAACTCATGTATAATACATATATATTTATTTCAAAACTATTAAATAACTATATTATTATATATCACACCATATATTATTCACTTATGACTTTTTATTTCCCATTTATAAACAATTCCTTGTCTAAGAAAAATTTTAGGTAAAATCCACATTGTTTATCACACATGTTTTGACTTGTTAGTCATGATCCTATTATATAGATCATTATTTAATTATTTATAGAATGTAAAAAATAATTTATATAACATATATATTAAATAAATAAATATTTATAATAATATATATAATAAATATATATGAAATAGAATGCACTGTTAATGGAGATGGTATGTCGTATTTACGCATGAATATTTTTTCCATTTTCTTTTCATATTGGAAAAAAGTAAATGAAATATATGTGGGTATATGTAATATAATTTTTGTAGAATTATTGTTTCTTATATATCATATATGTTCACTAAAACCATCTTTAATTCATTAAATGTAATGTTTGAATGGATCACATCGCTTTGAGTAGGTGACGGTACGCAATAACAGAAACGAAGTTATCATATTTACATAAATTGTAATGAATAATTATAAGTGTTATATATTATTTTATAAGAATAAATAAATTATAAAATCATAAATATAATATAAAAATCTATTTTACATCATAATTGAAAACAATTAGGGGTGATAAATGATAAATGAAAAACATCATTTCATGAGGAAGTAGTTCGTCGTACCTAATAATGGAAAGTTCATTACCCATTAGATACAATTGTGTAAAATTGTCGGTAAAAACCATAGACTAAAAAAATATAAGTATATTCAGGATACCTAGGATATTATATAATCATGTAATAATAATATTTTATGTGGTGGAGAGTGAAAATAAAATGAAATATCTTATGGAAGGATGTTACCTCTTCTTCGAGTTACACATTTTAGTTTGAACCCAATGGATTCATTGGTTGGTTTTATTAACAATGTTATTCATATAGGTTTATAATAAGGATATTTGGAGTTTAATTGGGTATTTTATTTCTGGGTAAAATGGCTTGAGATGTGTGAGGTAGTGAGGGGTGGTAGAGTTCCCTTTTTTAGTGGAGGAGGAGTGACATTCTTTTAAATACAAAAGGTAGTCATTATTGAGAGGCATCCATTACATGATGGGAATAAAATAATTGTAAAAAATAGATAGATTTTTTTAATTGGTATAAATATTTCTCGACAATTTCTTTTGGATAGGTTTATATGTCTTTTTCCCCCTTAGATTAATGGTTACTAATTAAGTAAACATATTTTTTCCATCATCATTATAATTAATTTTAATTATTTCCTCTAACATGTTTGGTCAAAAATAAATTTGAACTTAATAATCATTATAAATTATTATTATTCCAAAAAATGGAATACATTTTTCAAAATTTTAATCATAGTCATGGAAGAAATAAACTTAAAATTAATCCCACAAACATGTCGTGAAAAGAATTTTTTTAAGAATACATATTTAAAATTTTGGATGTTTTTATATCAATTTTTAATGTAAAATTGGTTACAATTAAAATAATTGGATTAATTTATATAAAATTTATATAATAAAAAGATAATACCAATTCAAAATATAATTTAACCCTATAAATTATTTAGATGAAAAATCAGTTTCAGAATAATATTAAAATTTTTCACTATTCATCAAAATATGAAAATTATCTTGAAAATACTAATAATATACCCAAAGTAAACATAGATATTACACTTTCAAAAAAAATTTTGAAAAAAAATTATAAAATATTCTAAAATTATATTAAAAATGGTTTCTCCATTAAAATGTCTTAAAATTAGCTTTATAAAATATTCATATTTTTATTCATAAAATTGGATTTATTTTTATCTTATTCTATAAAAACTGTTATATAAATCTTAATTTTTTTTTAAATTTATCATATATTAAATAAATTGAAAAAACTCATTGATATTGATTAGTTTAATTTAGTAATATAAAATGATTTTTATAGATAGTTTTTGTAGAAAATTATTTTCATTATTTTCAAATAGTTAATACATTCATTTATTACTAACTGATAACAACTGGATTTATTTTATATACATGTGTAAAACCTATTTTTTTATAAAATTATTCCAATTAATAACTAATATTCCAAAAACAATGTCATAACTATAATGTTTCATTAATAACAATATAAATATTGTCTTACAGTTTGACAAAACACATCCTTGGGTGTAACAAAAGCTATAGAAGTGACTCATTATTGTGTGTAATACATGCCAAAAAAATTGTTTCATCTACCAAAAGCTTGTAAATGTGTTACTCGTAGTGAAATACTATCTTTGTGTTACATATATAGTAAGCCAAAAAAGTGATTTCGTATAAAAAAATCTGTATTTAGTGTTGGATAAAATGAAATATATCGTGAAAATAGATTAATTGAATGAAAATTTCACAAAATATTACGGTGTTAGATTCTAACACATTTAATGTGAATTTCACCCTCATAATTTTTCTAGGTTATAAAAATATTAATACATGAATGTTACCTTCTTAAAAAACCACATCAGGAAAATGAAAACTAAAAATTTCATTAAAAAATGTTTTAACCATAATGGTTACCAATAGATACTCATAAATATGTCTCCACATAAGATAACATAGTCTACGATAAATATTTTACAAGGAAGTAAATTGTAAATAACTATAGATTGTGATAATGATCATTGATCATCAGCATGTGAATGATCATTGTAATTTTATGGACCTCAAACCCATATATTTTAGATGATATATAAGGGAATTGGTTCAAAAAAATGATGGGATAAGGATTAATATTTTAAAGTATTGTTTTCATATAGGGATTAATATACTATCAATGTGAATAAACGAATATACTTATTTGATTTTATTATTTTTCATATGATCATTTTCACCTTTTGATTTTTCCTTTATCAATTTAAACTTCAACTCCTACTTCATGATATGATGGTGAATTTTTCATTCCTAAATAATGATCAAATAATGAGACACATAGATCTAATGATAATTCATTCCATCTGCCTTTTTCATCTGAAAAAGGTTATCACATGTTATCCTATATGCATAAATCCTCAAATGTTAACATAATACTTTAATATCCAATTCCTTGCATTAGGTTTGTAGGGTCCTGAAAATTCTGCAAAGGAGATTCTACCCAATTCCCCCCAAAGAATTGGGGGGCGGGGATGTATGGAACGTATGGAGAAAAGTCGAAGGATTCACAAGATGAACCGTTCCGCAGACCGGTCCCATGAAAATGCTACGCGGCCGGTTTCACGAAGAACCTCCTCTGCGGACCAGCCTCATTCGTGAGATGGAGGCAGAGATCCTCCACGGTCGTGAGGCAGGACAGGTGCCAACCCAGTTCACCATTCCAGATCATCCTAGCTGCGAGCTGCATCAACCATCCCAAATCGCTTCCGTTGTCATTTGCGAAATGGTGGCGGAACCCTCCGTGGACGTGACGCACTCCCCGAGTTTGGTTCGTAGATGAGGAGTGTTTAATGCCCCGTGAGTTACAGATTGACCGAGTAACCCGTGAACTGGGTATTCGGTCATGGGACTCCGAAAAAGGTGTCGCATGACCATAGATACATCCTTACCCTCCTCTATAAAAGGAGATACAGGGGAAGATAAAAAGAATAGGACATAGAGGAGATCGATTAGATTCAGGTGGAAGGATTTCGAAGGAAGGAGCATAGGATTTCTCAAAGAGTGACGTTCTAGTTCACGAACTAGAGTAGGTGTGAAGCTAGAAAATAATTAATAAGGAACTAAAAACTCATAACTTGGTGAACCGTGAACCAAAAATGACATAAAAAGAGAATACCGAGAACCATGCCCCCTCCACGAATGCACTACCCGCGGATCGGGGAGTTTATGCCCCTTTTCTAATTTGTCGCACCACGTAGCACCTTTCTAAATGGACGAAGCCCCGACCAACGAGGCTCCGGCCGGCGTGGCCCTTGGTCGCCACTGCCCGCATGGATCCCTTCACGGACCACCCTAGTTTTTGGATCGAACCCGAAGCCGTGATCCACCTTGGTTCACGGTATGCCCATCAGTTCGTGGACCACCCTGGTTCGCGGATGGCTTCTCCAACCACGTAGCACTTCCCTACGCGAACACTACTACAAATATGGCTAATAATAGTGCTAAAAACGGCCTTTAATAGCGCTGTTAATCTCAGAGAAGATAAAGGGGGGTCCCCTTTATCAGCGCTAAACATAGTGCTTATAAAGGGGGACTTTTATCAATGCTAAAAAAGAACTGATAAAAGTGCCCCTTTATTAGCGCTAAGCAAGCGCTGATAAAGGTAGTATATATCAGTGCTATTATCAGTGATGATAAAATTATAATATATCAGCACTATTTTGAGCACTGAAAAAAACTACCTTTATCAGTGCTCAAAATTGGGCTGATATATTATTCATTTATCATCCCTTAACTAGAACTGATAATGGCCAAAGATCCAATCCAAAACCAGAACCAACACAGAACCATCCCAGCACCTGCACAAATTACAGAACCTGCACTAAGTCCAAACAAAACCTGCACAAAACACACACAACAGCCACACACAAATAACAAAAGAACTAAAAATGATACATATATTTACTTGAAATCATTAATACAAAACCACACACTTCATTATACATTTCAAACAATGTTTAATTTGGTTACAATTATATTTATCCAACAAATAGTTAAAAAACAATGATGTTCCATCCTTTATTGTATCCATCCGCTCTAAAAAATTGTCGTCCATGGCGGTGGTTTCTGAACAAAGCATTCGAACTGAGGAAAAAGATTTCACCTACATAATAAAAAATATATTATGTTAGTAATACAATAATGAAATAAAGAATGGGGTTTCTAAATGGAATTATACTAGTGAGGCACAAAACATAAAATAACCAATTAATGAAATTGGTGCATGGTTATGGATAATCATCTATAATAATCAAATGGCCTAATGTTTAGTAGAACATGGGCTATTTAATGATTCGAGGGGGAAGAGATAAACCTTCAGTTTGGTTCTAAGGTTATGATGGTCTCACATTGATGGTTAATGGTTTGTCAAATAATGTGATGAACTTGTGTAAGGTATGAGTTTTTGGGGAAGTATTTATATATGGTTGAATAATGGATTTTAATCCACTCAATGAATCTATACAGATTAGAAGAGTGTGTATATTGATTCCCACATTGTTGGAAAATGATTTATTTTACCCTCAGGCCTAATAATTCACCTAATTAATGAGTGGAATTAACAAATTTTCAATATCAATCATTAAAGCGAGTTACCCTCATATATCCCTCATTCCACTCAACAAAATCCTTTACACGCACTCTCCTCCTTCTCCCTTCCCCCATGGGATATCTCCCTTACTCTTGATATAAATCAAATATTATCAATTACATTAAAAGAGTGGTGGAATATCATCAACCCTATTATCCTCCTCTATTGGATACCAAAGGTGGGCCTTTTGCAATGACATTAAACCTTGGATATATACCTATAGCAACGGTTTAATACCATGTCTATATGTCCCCCAATTCTATTAAAAAGAAGTACCCCTACCCCCTTCCCCCGCACACCCCCATACACACTACCCACCCCCGAGCACACCCCCTACCCCTGCACACTCCCTACCCCCTGAACACCCCCTTCCCCCTTCCCCAGCATACCCCTGCCCACTGAACTTCCCCCCCGTCCCATTTCACACCCCCCTGCCCACCCCTACACATTTCAAAAGAACCCAACACACCCCCTACCCCTTCCCCCTACCACATTTCCCCCTTCCCCCTCCCACAGAAAACCACCCCTACCCAGCACACCCACGGTTTAATACCATGGATATATGTCCCCCAATTACATAAAAAAGAAGCACCCCTGCCCCCTTCCCCGGCACAACCCCTACACACTGCACACCCCCGAGCACACCTCCTACCCCTGCACACTCCCTACCCCCTAAACACCCCTGCCCACTGCACTTCCCCCTTGCCCATTACACACACCCATCCCACCCCTAAATATTTCAAAAGAACCCATCACACCCCCTATCCCTTCCCCCTACTAGTTTTCCCCCTTCCCCCTCCCCCATAAAACCACCCCTACCCTCTCACTCTGTCCCCTTCACATCATAATGAAAATACCTTTTATGGAAATTGTGCTCAATTTACATTATACACATCATATATATCAACACATTCTCATGTACTTTAATTCAATGTAAATACACATATATAGACTCTCTACATCTCATAATAAAACCCTCTTTTAAAATTCACAAACAAATTAAATCCATTTAAAAACACCCATCACACAACTTTCTCATTTATTCAAACACATTTAAAGAACTTATGCATGAAAATACACAAGAAATATAACTTAATTCATTTTAAAAATAAATTTCAAGTCTATACACACCCCAAATTCCTTTGATTACACATTTTTAACCACACAAACATTTCATATAGTACACTTAGCAAGCAAATACATCATAATAAAATCATTATATACTATAAAAGCATGGAATCACCTACATAAAGCATGTAATATTCCGAAATCATCTGGAAAACATAAAACCACAACTCCACAATACCTTAATAAGGACTTATTAAACATTAATATTGAATATATTAATGGAAACCCATGTTTAACTTGTGGTATTCCATGAGTTTAACATCCCACAAGGATAGAGGTTCATGATTTAATGTCTTACAAAGATGTAAGACCTGGGTGGATCAAAACACTTATAAAGGTGGATCAGGTAGGTACATATCTTGGAGTGAGCACCTGGAATGTTTACCCGATAGATGGATCAAAACGCCCAATGAGGTCTGACCCAAGTGTGGTGCATCCCGTAAAGGTAAGGTCTCTCATTTTGAAGACTTATTTAGAAGCCACTAAGGGAAATACAAGAGGGAAAATAAGAAAAGGTGTACCCCAGTGAGGGGGTCACCATGGTTTACCATTGGTTGGGATTTAACCTCATGGAGGCTTCCTATATACCCTATTTAGAATACAAGGATTAAAACCCATATATTTAAAAGAGGTATGTTGTGGGTATTACCCATGGTTAGATTCCCATCACACTAGGAATACTCTTGGTTGGATGAGTATGGGTTTTGTGGGGCTAATACACTGCCAGATTATTAGGTTCTTCCAAGAGTAGCAATGAGATGAATGGGACATACGTGCTAAGATGGACCATGTGAATGGAGTGATCCTTGTAAAGAGTCACGAGGCACAAAAAACACATGGAGCTGTCTGTGAACATTATTTATGGTGGCCATGGGTATTATTAGACTCCCCATACCTTCCATAAACACCTCAAAACATCACAAGGACCAGATTCTACATGATGGTGCATCAGAGGGTTGATTCTTTTGATGATGTACGGGTCATTTGAGCTTGGATTTCATCTCAACCAGCCTTTCCCTTACTTGAATTATCTTGGGTCACATATTTTGGTTCGAAAAATTCCCTCAATGGTAATGATTATCTCAGGAATCTACCTAGAAATAATTGTGCAAGTCAAACAACAACACATGTGCTCAAATACAAGTTCAAACAAACAAGATACAGAAAATGGATTTTGTTGATCCTTGGTGGGTTCATCGTTCACCCCATACGCACTGCACACCATCATGCCGTACTTCAATATTGATTTGTTCAAAGATAAATAATATGAATCCGGGGATAGAAAAACATTGAGTAATAAATTATGATTTCAATACATCAGAGTATTCTCAATTCACCAAATAAGGATGGAGGATAATCAATGATCATATATAGAAGACATAAGTGGTAGGAATTCACCTTCATCCTATTTGTGCACAATCTTCCATCAAGTTTGTTGCCCATTCATTTCTAAACACATGTATATCATCTTCTGAATATGATTTTTTGCGATAGTAATAGTAGTACTGAAAAAATATAAATACACAAAGGATTAATAAATATTTTAAATGAAATCGTAATTATTTTCAAAAATACCTAATCAGGGATGCCAGTTTTTTGATGAAATACAATTTCTTTCATAAATTTACAAACATAATAACCATAGTCCTTTCCGTTTGTTTGTTTTGGACACTACCGATACATCGACAACAATAAGTAAATTGTTTTGATATGTGTTTGGATAGTGAAATGTCATTATATATACCCAAATACTTTTCCAGTTGTAGATCTTGTAGGCTTGCTCATCCTTATGATTTGGATTCATTCCACGCATTAGACGATATTGATGCACCACCCTATCATAACAGAATCCTCATTAAAAGATAACATAAATTATATAACTAGATGTTTAGTTTTCAAATTTTGGATCTAGTGTATTAAAAATTAACAAAAGTCGTCATGCGTGGTTGGTTTGTTGGATATCCATGCGTTGAATCCAGAAAATAAATCTTTGGAGTATCCAAATTGACTGAAATCATCATCCAATGCTCCCTAAAAATAGAAAAATGAATAAGTAAAGAATGAAATGAAAATATTGTTGATATGATTAAATTGTATAGTTTTACCCCTATATCATTGGTATTAAAAAGAGTCTGTCATCCGTAATTTTGTTTTAAAATGATTTCAGCAGGGATGACATTATTGAAGCCTCTTTAACAGAATATATTTCATCTTTTGAAGATGTGGTGTGAGGACTAACGAGTCCAAATTTTTGTTCATGGGTAAATCCCCTCAATTTTTTTTCATATATACGTCTGTGACAAATATAAAATGTATTTAGTCAAAATTATCAGAGTATATCAGCTTTTGTATAATCAAATCATGAAAACTTACCTCATGTATACATTTACAACTAAGGTTCCTAGACATTCATACTTGAGGAGTTAATTTACATTTTCAGCACTAATGATATCTAATATATCCTCTCCATACATATCTTTTTCGAAATCAACTATGTGAGTAATACTGTCTTTCACCTTTGTATCCACATGAGCCTGCAATGATATTAACTGTGGATATAGAATGGCCGGGGTGAAGGTGATCTCAGTTGACCGTTCCAATCGGTTGTTTGATCCTTGAGATAGTTTTGAGCTGATATTTCATTTCACCCCACAGTCTTTGTGATTCTGTAATAACAGTCATCGGTTCAGACCTTTTTTCATTAAATGATAAAGGTCCAGATTGAAAAATAAATTAGAAATGAATACCTTTATGTCGACATGTTTTTTTTACAAGAACTGTCAGCCATGCGATGAATGTTCAAACATCTTGTTTAACCGTATCAATGTCGTCATCATCATTTGGAACAGGTAGCTCGACACTCGGCTCATTAGCTACATTTATTGACACTCTAAGATGATCTTTTGGAAGCGGTCTGTTGTGTAGCATGATGTTTTACGTATTGAACAATGTAACCCTCTCTACAAGGCGATAGATTGGAGTTGATAAATATAAATCACAGTCATTTTTACCCTATGGAATATTAGTACAGGAAAGTTATCAGTGTCTATGTAAATCATAATTCATAGAAACAATTATTAAAACATTGATTACCTCATCTATGTCAGATTTTTGGGGAATGGATCGCCACAAAGATGGCAGGGGTGGGGTGAGATCGTCACGCATGGGTTGTTGTTGAGCTTTTTATTCTCCTTGCCTCTCCCCCATCAATTTTTCTATCATCGCTCTATGGTATTGTAATTCTTCTTAAAAAATAGATGATTGTTCTTGCAGCTTTTCCATTTTTTTCATTTTGATCCCCTGCTTGTTTTTGTTTTTGAAAATATGTTCGGGGTGTCACCATAAAACACGTACCTCTGACGCAACCATACTTTTATGGCTGCTTCAAGGCTGCTGAAAGTATGTCTGCATCTGGTGTGGTTGTTGTTGATTCTTGTGACTATTTCAGATAGAAAATATAGAAAAATAAGTAGTTATTGTAATGTAATAGAGATTTAAAGAAACTGAACTTTATATTATGTCATACTTACACATGTTTCCCACACTTTTTTGTGTGTTTTAATGTATCAATGTCCCCTCTTTATTTACACGAGCCTCCTTCCATAGCACATGGCGTGGGATTGATATGGATTTCGATTTTGATTCATCAATCTGCATATAAACAGAGAAACATGGTTATGGTGTTGTTTTATGTCACATAGTAGTAGTAGGGTAGATTTAAAAGACGTACAAATTTTTTATCAAGTTCAGCATACCCCATCCTTGCTTTACGGTAAGGGTACGCTGGTTCTGTTGTGCGTTTTTTATTTTCAGTACTCAGTAGCTATTTCATAAATAAAAGAATTTCAATCAGAGTGACGAATACAAGCAAAAGTCAACCAAAGTATTACCCCACACAATGTACCTGAAAAGTATTCTCCCCACGACGGTTGCTAAACGCATCCCACGCTACTTGGAATATCAAGTGTGTGTAAAAAGGAGGTGGGTGCGGCCTGATTTTCCCTTCTACATCTTTAACATGATATTTCATTAAAATTGTCCGGAAATCTCTATGAATCCTTCCTGTAACCCTTAATACATTTTCCTTGTGCGAGACATATACTATAATTTCACTCTACAATGGATGATGAAGAGTAAGTCAATGTTTTGGTATTTTATTTTATTTTAATAAATTAAAAAAATTATATCATTATGTTATCGTAATCTCTTCCCACATTAGGGTCTTCAGCCCGGTGACAACATGGTGCCACGACTATACATCAATTGGCACACGTTTCCGAGTGAAAATTACAGTACAGCTACTAAAGATGGCTCTGTTGGGGTTAACATATAGGACTCACTTATTCCATCACATCTCAAATTTGATGCCTTTTGCTTTTTCCTTAAGGATTTTGGACAAAACTGTCAAACTACGATGCTCTTGTTTTTTTGTGCTTTCAGGGTTTCATTTCCTACCATTTCCTCAAAAGTACCATCAATATCTTCCCCCGTAGTGTTAGCATTGGCAATGGGACCCGTAGAAACAGGTTGAGAAACCCATTGTACCTTAGCACTAGGACCAGAAATAATAGGTTGAGAAACCTGTTGTTGCTCTGCACTGGGACCACCAACATCTGTTTGAGAAACCTGTTGTTGCTCTGCAGTGGGACCACCAGCTGCTGGTTGAGAGACCATTTGTGCCTTGAGATTGGGCGCATCAGCACGTGCAGAAGTCATTATCTGCAGAAGTGGTTTAATATTTAATTTATATTACATAAAAACAGCAGTGAATAGATAATAACATAATGTAACACGAAGTATGTTACAATAAACCAATAACCTGATTATTGTACTCTTTTTTTTCATTAAAGGATGAAGTGATCTGACTCCTCTATCAACTATTTAAATTCCTTCAGTGTGGTCTCCTCTGACATACAAAATGCTGTCTACATTTGGAACGCTGCGAAATGATTATGAATTCCCTATAAAAGGGTCATCCTCCGTTGAACTTTCATCCGACCCTTTAGTTGTTTTGGTCGATAACAGAACCATTGACCAATTTCTGTTTGCGGGGTCTGGAACATAAAATACATGTACTGCCTATGATGCCATTATAAATGGTTCGTCTTTCTCCCATTCCTTACAGAAATCAACTTACACAAATCATAATTCATCTATTTTAATATCACTCCTGTTATCAACCCATTTTCATTGAAAAATAGGCACTTTGAATTTCGTATAATCCAACTCCCACATTCGTTTGATGATGGCAAAGTATGAAATATTCACATAAATTGGATTTTTGTCATTATCACCAGAAACATGCATCGCCTCAGCCACAAGTGTAACCCCACTATTCTGCATGGTACTGTCTTCATCATGTTCATTAGTAGAGAATGTATAACCGTTAACTGCATAAGCATTGTAAGATAATACGTACACACTTGCTCCTCCGGCCAGCCATTGAAGTCGTTCTGAATTTGAGTCTGTATTTTCATCTAACTACATAAAAATATGGTCTCGAAACCATCCTATAAATGGTTAATTATTTGTATCTGATATCCATTTTTCATCCCTAAGAGGATTCAAATGCATAATAATTTTTTTGTGGGTTTGAACATATGGGTCAACATTGAAACTGATATGCAAAACGTAAAGGTGGTCCTGCTCCCGATCTGTAATATTGATTGTGACAACCTCTCTTCCAGAAATTCCTTCACCCTCAATCCACTCATTGTGATGATATTTTGGTAGGCCAACGATTTCAACACCAGATAGGTATTCGGTACAAAATTCAACACCTTCCTCAACAATATATTGCTCCGCAATACAACCCTCTGGCCGACTTCGGTTTTTGAAATACCCACTCAAAATCTTCATATACTGTTAAATGGGGCATATCCATCTATAATGTACAAGACCACATAGTATAATCTCTCTCACAAGATGAACCATCAAATGAACCATCATATTGAATAATGTCGGAGGGATGAACATTTCCGATTCACATAATATGACAGAAATTTATCTTTCCATAGTTGGGAATTACGTCAGGTCTATAACATTGCTGCATATAGATTTTAAGAAGAAACAGAGCTTTGTTATTGTATGGCAGACATTCTTGGAAAAAATGCAACGTAATGATATAGGAATTAGATCTTGCATCAAAACATGGATGTCATGTGATTTCAGACCCTTTAATTTTAAAGCTCCCATTGAAATGATGTTCTTGATATTTTATGAATATCCATCTGGAACCATTATGTCATTAAAGAAGTTTCAAAACAGATATCTTTCATGCCTGGAAAGAGTGTATGCAGCAGAAGGAAGAAATGTATGTTTTTCACCCTTCACTGGTGCCAAATATTCTCATATTCCCATCTCAACCATGTCCAATCTAGCCTTAATTCCATACTTTGTTTTTCCGGGTGAATTTAGTAATGTGTTGATGACACTGTCACATATATTTTTTTCAACAAGCATAACATGAAGAAAATGTCTTACATACAGACAATTCTAGTATGGTAATTCAAAAAAAAAACTGATCTCTTTTTCCAACAAGTTTTCTTAAGGTTTTTCGAAAACGGTTTACCAAAAGTAGTGTCCAAATCTTTCACTTTCTCAAAAAATTGATCACCTGTTAGTGGAGACGGTGTTGTACGTTCCTCTGAACTTCAGTCGAATGATGTCGTCCAAGATCGGTACTTTTGTTGTCGGGGTAGAAATCTACAATTTCCTAGAAACATGGTTTTCGATGAATGTTTCAACCTAATTGACTATGTAACTTGTTCGCAAATGGGTCACCCTTGAGTTCCATTAATGCTATATCCGAAAAACTTCCATAAGTAGGAAAGTCATTTATCGTCCCGTACAACGTGGCTTTCAAAGTGAATTGGTCATTTTTGTAAGCATCTTACATCGTAACACCTGAATCCCACAATATTTTCAAATCCTCGATCAATGGGGCCAAATAAACATAAATATCATTACCCAGTTGTTTTGGTCCTGATATAAGCATAGATAACATGATTTATTTTCATTTCCTTCATAACCAAGGTGGTAAATTATAATTTACCAACATAACCGGCCATGTACTGTGACTACTGCTTTGAAATCCAAAAGGATTCACCCCATCTATAGATAACGCTAGACGAAGGTTTCTCGGATCGTTCCCAAATTCAGGATACTCGTGATCAATTATCTTCCAATGAGGAGAGTCTGCAGGGTGACGTAGTTTCCCATCTTTAATTCCTGTATCTGCATGCCATGTCAATTGACCTACAGTCTCCTCACTTCCATATAGGCTTCTAAAACTAGGAATGATTGGAAGGTACCATACAACATTCATAGGACTAGAATCATCTTTCTTGTATTTAGAATAACCACACTTTGGGAATTCATTATGTGATTTTTGGTCCTTGTGAAACTATATAAAGTCATTCGACCATGCATTGTTTCTTTCAGAGATCATACCCATCGATCATAGCATTTTTTTGGCATCATATGTTCGGCATGGGAGTTCATTATCTTCTGGAAGCATGCCATTCAGGAGAGCAAGTAGTTCCGTAAAACTGGCGTCACTCCACTAGTTGCCTGCTTTCAAATTATACAGCTTCAATATGGCTGACAATGCTGTATATTTAGTGCAACCATCATACAATGGAATTTTTTCACAACTCTATAACATCTCAAACAATTTTGGGAAATCACGAAGTTCATCTTCAACTTTCCTTGTCATTTCCTCAATACGATCTTCATCATCGTTCACATCATTAATCACACCCTCCATACGATCATCTTCACTGTTCACGCTTCTAATAATACCAGATGTTCTATAAAATTTCATGTTCTCTGAGTCACTACCAACATTGGTTTTTTTCCCCGTGTTTATTCCAACATGTATAACTTCGATCTATTCTGTGACAGATCTGGTGTTCTTCCAACTCCTCTGGACTAATTTGTCTTGAATAACAACAATGTAAACACGGACAAAGGATTTGAGAAGGGTCACATGAATGGTCTTCTATAAACTTGATAATCTCTTTCACGCCATCTTCATACTCTTTTTTCAACCGATTGGCATTCATCCATTGTTTATTCATATTCATCATCTTTATGGTTTTGATCTTGAGAACTTTCCTAATATTATGTTTTAATTAATCAAGTAGCATTGTTGGGGTTTTATAAAAACAAATCATGGTAAAAATTCCTTCAAACACATTTGAAATCCATATACATGGTGTGTCCAGTAGGGTGAACAACGTGTATGTATAAGATACCTTTTTTAATCTGACATATATCAAATTTATTCCAAGTTAGTCTTACAAAGACTGAATGATGCCTTAGAAAAAAAATAACATGCAAACAAGAGGAAACCAATCAGTAACTGGAGAAAATAGTAATAAAAAATATGATGTTATATCAATATACTCAAGGCGATGATAAGATGGTGGTCAAGATAAAAAATGGGTTGGGAGTACACTAATATTTAATTGAGAAAAACTACTAAAAACTAATCCAGAAAAGGATGAAATATCCTATTCATCAAGTCCCTTAATACAATGAATGCATTAGTTAAACCAAAAATCATCGCTAAAATCATACAGGCCATAACTACTTCTAAAAGCAGTCCATGGTAGGTCCAACGATGTCCAACTCATCAAATGGTATCCTAATGTCAAATATATCTTGGAGAAGATCATAGAACCTCATAGATGATCAATGTGACTATCAATGCTTGGATGAGGATACATATTCATGACTCTCATCAGGTTCAATCTCCAATAGTCCAACAAAAGAATAAATAACAATCAACCATCTATTTTAGAGAACTAAAAAACCCCACGGTAATGTACTATGCCATATGAAACCATTATATTCTATACCATCAAATTGTAATTCAAACAAATTATTCTCTTTTGGTGTTATTTTAGAAATTGTGATAGAAACTGAAATTTCTCCTAAAACTAACAAGATTATAAAGTTTATCTCTTTATTAAGAAGTAAATTTTATACCTCATCAGTGAAAACATCTTAAAAATGTACTACCATTGAGGAAAGAAAATCCTACAGCATTCTAGGAACATCTACAATATTCCTGACTATTTGAGCCATTAGGGTACAGTAAATATATAATTATAACATGCTATTTAAAATGAAATGTGGAAATAGAAAATCATACAGACTCCTGATAAACCCATAATACAAAACATATCACCGACTATGTCTGTCACAAATTCAAATAAAAAAATTATAAAAAAACATGCTACAAAGCATAAAGGTACCATTAAATACTTACATTGGTCAAATTGTTTTGGAAATTGTTTATCGTTATCCGTTCTTTGTACTTGCACCCATGAATTTTAAGGTGAGTATGCGTACACGATAGTTGACCTTCTTAGAGAAGTGTTTCTGGAAGAGTATATGGTACATGAAGCAATGATGATCATTAGTGTGTTGGAGAAAATGTGGTGGCTACAAATAATGTGGAAATCGGCATGTGCAATGCGACCTAAGTTACCAATTTCATGTATTGTAATTAATTTTTTTCTGGAGGCTTTCAGTGTAAATTCATTTTGGAACGATTATTGTTATTCAATGTCTTTTAGGTTCTTTTGACTGACAAGGCGAAAGGGTGGGGTCTGCAGAAATTGGAGGATATGTTGAAGGGTGATTTTGTGTGTGAATATGTTGGAGAAATGGCCTCTTTTCCCTTCAAGCTCCCCGAACCCCGCTCACCATCGGGGTTCGGGGAGCTTGAAGGGAAAAGAGGCCATTTGGTTAGATGTTAGATACTATGGAAATGTTGCAAAGATATAGGATGTAATTTCCCATAATGTCACCCTTCGACATATCCTCTAATGTCTGCAGTCCCCACCCTTTCCCCTCGGCTGTCAAAAAAACCTAAAAGACAATGAATAGAAATGATACTTCCACCCTCCAGAAACAAATAATGTACAATACCTGCAAGTTGTAACTTAGGCCGTGTTGTACAAGCTAATTGCCACATTATTTGTAGTAACCACATTTGCTCCAATACTCTAATGATCTTCATTGCTTAATGTCTCTTATACTCTTCTAGAAACTCTTCTCTAAGAAGGTAAACTATTGTGTACGCATACTCACCTTCAAATTCATGGGTGCAGGTACAAGGCACGAATGAAGATAAAAAATTTATAAAACAAGTTGACCAACATGAATCATCCTCGATGGAAGTAAGATAGAAATTGACATGGACTTTCATAAAGATATGATTTTGATGTATATAGTGAAAGGGTGGTGGATGTTCATTGTTGATGTTGTTCATCTATGAGACTTTCAGCTTCTATTCTCCTCTCACCATGACTTGGACATCATGCAATAGCCATATATCATGTGGGGTAAATTGAGGTTGCTGAGAAACTATGGCACCACATGATCTTTCCGGTCCAGTGCCCTCAGGATTGTTTTTCTAATCATGATGCCTCTGATCATTAGTTCCGTGTAAAGGTGGTGTGGCAGCCTCCATGATAGATTGCAAGTTGACCAATCCATTTGATGAACAAGATGGGATGCTAAATCGGACATTAAGAGCGTCCAATATTGGAAATTGACCCAATGATTCAGAAAGTGAGGCTACATTTAAATATGATCCTTGAGTGTTATTATTCGTTGACCAATATTCATTAGAAATCATCTTTGATCCCAATACATGACCATAAAAAAT
This sequence comes from Viscum album, assembly GCA_963277665.1. Classification (NCBI taxonomy): domain Eukaryota; kingdom Viridiplantae; phylum Streptophyta; class Magnoliopsida; order Santalales; family Viscaceae; genus Viscum; species Viscum album. The sequence continues at coordinate 1,504,478,098 of OY728151.1, read as the reverse complement.
CCATAACCATTCGAGATGATCCTTTTGTTTTAATCTTATAAGATAAATAGTCATCATTTTTCATCACCAATTTCTAGGCGGTGATCCTAGAAATACATTAATAAAAAACTGTGAACTGATACTAAGGAGGTAATCTTATGAGATCATTTGTCTAGATAAATCATCCCATATTATTTAGTCCTGGCCCTAGGTAATCCATATTCATCTTTGTCAAATAATATAACTATGAGATTATGCTATGTGATGAAAATTTATATGGATCCATCATCATTTCCATTGGGATAATATTTGGGAATCCATATAACCATAAGATTAAAAACTATTTCCTTTGTATCTCGTACATAAATATTCAACTCGAAGGGGTATAACTTACCGCCCATGGTAACTCAAAATAAAAAATATATAAACAAGGGTCGGTTATCCATAGAAGTCATCACACATAACATTGGTAGACCTCTCACACATGTGAACCATCATAACTAACCAATTACCATATACTTTATCTTAGAGTCAAGATATCACTATGGAATCTACAGGGTATCCAATTCCACATCATTCACAAACAACCCACTTGTGTTGCTAAATATAAATAACATCTCTTATTTTGACACTCATCACTAATTATGAATCACATCCCTAGACATAATCATAATCGCATTAAAACCTCACTATCTATTATGGAAATCCTTACTGAAATTAGGCTCAAGATATGGTATCATTCCTATCTCACATCTATATTCACTAATTTGTCCTCACAGACACAATATATAAATAATATACCAAAGGAATACCATCCATGGAACTCACATCCCACCTTGAGAGCATGAGGAGGAGGAGGAAAATGCAGCAGTGACCGTGGAAGTGAGGGTGGAGGCAGCGGAGGGGGCAGACACGGAGGCAGCGGCGGCAGCAGAGGCAGCGGCGGTCACGACAGCGAGGGTGGAGACGACAGAGGCAGTGGCGGTCGCGGTAGCGGGAGAGGGGGCGGAGGCGGAAGAGAAGGAGGAGGATGAGGAGGATGATGAGGAAGGAGGAGGAAGGGGGATGAGGAGGAGGATGAGGAGGAGGAGGATGAGGTCGCGCAGCGAGGGGTCTGGTTCAGCCTCCGCGAGAGATTGACCGCATGCAAGCGAGGATGGACTGTTAGGGTTATTAAATAAAAACCGACCGAACCTTTATCAGCGCTCATTAAAAGTGCTGATAAAGGTATGTTTTATCAACAATAAAATAAAAGCGCTGATAAAGAGATACCTTTATCAGTGCTTTTAGATAGCACTGATAAAGGCATACCCCTTTATCAGCGCTTTCTGTTTAGCCCTGATAAAGGGAAGCACTTCCCTTGCCCTGTTTTGTGGTAGTGGAAGGGCGTCACCAACCATCCCCCTGTGTGGTCTGCCGAATCGTTCGGAGTTCCTATTCCCTGAGCCACATAAAATCCTTCTGATCTGGCCCGATCATCTGTGACTCCCTCAGTGGCCTACTCATCGGCCCCGAGCTGAGGCCTCCACAGGAGCCACCAGACCCATGTGATGTAACCCTCAGGCGCTTCAGCGCACCATTTTGAGTTCACATACCCATGGTAAATAGGGGTGAAGGGGTTTCCTTGACCCTTGAGTAGATTCCCAAAGCATTCCTAGGTTCACATTCCCGTATTAATGTGGATTCTGAGATCGGGAGCCCCCTTTCTAACCCTCCACTTGTTGGGGCTGGGGTACTTCTCCCTTATTCGGAGGGTAGTAAAATACCCATCATAAGGAATCCCCCATGCACCTCCGTACTTCCCCTAGGAACAAGAGAGGTGACATGCACAAGAGAGCCTCATTACCTCTCCCGTTGCGCTTTGTCGCCATGGGCGTCCATCCAAGAGTAAGCCCCAACTTTATGGGCCGCCGTCATGCGTAATCCCCACTCCACTTCTCACAGACGCACCTTTCGCGATGTGATCCTCTGGTCCCTACAGCCTCTTGTTTCTCACACTGAGCATGAATCATGTGGGCTTAGAGTAAGCATCGACCATGACATCCTCTTATGGGCCTGCTCAGAGTGTAAGCCCTAATCCATCACTATGGGCATCCTCAGAGTGTAAGCCCCAATCCATCACTATGGGCCTCCTCAAAGTGTATGCCCCAATCCATCACTATGGGTCTTGTCATAGTGTAAGCCCCAATCCATCACTATGGGCTCCATCAGATTTTAAGCCCAATCCATCACCAGGGGCCTCCTCACAGTGCAAGCCCCAATCCATCACCCTGGGCTACCTCCAAACATAAGTCCCAAGCCAATGAGAACTAAAAGGACTTCGATTACTTACCACAAGGATACGTAGGAAGCCTCCCTGAGGTTCAAGCCTGATCAGCAGCGGACACCCGGTTCCACCTTCACGTCAGTTCTCCGGCGCTTCCATTCGAACTATGTGGAATTTGAACCCTTCCTCCTAGGCAGGGTACGTTGGAAGCCTCCATGAGGTTCAAGCCCAAAAACCGGTTGATCTTACTAACTTCACATTGGTTCACCATGCCACTCCAAGTACCGCCTCAATGAGTCCCAACTGTTCGGGATCATTAATCCAATGAGGGATGGTAAACCTCAGTCATAAATGATTCTGAACCCCTGCGTTCAGCTGACCATTACCAACCAGGAGAAATATGTGGATACTATGTTTGGGTATAATCCAAAGATTCGCGAACATATTAATACATCTTAAATATTTATTAGATTCCTATAATAGGAAATAATTCCCCCCAGAAGGGTGTGATGAGCCCGACTTCCCATCCTCTCGACCAATGTGAGTTCTTATGCGTCACTGGTCAGACCATCTGGTGAACGCCTGCCTTTGGAAAGAAGGTCCACGTGTCATTGGATACGGAACCGTTGAGCGCTTTGAGACTGACCCGAAACAAAAATGGTGAAACCGACGTGAAACTTTAACCAAGACTGAAAGATTTAACCTAATTCCAATCTGTTCCCCCTTTTCCCACAAGGAGGGCCATGAAAGGTCATTAATTACGGATGGGATCATGAGAAGCTGTTGTGATGGGTTTTCTATTTGTATTTGTTAAAATATTGTACAGGTACCACACAGAACTCCATTTTATCTAATGGACTCCGAATGGAACTCACAAGCACGTGCTTCCAACAACGCAATGACCGGATATCATCACCTATGGAGGACCCCGTCACCTACCCAGTGTCTTCACTGCTGGGTCTCAGACGCATTGATTCGAGAGTACCACCTGAACCATAATCTCCCAATGGTGGATGCGGCTATGCACGCCCTCCAATCAGCCAGAACTCACCAGTCTCTTGCCCAGCAGCGGCCATAGGAGTAGATCCAGATAGCCCCTGTTGTTGTCTCAAACCGTTTCGGGAGTCTGTCCCCAGAACGGGACAATGCGTACCTCCCTTATCTTAGGGACGTGGATGAGGTCGACGCTGAGGACTGCATCCCTGCCGAGCAGGGGTTCCACACCAAGGCCCCCACCGGAAGGCTTCATCGCGGTCACACCATGACTCATCATCCTCGCGCCGAGGAGGTTGTATCCCTGAGGATTCAGGCACATGCTCCCCGAGCTCCGGCCCCTCGGACCACCCAATGAGGGTTGAATACGAACAATCAGGGACCAGTCATCACCCTGGTCCCTAAGGATGAGCTCTGCTGCCTAGCCACATAGACATACCACGAATAGGCACCTACACCTGTTCGCTCCTCTAGAGCCCTTCATCCAGACATGGAGTTATCATACATGCCAACACACATCCCCACCGAGAACCATCAGGCTCATCGCTCATGTAGGACAACACTTACCTGGCAGGCACCTCTCCCAACCTAGGGTCATGAAGCCCACCAGCTTGACTTTGGGGCGACCCAGCGCCTGCAGGAACAACTCTTAGCAGATTCTTCGGATGCCCCCCATCCTGACATGGTGACGATCAGCAAACCCCGCCACCTAGATGTGGCAGAAATTTATAGGTGGGCACGTCTCCCGACCAAAAAAGAACACCAACTCGATATAGTGGGAAACCAAAAAACACAGGGCCAGCTCCCTACAAATGCAAGTGAAGTCCGCCACCCCGATGTGGTGGAAAACGGAGAGATAAATCGGTATATCCCGGCACAAGGGAAGATTCGTTCACCTGCCCCGAAACAGGAGAATTGTCAGTACCGACTGAAAATTGGAGGACCGAAGCAGGATATTCCTACTCCGATACCGGAATGGGACTTCATACATGTTCTATCCAAAGTTGCTTCTCTACATATCTTGGAAATGCTGGAGGGGCATGTATCGATCCCAGATCATATCTTGCAGACTTTCCAGAATGTAATTGCATCAGTGGAAACAGTAAGGAATCAGACCCGTGAGCCCGTCTCCCCAATTGAGGCGACTCATCTATGAGACTAGATAGCCTCCTTGGAGCATATCTGCATCCATGCTTCTGCCCAGGAGGGTCGTCGGCCATATTCCGCGATGCAAGGGAAACCGGATTGAGCAGCTTCACTCGTTCCAACTGGGGGACACTCGTCCATCACGGTGGATGCTTTAGAGAAGGCATATATCCCTGCTAAAAATTAAGATGTTCGTCAGAATATACCGACAACATCATGGGACCCAATTAGATAGGGACCCAAAGGTGAAGGCCGTTGTCAACAGCAGACGGTCCCCTGCAACCCATCAGAAAGCGTCCCGAACGCTCCAAAGGCAACCAGAAAATAAAGAGGGAGTTCATGACTCTGCTCTACTGGAAGCTAGGGTTCCCAATGCCACTAAGAATATATCAATGGATCAGAAATCTTCCCACCCATTACCATGTTATGGGAGTGCAGTAGCAGTTGCGAAGGTCCTCCCCGTAATGTTTCTACCAGCAGATCTGAAGGTCCTCCCCAGAGCACCCACGAGGGCGTCCCCCATGGGCATATAATAATCAATCACGAGAGCTCCTCTTTTGATGCGAGTCATAGAAACCCTCCACGTGACCGAACGATCGAGAAGCAAGAAGGTCCTCCACTTGCTGTGGTCCACCCTGAAGGTCCTCCCTAGGGTATACACTGTAAGCACTCTCCATATAATGAGACCACAAATTATGAGAGTAGTCCTCACTATCATAGTCGCAACTGCAGAGGCCCTCCTCGCAGTGACGTCTCATCACAACAAAAAGGCCCTCCCCTTGTCGTGGCCTACCCTAAAGGTACTCCCCAGGGGTTACGTTGCAATGACACTCCGCGCAGCCGGGCATCAGATCACAGTGGTAGTCCTCGCCACCCTGATAACGGATGTACTCCCCATAGAGGCTTCAAGCAACGAGAAGGCCCTCCCCTCTTTTCAGTACATTCTGGAGGCCCTCCCCAGGGTGTATCCCATAGATATTCTCCTTGCAGAATCTGTAATGGTAGTCCTCACCATTGCCACAGCTATGATGGTGTCCTCGCCACCACGACCCCCATTGCGAAAGTCCTCCCATCATTGGCCCCAAGTAATAAGAAGGTCCTCCCCTTGTCGCAGTGTGTCCTAAAGGTCCTCCCCAGGATGCACATCGAACGTCAAGCCATGATGGTCATCCTCACCCTGATGGAAGTTGTTACGAAGGCCCTCCCCGTAATGATGCTACGTAGCCAGAAGGTCCTCCCCTTGTAGCGACACGCATTGGAGGTCCTCCCCAGGGTGTGCATTGCAAAATTCCTCTACGCAGTGAAGAATCAAGCAGTAATTGTAGTTCTCGCCATTTCAGTCACAATTGTAGAGGTCCTCCCCCCGATGACATAACATATTGACAGAAATGTCCTCCCCCTGCCTAATCAAGCACAGAAAAGCCCTCATATGCTGAGGCACTCAGAAGGACGAGATCAAGCATGTCAGATTCCCAATTAGTCACCAATGACATCATTATTCAATTAGGAGACGATCGTGGGACGCATTAATCTTCTGAACCACCTCAGAATCACCCACATGACAATTCAATACCTACCAGTCCCACTGCCTCTGACCACACAATTAGTGAGCTCCTCAGTTGGGCTGACCAGGTAGAGGAATCACTAGCGGAGGAGTATGCTGATATGCTACACCTAGGTAAATTAGTGGCTACGGATGATATACCAATTATGTTTTGGACCACGACCACCTCTCAGTTCGACATACCCAAAGAGTTGTCGGATGAATGCGTGCACGGAATCCTCCATAATATATGGACAACCCTCCACCAACTGAAATCAAGCTTTCAGCCCTACGACGAGTATGTAGACTATATCAAGACGATAGGAGACCTCCTGTGTCACATCGAACTGGAATCCCTTTCTTCAGCACGACAACAACGACTCGAGAGGTGTAAAGGAAACATAGATATAGCCTGCCTCCGTGCGATGCACCATCTACGCCACCTCATCAGTGACACTCTGACGAGAGTCCATATCAGGGGATGGGGGGAACACGGAGCTCTGCATTTCACTCTGCTCCCCACCTAGAATAACCCATTTTGAATGGTGTCTTGCAACGTCATCACATCAAGATGGAAATCTAGTGATCTCCCTGTTCCGGAAAGGCATCACACCCAACAGTGTTAGGCCTTGAGTAAGTCCCAGAAGCGTCAGGCCCGACAGGAAAAATCCATTCAAGAACTCCTGAATCATGCAACCAATAGAATAAAACATGATTCTCACCTAAGAGAGGCCAATCAATGATCTTTGAATGCCTCCCCAAAAGGAATTGGTCTCCAGAAAAACTCGGCATCAAACCAAGTTCACCCCCAAATGGGGGCACGCAAGATTTGGCAGGTAGCGATAGCCGCAACCACTGCCGCAATCTATGGTCAACCCCAACCAACAGGGCGTGGGAAATTTTTAACAAAATATACCTCGTAAGACCAATAACAATGGGAGGAGACTCAATGTCCAATGAAGAAAGCCAACCCTAGCCCTCAGGAATGGGGGAATTATTACCCCCTCAACAACAACCTCCCCCACGAGATTCAGTATCCTCTCATCTAGGGAGGACAGTCAGAAAAGGAGGTTCCTATCCTATCCCTTAATTTGAATCATCATCCCCTCTGAGAGGAAGGCATGTTGTAAGGCCACATCAAAGAACTCTCCGCATCACCCTTCATCATGAAGCCCGAATGCAATCCCAGGTCAAGAAAGGGAAGGCCAGTAGAAGTAGTGGGAGATCCTCATCCCATTTGGAAGATGAAATCTTCTCCACCCCGTGATATCCATCTATCAATGTCATAGAGGTTAACCCCATGGGTGAAAACAAAGATGATGCAAATTGGGATGGATCAGGAGATGATAGTTTCGGTCAGACTGTGACTCACAACGAACAACCAGGTGTGCACACCCGGAACCAGAGGGCCACCCTAAATATGGCCGTCCTTCCAGCCAACCCTCCTCCACCTACCCAGCGAGCTTCCAATAAGGATAAGAATAAAGGGCTTCTAACCCATAAAATGCCTCCTTCTCTCAGCAAAGATGATCAAATCACGCTCGAAGAGAGATTTGCTCGACAGGAAGGGGAGATGAAAGAATTGAGGTGGCTTAATGCTGAGATACTCCAGAGGAACTGTCTTATTGAAAACGCATCCCATGAGGACCCATATCCTATACTCCCAGTATGTGCACCTCAAAGACCTAGGCTTACCTTTCCCAACGAGGCACCCGACCCGTCCACTACCTAAACGTAGATTCAGATGAATACCAAGACATCCATCCACTCAGGAAGCAACCAGAGCGAGTACGCCTGAACCCTACGAAGGGTCTACAAACATCATATGCACCCATGGTGCCGGCCAATCTGGATCCTCAAGAAATGCCTCGAGCTATGCCTGTCCAGGACCGGGCCGATCAGGATGTAAACTAGGGTCTCACCAACACCATCGAGGCACTAACAGCTCGATTGGATGTGATGGAAGGTCGACGCAGTCCGATACAGCTAGAGAGAAAACCCAACCTAGATTGGGTGACCAACACACCACCTCCACCCAATTTTGGGAGCCCTGTATTCCCTATTTTCAACGGGTCTGGTGATCTGGAACAGTGTTTGATGCACTACGCGTATTATTAAGACACTATTTTGGGGACATCGGAACAACAAGAAGTAGTAAAAATCAGATGCTTCGTATAGACCTTTCAAGGATCTTCCTTGGTCTGGTATATGAGTCTGCCAGCTGAGTCAATAAAGAGCTGGGAGGACATTTAGCAGCAGTTCCTGTTCCACTTCAGCTCAAAGATGCCTAAAACAATGGTCAACGACCTCATGAACTACAAGCAGAGGGAGAATGAGAGGGTCTAACATTTCATTGCCAGATGGAAAGGTCTGACCTATTCCCTAAACAGGCCAATGCCTCAAGATGAGATGCTAGACATATGCATCGATAATCTTCATGATGAGCTACGAACACCACTCATACAGGTGGAGTGAACCACTAGTTTCCGCCATCTCTTAGACATTGCCAAGAGAATTGAGGATTCCCTGTAGTGGACTAATTCGATGTCCCGAATAGCCTCACAGGTTCCCACGAAAAGAGCCCCTAGAGCTGAAGCGTCCACTGTCATACTCAAGCTGGCCCCAATGCCCAATCCACCGCTCATGCCTTTACCAAATCATTAAGGTCCTCCTGCATATCAACGGCTGCCTCTGCCTAAATGGGACGATCAGAGAGGATCGAAGTGGAACCAGTTTGAGGAATGAAGACATAAATCATACTCGTTCCGAGAGGACCATGTCTGCGGTTACTTCATCACTGCAATGAATTGAAAATTACATCACCTCCTAGATCCGAGTAAGCCCGAAGAAGTTGGCCATGATGACAGGCCAGACAACTGTCCCTACCATCGAATGTTGGGGCACAATATTCAAGAATGCTTCATCTTCAGTGACCTCCTATAAAGGATTGTGGACTCCAGGCAGGTCGAGCTCGGACCACCCGTAGCACATGTGACATATATTCCTAGAATTGACTCTGAAAAAGGGGAGGGGTGGAAGGAATTCACCAGAAAAAGGGTAGAAATTTGATAACAAGATGACTCGGAAGACTATCAACCGAGCCTAGGGCATACTCCGGGCTCAGCTACGGTAGCCAGTGTTACCGCCAATAGCCCCAGATGCCGCACAACTGACAGCATCGACCTCACAATCCTCCACAATCTGGTCATCTAGGCATAATCAATGGAGGAGACAATCCCAAGAGGAGCAGTCCGCAATGGGGCCAATGTTAGTCCCGACCATGGCAGATTATATGCCCTCGGATTTTGCGCCACGGGCACCGACCCACCAAACGACACCATCCGGGAGAACCTACCAGGTTGACCTATCAGAGTATAAAGAGCCAATATTTGGTTCTATTAATGTCATCCATCTTATGGTATCATTCCAAGAAAAAGGGTATGGTTATGAACCCGAGTTCCCTGCACGAGGAGCCAGGAGGAGGAATCGCAGAGGTTGGGGATACCAAGGGAGGCACAGCCACGACCGAAACCAACCCTATGATTGGACCCCGGCCCAAACCATTAATATTGTGGAAACTCGTGGGAGATCCCTTCAACAGACTCATCAAGAGAAAGAATTCCCCTCCAACTACACAAGCAGCCACTCTGGCCCTATTGTTCTGTGATACCCACCAGAGGAGGAGCAAGTTTCTAGTCGCCCAGTGCGCACAAACAGACCGGCCGAGCCAAGTCCTCAAAATGTGGGAACACCATAGATATCTGACCCCGCGGCCGGTCCCTCCTTTTCAAATTCTCCCGCACCCAAAGAACATGATAAGACTCTATCTTAAATAGTGAAATATTGGCCGCTAGGGAAGAAATACGATATCCTTAAATAGATGGCATCGGTACCAGCAAATATGTCAATCTTCGATGCCTTGAGTCTATCAGCCGACCACATCGAGGCGCTTATTGAAGCCCTGCGCATCCCCCAGGAGTTTCAAGCTGAGGTAGCTGCCACCGAGATTTACCGGACAGAGACTGGCTCAACTGGATGCAATGCAGTGATTTCCTTCACTAATCTGGATGAAGATGCCATCATGCATGGACACATCAGACCACTATATGTTTATGGCACACTGAATGGTATTGAGATCCGAAAATTCGTTATAGACAATGGCTTTGGAGTTAACCTGCTTCCCCTATGGACACTCTGTATGTTGGGCTATAGTGTGGATGATCTAATTCCCTCAGCCACAACTCTGTTGGGTTACGACAAGAGCGAGAAAAAGTCAATGGGACAAATAAAGCTAAAGACCCATTTTGGTGACCTAGTAGCCTACATGGAATTCCTAGTGGTCTGGCAGAGCACAACATTCAATGCCTTACTGGGAAGGTTGTGGCTCCATAAGCACATGGCCATTCCTTCATCCTACCAGCAGTGTATCAAGTACTGCGTCAATGGACAAAGTGGAATGTTGCATACCGACAAGGCCATTTTGAGCTCTCCGAGTCAGATTACATTGACGTCGGGTACTTTGAGGATAAGAAAAAGAAGCCTTGGGTCAATGGGGTCAACTGGATCCCTACTCCAAATGGCCTGGAAATGGTTCCTAGTGACCCCATTAGGTAACATGGCAGAGATAATGTCCTGCCCATTCACCGTGTTGAGAGTTGGAGTTCATGTCCGGACGCGCACTCAGATGTCCTCATGACTCCATCCATAACGGCCGAGCGTGACAATGTGGGAAATTCCACTAACCCTCAATCTAGGGATGAAAACTTGAGTAAGGACTCCCGCAACACCTCACCTCTGGACTCCCAAGAGCCATTGTCTGGAGGTCTCTCCTCGTTGGATCAAGAAGATGAGGATTTGGGAGAAGAAGAGGTGGAAGATCTCAATGATTCACATCCTACATTTGAGGAAGGTATCTCCACCACTGTGGACGAGCTTAGGGAAATAAAAATGGGTACCGAGGATGACCCAAGGCCCACTCTCTTTAGTGAAGCCATGTATTCCGAAGAGCAGGAGGTATATACCACCTTATTAAGGCAACATCGAGACGTGTTTTCCTAGAATTACACAGAAATGCCGAGACTTGATCCCGAAGTGGAAACACACCACATTGGTCTTCCAGAAGACCACCGAGGATATAAACAGGTTGCCAGAAGGACACACCCCTCACATGCTTCAAAAATAGTGGCTGAAGTAGGAAATCTCATTAAAGAAGGCTTCATTCGGGAGGTCCAATACCCCATATGGTTGGCCAATATTGTCCCTATCAAGAAAAAGAATGGACAAATCTGTGTCTACATTGATTTCAGAGATCTCAATCGGCATTGTCCGAAAGCTGATTTCCCAGTCCCGGTCACCGAGTTATTAATCGATGCAATGACCGGGTATGAGGATCTGTCCTTCATGGATGGCTATTCCAGGTATAACCAAATCAGGATGGCCCGAGAAGGCTGAAAAGCCACTGCCTTCAGGGCCCCTCAAGGGGTATTTTGTTATAGGGTCATGCCCTTTGGTCTCAAAAATGATGGCTCCACATATCAGCATGCCATGCATCATATCTTTAAACTGATCCTAGGGAAATTCGATGAATGTTACGTGGATGACCTGGTGGTCAAGTCCAGAAAGCGCTCAGATCACCTGTCAGACCTTGAGACCGTCTTCAACAAACATCGACAACATATCCTGATGATGAACCCCTTGAAGTGTGCCTTCAGGGTTACCTCAGGTATGTTACATGGATTCTATGTATGTCATCGCGACGTCAAAGTCGGCCTTGAGAAGACAAAGGTTATCCTTGGCCTACCACCTCCCCAAAACCTCACTGATTTGAGAGAATTCCAAGGGAACCTAGCCTATATCATTCGATTCATAGCCATCCTGGCAGGCAAAAGGTTTCCCTTCACTAGGTTAATGAGAAATGGAGTCATGTACCATTGGACATATGATTTCCAAGAGGCGTTCGACAACCTAAAGAGGTACCTCCCAAGCCCACAAGTTGTCATGCCCCCGGTTGAAGGAAGACCTCTCCTCCAATATGTGACTGCCCTAGAGCAGTCACTGGGAGCCTTCCTTGCTCAATAGAACATCACAGACAGTGAAAACATTCTCTATTACCTCAGCCAAACAATGATTGAGAAAAGAGCTGTTTAGCCTTGGTCTTCACTATTAAAAATATGAGATATTATCTGCAGCATCATGAAGTTTGTTTTTTCTCGCGTAATAACCCACTCAAGTACATCCTCAGCCGCCCAATTCTAACTGGGTGCCTATGCTGATGGGCAGTCATCCTGCAATAGTTTGACAACCAGTTTGTGCCTCAGAAGGCCATTAAGGGTCAGGCATTAGCAAACTTTATGGTAGAGCACTCCTCAGTGGGGACTGCCATACCGGACGCCAAGATACCTAATGAAGACATCTCCTCGGTTCGAGAGGAGTTCCCAGCATTGGAAATGTACTTCGAAGGCGCATCCCAAAGCCCAACCGGGAAGAGAATGGAGGATCCCAGATTGAACAATGTGGGTTTGGGGATAATACTTGTGTCCCCAGAAAAGGAAGTCTTGCCATATTCCTTCCTCCAGTTAGAGGAATGTACAGACAATGAAACAAAATATCATGCTCTCATTGCAGGCCTGAAGCTCGCACTCCAGGCACAAGTACAGCACCTTAAGCCAAAAGGTGACTCGGAGATGCTCATTAAACAAGTAAATGGTGACTATGCTATTAAAAAGGAGGAGTTGATCCCCCTGTTTGACCATGTCCGAGGGTTAATTGAATAATTCTCCACAGAACCAATGTTGACCTATATTACCCGGTCTCAGAATGCTCAGGATGATGCATTAGCCAATGCGGCCATAGCCCTAGCTGACCTAGGCTGGGATGAAATAGTTATCAGTATTTCTCACCATCAAATGGTATTGTTGTTTTTTTGAGCTAAGATGGATGAAATCCACGAATTCAGTCCTGTCCCCGAGCCATAAGCTCCTGCCATAGGCTGGATGACCCCCATTGAAAATTACCTTCAACAGGGAGAACTTCCATCAGACAGGGATGAATGAGAGCAAATACGGAGAAGGGCAATAAACTTTGTCCTATATGGCGGTGTGGGTCAACAAGAAGTCCTCTACGAATGAGGCCTCGATAGAGTGCTCCTCAGATGCATTGATGGAGAAGAAGCCGCTGTTGTAATGAATGAAGTAGATGTCGGAGCATGTGAAGCACATCAACCAGGGACCAAGCTTTCCCATAAGGTTCGAAGGCTCAGGTACTATTGGCCCACATTGGAACGAGATTGCAAGCACTTTACCACAAAATTCCACTCCTGAAAAATCCATGCCAACTTCATACACCAACCCCTGGAGTTACTTCATCAAGCCAAGTACTCCTGGCCATTTGTCGTTTGGGGGATGGACGTCATGGGACCATATCCTCCCGCCACGGCCAAACAGCTGAAGTATATCCTCACAGCAACCGAATTCTTTTCCAAATGGGTAGAAGCCATACCCATCAAGGAAGTCGGGGCAAGAAATATTGTCAGCTTTGTGAAGACCAATATCATCACTAGATTTGGTGTCGCTTATACCATACTGATGGACAATAGCACCAACTTCTACACTGCATAATTGGAGAAACTATACCATGAGTTTGGTATCAAGGCTAAACACTCATTCTGCTACCATGCAGCTGCCAACGGATAGATGGAGACATTCAACAAGACCCTGTCCAACATTCTCCAAAAAATTGTGGGCAAAGACAAGATGTCATGGATGGATAAACTCTTTCATGTGTTGTGGGCTTTTCGAACCACAATCTGCACTGCTACTTGGGCAACTCCGTACTCATTAGTATACAGAACAAAAGCGGTCCTGCCCATTGAGCTCCAATTATCCTCACTCCGTGTTGCCATTTGTGATAAATTATCCAATGATGAGCAATCAGAAAAGTGGATAGGTGAATTGAAGCATCTAGATGGAAAGTGGTTGAACATTTTGCACCATCTGGAAGTACACCAGAACCGTATCCCATGAGCCTTCCAAAAAAAAGGTTCATCTTCGGTCATTCTTGGAAAAAGAATTAGTGTTGGTCTTCCGGACCCCTATGATACCCAGAAAGAAGCCTCAAAAGATGGATCCCAAGTGGGAGGGACCGAATGTTGTACACAAGGTCCACTCCAACAGAACTTATGCCCTGATCTCTATGGACGGACAATTTAAAACTGCTCCTACAAATGTGAGATTACTAAAGAAGTATTTCACATGATAACTAAAAGAGAATCCCTCATCCAAGCGGCATGACGTTAAACTGCCAAGCACCCAACAGTCCAAACTCTATGACCTTAAACTAAGAGTATTTCTTCCTCACTACACGATGTTAAACTGCATGGACAAGATGTTTTAAAAATGCCCTTCTCCCGTGTATGGACCAAACCTGCACGGGGTGTATCTGGTATAGAACTACGTATGGATTGATTCCTGCCCTCGCATGATATGTGGAGATGCTAGGGTTCCCCGTCCTGGCCCAACCACTCCTCAACAAAAGAAAAAAATGACCCTTTCCAATGTGTATGTACCAAATGTGCACGAGGTGTACTTCATTCAGAGAATTATTTATGGCTGGATTCCTGCCTTTGCATGATACGTAGCGATGTCGGGATCCCCTATCCTGGACCAGCCATTTCCAGGTGGGATAGAAGTTAAAAATATCCCCTTCCCCTATGTACGGACTAGACCTGGACGGGGTGTATCATCTTTTAATGAACTACGTTCAGCATGATTCTTTCCCTCGCAGGATATATAGAGATGCCGGGGTTCCTCATCCTGGCCCGTCCACACCCCATGATGAGAAGATAAAAATTCCCTCTTCCCCCCGTGTATGGACCAGACCAGCATGGGGTGTATTCCTAGTCCTTACCACACGACGTTAAACATCACAGATAATAAGATTTAGAAATACTCTCTTTACCCCGTGTATGGACTAGACCAGAACGGGGTGTGTACATCGTCCTCACTACATGACGTTAAACTACACGGAAGTCGTCCTCAACACATGACATTAAACAACACGGGCTTTGTCATGACCCACCCAAGATATACGGAGAAACGAGATGGGAATACCCCTTGCACATTTGGGTGCATCCTCTCCATACAACAGACTCCACGACCCAGATAATTGCGGATCTTCATGACCATTCATGTCCATCAAAAGGAAAAAGTTATCGACCAGTGGACACCTTTGCATGAATATTCATACCATGCCCTCAGCAGATCTGCATATTGATATCCCCTAGCCCGTCTACCAAAGGAAGGATTTCCTCGGGCGACACTCTTCCAAGCTCCGTACGCCTACCGACCTTAGAGCCCCCATATCACATCTCCTGATCCAAAAATTTATGGAGCAGTGGTTTACAAGTTCATTCCTCTTTTCACATCCAAATTTTTCTAGGTTACACCTACCCAGTTGTCCTATGTATCTAACCATGGTTCAGGTGATGACTTGCATCAACAAACATCAAGCCAGGACTAGGCTACTTTGACACAACGGAAAATTGTAGTGAAGATGTTTCTTATATACTCGGACACCATTATCCCCATGTGCCAAACATTGCACTGTGAGCAATCGTGGATCATCATAACCATTCATGTCCATCGGAAGTGGAAAGTCATCGACCCGGGGACACCTTTGCATGTATATGCATACCATGCCCTAAGTGGCTCTGCATATTGATAGCCCCTGGCTCGTCTACCAGAGGAAAGATTTCCTCGGGTGACACTATTCCCAGATCTATACGCTTACCAGCCTCAGAGCCCTCACACCACACCTCCTGATCAGGGAAAACTGAAAGTTGCAGTTTATGACCTTCATCCCCCATCATGTTTCATGTATATCAGAGCATGTTGACCTAGTTATCCTTCGATTGACTACAACAATAGTCAACCAATGGTCCGAGCTATATGACCACTAAACTTGGAGTACCTCATTATTACCGCACGATGTTAAACGGCATGGACTGAAGGTACACCCCCATGCGTAAAATAAATCAGCACAGGGGGCTCTTTAAGCTTTAATAGCAACCAGGGTCAAATATCCTCGACATGCCTAGATATTCCCTTACCCGATTATAAACTTCGTGACCTGGATAATTAGGGATCTTCATTACCATTCATGGCCATCGGAAGTGGAAAGTAATCAATACAGGGACACCTTTGCATGATATTCATACCATGCCTTCAGCGGCTCTGTATATTGATAGCCCATGGCTCGTCTACCTAAGGCAAGATTTCCTCAGGTGATACTCTTCCAAGCTCCATACGCTTACCGGCCCCAGAGCCTCCATGTAATCTCTCCTGATCCAAGAGGCCCCAGAACCATGATTTACACCATCAACCCATCTCCACCTCTTGGACATGCCAGGATACTCGGGTCCAGTTACATTCTAATCAAGAGCGTCCTTTTTAACTACGCCCTTGCCGCATGACGTCAAATGACACAGAGCATATCCTGGATGCTTGGCGTAAGGCTATAAAGAACAAACATTAAACATCCATGGGAATGCCTCCAACAACAAGAATTTTCATTGGTTTAATAATTCTCCTCGTCCTTACCGCAGAATGTTAAACTGCACAGTCAATCATCCTTGCTGCAAGACATTACACTGCACATCATTGGAAAAGGAAAGAAAAATTCCCCCCATCCTCGCTGCATGATGTTAAACTACACAACGCCCTTTAATAATATTGCGTTCTTACCGCGTGACATTAAACTACACGGAATGTAAAAATGTCCCTCGTCCTTACCACATGAAGTCAAAATGCATGGACTCCGTCTTTACCACATGACGTCAAAATGCACGACCAAACTCATCCTCAGTCCAGCTAGGGATAGGGGTTTTCCTTCTCCCACCCTTAGTGCAAGGTCCAGACCTGCACAAACTACCACCTCACATCAGCGTGGTGAGGGATGAATTTACCCATTCATGTAAATTTGATCGCGAAGTTTCTCCCATGTTGAGGAATCCTCTTTTCATAAACCATACTCTGCACCCAGAAAGAGTCGAACCCTTATAAGCCACCCATGGTGGTCCAGAATCTCATCTTCCCAGAAGTTTCTCGGCTATGGAATGAATACAATCATTTACCTAAGGACAAATTTTCACGACTATGTATACCATGCCCTGAGTGGCTTTACATATTGATAGCCGCTGGCCCATCTACCAAAGGAATGATTTATTTAGGCAATGCCTCTCTCCGTACGCTTGCTGGCCTCTGAGCCCCCATATCTATTCGGAAACCCTCTGAGATGCAGTTTACTATCCCCTTTCACAACCCTGCCTGAATATGGTGGAATGTATTTGAAAATATTATCGAGGACCAGGAGAATCTGTTCCATTTTAGATGATGTCCCAGCTGCATAAAGTTAAACTGTGCCAAGCCCCAATCGTCCTTTACGCTAGATAAATGCCTAAGATAGGAACCTTGCTTCCACACTCCTGATTGATACAGATGTTCTCAAAACCTTTCAGACGTCACATAACCTTTCAATTCCACCCCCAGTGGTTTTCATAATTCTCAAATCCACCCATGGTGGTTTCCATAAGCCGTAATTTCATGATGTCCAATGGCCATCAGAAATGGAGATTCATTGACTTAATGATCCCTTTGCACGACTATGAAAACCATGACCTCAACAGCTCTACATATTTTTCGCCCCTGGCCTATCTACCAAAGGCAATATTTCCTTAGGCAATGCTCCTCCCACCTCTGCACGCCGATACAACACCCATGCTTTGAGACAGGCCCAGCGTATCGTTCAAATCAAAACATGCTCCCTCCATATGCGTCTAAAGGATATTGAGACATCTTTTAATCAACCAAACCTCATTGGGGCCCTTTCCCCTCCATACATGGTCAATTATGTTTGACCTAAAACATCACTAATGATAGTCTTGACAGTAGGACTTTAAACCACCCAAGAAAAGATGCACAAATCTTGTTAGGCCAAAAACCCGAAAAGGGAGACCTAAGAAAAAGTCAGGCCCTACCTGATGGGTTCACACCAAATGGTCCCTGGAAAAATTAGGGCATTAAACGAAAAGACAAAAAGTTTTTTGGAATTTTCTACAAAAACCAAGTAATAGTCAAATTGTGCTCGCTGAGTCCCTTGGCCCAGGAAAAAGTTAGAGCATTTTCCAATCACTCATAGATTTTCAGGACCACTCTATATCGGAATAGCCTCCTCTTCATTCTGATTGGACCCCATTCCAATGGGGGGCATTTGTAGGGTCATGAAAAATCTACAATGGAGATTCTACCCAATTCCCCCCAAAAAATTTGGGGAATGTATGGAAATTATGGAGAAAACTCAAAGGAATCACAAGCCGAACCGTTCCGTAGACCGGTCCCATGAAAACGCTACACGTCCATTTCCGCGAAGCACCTCCTCTGCGGACGAGCTTTGTTCACAAGATGGAGGCGGAGATCCTCCGCGGTCATGAGGCAGGACAAGTGCTAAACCGGTTCACCATTTCGGAGCTCCGCAGCCACGAGCCACATCAACCATCCCGATCCACCTCCACTGTCATTTGTGAAATGGAGCCGGAACCCTCCACGACTGCGAAGCACTCCCCGAGTTTGGTTTGCGGAGGAGGAGTGTTTAATGCCCCGCGAGTTTCGGATTGTCTGAGTCACCCATGAACCGGGTTTTCAGTCATGGGTCTCCACAAAAGGAGAGCCATGACCATAGATACATCCTTTTACCTGCACTATAAAAGGAGATAGAGGGGAATAGGAAAAGAAGAGGACGGAGATGAGATCGATCAGATTCGAGTGGAAGGATTTTGAAGGAAGGAGCTTAGGATTTTGCAAAGAGCGAAGTTTCAGTTCGCGAACCAGTGCAGGTATGAAGTTGGAAACGAATTAATAAGGAACTGAAAATGCATAACGTGGTGAACTGAAAACCAAAAATAACATAAAAAGGGAATACCGCAAACCATGTCCCCTCCGCAGATGCACTACCTGCGGACCGGGGTGTTTATGCCCCTTTTCTGATCCATCGCATTGAGTAGCACCCTCCTACACGAGTGAATCCCCAACCGATGAGCCTTCAGCCGGTGCCGCCCTTGGCCTCCACTACCCGCATGGAACCCTTCATGGACCACCATGGTCTTCTGATCGAACCTAAAGCCGTGAACCACCTTGGTTCGCGGGATTCCCCTCAGTCCGCAGACCACCCTAGTTCACGGATGGATTCACCAACCACGTACCACTTCCCTATGTGAAGTGCGTCACCACCCATACTCCTATGTGGCCCTCAGAATCCTTCAAAGTTTCCATTCCCCGATCCACATAAAATCTTTACAATATGGAATGATCCTCCATGACTCCCTCACTAGACTACTCATCAGCCCCAAGTCGTGGCCTCCACCGGAGCCACCGAACCTATTTGACGTAACCCTCAAGTGCATCAGTGTGCCATTTTGATTTTACATACCCATGGTAAGCAGGGGTGAAGGGGTTTCCCCGAACCTTGAGCAGATTCCTGAAGCATTCCTGGGTTCACTTTCCCATGGTAATGTGGAGTCTGATCTCGGGAGCCCCCTTTCTGACCCTCCACTATTTAGGGCTGGGGTACTTCTCCCTTCCTTGAAGGGTATTAAAATACCCATTAGAAGGAATCCCCCATGAACCTCTGTACTTCCCCTGGGAACAAGAGAGGTGACGGGCACAAGAGCGCCTTTTTCCCTCTCCTATTGAGCTTTTTCGCCAAGGGCGTCCATCTCGGAGTAAGCTCCGACATCATGGGCCTCCCTTATGCGTATGCCCCAGTCCACTTCTCACAGATGCAACTTTCGCGATGTGATCCTCTGGTCCCTGCTGAATCTTGTTTCTCACACCAAGCATGGCTCACGTGGGATTAGAGTAAGCATTGACCATGACATCCTCTTATGGGCCTCCTCAGAGTGTATGCCCCAATCCATCACAATGGGCCTCCTCAGAGTATAAGCCCCAATCCATCACTATGGGCCTCCTTAGAGTGTAAGCCCCAATCCATCACTATGGGACTCCTCAGTGTGTAAGCCCTAATCCATCACTATGGGCCTCCTCAGAGTGGAAGCCCAATCCATCACTATGGGCTTCCTCAGAGTGCAAGCCCCAATCCATCACCCTGTGCTACCTCTGAGCGTAAGTCCAAAGCCAATGAGAACTATGAGGACATTGATTCCCTACCACATGGTTACGTAGGAAGCCTCCATGAGGTTTAAGCATGATCACCAGTGGACCACCGGGTCCACCTTCACATCAGTTCTCTGGTGCTCCCTTTCGAACTACGTGGACTTTGATCCCTGTCTCATAGGCAAGGTACGTAGGAAGCCTCCATGAGGATCAAGCCCAACAACTGGTCGATCTGACTATCTTCACATCGGTTCACCACGCCACTCCTAGTACTGCCTCAATGAATCCTGACTCCTCGGGATCATTAATACAATGAGGTATGGTAAACCTCGGGCATAAAAGATATCGAACCCCTTCATTCAGCTGACCATTGCCAACCAGGAGAAATCCGTTGATACTATGTTTGGGTATAAACCAATGATTCGCAAACATATGAATACGTCTTAAATATATAAGAGAGTCCCGAAATATGCAATAATTCCCCTGAAAAGGGTGCTATGAGCCTAAATTCCCCTCCTCTCGACCAATGTGAGTTCTTAAGCGTCGCTGGTCAGACCATCCGGCGAATGCCTGCTTTTGGAAAGCAAGTCCACGTGTCATCAGATACGGAACCGTTGGGCGTTTCGAGACCGACCCGAAACAGTGATTAACATAAAACATTTTGAAAGTGGTTATCCTTTTAACCCATACAATATATAATTCACCCTTTATTTGTTGCAAAAGATGTTATCTTATATGAAAACATTATCATTGGAAAATTGGATCTATCCTTGTAGCGATGAAATGAAAAATGTGATTTTGTTAATATAGAATGAATGTAGAGAGAGACAATTACATGGTACATCACTAATAGAGGAACAATAATATTTTTATAAGGCTTAATCATAAAAAATATTTCATGAAATTCCCAAATAAGGAAGTAAACATAGTTTTTCTCTAATTATCATGATTCACAACATCCATTATGATTTAATAAAATTTTCCATTATCCATTGTACTCAAGGGTTGTTGCAGTTTATCATCCACACAGTCCTTGGATTATGTAGAGACCCAAAGCTTGACGTACATGGACAATACATTACTTTTGTGGAATACATAATAAAAAACAAAAACAGACACACAAGGATCGTAATAGTTTAGTGTCTTTGGAAACTCGGAATAAAATCCTCTAATCGTGGTGAAAGATCTTCAACATCTCCTAATAAATATCTTCCCCTTTTTTTATTACCTAAAACCTTTCATTATATCCTGGGGAAAAGAAAACATAAAAGGGGTGAGCTCAAATTCCCAGTAAGGGTAAACATAGAGAACATAAAACAATCCATAATCATTTGAATGCAAAAACTTGAACATAAAATTTGAACATCAAAATATTGAGCAAAGACATGAATCTTGGAAGTGCGCAAGGAATATATCATAAGGGAACATAAATCAAGATAAAATAGCATGAGAATAAAACATGTAATTTTGGAAACCATTAAGCACCTGTTATGATTTCCATAGTAGCCAAGGCATTTCTACCAAGATCATCTTAGTGGACAAAGTCCCTTTCTGAATCGAGTTCACTCCTCGTTCAGGTCCTATATTACTGAACTGGTTTAACTTGCCGTTCCAGCCATGTCTATCTAATGAGATATAAATCTTTACACAATGAATTGGAGGGAGATATAGGTCCCACCCATCTCATAATTAATTAATTCTTACTTGTACCAAAACACAAATATAAATCATTCATCATAACCCAAAGAATAAAAATGGGATTCATAAAAATCATCCCATCATAACATAATCCATATAAAACCAACGGATATCATTACATCATAAGAAAAGTGAAACCATTTAAATCATAGAGGCTTTATACTTGAAGCATACACATCTGAAATAATTTCATCTTAGATGGAAAATGGTTTTGATAAAACACTTGAAATGAATTCTTGATGAAAATATCCTTTCTTCTTCAAAATCAATATCATTTCACAAAATGTCAGGAAATTTTAAAATAAAAAGTTTCTGTTTAAAATATTCATGAATTAGTTTTGCGGAAGCTTCATGAAAATAAGGCATTATAAAACTATAAAAATCCATTCATGCCGTTTATGATAAAAAAATATTATTCTCGAACTTTTGCTGGAAAAGTCAAAAAGTACCTCGTAAAAGAAAGATTCCATACATACCATGAAGTAAAAGTCATGATTGGGTAAAAAGGACATTAAAAAAACATGAAACCATTTTTAGGAAACATGGTCATGGATGATAACAATAAACCCAATAAATACATACGAATAGACAATCTCGGATAAGAACGAGATTGGAAAAGTTATCCCTTACCTTATGTCGGATATGCTTCGTATGTATCCAAAACTCATGTATAAGGATTTAAATAATGTAATTGACTTATTACAGTATCATATTCATTGTTATTATATCATATATGGTTCACATATGACTTTATATTACCCGTTCTTTTGTAAATTCATGTTAAAGTAGTGTTTTGGGTAAAATCGTTTCATTTGTCGTTCGTGTTTTAACTTGTAATTACTCATATGATTACTTATATCACGATTAATTACATCCAGAATGTAAAACATGATTTATATATAATATATATTTAGAATATACATATATATAATAGATCAATAAATGGAAAGAAATACACCGTTCATGGAGACGGTAGGCCGTACGTATGCATGAACGCTATTTTTGTTTCCTTATTGAATTGAATTGAATTAAGTATATGACATACATATATATGTACATAAATCCAGTAGCATTATTATGTCATATATTTCATTTTTAATTATTTTATATACTTTATAATCATTCTTGAATTGTTAACATGGAAAATGAATCTCATCGAGTCATGGAGACGATAATCCGTACGTACGCACGAGCGATGATATCGTTCCAATGGAATTGAATTGGAGTGTATTTATACTATTTCTGAATCAATATCACTTTAAAATACTCTTATATCATCTTTATTTACACCATTTACCCATCCATGAAAGGTGGTGGTGGAAAATAGATTACACCACGGCATGGAGACGATATTCCGTACCTACGCATGCGCGATGATTTCGTCTTCTGTAGGATGGATAGATGGTGAAATAGGGTAGTTTCATACTTATAATAACATAAAAGTATATGAGGGATACTGATGTTATTAATTCATAATGAAAAAACTAAATAATAAGAAGAAGTATAAGATGAAATAACGTTGAAAGAATCGGTAACAGCCATTACCTCTTCTTTGAAGCAACTCTTTGAGACCTCCTCTTAGGGCACTAAAATTGGTCTTTGAAGAAGACCAGGACATCTAGTATGTTTCTATGGAAGTGGAGAAGTGAATTTTTCAGGGGTTGGCCGAGATTTAAGGCTCAAAGTGGTGTGAGTAAGAGAGGGAGGAGGTGCCCTTTTATAAGGGAGGAGAGGGAAACCTTTGGAAAAACTAAAAATATTATTTTATTATAAAGTCATATTCCGTTATTAATAGCTACAAATTGATTTATTTCTAAGATAATGTGGGGATGGGTCGAAATACTCTCATAAAATAGAATTTAGACAAGTTTAGGTTTCTATTTTAACCTTATCATTTAGATTTAACCTTAAGTTAAATAATTTTACTTTTACCGTGTCTTCTTGTTTTCTAACACTATAAGGTTAATAAACATACTATAACAAGAAAAAAAACCCCAAGTTGTTTATTATTCATATATAAAACCTTATCTACGTTATTTTTCCCAACCTTAGATTTTAGGAATAAAATAACAACTAATAATATAATATTTTTTAAAAACTATTTTCTGTCAATTTTGACACTATTTGGTAATTGATTTTTGCGAAACTCATAACAGAATGATTAGTTCGAAAAAAGTTAATTAAATCTATACTAACATGTAATATTAACCTATAAAATTATTGGAATTTATAAAAAGACTAAATTTACATTTATATGGGTATTTATAACATCAATAATGTCAATATTTCATTAATAAGATAATTACTACATCATCTTTGTTTCATAAATAAATTAAACTATTTAATGTCTAAAAATTATAAATAAAATACCATTATGTAGGAAATAGTTTTATCTTTCTAATGAATATTTATAGTCGAATTTGTCTTATGTATAACCCTATATTAAAAATGATTTACGTATTAAACATTGATTTTAACTATTTTTACCCTTCTTTAATTAAATTAATAATAATGTCCTAATCTAATCCAAGTGAGCCTAAATGGTCATATATTATTTATAAGGTTGTTTTGGGTCGAATTACACTTATCCAATAGAATTAGGACATGTGTTAGGGTAATAATAATATCACTTTTACCCTTAATTATCCTATTTACTTTTAACCGTGGGGAAAAAAAGTAAAAAGTTACTATTCACCAAAAATTATTTTCATCCCATTGAACCACATTTTATTCCTTGATATTAACCATGTCTCTCAAATTTTCGAAATTCAATTCACAGAAGTGGTAAATTTTCATTTAAATGAAAAATTCTGTTTTTTAACTACCACTATGTGGTTTCACTATTCATCAAAAAATGAATGTTTCCAGAAAAATACCAAAAATTAGTGTAACGCCCCGACCCCAGCTACCCAGAGTCGGTGCATTACTTCGTAACATTGGCATGATCACAAGAAAGATCAAATCTCGAAAGACCGATTGGTTTAGTAGCCTTGGAAACACTAGATATATTCATAAGTTTTACATTATATCATAAAATGAAAAACTACTACAACAACATAATGTTTCCACAGTCCACACTATAATCCCCTCATAATATCCCTGCAGGTCATTCATAACTTACATCTTTACATCCTGGGAAAAATAAAACATAGAAAAGGGGTGAGCTCAAATGCCCAGTAAGGATAACAATATAGCGGAACATTCAAAAATAAGCATAAACATTTAAGGCAATGAATTACTAAAACAAAAGCCTTTTAAACATGAACTTCAACATAGTATGGCAAAAGTAAAATGAAATAATGCCATTTACTTGTTCACATGGATATTCTACTAATCTAATAATCACATGCAAAATCAATAACCACTTTCATAATGTTGGAATGCATAATGCTAAACTTTAATTACTTTTCAAGGCCTCGTCCCAAGACTTTGGGGCTAACTGTAACCGGAACCCAACTCGGAGTGCCTCTAATAACCGGACACCAACCCGGAGTTCCTCTAATAACCGGACACCAACCCGGAGTGCCTCTAATAACCGGACACCAACCCGGAGGGATTACTTTTACCAGTCCCTAACCTGGAGGGCTTACTTTTACCAGTCCCCAACCTGGAGGGCTTACTTTAACTAGTCCCCAACCTGGAACATACTTGTCCAACACATTCATATGAAGTAAAGATTGAAATATAACATAAACATTCTTATTGGAACTAGCATACGAAATGTCAATACTTTCACCATAAACTATGAATGGTATAAAAATAGCACATCCACAGTCAAACATATCACAAAACCTTCAAAACAATATAGAAGTTTTGTATCATAATAAATCAACTTCAAATAATCTTAAAACCCATCAAAGGATGTTGACATAGATTAAATCAAAATTCTTTTTAAAGAAATATCTCCTTTTATTTTGAAATCATTTAAGATCCATATAAAATCAAACATTTTCTTTGAAAATAATCTTATAAGCTTTTAAGGGAATCTTTGACGATTTTATAACGGCGGAAAATAACCGCACCCACCGTATAAGTTAAAAAAACATTCTTATCTTAATTCTGTCGAAAAGGTTAAAAAGCACCTTGTTTGGAAAACGACGGAAAGATTCCCTTATAAACCTCTTATAAAAAGTCAAACAAGGGTATAAATGACTTTAACCCATATTCTTTTAAATATTAAAAATGTTTTGAAATACATTTTGAAGAAACATGGATGTGGATGATAACGAGATCCCAGTAGATTATTACGTATAAACAACCTCAGATAATGAAGAGATTGTGAAATAACCCTTACCAGTTTGGTAACTTATGAAACATACAACCCATGAAAGAAGTATCATACAATGAATATGTAAGTACACATAAATTAGATTGTATAACACAAAGAATATAATTATGGGCAGTACATACACCACACAAAAGGTAATGGTGGCAATATGACATGAATCTCATGAGAATAAGGAGTGAGATGAAAACCCCTTACCACGTTAATCAACTGAGTCGTATGACCAAAAGTTAATAACCACTAAATGATTTACAGAATAACATGAATATAAATAGAATCATGATAATATATATCAAATGGCAGTACACAATACACCAATTTCAATAATTTAGTGGCGAACAATGGAAATCTCACGGAATTGAAAGTGAGATAAGAAAATCCCTTACCTTGTACTTTTCCTTGGTTGGGGTAGGTTAACCTCCTCTTCTTCGGGTTCTTCCTTTTGATTTGATCAAAAGGGCTCCTTAGGTTGGCTTTCTGATCAAACTAAGGCCTCTAGGTTGTAGTGAGGGATGTTGGGAGAGTATTTGGGCAGAGTTTGGCCGAACCAAAAGGCTTTTAAGGTGTGAAGAAGTGAGAAGGAGGAGTGCCCTTTTATAAGAGGGGTGAGGGGCACCTTTGGAAAAGCTAGAAATATTAATTTATAATAAATTCATATTCGGTTTCTAATGGCTCCAAAGTTGATTATTCAAATTTTAAGGTGGGGATAGGTAGAAAACCACTCAACCAATAGAATTTAGACAGGTTTGGGTACTTATATTAACCTTATCTTTAAGTATTAACTCTAAGTTAATTAGTTTCACTTTTACAATGTCTCTTTGTATTTTTATATAATATGGTTAATAAACTTACTATATACATCCAAGAGACTCCCAAGTGGTACATTAATGATTAACCTATCATTATATAAGTCTCTTGGACGAACCTTAGATTTGTAGGAATTTAATATCAATTAATAATATAATATTTGTTTTAAGAACTCTTTTATGTCAATTTTGACACTATTCAATAGTTGATTTTTGTGAAACTTATAACAGATTGATTACTTCGAACAAAGTCAATTAAATCAATCCTAATATATCATATTATCCTAGAAAATTTGTTTAATTCATTAAAAGTTTCATATTATATTTATTTTGGTATTTATAATATCAATTATTTTAATTTTTCACTATTATAGTAATTACTGCATCATCATTGTGTCATAAATAAAATAAATTATTTAATGTATAAAAATTATAAATAAACTATCATTATGTAGGAAATCTTTTTATCTTTCTAATGAATATTTATAATCTAAAATCCAACTTATATAACCCTATGTAACAATTGTTTTGCTAAAAGATATATGCTTGTGTCATTTTTGTATTCATTTTGACTTAATTAAAATAAAGTGTCATTATCACTTACAAGTGAATCCATGGGGTCCCAAAATCGACCCAAAGATGCCCATGGTCGACCATGAAACAACCAATAGGGTTAAGAAACGTTTTAGGGTAATTTAGTATTATTATAATATTATTTTTTTAACCCTTATTTACCGGATTTACCCTTAACCATGGTAAATAAAATATTTACCGCAGTAATTATTCAAAATGTCTAAAAATAAAAGTTACCTATTTACACAATTTGAACATCCTGATTCCAAATATGGAATCCATTTTCCTAAATTCTGAACACAGAAGTGGCAGAAATTAATTTAAAATTAATTCCCGCTGTCAAAACAAAAAGCGTGTTTTTAAGAGATAATAACTATCAAAAGATTGACACTTGTTTATGTTCGGTTTAATTGTAAAATTATGTCCAATGACCAAAATTATATTAAATGGTAAAAATATATTCTAAATATACTTTAAAATTACTAAAATTAATAATTTATCATTATTAATTATTTTGATTAAAAAATGTTGTTTTTAATTAAAATTTAGTAATTTTGACTATTCATCAAAATATGAAAGTTATCCAAAATGTACCAAAATTTCACCTTAGGCTAAATTCGATATTCCGAATCCAAAGATGAAGTCCATTTTAAAATATATAATATATATAATTTTAAAAAGTAGGTATTACTATTCATAACGGCTAGTTTGATTGGTTGTGGTGTGTGTTAAATCTCAAGGTTGTGTACAACACACGCTACTGTATTATTCAAAGAAAGTGTACCGTGGAAGCTTGAGATGTTTCATTTTAAATTTTTGATGTCCCCATTTAGTCAAAAAGTTTAAAATATTGTATTTAAAAAGGGTTCACTATTAAAAGTTGATAAAAGTTCAATAATGAAAATGAATTTGTTCTTGCATTATATCTAAGAAACTCATAATATGGATTCTAAAATTATAAGGATTATATAAAGTTTAAAATTTAGATAATACTATTCATAACCTCTTTTGAATGGCTTTTTTTTTGTAAGTCATGGTGTGATTGAACTCAGTGTTGCGTGTAGGGCAAGTTATTGAATTATTTTGAAGAAATAACACACTATGAAATCTTGGGGTGTTACATTCTCCCCTCCTTCAATAAATTGCGTCCTCGCAATTTGAAATTGTTCTTCGAAAATAAAAGGTTGAAAATAGAAAATATATTTGTGGGAAAACCCACATCGTAAATTGGGTTACTAAAATTTAGTCTTAATATGAGGAAAAGATAAATGAAAGGGTCACCACCAAATTATGATCTTGATTAGGAGAACATTGGTGGCAATTAGAGACATATAATTGGAGGAAAAACTTAAATATTTATAGGTAGTGATTGAGGTCATCAATCACAAAAAGTATAAAATTGAGGTCCTTAAACTCATCAATCTATGATGATTTGAAGTACCATCGGTTCAACAAAATATAGGGTATTGGGATAACACATTTTTGACGTTTCAAAATATCTTAGTTGAAATCCCACATCGAAAAATGAATTAATGAGGCCTCTATTTAAAATAAAGAGTGGAAAGTATGAAGATTACCGAAAATAACACATACTAGGGTTCCATGTAGGAAAATATGGATATGGAGGAGAAATCTAACCATCAATTATCTGATGGAGAGTGGTAGAGAACATGGCTATGAAAAGGCAAACAATCCCAAAGCCATAAATTAGTGATGATTTAAGGTACCATCTAGGGAAACATTTTTGTTCTAAGTTCCTTTTATTAATGTTGAGGAATTTATTTATGAGATTGGATAAGATCATAAGGAGATATACTTACTTTATAATCAGAGTTTTATCCATTAATAAGTTTCTACCACAAACTCATCTTTCACTCTAAAAGATAATAGAATGTAATTTTTTATTTATTTATACTATTCGTACAGGGTTCCAAAATAAATGAATTTATAATTCATCTACCAGATCTTTAAAAAAAACAACATTATTTAATCCAGGACATCTCATGGGCCAGTGGTAGGTGATACACTCTTGTCTCCCTTCAGTTGCGGGTTCAAGTCTCGCAGCCTTGCCGGACGCGACGGGTTGCCGCCTGACCCCCGGGTTGTCCTTTTATGGCAATCCAAAATAATCCAAACTAGAACTATCCAAAATACTTCTGTCTAAACTCACAGTCCAACATTTATAAGGAAGCTAAACATAATATAGATCCTTTTTACCCCGTAATAGAATATGAATACCTTCATCATGTATTACCATATTCCTTATTGATTACATTCATGCTCCCTTATTCCATATAGAATGCTGGATATACTTCATTATCCAAAAATGTTTTAAAACCCAACAATGATGGAATATACAAATCATTAATCAGTTCCTAGGTAGTCAAGAATATCCAATATAATTTATCCAAAACAATCACATATTATTCCAAAATCACTACCTCAGTATCAGAACTATATTATGATTTATCATTCTCTCAACCATATATTTTCCAAAAATTTATCCTGCTATTGAGTCACTTTTCTTTGTTCCACACAATCTCAAGTCCTTAATGAAATAGTACTGCAGTACAATCCTTATATACTCCATAATTATTATAACAAGTACATTGTTGATACAATACTCAATTGACATAATCAACATAAAAACTCTAATCATTCCTCTTCATCTGTGGTAGTATCATAACTTGATTATTATCCAATAGCATCATTTGCGGCATAGTCTGATGACTGGGGCATAGGTTCGCTTAGTGTCCAAACTCCTTGAAAATGAAGCATTGTACATTTGAAACCATTTTCTCACCCTTGCAGTCACGTACTTTGTGCCCTTTTCCTCCACACTTATAACAAACTCCCATTCCTTTCAAGCAAGTTCCAGGGTGTTTCTTCCCACAGTTACCACATATGGGAAAATTCTTCTTTTCCCTCTTCCCTTTATCCATTTTTCTCTCTTCCATCCTTTTCTTCTCTTGCTTCCCTTCAAAGCCATAGGACTCAGTAAACTCTTTACTTATCTTATCAACACATGATATTATTTCTTCATATGATGATAATACATGGGAGACTATTTCTCTTATCAATTCTAGCTTAAGACCAAGAAAGATATGATCCTTCCTTCTCTTTGGATCATGTGCATTTCTGGAGTTCTCATTCCTTCTACTGGGCGCCATTTCTAAACAATGGCATAAACTAGATCAGTTTATGAATCAAAATACATAATCCCATACTTATAAAACACTAAACATAAATTGAACTATTTATGGATATAATCCATAATCATAAAAATGTTTTCTTTGAGGAAGTATATACTCATAAACCCTTCATAATGATTTGTAAGAAAATGAGAGTTATCCTAAGCATATCCCCCGGGAGTGTCGTAACCAAGAGTGCAGCAAGGCCCGTTGTCGTGCACCAGTTCCCGTTCGAGTCTAGCTCAAAGCGGTGTTTTCGGGTTTTACCCCTAGGTACATCTGTGCCAGAGCCGCCTCTACCTGCTCGTATCCAGACAGGGATATATTGCTCTGAAAACTCACAAAATCTCTACGATACCAAAATTCTAGGAAGTTCTTCTATACTAATCCTGAAAGTTCATCTTAGGTCTACGTGCTCTAATCAGAGTTTATCTAAATCTAGTTTCCAAGGTTTGTACTAAACTTCCTCTGATACCAACTGTAACGCCCCGACCCCAGCTACCCAGAGTCGGTGCATTACTTCGTATCATTGGCATGATCACAAGAAAGATCAAATCTCGAAAGAACGATTGGTTTAGTAGCCTTGGAAACACTAGATATATTCATAAGTTTTACATTATATCATAAAATGAAAAACTACTACAACAACATAATGTTTCCACAGTCCACACTATAATCCCCTCATAATATCCCTGCAGGTCATTCATAACTTACATCTTCACATCCTGGGAAAAATAAAACATAGAAAAGGGGTGAGCTCAAATGCCCAGTAAGGATAACAATATAGCGGAACATTCAAAAATAAGCATAAACATTTAAGGAAATGAATTACTAAAACAAAAGCCTTTTAAACTTGAACTTCAACATAGTATGGCAAAAGTAAAATGAAATAATGCCATTTACTTGTTCACATGGATATTCTACTAATCTAATAATCACATGCAAAATCAATAACCACTTTCATAATGTTGGAATGCATAATGCTAAACTTTAATTACTTTTCAAGGCCTCGTCCCAAGACCTTGGGGCTAACTGTAACCAGAACCCATCCCGGAGTGCCTCTAATAACCGGACACCAACCCGGAGTGCCTCTAATAACCGGACACCAACCCGGAGTGCCTCTAATAACCGGACACCAACCCGGAGGGCTTACTTTTACCAGTCCCTAACCTGGAGGGCTTACTTTTACCAGTCCCCAACCTGGAGGGCTTACTTTAACCAGTCCCCAACCTAGAACATACTTGTCCAACACATTCATATGAAGTAAAGATTGAAATATAACATAAACATTCTTATTGGAACTAGCATACGAAATGTCAATACTTTCACCATAAACTATGAATGGTATAAAAATAGCACATCCACAGTCAAACATATCACAAAACCTTCAAAACAATATAGAAGTTTTGTATCATAATAAATCAACTTCAAATAATCTTAAAACCCATCAAAGGATGTTGACATAGATGAAATCAAAATTCTTTTTAAAGAAATATCTCCTTTTATTTTGAAATCATTTAAGATCCATATAAAATCAAACATTTTCTTTGAAAATAATCTTATAAGCTTTTAAGGGAAGCTTTGACGATTTTATAACGGCAGAAAATAACCGCACCCACCGTATGAGTTAAAAAAACATTCTTATCTTAATTCTGTCGAAAAGGTTAAAAAGCACCTTGTTTGGAAAACGACGGAAAGATTCCCTTATAAACCTCTTATAAAAAGTCAAACAAGGGTATAAATGACTTTAACCCATATTCTTTTAAATATTAAAAATGTTTTGAAATACATTTTGAAGAAACATGGATGTGGATGATAACGAGATCCCAGTAGATTATTACGTATAAACAACCTCAGATAATGAAGAGATTGTGAAATAACCCTTACCAGTTTGGTAACTTATGAAACATACAACCCATGAAAGAAGTATCATACAATGAATATGTAAGTACACATAAATTAGATTGTATTACACAAAGAATATAATTATGGGCAGTACATACACCACACAAAAGGTAATGGTGGCAATATGGCATGAATCTCATGAGAATAAGGAGTGAGATGAAAACCCCTTACCACGTTAATCAACTGAGTCGTATGACCAAAAGTTAATAACCACTAAATGATTTACAGAATAACATGAATATAAATAGAATCATGATAATATATATCAAATGGCAGTACACAATACACCAATTTCAATAATT
Source organism: Viscum album (assembly GCA_963277665.1). NCBI lineage: Eukaryota > Viridiplantae > Streptophyta > Magnoliopsida > Santalales > Viscaceae > Viscum > Viscum album. The sequence continues at coordinate 1,504,445,249 of OY728151.1, read as the reverse complement.
TAGTGGCGAACAATGGAAATCTCACGGAATTGAATGTGAGATAAGAAAATCCCTTACCTTGTACTTTTCCTTGGTTGGGGTAGGTTAACCTCCTCTTCTTCGGGTTCTTCCTTTTGATTTGATCAAAAGGGCTCCTTAGGTTGGCTTTCTGATCAAACTAAGGCCTCTAGGTTGTAGTGAGGGATGTTGGGAGAGTATTTGGGCAGAGTTTGGCCGAACCAAAAGGCTTTTAAGGTGTGAAGAAATGAGAAGGAGGAGTGCCCTTTTATAAGAGGGGTGAGGGGCACCTTTGGAAAAGCTAGAAATATTAATTTATAATAAATTCATATTCGGTTTCTAATGGCTCCAAAGTTGATTATTCAAATTTTAAGGTGGGGATAAGTAGAAAACCACTCAACCAATAGAATTTAGACAGGTTTGGGTACTTATATTAACCTTATCTTTAAGTATTAACTCTAAGTTAATTAGTTTCACTTTTACAATGTCTCTTTGTATTTTTATATAATATGGTTAATAAACATACTATATACATCCAAGAGACTCCAAAGTGGTACATTAATGATTAACCTATCATGATATAAGTCTCTTGGACGAACCTTAGATTTTTAGGAATTTAATATCAATTAATAATATAATATTTGTTTTAAGAACTCTTTTATGTCAATTTTGACACTATTCAATAGTTGATTTTTGTGAAACTTATAACAGATTGATTACTTCGAACAAAGTCAATTAAATCAATCCTAATATATCATATTATCCTAGAAAATTTGTTTAATTCATTAAAAGTTTCATATTATATTTATTTGGGTATTTATAATATCAATTATTTTAATTTTTCACTATTATAGTAATTACTGCATCATCATTGTGTCATAAATAAAATAAATTATTTAATGTATAAAAATTATAAATAAAATATCATTATGTAGGAAATCTTTTTAGCTTTCTAATTAATATTTATAATCTAAAATCCAACTTATATAACCCTATGTAACAATTGTTTTGCTAAAAGATATATGCTTGTGTCATTTTTGTATTCATTTTGACTTAATTAAAATAAAGTGTCATTATCACTTACAAGTGAATCCATGGGGTCCCAAAATCGACCCAAAGATGCCCATGGTCGACCATGTAACAAAAAATAGGGTTAAGACACGTTTTAGGGTAATTCAGTATTATTATAATATTATTTTTTTAACCCTTATTTACCGGATTTACCCTTAACCATGGTAAATAAAATATTTACCGCAGTAATTATTCAAAATGTCTAAAAATAAAAGTTACCTATTTACACAATTTGAACATCCTGATTCCAAATATGGAATCCATTTTCCTAAATTCTAAACACAGAAGTGGCAGAAATTAATTTAAAATTAATTCCCGCTGTCAAAACAAAAAGCGTGTTTTTAAGAGATAATAACTATCAAAAGATTGACACTTGTTTATGTTCGGTTTAATTGTAAAATTATGTCCAATGACCAAAATTATATTAAATGGTAAAAATATATTCTAAATATACTTTAAAATTACTAAAATTCATAATTTATCACTATTAATTATTTTGATTAAAAAAAGTTGTTTTTAATTAAAATTTAGTAATTTTCACTATTCATCAAAATATGAAAGTTATCCGAAATGTACCAAAATTTCACCTTAGGCTAAATTCGATATTCCGAATCCAAAGATGAAGTCCATTTTAAAATATATACTATATATAATTTTAAAAAGTAGGTATTACTATTCATAACGGCTAGTTTGATTGGTTGTGGTGTGTGTTAAATCTCAAGGTTGCGTACAACACACGCTACTGTATTATTCAAAGAAAGTGTACCGTGGAAGCTTGGGATGTTTCATTTTAAATTTTTGATGTCCCCATTTAGTCAAAAAGTTTAAAATATTGTATTTAAAAAGGGTTCACTATTAAAAGTTGATAAAAGTGCAATAATGAAAATGAATTTGTTCTTGCATTATATCTAAGAAACTCATAATATGGATTCTAAAATTATAAGGATTATATAAAGTTTAAAATTTAGATAATACTATTCATAACCTCTTTTGAATGGCTTTTTTTTGTAAGTCATGGTGTGATTGAACTCAGTGTTGCGTGTAGTGCAAGTTATTGAATTATTTTGAAGAAATAACACACTATGAAATCTTGGGGTGTTACAATTAGGCCTAAGATATATTTGATATTATGAATTCAAAAATTATTTCTATTTTACCAAATTCAATACATATCATTTGCATTAATTTAAAAATTAATTCCCTTCGTCAAAACAAATAGCTTGTTTTTAAGAGATAATAACTATCAAAAGATTGACATTTGTTTATGTCTGGTTTAAATGTGAAATTACTTCCAATCACCAACATTGTATTAAAATTTAAAAATATATTCTAAATATACTTTAAAACCGCTCAAATTAATAATTTAGCACTATTAATTATTTCGATTAAAAATATTGTTTTTAATTAAAATTTAGTAATTTTCACTATTCATCAGAATATGAAAGTTATTTGAAAAGTACCAAAATTTCATCCTAATGTAATTTAGATATTCCTAATCCAAAAATGAAGTCCTTTTTGAATGATAAATTTCATACAATTTTAAAAAATGGGTATTACTATTCATAACAGGTAGTTCATAATAATATTATAATAATATCTCGTTTAGTGAAACTCGGTATTGCGTACTACACACGCTATCGAGGAAGGTCTTCATTGCGTGTAATGCAAGCCAAGTCAGAAATGCATGTTGTGAAATCTCCTTTTGGTGTAGCGTACAACACAAGACATTAATGAAATTAAAAAGAATATTTTTCATAAAATCTCGGGGTGTTACATTCTACCCCCCTTAAAATGAATTTCGCCCTCAAAATTCGTCGGGGTTATAAATCATTTTCTATTCATAGAAACCCACATCGTAAAAAGGAATAATAAAACATAATTTTAAAAACTAAAGTATGAAACGTAATAATTACCCAAATTAACTAATCACTGGGTTTCCACATAGGAGAACATAGGTGCAAATATGGATATGGAAGAGAAATCTAACCGTCAAGTTCTGATGGAGAGTGGTAGAGAACATGGATATGAAAAATCCATCAATCAAAAATCCATATATTTTTGATGATCTAAGGTACCATATGATTCATCGGATATAAGGGCACTAGGACAACATTTTTCATTTTTAATATCATTTCCCTAAAGTTGATGAAATTGGAATTAGAAGAAATACTTTCGTGATTTTTGTACAGTCACATCGTTGGTCGTTCTTTGGAAAATCTCCATTTCATCTCTTAAATAAATGAAGTTGAATTTGTCATTCGTGAAGTATTAGCAGATCATGTGATAGAATTATGGGTCATTCCATCATTCTCAAACAAAAGGTTAGAAAAGTTAAATACATAAGTCCTTCTATAGTGAGATTAATCATATATGGTTCCTAAAATGGACTTATACTTCATATATCATACTTCTTAATATAATAAAACTAGTTTCTACTAAATAAGGATTTCTTGTAGGCCAGTGGTAGGTAATAAAGGCCAGTCGCACATCGGTTGTGGGTTCGATTCCCACAGCCTTATCCGAAGTGATGGGCTATCGCCCATCCTGCATGTTTTCCTTTTTCTAAAACTACCTTACTATAACATCCCATCAATAATATTGAAAAAACTTCTATCCATAAACAATACTAACTTATGTCCAACATAATCCATTCCAATCTTTAGGCTTATCCAAAATACTGCAGTCCACTCTCATATTATAGTGAAAACGATTACCATAGATTTCATATAACAGGCATGTTAATACCATTGTTGATCCCCATATATCATAAGATATGTCTTATTGGTCACATTCCAAACATTAGAAGTCCTTAATCATGTATTCTATTGAAAAATGAATACCCATTAAACCTTAGTGAAAACATGAATTCTGTCAAAAGTTAACTCTTTCCACATACCGAAATCCAAAAATTCAATATACTCAAACCATGATATAACCTTCTCCTTATATCAGTCATGAGATCATGATTACTATCAAACATTTAATTTTCTCCTTATCCCTTCATTATGTGCATATCATCTGCTTTCCAAAATATATGAATAATTTTTCACGTTTACCGGTACCATAAAATTAATTAAAACCACAATAGACTAATACAAAAACATTTTAATACATCATAAAAGTACCTCAAAAACATTATTCTTGAATACAAATACATAAACACTTAAATCCATCCTCTTCAATGATTGTCCTGGAATAAGTCCTTCGTTGATTCAGAAGTAACTTTTTTGGTCAAGTCATTGAGTTGGGTAATGCCCATGTTCTCTACAAATATGAAATTGAACTCCATAACAATCTGTCACTCTATGACCCTTTTTTCCACACAAATAACATTTGTCCCTCCATTTGAGGTATTCCTCAATGTTCTTCTTCTCTTCTTTAGAAATCTCAATATTCCTTTCTTTATGCTCCTCAACATGCGAAAATGCATAAAATTTTATCTTCCTCTTTTTTGATGAATTAGGCATACCACTAAATTTCACCTTGTTAATCATATATCGCGATGACTGATTCGGCATAATCCCAATATCTTTCTCTCTAGGCATTACACAATTTTGTTGCTCATAGTCACCAATTTGTGCATTGGATTCAATGTTAACCGAATTCCATCTGGTTCCCTCCATTGACTAAAACACAAATTGAATTATGTGAGAGGCAAAAATCATACAAGGAAAATAACATAATCAAGGGGGAGTACCATCGAAATCTAAAATCTTAGGTTTAATTCTAATATTGTTACCGTAATTCTAGGACAATTTCCTATACTTATACTTAACCTTAGAGACATCCCTAGACATACCTTAGAAATATTTCTAGGGATCTCACTATATTTATCGCATCCTAGTTTCCAAAGGTTGACTAAACCTTTCCTCTGATAACAACTGTAGAGACCCAAAGCTTGATTTACATGGAAAATAAATTACTTTTCCGGAATACTTAATACATAACAAAAATAGACAAACAAGGATCGTAATAGTTTAGTGTCTTGGGAAACTCAAAATAAAATAATCTAATCGTGGTGAAAGATCTTCAACATCTCCCAATAAAGATCTTCCCCTTATATCCTTAGTTAAAACCTTTCTTTATATCCTGGGGAAAAGAAAACATAAATGAGGTGAGCTCAAATGCCCAGTAAGGGTAAACATAGAGAACTTAAAACAATCCATAAACATTTGAATGAAAAAACTTGAACATAAAATTTAAACATCAAAATCTTGAGAAGAGACATGAATCTTGGAAGTACGCAAGGCATATATCGTAAGGGAACATTAATCATTATAAAATAGCATGGGAATAAAACATGTAATTTTGGTAACCATTAAAAACCTGTTATGATTTCCATAGTAGCCAAGGAATTGCTGCCTATACCATCTTAGTGGAAAAAGTACCTTTCTGAATCGAGTTCACTCCTCGTTATAGTCCTGTATTACTGAACCAGTTTAACTTTCCATTCCAGCCATGTCTATCTCATGAGATATAAATCTTTATAAAATTAATTGGAGGGAGATATAGGTCCCACCCATCTCATAATGAAATCATTCTTACTTGTGCCACAACATAAACATCAATCATTCATCATAACCCAAAGAATAAAAATGGGTTTCATAAACATCATCCCATCATAACATAATCCATATAAATCAAAAGGATATCATTTCATCATAATAAAAGTGAAACCATATAAAACATAGAGACTTTATACTTGAACCATTCACATCTGAAATAATTTCATCTAAGATGGAAAATGGTTTTGATAAAACAGTTGAAATGAATTCTTGATGAAAATACCCTTTATTCTTCAATATAAATTTATTTTCACAAAACGTCATGAAATTTTAAAAGAAAAAGTTTTCGTTTAAAATATTAATGAAATATTTTTGAGGATGCTTCATGAAAATAAGGCATTATAAAACTGTAAAAATCCATTCATGCCGTATAAGTTAAAAAAACATTCTTCTCATACTTTTGTCAGAAAAGTCAAAAAGTACCTCGTAAAAGAAAGATTCCATACATACCATGTGGTAAAAGTCATAAATGGGTAAAAAGGACATTGAAAATACATGAAACAATTTTTAGGAAACAAGGATATGGATGATAACAATAACCCCAGTAAATACTTACGAATAAACAATCTCAGATAAGAACGGGATTGGAAAAGTTATCCCTTACCTTAGGTCTGATATGCTTCATATGTATCCAAAACTCATGTATAATGATATAAATAATGTCATTGACTTATTAAAGAATCATATTCATTGTCATTATATCATATACGGTTCACTTATGACTTTATATTACCCGTTCTGTTGTAAATTCATGTTAATGTAGCGTTTTGGGTAAAATCGTTTCATTTGTTGTTCGTGTTTTAACTTGTAATTATCATATGATTAATTAGATCATGATTACTTACATCCAGAATTTAAAACATGATTTATATATAATATATATTCAGAATATACATATATATAATAGATCAATAAATGGAAAGAAATACACCGTTCATAGAGACGGTAGGCCGTACGTACGCATGAACGCTATTTTCGTTTCATTATTGAATTGAATTGAATTAAGTATATGACATACATATATATATACATAAATACAGTAGAATTATTATTTCATATATTTCATTATTAATTATTTTATATACTTTATAATCATTCTTGAATTGTTAACATGGAAAATAAATCTCATCGCGTCGTGGAGACGGTAATCCGTACACACGCACGAGTGATGATATCATTCCCATGGAATTGTCTTGGAGTGTATGTATACTATTTCAGAATCAATATCAATTTACATTAATCATATATAGTCATTATTTACACCATTATACCCATCCAAGTAGGGTGGTGGTGGATAAAAGATTACACCACGGCGTGGGGACGGTATTCCGTACGTATGCACGCGCGGTGATTTCGTTTTCCGTGGGATGGATAGATTGTGAAATAGGGTTGTTTTATACTTATAATAACATATCAGTATATGAGAGATACTGATGTTATTACTTCATAATGAAAAAACTAATGAAGAATAAGTATAAGAAGAGATAAAGTTGAAAGAATCGGTAACAGACATTACCTTTTCTTTGAAGCGCCTCTTTGAGACCTCCTCTTAGGGCACTAAAATTGGTCTTTGAGGAAGAAAATGACCTCTAGGATGTTTCTATGGAAGTGGAGAAGTGAAATTGTCAGGGTTTGGCCGATCTTGAAGGATCAATGTGGTGTGAGGAAGAGAGGGAGGATGTGCCCTTTTATAAGGGAAGAGATGGGTACCTTTGGAAGTACTAAAAATATTATTTTATTATAAAGTCATATTCAGTTTTTAATAGCTCCAAATTGACTTATTTCGAAACTAATGTGGGTATTGGTCTAAATACTCTCATCCCATATAATTTAGACATGTTTCAGTTTCTATTTTAGCCTTATCATTTAGATTTAACCTTAAGTTAAATAATTTTACTTTTACCGTGTCTTCTTGTTTTCTTACACTATAAGGTTAATAAACATACTATAACAAGCCAAACGAACCCCAAGTTGTTTATTAATAATATATATAACCTTATCTATGTCATTTGTCCTAACCATATATTTTTAGGAATATAATAACAATTAATAATATAATATTTGTTTTAAAAACTATTTTATGTCAATTTTGACTCTATTTGGTAATTGATTTTTGTGAAAATCATAACAGAATGATTAGTTCGAAAAAAGTTAATTAAATCAATAATAACAGGTCCTATTAACCTTTAAAATTATTTTAATTCATTAAAAGTCTCAAATTACATTTATTTGGGTATTTATAACATCAATTATGTCAATATTTCATTAAGAAGATAATTACTGCATCATCTTTGTGTCATAAATAAATTAAATTATTTAATTTCTAAAAATTATAAATAAAATAACATTATGTAGGAAATAGGTTTATATTTCTAATTAATATTTATTGTCTAATTTATCTTATGTATAACCCTATATTAAAAATTATTTACTTATTAAACTTTGAATTTAACTATTTTAACCATTCTTTAATTAAATTAAAAATAAATGTCCTAATCTAATCCAGGTGGGCCTAAATGGTCATATTGTGTTCCTAAGGATGTTTTTGGTCGAATTACACTTATCCAATAGAATTTGGACATGTGTTAGGGTAAAAATAATATCATTTTTACCCTTAAATACCCTATTTACTTTTAATCGTGGTAAAAAAAGTAAAAGTTACTATTCACCAAAAATTATTTCCATCTCATTGAACCCCATTTCAGTCCTTGATATTAACCGTGTCTCTCAAATTTTCAAAATTCAATTCAAATATGTGGTAAAATTTCATTTAAATGAAAAATTCAGTTTTTAACTGCCACTAAGTGTTTAAACTTTTCATCAAAAAAATGAAAGTTTCCAGAGAAATACCAAAAATTAGGCATATGCTATATTTGATATTATGAATTAAAAAATGATGTCTATTTTACCAAAATCAAAACATATCAGTTGCATTAATTTAAAAATTAATTCCCATCATCAAAACAAATAGCAAGTTTTTAAGAGATAAAAACTATCAAAAGATTGACACTTGTTTATGTCTGGTTTAAATGTGAAATTACATCCAATGTCCAACATTGTATTAAATGGTAAAAATATATTCTAAATATAATTTAAAAACACTCAAATTAATAATTTATCACTCTTAATTATTTCGATTAAAGAATTTGTTTTTAATTAAAATTTAGTAATTTTCACTATTCATCAGAATATGAAAGTTATTCGAAAAGTACCAAAATTTCATCCTAAGGTGATTTCGATATTCCGAATCCAAAAATGAAGTCCATTTTGAAAGATAAAATTAATAAAATTTTAAAAAAATGGGTGTTACTATTCATAATGGCTGGTTCATAATTATACTATAATAATATCTCGTTTAGTGAAACTCAGTATTGAGTACTACACACGCTATCGAGGAAGGTCTTTATTGCGTGTAATGCAATCCAAGTCAGGGATGCGTGTTGTGCAAGCTCCTTTTGGTGTAGTGTAAAACCCAAGACAATAATGAAATTAAAAATAATATTTTTCATAAAATCTCGGGGTGTTACAGATTAGGTCACTAATTAGCATAATGGCCAAACCCCATGAAGTTTAATCATTGAAGTGTGGGATGTTCATTTTATGGATATTTCCCTTTATTACCATCATTATTTACCTTCAGACCAGTACATATACATTCATCCACTTGTTGACTTTCTATTAAATACTTAAAAAATTTAGTAATCCCCTTATGAAAATTCCCTTCATGTTTCTACCCACACATTGTGCATATGGAAGGATAATTTTCTTTTCTACATGGTTATATGATTTCACATTTAATACTATCTTATTTTTCATGCCAAAAACCATGAGATTTATACACAATTACTACCTCTATTACCATTGTGATAGTGCGTCAAAAAACTTATTCATATTTTCTAATGTCTCTTTTAGAAAAAACCTTTAGAAGAATAGGTTTTATGACTCCAAATAATCGATCAATTTTTCTTTCATGTTGGATGATAGTACCCAAAGAGTACCTCATAAGCATTGAAATAATTTCATCATAGGCACAACCTGATTCATAATCCATATACATAAGAGATAGGAATTACTTTTTCATCATTTTACAAATAATATTAGGAAAGAACTTATTGAAAATTATATTCTTGAATTTTTTTCCAATATATTTAGTCAATTTTATCTTGTCTCCACATATAGTAAATTAGATTCCAACATTGATCTGCCTTACCTTTTAGAAGGTAGACCTATAAAATGAATTATTCATGTAATGAACACTCAATAATGGACAATATATTTTTAGATGTACTGATCCATTTCTTAGAAACTAATGGTTCATCGGAACAAGTAATAGAATGTGGGAATTTCATCATATAGGACTCAGTAGATCATGGTTCCCTCATTTTTTTCATTTGGTTGTTCACCATGATTTATAGCTTCATAAATTTGTGTCAGCATATAAATAATGTTTTTCATTTTATCTCCTAAAACATTTAGTTTCCTAATAGGAAAATGAATTCATAATCCATTGGAATAATCATTTACATAGTCCTTCTAGGTTTTATCCATTTTCAAATTTAAAAAATCATATAGTAAGAAATAGTTATCATAGTGGGGTACCACATAATCAAGAAAAACCATACAGAGGATGTCTAAATCAGGAAACCATACTTTTTAATGTTTTATTTATCATGTTGATCATTGGTCATTCATTTTCATCATCTTTTTAAATCCTTCACGATGGTTCATAAAGAGTTTTTGAATTCCCAAAGCATACCCCCGAGGAGTGTCAAACCTGGTGTGTATCAAGACCCATTTTCATGAAACAATTTTGTATTTAGAATACCACAATACTCTATTTTGAGGTCACCACCCCTATATAAATATTTCCAATATCACATACACTTATAGTATCAAGGTAGGTTTGTAATTATAGGAAACCATAGACTATATCCTTTAGCAAAATTCCCTAATATTTTCTAAATTAATAAACCATCCCTAGACTTATCATTTAAGGAATACATGTTTATATTCTATGATGTATACCTAGGTATCTCACTAATGTTTTCTCATCCATTTTTTTATAGGTTGACTAAATTTTCCCTTTAATACCAACTATTTTGACCGAGGATTAACATACATGGATATTAAAACATTTCATATGAATTTTAAGTAAATTATAAAATTACAAGATCAAGGACCTTGAAAGTCTAGTTTCACTAGAAATATGGAAAAAAAGAATCAAAATTGGTGAAGTATATTAATTTTTTCCCTCAAATATATTCCCCTTTAGTACATTAACTTAAAACCCTTCTTCATAACTGGGAGAAAGGAAGCATAAGAAAGGGGTGACATACAATGATCAATAAGGGTAGAAAAGGGAGATAAAAATGAGAATAAGGGTATGAGAATGTGATCATAATATTAGAAGATCATACCTTAAATATCAAAAATCATAAACTTGAATCATGGAATAATGATTAGAAATTCAAAAGATGAGAATCAAAAGGTAAATATAATATTAATCATTGAAACCATAACATATGAATAAGAAATAGAATTTTTGGAGTACTCATAGGCATATAAAATTCTATGTCCATTATACCTACAAATACCTTTATAAAATATTATGGTTGGGATAATAAAACATGTACCCACTTTGGGCTTGGGATTCCCACTTGTGTACTGCCTTGTTTTGGGTTCAGGGTGACCTCCCGTGTACCCTCTTATTTAGGTGATGGGATTCCCTCCTGCGTACCCTATTTTTTCAAGAATGGGATTCCATTAAACGCACCTTCTTGTTTATGGATTGGGACTCCCAATCATTATTTCTCTTGTTTTGGGATGGGTATTCCATCTAGTTTACCATCCAGTACCAGGCTTATGATTTTCTCTTATTTTAGGAATAGGATTCCTAGCCATGTACCTTCTTGTATTGGGCGTAGCATGGACTATTATTTAGGGAATGGTATTCCCTCCGATAAAACCATTTATATCAAGAAACATTTATAATTACCCAATTCATTGTAGGGAGGTATAGGTCTCACCAATCACACAATGAAATCATACATGCATGTTCCAAAAAAAAGAAAACATTCATCATATCATGAACCATGAAAAGAGATTGGTTTCATAAACCTAAAATCATAACCCATAATATTACATGGGTATCATAGAAATTGTTTTCATAATATATCTTATGGAAAATATACTAGTTTCCTAGAATTTCATTAAATCTTAACCCATGAAAAAAGTGGGTTCCAAAATTATATAACTCATGGATGAGAAATGAGTGTCATAAACATCATGTCCTCATAACATAATCCATTAAGGAAGTAATATGAATGTTATTCTAGGATTATTTATTGAATAAATCTTAAAATCACTCAATGTATTAAATATTAAATAGAGAAGGATTTTAAAATATCACATGGACCATTTCATATGGAAAATAACCTTTCATTGAAATAACCTTTTAACACAAAAAACATAATAAAAATAATTTTCTAGAAAACACTGTGAAAACATATGAAGTATGATTAAAAATAATTTAAAAACTATCTTGAGAAAAATAATTATATCCTCTTTAAGAAAAATATTTTTAAAATTATTCATTTTGAAAATCATATTCTTCGAAATAATATTTGAAGACTTATAAAATAACATTCAAGAAATTTTGATTTCCTTTTCATTTTAAAATAATTTAAAAAATTCTAAATAATTACTAAAAAACGAAAAACATGTTTCCATTAAAATATTTTTCTTTAGAAGATATCATATGGTATTTAAATAATTTAATCCTCATTTTAAACAAAAAACGTTTTTGAAAACGTTTTTGCAGGAAATATTTTTTTTTGAACAAACAAATATTTTCGACTTAATTTAGTGATAATGTCGACTTTTATTAAAAAGGCTTTTTAATTATAATATGTAATAAGGAGTGGAAAAATAGTACCAATACATTAATATATCAATAATTACATAATGATAATAATTGTCTTTATTGTTATTGGGGGATGGATCACATGATTTTATCAATGGAAGAATAATTATATAAAATCATGATAAAAGATCAGATTATAGTGATAAACAATTTAATCATTAGTTACATTGAATCATAATATACATGTGAGAATAATATTGCATGAAGATAAATATATCATTAAAGAAGCAAATTATTATATAACATGTGAAAGGGTAGTATATACACCCACATAAAAATATCGGGGCATAACATGGTGTGACTCTCAAGGAATGAAAATTAAGACAAAATTACCTTACTAATTTGGTAATTTATGAACCATAAAACCCATGAAATAAAGATCATAAAATGTATATGTAAAAAAATAAATTTACGTATAGTAATTATATAAAAAATACATGGTAATTATATAAATCATGCAAATGAAATAAGTGATGAATAAGGCAGAAGTCTCATGGAAATAAAATTTATACATGAAAACCCTTACATTAAGTCTTGATTTTTTCAATACATGTTAAATCCTATATTATAATAAATATATTTTTATTATATATCTACCACTGAAAAATATTCCAACATATCATACCATATATTAGTAACTTATTACATTATATTACCAGTTTATTAACAATTCCATGTTAAAGTAATGTTTTCGGTAATAACAACATTGTTTATCGTAGTGGTTTTAACTTTTTATTCTCGATACTCTTACATATATTTTGATTTAATTATTTCCAGAATGTAAATAATTACTAATATATCATATATATTGATTATATAAATATTTACAATAATCTATACAATATTTATATTCGAAATGGAATTCTGCATTCATCGATATGGATGGTCGTACGTACCCATAAACACAATTTTTATTATCTTATCTTGTTGAAAGTAAGGTAATTTACATATATTTGTGCGTATATATAATAAAATTATTTAATAATAATTATTTAATATATATCATATTTTTTAGTAACCCCATACTGAATACATTCCATGTAAAGTGTGAATAAATCACACGGCTTTTAGGAGGATGTAGTACACACTTCCCCAAACAAAATAATTGTGTTTACAAGAAAGGAAAATATGGAAGGTATCTGTTATATTATAATTATAGAAGCAATATACATCATAAATATCATATTTATCACTTAAAAAATAATCATAATTCCCAACTCTGATAGGTGGTTAATGAATAACGAACAACATTGTTTTATGAGGTGGTAGTTCACCATACACAAGAAAGATAAGTTTTTTACCCATCAGATGAAATTATATTTATGATACTGATTTTATTCTTTTAGAATTTATAAATATGATTTGAGGTGGTTTTTAATGAAAATATAACAAAATATTTTGTGGAAGTATGTTACTGTTCATTCAGTTACTACTTTTCGTTTCCACCAAAGAGATTCCCCCCGTTGGATTTCTGTCCAAGGGAGGATTTTATGTTGAATGTATAGATGTTGGGATATTATTTTTTCAGGTTATAGATGTGGAAAAGGGATTTATATGTGTCAAGATGTTATGGGTGGGGTGATTTCCCTTTTATAGTGGAGGCGGGGTGATATTTCATGAAAATATTGGAAGATAAAAACTACTGAGAGGTCTCCCTTACATCATCGAATTCCAATAACTGTAAAATTTTGTGAAAATATGGTAATTGTTAAATAAATATCAATAATATATATATTTTTCTTTTTTCTAGGTCATTTGGACAATTATGATTAATGTTTAACCATTAAGAAAACTAGTTTTTACCTTAATCACTATAATAAATTTTAAATACATCGAATAATATTAAGGTAAAAAACTAAGGTTAACTTAATATAAATTATTAATAATTATGATTATTAATATGGAATAAATTTTTTCAAATTCTAATCATTGAATTTGTATAAATTAATTTAATATTTATCACACAAATGTGCTTCGCTAGATATTTTTTTATGAAATTATGTTTAACAGTCTAGGATGTTTTCATTACCAATTTCAATTTGAAACTGGTTACAATGACCTTAAGTGGATTAATTTAATTAAATTTGATCTAATGAGACTTTAAACCCAATTAAAAATATAATTTAACAATATTTATTATTTTTATAAAAAATATTTTTGGATTAAAATTCAATGTTTCTTCAATATTCACAAAAATATGAAACTTCTATGAAAAATAAAAAAAATTACCAAAATTTTAATTTGAAATTAAAATTTCCAAAATGAATATAATTTTTCAAAAATAAAAATTATAAAATTTTAAAAAATAATATTTCAATTGGTTTCTCAATTAAAAGAAGGTAAAATTTCATTTTAGAAATATACATCTTTTTATTCAAAAAAATATGATTTATTCCTTATCTTACACCTATAAAACCTACTGGATGAGTGTAAAAAAGTGTTATTGGATATATAATATAGAAATTATATTAAAAAATTTCATCGATACTATTTTTTATTTATTGAAATATAATGGTGTTTGTACATATTTTTCTAAGAAAATAAATTTCATTAATTTCAAATAGTTGTAACTTTCATATCTAACTAATTAATAACTAATGGATTCATTTTACATACACGTGTAGATACAATTTTTCTAATTAAATTATCTCCATTCATAACTTCATTTTCAAAATCATGGTGGTATGTATAATGAAATTTATGTAATAATATTAATAATATACTGCTGTTTGGTAAAACTCAACCTCGCACGTAATGAAAGCTCTCCAAGGGACTCAAAATTGTGTGTAATGAAAGAAAAATATAGTGTTACACATACAAAATTCTAATATATGTTTTGTGTGTAGTGATATATTAACATGATATTTCATTTAACTCATGAAAAACATACATATTTCCATATAAAAGAAGCTATATTTACTGTTGTGTGAAATGAAATATACCAAAATATTAAATCAATTAAAAAAATAGAAAAATCTCAAGGAGTTACAAGTTGGTTAGAAATAGAATTTTTTTAAAAAAATTGGTTAATTGAGAATATGTTTAAATAAATACATGATAAATTAACATTGAGTGTTACTTAAAGAGTCTAGTTTTTATATATTATTTACATGAATATAAGGGTAATGTAATTATTTAATAATGGAGATGGAAAGTATTTGTTGAAATAACTAGTCAAGAATAAATACATGTATAATATGGTAAAATAGAAAGTTGAATTTTATTCAATATCTATTCATATATGGTTATTTCATTATTTTTATGAATTAATTATAAATGGAAAAATAGGGAAAATAAAGGTAAAATTTCCATTGATGGATATTGATAAAAGTATATAGTAAATAATGGTGTTTGTTTTTTTTAAAAGACACATGAAAGAATTTTATTTATTGTTAATTTTTTTAAATAATGATATTTTTCATTTATGATTAGAGTATGAAAATTAAATTTATATTTTCATGGATGATTAAAAATCTGGTTGTTGTGTTGAAATGGTTTGTATATTGTTTTAGGTTTAGTTTAGGTAAAAAGAAAATATGATTAGTTTTTTTTATGTTTTAATTATATTTTTTTAGTAATTAGTGTATTACTAATAATTAGTATTTTTATCTCGAATTAGGCTAAAAATAATTTTGAGTAATGGAATCATACCTTAGGGTAAGTTGTTGTGAACCTCTTATAGATTATAATTTACTACTCAATTATATTATGATTATCCTAGGAATTAAATCCAGTTGTTTTCATATCAATTGATATGAAATTAGCTAATAATTTAAAGTGGGATGTTGTAACTTTTTTTTTATAGATTAATAATGATAACACATAAGAAATTCTATTATGTTTAGATTATACTATTATAGGTAATTATGTATGGAATGGAAAAAAATGAGTTGTGTTATTTAATAGCGACCATATGTGGAATAATATGTTTTGTAATGTTTTATTTTATTGAATTTATGATGTGAAAATGTTATTATTAGGAATTTTACAAAAATTACTTGTGATTAAAAGGGATAAATTGAACCAACAGTGTTTAATTGTGATAAAGGTGTCAATTCTTGAATTAATAACCCCAAATTGAAGGAATAATGTTTAATATTATTTTTTTGGTGTGAGTGTTCATTAATGTTCTATAATGATTTGTTAAAAATCAAATGTGGCATGTTGAAATGTAAAAGTTTTTTTACATGTTTTTATTTCTTGTTTGGGTTGAATAACTTATTTACATGATGAACATTATATTAATTATTTGGGATATTAACTATTGATTTTTCTTATTGTGATTATTTCTTGATGAAATTTGAGTCACATAGGCACACTCTTTCATTCATAATATTCCGGAATTTAATTATCCCCTATTTCAAATGATTTTTTTCAATCTATTGATAAAATTAGTTCTATCACATTAATAGATTCAATAAACCTAAACTAGAAAAACATAGTCAGAGGAAATACTCAGAACATTTATTAAAATAAATGAAAAGAATAGTAAGAAAGTATTATCAGGAAGAAAAGACAACAGTAGATCATAAATATCATATCCTTCACCACATCCGTGATATATTTTTTCCTCTATTGTAGGTGATTCCCACTCTAAGATTTTATAGTTCCTTAGAATCTTGGGATACTTCCTTCTAAAATTAAACTCCTCCAAAGATAGAAACTCTTTAGAAGACTGCATATCCCAGCATTCCTTCTTGATAGAAGACCTAGAAGACATCGACTTTTACAGATAAAAATTTTATTTCTTCATCCTTCTTCATGGTGGGGCTGTCATAGATTCCTCATTAATATACACCATATTCTAAGCACCCTGAATAACATCTATGTAGGAAGGTCAAACCATGCCACTATTATTTTACTCATCACAATAAGAGATGTCCCCCCTTTTTCCAAATATGTTCACTTCTTGGTAACCCTCATTTGCTCCCCATTCCTACAGAAATTGATTTTCAGTGTCAATCATGGAGAGACAGCGTGGGATTCCCCCAAACTCTAAATAATCATGTTTCCCCTTCTTCATTACACCTTCTTCGGTTATAGGATCCTGATAAGAGAAATAATGTTGCAGACTTCCACATTCATTTAGTGGTTTTACCTCCTCTTCATGAGAGTGCTTCTCATGCTATAGTTCATGAAAATGATTTATAGTGGAGATTGTGATTGTCACACTTCCATCCTCATCATCCCACACTTGCAACTCTTCAGCATAGGCATACAAAGACCCTATGATTAAACCATCCTCAGAAGATACAGAGTAAAAATCAACCTCAGTCATAGGCTCTAGTAGTTAGGAATAGCCTACCGTAGAAATTTCTATAGTAATTGCTTCCTCAATACAAAGATCATTCTTTAGGTGATCAAAAAACATCCTAACCGTCGGGTTATGTAGCCTCAGTTTCACCTCCTTCTGAGAATTACCATGCATTGTTATGTTTTAAGGACCAATATGTTCCTCTTCCCAAACCACATTTTATGGATATTTCTCCTCATCCGCTGCAAGTATAGTGTAAGTCACATCTGCACACATTCTATGTGCTAGAGAGCCATTGACAGGGACATACCATGGTAGAGTACTCCTAGGAGGATCCCTCAATAGCGGAAAATCTGAACTAGATGTACCACAAGAACCATTACCCATTCTCATCACCCCCAGCGAAACTCCAGCCAAGCATTTGGTGTGATATAACATTCAATAAACCTATAATTTTCTAATAATGTAATGTGATTTGGACCATTTTAAAATATATTCTTCTCTCTCCTAATTCTAGTTTAGTGTATTATTTATTCTTTGTATCCAATGAGAATCTACAACCCCCTTCCTTGTGTAGATTGTTTTTATTGTTTTATGTTGAAAACTTTTTTATTTTATTTGGTGTTCAATAAGTGATTATATATTATATGTGAACTATTTAATGAATAAATAATTTCCTGTGTGTTTTTTGTCATGGAAAATTAGTTCTAATGGTAATGATTAATATTTTCTATTTTTTGCAGCATTAATGTTCTAATGTTGATTTTGAGGGGTGGAATTATGTATAAACATCTATAAAGTGACAAATTAAAGTGAATAACGGTAAAATAAATTCTGTATATGATGGAATCATTAATGAAATGATTAAGGTGAATTATTGAGGACTATAATTGATGTTTAAAAGATGAATTAGGCTAATCATGTGTTAATAATTATAACACAGATTAATATTATTCATTTATGGATTTTAGATTATTATTGGGATGATTTTTTATGTTTTTTTTGTTTAAAATAATTTATTTCTTCTATAATGAGTACATTCATATATGAGAAGAATGGTTTAAGAGTAAGAAACTTAATTACCTAGAGGATTTAAACATGTTTCTGTGCGATGTACATTGTGAGTTGGGTGTGACTTTCTATTATGAGCGTTTTTTTGGAATTTATTATTAAATACGGTAATGTGAATATTAAAAGGGGAAATGGATGAACAATATTAAATACAAAGAAAATTCTGATAATAATATAAAAATTGGATATATTTTGAAAGCACTTTTTGAGTTTTTTGTTTCATACTAAAAATGTATTTCTAAAATATTGACATTTTACATATTTTTATAAGTGTTTTATTTATTCAAGTAGATTAAATTGGGAATAATGGGAAATGTTATTATCGAAATTAAATTTATATTTTCATTTTTTTCAAATAACTCTTTTATATTGTGGAAATTTCTAGGAAGTTTATCTTTTGCAGCCTTATCTAGGTTATGTAGTGATTTGATATATTAACATGGATTCAATGTAATTTGCATAGCCATGAGATAGTTTTACGAATTATGTGGTTCATTCTGTTTGGTGTAAATTTATGTGAAGTTTTTTATTATTTAATTTATAATAAAATATGTAAAATTAATAAAAAAGGGGAAACAAATGTCAAATATTAAATTTATGGAAATTTTTTATAATGTCACTAAAAATGGATTTTTTGTGTGAAAACAATGGCTTATTTTTGGTTTCATACTACAAATAAAATTTTAAATTCCTAAATTTTCATGTCATTTTTAATGTGTTTTAAATATTAAACTATAATACATTGATATTAATTTGATATGTGTTTAGAGGAAGTAATTCCATGTTTTAATGAATTATTATAATTCTTTGGGATTTTTGAATGTGTCTGTAAGATAATCACTTGCATCATTCCTTTTGATTGGTTGAGACATGGGTAATTTTCATGAGATCAATGTGTTTGTATCATTCATGAGTATGTACCATGAAATATGTGACTCTTGTTGTTTGGATGATTATATGATGTTATTATATTAGTTTTTCATAGTGGATGATGAATAGAAATGTGTTTGACTACAATGTTTTACATGTATCGACATTGGATAAAGTATGTCTGAGTTTTCATGTATGTATTGTTTTATCCCCTTATAATTAAATATAATTATATAATTGATATTATTAAATCATTTTATAATTTAATTTCATTATACATGAATATAGTTAACTCTATTGGATAATAAGGGTTTAGTGGTTTCTTCTATGGATTTTATTCTCTCTCTCTATATGTACACATATTATTTAAAAAAAATATTCATGAAGTTTCAAGTAATAGTTATAGGCCTCTGTATTTGGGAGAATATTTCATTAGATAAAACATAATTGATGTGTAATAAGTTATAAATATTGGGTTTTATTTGAATTGGTATTTCTTGTTTAATATAATTCTGTTTGGGGTTTACATTTCTAAAATATTTGGTATGAAAATACTATTGGATAGAAATAAGATACTTCCAATGTTATTTCAGTATTTCAATTATGGTGGATTACCTTACAAATAACTACCATAATGTTTAATTTTAACCGATCATCGTAAATCTTATAAGATAATGATTAAGGGATCAAATTTGTGTGACATTAAGTTTTATCATGTTTATTTTCTATTCTTCTAACAATTTATATTTGTAATTGTTTTTATGTTTCTAATTATTTTTGAGATGTTTGATATCAATTACATCTATCATAAACATTCCCCACATACCAATTTCTAATAAGCTCATAAGAGGAACCACACTCTATTTTCCAATAGTATCCTTAATAACACATGTAACATTCACACATCATTAAGAGGTTATATTGGATTACCCAAGAAAATATTATGTGTTAAACCCCATTGACTACTCCATATAATGAATATATCTACAATTTATTCTGACTATTTAATTATTCAATATAATTGTTTTGAAATAAATATAATTATTCAATATAATTTACAATTGAAGAAATTTCATATCCATAATTTATTTAAATAGATAAATAATAAATGAGTTTCATACCTACATCCTCTTATGTTTTGATATCATATTCTTCCCAAAATTGTGGAGTTATTTTGTAGTATTTTATTTATTACATTATGATTCTTCCTAAACAATAATTTTCAATAAAATAATTATTAATGAAAATGATTGTAATTTTCATTAGAAAACCTCAAATTTGATTAAAATATTAAACTCATTACTCTTCCAAAAATCAATCATTTCTAAATAATGGTCTACTAGACACTCATTTATGATAGGTTTGGACTCTATGTCAACGGAAACTCTAGAACAGCAACCAATCTACAACTTGTTCTTATAAACACGCCATAACTAACCTTATTGAATGAGTTGTATTTTCCACATATCCTCACCATCGAGAAAATTATAATGAAGATGAAAACAACATATTAATTAATATCAATAAAATAATAATATTAAATGACATCAAATAAAATGAATGTACTCACACATATTAGTGGCCAATAATTATACTTTACATCATTTGGAAGTTTCCTCTAGGAGACTAGACTAATGGGAATTATGTTAGATTATTTGGAAATCATCGCCATAAAACTCCAATTTTCCCACCTCATTTTTCCAATAATTTTACTATACTCATAATAATCAACAATAATCATTGACTAGTGTTTTCACACCACACACAATCATGTACAACCACACAATCTAGGAGAAGATCCATTTGGGAAAGAAATATATATTTATATATATCATTAATTTTTTAATTAAAATATAGTATGGTGAAAAAATTTAACTATTTTTCTTTAAATATAACTATGGAAGCCTGATCAGTGGGTTCTATTTTATACCTATAATATAAAGGGTCATAATCCATTATAGAAGGAGTGGGATGTACTATCTTGTCTTGAGGAACAATTTTTTGGGACTTGAAGTTAAATGATTAGGAATTTAGAATCTCATGGGTATTGAAGTAGAAGGAAAATAATATGGCATAGACATATGTGGAAATGTATAATATGGATGGGGAGTAGGATCCATCATTAGATAAGTGAAAGAAAGGCGAGGATGATTAGACAAAAATGTGGTTGTAAACATAGGTGGCCTAAATATCCTAGGTTCCTCTAATGACACTGTTTTATATGAAGGTGTGTTAGATTTTATGTCAGATGAAGGGATATGGTGTGATAAGGTGTGATGAGTGGTACACATAACTCTGGTACCCCCCAACATCTTATGGAAAAAATCTATATCCACTGGTCTCATAAAATAATAATTATCTCCATGGTTTTGTATCTTGATTAAATGTTAAAAACAAAATTAATCACATTAAATTATATGTTATTTTCTATAATCATTTGAAATGAAATACTCACAATATGAACCAAAGTAGGGACACCCATTTCCCTCATGTGGTTATTATTGTCCTTCATTGTTTTCCATAATATGTAATAGTTTTTTTTTCATTTCCATCATTTTAAAAGTAATATGGAAGTAATTTTAAATTTATAACTACTGTGTAATAAAAAAAGACCGAAAAGACATAATTAAGGAATAACAATTGTTAAAACAAATAAATGATATGTAGTGATATAACAAAATAATTTTTTAATAATTTAAATATATTTTAAAACATAAATGTCATGTCATTGATTAATAAATTCTTTCAAATTATCTTGTTTTCATGGGTATGATATATTTTTCTTCTATTTTCAATTCGACACATTTCAATTTTTGTTAGGCCATTGGTTCAATTTTTCCAATTGACTATGAATTTTTTCAATTTTATGGGTTATGCCATTTCGAACATATTTTGAGATATTTAATTTTTTATATTTTCTAGTTTGGTTATTTTTTTCATTGGTTTTTATTTATATTATATTTAGTTTAATAGGTTTTAATTAAAAACATTTTTTGATCAAAATTATTTATCTCAGTTTTGTATTGTTTTATAGGTTCTAGTACAGTTTAATTCAATATTATAAATTGAATATTAGGGAAAAACGATACCATAATATATTGAAAATAAACATGATGCTCATGTTTGATACAAAATATTTATAATCAACAGAAAAAAATTTGAATAGTACAAACCGTAACATCCCAAGAAGAGATAAACCAAGAAAACATAGAACACAATTGTATGGATCTATATATTTCCCACAAAAACATCAAGTTCAAAATAAAATTTGATAATTGAACTATTAGAGTCATCATAGGTAATAAATTTATTAGTTCCAATGGTAGAAGATATGGTGTCAATTTTCATCATCACTATCATCAAAAATATTAATTTTCATAACTCAATAATGACACCAAATTCAGGTTGTTGATGATCTTTCACCTAAATAACTTATTTTTCACTGATGACAATATATATATTACTCATTAATAGAAATATTTTGAGTCTTGTTAATAACTCAAAATACATAATAATCAATAAATGTACCATGTGACTTCATCAAATCAAACCAGTTTCATTTAATCATAGTTACTCTACCATGAGTGTAATATTAAATATTATTATTTTCTAAATGAATCAATAATAATATACATTTTCAAATTGATGTCTAATATCTGATACTATGGAATAACAGTGTGTCACGGTAGTAACCCTAACACTATCATGTTTTTTTTAATGTTCATTTCACATTCAGTGATAATAAATCTATACCCATTTATTGCATTTGATTTCCATTCAACAACCACATAATTAGGGAAAAATAGAAAAAGATCTTATTTCCTTAAAGGAATTGTCGATGATAAAAATCAATACCTAAAATATAAATTAATATCTTAATTAACTATATATTAAATTTATTAATTTATTAAATTAATAATTTTTCCTTCAATTCCATCATATAAGGAAACCCTATGTCCTGAAATTTATTTCTCCTTCTCAAAGATAAATAACGATGATATCTATTTATAAATTGTTTAGGTTCCATGATAATAGAATAGAAATAGTTTAACATATATGTATAATTCCATATGATAATATAACATATAGAAGTTCAATTCACATACTTGATTTTGTAATTAAATAAATCACTGTAAAAGAAACTGTGTGATGTTCCATCTCCCACTCTTCATTGAATAATATAGTCAATCTATATGATCTAGGAATTCCCGTTGTTTGGGGATGTGATGGAAAGCTGGACTTAGTTTTCTCATACTACTATCCTTTAATTATCAATAGTCTGTTTCATCTTTTAGACACATTAGAAAAATACATAGAATAGAAATCCTAACATTCTTGAACAAAGTAACATTTCTTTATAGGACTTTAGGATGATTCCAATTCTGGACATAACACATAAATGAATACATATTAATTTTTTATAGATGCATAAAAGAAGAAATGTATCTTCCATGAAGTATTTTTGTTGGAATATGAATAGTCAGATGCATCACACATGTGAAAAATTATGAGGATATATTTTCTGTAAAACAATGAAAATTAATTGTGCATATTCAATCAATTTTTAAAATAAATACATCGTTAAATTTTCAGTACAATGATCTTTATAAAAATCGAATAGCCAAATAAATTCCACCCTCACATTATTAGAAAGTATATGCCAAATTTATATTTGAATCCACTCATGTAGAAGTGTTTGATAATCATGGGTCTTCAAAGAGTTCATATTCAACTCTTTTCTATTGACCAATTTTGATATATTTCATGAATATACATCAGAAAAAATAATAGTCTCTAGTACTTCTAAAAATTTATTTTTTCTATATTATAATCACATAATAATGAAACTAAAAATTACATTTATTTACACAAATACACACATGATGAAATTCAATTCTAATATACCAATCCAACAAGTCACACTGAGATCTTAAATAATTCTTTTTAGTTATATTTAAATTTAAATAAATTGAGAGAAACAGTTCACATATTTTTTCATTTTCTTTTACTTCTAGGAAATGATATAAAAAATTGGTTATCCAATAAGGTAAATAAAAGAATATAATTTTCTTCTTCTAATTATAATTTGTTATAGTGACGCATTTTCATCTTTCTAGATTTCATCTGACCCATCCTTTATAGAAAAATGTCATCTTAAAAATAATTAAGTAATTTAGTTCCATAAATATGTTGGGGGGGAGATTTTAGGCATAGTGTTATTTACATGCAAATGATGATTATTTATATATGTATGATCCATTGGAAAGAATCATAAATGTACCATAAACAAAAAATATGGTGATATTTAATTGTAATATACTTTGTATTCTTCATGAAATATGGACATGACAGTTTTGAATTTGTGCCCTATCTATATATCATTACATAAGAAAGAAAATTATTTATCATCCACATAATAAAGACACACATCTTGATGTTGTCTTTCAAACAAGGATCATATGTGTACATTCCAAATATTCCGTAGATTCTTAGACATTTTTAATAAAGGTTACATGTATACATATATATCACTTCAATGATTAGATGGTCCATACATGAGTATAGTCAAGAAACTGAAAGGGTTTTTCAAACACATCCATTGAGGAAGGTTATAAATTTGTATGAAAACTATCCATATGATTTGTGATGTAATAATTTTACCAAAGGATTAAAGACATCACATTATAAAAACAACCACACATTATGCATGTCAGCTAAAAAATAAAGATATTTTACATCAAATTACCTCTATGAAAATTCAACTATTGGATGACCGAACTGATTAATATATTAATTTTTTTCAGTATCATGCCATAAAATATTTATTGATATATCATCTGAAATAAAAATATTATGGAGTATAAAAATCAATGGAAAGGACCACATTCCTCTTTCAAGAACATGAGATGACATTCCATCAGCATTTGGATTCTATTGAGATGTTCGACATTTTATACAATCATTTCGTCTTGTAGTTTCGTCCATAAATAAGTTGTAACCTTTCCTAAAAGTATCATTTTTTTTAGAAATTTCCATGTTTTTCAACTAACATCCATGTCATATAATCATTTTAAGAAATATCTACATCATTTGGATGTGTGTAGTAAAATATTGTAAGAATATAATTGATGAAATTATTAAAAACCCCATACATGGTTTTACAGGGAAATAGTTAAAATATAAATTTTAGATTTATAATTTTACCACATTTATTATATACTAGTTACATGGAATTATCATTTAAAATTTTTATCCTTTTCAACATCATCATTTTCATTACATGCATCATGTGTGCTTGTATTCATATCTCTATACTCTCAAATCCATTCTTTATCATGATGAAAAAAACTGATCATCTAATAAATTCATCATTCTAGTTCTCACTTTTAGATCATGATAATTTTTATATTCCATTTTATTCCCTTTGTGATACCTAACAAATTAGTTTGTTAGAAAATAATATCTGGTTATATGGTAGTTCACTTCATCATGAAATGACCAAGTCATTCCAATATAATTATAACATGGGAAGTGTATGTGACCACTATCTAAGGCACTGTTAAATGGAAAATATAAAAACCTATCCAAGAATATTTGAATATTAGAAGGGAAATAATCAGTTTCATAAATCTATCTACTACAAATTCTGTCAAATTTTTTTATGTAATGATGTAAAATAAATTAAATAAAATTGATGATAAATTGAAAATATATTTACGGAAATGATAATTGGTCACATTATATGAAACCAAATCTAAAATTATATTCCATATTAGAATCAAAATATAAAATATATAAGGAATACTAAATATATTAAAATAGTATAAATATAAACCACGATAGTTAATTCCATTATATCAATGAGTAATAACAATTCATACTAATACTGAAAATAGTTTTTATCATTGTTTTTTCTGTAATTCTATTAAATTTTTATCCTTTGTTATTCTTAATCAAAAACATCAAGTGAAAAAGATTACTATTTCATTGTAATAATCTTCTATAGCACAAAAATTGAAGTTATGATGGATAAATCCATAATTAGTTGTTTTAAATATTGGGGAATGATAAAGTGAATCCTTTCCATTCATGAGATCAATGAAAAATGTGGTTCTTCTATATGAGTTTAAAATATAATCATTTTGATGGATGAAATTAGTGATGGTTTGAGTGTGACAGATAGATAAATATAAGAGATAATCTATATTAGTTATTTAAATTACATTAGGCTTAGATTATTAGTAGTTACACATGTTTGAAGATGAAACCATTTGAGTTTCAACTCATGGAGCAGTATTTTGAGTACTATATGTAAGGGAGAACATGATTTACTATTTAAGGGTATAACCCTCATTAAGAATTTTATTTTAGTATCCTCCATGGATTGTAAAACCATGACTTGGGGATGGTTTAAAAAATTATGTGTTTAGTTGACACTCATTTATGAGAGGAATGACCATGTGTCTGATCAAATAAGAGACATTTCTCAGGGTGAGAGGGTGATAGTTATTGTGGATGGTAGTGATCCTACCATGGGGATTATATAGAATTTTTTTGGACCTCTATGTTCCTATTTATAATATTTATGAATCCTTTAAGTGTTAGGGAATAATCATTGAGTATTTATTTGTGATTTAGTGGAAGACACTGAATGTTTTGAGGAATGTATGATGTAGGAGGCCTAACTAGTTATTTTATGTTTAATGGTATCTAGTTTATGGATAATATTATTGTAACATGTTATTAAATGTTATAGTTTTGTTAATAATGTGATCTCAAATTTTTTGGAATATATAGTTGGCATGTGTGTCTACAATTCTAGGGCGGTTGAAATTTTTCCAATTCAGTATTGAATTGATATGGGGAATCATAATAACTTTTTACCATTTTTATTTCATTTATTTGGACATGGTGAGATGGGAAATATACCAATAGTATCACTATACCAATTGAAATGAGTTTCAAAAATAAATTCCAATGGAAATGGGTGTTGTGTCTCGGAATTATCCAATGTTTATAGTGGACTATTTCGGAGAGTTCTATGTGATATGGAAATAAATTATCTCTTAAAGACACTAGATTATAGTGGAGTAATCCCATTTCAATAGGAAATTATTGTTCCTTATGTATATGTTATCCTAAGATGATTTTTTTAGGGCATAAAACACTATTTTCTTAAATGTATGTTGAGTGTCAGTTTATTTCATTTTGTTTTAAAAGAAATTGAATTAATTTGATTATGGTTTTGTTTTTGAGTTATATGGATTTTTCATGGGAGTGTTCATAGGGTATGTTAGATAAAATATGTACGAGGCTAGTCACAAATTCTACACAGTATGGTCACATTGTGAATTATTTAGTATTTATGGAAATTTATAATAAAGTTATTACCTATTATAAATATTTTCATTAAATATTTAGTAGTTATTAGGATGTGATATGGTCCCATGTTTGAGTTATGTAACCATTTCACTTGAGAATTCCTTTAATGAGATGACAACATGGTGATTAAAGAGGGAGTTTCTTCTCTTATAAAATATCTAGTCTGTTAAACCCACACCCTTAGTATTATACATGATTTTATATTGATTATTATATGTTTTTTCACTCAACATTATTAAATTGAAACTTATTAAAATTAATGAATAATATATTTTATGATGATATATAAATGGTTATGAAATGAATAATATTACAAATCCATTAAGGGTTATGGATTTAATTATGATAATGTTCTTTATGAAATATAAACACACAAATGATTTATTTAAATGATTATTAATTTACTAAATAAATTCAAGAGGTATAATGGACCTATATATAGATACCTTAGTGACTCTCCCCTAAAATAGTGAATTATCACAGTATAGATTCCAAATTATTTCATTTTTTATTAAACCCCAATGATAGTTATAAAATAAGTTACAAATAGAACAAAACTCTAAAACGCACAAAAACAAATAGGTAAAAAACAAATAGGTAAAAAAAAGAATAGGAGACATACCCCTCCACCATAGTACAAAATCCAGAGAAGAAAACAACATAAAAACAAGGGACTATATAACCCCCAACATTCAACCCCTCCATGTGAGTAGAGGTTAGAAAATAATTTAGAGAAAAACTAAAATTGTATACATAATTTTGAAAAAATAAATTATAAACAATGAACAACTAGAAGACAAATAAATTCCCATTCAATATAATTTTGATCAATCCTTATTTAAAAATCAATAGTAAATTTTAGTCATAATAAAAAAATGAAATTAGGACAAGTAAAATAATTTATTGCTGTGTGTGAGAACAAAAAAAATGAAATTTATTATTGATAAAATATATGAATGATTAGGATGTCGCCAATTTAACATTGAAGAATGAAATTAGAGAAATAAAATATGAGAGATCATTGAAAATTTGAATAAAGTGGAACAAATAATGTAAATTATATGGTTCTACATGAAAATTTTATGGTAGGAGAAACACCAACATGAGTGTGTATTTTTTGAAGTCCCATTCCAATAGTTTTTAAGCATCATGTTATATCCACCTCTAAACCAATTGTTTTTTAAACCCATTTGTATTTAGTTTTCTATCCGTATTAATTTTTAAAACTTTTACGATAGGATTGGAATAACCAACATATACCCATGGAAATGTTGAACCATTGGGATAGGAACAACTATAAAAATGATTTTTGAAAACCAGTGGTATTTGACTGTTGGTATAGCCCACATTTAAAATAGTGATTACTGCAGATGATCTAATTTTTTACCCAAAGTTGTGTCAAGGGTGACTAGCTCAGAAGATAGCTTGATTGATAGGTCACCTCCATAATGTACTTTCTCATATATATTGGACGGGACATAATGGTATCAAATAAATACGTACATATATTTGAACCGATCAAGATCATACAAAGAACTATAGATGCCCCCCTTATAATGAAGGATGAATTCTTCTCTATATCATAAACATAGCTAGCCTAGACCTTACAAACTGGTCCGTGAGGTGCAAGTTTATTATTGGATTTTACTATGATACCTAGCATTAACTATGGTTTCTTGGTCCTCAACTCCCCTAATGAAGAATTATGTCGCAAACATGATGGTGATGTATTGTCCTTCCATACTGTTGGTATTGACTATTGGGTTCTTGGAAGATAGGAATATAGTTTAAAAAATTACAATAGTTGAAACATAGTGGGTTAGATCTAGATGGTACTTAAGAAACAAAACTATACTACACATATATGTACCAGATTCACTCCATTTCCTTGTCCTTCCTATTTTTTTTATATATAGAGGCTCTCACTACAACTAATGAAGGTCCACCTATCTAAGAAATGAAAGGGAGGGAAGTACTAGTTGTTCTTCCATCCACCAATATACTCTCAATGGTATGTTTTATTTTTATAACATCATGGTATGAATCCAGGTATCATATTCATAAATTTCTATTAAGTTGGGGTAAAAACATTATTTCAATATTCCTATAATTTTAGGATTCATTATTGGCTAGGACTGGGGGAAAATGGAGAGGCCCATTAATTTGAGTGGATAATAATGATATTATCATGGAACCCTACTTTAGTTTCCTGAACTCATATGCTCAGTCAATCAATATGTTATCGGGAAGTGATATCTGAAAAAAGACCATTAAGGCCTCCTATGTGAGATACTCACGTCATCCTTCTTGACCCATTATTCTCCACAAATGTTTAGTATATTCTTGTAGTATTAAATCTACCAATCTCTCCTTTTTTTCATTTGATATCTTGATGAGATCAATAATAGACTCTATAGTTTCCATCCAATCCATAACATCTTAGTGCACAATGATGTCTTGAAAGGATAGGGTATCCTAATGTTTTAAATCCTTTGTGTAGTCTACCATGGATTTTAGTGGTGATATGTATGGAATCACTACAAATATTAATGGGGGTAAGTGTAGGAATGTTGTCATGGGAAGCCATCCCGGTTAGATGTCCTAATAAATGTATATGAGCTGAAATCTTATTCAACAGAAGTAAAATTAGGAATATAATTTTTCGTAAAAAAATATGGTATCATAGAAGTATCTCCTAAGACTCTACCCTTAACCAAATGTACACCCTCCTACAACTACACTATCATTGTCCCTACACATTAGTAAGAATCATAATATATATATATATACATAATAACAAAACATAATTCTTAGTTCTATTAATAAACTCCATTAATGATATATCACATATCACTCCAAATCATATATATATCATACAATCCTAGAAATAATCTCGAACTGATTTCATAAATTAGAGAAATTATTATGAACTATTGTGAAACACAACTATGTATATATATATATATGGAATGTGAACGAGTGTTTCAAGTCCGGATGAATGAACATATGATAACTCCCATAAATCACAAATCATTATCATGTGCATAAATTAGGGTGATATTAAACAATTTTTATAGTAAAAAATAAATTTTACACCTTATGGTTTCTTATTGGTCCACTATACAGTATTTTCTAAGAATTTTCAAAGTTTACATACCCGATTCGTGACTATATAAAATCATGTCTATCTGATTCCAAAACTATGTTATGGAAAAATACATGTTAGTAAAATAATGGTTCTCTAATAGCACTTTATAACATCATGACCCAATCAACCAAGTTCAATCAAGAATGGTACATGACCGCATGCATGCCTTCCCGTATTCAAGAGGTTACTGACTTTTTGTGAGAGTCTTATTCAATTAGTGGGGAGATTATACCCACAAAATTAGGTCCATGATCATGTAAAAATAATAAATAAATAAATAAATAAGAGAAATGTAGAAACTAAAGAAGGAATACATGGTAAATAATAACCAAAACCAAAATGTGAAAATAATATCAAGAGTAAATAAAGTGTAAATTGAATAATGATAAACTAATATCCCCACTTTTGTATTTCCTAGTCTACAACTATCACCATGATCCTTTGCTCCTCCTTCTACCATAGGGCTCCTACCCTTTATTATGTCTCTCATGAAATCTATGAGTTTATTGAAATTCCAGAGTAGGGGGTGAGTAGAAGACTCAATAGGACCCCACCAATGCATCCTCAAATTGATGTGACCATTTATAACAAATATATTTCATAATAATAATAAATATGATGAATGTATAATAATAATAAAATCTGAATGACTAAGCTCTAACAAATCCAAAATAAACCCCTGACCATACCTTCTTTAGACCCATTCAAATAAGTAATTGAATAATTGGTAGTAACTGGTATATCCCCTATAGATCATCCCTATAGTGTGGTGTTTACATAAAATCCAACATCATATATCCATAATTATGATCTTGTCCCTTGGAAACCTCTACATCACGAATATTCTAAAATTTATTGGGCTTCAAAAAATTGAATTGTACTTGAAAAATCAATGTTCACTTGTGTGAATGAAAAACATGAAAACCTGGATACCATAATCCTCAACCTTGTCCTTAGGCCCCTCATCAACATTACCACCTATTATGAATAATCCCCCACTAAGGGATAATTATGTCAAAATGATCCCTATATAACAATTACATGGAAAAAAACTCTATGGAATGGTAAAATTTATATCGGATGAAACATAAAAGAAGCCATATCATATAATCCTAAGAATTTAAAAGTACACATAACATCATGTGATAGTAATAAATCATGGTAATAAGGTACACTAATATCAGTTAGGGAATAAAAATAACCCAAAATAATAATGGGCAACAAACACACACCAACATGTGATCAAAATCAAGAATTAGGTAAAAAATATTTTAACATAAATAATGATAATTGAAACATATGAAAACCATATTATAATAGAAACATACCAAATTATCATAATAGTTTTTTCCATAACAAAAGCCACAAGATTTTTTGAAATATGTTTAATGTCCACACACCAATCAGGAATTCTCTTACTGGGATCACCAAGATCTGGTGCAAAAAACATGAAACGAATTCTAGAGTAAGGTGTGCAGAAAATAAGGGAAGGGAGAATGAGGAATTTCCTTGAATAGATTAACAAAGGGACACCATGGGTAAAGGAAAGTGGTTGTATTGTGTAGGTGTATTCGATATCACCACCATGATATAGTAAATAACACTAAAGTGTAGTGCTATCATGAAAGGGAACTCTCGTCAAAGGGGAAGATCCACGGTGTAGGGTTACACTAGTAAATGAATTCCATAGTGCAAGATAAAGTGTTAAAATTTAGGGTTCAGACCACCATAGTGGAAGGCACACACAATTTTATAGAGTTAAGGGATTCATTTTAGAAAGTAACTAGAGAGTTCAATAATGTTATGCAAAGGACTAAGCCACAGGGTAGAAAAGGGTCTCTATTTCATGGATCATGTATATGTAAATATAAATGATGTTAAATTAGGAGGAATATACATGTATTTATAGGGGACATGGTAAGTTCTATTCCCATTAAATTCCTCTCATAAAACCCCATATTTTATTCTAAAATTTTCCATTAAACACCATTATTCCCTAGTACTGAAAAATAAAGACCCTAACCCATTATAACAAAAATAGATGGATTATATGAGGTGGTTTTAGGAAACACCGATGAAACCTCATATAATAGAGCTCCAAGAAAAAATACATAGCCCAAAAACCATCAAAAGGGGATTATACATTGTAACATTTGGCATCGGGCTGTAAGACCACCCAGTCTGGCATGTTCTCAAAAGCATTTATATAGCCACCTATTTTTGGATGAAATATTTTTCAAAACAGTTTTTAATCCTAGGAAGAAGAAATCCCCAAAACCCATAGGCCTAATATAAAACATGATCCATCAAAAAAATTTATAAAAGTGATCATTTTTAGCATATGAATTTTATGGCTTTACAAGAGTCAACATAGATCACAAATAATTAATCCATTAAAAATTAGGATCACGTCATTGATGTAGGGAAAAATGTTCTCCCAAAATTAAAATAAGGATTCCAAATATTTTATGGAAATAAGGTGTAATGAATGGATGTTCTAGAGCATAGAAATTTATAAGTAGGATATAATTAAAAAAACATGGAATAATGGTATATACCATACAAAATAACTATTATTCAACCAAAAAACTAGTCACACTCTATTATTCTATTCTATAATTCTCCTAGGACAACTCCCACTTAATAATCTGACCACATATATTTCTTTAATATTAAAACATAGAGGAAAACTTGATTGCGTGGTACTATTCTTTGTCATAACCTCTAGGCTGTAGAACCTTGCCACTATGCAGAGGCAGTAGCCGAGAACAAGTTTTGTTGAAGGGGTAGAACAATGATATAAACTAATAGAAACTATATATCATATCTATTATGATAACACTATATTCCTATGCAACCAATTCATATTTACTAATCCCTTGATCAAGTCCATTGAGAATCACAAGAGCCACACTACTGGCATCCTTGAAATGGAAAATCCATGAGTCTTGACCTCTTGGGGACATACAACTCATATAACAGTACCACACCAAAAAAAACATACACATTTCCACCCACTATGTATTATTGGAATCAAAACCTCAGTCTTCTCCCCTATATAAAATTCCATCTTAACTCTACCAATCCTTCTTTGAGACTCTTGATAACACCACTAGCACCTATAAAACTAAAAACAGATGATGCATTGGTCTTTGAATGATCAGAACCAACATTGTTAGTAGAAGATGTATGTGTTAAAAAAACATGAATTTTTACTTTTTCATAATGGATAATATTTTGGAAAATATAAAATTGGTTTCTATGAAATGGGTTACATAATGTGATCTTGGTATTCTATTTAATAAACACATTTATTGGAAATAAATTTCAATAATGTAATACAGGGAAATGGACTATATGTCTGTGATACATGCGTGAATAATAAAAAATTTATTTTTTATATAGATAATATTATTTAAAAAGTAAATGTGGTGATCCTAAAAATTAATTTTACAACAAAATAAATAATAAAATTTATATTTTGTAAAAAAATGTGATGAAAAAATTCAGAAAATTATAATTATTTCAATGTGTTGATTTTAATCTATTATCTCAATTTAATTATGAATATGTTTGATAAAGGATATTCAGAATGAATAAAACATATGAGGTAATAAGTTACAAGGATATTCGGTGCAATATTTTGTATCCTGATTACAAATATATATAAATTAAAATACAGTTCTATCATTAATAAATAAACTTATCTACTTGGATTTCTTGAGAGATGATATACTATTTTCTGAACATTTTTTACATGGTTTAAAATCTACCAATTTTTTACACATGATTGATTCAAATTAGTTACAAATACCTTTTAAATGTAATTTAAATTATATAGTTTTTCATGGATTAAATGGATTTTCTAGATTCAATACACATGTTCATACATAATTTTTGCGAAATATAAGTGCTCAAATTTATAAATAAATGTTTTAATTCAATTTAGGTTTTATGTATATCGATTAGAATTCAGAATAAAAATTAAATTTTTTATGAACATCCATATATAACAACAGAATGTAAATTTTTTTGAAAAATCAAATATTATTCAATAAAACTCATATAAAGGATTTCGAAGTTAAAGTGAAGTTACCTACCATTCTTGAAAGTGATAATTAATGTGCTATCAATTTATCCAATAGTTGATTTTACGATTTGATATTGTATAATGAAAATATTTTATAGTACATTACCCAAGATATTATGGAATTTGGTAAGATATTTTTTGAATGTACATAAAAGAGAGATCAATTGGAATATATTAAATTAAACACTATACCAAGGGAGGTGTTTCATGTTATAAGTTTCATGTTAATAGGTTAACCATTCCAACATTGATGATGATGTATTTATATAAATTTAATTTTTTATAATTGATTTGAATTTCTTTTTAATATTTGGAAATGAATAACTAAAATAATTTTAATATTACATATGATAAAAGAGATATTAAAAATGGAAAGCAAAAATATCTTATATAAGAATTATAGAAAATATAAAATTATAGAATGGTTGAGTATTTATATAATAGGGTAAATATTTTTCAATAGGAGGTACAAATATTTTATATTTTTATTAAATTATTTATAATATAATTCTATTTCTTAAAACATGTCAATTTTTTTTTGAATAACCATTTATTATATATATATATATATTGAAAAAATTGGGTGGTATCTATCATGCCCCCCTAATGTGTTCCTCTCTTGGGATGGAGATGTGGGAAGGGAGATGGTGACTGCTCATGTCCCACCTCCAATAGGCCCCATGTTGGTGATTAACAAATAATAAACAAACCAATGGGAGGCATTACCCGATAAGAGAACATGCAGAATTGAGAGATAAGGTAGATACACCAATCAAAATCTACTAATATATATATATATATATATATATATAAACTCGAAGAGAAAACATGCAATAAGGTACATTAAAATATCAACTGAAAGGAAATTTCCATGTTCTAAAAAGGTAATGATGAAAGTGACCATGTAGACCAAAGAAACCCAAAAAATCAATGAGTTAGTATTATCTTGATTGATCTCCATCCTACTCTAGATAACCTAAAAAATAGTTTAATTATACATTTATAGAGAAGAAAAGAATACTCTATAGGAACCTCTTTATAACCTCGTACTAAAAAGATAAAGAAATAATTCAAAAGAATAATGGAAATTAGTGAAACTAAATTGTCACCTAAATTGTTATACTAACTTCCATGCTGACCATTTATAACTCTCCCCATGTATATAATACAAGAGAGGATATAATTTAGTAATGATACTTTTGGGGTTCTATGATTATTCTTACCATCTAGTTTTCCACTCTTCAATAAAATCTCACACATTGTGCCATCACTCATCAAAATAAGATTGACTAAAGAAACCAAAGAAAGGTATCACAACATGAACCTCAAACAACACATCATCACATCATTACATTATTAAATCAACATATATGGACATAGTAACTGAGTAGTTTCCCAAATCCAACAGAGATTTTATGATGCATATCATACATCATGTATTATACCTCAATGCATTATAGCCCATATACTGAGCAAGGTACCACAATCCTTCATATCCTATACACACGATACATATAATAATCCTTAGGATACAATATCTAGAGATACATTTGTTTAAAATAAACAAAAGGAATCATATAACTCTGCACATATATTTGGGAAAACAAACAACCACACCTATCAGAAAAATAAAGTACCGATATAAGAGATCTGGGTTAGAGGGGGTAGTCATCCATCCATCCTCTGACAAGGATTTTGGGGTAGAAAACCTCCTAGATTCCATTGTATGTCATTTTCCCAACCTGATATATATGGGGATTTATATAAAATCTTAGAATATAAATGATATAATTTAGATCACAACCACAATATGGGAATACCAATCTCTTAGACTAAAATGAAGATAATATCATTCAGACATTGAATTCCTCTACTATAACTAGATATCATATATGCATAGTAGTATTTAAATGAGTTACATTATATATTTTTAATTTTTAAAATTTACATTAGTTTATTTATAAAATATCCTTGAGGTAAAAATTAATATTACTCTACATTAAATTACATTAATCATTATTGTGATGTCATTTCCTTATATGAATAATCCAAACAGAGTCTACAGTTTATGAAGAAAATCATCTTTTTAGCATTTTAATTCCATAAACACAAAACATATGGGTATATAAATATTTACTAATTATTATAATAATTCCATAATCCATGTACTCTGGGAAAACTAACCTATGGTACAACCAAGAGAAAATATGCAACCAGGAAAACTCAGCTGCCTTATGTATTGGGGAATTTATTGTAGATAAAACAAGGAACCCGACCATAGACCATTAATTAGATTCATAAGAGAACATCCCTAATCTTATAATCACATCAATAATTTACCCCAAATTCAACTAATTCCATCATCCTCATTTATATCACAAAAACACACATTTATATCCCGATACATATCTTCATTTCTTACATCGATTGTTATCAAATCATCCAAGTATCCCCACCCACATCACATCAGCCTTCCCAGTATCATATCACACACAGTCCTCCCTACAATATATCAAATCATCCATCCTAGGTTCATCCATCCATGGATCATGTCAAAAATGTAGCAGGAATCAAACCACACCAACATATAAGAAAATGTTGGCCCAAATCAAGTAAACATTCTTTTACACATAAATGATCTCTCATAACTCCAAACAGAATGTACATGTCCTTATCAAGAAGTTGGAAAAAAGAAGACCTAAAAATTATCTTTATCAATCAATGAATTTTTATTCCATCTTGAAATAACTAATTTATTATTAATAGTTTCCAACTACGAGATACCTAAGGCATCCGGTAATCATAATGTAGAAAAATCTAAACATTCTCTTACCACTAAAAATAGTTTTATCTAACTGTGAGAAACATCATTCTAAATTAAAAATACCTTTATTTATAATCAATAAGAATAAAGATAATTGACATTATTTATCAAGTACAATAATCATAGGGAATATCATTTCAAATTAAATAAGCACATTGCATCAATTTGATCATTATCAAAATATAAAAAGAACCAGATTAAGAACATGCATTTTTTATGATTCTTAGTCGAATTAATAATCAATTAAATCTAGAATTATATTATTTAAATTTTTTAATATTGTACACTATTCATAAGAACATGGTATTAAGTAATATCATAGATTTCATTGTATTTACTAATTCGAGAGGCAAGACTCTATCATCGTTTAAATCATATAAACAAGAGAATACTAAATAATAATTTATTAACCCATTTTAATTATTTTATGGTAAATTTATCTTCAATCCAAATGGATAAACCATGATAAATTTATTATTTCTTGTACGTAAATAGATAAATAGTGAATCCCCTAATTCGAAGGAATCAATGTTCTTGGCACAAGAACATACAAATTTTATGGGTATCCAATCACCACTCCCATAAGAAAAATTTGATATCTAAAATAAATGATGACAAAAATGCACCACCAACAAAAATTAATCCACATTAGAATAGTGTATATAAAGCTCTATAGAATAGAGAGAAGGAATAATAGAAAAAATGACTGACTAGGGAGAACCATCTAGAAATAGAAGGAAAAAAGCACCTTTGAACAACATTTTATTGTAGATGGAAATCAAAGGATAATTCCACATTGAAGTGTTCCCCAAATGCTTGAAGAGAGGGAATTAGGACCACCTTGATATTATTAGAGCCATAGATATAGGGGAAAACAAAAACCGCTACACCCATTATTAGTGTACTACACTGGGATAATACATAGCATGAAACCCCTTTTCACATTTTGAAAATGTGAGGATTCAGATCCCACAAAAAGTGTCACCTTAAAAGATTTAATCTGAAAAAAGAACATGTTTTGAGACACCCTATAAACCAGCATAAACATGATGTGAAACTATTCTAGGTTGTGAACTGGCCTTACCCAATCCATGAAATATGAATAATCAATGTGAAAAATACACACACAAACCTTTTATTCTGCCGTCTTCTATTTTTTAGCTACTAAACCCCTAAAACTACTCTAGGAATCATCCGATCACCATGAGAATCAGAAATGAAAAAAATGATAGAATATATAGAGATGGGACAAACATTAGATACCACTCAATCACTTCTCATTATATACAATGCAAAACCAAAACCATATAGAAAAAAAGTTTTCATCCGAAGAGACACGTTATGGGATACCTCCCAAAGTTCTTTCCATGTCATGAGCTCAAACAAATCATCATAGGACTCAAAAAAATGTAAAAATAGTAAAAGAAAACCTTCAAAGAACTTCCCCTAGGGTGATACATCTCACAATTGAGAAAAGTTACCAACAAGAAACAAGATGAATCCATTTAAAAACCAAAGGTTTAAAATCAAAAAATAAACAATGTTACAAAAGAAGAGTTATACGTCAAGTAGCTTGGGTTTCTGAGTATAAATCTTGATTCACATTCCCAGGAACTCTACTCCACACCTCCATGATACCAAAATACAAGAACCCAAGGAAAATCACACTCATGAAACACTTTCTCTTCGAGGTCTATGATCTCCAAAGGTCACTCTTTGAAGGTCACATCATAATTCAACATCTTTTTAGTTCCAATATATG
This sequence comes from Viscum album, assembly GCA_963277665.1. Lineage (NCBI taxonomy): Eukaryota > Viridiplantae > Streptophyta > Magnoliopsida > Santalales > Viscaceae > Viscum > Viscum album. The sequence goes on along the minus strand of OY728151.1, from coordinate 1,504,405,293 downwards.
ACACGAAATTCATCATGTTTATAATTAAAAAACTGTAAACATGGAAAAAATCATTTATCTAGATTATCTACAGGGGATGTCCTATCTGATACACCATTCCTCTAATATAGGCAAGCACCTTGAAATGCGCAAAAAATATAGGATAATTTTTACTCCCACGACCAAACCATCACTTTTCAGGTAGTGGGATCACCTTTAAGAACATGATATATCTAACATTGAAATATGAAGGTCCCCTTTTATGATCAACATTGTATTTCTAATGATATTTTTCTACCTTCATCCTATTTTGAATTTCTGGAACCATCTCAGTTGTATTCAATTCATGTTTTTTCATGATAATTACTACATCTCTAACCCATGTACATAAAAGTGGATAATGGAAAGGAATATTGTTCAAATCTACAAATAGTTCCATAATAATGGTGGAGTGGATACAATTATTTTAAGAAAACTGCACCAAGGGAATGTTCCTCAACCATGGACCACTAAAATCTATGACATGCAATAACATCATTTCATGAAGATTCATGATAGTCTATTTTGTTTGATCATTAGTTTTTTATGAAAAGATGTTATAAATCATTAATATGTTCATAAATAATTCTAGAGATAAATCCACACCATGGAGGTAAAATAAGGATACCAATTAAATATGATCATACTCACTGTTCTATGGAGCCACACCACTTCATTGATATACTAGCTCAAAAAATTTTATTTTGATCTTGACCACTTGATTTCTATAAAGATGGATGATTTCATGAAAGGATCCACTATCACCGATATAGAATCATAGACTCTATGATATTGTGTTAAAATGGTAATGATATCCATCAATATGTCCTCCCACTTCCACTAGAGAATGTCAAATGTCGGGAAAAAACCATGAGAATATTGTTCTCGGCCATAAACTTCTGGCAGAACAATCATTTAGAAACAAACAGTCCAACTACATTCTTCAACCCACAATACTAAAAATAACCTCTCAAGTCTTGTTACATATTTTTCATGGATCTATGTACCACTAATGTATAACTTTTGAACTCATGGACACCCATATCACACATCACTGATATAACACAAACCAATCGTCGGAACAACTACTGATGTTATCTATCCTCAGACCAACCATTAGGGGAATAAAAAAAACTATCACTCATGACCCCACTTTAGAATCCACTAACTATGAATCCTCTACATTTCACCACAATGGTGACTACACAATCATCTAGAAATGGGAAACTCTACATCCAACCTCACCCATATCAAGATGCATTGCTGATTGTTCATTCATAACACTCAAGGAATATTTATATTCTTTCATGGAATCAATACATGAATTACTAGTTAACACATTAGCAACAACATTTCCATTACCTATTGTTGGCAGTGCTAATGATTGGAGCTGACCAAGACATACTCATAACAATCTTTGACCCCATTGAAGACCACCTCAATAGATTTTCTATTCTCTCTGAGTATAAGGTTCATCTCAAGGATATAATTTTCAAACCACATGTCCTATATTATAATATTATATTGTATCACCTTTTAATGGATGCCTTAGATGAAACTAACTCAATGATTGAATATGAAGTGGAATAGTTGGCACACACTGACTGCTCAAAAATGTTATATAGTCTTTTTATTGATGACCTTGAATCTGGAAATAAAAACATGCATATGACCCCTAAAAATATTTATCAAATCCTCTACCACTAGAGAAATGATGTTTTGGGGATGTTACCTACCATTTTCTGAACAAAATATCTTCTATTCTTGAAATTGGGAACCTTAGAACACAACTCTCCTTCACGAGGAATCATAACAACTCATCTCTCAAGATGATCCCTTTATCCCCACCATCTATAAAATGACATATGTTCTTCATATCAGGCTGACATACATCTACATCATAAATGGGGTGATCTAAGGCTATATATCTAGATGTAAGTACTATATAAAATGCCTCTCTGTGGATTCCTTATATCACTAGTGCAGAAAAAATTTTATACGACGATTATTTTTTAATTTTTACTTCGGGTATTGGATAGAGTTATTATAGGAGACATTATAAACATTGTTTTTTTGCATCAGTTATTTTACAACTGATGTGAAAAACAAAAATCTGAAGTGTTTTCTACATCGTTTGATAAAAAACTAATGTGGAAAATGCTTTGGAGTCATGGTTTATTATGTCGGTTATTTAATAACCAATTTGGTATTAACTCTTTAATGCCTTTTATTTTATAACTGACATCACAAATCACTCATCCGAAGTGTTCATCATGTTGGTTATTTTCATAACTGATGTGATAAACCTGTCTGCCAAGTGGTTTCAAACACCAGTTAAATAATAAAAGACGTGAAAACATATCTACTACTTCTGTAATTTAATAACCAAAATAAAAAATCGATTAATTTCCATTTATTATGAAGGTTATGAGATAACCGAGGGAAAAACCGTTTTCCATGCATTTATCATGTCATTTTCCAAATAACTGATGTTAAAACTAATACTAGTGCATTTTGTAAGTCGGTTATAAAATAACCGACGAAAAAAACTATTTTTTAATAAAAATGATGAACCACTACTATGCCCATTCAAAAGACCTAAAACAGACTAAAAAATACAATAAAAAACCAGAACCCCCCCCCCACCTCATTGGAGAGCACCCACCACCGATCAACCACTGCTATGCCATACCAAAAGACCTGAAACAAAAAAAAACATACCAAAAGAATAAAAAAACATTACAAAAAACCAACTAGAACCCCCACCCCACTGTACAACTCCTGCCACACCCCTGGACACCCCCACCCCACTAAACACCCCCAGACTAAAAACAGACCAAACCCAGACCAGAACCCCCACCCAACTGGACAGTCCCCACCACACCCATGGACCCCTCCCCACACCCCTGGACTGCCCCCACCCACCAGGACACCCCCACCCCACTGGACATCCCCCACCACACCCCTGGACACCCCCACAACCCTAGACTTCCCCCACCCCCTTGACATCCCCACACCCCTGGACAACCCCCACCCTCCTAGACACTCCCACCCCCTGGATAGCACTCCCAAACCCCCGGAAATCCCTCCCACACCGCTAGAACCCCCCCCCCCCCCACTGGACATCCCCCACCACACCCCTGGACACCCCACACACCCCTGGACAACCCCCACCCCCTAGACAACCCCACACCAATGGACAACACCCACCCTCCTAGACACCCCCACCCCCTGGACAGTACTCAAACGCCCCGAGATATCCCTCCCACACCCCACGAACCCCCCAACCCATAGACAACCCCCCACCCCTGGATAACCCCACCATCTTGGACATCCCCACCCCCTGGATGACACTCCCACACCCTTGGACAGCCCACACACACCCCTAAAACCCCCCAACCCCACCCCACTGGAGAACCCCCACCACACCCTTGGACAACCCCCACAACCCTGGACTGCCCCCACCCCCTAGATAGCCCCCACACCCCTGGACAACCCCACGCTCATGGACAACCCCCACCCCCAGGACAACACTCCCACACCCCTAGACAGCCCTCCCACACCCCCTATAAACTCCCCACCTCACCCCACTGGACATCTACCACCACACCCCTAGACACCCCCACACCCCTGGACTGCCCCCACCCCTGGACATCCAACAAACCCCTAGACAACAGATACCCTATTTGACACCCCCACCCCGGGACATCACTACCACACCCCTGGAAAGCCTCCCACACCCCTCGAACCCCCACCCCACACCCACCCCACAAGACAAACCCCACCACACACCTGGACACTACCCACACCCCTGAACTGCCCCCAACCCCTGGACATCCCCCACACCTCTTAAAACCCCCCCACCATCTTGGACACCCCACCCCCTGAACATCACTCTAACACCCATGGACAACCCTCCCATACCCTAGAACCCCCCGCTGGACAACCCCACCACACCCCTGGACACCCCACACCCTTGGAAAACCCCCACCCTCCTGGAAACCTCCACCCCCAGGATAGAACTACCATACATCTGGACAACCATCCCACACCCCTAGAACCCTCCAACGCATAGGGAATCCTCCAACACACCCCTGGACACCCCCACACCCATGGACTACCACACCTCCTAGACAACCCCCACACCCCTAGACAACCCCCACCCTCCTGGACACCCCGACCCCCTAGACAACCGTCCTACATCCCATGGAAAGCCCTCCCACCACACTGAACACCCCCACTCCACTGGAGTTCCCCCCACACCCCAGAACACTCCATGGAAATCCCCCCACTCGCCTGGACATCCCTCCCACCCTCTTGGATAACCTCCCACCATCCCACCCCACTGGACATCCCCCACCACACCTCCAGACACCCCCACCTCACTAGACACCCACATACTAAAAACAGAACAAAAGCAAAACAAAACCCGACCAAAACCAGAGCAGACCCCCCCCCCCTGCCCCACTGGAAAGCCCCCACCACACCCCTAGACACCCCACACCCCTAGACTGCTATGCCACCCACTATACAACCCCCACAACCCTAGAAAACCCCACCATCCTAGACACCCCCAACCCCATGTACAACACACTCACACCCCTAGATAGCCCTCCCACACCCCTAGAATCCCCACCCTTCGGGACACCCATCACCCCACTGGAAAAGAATCTCCTAGAAAGCCCCCCCCACACCCCTATAACCCCCCCAACCCCACTGTACTTCCCCCCCCCCTCACACCCCTAGACTTCCCCCACCCCCTAGATAGCCCTTGGATAACTGGTGTTGGTTGAGGAGGAACCTCCATCCCACGGGGTGCTGAAATCCACTAAAAGGTTCTCATAACTCTCACATGTGAAGCATGATCTCTAAAAATGTTTCACCAATGCTTTCTTCCCTGTAAACATCATTAATTCTATTAATTTGATCCCAGTATAACCCGTGGTAAACTGCATCATGTGTGACTAAAATACCTGGATCATGGCAGTGGCCATCTCCAAGATCTTGTGGGACTGGAAATGATGCACCCAAAGCTACCCATGAGAGGCCTGAAATGATGTTAACAAAAATCCCGATGATGGAAAGATGGTTCCAGTTTAGTTGGTGGAGAGGGATGTAGTGAAGACGACTGCGATGATCTGAAATATACCCAACAAGTACATGTAAGTGATTGTTTGGTTTCCCAAATTAGATTATTGAACAAATATAGGGCAGTTTGTGTGTTTTTTTGGTGATAGATGGGATATGCTGGTAATTTTTCTAGACCATCATTGCATGTAGGAGACCAAAAAACACATAAAGATCCCTATATTTTTTTAACCATCTAATTTGGGAGACTGAACAATCAATTATGTTTACATGTTGGGTATATTTCAGATCATCGCAGTCGTCTTCTTCATGTCCCTCTCCACCAACTAAACTGCGTCCCTCTTCCCACTGTTGGGATTTTTGTTAACTTCATTTCAGGCATCTCATGGGCAGCCTTGGGAGCAACATTTTTAGTTTCTCAAGATACGGGATATTGTTGCCGGCACGATCCAGGTATTTTAGTCACACATGATGGAGTTTCCCCAGAGTTATAATGGCATCAAAGTGATAGAATGGTTTATTTTTATAGGGGAATAAAGGATCGGTGAAACATTTTGAGAGAACAAGCTTCGCATGTGAGAGTGATGAGTACCTTCCAGTGGTGTTAAGCCCCCCGAGGGATGGCATCGCGTCATCTCTCTCCCCCTGGACTGCCCCCCCCCATCACCATGGGCACCCTGGACAATGCCACCCCACTGGAATGCCCTCCCACACCCCTGGAAACTCCTCCTCACCCCACATGACACCCCACACCTTTGGACACCCCTGGATAGCCCCCACTCCCTTGGATAGCCCTCCCACCCTCCTAGAAATGCTCCCACCTCCCTAGACTACCCCCCACACTCATGGACACCCATGACACCCCACCCCACCAAACATCCCTCCCACACCCCTGGATACCCCCACCCCACTAGATACAACCCCACACCCTTTTGAAACCCCACTGGATATCCATCCAACACCCCTGGAAACCCCCTCACCCCACAGGACACCCCACACCGGACACCTCCTAGACAGCCCCAACTCCCCTAGACAACACTCCCACCCTTCTAGAAACACTCCCACCCCTGGACTTCCCCCCACTCTCATGGACACCCAGGAAGCCCCCAACCCCACCAGACATCCCTCATACACACCTGGATACCCCCACCCCACGAGACACCCCCACACCCTTGGAACCCCTCCCCCTATACCCGAATCGATACCAGAAAAACCATCACAATTAAACCAAAACAAGACATAGATAAAAATTAACAATTCACATATGTAATGTTTAAAACATATAATGTCAACATAAAAAAACTAAATCCAACCTTAATGACTACCAAGTACACAATTACAATGATAATATTCAAAATTAAATTTTATACTACAAACAAATAAAATTCAATCAAACATTTAAAATAATTTGTCCATTCCACTTGTATGTGTTTGATGTCTGGAGCACTATAGGGTTGAGGTTCATCAAATAGCTTAAAATTAAATGGATAGTTGTTGACGTGTATAATGAATAACTAAAATGAAATATTATGGTATGGTTTAAAAGGAAATCCTTCCATTTCAAAGTTCACCACTGTTCCATTTGATATTATTTCATACATAAATCTTAACATATACTATCCACATTCGATGACTCCTTATTGTCCATGACAACTCTGTTTGAATGACAATAAAATTAATATATTATATTTATATAATAAATCAAAAAGTACAAATTATAAATGGATATTTACCTTTACATTTACATATTTGATCTTCACACTCCATTTAATTATGTTTTTTTTTTAAAATTAGACCCCTACCCTATTAGAAAATAATACGAATGAGATAAATTTAAAATTAATTAGTATATATAAAACTTTTGAGAAATGGAAACATTATTTTCTAACATTTTCTTAAAACTTTCCCGCACATTGCCATGTATAGAGCATATCCAATAAATTGTTTTCTCCCTTGGGAAAAAAACCTAACATCCAAGGATCAATGATAAAAGAAAATTTAAGGTTAGTGGTTTTTATGTTAAAAGATAACGAACTCTTTGAGGGAGACGTGTTTCATACCTCTCACAAAAAGGCATCATCTAAAATTGTGTCACTATATAATATTCCAATATTTCAGCAATATAATGAATTCTTTTTTCCTCATCCAATGAACATGCTTAAAGGGAAATCAAAACAGTGTCCATCAATCTATATACATCTATCTTCTCATTCTTCTGACAAGTGTTATAATGATAGCTAATACAAAACAGACATAAGTATACAATTTTAAAAATAGAACACATGAAAATATTTTTAAGACATACATGGAAAAAATATTCACCACGTTGATGGCCAACTTATCTCCAGTAACAAGCTCCACGATATCAGTTTTCACAATACCCATAGTTATTGCATGTCCACAAAAATGTGCTTCCATCGAAAACTCATAATGATCCGCCAACAAATTTGAATATCTTGAAAATCTGTCAAGACTACTATAATCTATATCTGATGTCATATACATTTGTCATTGTTATTTTTTATATAGTATTTAATTACCATTGTTGTATTCCTGTAAAAATAAATAGAACAATATATTAGTTTCCAAATTATAAAACAACATAAAAAAATAGAAGATACAACATACATATATCTTTGTTAATGAGTCACATAAGTCTAGATAGCCAAATTAAAAAATGGATGATACTATGTCCTACGATCATCACCTCATCTATAGGTAACAGTACTCGAGCTGATCTATCGATAATATCCTATACAGTAACCATATGATTCTTTAACTCTAATTATTGATGATGAACTGTATCTCCAATACAATATATTATCCCATATGAAACTATATGATGTTGAGGATCATCAATATAAAACTTTCAATATGTAGGAATCTGTGGCAATGGATTAGGATAAAAATGGAGTCCATAGGCTAGGGGTGGGGTAGTGGGACCAACTGGCGGAGGAGGAGGATAAATAATGGGGACTATAGGGGGAGGTAGAGGAGTGGGATCTGTAGTCTGAAATTGTCTTTGCATGTCTGCAAATATAGAATGCACCAATGCTCTAATATTTTCCTCTATCATCACATTAATATTATGAAATACAACATACAAGGATTCTATTTTTTTATAAACACCCACAACGTTAGATGTTGAAGAATATGGAAACACTTTCCTTACCGATTCACCTGTTGGATATACTCATACACGACCAGGATGTTTGGGATTTCCCAATGCTGAAGATAAAATATCATTCCTCCTAGCAGCTGTAAATACCTTCCGTGAGCTCTTCTCCTCAAGAGAATCTTGTATTAATTAATTGAACATTTTTATAATGATGGAAATTATATGAAGAATATAGTTAACATAAATAATTAAAATAGATATCTTTCAATCCTCTAAACTAAAATTCTCAAATCAAATGAAAGATATTGTACTTTTATCCCATCCAATCTCTCTTCCATTTTTCATGTCTAGATTGTGGGGATGGATGGGACACCTCTCCAGAGCATGAAGACTCACCTCTTAGTTTTTTTATTTTTTGCGCCATCATTTGTTCTTCCAAAAATGTATACCCTCACCAAGGTAAACTATGAGGGTATACATTTATAGATTGGATCTCTTGATGAGATTTCATTGTTTTCTGTAAATTAATAATAAGAAATCATTAAAAAAAACTTTAATAATATTATTTATATAACAAAGCTTAAAAAAATTTACATCGCCCTTACCAAAAATTACTCTTTTCTTCTTATTTCAACAAACTGTCTCCATGTGTCTTCATCTATGAAAGGATATATATGACAGGGATGGTCATGACTCCAATGAACAAAAATGAAATTAGATGAGAGTGTTTATTTGAAATATCTCTATCTCCCGACAACCATCGATAAGCATTTCTTCCTGAATCCTCTAGTGTCAAGAATATCAAATGGCATATGATAAAGAAAGACTTATTATATATACTAGAAAATTTAAATAATAGGCATACAATAGAAAAATATCTTACCAAAATCATCTCACACAAATATTAGATTGTCGCTTTGTCTACACTTCCCTATTCATAATACAAAATTCTTACTTTTCTCTTACACAATGTTGATACAAAACTCATATTTTTTTTTTTAATTTCGACCTCTAGGAATAACATTCTCATCAAACTCAATGAGTATCCTCTGATCATGTGTACAGGAAAGTTATAATTTTGGTGAACGTGTGTACCCATGTTAACTAACTCTTGAACTCCTTTTTGTAATGGGAGCACATGAGGAAGAGTGGTGAACATCCAAAGGAGCTTTTGAATGTTACTCCCCAGAGGTATGAAAAATATGCTCACCTCCAGAATCATGTGGTCGATCAACCGATGGATCTGTCATTATCTTTTAAATCTTTAAAAATAAACATTAGTTCACAAATATACCAATTCAAATATAAAAATACTAATATAAACAGAAAAATGAAAATTGTACTAAGTAATTTAATAGTCAACATGGTTAATATGGTAAGCATGTTAAACAATGGTAAAGATGGTAAAGATGGTAATGATGGTAAACATGGTAAACATGGTAAAGTAATTGTCATTGAACAAAAATAATAGATATATAATTTATGTCATGGTAATCATGATAAATTAAAATAATCAAAATTAAAACAAACACAAACTTATACATATTTGGTTTAGCACATGTTTTAAGAAAGAAAAAAATTACAATATCAATCATTTTAGGAAAATAATAAATGTAAAAAAAAATAAACAAATGTTACCTGTAATTTTACCAATGTATAAATTTATTTTTTTCCCAAATTACTTCATTGTGATCGTTCCTTATGGCACAAAGCATTTCTTCATCATTCTCATCATTATTTTCTGTTAATCATTCCATGGAAGTATAGATATCACTTAAATCATCATCTTCATCATGTTCATCTTCACCAAAAGATTATTTTTTACCTTGTAAAACAACAGCCCACTACATATCTAATTTATCTACTACATAGAAATTTTGTTGTTCATGTGTTTCCATTATGAAAGAATCAGCTGTGACTTATAATCTATTCAGATTAACAACTGTCATTCCAAATTCATCATGTCTGACACTGTTGTTACCGATAAACCATTTATAGTTAAAAACAGGAATAATAATTTTAATATAATCAACCTCCCATATTTCTTTAATCACTCCATAATATGTAATTTATGGAGAAATATGGTTTTTGACTTTAGCGCTAGAAAAATGCATTGCTTCTGTAAACACCAATACACCACTATTCTGAACTGCACTTCTGATGTCCTGAGCATTCATATGAAATATATAGCCATTAATTTCATAACCAAACCATGTTATCACATTTAAAAAAGTACCACCCACTACCCATTTTAATGTCTCTTATACATCTAATGTACAAAGCAAGGACTTTTTAAACTATGTCAAAAATGTTTTCTTGCGTTCATTCAAAATCCACATTTCTTTTTTCTTTGGATGACATTGTTTCAACTCTTTAATATGCAATGTGATATATGGTTTAGCATCAGCAATGTTATACAAGATTTATAATTCTAACATCTTCATCTGTTCAGCTGACAATGATTTGACATTAAATCCACAAATCCCCTTTCCCTCTTTATTAACTCATTCATAGAGATATGGAGGAAATCCTATTTGCAGTGTTGAATCCTAGTAGTTCGTAAAAAACTCTACAACCTCCTCAGAAATATAATTTTCAATAATGGAGGCTACTGGTCGATCTGGATTCTAAACATACCCCTTCTATATTTTTATATACCTTTCAAAAGGATACACCCAATGAAGATATACAGTTCCACAAAACATTATTTCTCAAACCAGATGAATCATTAAATGCACCATTATATCAAAAACAGTTTGAGGAATATAAATTTCTAATTGAAAAAATACATATTTCATCCTTTTCCAAAATGTTCAAACCATTCACATCAATCACCTTATTAGAAACTAAATTGAAAAAATAACTCAACTTTATTATAGTTATTCTGACACGGATTTTCAATATTCCATGCAATGCAACTAGAAGAAGTTGTTGCATCATCACGAGATTTCATACCTATCAACTTCAAGTACATCAATGAGACAATTTTTTTTACATTTTATGAATAACCTTGAGTCCCTTTGATATAATGAAGACATTGACAAAAGCTAATTTTCTCGCTCTTGGATGATGTATGACAAGCCGGGGGAAGAAATGTTAATCTTCCATTAGGAGTTGGAGCTAACTCCAAACGTATTCCCACTGATTGTATGTTTAATCATTCTTTCAACCCATATTATGTCTTTGCTTTAATATCTGACAATGTTCCAATAAGACTATTACATATATTCTTCTCCATGTGCATGACATCAATATTATGCTTAACATCATGATTTCTCCAATATGGTAGCTTAAAATATATATACCTTTTCATCCAAATATGTCTATCATTACCAGATTTCTATGTTTTTCCCAATGTCACATCATGGTTTTCCACCCTCTCAAAATATAGATCATGGGCTAAAGGTTTGGGAGAAATATAAAATACTTTTGAGCCATTTAATTCATGTTTTAGTCTTCTATAAGAGTGATACATAGTCAAAAACATTCGATGACACATGTACATTGTTTTCCTCCCATGACGCAATAGACAATATGAAGTCTGTTGTTTGCAAATAGGACATGCTTAATGCCCATTAACACTATATCCAGACAAATTTCCATATACTGGGAAGTCATTTATAGTGAATATAAGAACTACATGCAGTTGAAAATATTCCATTTTATAAGAATCATACACAATAATACCATCCTCCCATAAAAGATTCAAATCCTTAATCAATAGTGAAAAAACAACAATATCATTACTGAGTTGCTTCAGACCAGAGATCATTATACTCAACATGACATATTTGAGCTTCATAAAAAATTTAGGATAGAGGTTGTAGATTAACAATATAACAGTCCATGAACTATGTGTGCTACTAAGGGTTTGGTATGGATTTTTTCCATCTGTGCACAACCCTAGTATGAGATTTCTAATTTCACTTCCAAATGTTGGATATTACTCATCAATTTTCATCCATTGTGGAAAATCAGCTGGATGATTTATTTTTCCATCACATATCCACTCATCACCATGTCATCTTAACATTTTTTCATCATGTGAACTAGCAAATAATCATTTGAAATAATGAATTATAGGAAGATACCAAAATACCTTTGAAGGGATCTTTGAAATCTCTACATCAGCCTGTGATTTTTCTTTCACCTTATTCTGTGATGTCCCACATTTAGGACGCTCAGATAGAAATTCATATTCCTTTCTATATATCATACAGTCATCTGGACATGCATGTATTTTGATGTATGCCAATGCCTTCAGGCATAATATTTTATTGGCCTTATAATGTGAATCTGGAAGATCGTTATCTTTTGGAAGAATGTCTTTCATCAATTATAGCCACTCTGTAAAACTTCTATCACTCCATCCACGTTTCACCTTTAGGTTAATCAATCATAACACCACTGAAAAAACCATTAAATATATACAACTAGGATACAATGTCTTTTTAGCATCACCATATAGACATGCAACTGTCGGTTCTATCTCAATTTGTTATGATGAAATATCATGAATCATTTATTCAATTCCATCAGAGTTACCATCTTGTGAATTATCATCATTTGTAGATCTGAAATTCTGTCCAATTTCACTATTCCAAATACAAGGGTTGTAACTCGGATTAAGACCATGAAAAATTAGATTATCTTTTATCTCTCTAATTTTAAACTTCTTTATATTCAAACACTTGAGGTATGGACAGATAAAAATGTCACTTCTTGGAACATTTCATTTACCAAATTCAAAAAAGTCATAAAAACCTTACTCATATTCATTACTCATTCTATGTGACGTAATCCAACATTGACTCATTATTACCTATAACAAATATCAAAATTATACCTCCTTTTAAAATAAGACAAATATACGATTATATGAAAAATATCATAAATTGAATGTAAAACAATTATGAAATATTAAACAAAAATATGCATATTTAAAAAAATGATAGTAAATGATTTTAAAAAGAAAATATAGTTAGATAAAATAGTTTTAAATTCATCTTGGATCCTTTCTTTTTAAGGTTCACAAATAATTCATCCTGGTGCAACTGTAAAGCTCCCCACCCCCCCTAGACACCACCCCACACCCTTGGACTCCACCACCCCCGCCCCTTGGACACCCATAACCACGTGGACAACACCCCCACCCCCTTGAACACCACCCCACCCCCTTGGACAGCACCCCCAACCCCACCCCCTGGACAGCCCCCACCCCTCTAGACATCCCCCCACCCCCTGGACACACCTACCCCCTTGGACAACCCAGTCACCTCCCTGGACACCACCCCCACCCTGGACACCCCTATCCCCTTGGACAGCCCCTCACCCCTTAAACACCACCACCCCACCACCTTGGACAACACCCCCCCGAACACCACCCCACCCCTTTAACATCCCCCGTACCCCCTTGGACACCCCAACCCTCGTGGACAACCCCCACACCCCCCTGGACACCACCACCAACCCTTTTGGAACCCCCATGGACACCCCCGCCCCCTTGGACACCACCCCAACACCCTTGGACACCCCCTGGACACCACCACCCCCTTGGACAGCCCCTACCCCTCTTGGAAACCACCATCACCCCATACCCCTTGGACACCCCCTGGACACCCCAACCCTGTGGACAACCCCCCCCCCCCCAAGGCAACCCCCCAAACCCCCTGGACCAGCCCCACCCCCTTGGATATCCCCCCACCATTCAACCCCCAACCCCTTAGAACCCCCCCCCCCACACACACACACAGACACACCCATGGACTTCCCCCCCCACCTCCCTGGACACCCTAGACACCCCCAACCCGCTCGATTTCCCCTCAAACCCTCTGGATAGCCCCACTCCTCTGGAGAGCCCCCACACCCTAGTCAACACCCCCCACCCCTCTGGACATCCCCACCCCCCTGTATATCCCCTACACACTTGGAATACCCACTCACCTCGCTGGACACCACCCCCACCCCCTGGACACCCTATCCCCTTGGAAGGCCCCCTCAACTCCTGGACACCACTACCCCACCCCCTTGGACACCCCAAACCTCTTGGACAGCCTATGAACCCCTAGACACCACCCCCACCTCCTTTGACATCCCCCACAGCCCCTTGGCCACCCCAACCCAATTGGATAGCCCCCACACCCCCCGGACACCACCCTCACCCCCTTTGACACCCCTTGGACACCCCCACCACACTGGATAGTCCACCCAACCCCTAGACATCCCCACCCACTTGCACAACCCCCACCCCCTTAAAACCCCCCTGTACGCGCACACACTCATATAGAACACACAAAAATAATAAACGTGAATTATATCACTACCATAGGTTTATTTTACCAGAAAATAATTTATCATGGTTTAAATGAACACTATTAAACATACCATGATAGTAAGAACGATGAAAAATAACATATCAAAAATTTAGTTTAGGGAATCGTGGAAAATAAAAATTGAAAACGAGTCATGTGAGGCTTACATGAGTGTTTTGAGTTAACCTGATAGATCTGATGATAACAAATATGAATAATGATGTTAGAAAAACCAAGTTGGAGGGAACAAATTCAAGAAAAAATTATAGGTTTTCGGCATGAGAGAGACGAGCCAGAGTTCACCCGATCGAAGAAAAAAAGAATGACTGAATAAGGGGTGCGATAAATCATTTATAAGATTTATCATGTTATTTATTTAATAACTGGCATGTTAAACTATTTTCTTAGAATTTTTAACATTGTTTATTTAATAACCGATGTAGAAAACAATTTATCACGTCGTTTATAAAATAACAGACGTGATAAATGTGGTTATATAATGTCATTTCTTTTGATAACCGACGTGATAAGTTGTTGAGCTTGTCTTTATCACATTGGTTTTTTATAACCGACGTGACAATATACTGAGATTTCCTTTATCACATCAGTTATTTTATAACTGGCGTGATAAAGCAAGCTAGATTTGATTTCCCGTCAGTTATACAATAACCGACATCAAAAAGATAATATCCGTGTATTTTACGTCGGTTATAATATAACCGACGTAAAAAATGGACCATGATCGATATATCAGGTCAGTTATAAAATAACTGAGGTGATATATTGATTATTAAAGCTTTTCACATCAGTTATATTGAACCGATATGAAAAATTAGGACATGTTAATCGTTTTTTACACTAGTGTATGAAAACAGATCTGAATAAACTACATAAGGATTCTAAAAAATATCTCAAAATCTAACACACTAGAGCTCCCCCAATGATGGGTAAGAAGCTCATGGAAACTGGCCACCATTTTGGTTGAAGGATGTTAATATAGCATGAACTGGTCTTAGATTTTCTCCAATGAGACTTCAAAATCATCATGATGCCAACAAAAAAAGAACCACCACCACATTGGTTCTCCACATAGAATTTGTGTATCCAAAGAAACCCAATGGTATTTTTTAATACAGATCGAACTAGAAGTTTTCTCAAACTACTCTAACTGGTATCCTAAGACTGAATATGAAATGGAGCCCTAACACTTATGAAAACTCTTGTTCTAGAACTCTTGAAGTGTCTTTCTCCATGTGTCTTTATCATCAACCTCCACTTTATGATGATCTTATGGAACATCGTTCTAAATATCATTAGTGAGAAGCTGATGGGGAATTTGACCTGGAGCCAGGCCTACTAAAAGAAAAAAAATGAACTAAAAATAGAATATGGAAAATTTAAAATTAATTAAATATTTATTTTATTTTATTATAAAGGTATTATACTATCCCATGGTTTTCCTATTTTAAACACAGGAACAAAGAATAATGATGCTTGATCCATTCCTAGGTCTCCACCTCCCAACCAGTATCAATTCATTTTGTAGGATTATTACATTTAATGGTGCATGAATTAGATCATTGGGGGCCCTAAATACCCTTGTATCAGTAGGAATCTTGTATTTTCATTTCTGACTAAACATAACTAACATATTTCTCATATCACCCCCTGGGATCTTACATGTTACTTACTCTGAAATCCACCTTATATATCATCCTGAACATTTGATACTACTCTATAATGACCCTCACCCCCTAAAAGTGTAACCCTCCATAGAAAACAATGAGGGAAGGAAGATGGTGACAACCTAAGTTCCACCTTCTGTAGGCCTCAGATTGGCTACTAGAACTGATTGTATTGTAAATATACATATTAGAGGAATTTCCCTATAATAGAACATAAACAATTGTGAGATAAGACATATAAACAAATCAAAACCATCTTAGATATATATATATATATATACAATTGGAAAACAATAAATTCTATATATTAATATAAAAACTAAAAGGAAAACTATAAGTACCACAAAGATAAAGAAGACCACATCCATGGAACCCTTGTAAATCCTATAAAACCATGAGCTAGTAAGATCCAAATAGATATTCATCATGCTTTTGATGAATAGAAATTCAGTTTTTATATACACATGGTGAGCATAACAATACACTTAGTATAATCCTTCCCTAATCCACTCCTACAATTGATAATGATGGTATGCTAAAGAATAATAAACAATAGTGAAATTAAATCATTACCTAAACATGTATTATAGGGTCACTGCCTCAGTATGGATAACCCTCCACATGTATCACATAAAATTGAGAACATAATATAGTAATGAGACTTTAAGGGTACCCCACTCCCACTTCCCAATGAGTTTTCCACACATCCCCAATATCACTCATCCATATTCATCTATCTCCAAAATAAGCTATCTTGATGATACCTAGGAAAGGAATCTGGACATGAACCTCATACCTCACAACATCCCTTGCAAATATATATATATATAGTAACTGAGTAGTTTCAAATATCCAAAAAAATCTTGTATGTTGTATATCCTACATTAGGTATTATACCTCAATCCATTATACACAAACATTGATTATGGTACCCCAAACCATCACAAACTATACACATCGTACATTTAATAAACCTTTCAATATTATACACATAGATAAATGTATGTGGAATAACCAAAATTCATTAAATCCCCATACACACATATATGGGAAGACAGACCATCACGAATACTAGTACAAGTGACTTCCAAGAGAAGATAGTGCGACCAGAGTGGGTAGTAAGCAATACATCCTCCCATTGAGATATTGGGGAATATACCTACCAAGAGTACATTAGGGTTCGGTTTTAATAACCAATATTGGTGGGGTTAGGGATGAAATCACAGAATATACATGTTATAATATAGACCACAACAATAATATGGACATAACCAGGACGTAGACACAACTACAACTAATGATACTCAGACTCCCATTAATGCCTTTTAATACTAGATATCCTATAATCACAAAAGAATTTATAAGATATATAATAATAAACTCTTTAATTTTGATCATCTAATTTAATTAATTAATTAATTTTCTACAAATTAACCATTAAAATTAATCCACATAATATTTCATTAATCTTAAGAGTAATTTCCAAGAAATCTAGGCATTGTCAAAATAGATTCCACATTTTATCAAGATTATCATCTATTGTACATTTGAATTCAATCAACACCAAAACCAAGTGTTTGGAATTATTTATTCATCATTATAATTATTCCATAATCCATGTACTCTTGGAAAACCATCTAAAGTGAACACTAAGAGGAAACATACAACCAAGAACACAAAAATACCTAAATTAGTTGAGAAATGAATATAGGTAAAATAAGAAAGCCAACAATCGACCAGTAAATATATTCATCGAAGAGAATACATTCCATCATCAACACTTCAACTGGTAATCCTAGCTACAACCCACTTCATCATATACAGTGCCATCCTGGACACCCACAAGAATATACTGATGCATTTTGTACTCATATGTTTCAATTGATGTCACATAATCTAGGCGTCAACACAGGGATGAAATCTTCCATCCAATGTTCATAAGTGGTACGGAACAAAAATAAAAATAAAAAATGAAATCTATCCCCTAAAAAAGGCATAAGATATTTATAGATAAATGGGCTCTCATGAATCTATAATCAAGGCACTCATACCTTTCAACCAGGAAAGAAACTCAAGGGCCTATAATTATCATTATTAGAAAAATGGTTTTTATTAAATCTTGAATTAATAAATTTATTGTTCGAAGGTTTTGACTATATGAAACTAACTACATCAAGCTATCACAAGCTATCGAAATATAAACATGATCTTATCATTAAATCCAATTTCATAAAACTATGAGTTGTATGATTCTCAGCTCGCATTATTTAAATTTATTATCTACAATTACAAATTGGATCACATTATTTATCACTTCTGTTAATCATATGGATGTTCTTTTCTAATTAATCAGGCATGCGACATCAATTTTATAATCATAAAATTATAAAAAACATGTATTTGAAACATTCCTCTAATTAAATTATTTTTAATCCTACTAATTGTGAGATAGTTTTTCATTTAAATTTTAAAAAAAATTCTTCATTTTTCACCATTTATAAGAAGATTCTAACAAAGAATAGTATAGATATCACACCATCACAAAAACCAAGTTACAACACTATATCACTGTATACATTACATCAACTTGTGATTTATAACCAATTATTTTTAATATAGTTAAATAATTATTAATTAATTTTTCAAGAATCCGAATGGTTAAAACATTCTCATTTTATGATCTGACATAAATAAATATTGAACAAAAGAATATCCAAATTCAAAGGCATCAAAATTCGTCACATGAGGAAGCACCAACATTACTGATCTATAATTACCTCTCCCGATATGAAACTATGATATCCTAAAGATATCATTCAACAAATTCAGTAACAATGATAAATAAATCGTGCTATAATAGATGAGATCAAGCATTATTGAATGGAAATAATCAATTAGAGGAAACTAGACTGATCATGGAAGACATACTAGAAAATGAATAAAGAAAACACATCAGATCACCACAAATCAAATATGGGAAATCAAGGATCAATCCTTGTTGATAGAATACTGAAATTCTATAATAGAGGGATGCTGGATCATATGAAATCCAGTGAATCAATAGGGTTTTGGTAAAACCTTAGATGATGCAGTCTTTATCGGTGTGCAGTACAAGTAATTTACAAGGTGTTAAACCCCTTTTCACAATGTGCAAAATTTAGGATTCAAATATTACCAAAAAATTAATCACATTAGGGGATTTAATCCAAAAAATTGAACTTCCTGAAACATATTTTGGACATGAAAAAAAAATCATGAACCTCTTCCTGGCCATGAATGGTCCTTACTCAAGTCGGAACTAGGAATACATGTTCTAAAAGACACTTACACAACATGTATTCTACCTAATTCAAAAAGTTAGTAGTTTAAATCCTCTAAACCAACTCTAGGACACCTATGGGCGCCATGAGCTTTGAAAAAATGAATGTGGTCCATCTACATGGATCCAAGCCCCTACAATATCGATAGTTATTTATGTGTTGATAAGTGGAATTTTTCATGTGATGCGAACAAATCAGAGAGGGTATTAATGTGACCCAAATTTATTTTTATGATGACATTAAATCAATTTAATATGTCTGTAATTATATAAGATCAATATCAAAACTGAAGAGGATTTAGTGTTGGAATAAAATCGTCAATGTTTTTCCCCGAATTATTATGGTCTATAAATATATTATTTTGTGTCAAAGATATCATTAAACATATACAAAATCATTTTTGGATTTTAATTATTGTTTTATTGATTTTTTTATATTTATGTTCCTTATATAAATAATAGGAAATTAAAAACCTACACGGTTTTTACCAAAATTTTTATAATATAAAGGATGTATATAAAATATAATTTCATACCAGTAGAGTATAAAAATTCATTAAAATAGATTTCATAATAAAATGTCAATAATTATATTTTATAAAGAAATAATGTTTTTGTTAAATGTATTTAAATGGTTTCCCATTTATTATGTCACACCTTTTACTATATAGTGAATCATAAAATGTTAAATATAATTTTGATTAATTAAATGGAATAAAAGTATTTTAAGGGGGGAAATGGTTACCTTAAAAGCAATAAAATCTATAACATTAATTAATATTTTATAATTAATAAATGTTATTTTAATCTAATCTATTTTGAAAATTTATATCGAAAACATGTTTATATACAAATGTTTTTTTTGGGTGATAAAACACCACTAACATATTTTTCCAACAGTGATATCTATTAATTGGGAAAACTAATCTATAAGTTAAAGTAGTGTTACATAAATTTCTTAAAATTAAATGTGATATTATATGAAATTTTAAATTTATTTAATTATAATTAGGATTTCAAATTAATGGAAAATTATCATAAATTATAGGATCTTGTTTAAAATTTTAAAATTATCAAAGGATGTTGTGTTTTTGGTGTATTTATTTTTAGTTGGGGTATATAGTGTATTTATTGTGAAATATACATTTATAAACTCCTATAATCAATAATATATTTTTATTTGTTATCTTAATTTAATAATCTATTAGTTTGTCTTATATTTTTGTTCCATCATGAATCTATGTGAAATGATGAACATATATTGTTTTTATATAGTTAAATTTGTGTGTGGGGATTTCATTATAATCTATGAAATTGAATATTAATTTTATAATGTATTAAAATTCATCATAAAATGACTATATTCAATATTTTGATAATGAATATTTCATTATATTTATATATTATAATAAAATTATTTATTCAGAAAAAAACAATACGAATGGATTCAGAAAATAGATTATATCCAAATTATATTCACTTATTCAAAAATATAAAACAATATTAATTTGGAAAATCCATACATACCATATATTAGTCCCCCAATTTTGGGGTTAAAATTTTAAAAAATATTGTGTCTATTGAAATGAATTTCTCATCCTCATTTTATTGAGGATAAAAGTTAATTTATCAGGAATTATTTGGAACTATTTTACGTTAACTAACCATGAATATTTTTCAAGGGGATTTATTATGAAATTTTATTGACCCTTATCTCATATTCTCAATTGTTATAATATTATTGGATATTTGAATTTCCCTATGGAATTTTTGGTACAATTGTATTAAAAAAATATTTTTTGACGAAAATAATGATATTCCATGATTATTTAATTGTTTATGGGATTTATGGATTTGGAAATAGTGTGTTTGAGTACTTTTTTCGAGGAGAGAGTGAGGTTGTAGAATCTCTGGAAGGATCAATTCTTATTATGTACAGAAAAAATAAGATACTTTGTTATCTTTATAATAAATCCCATCTTAGTAAGTTAATTTATTATTGTATGATAATTTCCTTTTTTATGTATGATATTGTCTATTCTGTAAGATATATTGAGTTATTAATATACTTGAAGGAAGTTTATAAAATTTTTATATTTTATAAGATGATGGAGGTTGTGTAACATGTTTTTTCAGTACAAATAATATTTTGGAAGCATGTAACACATATGATGTGTATGATATTTAGTCCATGTATGATCTCAAAATTTCATAGTAAATTGGATTAAAATAAGATTTCATACACCTTAGATACAAGAAACATGTGACAAGTTATTTCCCCATATGGTGTTAGATATTTCATGTGATACCAATTTTCCTAATACATTTTCTTTTTTTAAGGTAATTGGGACACCGTATGGAACCCTAATTTCAAAAAATATTCTTTATATGATTACTTATGGTTGTGATAAGAAGAGTTGCAATAACTGATATGATGATTCACTATACATGAGTTATTCAAATGTTATTATAGTTTTCAAATATATGATTTTTCACTACATTTTATAGTTTTAAAAATCGAAAAATGAGAATTTTATAAGGTGAAATTATTGGTTCAGTTAAAATTTAAATTCAATATGGAAAATAAAATTGGAATATTTTTAATTAAAATTTCGTAGTTAAATATTCTTTTCCTCGAGGATTACATGAGTCACACAGATTCATGTGAGTTTTGGTAAATCATTTTAAAAACACTATTGATTAATGAAAATTAATATAAATGTTAAAAATGAATAAATAATAGTTATTCAAAAACTGAGAACTCATGAAGCTGATACAATATTAAACTAGATAGCATCTATATATAGTAAAGAGAAGAACCATGGGTGATAAATCTTTACTACTTATGAGGATTTTGAAGAGATTTAGTTAAATTTATTCTATTTTTTATTTATCTAGGAACTTTTTGTTAAATTATATGATCATTTTTTAAATTTCATGGCCTTTGAACTGACAATATCATCTTAAATAATAGTTGAGGGGAATAGAAATGAATACAAATAATTTTGAAATAATTATTCCGATCAATTTATTGGTATAATAATATCGATTAATTGATGCTGATTTGTGAAATAGTGTATTTAATAATTAATTTACACTTAGGATAATAGTAGGAATCCTTAAGAATATGTTGTTTTAGTATAAATAATTCTACACACTACTTTTTGGAATCAATCAATAGTTTCTCTTTTCGAGAAGTGGATGATACTGGCATGAGCCTTATCTATGTCTTTCACAACATTATTTAGATTAAAAATATATTGTTATAATGAAAAACATGGGAAACAAGTGGTTGGACATTGAAAGGTGTGTCATCTCACACATAGCCCAATCATTTTACAATATCTTTTTCCTACTTGTGTTACAAATTTTTTCCTTTGGTCAAGGAAGAGTCATAAGAGCATCAGTCTTAGCTTCCACAATTCACATAGGTTTAATTAAAAATATTGATTTTTTTAGAAATATGTTCTACTTACTCACCACTAACCTCTATGTGGTACATAACTAATTTTTATTCTATATTTTGTAACAAAGAGAACCAATATCCACATGGATAGTAATTTTTAAAAATTGAATCATGGAAAAATTTATTTTCTTCAAATAATTAAAGCATTCCCTTTTTTGAAGTGAAAATAATTCATGGATCATAAAAATTTATGTTTCCAAATTTATTACAATAATTATTAGAGGTTTTTTCTCATGACTCCTTCTAATGTTAATAGTTGATAGAAAATTATCAGTGAGTACATCCTTTAGTGGGTCGTAGGTGTGTTACAATCACTGAGGGTATAAAAATATAAAATATAGAAGGAATTACCCTCTATAACAATACATGACCAGGTTATTGGATAAAAAATATTATATAAACTCATGCACACTATCAATGTAATCCTAAAACCATCTCAACATGGAAGAAATTTCAATAAATACCACAACATTCTTCATGTAAATACCAATGAAAAGCCAAATGGTAGTATATCAAACACATCGAGAAATCCATATCTTGTAATTTCCATATCCTTCCTCAAAGTCCCTTGGGAAGCCTAAAAACGATTACAATATATAGTGTGAGCATAAAATTTATACTAATAAGATCATTAAAAAGTTTTTGGGTGCACATGTTAAAAGAGAATAATAATGAGCTAGGGAATAATTAATATAACCAACAAGAAACTAAAAATGTAACTGAAAAATCCCATCCCCACTATGAATTTCTCTCCAATATATGCATATAATATAGAAACATACTATCAATATCAAATAAATAATTTCATAAATATTCTTCTGTAATGATTTTACTCTCTAACCCCATAATTTCAAACATCATTTTCTTCCACAACTTTAACACATATCACATCACATATGTTGACATGTGTGATGTGGTTCATGATTTATCCTTAACTACCTCACTAGAAAAAAGTTTAAAATATGGTGCTAGAATTAGACATAAACACATCAAAACCTCATCACATAATAATATAATACAATAACCATGGTATAAGTTAATCATTAATATGAAGTACATCAACCTCAAACCCTCCTCCCACTATGCATCATCCCTAATACATAACACATTCTACTCATTACTGGGTAATCAACAAAAAGGACTCACATCATCACTGGGTAATCTCTCAAAATAACATGTTTCATCACTATTTATGGAAGAATGGGGAAGAGGGCACAAAAATAAAACTATTTCACAATTATCCATGATGTTTGGTACCACACCTAGAAAATGAAACATTTCAGTGATGGTTATGTTATCCAAATTGTGTGGGACTCATAGGGAAATGGAATTAAATTCACGATAGGGTGATTTAAAAAGTTCTAAACCTATGTGTCCACATCAATTACAATATTGTAGACAATAATACAACCATTTTACTATTAGACATCTATAGAACATACTACCACAAAAAGATTTGTCGCATCGTAGAAACACCACACTTATCAACATAAATCCACATTCAAATACATATTCGACTATTTCCAAGAATAATGAATTTTATATTAACTCCCAAGTAATAATCCATTAAATTCACATTAAATATTTTCAATACTTAATCTCTAATTTTTTTTAATCCAATTACCAGAAATTATTTCCAGAACATTTGATTTGATTTAAGAACCAATTTCATTTTATTTTAGCAGTTCAATTTATTCACAAACTAAATATAAAACAAACACAACCACACTAGACTGTAGCTCGCCTATCTCACATCAACTGTCTCAAGTATGACACATTATCAATACCATCTCACAAAAAAAACAAACATGAGTAAACCACCACAAAATACCACCATCACACTACAAAACCATTACAGAATATAACTTCCAAAAAACATGACAACCATTTAACCACCCATATCACATCCCATGCCATCCAACCATCATATCACTACCACACATATTTCACAACCACACCGGTAAGCACCATACCACGTCATAAAAAACACAAGATGAACAAAAACACATAACATAACATCATATCTTCTATAATTTAGGATCTAGGGTTTACATTACATTATTTTTTATTTACCATCAGTATTCTCACACAATTCCGGAATTCCATGGGAAAACAATTAATTAGACATATATGAGTTATTATGATTCTATTTAGGGTGGTTTTAAAAAATAAAAACATGTAGAGTCTCACATACCTATAACATATAGTATAATAATGTCCCCAGATGCTTTGATTTTATGTAATTGCAAGATACATGTCTTATTTCAACCGAAATAACATTTAAGGAGTAACAATAGGGATTTATCCACATTACCGTCTATTTCAAACATATAAAATTCATTATAATTATTAATTAAATCCTTACTCTCCACCCAATATAAGGGAATTCACACATTAAACAAAAATTTAAACTAATAGGTAGAGAATGAAGTTCCCCTACCTCAACAAATATTTTTGATTATCCACACACAAAAGGGTGATGGAGTAATTTATTAGGAACTAAAACCACAATGGGAAAAAACTTATCGACTTGGATCACATCAAGGTATTATAAATAACATCTCCCAAATGAACACTGAACCAAAACATCCTCACCTATATGAATCAATAAAATAATAATGAATGAAAATATGGGATAATGGTGGTTAAATCAAATCAGATTTCCAATAATCAACCTACAAAATACAAGGATCAAGGTAAGAGAACGAGGGATCAAATATTCCCCATATTTTTATAGGTTTTTTCAAAAAAAAGAATAAAGGAGGAATTTGGTAAAACAGAGATCCCAAAGAATTTATAATCAAGCTAAAAATTGAAACATTTATGATGTGAAACCCTTACTTATGTTTCGAATATTCATGAGACCCTGTGATTCAAGGCCTGAAAAATATTTTGGCAATTAATAAATTTAATTCCTAACATAATATATATTTGAAGACTGTTAGGGTTCCTTATAATCTATTAAATTCATATTTTGAATCTTCCTTTTGATATAATGAGTTTATTTGGGATAAAATTCCTAATCCAATCTCTTAATGTGTATTTGTTTACCCATTGAAAATAATAATCATCTAATTTATTGAATACATATTTACTTAATGAACTACATGGAAAAATATTATTATATCCCAAACTCCTCCAAACCCTCCATGAGGCTCTTAGGAATACCTGAAACTATGAAACCAGAAATGTAATGGTTGAGAAGTCATGGAACATTGTGATAGATAAAACTCAAATGATTCTCATCCTCAATAATCAAAACTAAACCCAAAATGAAATGTTATTATTATGATAACCGTCCGATAATATTCCACTCATGGATTTAATTACACCCCCATACACTACCACCAACCAAACACACCAAAAAAATAAACCAAAGAACAATTATAAGTACATCTGTATATGAAAATTGGAATAACACCACAACATCTCATACTGGACAAACAAACCATTTTCTTCATATAATCATTCAAAAACCCATAAAAAATTTTCACATACAACCTTCTATAAGGTCACAAAAAACTACCCAAAGAACCAAAATAAAAGAAAACACATTCTTCATATCAAGATATTGAATTATTTGGGAATCATTGAATTAACTGCATAGTTCTAAAAGGTGTCATTAATAATGAATTTATCGAATAGGAAGGGGTGTACACCTCTAAATATACTTATATACAAAATAATAATAACCATAATGGGAAGAAGGGACATCTCATTAAATCTAATGGTTTAAAATATCACATCTTCAAAGAAATATATCACAACATAACACAGACAAAAATACAGTTACATGGAATAATCATTGTCCCATGCTCCCATATACTTCCCTCCAAAAAACTTCATCCATAGAACATGAACCAATGTGATTATTCATTTATGTAATACATTATTGTGATTATCAAGGATCTATATGTGTATCTACATGAGTGTCTCATAATCTTCGATATCCAAATCTCCCCAATAAATGGTATATGAGTCACTGTTAAGATACAATTGAATATTAGAAACATGTATTATGTAGTTGATCCAATCCAAATTTTGCTACAATTTTAATAGATGCGACACCTTTCCAACATTACATAACACCTCAAATAGGCTAACAGAATTGGGACAATGGTTACTCCCTCTCCGAACCCTCTTCTTCAATTGAAATTTGAAAACCATCATGAAAATGCAGTCTAAAACCCCAAAATCCAATTGCATATTACATTGATAAATATAATCATTTTGATGGTACATAGCCTCCATCATCTTATAACATTACATTTAGATCCTCTCAGGAATTATCTACACAACAACAAACCATGAACCACTAACACCCCAACATCCATTTAATACTAAAAGAACAACATTATTTCCTATAAAACAGTTCAAATTGAACCATATCAATGGATGAGTGTTAACTATTATAATAAGTGAACTAAACCAACGTAAAATGATTTTCCCTTGATCTATGAAAATATAGGACAAAATCTTACAATATATCATCTATTATTTGTAATGTCCATTCCATATTCCCATATATCTATGGCTGGAATGTACTGAAAACATGAAACTAGGTGCCAAAAGAATGATGTGTTCCCCAAAAGATAAATAAGGT
Organism: Viscum album; assembly: GCA_963277665.1. Classification (NCBI taxonomy): domain Eukaryota; kingdom Viridiplantae; phylum Streptophyta; class Magnoliopsida; order Santalales; family Viscaceae; genus Viscum; species Viscum album. The sequence goes on along the minus strand of OY728151.1, from coordinate 1,504,377,685 downwards.
AGACTAGGATAAAATTCAATTATTATTGTACATAGTACCCCATGATGCCAAATCACTTCATCCACATCCTTCCTCTCTAAGACATCCATGAAAATCGAATAACAGATTGCCGAAAAATATAGCATAGTTCATTAGAAACTACATAATAAATTGAACATCATAAAATCCTCCCCATTAATGAGGTAACTTTTTTATTTAATCCATAATGATATCATCCCATTTCAACTTTGTAACAACTATGTTCTGTAAAATACCAACGAGAACGCTATTTTCCAATTACACCTGTTGAAAGACCAATCATTTAACAAAACACACTATCATTGTACATTTCAACACCATCCAATGAAGCTGTCTCTTTAATCCATGATACATTATTGTCACACTGTGATATAAAAATAGGTTTTATCTATGAAACTCATGGGTAAATCATATCTTCATTTAAAACATAAAAAATAACACCCCATGGAACAATAACTATTTCAGACTGTCCCCTGAAAATTTCTCTAAAGCATCACCATGGATGACATGGTCACACATCACATATAACTCTTTGTATCCTAAGTAATAATACTCTAACTATTTCAATAAAGATGTATCCACATTCATATGATAACAAAAAGATCATACACTACTTCTCCCATGTCTGGTGCATTCCTACAAGCTCCTTCATTCTATCCCAATATTCTGCATATTTTAAGACTACATGTCCTTCAGAATCCAAAATTAGTGCATCTAATGAATGATACCACATTAATGGGGTTTCACGGGTCTAAGTATTACAAAAATAGAGAATATCTATCCACCTATACTATCATAGATTAAAATACATTAATACAACACATATTTAATGATCTTATAGTTCATGAAATGAAAATAACTCAGTGAAGAGATTATGAATCCATTGATTCAGTATAAACATAATTGTTTCCCACTCCATATCAAAGGTGACATAGTTATTCTAATGGGTAAATAACTTCCTAGGCCCATAAGATATCACCACTATATGCTACATCAAGATTCACCCAAAACCTATATAAGTCCTATAATAGTAAATATTAAAAATCACACCTTCTTCTTGCAATCCATGAACTTGCCAAATTCTATTCCAGGAATACATATTCAATCTAGAATTGATATTTTTTAAAATAATGGTACATCCTTGTAAAATATATAAATTGGGCTACTATCAGATATAAATCAGACACAACTCACCAATACTGTCCAATAGTACTGACGAAACTATGAAGCTCTTCCAAGTTCATGGTCTCCTCCCATGAAGAAACTACCTCATCCTTCAATGGGAATATGAACACACCATTCAAAGAAATTAAATGTCCAAGGAAATATACCTCTCCTATCTAAATAATATACTTTTAAATTGTTCTATATAGATGGTGATGTCTAAGGACCTATAAGATTGATCTGGGATGTCCGAAATGATAATATTATAACTTTATGTAGGTCAAGATTTCATCAGTGAACATGATGAAGAACTTTTCTATGAACTTATGAAATCTAGAGTTCATGATTTCTATGAACGTACCAAGATATATTGTGACACTAAATGGAATTACCAAGAATTCAAATGTTCTATATCTAAAGCTAATGGTATTTTTCAAGTTATCCTAATATTTTATCCTCAACTAGTGATATTCTAAATACAAGTAAATCATCAATAACCAACTAGATCCTATCAACTGTTCCAATTGATCATCGAGCCTTGGAAGAGGGAAATAATTATAGATTTTTTACATTACCTAAACTCTTAAAATCAATAAAAACCCCATTATATCATCTTCATTCTGGGGGAACCACCCTAGATCACCCAAGGGAGAAAAAATGGTTTAGATGAAACAATTATCCATTAGATTATAAATATAAATCCTCAAATCATGCAGCTATATATGAAATATGTTAAATGGATCCATCAAAATACAAGACATGTGAAGTTGAAACTCTATCCAAAACTCATAATTTTCAAGAGGGGTAATGGTAAAACCTAATGCGGAAAAGTATCCAAGAAATATTCCATAACCCATGGAAAATCCTTATCCTAATATTTCAATAATATCGATTATAAATGAGAAAAAGTAGTTTCCACTTTCCCTCTACCCATATGATAACCCCACTAACCAATGGATGTAAATCACTGGCCCTCCAGATCAAAAAATGAAACCCTCCTCTAAAACTAGGAAACCTCTACACAAACATAATATAACGATAAAATCACATGAATATATATATATATATTAATATAAAATCTCTAACTAATTTGTGAATCACCATCACTAGTCCACATCCTTAGAACATATCATATATTTTATATTGGCATCAAATCAGAATATCTAATAGCAAGGGAATTAGAAATATCTGAACATCAATTTCAAATGTACTTAATAATGTATGGGATAATGGAGTGTGATTATCCTAAATAAAACATTTTACAATGACATGTAGGTGATAAAAAGTCATCACCTCAAGCAATCTCTAGAACTGTGGGAATTTCTGCCACCAAAATATGCATATGACCATGCCTAGATAGTCTAGAAATTTATTTCCAACATACATGACCACTCTCTAGCATGGTTCCCTAAGTGAAGAAACCACCACTTGGTATCCACATGCCTACACCGTCATCCAATGGATGATAAAAAAGCATCGATAGTCCCTTGTAGTGAATCATATATGCAGTAAACTATTTCTGCTGCCGAAAAGGGGCCCAAATATGCATATGAAAACACTCTCCATGAGTGTTCTGACATTAATCCTTGTTTAGGCCAGTTTTCATGGAGGCATATTATGAAACTTTTATTCCTATGTAGGGAAATTAAAAACAAAGATCCATAGTAGTATAATTCATTGTTGGTTATATACTAGTCAGCAACCTGAATGCCTGAATTTCCAATACCCACTTACTGAAACTATACTCATCGGGACTCCCTGATGTCTACACTTTCATGGATCACCTCCCAAATAAATCATCTTATTGATATCCTCACCCTTCATCTTCACCTCTATGTATCTATAAATCATAAATGGGGTGATTTCATACCCGATTAATGGTCCCAAACACATATCCTGATGCCTCGCTCTTATCTCCTCATATTAAAATTAATTATGGAAAAGGTTTTAGATTTTCTAAAACCTGATATTAACATCCCATACAATCAGTCTCCACTTTCAAAGGGAGAATAACATTTTCCTCATGAACTCCTTTCATGGTTGATGATAATAATTCCAAATAATATTTATTCTGTAAATTATGGTTACAACACATCTTCCACCATAAAGAATCCAATAAACATAGTCTACCATACACATAAAATTACCCAAAAATGAATAGCAACAAATGGAACCATGGAATATTTATACTCTCAAATTAGACTAAAAGTGATTATTAATTCCTCATATTAGAACGCTACCTCTATATAAGATAGATCCCCTCATAAGTTCCCAAAAATCAACTACTGAAATGAAAAAAATCTCATTTCCATGCCTCAACATCCTATATTAGGTCAAACCTCATACAATCAACAAGATAATCATGTCAAAACAAAATATCGCAGGCTAATCACAGACAATGTCCTAAATCCATTGCCTAAAATACAGATAAATATAAAAAATGGAAAGATTTTTTTTATCAATGACAATTTAATCAATTCTTTATAACCCCGCAAATCACCTATTTCATACATGAATACAATCAGTTATGATTCATGTACATCTCATAGGTATCTACAATGAAAATATTTCCACCTATCATGACCTTTCAATAAGCTCATAGTCCTTACATTGAATAATGTGGGCCCTATAATCTCATGTCCAATCAAGTACCCCTATCCCATTTCATGTAGTAAGATAATCTTGAATCATTTCCCTACTAATCCATACATTCATTATATTTACAAACAATAAAATCCATACTATCTCTCCACAAAAAAATTTGACATGACCATGGTATAACCACCTCCATCCAATGGTTTTGGGTTTTTAAAACTATAAAAGTATTTATTAAACATAGTGGAAAAAATATAAACCTTGTTCAAGTATCTACCATTCATGATATATGAATACTACAACAAAATATGTTAAAAAGAAAAGTATAAAATTGAGCGTATATGTCACCAATGTGTCACAAAAAATTTTGATCTTAATTTTCACATCTGTGTGATAGTGATCACTTGATTTGAAATAATTATCATAAAACATTCATGGTGTATACAAAGTCTAATAAAATTACAGGTCGTACATTTATAACACCAAATCATTTACCATGTTCTAGAATATTATGATTCAATGAAGGTATGAGAAAGAAAACATTGGGTCAAGGAGTATCTTCTAGGTATTAAACTGTCACAAACATAATAATTCTATCCTCTAATAGAATTTATATAATAAAAAAGTAAAATCCTCATGCATTTCCATTCAATCATGCATGAAAAATCATGTATAAATTCCAATGTAAGTTCATATATTTTATAAATTTACATACTACAAGTTTTATATAAATAATAATTTATTTCATTTAATTACAATGTTAAATGAGTTTACCTTTTTAAATACTGTCACAAATAGTAATTAACTATTCATTTTATCAATGGTGGAATCTTGGATAAAATGTTGTTTCATCAATGGTTATCAATATCTCACTCTAACTATACATCCATGTGTCACAAACAATCTATATATTTTGGGAACATCTCCTTTAATCTCCCACTATCACTAAAGCCTAATTAACATTATTCAATTTCACCTTATATTATATCATATAATATAACATTCCAAAAAATATTAAAAATATTTTTTTACTTACAAAACACTTCGGGAATGATGTAATTATCTTCACCTTATATCATACCGTACGTAATATTAGTTCAATACCCATAGAAAACAGTTTTGTGTAATCATTGATTTTTTTAGATTATCTATTTGAGTCAAAGTCATAACCATTTAGTAAACTAAAATGTTTGACTCTATAGTCATCTATAAAATTAACCAAAATATGAATCTATGTATCAATATAAGTAAAAAATGGGTCACCAATTTCAAATAATCAATAATTCTTAATCTATAAATGAATCATTCATTATATTTATAAAACAAATGAATCTCTATACATGTGTCCACAACTCTTAATTTTATGAAAAAAAGAATTATCATATTTTACCATTGTCCATGACATCATGTGACCCATGAAATTGAATCATGTTAATACCATATAGCCAAATCCTTTTTTCTAGACTCACCATATATAGACTAAACTGACCGATGGATAAATAATTTGTCATTTATCCTTCTAGATAACCACATCACACGTCCCTTATCTAGATAAATTTATTTAATATCAATTTTGTTGATAATAAACTCCCATAGTATATCTCAATTGAGGGCCTATATTTTATACTCTTTATATGAAATGAAAATTATCATCATTGTTAATCTCCTACTTATGATATGAGGTGCAGTATACCTAACCACCACTTGATTTGAAAAGTTAACACATTGAATTCAGTAAGTAGGGTGTCAAAGTATGAACATTCTTGGTAACTTGTAATCCTCTGGTATCAATAACTTGAATATAATTCATGAAACCCTGGTATGCCAAATAAATCTATGTATGACACTCCACGTTCTATAAATATTTTGAAACTTTTTAATGTCATAACATATAATATTACATTGTAAACTATTATTTCTAACTAATATCTTTAACTTTGTTCGTCATCATTATCTTTAAAACCTATTCTATAAAAAACTCCTTGAAATAATTTTACTACATAAATTAAGTTTAACTAGTCCTAAACTTTTATAGGACATCTAGTATAATTTACTTTTCCTTTTGACAAGAGAAATTATTCTTGAAAATGTTTCTTTTATTTCTATTATAACATAATGTAAATCAATATTTTATTATTTCTCATCACATATCATAAATTATATGAGGATATTTAGTTTAAAAAATTATTCTTCGACTGGTATAATAGTTATATCTACTATATAAATTTTAACTAAATGTAACACATTTCATTTTTGTTTACCAAGGCTTATACTAAACATGTTAGGATATAATGTTAAAAACACATTAATAGAAGATTGGTATTATCCTTTAATTTTTAACTTTTAACTTTTCTATCATCAAAAAAAATCCTACAAGCCTTTTACATACAATATTATTTTCAAAGTAAACTTCTAAGAAACACAAACCATTTTGTGTTGAGAAAAATAATTTTTCTACTTTTAGAATAAAATTTTGAAAATTAAAAATTTTGATTTCATATCATATATATTATTAAATGTATTAAAAATAATTTTAATTTTAAAGGAATAGTTTCATAAAATATTCAATAAATGGATAGAAGGAACAAATTCCCACAATTTTTTAAACAAATAATTGGATAAATTGTTTTATTCCACATAATAATTTTTATTCAAATATTTTTCTCATAAAATGGTATAGAAATTGAGGGATCATAATCCATATCTACACATTTTTTCATTTACGAATTTTTTTAATAAAAAATCATTATTATTTAATAACTTATCTTATTACATTATATAATTGACATGGAGATACAAATAATTTACATAGATTATTTTGAGTTTAATAAAATCCATTAAATTCAAATGTAACAACTCTTTGTTTCATGAATTTAATATAATTGATCGAAATATTCTTCAATTTATTTTTGAAATATTGAATATTTACAATGCTTTCTAAATATACATATATATCTTTTATTGTTTAAAATTATTGAAATAGTTTTTATTAACTTTATAAATATACATAGAAATTCCATAATATTTCAATAACACCCTTAGGTATTTCTTTGATAATATGGTCATATTCAATTATAATCCATCATTCATGACTTCCCTCAGTTCAAATGAACATTATTGGTTTCTCGAAGAGTCATTTTTTTTATCTATTCTGCTAAATATTCTTCTTATAGTTTGATTATTTACCTACTTATATTGCCTATAAAGTACCAGAGAGAATACATCAAATTCCAAATTAATCTATTATCAACTCTTTTATAATATTAGGAAAACAATTGTTTTAAATTAATATTTATTTAGAAAAATTTCCATATATAATAATATAATAAATCCTTAACTAGATCAAGAAGTTTTTATTTTACCTTAAATCATTCAATATAATTGAACTGATCATGAATATTTTATCGAAAACCAAAAATATCATTTCGTTAATAAAAAATTTAAGTATCCATGTTGTCAAAATTGAAACTCTTATGATGTATTACTTGATGTTATCTTAATGATCCAATCCACTTAAAACTTCTGACCTTTTAGTATTTTATAAATTATTAAATATATACTGTTGATCTATTATATGAGTTTTAATAATATAATTGAATTCTATATCAAAAAAAGTTCAAAAATCATTTATTATTATATATTCATTTCTTATATTAAGATATGCTGAAAATAATTTATCATTCCCAATCATATTTAGTTTATGAGGCTGAAATTCCTTTAGTATTTTAGAATCAGATTCCCTAAAGTTATCAATCTTTGCTTCCATAGCCCTCTAAGTCGACTTGTTTAAAAATTTCAACACAATTTTACTAAAGAAAGAATTATTTTATCACAAATAATTTTCATTAAAAAGTTCTCTTGAATAACTAATCATGGTTAATAATGTTTTTTATGTTTGCATTATTAGGAGACCCATTCAATAATATTATCCTTATCAAAAATTGATTAGAATGAATTTTATTTGGATAATGATGATATTTATCTACTATAAAATAATGTTTAGAGGAATATCATATACTATTAACCATTTAATATTCCATTATTAACAATTTAATTAGCACTTTTATTAAATTATATTCCACTAAAATGAAAAATCATTCAAAAAATCTATCATATCCATTAGTGGTCCAAGATATATATTCCATTATAAAATTTGTCTACAAGGAAATTCATCTTCTAACTAAATTATTTATGAATGGAATCGTCTCAATCCTATCATATATGATTCTTGAATATCTTATAAGACATCATTTTATCCAATACATCATATAGGAAAAACCAAATTTATTCCTATACCATCCTAACCATTAGGGATTCCATTCTATGGTACCCCAAAGAAAATTCCAATAAAAAATTTAAATGGACTACCTAGAGGCACACTACAGAGGAAAAAAGTACAAAAGGTTGATCCAGTGTAACCCATTGCATTGTTTCCTTGTAGAATATAATACATGGTATTCTATAGGGGACACAAGACTACCCGGTTGGATGATCGTGGGGCTTACAAGTGAAACTTTTCAAGGAATATTACAATTGTTATTTGAATGGTATTTTAATATCACCATATTATCTCACGCTATTCCATTATATATATCCATGATTTTAGTAATATAGTTTTAAATATAATTCCCAACCCCAAATCAATATGTTGAAAGCATATTGATTTTAACCCATTATAAATCCCAAAGAACTTTACTAATCAATTTGTTTTGAAACTAGTCATTTTCATTCAATACAGATGCATCATATTCACAAGGTACATGAACAATTTATGTATTGGCATATATTGTTCTTCTTGTGTAATTCCTGAGTGATAGATAAAAAATCCCATTCACCATCCTATAAAACGAATACATCTATATATTGGAAGGTAATCCATACCAAAATACAACATCATGGGGATAATATAGAGAGAATAAAATTATAAATCAATATAATAACTAATATGAAGTAACTATACTCAATCAGTAATTTCAATAGAATAATTTCAATTACAAACTAATGTCATGATAGACAAATAAAAAATAACTAGGGAATCAAACATGACATGTGACATAAGCTTCAATCCTTGAGGTTTTTGAAAATTTAAACAAATGATATTATAGAATTTAAAATTATTAAAAAAATTACTTAACATTGAAGGGAATTACCATTTATATAAATAATCACTTAACGTATTTATGCGTTAAAAATATATTTACGAACAATTAATAAATAAAATTTTATTATAAACCCTTTTATAAATTTGAAATTAAATATTATGGACATCCCATTGTTAAACGATATACATTCACACCAATATGAACACGTTCATATATACCATTATATTACTTTTCAACTACAAATATATGATATAATATGATTTATATCTATTTATAATTAAATTTCTACTTTTTAAAGTTTTTACACAATCTAAATATCATATACACATTTATTATTAAATCTATTATATAATTAATAAACAAAAAAAACCTTTTAATGTGGATTAGATAATACCAAAATATAGCCCTATTAATTTTAATTATTCAAATTAATTTATTAAGAATAGTTCATAATAAAATTATAAACACTTTTTAGTCTTATTTCATAATTTATAACTCTTTATAAATTATTTCTTAGGATATATAAATAAAAAAACTGTTTATATATCATCTTATTATCCCAATAATTTGATAAAATGTTTTTTGAATATTATCCTCCAAATTTTTGAATAATTTTTAAAAAACATTTATAATTTTATTTATAAATAAATAATTTATAAAAAAATTATAATATTAAATGGCCTAAAATTCATTTAATAATAATTTTTAATCATTATAAAAACAAATAAAATGATTATTTTAAATAAAAAATATATATTATATATTTAACTTTTATAATTTTAGTACACCCAATTTGATTTATGTGACCCCTGCTGAATTATTTTTATTATGATAATGTGTTTGCGTAATTTTTGGGAGAGTTTGGGAAGGTTTTGTAATGGTTTTACAGATTTTTTAATGGCACAAGATATGATCATAGTTAGGGGAAACCGTGTAGCACCCCTTCAGGTAATAACATGATATGTGGTAGTGGGATATGCATGGTTTGTCCATGTTTTGTCTAACCATTTGAGAAAAATATGAGGAGCACCCTTCAGAGGATATTATTAGCACAATTAGTTCATTGTTTTTCTAACCGTCTGAGATCACCGGGCATGGAATAAAAAATTGGCATTTTAAATACCGGGTCACTTGATATTTTCTCTACATCACTCCTCTGATCTCCCACTCAAAACATACTTAATATTCCAACTTCTTAGTGTCTAGGGAATTTCTTCCACCCATATTGGAGGCATTTCAATGTGTTTCCTTGGTGCTTTGAAGGAGATTCTTCTCCGGTAATTCTCATAACAGGGATATTTCATGGTTTTCCTAAAATCTACATCCCCCTCTCTCATGGTTTTCTAGACCAACATTCATCGCATATAGATCTATGGTTATTATATCCTAAAATTACAAAATTTGGGATTGTAGATTCCTGGAAAGGGATCTATGGTATTTCCGTGGATGTTTCACCCAATGATGTTTTGTGTTTGTGTAGTGGGATGATTTTTTAGAACCCTAAGGTATATGGAATCAGTGGAATCTCTAATTTGATATAACTAAAAGGATTACATTAAAATTGAAATATATTTTCTTGATATTAATAATGATTTAGATGTGCTATGCTAGGTGGAAAACCATTTTGTGTTTATTTGGGGATTTTGGGAAAAGGGGGTTATCGTTGAAAAATATGCATTATTGAGTGTTTTTAAATCGATGGCTTGGCTGATTTATAGACAATGGTGTACGAAAACATGATTTAAATAAATAAATGTTATCTTATTGAAATGTGTTTTGTCATGGAAAAAATTTTATTAGTGTTTTCAATAAATGTGGGATTTTTTAATGTGATTTGGAATGATTTTGAATTATTGATGTGATTAAGGGATTGTTTGGTTGGAACATTGTTGGGTATTATATCATTTCTTATTATTGTTAAAATGAGTTGGAGTTCATTGATTTTCTTGTTTTTTTGTTTGATAAATGATATTGGATTATTTTTTTTCTAAATGTTTTGTGAATGGATGGAAGTGATGGATAGAGTGTGTAAAGAACCACCATTAATGGGAAGTGGGTGTGAATTACCACTATACATAGTGGACAGGTTTGGATGTGAAGTTCCGTCTTCAATGGTAACACTGAGATCGAGTGTGTGTTTGTGTGATACTTTGTCATGTAGTTTGTATATGCATGTAGCCATGCTAGTGGGAATGTTTAATAGAAATGTGAAATGGGTAATGGCATTTATAGTTTCTTTCCTTGGAATTGTACTGGTTTTTGGTAAATTTATTAGGGTAAGTTGTTTTGTCTTCTTGAAAATTGTAAATTGTTTTCGTTTATTATATAAATTGATTATATAATCGTCCTAAGGATTCAATCCTAATGGAATGTTTACAGTTGTAATTTTGGTAAAACCTACAAAGTATTATTACTCACCCCCTGCTTTGGCACATTGGTGCTTTTTCAGATGTTGTATTTTTGGGAAAAAGGTAACGTTAAAGTATCTCATTTCCTTTGTGTTTCATCATGTTGCTTCTGTGGTATTGGGGTTATTAGGGCATGTAGCTTGGTGTGGAGTTGCGGATTGTTTCATATCTTCATTGGGTTTGTTTGTTTAGTCATACTCTTAGTACTCTGATCATATATTAAGGTGGTTTGGTTGTTTTGGCCCTTTCACAACATTGTGAAACTGTTTTGGTTGTATGGTTGATTTTTGGCACCACATGTAATGGTTTATATTATTTACATGCATCATGTATTTGTGTTTGGTTATGTGTTGAGTAGTCGAATGTATTTATTATAAGGGAAAATGATTCCCCAAAATTCCTTGAAGCCCTCATCATTTATATCCATCCTTTGGGACATCGGGAGCATCACCTAAGGCCGAGTAACACCTCTGCCTCAACATAGGCCAATGTGGATGGGAGCGATGTTACCAGTGGTTTCAGTTTTTTCAGTCCTTGACATTCAAGTTTCTTATGTTCATGGGCATTTATGGTCATTCTTGGTGTTGTCATTCATTTTTGGTCTATCCGTTGGGTTTGGATAGAAGTAGTGTAGTATTTTCGAAACATGAAATGATTAGCAAAAAAATATGTAGCTATAAATTTTATGTTGAACTTCATGATACAATGGAGGTGGGTGAATAAGTGTTTTGGAGACACTTATAGGAGCATGATCTCAATTTCATGTGTATAGCTAGTGAGATGACCATGACATGCATGGTAGAAATTAATTCCCACAAGGATGCATATATCATTGGGCATAACGGTTTATGCTGTGATACAAATTTGTTGATTTTTGAAAAAATTGGAAAAAAATTCAAATGGGAGGATTTGAAAAGAGATTGGTAATTAGATTTTGAAAATTAGTTGACTTTTAAAGCATGGATCATTAATCCAACATAGAGTGAACATTGTAAAATGAGAATTTGGAATGTATGGATGTGTTAGTTTCAATGTAATTTATTTGGAAATTGTAATCCTTTAGTTTCTAGGGAGTGAGACTTATGGTTATTCATGGGCTGATAAAAATGGAACAAAGTACTTGTTAGAGAGAACAAATAAAGGATTCTGTGGAAAATGTGGTTTCACCTATTCCCCAGGTGAACCCCCAACTAGTGTAGAGAATAGTACATGTTCTACAAGCTATCAAAGGTGGGAATATATGTGATGATCCTAGGTATGCCGATCAATCTATTTAGTTTCAAAAGAAGTATCCACGCATTTTCGAGGTGATTCAGAGCCGGAAAGGGAGGAACAATCATTAAACATGATGAATCAAATATTCAATTTATTGGGAACATAGGCATAAATTAAAGTGAAGTTAGTTATATACATGTTGGATGATCTTACATGTCAATGGTGGGTGTTGGTGGTCCAGGATAGAATGGACCAAGGTTTAGCATGAGTGGGTTTTGAGGAATTGATTAACAAAAAATTCTACCCCCACACATTCAAAATTTAGTTAAAAATGGATTTAATTATCTTAAAGATGTAGAAAATGTCATTTATGGGATATGAATCTATGTTTATAAACAATGTTTGGTTTTCACAGGGGTGATGGCTAACACATCATTGAAGGCACAAATCATTTAATCAAGCTTCAAGAATGATATTTGTTCTATAATTATGGTGCTAAGTATACATAATTATATAAAATGGGAAAATAGAGAATTATTGGTTAAATGGGATATATTGGGGATATAGGTAGGGTAATAATGTTGGTACCCATTGGAAATAGTGGGAACTCTAATGCGGGAATCAATAAGAAGAAGGACCCTTATTTCTAGGGTTTCAGTATGGCTCATAACCCGATTACAAGATGGATGAATCTTCCTCAATAGACTTAGAATAAGCCAGGATGTTTATAGAGTGGCTCTACATGCCACATGAAGCAGGATTTTTTGGTACAAACATAATCATGTCATAACTACAAATAGATGTGGCATTTCAATATTATTGTCACAATGCTTTGTATGTGACACTCCTCTAGGGTCAAAGGTATCCTATGCATCGAATGAACAGGGATAACAACATATTCCACATCTGCAATCTGAGTTGGTTATGGTGATTCTGAGAATACCACAACTCCTCAGCATGGGAAGATTCCACATGGTAATAAAGAGTACAGTGTTGCAACCAAGTTGCTATTTGGAGCCATGGAGGCTATAGTGGATGATCTGTCGAGACTATCCACAGTGCGAGGTGTGATTATTTTAGATTATACCTTTATGTATGTTTTTCTAAAATGGGTTCTTCTCATTCATTAATTTCTCTCATGTTTTCTAATTTAGGGTCTTTATTTGTCGAAATTATGTGTTCTGTTTTTAAACTTCAATCCGTTCTAGGTCACAGAGAGTGTCAAACCTTTTTTTGTAGATAATGTTTTATATTTGTGCATGAGGTTATGTTGATGTGGTAATAATCATTTCATGAGAAGGATGTGTATGGTATAATCCTTTGTATGGATTTGTTGTTGAAATTTAATTCCCATATCTACTGTTAGGCAGATTTGGTTAGTTTTGCAATGTATAAGGGAATCGAACACCTCTTTAGAGGAGATATGTATATGAAGGTAGGTAAAATTGGATTTATGGAACTAGAAGTTGGGATGATATCAGATATGTCATTGGATTTATCTTTGGTATCATTGAAATATATTGAGAGAATCATTTTTTTAGTTGAGGTTGATTAGTTTATCGATGTCTTTCCAGAATAATTCTTGGGTATTCCACCAGATAGAGAAGTTAATTTTATTAATGATCTCCTCCCGGGGAGTTTTCCAATGTCATTTCCATCTTATTGAATGGAACAAGCCTAATTGAGGGAATTGAAAGTGCAGTTGGAAGAGTTGGAAAAGAAGGTTTTATCCAGCCTAGCACGTCTCTATGGGAATCACCGGTTTTGTTTATTAATAATGAGGATGAAACACTTTGGATGTGTGTTGATTATCATATGCATAAAGAAGTTATGACAAGGAATAGATATAAACTCCCACACATTGATGAAATGTTTGATAAGTTGAGGTCATCTTAGTTGTTCTCCAAGATAGAAATACAATCAAGATACCACCAGTTCTAGGTGTAGAAGTAGGATATCCCCAAAATAGCTTTCAAAAGTTGATATGGCCATTTCGAATAATCCTTTATTCCCTTTGGTGTTAAGAATTCACCAGAATTATTCATGGAATTAATGAATTATATATTTTATATACATCTGGATAATTTCATGGTGGTATTCATGGATGATATAATGGTCTATTCAAGGAAAGGATGGAGAATGGAAAACATTTGGCAGTAGTGTTGGGGACCTTGAGAGATCATCAATTGAATGACATATTTTAAAAGTGTGACATTTTGATGAAAGAGGTATATTTTTTGGGCCATGTAATTTCTTAGAAGGGTTTTTCATTCGATCAAAAGAAAAAATAGTCCATTATCTCTTAGAAGCTGCTGATGAATTTCTCTAAGATATCGAGTTTCTTTAGTTTAGCTAGGTAGTATCCACACTTTATATGTTAATTCCCTTGATTATCTTCGACGATGACTACTTTGAAGATTAATAATGTTCCATTTCAATGGAATATAAGGTTTTATAAATCCTTCGAAAAACATAAGGATCATATAACTTTGTAACGCCCCGACCCCAGCTACCCAGAGTCGGTGCATTACTTCGTAACATTGGCATGATCACAAAAGATCAAGTCTCGAAAGACCGATTAGTTTAGTAGCCTTGGAAACACTAGATACATTCATAAGTCTTTCATTACATCCAAATTTAAACAAACTACAAAAAACATGGTCTTCATAGTCCACACTCATATCTTCACTGATTATTCTTGCAAGTCAGTCATAAAATACTTCTTCACAACCTGGAAAATTTTTAAACATTGAAAGGGGTGAGCTCAAATGCTCAGTAAGGATAACAATAATGCGGAAGCTTTCATAAATAAACATTAACATTTAAGGCAATGTATAACTAAAACAAAAGCCTCTTAAACATGAAATTCAACATAATATGGCAAAAGTAAAATGAGATAATGCCATTTACTTCTTCACATGGATATTCTACTGGTCGAATAATCACATGTAATATCAATAACCACTTTCATAATGAGGGAATGTATAATGCCATACATTCTGAAACACTTTGTCAAGGCCTCGGCCAAGACGTCTAAAATGATTAAGGCCTCGGCCAAAACCATAAATCAAATTGGGAAAGGGCCTCGGCCAATTCCACGTCTAGTTGTCTCATGAGACCTGCCGATGCATCGAGGAGCTATAGCGGGCTCCACCCGTCACTTATTAAGTCCAATACATTCCTCATATGAATAGGTTTAAACATATCATAAACCATAACATAATCATATCACATAAAACATGGATAAAGGAAACATAACATTTCCACATTTCAAACACAAGATATCAATACAACACATTGATATAATAAAAACGCTTTCAAAACCATTTTCAATACCAAAATAAAAGAAAGTTAATACTTTGTATTTATTTTTCATTAAAAAAAAGATGGCTTGTAGAGGAAGCCGAAACTCAAATAATGGTCACGACGGCGGAGAAGTCGTTGTCGCCACATAAGTACGGAAAGAAAAACATTCCCTTTTGTCGTTTAGCAAAACGTTTCGTATAAAAAGATTACTTTTGAATAAACATAAAAGTCAAAGGGGTTTATACACCGTATAAAAGAAAGTCGTGTATAAAACCAAATATGCCTCAATGAAAGGGGATTGAGACGAAGTCCTTAAAAAGATCATTTTAAAAATAAAATAGATCTATTATGTATATTCACTATATGTACACATAAAGAAAGTAAAAATACAAAATAGGATATAATAATATCATGACATAATTTGAAAGTAGGAGATTAACCCAAGGAATAGAAATTGGGTTAAGAAGTTCCCTTACAAAGATCATTTATAAATAAAATAGATCTATTATGTGTATTAACTATAAGTACACATAAAGAAGGTACAAATACAAGATAATACATAACAATATCATGACATAATTTGAAAGTAGGAGATTAACCCAAAGAATGGAAGTTGGGTTAAGAAATTCCCTTACGAAGATCATTTATAAATAAAATAGATCTATTATGTGTATTAACTATAAGTACACATAAAGAAGGTACAAATACAAGATAATACATAACAATATCATGACATAATTTGAAAGTAGGAGATTAACCCAAAGAATGGAAGTTGGGTTAAGAAGATCCCTTACCTCGTGTCTGACTTGACTCAACCGTTCTTTAACCTCCTGAATAATAAACTAGAGTTAATATATACCTTATTAAGAACCATTTTCAACTTCATTATCCTTATTATATCACTTATTACAATGATATGAACATTATGTAATTATTTAAGTTAATAACGGTCGTTTTGTCGATCTTTGGTACTTGAGTCAACAATAAGCTTCTTATAATTACAAGTTGTTTATGTGGTGAAATATCCATTATATCCAGAATTATATTCATGATTTATATGTCATATATATCTTATATATCCAGTATATACATTCATTTATAATATTACGTAACATTTAGAGGTAAGAAATGAAATGCACCGTTCATGGAGACGGTAAGCCGTACGTACGCATGAACGCTACTTTCATTTCAATTTCATATTTAATGGAACTAAATCATAATGATATAAATGTATAATATAATTCCAGTATAATATAGTGTATAATACCATTTACTCCATCCTTTATACATCCCACATATGGCATTAACGATTCAAATCACTTTGAGGGGGCGGTAGTCCGCACTTCCTAAAATGAAATTATCACGTTTTACCCATAATGGAAATCATAAAGTATGCCATAAATGAGAAATACAGAAGCATAAGTAAAACATAAACATATTATATATCATATATAAAAATAGTGACATCTTAATGGCCACCTTTGAAGGTGTTATATGAGTGTTGAACAATCATCGTTTCGTGAGGCAGAAATTCGCCATCCACAGAAACCGTATGTTCTTTAACCATTGGATGTAGGTGTGTGTAAGTGTAGCTCGAATCCTTCTTATAACAACATCCTAGTATATTGAGGATACTGGTGTTGTTACAAAAGAAATGAATAAAAAGAGTTTAGGGGGTTGGAGAAGAAAAATAAAACAAAACAACATTAGAAAAGACATTACCTCAAAATCGGGTAACTCTTTTTGATTTGAGCTAAAGGCTTCCTTGGGAAGAGTTCTGCCCAAAGTGAGGTTTCTAGGAGTAAGGGAGGAATGTTGGGAGAGTATTTGGGCAGAGGTTGGCCGAGCCAAATGGCTTGAAAGTGTAAATGAGGTGGGAGAGGTGGGGGCCTTTTATAAGTGGAGAGGAGGGGCACTTTTGGAAAGATTGAAATGTTTCATTATTTCACAATGATTTTCGGATTCTAAAGGTCCCACACTTATATAATTCGAGGCTAAGGTGATAAGGTTTCGAAATCTCTTCATCCAATAGGCTTTGGACAAGTGTAAGCCTTGGATTTTGAATTATCTTCTCATTTTATTTAAATCGTTAAATAATGAGGTCATCGCCACATCATAATGATGTCATAAATAATTTAATTTATTTAATGTCTAAAAATTATAAAAAAAATACTATGATGTAGGAAATCTTTTTATCTTTCTAATGAATATTTATAGTCAAAATTTGGACTTGTGTAACCCTACTTAAAAATTGTTTTAGTAAAACACTTTATGTTAGTGTCATTTTCACTTTAACATTAAATAAAAAGTAATTTATGTTATTTCCCAACAAAAGTGGATCCATGGGGTCCCCAAGTTAGGCCATGGCTTGTATTGGTCGGCCATGACACACCCAATGAGGTTGGGACATGTGTCTAGGTCATTTCATATTATTAAAGTATTATTTATACCTTAAACTACACTAATTACCACTAATCGCGATTAAGACTTAATAAGTTACTATTCACCAAAAAATTATTTTTATCCCATTGAACCACATTTTACATACTAATGACAACCATGTATGTCGGATTTTCAAAATTCAATACACATTAGTGGTAAACTTTCATTTAAACGAAAAATCAGTTATTTAACAACCACTTAGTGGTTTCACTATTCATCAAAAATTGAAGTTTTTCAGAATAAGGCCAAAATTTCACCCTAAGCTATAATTGATATTCCGAATTGAAAAATGATGTCTATTTTACAAAATTCCAAACATATTAGTTGCATTAATTAATTTTATAATTAATTCCCGCTGTCACAACAAATAGCGTGTTTTTAAGAAACAATTTATATCAAAAGATTGGCAATTGTTTATGTCCAATTTCAATGTTAAATTAATTCTAATGACCACCATTGGATAAAATGGTAAAAATATATTCTAATTATACTTTAAAACGATCAAATATTATAATTTATCACTATAAATTATTTTGATTAAAAAAGTTGTTTTAAGTATTTTTCACTATTTATAAAATTTTAGAAGTTCTCAGAAAAATACCAAAAATTCAACATAGGCTAATTTCGATATTACGAATACAAAAATGAAGTCCATTTTGACATATAAAATTTCTATAATTTTAAAAAGTGGTTATTACTATTCATAACGGCTACTTTGATTAGTCGCGGTGTTTTAGAACTCGAAGTTGCGTTCAATGCAAGCTATTTCATTATTGAATGAGAAGCGTATCGTGGAAGCACGGGGTGTTACATTCTCCCCTCCTTCAATAAATTGCGTCCTCGCAATTTGAAATTTTTCTTGGAAAATAAAAGGTTGAAAAGAGAAAATACCTTTGAGGAAAACCCACATCGGAAATAAGGTTAATAAATACATAACATTAAAAGAAAGCAGGATAAGTACAAAGGTCACCCGATATAGCCCACTCTAGGATTATATGAAAATATGGATATGGAGGAGAAACAAACCATCAAGGTCTGATGGAGAGTTATAGAAAACAGGATTAGGAGAAAGTTTAACCACAAGAAAATCACAAACTTGTGATTGGTTAAACGGTCATTGAACCCCAGTTGGAAAAGTTAACCGACAACATTTTTGTTTTAAGCTACCTTTTATAATGTTGAGGAATTTATTTAGGAGATTTACTAAGAACGTAAGGGAATATACATACTTGTTATGTATACTTTCATTCGTTAAAATTTTTTTTTTTACCACAACCCCAACTTTTACTCCGAATGGTAACGGAACTCAAAAATATTCTATTTATCCTAATTGTATAAGGTTCAAAATGTTAACACATACCATTTAGATTAGTAAAATTATTTTCTAATAACCAGGGACTTCCTGTAGGCTAGTGGTAGGAAATAAAGGCCTGTCGCACTATGGTTGTGGGTTCGATTCCTGCAGCTTTGTCCGACGCGTCAGGTTATGCCCCACCCTGCAGGTTGTCCTTTTCCTAAAACTATAGTATTATAATATTCCAAAATAATCTTCAGAAATTCTTTAACCTTAAACAATACTATCCATGGTTCAACTTAATCCATTCCAACCTTAATAGTTATCCAAAATACCTCCATCCAGACTTTCTCTAAAAGGTCTCTAAATTCCAAAATCAATTGTAACATCAGATTCCCCAAACAAAGAAAAGTTTCTCTTATTGTCACATACTAAAAATATGATTACCTTAATCATATTAAAACCTTACTGAAATCAAAATGTACTGCAGTACAATCCTTATATAGATCACATTATTCTAATAACCAGAATATAATCCATGAGTCCAAAAGCACCAATACATTAGTTATTCTGTTTCAACTGTAGTAATAGCATAAGATTGTCCTTGATCCCTTGGCCTTTTCTGAGGTAAGTTTCCTTGACGCTTAGGACATTCATTTGCATAATGACCCATTTCTCTACAATTGTAGCATTCAACATTGACAGCCTCTTTCTTTCCCTTGCAATCACGAACCTGGTGACCCTTTTCTCCACATTTATAACAAACTCCCATTCCTTTTAGGCAAGTACCAGGGTGATTCTTCCCACAATTATCACATACTGGAAAATCCTTCTTTCCCTTTTTCCCTTTATCTGTCTCTTGTTCCACCGTTCTCTTCTTCTCTTGCTTTACTTTGTTGTCATAAGACTTAGAGAATTCCTTTTCTGTCTTGATAGCACACGAGACAATATCTTCGTATGATGAGAAGGATTGTGATACCAAAGCTCGACGGAGAAATGGTTTTAACCCATCAAAGAAACGATCAATCTTACTCCTTGGGTTACGTATGTAATCTGCAGCATACCTTGCTAACCTTGTAAAGTTAGCCTCATACTTTGCGACATTTTCATCCTCCTTCTGCCTCAGACTCAGAAATTGCCTTTCCATATCTGCTCGATGGTCACGAGGAAAGTATTTTTCTAAGAAAAGCTCTTTGAACTCCCTCCATTCCATATTTGATATGTCATCATCTTCCTTTGTGTTTTGAATCAGCGACCACCACTGATCGGCATCTCCAGTGAGGCGGTAAACTGCCATGACAACCTTCTCCCTTTCACTACTCCCCAAGGCATGGAATATTTTCTCTAAGGAATTTATCCATTGCTCAGCTACTATAGGATTTGTACTCCCATTAAAGGTTGGTGGTTGTTGCCTCATGAAACGATCTAGCATTGATCCTCCACGTTGCGGATCAGGGTGCTCCATACGAGTAAGGTTGTTATTCATAACCTGCGTGAGTTGTCCCAGTACGGTGAGAAGCTGATCAGCACCAGTTGTATCACTAGCTCCACCATAATTATCCTGAGCAGGAGGGCAATCCCTACACGGAGTGCGTGCATTGATACGGTTTCCATTCCTTCCACTAGGCGCCATTTCTAAATAATGGCATAAACTAGATTAGTTTATGAATCAAAATACATAATCACAAACTTATAAAACACTTAACTTAAATTGAACTATTTATGGATATAATCCATAATCATAAAAGAAATGTTTTCTTTGAGGAAGTATATACTCATAAACCCTTCATAATGATTTGTAAAGAAAATGAGAGTTATCCTAAGCATATCCCCCGGGAGTGTCGTAACCAAGAGTGCAGCAAGGCCCGTTGTCGTGCACCAGTTCCCGTTCGAGTCTAGCTCAAAGCAGTGTTTTCGGGTTTTACCCCTAGGTACATCTGTGCCAGAGCCGCCTCTACCTGCTCGTATCCAGACAGGGATGTATTGCTCGGAAAAGTCATAACATCTCTATAATACCAAAATTCTAGGAAGTTCTTCTATACTAATCTTCAAAGTCTATCTTTGGGCTATGTGCTCTAATCAGAGTTTATCTAAATCTAGCTTCCAAGGTTAGTACTAAACTGCCTTTGATACCAACTGTAACGCCCCGACCCCAGCTACCCAGAGTCGGTGCATTACTTCGTAACATTGGCATGATCACAAAAGATCAAGTCTCGAAAGACCGATTAGTTTAGTAGCCTTGGAAACACTAGATACATTCATAAGTCTTTCATTACATCCAAATTTAAACAAACTACAAAAAACATGGTCTTCATAGTCCACACTCATATCTTCACTGATTATTCTTGCAAGTCAGTCATAAAATACTTCTTCACAACCTGGAAAATTTTTAAACATTGAAAGGGGTGAGCTCAAATGCTCAGTAAGGATAACAATAATGCGGAAGCTTTCATAAATAAACATTAACATTTAAGGCAATGTATAACTAAAACAAAAGCCTCTTAAACATGAAATTCAACATAATATGGCAAAAGTAAAATGAGATAATGCCATTTACTTCTTCACATGGATATTCTACTGGTCGAATAATCACATGTAATATCAATAACCACTTTCATAATGAGGGAATGTATAATGCCAGACATTCTGAAACACTTTGTCAAGGCCTCGGCCAAGACGTCTAAAATGATTAAGGCCTCGGCCAAAACCATAAATCAAATTGGGAAAGGGCCTCGGCCAATTCCACGTCTAGTTGTCTCATGAGACCTGCCGATGCATCGAGGAGCTATAGCGGGCTCCACCCGTCACTTATTAAGTCCAATACATTCCTCATATGAATAGGTTTAAACATATCATAAACCATAACATAATCATATCACATAAAACATGGATAAAGGAAACATAACATTTCCACATTTCAAACACAAGATATCAATACAACACATTGATATAATAAAAACGCTTTCAAAACCATTTTCAATACCAAAATAAAAGAAAGTTAATACTTTGTATTTATTTTTCATTAAAAAAAAGATGGCTTGTAGAGGAAGCCGAAACTCAAATAATGGTCACGACGGCGGAGAAGTCGTTGTCGCCACATAAGTACGGAAAGAAAAACATTCCCTTTTGTCGTTTAGCAAAACGTTTCGTATAAAAAGATTACTTTTGAATAAACATAAAAGTCAAAGGGGTTTATACACCGTATAAAAGAAAGTCGTGTATAAAACCAAATATGCCTCAATGAAAGGGGATTGAGACGAAGTCCTTAAAAAGATCATTTTAAAAATAAAATAGATCTATTATGTATATTCACTATATGTACACATAAAGAAAGTAAAAATACAAAATAGGATATAATAATATCATGACATAATTTGAAAGTAGGAGATTAACCCAAGGAATAGAAATTGGGTTAAGAAGTTCCCTTACAAAGATCATTTATAAATAAAATAGATCTATTATGTGTATTAACTATAAGTACACATAAAGAAGGTACAAATACAAGATAATACATAACAATATCATGACATAATTTGAAAGTAGGAGATTAACCCAAAGAATGGAAGTTGGGTTAAGAAATTCCCTTACGAAGATCATTTATAAATAAAATAGATCTATTATGTGTATTAACTATAAGTACACATAAAGAAGGTACAAATACAAGATAATACATAACAATATCATGACATAATTTGAAAGTAGGAGATTAACCCAAAGAATGGAAGTTGGGTTAAGAAGATCCCTTACCTCGTGTCTGACTTGACTCAACCGTTCTTTAACCTCCTGAATAATAAACTAGAGTTAATATATACCTTATTAAGAACCATTTTCAACTTCATTATCCTTATTATATCACTTATTACAATGATATGAACATTATGTAATTATTTAAGTTAATAACGGTCGTTTTGTCGATCTTTGGTACTTGAGTCAACAATAAGCTTCTTATAATTACAAGTTGTTTATGTGGTGAAATATCCATTATATCCAGAATTATATTCATGATTTATATGTCATATATATCTTATATATCCAGTATATACATTCATTTATAATATTACGTAACATTTAGAGGTAAGAAATGAAATGCACCGTTCATGGAGACGGTAAGCCGTACGTACGCATGAACGCTACTTTCATTTCAATTTCATATTTAATGGAACTAAATCATAATGATATAAATGTATAATATAATTCCAGTATAATATAGTGTATAATACCATTTACTCCATCCTTTATACATCCCACATATGGCATTAACGATTCAAATCACTTTGAGGGGGCGGTAGTCCGCACTTCCTAAAATGAAATTATCACGTTTTACCCATAATGGAAATCATAAAGTATGCCATAAATGAGAAATACAGAAGCATAAGTAAAACATAAACATATTATATATCATATATAAAAATAGTGACATCTTAATGGCCACCTTTGAAGGTGTTATATGAGTGTTGAACAATCATCGTTTCGTGAGGCAGAAATTCGCCATCCACAGAAACCGTATGTTCTTTAACCATTGGATGTAGGTGTGTGTAAGTGTAGCTCGAATCCTTCTTATAACAACATCCTAGTATATTGAGGATACTGGTGTTGTTACAAAAGAAATGAATAAAAAGAGTTTAGGGGGTTGGAGAAGAAAAATAAAACAAAACAACATTAGAAAAGACATTACCTCAAAATCGGGTAACTCTTTTTGATTTGAGCTAAAGCCTTCCTTGGGAAGAGTTCTGCCCAAAGTGAGGTTTCTAGGAGTAAGGGAGGAATGTTGGGAGAGTATTTGGGCAGAGTTTGGCCGAGCCAAATGGCTTGAAAGTGTAAATGAGGTGGGAGAGGTGGGGGCCTTTTATAAGTGGAGAGGAGGGGCACTTTTGGAAAGATTGAAATGTTTCATTATTTCACAATGATTTTCGGATTCTAAAGGTCCCACACTTATATAATTCGAGGCTAAGGTGATAAGGTTTCGAAATCTCTTCATCCAATAGGCTTTGGACAAGTGTAAGCCTTGGATTTTGAATTATCTTCTCATTTTATTTAAATCGTTAAATAATGAGGTCATCGCCACATCATAATGATGTCATAAATAATTTAATTTATTTAATGTCTAAAAATTATAAAAAAAATACTATGATGTAGGAAATCTTTTTATCTTTCTAATGAATATTTATAGTCAAAATTTGGACTTGTGTAACCCTACTTAAAAATTGTTTTAGTAAAACACTTTATGTTAGTGTCATTTTCACTTTAACATTAAATAAAAAGTAATTTATGTTATTTCCCAACAAAAGTGGATCCATGGGGTCCCCAAGTTAGGCCATGGCTTGTCTTGGTCGGCCATGACACACCCAATGAGGTTGGGACATGTGTCTAGGTCATTTCATATTATTAAAGTATTATTTATACCTTAAACTACACTAATTACCACTAATCGCGATTAAGACTTAATAAGTTACTATTCACCAAAAAATTATTTTTATCCCATTGAACCACATTTTACATACTAATGACAACCATGTATGTCGGATTTTCAAAATTCAATACACATTAGTGGTAAACTTTCATTTAAACGAAAAATCAGTTATTTAACAACCACTTAGTGGTTTCACTATTCATCAAAAATTGAAGTTTTTCAGAATAAGGCCAAAATTTCACCCTAAGCTATAATTGATATTCCGAATTGAAAAATGATGTCTATTTTACAAAATTCCAAACATATTAGTTGCATTAATTAATTTTATAATTAATTCCCGCTGTCACAACAAATAGCGTGTTTTTAAGAAACAATTTATATCAAAAGATTGGCAATTGTTTATGTCCAATTTCAATGTTAAATTAATTCTAATGACCACCATTGGATAAAATGGTAAAAATATATTCTAATTATACTTTAAAACGATCAAATATTATAATTTATCACTATAAATTATTTTGATTAAAAAAGTTGTTTTAAGTATTTTTCACTATTTATAAAATTTTAGAAGTTCTCAGAAAAATACCAAAAATTCAACATAGGCTAATTTCGATATTACGAATACAAAAATGAAGTCCATTTTGACATATAAAATTTCTATAATTTTAAAAAGTGGTTATTACTATTCATAACGGCTACTTTGATTAGTCGCGGTGTTTTAGAACTCGAAGTTGCGTTCAATGCAAGCTATTTCATTATTGAATGAGAAGCGTATCGTGGAAGCACGGGGTGTTACAAACTTCAAAACCAATAATGTTTATTCATGAATGAGAGAAAGGTTATGTGGTGTATTGTGATGAATTAGGATCAGGGTTAGGGGGTGTTCTCATGAAATGGGATCATGTTGTTTCATATGGCTCATGGTAGTTGAGGTTGCATGTGATGAACTACCTGACACTTGATTTAGAGTTGGCGACGGTGGTTCATGATTTAAAAATGTGGTGTCACTATCTCTTTAGTGAGAAATTCATTGTAAATCTACCATAGGATCTTGAATCATATCTACTCATAGATAAATTTTAAATTGAGGAAAAGGAGATGGAGGGAGTATCTCTAAATGTTTGATTTTGAATTCAGGTACTCATCAGCTATGGTAAGGTAAATTCCATGGAGGATGCATTTAGTATATATTTATATGCTCAGGTTGTGAAAGATGCACTAGATCATTGAAATTTGATGTCCGTTATAGCCGACATGTAGTTGGAATGTAATGATTGGGGGTGATGTAGTGGTTTTCATTCATGTTTTATATTTTCATGACATGGTTGATTTGGTTAAGGAGGTACATATGTCCAATTCAAAGTGTGTGGCTATGAGGTCAAAACTCAATGGTGGGGTGACCATTGATTGTTGGAAACTGTATTGGAATTCAGTGTTGTTATACTAGTTTCTTTTCAGGAATAAATTCTCAGTACATATCATTATTAGATATGGACTTTCAGTCCTATAATTAAGTAAATTTATAAATCCTTAAAGGGACTGTTTTAGAATGATGATATGATAAGGAAATTTGTTGATTTTGTTTTGATTTGCTTCACTTGTAAAAAACTCAATGAAGAGAATCAGTTCCCAATGGTAATTTTACAGTCTTTACTTATCCCAGTGTGTAAATGGGGGAGAATAGCAATGGAAATTTCTATATATCTCCTAGGAATGGTCAAGAATCATGATTCTACATGGGTGATTGTGGATCACCTCACAAATTCCACCCGTTTTATCCCTATTTGTGCATGTGATATGGTGGATAATCTGTCCAAAATATATATCAATGAGGTGGAAAAGAGGCATGGTGTAATAGATACGATAACATCATATAGGGATCCTAGGTTCACGACTGGTTTCTATAACTCATTGCAACAATCATTTGGGACCTGGCTAATGATGAGTACGACGTAGTATCCTCAGATGGATTGACAATATAGTAGGATGATATTAGCAATTGATTATATTTTTAAGGATTCTATGATGGATTTTGGATTATAATGTGAGGATTAATTTCCAGTGGTGGATTTATACTAAAATTACATTTATCAGGGCTCTATACATATGGACCTATTTGAATCATTGTATGGGAATCCATGTCATTCACCACTTTTTTGGGTGGAAACTGGAGACACTAATATGGTTGGACCATGAATAGATTAAGAGACAATCAAAAAAAATAACTTGATTAGAAAAATAATGTATGTTGCGCTGTTTCATAAGAAATCATACTCATACCACCATCAACAGTTGTTTTCGTTCATAAAAGGGAATCATGTCTTCCTAATAATATGTCCAAATGGTACATTTTCAATTTTGGAGGGTTGGTAAGTTATCTCTAAGGTATATTTTTCCTTTTGAGATACTTGAGTGGGTTATAGAGGTATAATATTAGTTTACATGGCCTCCAATGTTTACTGCATTGAATAATGTGTTTCATGATTCCCAATAGAAAAAGAATCAGCTGAATCTAAACCATGTAATTCAACGAGAACATGTTCATCTAGAGCCAGATTATTCATTAGTTCAAATGCTAGTGTGGATTATGGATAGGAAATATAATTTTTTTCCTAGAAAAATCATCGGTCCAGTTTGGGTTCTATGGAAACATGGTTAGATTCAGGAGGATACATAGCACTGATAGGAAGAGATAGTCGTGCAATGGCATGAACAATTTCTACAAAGATAAAGTTCTTTGCTTTACGGGGATGGAAAATCCAATGGTGTTGAGAATGGAGTAACCCATGTTGGAGTTATGCGACCCTTTTTATATTTTTTTTGGTTATAAAAGTGGTTTGATATTTTTTGGGAGAGTTTAAGAAGGTTTTGGAATGGTTTTGTGGATTTTGTAATGGTGCATGGTTTAAGAACAATTAAGGGAAACCATGAAGAACCCCCTAGGTAATTTTTAAACATGAGGTAGTTGGAATCACATGGTTTTCAAATGGGTTGTCTAATAGTTTAAGTAAACTGGTTGGGGAACCCTTTGGATTGTAGAAATAGCACAGTTAGTGCATGGTTTGTATTACCATGTGAGATAACCATACACGACATTAAAAATTGGGTTTTTAAATATAAGTCCACTAGTTATATTCCAAAAATCAGTAATATGTTCTCCAACATGAAACCCACTAGAGATTCTCTATTCTCAAGGACTAGTTAATCTCTCTCACCCATATTGGAGGCATTTAGAAGTGTTTCCTTGTTGCATTGAAGGCGATTCTTCTTCTGTAATTCTCCTTTCTTTTTTATTTCATGGTTTTTCTTAGATCTACATCTCCCACTTTCTCAAATTTCTAAATTCATATCTATTACATTTAGATATAGTGATATTGTTGCCTAAAATGAGGATATTTGGACAACTTGATGTTATGAAAAGGGATCTAAGGCATTTTTGTGGATGTTTCACCCAATTTTGGTGTGGGTTTATGTGGTGGGTCGATTTCATCAGAACCCTAAGGTAGGTGGCCTCAATGTCATATCAATTTTGATAGAACTATAAGGCTTATATTTCAAATTAAATGGTTTGGCAGGAAATTTCATTTGATTTAGACGTGTGATGATTTATGGCTACCCATTTTGTGTTGTTTTGGGGATTTTATGAAAAAGGGGTAATTATTTCAAAAGGGTCTTTGATAATTGATTTTAAAATGTTGATATCAATATCAAGGGCCTGGTATATTTAGGGAAAACAGTCCATGAATGATGGATTTAAATAAAACAAATGTGTTTTACTAAAATGCGGATTGTCCTAGAAAATTGTTTATGAGTGTTCTCCATATGTGAATGATTTATTGAAGTGATTTGGCATGTTTTGAAAATTTTGAAGTGTTTAAGGGGTTTTTTCATTTGGAAATTTTTGGGTAGTATGGGTAGGATAATGACTGTTAAAATGGGGTGGAATTCATTTATTTTCTTGTTGTTGGGGTTTTATAAAAGTTATTCTATAATTTTTTACCAAAGTGGTTAAGCATGGTTGGTAGTGATGGATAGTGGTCCTAAAGAACCGCCATCAAAGGGATGTTGGTATGATGTACCACTATAAAAAGTGGATGGGTTTTGATGTGATTTCCCAATATCAATTGTAACATCAAGCTTAGGTTTGCATTTGAGGGAGATACTTCGACATGTGGTTGATATATGTGTGTGGCCACTCAAGTGGGTATGGTTTATGGCAATGTGAAATTGGTAATGACATGTTTGGTTTAATTCTAAATAATTTTGATTATTTAGGTGAAATTCATTATGTAATATTGTGTTGGCATAGTTTAAACTCTAAACTATTTTTTCTTCTTTTTAAAATAGTTTACATAATTGTGCTAATGGTTCAATCCTAGTGGTATTTTTAGGGAATTCATTTGGGGAAAACACACTATGTATTATTAATCAACCCCTATATTGGAACTTTTGTTTATTACATATGTCATATTCCATGACACAAGTAATGGAAAATCATCTCATTTCTTTAGTATTTCATCGTGGTGCATAGGTGGTATGGTGGTGCTTGGGGCATGCTTCTTGGTGTGGATCTTTGGAGTGTGTCATATATTTTATTGGGTTTTAGTTTAGTATTCCACTTGGTACTCTGATCATGGTTTATGCTAGTTTGGTTTCTATGGCCATTTGGCATCATTGGGAAACTAGTTAGGTCGTATGGTAGATTTTTGGTACTACAAGCAATGGTTTACAATATTAACATGCATCATGTAGTTATGTTTTGTTATGAATTGTTTGGTTGGTTGTGTTTATTATAGTGGAAATTTATCCCCAATTGTTATTGAATCCCTCAAAATTTATTTCTAGCCACTTACACCTTGGGAATATATCCTAATGCCGAGAAGCTACTCCACCTCAAGTAAAACCCATAAGGAGGGCCGAGATTCTATAATAAATACAAAGTAACTACATTCTGCCTACGATAATCTTCTTTCTACCATGACACAAACAACTTCATGTAAGGGTACAATTATTATAGAGTAGATGTGTAAATTTATACCCACTCTACCCATACATATATCCTCAATGTAAGGGTAACATCGACACAAAATTAGCATATGTAAGGTTATAATTACATTTCCTTATATAAAAAATTTACATAATGGTAGAAATTTCCTTATTCTTATGTAGTGCCACAGAGAGAACAGTAAGGAGGAAACAACCATTATGATGTTCCTCACATAAGTTAAATACCACTCTGAAACACAATTAGATATCTCCCCATGTATGTGTAAGGTTCCCTATTACCTTTAAAATATAACCTAATTACATTCCTCCCAAAAGTGTAAGGAAAATGATTACCTTTTTGTGGATCCATTTTGTAGTGCCTCACATTAGGGTAAAATTGTGGCGACCCTTACATAAAACCCTTATGCATAAATCATGAAATTAGTAACATAATATATAATTTAATAAATATATTTACATAAGGGTAATACTTGAGAGTCATCATGAATTTCAGGGTAATGCCTGAATACATTTATGTTTCCTTACTATGTAAGGGTAAACACAATTTTCAATATTTTATTATAATCTGATGATCATAGATCTATTTTTTGATTCTTATTCAAAGTAATTATACATATCTTAAATCAAAATTAAATCCAAGAATAACTTAAACAAAATGTCCATAAAATTTTTTGATAATTTTTTGTATCTGTTTTATAAAGATCAAATGTGAGGAATACATAATAATCACACCAAAATATCGTTTCTATATACCAAAAAAACACTTTTTGTATATACAAGAGACCCAAAACTCCATTAAATGCTTGAATATCATGATGAAAAGAAGGTAAGAGGATTTTTTTTTGTCAAGGAGTATGAACCTGCCTACAAATCATTTTTTTCCTTATCAGAAGCTGGTTTATGGGTTCCAGTACCCCAAACCGGTTTAAGAAAAACCGGAAACCGAACAAGCATATCCCAACCTTCATACGGAATCCAGCAAAATTCAAAATTCAAACCAACCACGTTCCACCGTACACCACGTGCCCCACATCAATCTATGAGCCCAACATCATGCATCACCAGTATTGTAGGACATCATAGAGGTTGACAGAAACACAGAGGTCATCACCAGAACAACCGGACAGACCACCATCTTCATCGCATTCACAGGAGGATCAAACCGCAAAAATGATTTCCTGACCTTTCACTATTCCAACATCACCATGTTGGAAGAGCCCACCTGAATCCCCCTCGGCATCAAATTTAGAAACACAACCCATCTGTTGTTCATCCATTCACAAAACCACAAAAACCACGCAAACCACATTCAACGACGCAGACCGTCGTGGTTAACACCTTCACTGTCTCACAGAAAGCAACGAAGAACTCCCAATCCATCAGAAATAAATAAAAATTAAACTACACCCCTCCATGACACGAGATGAAATGTGAAAAACCCGTATTCGAACTAGGAAAAATCAGATGTATGAAATCAAAATAGATTTCACCAAAAACCAAATCAAACCGTGCAAGCAACGTCACCGCAAGCAACACCCTGTTTCTAAATATCCCGCCACCACTGACCAAATCGACCACATAAGACACAACGAAACCCCAACTCAGTCACTTGAGAAGAGTCTGAACCCCACAAACCGCCAACACTTGAGCACGACCTTCAAACGCTGAGAATCTCACCGCAGGACAACAGCGAGCTGCCAAGAACAAAACCAAGAGCGCTCCGAAGCATATGTCGTCAACAAAGACCAGACATACACCCGCAGATCTGAACCAGCAACCACAGAAGCCCATAGTACATCTCCACAACATGAGAGGAGACCACGAAACCGCATAACACCACTACATCAATGTTCCTCCACCAACCCACCGAGCTCGAAGAGGAACATCGCACCATCCGCAACGAAGGAGCATGCAGCGACAAGAGGAAAACCCCAGACTGGGATCCCTTTACGGGCACATCCCATCCAATTGTGCCTTTAAGGGGTATGAACCAAGTATGAAATAATAAGAGTCATAATATATCTATCCCATCATAGTATTTATAAAATCCACCAAAAAACCTCAATATGTAGCAATAATTCATGTGTTAGAACACATATATAAATTCAAATGCTTTTTTAGACATCATATGTATTTAGAATCATTTGGTTTTTTATACATATAAAATGATTTCATATAATGATAGATTCTAATGGGTTTAAATATTCATGTATTAACATAAAAAATATTCTTCTATTCATTTGGTAAATGGTTGGATATTGCATCATATATTATTTCATTCAATCCTCTAAATATCTCATTAAACTTATATAGCCATAAATCACATGATATATATAGATTTAGGGAATATATCCAACAAAATTGACCCCTCCTTCATAAGAAATAATGAAAAATTTATAATGACATATGAGTCCCACCTTCAGTATGCTCAGGCATGATGACATACACCAATTTTATAAATAATAACATATTGAACACAATACCCTCTAAAATAATATAGTAATAAGAGTTCAGATAGAGAACCACCAAGAAAATTAGTCACAATATAAATGGAATCCCAATACCATAACAAAATTCATGAAAAATTTCAACAAATAATACAATGGCCTCTATGTATATAACAAAGACAATTCATATGGAAGTGACACCACAAAAGCTCCAAAACCGATGCTGTTAATGTATTACTAAGTCCACAATGTCATCATGGAAATATATAAAAATAGTTCTTATAAACCTAGTTTGAGGATAACATTTGTTATGAGTTGGATCTTACTAATGGTCTATAGTGAACATGTGAGTATAGAATACAAATATGCTACTGTATAAATAGTAGTACCAAAAAACACCTAAATTGGTCAACCAACCAATACCTGCCTCACCATTGCTTCCTCACTAATACATGCATACTATATTGTAATAGAGTATTGATAACCTAAAACAGGCATCCTATTTCCACATACACACATGTTTATTATTCTACATCCCCAACATCAAATATCTTATAATCCCATCCATTCCATAATTATCACATCCCATATTCATCCATCTATAATATTGGTTAGGACACATCCCTACCTACCCCACCTTTGGATTGTCTGGAATTTGGTGCAATGATTTGTAATACATATATCATTAC
Source organism: Viscum album (assembly GCA_963277665.1). Taxonomy (NCBI): domain Eukaryota; kingdom Viridiplantae; phylum Streptophyta; class Magnoliopsida; order Santalales; family Viscaceae; genus Viscum; species Viscum album. Next base: position 1,504,344,588 of record OY728151.1, on the reverse strand, counting down.
CTATTCACATAAAAAATTCATCAACTAGCAACGGTATTGGTGTGTTATGAAATAGAAGGAAACAAAAATCATTCCCTCCCACCATAATAGATGTCCCCAACCACACATCACATCCAAATCCCCACTACATAATCTCCCACACTAACTCACAAAATTATTATGTATTAACCTATACCAACCCATATAATCACTTCTTACAAAAGACTATAGTAGTGGGAGTTTTCAACTATCTCTATCACCATCCCCATGGATGTTGTGGAAAACACATAAAACCAAACACCATTGGGCGTTGGTAAGGTAATATATCTCAGGTGGGCACAAAAAAATTACATAAAATATATGACATCTATATAACACATAATACCCATCCTATGGTTACACATAAACTGTACAAGAATACAACTTAACAATTCCATTTAACTATGTGGAATCTATCACAATTGATGCCACCACAAAATTCATCACATACCATAACCATAAAACATTTAAAATAAAGTCAAGATTCAATTACATGTCCCCCTATTTTCTAGATTTAACATGTTTTAGCCAACTCCAATTTACTAATCTGTTTACATCAAGTTTACACATCACATTAATTTATTCTTCATTTTATTTAATCTATTTAACACACTTAAAATCTTACCTATTCTTAGTTATTAAACAACCCATGTCATTTAATATCATCATAACAAGTTATAATATGGATAACCATGAAACTAACATAATATCAACATAAAAAATCTCACCAATATAGCATCAACCACCACCAAAACATCACATCACCCAATCCATCTCACTGAAACAACCATACGTCCCAACAATTATAGATTAGTTCCATTACAAAACCTAACCACCACACAAAAAACCACTACACAACTTCTAAGATCACATCCCATTATAACCAACCATGAACTCATTTCAAAACACATTCCACAGCCAAGCTTGTTACCACCAGATTCACACAACAACCCAAATTAGAAAAGGAAACAGAATAAGAATAATCACACATAACATCACATATTAACTACTATAATTTATGTTCTAGGGATTAAATTATATTACTTCATTATTTTTCATGGGTATTCTAACACAACACCATATTTTCAAGGGAAACAAATTAATTATTCATATTTGAATTCTGATCCTTTTATAAATGGTGTGACCAAAAAATCAACACAAAAGGGTTTCACCTTCAAATTATCTACAACAGAAGTAAGGCTCATACCATACATGATTTTTATCAATGTAAATACACATTTATAAATTCAATAGTAATTACTTTTGAGTTGTAAAATATGATGTCTCTCACCATTCAAATCAGTTTTACACTAATATAATATTTTTTTTTCTTAATTTATCCCTTATTATCAAACCAAAGAATGATGAAATCATTAAATCCTCATACATGCACGTAATTTGGGATAGATTGATGATAACCTAAATGAACGAAGATTTATGGTTATCCTTGCACAACATGGTGATGAAATAATAACTGAGAAACTATTAGGATCTTGGAATCCTCAAATCAACCTAGGTCATAGTAATGGATTATTAAAAAACACTCCTTGATTCATTACAACATAACCATAATGAATCATTGATAGAATAATGAAAGTAAACTTTGTAAATGGTGGAAAACACAATGCAAATTTTTAATGATCAACGTCCAAATACCAATGGTAAAATGATGAAATGGGCTACTATATATCCCAAAATACCCAAGACTTTTCCTAAAAATGAGCTGTACATGGGAGGAATGAGGGAAAAATGGGGTTGAAAATAATATACAATGAAACCAATATTTAGAAAATTTAGGATATGAAATTGCTTCTCACATTTGAATAATTATGATTCCCATAGATTTAAACTATGAAAAATATTCTTTTTGTGAATACGCTAAATTCCAACCCATTGAACATCCATTGATATTCTTGGTGCATCATCTACAAGGTCATATTTATCACAAAACACTTCATTTAATCTCATGATTTGAATCACTACCCTATATCCATCAACCGACCTATCTTTATGTGAATACAAATTCATGGTGTGAACTACCATCTATAGTAAAGGTGTAACGCCCCGACCCCAGTTACCCGGAGTCGGTGCATTATTGCGTATCATTGGCATGATCACAAAAGATCAAGTCTCGAAAGACCGATTAGTTTAGTAGCCTTGGAAACACTAGATACATACATAAATGTTACATTACATCATAAAGTGAAAATCTACAATAACAAAGTCTCCATAGTCCACACTCATATCCTCTTCTGACTATCCCTACAGGTCATTCATATAATACTTCTTCACATCCGGGAAAATATTAAAACATTGAAAGGGATGATCTCAGATGCTCAGTAAGGATAAAAATATAGCGGAAGCTTTAATCAATAAACATAAACATTTAAGGCAATGTATAACTAAATAAAAAGCCTTTTAAACTTGATCTTCAACATAATATGGAAAAAGTAAAATGAGATAATGCCATTTACTTCTTCACATGGATATTCCACTGGTCGAATAATCACATGCAATATCAATAACCATTTTCATAATGATGGAATGCATAATTACAGACTATCATAACCACGTAGACAAAGCCTCGTGCCAAGTCTAGAAAAAGATTTTGTCAAGGCCTCGTACCAAGACACTAGTTTGTCTCATGAGACCTATCGATGCATCTAGGAGCTATAGCGGGCTCCACCCGTCACTTATTAAGTCCAATGAATTCCTCTTAAGAACAGGTTTAAAAATATCATAAACCATAACATAATTGTATCACATAAAACATGCATAAAGGAAACATAATATTTCCACACTTCAATCACAAGATATCAATACAACACATTGATATAATAAAAACTTTATCAATACCATTTTGAATACCAAAATAAAACAAATGTAAAACATGGTATTTATTTTTCTTTTAAAAAAATGTTATGGATTATAGAGGAAGATGAAACTCAAATAATAGTCACGGTGGCGGAGAAGTCGTTGTCTCCGCATAGGTAAGAAAAAACATTCCTTTTGTCATTTAGTAAAAACGCTTCATATAAAAATATTCCTTTTGAATAAAAGTAAAAGTCAAAGGGGTTTATACACCGTATAAATGAAAGGTGTGTATAAAACCAAATATGCCTCAATGAAAGGAGATTGAGACGAAGTCCTTAAAAAGATCATTTTTAAAATAAAATAGATCTATTATGTGTATTTACTATTAGTACACATAAAGAAAGTACAAATATGGGATATGAAATAATAATAACATGACATAATTTGAAAGTAAGAGATTAACCCAAAGAATAGAAATTGGGTTAAGAAATTCCCTTACACCGTGTCCGACTTGACGCGACCGCTCTTTAAACTCCTGAATAATAAACTAGAGTTAATATATACTTGATTAAGAACCTTTTCAAGTTCATTATCCCTTTTATATCACTTATTACACTGTTACTAAAATTATGTAGTCATTTAAGTTAATAACGGTCGTTTTCTCGATCTTTGGTACATGAGTCAACAATAAACTCCTTATAATTAAAAGTTGTTCATGTGGTGAAATATCTATTATATCCAGAATTATATTCATGATTTAGATATCATATATATCATATATATCTAGTATATACATTCATTCATAATATTAAATTTAATTTAGAGGTAAGAAATGAAATGCACCGTTCATGGAGACGGTAAGACGTACGTGCACATGAACGCTACTTTCATTTCTATTTCTTATTTAATGGAATGATATTATGATATTATAAAGTTATAATATAATTACAGTATAATATAATGTATAATACCATTTACTCCATCCTTTATACATCCCACATATGGAATTAACGATTCAAATCACTTTGAGGGGGCGGTAGTCCGCACTTCCTAAAATGAAATTATCGCGTTTACCCATAATGGAAAAAATAATGGTATGCCATAAATGAAAAATACATAAGCTTAAGTAAATCATAAACATATTATATATCATATATAAATATAGTGACATCTTAATGTCCACCTTTAAAGGTGTTATATGAGTGTTGAACAATCATCGTTTCGTGAGGCAGAAATTCGCCATCCACCGAAACATTATGTTCTATAAACATTAGATGTAGGTGTGTGTAAGTGTAGATCGAATCCATCATATAAAAACATCCTAGTTTATTTAAGATACTGGTTTTGTTACAAAATAAAGGAATAAAAAGTGTTTAAGGGGTTGGAGAAGCAAAATAAAACCAAACAACATTAGAGAAGACATTACCTTAAAATCAGGTAACTCTTTTTGATTTGAGCTCCAAGGCTTACTTGGGAAGAATTATTCCCAAAGTGAGGATTATAGGAGTAATATTGGGATGTGGAGAGACAAAACGGGTAGGGTTTTGACCAAAGGCTTGAGAGGTGTGGGTAAGGTGGTAGTGGTGGGGGCCTTTTATAAGAGGAGAGGATGGGCACTCTTGGAAAGATTGAAATGTTACTTTATTATGAAATTATTTTCGGATTCTAAAAGTCCCAAAATAATATATTTCGAGGATATGGTGATAAGGTTTCGAAATCATCCCATACGATAGGCTTTGGACAAGTGTAAGTCTTAGATTTCACATTATCCTTCAATTTTATTAAAATCGTTAATTAATGAGGTAATTGATGCATCATCATGGTGTCATAAAAAATTTAATATATATAATGTCTAAAAATAATAAAAAAATATACCATTATGTAGGAAATCTTTTTATCTTTCCAATGAATATTTATGGTAAAATATATGACTTGTATAACCTCATATAAAAATTGTTTTAGTAAAACAACACTGGTTTGTGACAATTTTATTTTTACTTTAAATAAAAAGTCATTAATGTCATTTTTTACCCAAGTGGCTCCATGGGGTCCCCAAGTTGACCCATGGATTGTCTTGGAAGTCCATGACTCATCCAATAAAGGTAGGACATGTGTAAATGTATTTTCATATTTTTATAATACCATTTTTACCTTAAATTTCACTAATTACCTTTAATCGCGATTAATTAAACTTAAAAGTTACTATTCACCAAAAAATTATTTTAATCCCATTGAACCACATTTTACATCCAAATGACAACCATGTATGTCGGATTTTTGAAAATAAAATCACAGAAGTGGAAATGTTTCATTTAAATGAAAAATCAATTTTTTAACTACCACTTATTGGTTTCACTATTCATCAAAAAATGATGTTTTTCAGAACAATGCCAAAATTTCACCCTATGCTATAATTGATAATCTGAATTCAAAAATGATTTCTATTTTACAAAATTAAAAACATATAATTTGCATTAATTAATTTTCTAATTAATTCCCGTTGTCACAACAAATAGCATGTTTTTAAGAAACAATATATATCAAAAGATTGACAATTGTTTATGTCCAATTTCAAAGTGAAATTAATTCTAATAATCACCATTGGATAAAATGGTAAAAATATATTCTAATTATACTTTAAAACCACTGAATAGTATAACTTACAACTATAAATTATTTTGATTAAAAAAGTTGTTTTAATAATTTTTCACTATTCATAAAAAATGGAGGTTCTCAGAAAATTACAAAAAAATCACCTTAGGATAATTTCGATATTACAAATACAAAAATGAAGTCCATTTTGAAATATTAAATTTCTATAATTTTAAAAATTGGGTATTACTATTCATAACAGTTACTTTGATTAGTCGCGGTGTGTTTGAACTCGAACTTGCGTACAATGCAAGCTATTGCATTATTGAAAAAGAAGCGTATCATGGAAGCTCAGGGTGTTATATTCTCCCCTCCTTCAATAAATTGTGTCCTCACAATTTGAAATTTTTCCTTGAAAATGAATGGTTGAAAATAGATAATACATTTGTGGAAATCCCACATCGGAAATAAGGTTAATAAAAATATAACTTTAAAAGAAATAAAGATAAGTACAAAGGTCACCTGAGATAGCCCATACCAGGATTCTATGAAAATATGGATATGGAGGAAAAACAAACCATCAAGGTCTGATGGAGAGTCGTATAAAACATTATTAGAAGAATGTTAACTATAAGAAAATCACAAACTTGTGATTGGTTAAACGGTCATTGAATCCCCAGTTGGAAAAGTAAACCGGCAATGTTTTTGTTTTAAGTTACATTTTATAATGTTGAGGAATTTATTTAGGAGATTTACTAAGAACGTAATAGAATATACATACTTGTCATATATAATTTCATTCTTTAATAAATTTTTTCTACAAACCCCATCTTTCACTCTAAAAGGCAATAGAACTCAAAAATATTCTATTTATCATAATTTTATAAGGTTCCAAATATTAACACATACCATTTAGATTAGGAAAACCTTTTTTTAATAACTAGGGACTTCCTGTAGGCTAGTGGTAGGAAATAAAGGCCTGTCGCACTATGGTTGTGGGTTCGATTCCTGCAGCTTTGTCCGACGCGATGGGTTATCCCGCGACCTGCAGGTTGTCCTTTTCCTATAATATAGTATTATAATATTCCAAAAGTAATCTTCAGAAATGTTTTAACCTTAAAAAATACTATCCAAAGTTCAACATAATATATTCCAACGTTTATAGTTATCCAAAATACCTCCATCCAGACTTTCTCTAAAAGGTCCTTAAATTCCAAAATCAATTATAACATTAGATTCCCCAAACAATGTAAATTTTCTATTATTGTCACATACTAAAAAGATGATTACCTTCATAATATTAAAACCTTAATGAAAACAACAAGTACTACACTAAAATCCTTATATATATCACATTACTCTTATAACCAGAATATAATCCTTGTTCCCAAAATCACTAATACATTAATAATTCCACCTCAGTTGTAGTAACAACATAAGATTGTCCTTGATCCCTTGGACTTTTCTGAGGTAAGTTTCCTTGGTGCTTAGGATATTCATTTTAATAATTCCCCATTTCTCTATAATTATAGCATTCAACATTGATATCCTCTTTCTTTCCCTTACAATCAAGAGCCTAGTGACATTTTTCTCCACATTTATAACAAACTCCCATTCCTTTTAGGCATGTACCGGGGTCATTCTTCCAACAATTATCACATAATGGAAAATCCTTCTTTCCCTTTTCCCTTTATCTGTCTCTTGTTCCACTGTTCTCTTCTTCTCTTGCTTTACTTTATTGTCATAAGATTTAGAGAATTCATTTTCTGTCTTGATAGCACACGAGACTATATCTTCGTACGAAGAGAAAGATTGTGATACTAAATCTCGACGAAGAAATGGTTTTAACCCATCAAAGAAACGATCAATCTTACTTCTTGGGTTATGTATATAATCTTACGCATACCTCACTAACCTTGTAATGTTGGCCTCATACTTTGCGACATTCTCATCCTCCTTTCATCTCAAACTCAGAAATTGCCTTTCCATATATGCTCGATGGTCATGAGGAAAGTATTTTTCTAAGAAATTATCTTTGAACTCTCTCCATTCCATACTTGATACTTCTTCATCTTCCTTTGTATTTTGAATCAATGACCACCATTGACCGGCATCTCCAGTGAGGTGGTAGACTACCATGAAAACCTTCTCCCTTTCTCTACTCTCAAATGTGTGGAATATTTTCTCTAAGGAGTTTATCCATTGATCAGCTACTAATTGATTTTTACCCCCATTAAATGTTGGCGATTGTTGCCCCATGAAGCGGTTTAAAATTGATCCTCCACGTTGTGGATCAGGGTGCTCCATACGAGTAAGGATATTATTCATAACCTGAGTGAGTTGTCCCAGTATGGTAATAAGTTGATGAGCAGTAGTTGTATCTCCAGATCCACAATAATTATCTTGAGGAGGATGGAAATCCCAACACGGATTGCTTGCATTGATATGGTTTCCATTCCTCCCACTAGGAGCCATTTCTAAACAATGGCATAAACTAGATTAAAATACATAATTCCATACTTGTAAAACACTTAACATAAATTGAACTATTTATGGATATAATCCATAATCATAAAAATGTTTTCATTGAGGAAATATATACTCATAAGCCCTTTAGAATGGTTTGTAATGAAAATGAGAATTATCCTAAGCATATCCCCCGAGAGTGTCGTAACCTAGAGTGAAGCAAGGCCTGTTGTCGTGCACCAGTTCCTGTTCAAGTCTAGCTCAAAGCGGTTTTTTGGGTTTTACCCCTAGGTACATATGTTCCAGAGCCGCCTCTACCTGCTCGTATCCAGAAATGGATGTATTGCTCAGAAAACTCACAAAATCACTATAATACCAAAATTCTAGGAAGTTATTCTATACTAATCCTCAAAGCCTATCTTTGGGCTATGTGCTCTAATCTGAGTTTATCTAAATCTAGCTTCCAATGTTAGTACTAAACTTCCTCTGATACCAACTGTAACGCCCCGATCCCAGTTACCCGGAGTCGGTGCATTATTGCATAACATTGGCATGATCACAAAAGATCATGTCTCGAAATACCGATTAGTTTAGTAGCCTTGGAAACACTAGATACATTCATAAATGTTACATTAAAGAATAAAGTGAAAATATACAATAACAATGCCTCCATAGTCCACACTCATATGCTCTTCTGACTATACATACAGGTCATTCATAAAATACATCTTCACATCCTGGAAAATATTAAAACATTTAAAGTGGTGAGCTCATATGCTCAGTAAGGATAACAATATAGCAGAAGCTTTAATCAATAAACATAAACATTTAAGGTAATGTATAACTAAAAAATTAGCCTTTTAAACTTGAAATTCAACATAATATGGAAAATGTAAAATGAGATAATGCCGTTTACTTCTTCACATGGATATTCTACTGGTCGAATAATAACATGCAATATCAATAACCATTTTCATAATGATGGAATGCATAATTCCAGACTATCATAACCGTGTAGCCAAGGCCTCGTGCCAAGTCTACAATAAGATTTTGACAAGGCCTCGTGCCAAGACACTAGTTTGCCTCATGAGACCTACTGATGCATTGAGGAGATATAGCGGGATCTCCCCATACCTTAATAAGTGCAATGCATTCCTCATATGAACAGGTTTAAACATATCATAAACCATAACATAATTGTATCACATAAAACGTGCATAAAGGAAACATAATATTTCCACACTTCAATCAAAAGATATCAATACAACACATTGATATAATAAAAACTTTATCAAAACCATTTACAATACCCAAATAAAACAAAAGTAAAACATGGCATTTATTTTTCTTTTAAGAAAATGTTATGGCTTATAGAGGAAGCCGAAACTCAAATAATAGTCACGGCGGTGGATAAGCCATTGTCGCCGCATACGTAAGAAGAAAAATTCCTTTTTTCGTTTAGTAAAAACACTTCGTATAAAAATATTACTTTTGAATAAATGTAAAAGTCAAAGGGGTTTATACACCGTATAAATGAAAGTTGTGTATAAAACCAAATATGCCTCAATGAAAGGAGATTGAGACGAAGTCCTTACAAAGATCATTTTTAAAATAAAATAGATCTATTATGTGTATTTAATATATGTAATAATAATGAAAGTACAAATACAGGATAGGACATAATAATAACATGCATAATTTGAAAGTAGGAGATTAACCCAAAGAATGGAAATTGGGTTAAGAAATTCCCTTACCTCGTGTCTGAATTGACTCGACTGCTCTTTAACCTCCTGAATAATAAACAAGAGTTAATCTCTACATTATTAAGAACCTTTTTCAAGTTCATTATCCCTTTTATATCACTTATAAAAATGTTACTAAAATTATGTAGTCATTGAAGTTAATAACGGTCGTTTTGTCAATCTTTGGTACTTGAGTCAACAATAAACTTCTTATAATTACAAGTCGTTCATGTGGTGAAATATCCATTATATCCAGAATTATATTCATGATTTAGATATCATATATATCATATATATCCAGTATATACATTCATTCATAATATTATGTATCATTAAAGGTAAGATATGAAATGCACCATTCATGGAGATGGTAAGCCGTACGTACACATGAATGCTACTTTCATTTGTATTTCGTATTTAATGGAATGAGATTATAATTATATAAAGGTATAATAAAATTACATCATAATATAATGTATAATAACATTTTCTCTATCCTTTATACACCCCACATATGGCATTAACGATTCAAATCACTTTGAGGGGGCGGTAGTCTGCACTTCCTAAAATGAAAATATCGCATTTACCCATAATGGAAACAATAAAGGTATGCCATAAATGAAAAATAAAGAACCTTAAGTAAAACATAAACATATTATATATCATATATAAATATATTGAAATCTTAATGGCCACCTTTGAAGGTGTTATATGAGTGTTGAACAATCATCGTTTCGTGAGGCAGAAATTCTCCATCCACAGAAACAGTATATTCTTTAACTATTAGATGTAGGTCTGTGTAAGTGTAGCTCGAATCCTTCTTATAACAACATCCTAGTATATTGAATATACTGTTTTTGTTACAAAAGAAATGAATAAAAAGATTTTAAGGTGTTCAAGGAGGAAAATAAAACCAAACAGCATTAGAGAAGACAATACCTTAAAATCGGGTAACTCTTTTTGATTTGATCTCAAAGGCTTCCTTGGGAATACTTTTGCCCAAAGTGAGGCTTCTAGGAGTAATATTTGGATGTGGAGAGACATTATTGTTATGTTTTGGCCGAGACAAAGGCTTGAGAGGTGTGGGTAAGATGGTAGAGGTGTGGGCCTTTTATAAGAGGAGAGGAGGGGTACTCTTGGAAAGATTGAAATGTTACTTTCTTATGAAATGATTTTCGGATTCTAAAGGTCCCACAATGATATATTTCGAGGATAAGATGATAAGGGTTCTAAATACACCCATACAAGAGGCTTTGTACAAGTTTATGTCTTATATTTTACATTATCCTTCCATTTTATTAAAATCATTAATTAATGAGGTAATCGCTGCATCATCATGGTGTCATAAACGATTTAATTTATTTAATGTCTAAAAATAATAAAAAAATTACCATGATGTATAAAATCTTTTTATCTTTCCAATAAATTTTTATGGTCAAAAATATGACTCGTATAACCCCTTCTAAAAATTGTTTTAGTAAAACAACACTTGTTTGTGACAATTTTATTTTTACTTTAAATAAAAAGTTATTAATGTCATTTTCTTACCCATTTCGATCCATGGGGTCCCCAAGTTGACCCATGGGTTTTCTTGGTCGGCCATGACTCATCCAACAAGGTTAGGACAAGTGTAAATGTATTTTCATATTTTTATAATACCATTTTTACCTTAAATTTCACTAATTACCTTAAATCGCGATTAATTAAACTTAAAAGTTACTATTCACCAAAAAATTAATTTAATCCCATTGAACCACATTTTACTTCCTAATGAAAACCATGTGTTGGATTTTTGAAAATCAAATCACAGATGTGGTAATGTTTCATTTAAACAAAAAATCAGTTTTTTAATTACCACTTAGTGGTTTCACTATTCATCAAAAATTAAAGTTTTTCAGAACAATGCCTAAATTTCACCCTAAGATATAATTGATATTCCGAATTCAAAAATGATATATATATTAAAAAATTCCAAACATAAAAGTTGAATTAATTAATTTTATAATTAATTCCCGCTTTCACAACAAATAGCGTGTTTTTAAGAAACAATATATATCAAAAAATTGACAATTGTTTATGTCCAATTTCAAAGTGAAATTAATTCTAATGACCACCATTGGATAAAATGGTAAAAATATATTCTAATTATACTTTAAACCCACTCAATAGTATAATTTATCACTATAAATGATTTTGATTAAAAAAGTGGTTTTATGAATTTTTCACTATTCATAAAAAATGGAAGTTCTCAGAAAATTACAAAAAAATCACCTTAGGATAATTTCGATATTACGAATACAAAAATGAAGTCCATTTTTAAATATAAATTTTCTATAATTTTAAAAATTGGTAATTACTATTCATAACGACTACTTTGATTAGTCGCGGTGTGTTAGAACTCGAACTTGCGTACAATACAAGCTATTGCATTATTTAAAAAGAAGCGTATCGTGGAAGCTCGGGGTGTTACAAAAGGAGCATCTCAAACTCCACTAACCCCTCCACAAGACACTTTAAAACACCTCAAACTATCAAACCAGCATTTATATGGTTCATGAAGTCAGGTAAAATTAGATTAGTGATGCATTTAGTTTATTATTTCCACCTTATGAAAGAGATTATCATATGACTATATGAATAATGACACTAGTAACCCAAAGACGTTGTTTAATTTTTTACAATGGAACAATACATAATGGATCATACCATGAAGGATTGACTAGTCTAATAGTCTTGAAATAAAATTTACATAAATGATTCCCATTTTACATTGAACATGTAAAATAAATTCATAAAAAAAAGTACATTCATAAATGAAATCATTCATAAAATCCTTATTCGTATCCTAGGTAAATAAAAAGGTGTGAGTTCTGACTGTCATGGAGGGTTACATATATAAGAAGCTATAAGGATTAAATAAAACATAATCAATACAAAATAGTGGATAATAAAAAAATATGTAAATTAATAAATAAATTGATTTAAATATATAAATGGATAATATCATAAAACGCGCATATATAATAAAATATGAACTCTCAATTAATGAAATGAATAATACTGGACATTAATGATTTTAACATTAAGGAACATTCCGTATTATATGAATCTTACCCGAAAATACATGACAATTTCTTTATTAATATATCGGTTGGTGAAAAAATAATACCCATAAAATATGGCATAATTATGGTATTACCTCATGAGACATGTTGATGAATCAAGAGGATATATATAAGCATCCCCACCAATAACTATCAACAAAATATAATTCCTCATATATTGAATGATAATAAAATTTATTCTCAAAATTAATTTTTAATAAATAATTATGTGTTCTAAATAAAAAATATAATATATTTCCATAGTTAAGTAAATAAATTTCAAAATATATTTTCATCAAATAAAAAGTTATGTTAAATGTAATATTGTTGATATAATATAAAGAATTTCTTTTCAGTCATAAACATCTTCATATTTCCTTTCCTTATTTATTTTAATGATCAATTATTTTTATTATGTTTTTAGTAATATAGGTTGGGTTATTGTAATTTTATGACGTGTTGGAAAATTGGAAATTAATTCTACAACATGACACTTCCATTACACTGTAGTGTTTGAGGATGTAGCATGGTTTGGGAAGTATGATTTTAAAAATAGGTTTGGTTATTCTCCCAATTTCAGAAAATTATTACATTTAGGAAGGGGTGCTATGTTGAGGTTTTAAAGGATGAACATTATTAGTTTTTCCATTCACAAGGTCTCTTTTACTTGGATTTGGAAGGTGGTGTAACATTCTTCTTTTCCTTGAGATTATTTATTTTGGTTGATATGTTGAATCACTGTCCCTTATCCCTGGTTTATGGGATCCTATCATTGAAAATGGAGTGGATTCTTGAAACACATTTGATAGGGCTCGATATAGTGTAGACCCTTACATCAAAACTTAGTTATTTCTCTATTATCCCACTTTTCATTATGTTTTATGCCATTTTTAAGGTGTTTTGTCTTCGAAATATTCTTATAAATTAATTGGGGCCTTAAATCCATAACTCCCTCAAGCCATCCTCTCAAACCTTGGGTGACCCTAGGGAATTTTCAGGATCACTTCCACCATTCAATCGTTTGTATTAATCTCTTATGTTGTAGGATATAATCATAAATTTCATAGTTTCGATCTATGTTATTATCTATTCTTGGTATTTTTTAATTGATGGGTTTTTTCTGGATCTCTAATCCTCTTGGTGAATATTTTTTGAATTTTTTTTTCAAATTCCCAAATTTGATTTTATTCTTTGAAGATCTTGAATATTTGCAAATTTCTTACTGGGGGATATTTATTAATTATTCTTACTCGATTTCTAGGATCCTCAACTATTCAATATTATAATTCTCATATGGGTGTTAATATTACAAGTGTTATGCGGTATAAAATTTCATTACTCATTTTGATTCCAGTAATCCTTTCATATTTGGTCATTGAATTTGATATTTAAAATGTTTGGAAGGCATCACTTATGGATTATTCATGAAAATTTTTATGAATGTTTTTAAAAATTCATGAGAATTATTTTGATGAAATTTTATTGTTTTTGAAAGTTTTTTGAAATAAATTTTCCATTGGTTTCATAAAGGAAAATGATTTTGAAGAATGTTTTATTTTTTTGAAATATTAAATTACCATTAAATGATTCTAATGTTGTGAAATCGGATTTTATTGATAATGAGAGAAGGATCCATCCTTATGGATCAACTATATCTACAATAAATGTTTTTTGTGGTTAATTTGTGCTCCATTTTGGCTATGTTAAATTAAGGAGCATCTCTCAGGTGTGAAATATTGAAATTTAGTCCAATCCAGCAAGGGTGATGTGCAGAGAAGGTGTCCTATGGATCATGATAAGGATACATGGATCCTAAATCATTTATAACTAATGTATTCATGGTAATTTATTCTATAATTATTATACAAGTAATGCATGTTTGGAATGTTCATACAAAATATTTGAAAACTAGGTCATTAGTATGCATTGCATGATTTCAGAGAATATGTGATTTATCCGTGTTTCATATCATGAATTTTAGAATTATATCTCATGAATTATTTATATTTGGTTGAGAATAATTGGTTTTTTTATAAATAATTCCTATAAAATAAACTGGAATATTACCATTCTATTTTATCCATGCCCAATATACACCATTAGGTGTTTGCAGATCTTTTTTTTCAGATGTAGGAAATTTTATGGAACTGTTAATGGATATGGGTTTGTTCATTAGATAGTTGTGGTAGTATGTATGTGTCATCATGTCACATTGAATTGGTACTTATAATTAAATTCTTAAATTAGTGTCATATGTATCTTGGGCATTTTCCCTAATGATTATATCATTTAAGATACTATATTTATTTTTTTATTAACGTTACTATATATATTTATCACATTGTTTTATGATTATTTTAGAAAACTTAATCCTAGGTACTTCTTGAGCCCAATGAGTTTCATTTAATCACATGGGGATCAGAAACAACCTCATGCTATTTTAAGAAAAATTCAGTTCATGAATAGTTGGGTAATATGGGTTGGTTTATTATAAATTTTTATGAACGAGTGGTATGCTTATTTAAATTGATGGTATATATTTTGGGATGTTTTGATTAAAATTTCATTACACTGAGGGGACATAAAAACAATTTTTATAGTGTGTACCTAGCTATATATAATCACGATGAGCATCCAGTTATAATAAATGGATTGGAAATTTATCTTTGGTATTTATAGTGTTCTTATCGACATCCTTATTATCCATTATGTCATTCAAATTATGAATAAACTTATTTAATTTAAATAATAATTGATTAATTCATATCATGTATTTGTCTCTATTTTTCAAGTGATGGGTTGTAAATTTCACTAATAATACTTTTATTTATTCATTATGATGAAAAATTATAAAAAAACTATATTTTATTAGAAGCTGGTCGAATATGTTTTGTTCATGGTATATGATATGGACCATGGCGTGGCACGAAAACACGTTAATGTTAAATAAATGGAAACATGAGTTGAAAATGATAAGAATTGATCATGGGAATTTATTCCCTAGAAAATAGTATCATTGAAATAGAGGAATGATATTATAAAGTCTATTGACTGGTTGAAAAATGTCAAAAGAATTTTTTGATTCTTATATATTCATGATTTAGTTATTAAGAGGCTTATTGTCTTCAAGAATTATGGTATAAGTAGAATATAGTCAGACTCATTTGTATAGGATATAAGACATGAGGTAATGTATTTGAAAAACATCAAGTCCCTTTTCATTGTGAAATTGTACAAAGATAATATGAAAATAAATTAAACTATAGAATTTATCAAACAAGAGAAATCAAATTATTCAATGATGGAGTATGATAAATATAATTTAAATATCATTATTTTTTATATGGGGTTGTATCTAAGGAAAATATAATGTACCAAATCCATTGAGAAGGGTATAATATCTAATATATAATCAAATAAAACTCTTATAAATATGTCAACCTATAATACAATAGTGGATTTTAAATTGATTGAAGATGTTACCCTAGATGGAAATTTAGTGTTGACCAGATTTTTCCCTTGGTGGTTGTTCGAGTGTTACATTCAAGGTTAATCGGATTTGGTGGGTGTTTCATATGGGAATGCCGAATGGTCCTTCTGAAAATTATCTTAAAGTACAACCATCAATGATTTATGGATTTTTAATACCAATTTTCATTGGAAGAACACTTGAACTATTTTTTTCTCATGCCCCTTAAAGTTTGAAAATCACGTTGGTGTAACACTCACCTATAGAAATTTTGTTGATAAATATATTTTCATCATTCTAGGAATACCACTTTATCCACTAGATTATCATTAGTGTAATAATATTCATTATTCACACAAGTTTCAATTCCTAATGCATGAAAATAACGTAGTTTCATACAGTTAAAGAGGCATCTATAGAAGTTGATTTGGGTCCTATAACTATGTGAGGTACTATTTATGTTTCTTATACATTATTAAGTTATTTAGTTGATATAATCCCCTCTCAATATATAATATTTAATTATACTAGGGATCTTCTTATTCAGTTAATTTAGACACCACTTGTAATTAAAGAGGATCATGGTCAATAATGTCCTTAATAACCATTAATTATGTGAAATGTAGAGATGGATTATAATTTATTTTGTTCATGATTTGGATGTATTAAATGATATTATCACAATGGAAATGATTAATTATTAAAATGAACAAATTTATTATTACTATCAGTATTTTTATTTTTTCTCTCTTGATGGAAACCCCATTATATTTCATGGAGAATGGGAGATAAGGGAAAGAATTATTGTACCTCCATTTTTATATCATGGTATTTTGAAAAAAAATTTAAACAATTTATTTTCTAGGGGAATATATTGATGTAGATATCCATTCTATATCAAATGAGTTTCCTAATGTTTTTCTAATGAAATTCTTGGGGTTTACTCTGTAGGGAGAGGTGGAGTTTTCTTTTTTTCTTAGTGCATGAAAATAAAATAATATCAATGTAATCTTACCAGATGGATCTTGATGAGTTTAAATGTATGAAAATTATGTTGTAAGATTTGAGATATAGTAGATTAATATTCCCATATCTGTCACATATGGTAGACTTTATATTCTTTTATATTAAGGCTAATAGAAATCATTATTTATACATCAATTATTATAAGCTCAACTGAGTAATTATCAATGATAAATATTAATTTCCTCACAGAGAAGATCTATTTTACAAGTTGAATGTAGATCAATGGTTTCCAAAAATTGATCGTTGACCAAGTAATCAAAAAATTAAAATCAAGGATTTATATATCCCAAAGTCCACCCTCAAGAGGTGGAATTGACACTTAATGTGCAAGGTGATTATGTTTTCCCTGAACAATAATTCTACCATCTTGATCAAACAATTGAACTATATTAATAATAAATATTTTGAAAAAATATTAATAGTGTTCAAGGATTAAATCATTTTGTACTCAAATACAATTTAATATCATGTGTTTCATTTGAAGAATTTTTCCACACTCCTATGGTGTCATTACATGTTTTGTAAATTATAAAAACTAATTTTATGAATTCCCGATGTTACGAACTCAAGACACATTACATTGGAACATGGTAATTTATTTGATCCAAAAAAAGTGACAGCTTTCATATCATGGTAAGAAATAAATAATTTCATTGATATTTGTATCTTACTAGGTTTGGTTGTATTTTTTAGTGTTTATAAATGGTTTATCATGATTTATTCTCCTTTAATATATCTCACTATTTAGTGGTTGATATTCTTTATAGATTCAATGTTTTAGAAATACATTATTGAATATAAGATAAAATTTTCCTTAGTAACGATTCTAACATTATAAGAGGCTGAGATGGTCTATGTAGTTTATTATGATTCTTTCGGTGTATGGATGTGGTGTTTCAATATAAAAAGAGATCATTTCTTGACTTACGTCCCACACCATATTCAATATCATGAGAGAAATTCTTCACACATGATTTGGAACATGTAATTGTTTTTTGATACCTTAAAATTTTTGTGACACTATATTTTTGGGTAAAATTATTTCATTCACTATGACAATATAATATTCTGTTATTTATTTCTCAAAAACATATTTGATCCTCTAAAAAGATAATATTTTTAATACTTATAGTCATTCAACATTAAAATTTATTATACACCTGGAAAGGATAGTATGACTGATGAATATCTTAAATGGATATTTCATTCCCTGATATTGAAGGAAAAAAAAATGATTAATGTTACGTGATGAAGCTCTTTCTATAGATAAACTATAGAGTTAGGGAAGAGGTGTTTGGTAATGATCTATTTAGTATTCATGTGACATCCTCTATCCATGAAATTATTTTTCAATAGGAAAATAACGATTAAGATATATAGAGTGTAATAGACTCTTTATAGTTATGGTGGCCTAGTATGAATTGTGAAATAGCTTATTTTATGTCTCGATATTATATATATCAACTGATATAGAATTGGGATAAAATTAATTTTGATTTTCCATGGAATATTCTCATTCCATCATTGAAGTGGAATTATATTTCTATAGATATCATCATTATTTAACATTGAACAATCTGAGGAAACAATCAAATTTGGATGGTAATATAAAATTTGAATAATACATTTTATTTCTTATTGATTTGTGAAACCACTAAAGTAGAATTCTAGAGGAAGATGTTTGTTCAAGTGGTTATAAGACTACATGTTACTTCTTTATCCATTATTCTAGATATAGACCATCACATTACAAAATTATTTTCATAGTCCTATTTGATAAAATGAGAACTCAGTAATGGTAGAGAATTATATGACATTCTTAAATGTATTGGTGGATTGATAGGTATACTCAAATTCATGAAGATATTATCTATTACTATGTCTTGGACATTCGAGCCTACTGAGATATTCATTTTGGGTGTTTTGGATTTTCATATAATAAAAAATATAAATCATCCATCAGAATGGAAAATTTCAATTTTCTATGTTTTAATCATTTTAAATCAATTATCTATTGGTCAATTGATAGAGGAACTACCATGGTTGGATAATTCTTGTTTCAATAGACAAAAAAATATCCATTTCACTGATTAGTGTTTTCTGAGGGTCAATACTATTTCAAGTCTTATGTGGATCATTATCTTAGTCCATTGGTGTTTTCAGAGGGTGATAATTTTTTTTGAATGTCTCAACGTAGTTGGGTCACCGAAGTCCAAAAAATTAATGGGTCTTTTATCCTAGCCAAGTCTGATTGTTTTAGGTCATTTAATGTTAGGTAATGTTTCTATTATACATGTATTTTCAACCTCAATTGTCTTCAATACAAGAAATCTTCACGTGTCTCTACACACGATGTATCAACATCACTACTATCATGTTTTAATTTGTGTAACCAAGTTATTAATTTGATATATCTATAAATGAGAATACATTGAGAGATGTTAATAAGTGAAGGTTCAACATGGGATGTATATACAACTAGTACACGTTTTATGATGACATGGTTCTGATTAAATTAATATATGGGATTTTTAGTCTTTGATGAGGTATCAATAACCTAATCACAATATGGATCATAGATATTAGACTTATATTTCAATGGGATGAAAGTTATATAGTGGGGCGAATTGTAACAACCCATCTTTGTTTTATGGTATGTCTATTGAACTGAGATTTCATTGTATATGTTTTTATTAATAAATAATATATATTAACATATTTCACACAATATATAAAACTAAATCAAAAAATAATGTAAAATTTGGATCATGAATATGACCATTAAATCATATCTATTAAATTAACTATCATAAAACACAATTAAACCTATCATATTATCAATGAATGTTGTTGGATTAAATTGAATTCTAAAAAAGAACAGTTTTGAAAACAAGAAATTATTTTTTAATAATATAATGGATGAATATTAAGTAGTGATTTCCATAGGATAATACAGGGATATGTTAGTGTAAATGTGGTTGGGCTGAAAGTATATATGAAAAAATTTCATTCTTGTGGAGATGGCCCCAATATCCATACTAGCTCAACCGCCACGGAAAATTGAAATAACATATTATCTAATGCTTATTTAGTATGAAAAAACAAATGGGGTAATTTATATATAAATTATGACTATATCGACATGTAATAATATATATATATATATATATGTGTTTGTGTGTGTGTTTGTGTGTGTGTGTGTAAAAATATATCATGAAATTTTTATGTTTTTAGAAATAACCATTCTTTCTAAATCTGTAAAAAATATATTTTTTAAAAATCAATATTTTATTTAAAGGACAAAAATATTATAATGATTTAGTAATATCATGATATATTTATTTCATTATTAATTTTTAAACACTAGAAAAAATTATAATTTTTATGGAAATGATTATTAAAGTAACAAAAGTCATTTTTTAATAAAAAATATTTTCACTATATTATTTATTTTAAATTTAAAAATAAATTGATTAATTTTATAATTTCTATTTTTATTTTTGAAAATAGTATTTGGAATTATTATAAAACTATTATCTCAATATGTATTTTATATTTTTTTTGAAATAATTGGTTTTTATTTTAATATTAAAAATATTGATTTTTATAAAAAATTAAACTTTTATAATTCAATAATGACTTCCTAATATAAGATAAAATCTTTATATATAAAAATTTAATAAACAAATTATTATAAATCATTTAAAATTAATTTTTTGAATTTAAAAACCAAATATATTATATTTCTAAATATAAATAATATTCCACAATAAAAACTATGTTTACTTGATGATAATAAAAAGTAGAATATAACTTTTAGATATTAATTTAGAAAAAAAATAATTCCTATTGAGTTTAACATTTAAATATTAGTTGAAGAGATAAGGTTAATTTTTGTACATAAAGATAATATTACTATTATTACTATTAATTACGACGATAAATGTAAACTAGTTTTTAAGGTATAGTTTTATTTGTATTATGTAATTCTTTCAATAAATCAATGTGATATAAATTATACTGTGAATATGATATTTTTCTAATCATATTTTAATCTATATTAACATTTATTAAATTTTTTATCAATACTAACATAGATTAATGAAAACATAATAGGTAAAACACCATTTTTCTATAAAATAATATTTTTTATATTGTATATTTTAAGCTAAAAGATAATTTTTTTCATATTTATAAATTGAATTATATGATATGGAGATTAAAATTTGATTCAAAATATCAAAAAAATTAGTATGATTTACCATATTTTTTAATGAAATAAAAATTACATATTTTAAAAAAATGTTATTAATAAAGAAAAAAATTGTATGAATGTAAAAAACACAAGTAAAACACTTCAATCATGTTTTAAACTTGTTCAAAAATCATTTTATGAGAAATATTTTGACCAAATATCACCCCACACTCGATTATTAAAAAACTATAGTTTCGTTGACCGTGGCATAGAGTATTGATATCAAGGAAGTGTAAAGGGTATTAAAAAAAGTTCATTTTATCCTCACGATTAAAAGGGAATCACTTACACAACTTCATAGTTACACATACAATTATAATATTCCATGAAATATTACATACAATAAATATTTTAGGACTTATTCACTCTTAAATAATCCATTTCTCCTTATAAGTCACCTAAAGGTCATCACTTCCATGGAAATCTATAAGATAAGATTATGTCTTCATCACATGTATTAGCTTCTCTGAAAATTTTGATCATTATCATTTTTATTTTGAATATCATAGAATGATGTTTCATTGGGGATTTCGGGGCATGGAATAGATTCCAGTCATTGCGTAACCATTATCAATTTTCTATGAAACTCCAAATGGTTCCCCTATCTATAGCTGGACATGGTCCTTCTTTCCAATGGTCGGCGGTCATTTGGAATTTTTGTCCCAGTACCTCTTGGGGACTTGCATTGGTCGAGAGGATGGGATGTCGGGTTATTGCACCCTTTTGGGGGAATTTTTTCCTCCTAGAGAACAATATTATAGATTTAGTACATGTTTGTGAATCATTTACTAATCCCTATGTGGGACCGATTACACTAACAAAATATCTATGGGTTTACTCTGTTTTATGTGAAACATAATATGATCTCTTTTCTGAATACATATCTATATATCTTAGTTTCTTCATCTTTTTCGAGTAGTGAGAAGCCACTTTTATGCTGAAACCATAGGAATGAGTTTTTTGGTTTATGCTACCTTTTATAGTGGTGGATGATATTCTAAATATGGGATTGAGCAATTATGAGGCCTCCTACATATCCTGGTTATATAGGAATCAAAACCCACATAGTATGGTTAATCTGTGTAGTTAATCATAATCTGGTTAAGAATAATATAGAGGATGTTGAAACACCAAATATTTGAGCTCGAGTTTGGAAGAAACATCCTACATATCACACATATGCTAGGAATTAGAGATTTCATAGTTATTTTCTATTAGGACATATACAGTGCAGCCACACTAGTGAATGGGTGTATAATTTCTAATTATGTGTTCATTTCATCACCCCAAAGCCTGCATGATCCATGATCTTTGTGAGAAGCAAGAGGAAGTGCGTGATCAGAATCTTAGAGTATGGATACGGGATATACGTATTCAGGAAGTCCTTGAGTATTTGATTTAGAGCTCAGGCCTTTAAACAGATGTCCTATGTGTCATAGTTATGGTGGGAATCAGTGTTCTAAATATTCTCTTGGTGATGATGGGGCTTACACACTAAGGATTCACTAATAAATATGCTTTTTATCGAGAAGATGTCACATGACTATATTGGCATACTCTGGTGGTCATCAATCTTCCTGGCTCAACACATGTGGAGGGTGTCACAAGGTCCATGGTGGGATTGTCTAAGGCATGTCACATGTCTTTTTTGATACCTTGGGGGGCAATCATGAGACCAAGATGAAATTTCTAGGGTTTTTTTGTATGCCTAGGTTGACCTCTCTGGGAAACATCACAATACATTTCCAACATGTCCAGATGTGTCAAAAAGACTCAACTAACATGTATGGGAGCCGTTATATAGGTTAGGTGGTGTATCCAAATAACATGTCATGTCCATGGTGACAAATTCAAAGGGTTTTCAGGATCCATGTCGTGCCTAAAAAGGGTGTGCACGAATATTCCTAGTATGTTTGATTCATTATTCATATCCAAGATATCATGTCGAAGGGATGTTTCTAGGTCTAGGTGGCGCGACATTGATCTATCTTCTGTTCATGATTGAAACATGAAAAGCGTGCGAACGTTTGTTATCAAGAATTCTACTTGGGTCTTCCACTTGGAATCCATGTTTTTCCCATGAATTGCGTGTGTATTGGTTTTATTATGTGTTAGTTTGTTTATAGATCTCGTTATTTCTATAAAAAATGCAATGTAGTCTTTTCATTTCACACCCTAAGTCAATCACGTGGTTTTTTATTGACCACATGGAGGGCTTTATTCCTGGAACATGACTGTTGTGGCAGTCCACCAGTGTATTACCTTGTAGAAAGTCGACCAGTTGCATGATCAGATGTGTGTATAATCTTAGAGACTAAGAGACAAAATGTGTAACATCGGGATAAGTCCAAAATTCTTGCATCTTATCAACAGACCAAAGAACCAGAAAACACTTTTTTGTTAGTTGGATTATAGAATTTATAGGTATATTCATCCATGTTCTCATTGTTTGGTGCGGGGAATCTAGAGTGAGTCCATGATTGAGTTTATGAGGGGTTTGGGAATACATAGATTTACAAGTCATTGTGTTGGTCCACATCATGGGCTCCACCTTCTATTCATTGTCCACAAGTCCAACAATCCATTATCTGATTATTGACTACTATTGAGGACTTTAACTTCAAAGGACTTCTATATCCATATGTCAACATGTACAAGGGTGGTTGTGACTTCCAAATGACTGTCAAAATTAATACATGCATCCTTCGATGTCTTGTCTTGGGGTTTTGTGGGACTACACTAAGGGTGTGATGGTTGCATCACATGACCTTCAATGACCAAGAACCATGATCTCCAACTCTTTTCTTATCTGCTTCAGTTTATTTGATGAATGTATTAAATCATGTCAGCTTGTACATATGGTATTGAGGGTATTTCTCGAATTTTTTGGGGATAAGATGCATGGCCAATATGAATCATATGGTGGAGTGTGGGCATCCCATGCGAAAAACCTATTTTTTCAAAGAGTACCATAGAGTTTCCTGGACATATGTAAGTTCTTCCATATGGGGATATTGAAAATCCATTAGGACTTCATTAGACAAGGCAGTCATGACACCAAGGTCTAATAGTGTCCTGCCAATCACTCAAGGCAGGTGTCACATGTCTTTCAGTGACCAAAGACACTACACACCTCATCTATTTTGATCCCCTTAGTTTTATATTAAAATGGTTGGGAGGTATGTTATTTTTACCGAGTAATATCTATAAATTATACTCGATTTTCCAGTGTTGTCTCATGTGACCAATGTGGATCATATGAGAGTGTGGAAATATTGTGGATAAAATCGTACAAATATACTTATAACACCACATTATTTTCCAGAGGTTTTCATGTGGCATTTATAATAAGGTAAATGGGTTTCTAGAGGCTATGGAAACATGTCATGGTGTTCCCCATGTCTTCAGGGGCATGTTTCATGTCCTTCACCATCTGTGATCCCCTCTCACCTCCTCATAGTTCTCTCTTTAATTCTTTTATGTGATGTCTTGTAGGTCTCATGAGATTTCATAAATATCATTGAGGTATTTTATTCTTCTCAATGATGATTTGTTGCTTGATCTTCATGACCACTAGGGGTCTCTCCCTTAGAATGTCATGTCTCTTGATATTCGAAAAATTGCAGATGGTTTGTCAGGTATATTCTAAAGAAAAATATCATTAACTCGGGGATTATTATTCAACTGTCTCTACTAGACCACTATTGAACAAAGGAGCTCATTAATGAGGGACCCACGAGACCTACCACAGGAAAGGAACACTACGTTGAGACTTTGAATGGAATTTCAATGGTCATGAAATCACGTGTCTTTAATCGTCCTCTTCATCCTTGGTCTAGTAGGGATTATAATATCCATGATTGGATGATAATTCCATTATAGTTTTTTTGATGCCTATTTGGCTGGTGTCAACCAATACCCTCCCTCAGGAGTGACATCTAATGGGACATGTAATCAATCCTGAGGACAACTAAATTACAACCGGAGTCCTCAATGGTGTCAGAAACCCATACTCTCAAGCGGTGTTCTATCAACTGAGCGAGCTATGGTATTCTGTGAACCCCCTATATATAGGGGTGTGATAGAAATTTCATACAACCATTTATCTCCTTCTTCAAAGTGCTCCCAATGCTACCTTGTCGTAAGACCTTGCTATGAACCTTGATCACGAGCCCTACCCACGAGTATGATCCTTGAGTCATAATTGCAAGCCCTGATCTTGTGCAAGAATTATTTCTACTCAAGCACACGTCAATCTCAATTGCAGGATAAGCTATGATAATTCCTTAAACATAAGTGATGGTTTTTAAGACTTTTCATGTTCCACAGCTCGACCTCTTGATCAATTCTCATGACCATGTCTAGGTCACACAACCGCAATCCTCTCAGGAGGCCATGCAATGCTCGTGGGTACATATAGGGGTTATGTTCCCCAAGAGCCTTTCAGAAACCAAGTGGTTCACAAACTCCTTGATATGGCTTCGATAGATTGCTTCTAAAATTTACAATTATATAGATTGAGCTCATGAATAATGGGCATAGTTTCGTTAATAAGGAACTCAATGAAGAATATCCTTATGTTGAGATAGCATATACATAGGAGTGGAAATGTCACTATTTTGTTTCAAAATCTTGAGTATAGAACAATGTCTTGGTGGAGACTTCAATCAAATTATCTACTTTTTTTAAACAGTCAATCTTAATGAATTGAGAAAAAGGCCTCTTAAAAATGGGAAATAGGAACCCATTACAGGAATGGAAAAGGCCAAAGTTCACATGTCAAAATGATTATATAAGACCAAAGTAGGAAACATCCATGTAGGTATAAGAAAATATCATCGCCCCTTCGTGAGACAATGAAACAATGAGGACATTCAAAAAAGAGTGTCACCACTTCTGTCAAGAAATACTTCATTGATGATTCCACTCTAGTAGTGTTGAAATCGTCTGGTTTACAACGAAAATTTGGGCATGATATCCTTACCAAAAATTAAATTCCCTAAATTTTCCTATGTCATTGGAAATAGAGAGCCTATATTGGATTTTACTAAGGCCATATAAGTGTCCCCTCAAGATTTTTATATCTTTGTTTACTTGACCCTAATTGTAACCTAAGCATTATATGTGGGAAGACATAGCAGGCATGGATGTGGGATTTTCTCAGTCTTCCATCTTACATGTTTTCAACCTAGTTTTTTTGTGCCTATTCCATTTTATAGATTCTCAATATTTCATGGATCACACAAAGTATATTTCTAGTGAGTGGCAATACATATTTTTTCCCATGATTCATTTTTATCAGGTTTTCACCGTGGAAATCATTATGTATTCTTCTACTCTAAGGTCCTATATGTTAGAACATAATTGTGATGTAGTTTAGGGTCGTCAAGATAAGATCTTTAGGCTGTCATGTAGTTTAATGTCTTACTACCAAGTCATTGGTGTGACACATACTTTCAAGTCATACTGCTAGGACTCTGATGTTCCAAATATTATAAAGTCTTACTTCTGGTATTATGGTGTTCCATGTAGTTTAATTTCTTATTGATAATAATTTTATGGAAAATGGGGTTGGAAAACTAGGGGTGACAAAAAAAAATTAGAGTTTAGTGCTCTGACACGGAGTTTCCAAGGCTCACAATGGTTGGTGTTCCTTTCAAATAATGAGGAGATGTCTTTAGTTGGTGGGATAAATCCCTTATGCATCACTATAATGGATAAGAAAATAAGATATCCACTATCTTCCAAGGGATACAGTAGTCTTATGGTGTGGATATCATTGAAGGTGAAATACTAGGGAATCTAGGCCCATATGGATAGTTGGGATGTTGGTAATGGAAATCAAAACCAATAAGATTGAGCTAAATGATACAGAATGGGGTAGAAATGCAGGTTATGTCTCTTGACACTATGGGGTGTCAGTTTCCTCCATGGTGTTGATTAGGCTCACAATGATTAAGATACCATTAAGAATGAGCTAGGATGTCCCCAGTCTGTGGGTCTAAGCCCTTCTGGGTTGGTAGAATGGATGAGTATAGCAATACCATTAATTTTCCCGAGGTTATGTTTTATTTATGGAGGGATCAGAAATAATGTCTATATAGATGTATATAGATTTTAGGCTATCTAAGATTGGCTATGTCACCCTATATAATCTTAGATCATAATTGAATAACATGTACCCTATACCTTGTGGGTTGGAATCAGGAGGTATGGGCCTCCAAATGGATCAGGAATGAAGAGTCTCATTCTGACATTGAGAATGTGTTCCAAACATGTTGATGAAACATCTAGGATATCAGATTATCTTTCATTTTAAAATATGGAGACTATAAATTATTTTCCAAAGTGCTTAGGACATGTGGAAGGTATGTGACAATCACCCCAGAGGAAACGAATAACACAATTGGGAGACTGGTTCTATTATGATTATATCAAGCTCATAATAATTAGAAATCCATTTTTGTCAGGACAAGATGTCTCTAGTTGGTGGGTCTGAGCCCTCACTTCCATATCATAGACATGCAGAGAGATATCGTTTCCTCTTCAGGGGTAATGAATTAGTTGTGATGACCTGAGATGATTCATATCATGGAGTGTAATATATAAAAAATGTAATATCTATGAAGGGTTCATGTACACAAAAAGTTGTTCCATTACCTATCTAACATATTCTCACGGCTAGGATATGTGATGAATCATTTCTCAAATTCATTCCCAGACCAGGAGGTCTAGAAAGCATAGCCAGGATTTGATAATTTCTATAATCTAGACACTATGATATTTGTCCCTTATTTAACTGTGCCCTTATTTATTTTCCAAAACTCTGAGAATGAGGATTTTAGTGGGAGAAGAATATACTTTTTCCCATATCTCCCTTTGAGAGATTCTGCCTTGACTAGTTTTGAACCTCTTTCATTGGATGTTTAAGGACTTGTGATTTGGACCATTATGTGCTAAAGTTTAATGTCATACAAATTTGACCATGGTGGGAATATTTCATGGTCAATCAATATAGATCTAGTATGGGTATGTTACACACGAGACTCATTAGGTTACCTAGGCTCAAGATTAATCCATCAACCCTTTGAAAAGGTGATGGAGATGCCATAAATCAAGGATCAAGTTTGGCAAGTCATGAGTGATGATATGGGACAATCATTCTAGGGATGTCCTATAAATAAAATGGTTTTATGGGTTACACCTTAGTGAAATCAGGCTCATAAGAATCATAAATCCATTTAAATCATGACATGTTGTCTCTGGTTAGTGGGTTAGAGCCCTCACATTAGTAGCATGGCCATGAAAAGATATATCTTTTCCTCTACAAGGGAGCTGAACAATTTGCAGTGACCTGAGATGTTAGAGACATGAGGTGTGGGACATAGATTGAGGCTAGTAAAAAGATGAAGAAATCTATATTTTCATTATTTGGCCAGGCTGTGGAACTTATGGTCCATTGATAAGGCTAGATGGGGGAGTTGGTATGCATAGTTTATCATCATGTAGTGGGGACATTCATCACCATGTTTTTTAACATCTTGTGGTAAGGATGTGAGAACATGCATGAAATGTGTTAGTGTTGTGGTTGGTACCAGGGATGAGAAATTTGGCATCACTTCATATCTCAGGGGAGGGATAATTAATCCACATATAGTTCTTAATGTAATGTGTAGGTTAACATCATACATCAAGGAAAAACGTCCATATTATATAATGTCATGAGGTAAGGATGATGTAGCATAGTTTAATATAATGTGGTAGGGACATATGCATATATTTATGGTCATTTTATTTTGAATGTATGATTGAGTCCTTGATGGTGATGCACAATGTGGTTCTAGGAAGTGACCTGATGTGAATGCAGAACAATGAGGTCTCATAAAAACTACACAACTTTCCCAGAGAACTCAAGCCAGTGGGGCCAATGGAGGATATACCCATCACTGGCCCCAAATAAAAAAGTATGGGAATCTCTATGTATCTCACGAGGATGATAATCAATACACATATAGTTATGAGGTTTACATATAGTTTATCATCATGCTGTCATGTCATATTTCAATGCAGATCAACACCATGTGGTAATGATCAAGGTAGACCAATGTGAATTAATGGAAATATTGTGGTTCAGATCGTGAGTGGAAGTTTAGGTGTTACTATGTACAAGTTACTGATAAGAATAAAACCACACATAGTTCTTACAAGATAGTATAGTTTAGCATCATGCGATCAAGGACATACTTCCATACAAATTAATATCATGCAGTATGAAAAAAGGCTAGAGAATAAGGACCCTATGTGGATGTGAATGGGGTGATAAATAAAATGCAATGTGAATGAGGACCAATGATATATACACTATTTCATACATCCTTGAAAGAGGCTCAGGCCAAGATGCCAAAATGAAAGCAATATTTGAGGTACCTGAGGCTAGACACGAGGATTAAATGCCGGATAATTCCTATATACCCAATAATGGTGGGAATTAAGCCTAATTCAGTTCTAGAATCACCATGATGTTTAATATCATGTGGAATGTACAAATTTTCTGGCAGTTCAATGTCATTCAGTAAGGATGTGGGTCACCCAATGTTAGTGGAGATGGATTTCACAGGTCCATGTTGTTTTATTTCTTGTTCTTAGGACATGTGATCACCCAATTTGAATGGAATACAATATTATGGTTGTTCCCAGATATATAAGTTCATGTATCACTATTTATCATGTGAGGATATGAACCAATACAATTTTAGTTCATGGGATTTTGGTGTAGTAGGAGTCTGACACCAGTGATGGTGCTCCACTCAGACGTGGAATATACGAACATATAGTTTCATGTAGGGTAGGGGATATAGACTTTGTAGTTTAATGACATGTGGTGAGGACTCACTACATACCCTTTACCTCCATATATTTAGGATGATAATGAGCTCATCCTGAGCCTTTAGGCTTTATTTTGTGTATGGAAATACGTACCTAAATACCAATTCTTGTGTGAGCTATGGTCAGTGCCATAAAAAATGACATAAAAGGGTCCCTTCCACTATTTAGAGACACAAAAGATGTGATACGAATATTTTATATTGTGTGGTCTATGGACCAATATATAGGATCAAGGAGTCCCTACGTATATCTTTAAAATTTTGAATGAAGCTGTATGTAGTTCTAGTGAGACAGTGCAGTTTAACATCATAATGTGAGGATGTGCCTACATTGTTTATTTTCATGTCTAATACATTACATTTAGTTTAATTTAATTTGAAAAGGTCAAATATGGGACTTACACCAATGTGGATTCCATGTTTATGGTTATTATAAAAAGTATTTCTTGAGTAATCTCGCATTGGAGGGTGGTGTAACATGCTCCTCATCCATTGTGTCCATTGAATAAGATCCATTATGAAAGAACTTATGTAATAAAAAAGTTCCCTCACACTTGGGTTTCAACATTGGGGGATTCATGACCAATATCACTGGGGTTCTGAGAGCTAGAACAAGTTATCCCTAGTGGAAAATTGAGGGAAATCAATTTATTGAAGTCTCATGCTATCTGTTTCTGGTAGAAAATAGGTTGTGTATTATTCACATAATTTTATAATCTAAGTACTCCAACTCATCTATCTATTTATATGTTTATTCATTATTTGAGAGTTACACAAAAGTAGCTATTCAGAGTGATGGAAGCTGGACCTATATGAGTAGTACTTCCTCAGTCTAGTACACCAAAATGTACGATGTATCTTATGTAGCAATATGTGTGGTGGTATAATAGGCCCATAATGTATGGAGGAGTTCATCGAGCCAAAAGTTTTTATCCTTGTTCACTATATTATGGAGTATATTTGATAGGGTTTTATTGAAGTACTCTATCATTCCATTATCCACTGTATGATAGTGAGATGAGTGATTGGATTCGATGTTATAATCATGGTATAGGTTCTTCAACTCTATAGAATAAAATTTTCTCGTACTCTATCAATATCATGCGAGGAACTACGAATATGGTGTTGATATGGTACTTTACAATGTTTATGTTATTCGTCGTTCCGACTTCCTTGAGGGGTATAACTTCACCCCATTTAGAGAGGATGTTGGCAGCAGTACATATGTACTTGGACCACTTTGTGGTGGCTAGGGGATATGTACCAACAACATCCATTCCCAAAACGGAGAATGGATATGAATATTTGGTTTTTTGCAGTAATCTCAGGGCTGATGGATGAAGTATTCATGAATTTGGAATTCATGAAATTTTATGGTGAATTCTTCGTCATATTTTATCATGGTATTCCATTAATACTTCAAACTTATGATCGGGTGGGAGAGCCTAGTTCCAGATTGGTGGGAACCTTAGAAGGCTATGTGGACTTCTTCCATAATGGTGAGGATTTCTCCGTTTACTATGCACTTAAGGATAATTCTGCTAAATCCACAATTTTATAGGATTTTATGATCATTTGATCCATTGTACAAGGTGAAGTTTTCTACCCAGTTTTGAATCTCTTCCTTTCTAGTATGATCCTTTAGGATTATTCCATCTAGAATATAGTTGATTATGGTATCCATACACCCATATAAGGTCTCTAGTTTATCACACTCTAGGGAGGTGCTAACAGGACTGGTCTATTTCATATAACATATGATGATTGATTAGAAAATTTATCAATGTGTTATGTGGAAGGTTTCATCCTTCTATTTGGGGTCCATAATTACAGCCACTACATTAGCTAGTTAATTAGTACGCGCATTCCGTGATTGAGGGATATAATATAATGTGGGATAAAATGCGAACTGCACAATTAGTCCACTATCATAGCCAATGAGGGGGGGGGGGGGGAGGGGGCAGTTCTTCCTTCATGATGGAATATTCTTCATTGATCCTCTTTATCATGAGTTCTAAATCCCCTTTGATGTTTCAATAGGACATGTGCAAGTGTATAAATAGTTCCAACCCAGCACTAAGGGCTCTATATTCAAACTTATTTTTCGTCCAGCCTTAAAATAGTGAGAAAGAGTGGGGAAAACATCAATGCCTAGAGATATGAATAAACCCCTAGAACATCCCGATTTAATGTGGGATTTTCCATTATAGTTATAATAGATCTCCTAGATGCACCATAAAAATACATCTTCCATGTCTGGGCGGTGTTGTGGGCATAAAAGACCTCTTCTTCTGGGAGCTCAGTGTCCTCTGGTGAATATTCTAGAGCGGGATGTGCCACCATAATGTCTTCTAGAGAATCCCCTTTTACTAACATATGGGATATGAACGGGATTTCATATTTCATCATAATGACCACACATAGATCCCTGAGCCCTATCAATAATGTTCAGACAAGCATGTAATTGAGCGGGTCAATATGAGAGACATAGTAGACCTCGTGGTGATGACAGTAATGAATCATCATATTTATTGCAAAGATGTATGAAAGGTAATTATTTTTTAACATCAGAATATCTAGTCTCAATACCCAACATAGTTCATCAATGGTAGTAAAGAATATTCACACTACCTGTTTCATTATTTTGTGAGAGGAGGGAACCAAGTGATCATTCAATGGCCCCCACATATATGATGAGAATCCTCACTTCAATAAAATGCATCATAATCAATGATTGTACTAGATACATCTTGATATTTTCAAAATATTTTTGGCACATGTTGTCCCATTGGTAGGTGAACCCCTTCTTCATTATCCTTGTGAAGGGGAGTTTTTTTTCAGCTAGGTTGGCTATGAATCACTGAATGTAAGAGGGGATCCCTTGGATTACCATTAGTTCATTCGGATTCTTGGGGGTGACATTTCAATGATACCACTAGTATTCTCACAGTCTACCTCGATACCATGGTGGTATACCACAAATCTGAATAATTTACCTGATGTTACCCCAAAAGTGAACTTTAGAGGATTAATCCGTAGACTATTATCTCACTACATGTCAAAGATTTCATGGATACCCATTATTTTTTAACATCAATATCAAGATTTGATGACAAATTATTTGACATAACACTTGTATATCCTTCTAAAAAACTTATTAATGATTCAATGCATGGTATAATAATATATGGAACCGATATTCTTTAATCTGAATGTCTTGACTTGGTATCAGATTATTCCATGAGGTACCCTGATGGTGTTGGATTCATCATCCTCGAGGGATATTTTGATCTAATTGTACCCTGAGTACCCATCCATGATGGAAAGGGCATAGAACCATGTAGTTTCATCGATCAAGAGTTTTGTGATAGACAATGGGAAGTCATCCTTCAATTAATGCCAATTAAGGTCTATGATGTCAATGAAAACCCTAATTATCTGGTTCTTTTTCTTGAAGGGGACAATAATGGCATTCCATTTATGTATTCCACTTCTCAGACAATGTTGGATTTGATAAACATGCTGAATTCAACATCCACATTTGTGTCATGAGAGTGGTGCCTTCTTCTGTATTTGTTCTTGATGTCTCGGTGCTTTTCTGGTAGTCTGAGATGGGGTGTAGCCACATCTGGATTCATCCAATTTGTTTCTATATATTTCTAGGAAAATATATAGCAGTGTTTTGCCAAGAATGTGTTACACATCTCCTTTTCATCAAGGGGCATGGCATCACTAATCAAGGTAGGTTTTGGGTCTTCATCTACCCTAGGATTATGTTCTCGAGATCTTATATAATGGTGTCAACACCATCCAAGGATGCTCAAGGGTAATTTCTATGATCATCTTATTCCTATTCTATTTCTGTGTCTATAGGGACAATTTCAGATAAAGACAACTATCTTGGGGCCTCTTTATCACTATCAAGGTGTGTGAGGTTATCAGAAGAAATATTATCCTTCATCATCATCCTAATTCTGGTAAACATATGTCATAGGATACTATCACTGAGGAAAGAAGAGTCATTGAACTCTAGGACTTGGTTTTCAATTTCATCCATGATTATGTGGAGCAGGTAATCCTCATCGAGAATGCTCTAGATATTTATAGGGGTGGTCCCCAAATAAGTAGGAGAGAAAACCAATATAACATCTTCCTCTATTAGGTGCTTTCCTCCCTTATTATAGAATTTTGAATCAATATATCTAGCTCGGTAAGTCTCGAGAGGGGAATTGTCACTGTGATGTATGCCGACCTTGCTATTGATGGAGTATTTCAAAATTTGATGTAATGATGATGGTACCGTGGAGTGGAAAAGGAGCTAGGGACATCCAAGAATGAAATTAAATGTGTTGTCTTGTAGGATAACTATGAACATGACATCAAGTGTGACATTCCCAAATTGGGTCTCTAGCTTAATCATTCATTGGGGAATTTTCTCATGCTTTTCATTATCTTGGTTGGTTATCTTGGTAGGGGATATTTTCCCTTTCCCATGACTCAAATGTTTAGGGTTCGTGAAGGGATCAGATTGATCCCAGATGAATTTTCAATCAACACAATTTTGATGATGATATTATGGAGACTTCCTAAGATTCAGAAGTATTTGATGTGTCCCAATATGGCCCCTCCCAATTTTGATTAGTGAGTGAGATGGGGCCATGACATCCTAATGACATGGTATCCACTTAATAGACCTTAGGTTCATCGAATTCTATCTCAAATTCTTGTGGGATTCTGAGTGCTTCAACAAGTGCCTACCTGATTTCTATAGAACATTGAAACACATGAAAGATTGATAGTTTGTATATGGTCATGGATAGCTATTTCAAAACATCATACTTTTTGTGCTAGATTTTGTCATTTCCTTGTATGAGGATTCTCCTGGGCATGCAGATCAGGAGCTAGGGAAGATGAGGTTGATGGACCTGGGACTTATACAGAGGTTGAGGGATTATCCTCCACATGTAGAATAGGATGAAATAGCCATCCATGTTTCTTGGGATGATTATTTTGAACCACTGTTAAGTGGTCATGCATGAAAACTGGGTGTGGGCAACATAAGAAGGGCTCTATGTTACCTCCATTACTTTATTGAGCCTACTAGAGTGCTTCTACATGATTCTAAACTACATATGTGTCTTCTGTAGGGATATTATAAGGACAGTAAATTTATCCATATCCGCGTTGTCCCCTGTATCCTCGGATTCAAAACATGCATCCTCCCATTCCTATATTATATGTTATAAAACCATATTCGGAGGCATACTCATCTTCAAATTAGGGGTTCATCATGTTTATTGTATTTATGGAACCAAATATGTGGTATCAACCTTTTGGGAATTCCATTTTGTGGGGTGGTTACCATGCCACAAATATTGTAGGGAATAAATATTCAAAATTTAGTGTCTTCTTTGGAGAATTATATAACTCATTCTCTTCTATTTCTTCCTACTTCTAGTGGTAACACCCACCCTTGGGTGGTATATCAAAACTCTCATTTTTGGGTTGTGGAAATATTGTGAGATTACACAACGCTTCCTTGAGGGAGCCATGGGATGGATCAACTATTTTACATGTTATCCAGTTGTTACACTTATATGCTTTCCTGATAGTAAATTTCTTCCAACCTTCTCTTCCCCTAACTGGGAAATGGTAATGAAAGAAACCTGTTCTAGAGAATCATCAAATGTCACCTATCCATATTCAACCATGCCTTGAAGGATTTTTATGATGAATTAGTTCTAGATATTATTACATAGCTTTCTATGGAAAGGAAAATAGTCAGGTTGTTCATAAAGGATGACTTCATTGGGATTCCTTGACTATAGAAGCGAGAGCAAGTTGTTGTCCATGTCTTCCAACATGTTTATTGGGAATTTCTCATCTCATAAAGAGTACACATTTTCCATAAGTTCATGGAATACTAGCTGTACTTGAATTCCCTATACTTTTAGATGAGGGTGATTTTATAGCTGTCGTCATATAGTATGAAGTGCTGGGTGATTCAGAGGTTGCATGGGTGCTTGGATAGTTGTGGGATTTAGGCTGACAATTTCATCTTCCTCTCATTAGGTCATTTTTCCTTATAATTTGGGAGTGGGATGAGACTTAGTTCTGGATATTTGAATAGCCTCTTCATGGAATTTTCTATTTTAGGGTACTCTCTAAATCCACCTAGATATTTCATGGGGATTAGGGGTCTCTGCAGCTCAACCATTAGATTTTCCCCATAGATTTCCAGCATTTTTTCCTATTAGAGAGGGATTTTGAAAGAATATCTGATCCCTTCCAACAATCTATAAAGTTTAAAAACCTCTCATTTTCACTCTTCATGATGATCATTAGGTGGATGATTGTCACCTTACTCACCATTAATGTCAATTGGTAATGTAATCGATGATCAAGGTCTTCCCATCCCATGATATATCTATTGGGCATATTTCTATACCAAACAGAGGATGACCCTATCAATTTCTATAAGAAACACCTCAACTTGGCCACATCTTACTAATCCCAAGGGCCCATCATCAGCCTACATCAAGAGATAAAGTGTGTAAGATACTCCATCAGATCTCTTGTATAGTTGTAGGATAAAAAGAAAATATTTCCAATGTTGGGTGGAGGCAGGGTATTATCTACACATTTGGGATATGGATTCTTCTTGGGCTTCACTATTACACTTCTACCTTCATTGGAATCCATTTGAGTAGGCATGGATTCAATGGTAGTGAGAAACTTTGTAGGCACAAATTTTTGAGTTGCCTCCCATATGTAGGGAGTAGGTGGGGGATGATAATTTTGTACCACACTCGTCTCTCGATGATCCACTATTTTTTCAATGACTGAGGAGTTAACTTATTGAGATAGAGGTTTTCACCTCAATGGTAGGAAGTTGTAATAATTATCATCTTCCTTTTTATGTATGGTTAGACTAAACCTGAATCCAATCTAATATTCAGATGCTTCTCTAGTTATTATATTTACCATAAGTGGTAGAATATTTTCATCCTACTAGAGAGGATACCCAGTGGGAATATATATCTTAAGTAGTTCATCATTGAGATATCAGAGATCTCCTATTTCACTATCATATTGCAACAATTTCTCTTCAGATGATGTAAACAAAGGTGTAGTCACTTACTACCCATTATCTTTATATTTGTTCCACTGAGGAGGTTGAAAATCATTATTTGGTGGTACCAAATTCTAGATCCTTTTATGATTTTGGGTGCTTGCACCCTCTTTTGGTGCATCTAAATCACCCACCTCATGGGGTATGTCTTACCTATTGGGACCCTCTACATCAGGATCTTGATCCATTTCCACCATGTTAATAGTGACTATGTTCATCGAGGAATATCAAGAAATTGTGGTTGTTCCATTGATTTCTCCATGGAAATACGACTCTATATGGATTTCATTAGGGTTATTATTCAATCCCTTAGCCTTATTGGGACTTTGTGGATTGAGTCCCCATCAGGGCCTAGTTGTTCTCACTGTATGCTTCCATCCTCATGTTTTATGAATGTTGACCTTGAGGGAGTTTCTTCTTAGTGTTTCCGAACAGGCACCAACCAACGGTTTTATTCAAATAATATGGGGAACTAGTGGGATAGTGACTATTGATCTCTTCATCCAGACGTAGAGAAAACTGATTCCTTCTATGGTGAAAATGATGATAAAAATACCCCCAGCCTTATGGAATGGTGTTTATTTGGGGTTTTCATTAGACATGGAGATATATTTATACCCAGACCATTGGGTTTGAGATGATTTTTTAATTTCCATTGATGTCTTCAAGCCAATTTATGTGGATAATGAATTTCGATATAGTGATTAAGATATAATTGTCCCCATCCCTATAGGATAGGCTTCACCAGTGACTCCTAAAGAGTCCATCTTGAATTTTCTCCGAAACTAATGACATGAGGGGTGGACACATTGCAAAATGTTCTCCATACCTAGGGGGTGAGTCAATTTCTGGACGACTGCTATGGAAGCTACTACTATGGTCTCCATGATGCGGCACAATTGTACCTGCATGAGACCTGAGTATAATGACAGACCATAATCAAAATCGTTACATGTAGGAATTTCTCCATGTGATCACAAAATTCATCTCCATGTTCATAACTTCCTCCCATAATCTTGAGGGGCCCAATTTGAATTCATGTTGTCTATCCTCTATAACCTTCTATGATGTCTAGGCATTTCATGAGTGGGGGAATTCTACAACAGTAGCCAACAAGGCCAAGAATTTCCCGGTCCCATGATATCACTGGAGGTAATAAATTTGTACGATGTAGTGTCTAAGGGGATATGTTGTTCTAGGGGAGAGGTGAAGTGTTACACTCCATACTATCCCCATACTCCAATTCAAATTCCTATCAAGGATTCGAATATTAGCTACCTATGTGTCTTGTTGTAAATGCAGAATCTGGGATGCAATTTTGTGTTGTGATTCTCCATTTTTGTATCCAGATCCAAGGAGATAGTAGATAAATTGTTCTAGAAACATAGTATCCTGATGTACTAAAGGAGGAACTCATATCCTAGATACTGAATATTCTAGTCCTACAGTCACAGATGAGTAACCCATATATTATGTTGTAGATAAAAAATGCACTCTTATTCATGCTCATCAAGGATCTCATAGATGGATTTAGCGAGGGTCCAAAACATGATGGGGAGGTTTTTTCTCACTAACTCTCCGCATATGTTAATATCATTCTCTTCTCCATTAGACTAACATACCTCCAACTGATCAGATCATATAAGATGACATTGATGGGTTCCTACTAATGAGGGTGGAGTGCTGCTGGATCCTGATGGGGAAGTATAAACAGTTTACCCTGGTGTTTCGAGCACATATATATATGAAGGACTTGGTGTTTTATTCACCTATATATATGAAGGTGTCTAGACATTGGTAGGACTATCATGCCCATGGTAGATATCTCTGTGGGGAGGTTGACTGTGGTGGATGTCAGGAGTAGAGTCTCTGCTATCGACACCCACATTTCCACAAGAAGGAATGTTTTGTTAATTAATGTATCATGCTTCGACACTGATAGAAGAGTCGATCGAAAGATTGTGGTGTTGAGAGTCTGTTCTGAATAACCTTTAGGACACTAGCATTGTGAAAATTAGAAATATGGGTCATGTTTTTCATCATTTTCAGAGTATGTCGACCTATCATTTGTGGTTGTGAATGAATATGAGAATGCTGTATTGAGGTGGCTGAAAATTTTAAATATCCACATAATACTGTAGGTATATGAGCCAATTACTGAGGTGATATCAGAATTTTTCAATAATATTCCTCGTTGTCTATTGGTATATAGGCCTATCCTGAGGCCTATTCCACTCTCACTCGGGGATTCTCAGACATGATAGGGGTATGGGCCTAATCATGAGCCTTTGGGATATGTCATTGGTCTTTGTTGGAAGGAGTATGTGCCTTCCCCAAGGAATTATCTTCTATCACCTAGCTATCCCTGGTTGGATTAGGAATATACTCCTAGTCCTAATATGAATTACCTGCTAGAATATACCGACATAACATCAAAATGGGAGAAGGAATATGAGCCTCCTCCTATATTTCCGTAGAAGGAGGATGGTGCATTCCGTTTTTCGTGGAAGCAGGATTATGCACCATACATATGTGATCTCCTCATATATGATGTGAAGATTCACTGATAGGAATATGATCTTGTTATTAGTCTTTTTCCCCTTTCACCTGGTTATCCTCCACTAGAACAAAGATATAGGCCCAGTTCTATGCCTCCAGATTATGCCACGGGACTACATTAGTAGGTATTTTCCAATGTCCTATGGTGTGTTTCACTCTCACCTAGTAGGACTTAGTTTGAAAAAGATTAAGATCACATTCCGATGCCTTAACCTTCATTTGGATATATAGACAATCCTCCCATATGGGAGAAATAATGTGAACTTTCTCACACAAAACCAATTGATCATAATGATCAGAGTATTCTGTCATCCTAGCTATAGATATAGGAGTTTGTTCCTATCACTTTATCTGAAAAACTAAAAAAATATATCGATGGAGTTCTTTATTTGTTGCTAAAATGCATTGTCATTTTATAAAATTGTGTATAGGGATATTAAGCCATCACATTTTCCATCTTCATAACCTATTGATTGATATCTTTTATTAAAGTTGTGATATGTGCTGACCACTATCCTCCATGTTCCATCATGATATTCTGATGGGCTTCTTGCACAGGGGTAGGATTATGAGCCAACCCTCATGTTTTCAATAGGTATATGCTGACAAGAATGTTCTTAGAGAGAATGGATATGAGCACACTAGATGATCCCTGCCTCAGCATGCTGATGTGAATTGTTAGCGAGATTGGGTATATTATCCATTTCCTAGTTTTCCAACACCTTCCTTCCCCAATATGTATTCCTTGGTAGAAGTCGTGCATGGGTTACTAAGGATACTGTTATTT
Source organism: Viscum album (assembly GCA_963277665.1). NCBI lineage: Eukaryota > Viridiplantae > Streptophyta > Magnoliopsida > Santalales > Viscaceae > Viscum > Viscum album. Next base: position 1,504,303,739 of record OY728151.1, on the reverse strand, counting down.
CGGAGGTACCCCTACCATGTGCTTGATAGGTACTAGAATGAGGATGCTGGCGACAGTCATTAGTTGGCACCCTCCATAATAGTTCCTAAACCATAAGGGATCTCGATCTAGCCTCATAATACAACTTAATTAGGTACCGAAGTTGGCGGTTTTCACACACTGGGGATATTCTCATGATGTGATTAGTCATAGTGATGTGGGCCATGGGTTAACCATCATACTTCATCGAGCGATATGGATTGACTGTCTAACAAGTATCTTGCGAGAAGCTTCCACAGTTAAGATTGTACCATATCGATGGTACTCATGAATCATCATTTTTTATACCTTTTGATGGAGCATTTTGGAAGGTGATACCATTTTATAACCTATAGGGGTCATAGCGGTGGATGGCGTACAAGAATTAGTGCAGGAATATGAAGACATTCTCTTGGATCGGGAGTCTGAAATTAGGTACCCAAAAAGAAGTAAGGCCACTAATTAGTGATATATAATAGGAAAAATAACTCTCCAAAAGAAATTCATGGCTAACACATTTGTCTTATATTCATTTTTTGTCCATTCTTCTCACATAGAGTTGTCAACACTAGGATGGACTTATATAAATCCGTGTTTATGATGGTATTACTACATTTTTTGTATATGTTTTCCAATGAAAATTGTCGTAATTGGTTCACGAAGAGTCTATCAGTCTTCTTTGAGTATAAGGGGTAAGCGACATGGATCAATAAATTATAGTAGAAATTTATATTATTAAGTGGATTTGCATAGGATACATCACCTTTGTTTGTATTTTAGGACAAATGGAATGGTCTAACAGATGATAACCTGATCATTTCGTTATTTTAGTGTTTCACATATGGTTCTTCATTTTGGTTTCATGGGGGATTTTGTGGCATCGAATGGAATCTCCTTGTTATGTTATCATTTTCACCTTTACATGAAACTCCCAATGGATCCCCTAACCATATAAGGGCATGTATCTACTTTTCAAAGGTCAGGGGTCATCTAGGTTTTCAGGCCCACTGACTATTAGGGACTCACATTGGTAGAGAGGATGAATGGTCAGGCACATTGTACCCTTTTGGGGGGGGGGGGAATTGTTGCATACTCTTGACTCTCTTATAAATTTAAGACATGTTCATGAATCTCTTCCTAATATCAAGGTGGGACCAGTTACCCTAACAAATCACCTGTGAGTAAACTCTATTTTATGTGCAATAGATTGGGATATATTTTTTGAATCCATCATTTTGTATATGAGGTTCTTCATAATTTTATAGTAATGAGCAGTCACATATATACTTATACCATATGACTAGGTGTTTCGGGATATTCTCCCCTTTATGGAGGCATTTGATATTCCAATTATGGGATTGATCCATTATGATGTGTCATAAGTGTTCTGTAAATTTCAGGAATAAAAACCCAAATAGTTTTGTTAATCCATGCAGTTAAATTTCATTTCGTAAGTGATAATATGGGGGATGTAAAAACGAAAAATATTTGAGCTCGAGTCTAGTAGATATGTCCTATGTTTCCTAGTTATGGTGGGAATCAGAGTTCTTGTAGTTATATTGGGTTGGGATTTATACATTGAGGCAGCTCCAGTGAATGGATGTTTGTTTCCAAATGAGGAGTTATTTGGACCCCACCAAAGGCCACATGTTCCACGATCATTGTGAGAAGAAAGTGTTAGTGTATGATTAGCCTCATGGTGTATGGATATGGGTTATATATTTTGGGGTAGTTCTTAGAGTGTTTGATATGGTGGTTTTTCCATTAAGAAGGTGTCCTACATTCCCCAATTCTGGCCTGAATCAGAGTCTTCATAGTTACATTAGAGATGTTGGGGATTAGACACTAAGCATACCATGATGAATATGACTTATTATCTTGATGATTTTACTTGAATATTTTGGATTACCTTGCTCTTCATCATGCGACCTGGAATGAAACATGTTGAAGGAGTCATGAGAGCCATGGTGGCATGGTTCATGGAGTGTCACATATCTATACTGACACCTCGAGGAGACATTCTGAGACCAGGATGACATGTTCGATGGGTGTATCATAACTTGTTTGACATCTCATGGAAATGTTACAAGACTAGGCTGACATGTCCAGATGTTTCTTCAAGGCTCAGCTAACAAGATTATGTGCCATTATATGAGTTAGGTGGTGCATCATTAGTATTTATCATGTATAGAGTGATGAAACCATAGGTTTTGTTGGATCCAAGTGGTTCCTGTAATGGGCCTAAAAGACTTGTTATGGAATGTCTGGAGTGTTCTACATATTTTAGATGTCATGTCAAAGGGATATTGGAAAGTCAGGGTGGCTTGAAATGGTATCATCGCCTATTCTTGATTGACACATAAGAAGCATGAAGTGATTTATGATAATGTCTTATTATTAGATTTTACACATTAAATAATTATTTGTTACTTCTATTTTCAGTGTCGTGATTTGTTTTTGTGTCAGTTTGTTTTTGTCTGGTGTGATCTGGAGGGCATGCGATATGGTCTTCACATATCTCTCCAAAAGTCCTTTGCGTGATCTTCTATTGGTCATGCATGGGGATTTATTCCTAGTTCTTGAATTCTATAGTGGTTCAATAGAGAATACCCTGGAATAAAGATGACCATTCATGTGATCAGATGTGGGATGAAGCTTGGAGTTTGAGCATCAAAGTGCATAGCGGTGGTATGGGTCAAAATTCTGGCATCCAACCAACCAACAAACTAACTAACCAACCATTCTTCTGATTTGGAGTATAGAATTTATATGAATATCCATCCACATACTCACTAGTCTGTATAGGGAATCTAGCACCTATATAGACTAGATTCAACTTGGGGTTTGGCATTTCATGTTTTCAGGAGTCTCCGTTTGGTACCACATCAAGGGCGTCACTTGATTTTCAGTGGCCACCTGTCCATCCAGCCTCTATCGGATTATTACCAACTATTCATGAATATCGATTCGATGTACTTCTATGTGGTCATATCGACATTTACAATGGTATTAATTTGATCCAAATGGTTGTTGGAAGACATTCGAGAGTCCTTGAATGCCTTGTCTTGATGTCTTATGGGTCCAAGCCGAGGGTGCGCTGGGAGCATTGCATGCCCTTTAGTGACTGCGAAACCTTCTCCCCTTCCCCTTTCCTATCTCATTTTTTATATGTGAAAAAGTTAAGAGTCATGCTATAATTTATGTATCATACTGAGGGAATTTCATCTATTTTTTTTGATATTATTATCATGACCAATAAGTGTCGTATGGTGGTGTGTTAACATCCCATGGGAAAACCTATTCATTACTACTTAGAGCGAAGTGGATTTTCCTCGACATGCAGATGGTCTTCCATGTGGCGAGGCTAAGAAGGTATCATTACTTCTCATGACCATGAATTCATGATACTAAGGTCTCACAATTTCATAAAAATTTCATGAGGCATGATTTTCATATCTTTTAGAGACCATATACTCCACTGTCTTCCACCCTTTTGATCTCCTTTGTTTTATGTGACAAGGGTTGGGAGGTATACTAGATTACTCATGTAATATCTGTAACTTTTACTCAATTTTCCAGTTGTCTCTCTTTTTGAAAATGTGGGTAATATGAGAGTACACATGTATTGTGGAAAAACCATGCATCTGTCATTAGAGTACTGCAGAATTTTCTAGAGGATTCTATGTGGTGTGGTTGACAAGCCAAGTTTTTTTCTCAAGCCTATGATGATATGTTGGGGTGTGTCACATGTCTTCATGGGAGTGTTCATGTCCATCAGAGACCATGAACCCCTCTCACCTCCATCTAGTTATCTCCTTCGTTCCTTGTGAAAAAGGCTCAGAGATCTCGCAAGATGGATTGGATATTATATTGGGATTTTATTCTTCCCAATAATGATTTAGAACATGATCTTCATGACTAATGGGGTATCATAGGTAGAATGTCTATTACATTGATTTCTGAAGGATTCAAGATGGTTTTTCAGGAACATAACAATGAAAAAATATGTGGGATGGGGGATTTTTATTCAACTATCACTGCCCGACAATTGGTGATCGGTGGTGCTCATTGAGCAGGGCTCTGTGAGGCATACCATGTGTTAGGAAACATTCATGGAGACATCACGTGATCTTTCAATGGTTCTAAAATCCATATTATTTATCCTTACGTTTCTTCTTTTCTTAGGTGGAGATGATAATATCCGCATTCGGAATATTCTTACCTTGTGGTATTGGTAATTCCTAGTTATCGGGCATAAACAACCAATATAAATAAAATTATATCAGTATCATTATTATAATAAGATATAATATCAATGATATAAAAATAAATTTTTCCTATCCATGTGGTAATAAAATAAAATTCATCATTAGTGAATTACATAGACTACCACCTCTACAAAGTGTTGTCTTACATTTTTTTAAAAAAAATCACTATAAATGGATGATTAAAAGGAAGTAATGGATGAATAAATGTTATATCTAAACAATAAATATGATTCCATGATATAAAAATTATCATTAATGTCCTTTCTATCCTATTAATTTAGAAATGAAATCATTAATCATTCGTACATGAATACATCCCTCTTCCACATGTGGAGAGCATTATTTATCAACAAAATACATCATTGATGAATTTAAAAAAATACATTATATATTAATTTTATTTCATAAAAATATTAAATTAATGTATTTTATGAAAATAATTTAGAAATATTTATACCATGGTCAGCATACATAATATGCTATGAAAAATTTACTGAATAACCCTAAGTAACCAATAAAGGTAAGAATGATATAATAAAATAAATTAAATTTTGTTGCTAAAGGACCATAAAATCTGAAATATTGATGAATAATTCTCAATATTAAATATTTAATAAAATCTATTTTGGTTATTCTAGATGTCAAGAAAGTTCTTAGAATGAATCTGTAGCATCAGTTAAGGTATGTTTTATACATCCTTCATGACATCCAGGTTACACACTCATCTTTTTCTTCAATTTATTCAATATTAATCCCATGAAAATAAATTTTTTAAATATATATATACCTTAAATATATACCATTTTTAATATATTTTTGATTTTTGGATTCATAATTATTTTAGTCCATTTAAAATCCATGCATTTATGTGAACCCTATTTAAGATAACATTCCTATTTATTTTATCATGTAAATAACTACCACTATTAAATGTTTCTAAAAATGTATTATATTTTAAAAAAACTAATTAATTTATATATAAACCTATTTTATAATATATTTTTAAGGATGAAACTATGGTTATGAATTCATTAAAAAAGCCATTATTTTATTAATCCTAACACAAGGGAAACAGATTTATTCTTTATTTTCCAAGACCATTCCAATAAAATATTCACATTGCAACACAACAAGACATCCCTAAATTTTATGTTCAAATTAGAAAATTAAATCTATTTTATTCATTATTCTCTTGGTAATTCTTATTATTTATAGATATTTTGTGGCATAAATCAAAATATGAATCCCACTTCACTAACACGGGTTTGATAATGATTATGATTAATATATTGTTTGTTTTACAAATGTCGTATGATTATGTTTGATTTTCATTTATGTTGTAGTTGGGTCTAAAATTATAGATTTCATAAATTAATAATTTAAAATTTTATATCTCATTATATATTATGTATGGTGTTAGGGATGACACCTAATCAACTATGTTACATTGTCCATTTTTTGTTATCTTCTTGAGAGTGAGCCTTGAATTATATTTATGATATCCAATTTTATGTTATTTCCTAATGTCTATAATATTATGATATCATTTATTTATTCTATGTATTCATTCATAGAATCTTCTTATTTATGACATGATTTTATTCCCCAAAATAGTAATTTTATGATTTATTTACTTGTATATCAACTTTCTAGGATATCTATCTCACCCATTTCCTTATTATTCCCCATGATATCCCATACTAGTTTAGATGATCCATGGGAGTTAAGATAACTATTTGGAGTTTTATATAAATATGTTTATTTAATGTTTAATATTATATAATTGTGTGTATATTCATCTAAATACTCTATTCCACTAGACCCTTTGATTTTATTTGATGGAATAGTATTATATTTATTTTGAAATAATATGTTTCTAAGAAATGGTTCTCCATATATCGTATCAAGGGATGGTTTATTTCGGTTTTGATATAAGTATAAAAAAATAAAAGGGAAAACACAATGGAGAATTATAATGGATAAGCCTATGTATGTGAGTAAATCGGAAAATTTCTGTAATGTTGAAAAATATTTGTTTACTTTACAATTACATCCTTGTTTTGATTTTGGAAAGTATATGTAGGATATAGATCAAATATATCAAGGGGTAACACCCCCAAATATGACATATTGTGTATTAACTCAACCGTGACCCGTTGAAAGACAAAGATGACTAACTACACACCTGAAGAAGACAACCATAATAGATATGATTTGTTTTATCATATGACCATTATGAAATACTATGATGAATTGACTTATAGGTTAAATTTGATGAACTACATTGAGTGGTATAAGATAACGAAACTGAAAGTAACTTATGTTTAACTAAGATTTGTATAGGATGAAAAAAAATTAATTATGGTATAACATCATGATGAAAATGAGTATATGAATTTAAATATTAATCCATTTTATGTTATTGATTAGAATAAACACCCTAAAATGTTAAATTTATTTCATACATGTTTACTGTTTTCCTTTTAGTGATGGATAAAAAAGTAGAAATTTAGTTAAGATTTTTTAGTATGGAAAATTGGATTATTACCTCAACAATCATACTATTCGAATGGGATACTGACTTATAAAATCTGTGATAATTAAAAACCAACTATAATGAAACAACATTTTCTATATTAACACTGATAAAATCTTGAGGGAATCAATGAAGATAAGGATATAGGTACCTAAAAATTCATTAAATGAAGTTGATGAAAGAAGTTATATTTAACCCCATACATGTCAAATAATGGGAAGGGATGAAATGAAAATTAACTCCAGGGGATTAAAAATAATTTACATGTTGAATACGTGATAATAAAGAATCAAAATATTGTAAGAATATAAATAGGATGGTAAACATCGTTAGAATAGAAATAAATAATCCAAAAGAACCATTAACATTAAAATTACTTAAGTGTAGAAAACATGCACATCACTTAAGATAGTGCCATAAATCCAAGGATGAAAATAATGATAGGAGTGAAGAACCACCCAAACCAAATGAAAAAATAGCATCATTTTCAAAAACTACCAATGAGGTATATTGTGATACATAAATTTTTCTATTTATAATTGTTAATATTGGATCTCTATTCTAGGAACTCTTTGTTAGAAATATTTGTTTAAATATGTACCACACAATCATTTTTTTATTAATTAAAGTAACATATAGTATGGTGAAAACACATTATAATATATGTTAATGGTAATAAATTTTTTTTTTGGTCCATTTAGTTGGATTTTTAGTAATTATAATAATGGATTAACTATTTAAAAATAGACTATTTATTCCCATATTATTGTCAAATTACCCACAATATCTTCATTATTGGAAAATGGATGGGGATAAAGATGAAAACCAACATAATTCATGGATAGATCTTCATTTCATGGAAACAATGAAGGACATGAACATATCATATACATCACCATCTATCAATGATGTACCACCATGTGTCAGATTGAATTTTTTATGATGGTTAAAATATCCCTACCAATGGTTTTTGTAGAATAAAACTCTGCTACCACTACTAATGAAATAGGACACAATAGTTATGAGAAAATGGTGTTTATAACATAATTAACATTAGTATGGGAGATGTATAATAATAAGGATCAATGGTTAGAACACATGAGACTATAAAATTTGTGCAGAGATATTTTTGGTCTTGGAAGGCCTTATATGGATACATGAAGAAAAAATGTAGTGTACATCACTGGGAATCCATCCCCCATGAACCTTTTGTGTCGGGGGATTCATGATGAATGAAATAAGGGAATCATTTAATAAGTGAGTGTGGAGATTATTGGTTATATATTACGATTGGAGATGCAGATGAGGGATATGCTAGATTGTTTTAAGGCTGGTGCAATGGAGTAATCTTCTTCGAAATTTTCTAGGAGGGTTCTACTCACATATATCAATGGGCCTTATTTTGAGTATAATTCTTCTTCAACATCATTTATAAAACACCAATTCCCTCAATCAATCATGATATTATAAATTATTAGGTATGAGAGAAAGGTTTGTGTGGTATATTTAGTATAAAATAGAGAATCACATGTCATACTATTGATATATTTCTTATCATATGTTTTTGCAAGTTGGACTACTGTCTAAAGCAAAAATAAAATAATTCATAACCCCAAACAATTAGAGGTACATAACTAAAATTCATAAGAATAAAAATAATATTGGGATGATGATTATTATATGTGATTATATGGGAATTTTACCTCTTTCTAATGATATCTATCGAACCCTCTTATTGGTACCCATTTCCAACATAGTTTTTGAGAAATAATTTAGTTTTCAAAGAAACATGTTCTTTAATGGTAGAGATGAAGGACCCTAGACCACCCTGGGGGGAGGGGGGTGAATCAATGTGTCAAATTTTTCTCTACATTAGTTGATATTGTTCCCACTTTGGTAGGAACTTGTTTAAACATGTATGATGGATATGTGTTGTAATTAAAATATTCACATGTAGAAGGTCAGCACTACCCTTTTTTTCTCGGTTCACAACTTAGGGTAAAAAAATGAGCATACTCTTATAGGTTGTAGATCATAACTAATTCCACTATTCTTCACTAGTTGTGTAATAAAATGGTTCATGAATAGTCACTCTGTCCCAGGAACACGTCCTAACTATTCAGGGATAGCTCACTGCTTCCCTCGGGTCACTCCCGTTGACTCCACCTGGCTCACTGCCTGGGCTGAAGTCCCACATATTTTATATAAGTGAAGGTCTCTTCAACAGATAATCATGGAAGTCTATGTATCCTATTAATTATGATACATTTCTTACATCACGGTCCTAAATTTATGCAATTTTTTATTCAATATTATCCTTTAGAATAATAATTGATTGCATTAATTTTACTTCTTTTCTTCTTGGAAAGAATAACAAAATCCTATGTGATTTTTAAAGCAATGAAAATCATCTCAGAAAAGCATCATCACAGTTGTGCTACCCTGAATAATTCCCAATATATAGTTGGGAACACTTTGTTCATCTACTTATTCTATTCCATTAATTCCCAATACCAACACTGAAGTGTTTCAGTATACGAACTTCTTTCTGTGTAGATCTATGTTTATCCACACACATTTTTCTTCTTCTCATTTCAAAGCACAACAAGGTTGTGAATCACAAGTCATGTGTGTGTGATACTACTTATCTTCATAAAACCGAATGGTTCACGTTACATCATTCTTTGCGAAGCCGCTTTGAGAGTGCTATGCACCTGTAAGAGGCATGCGGGACACCCAAAATTTTCATTCACCCTTCTAGGTGTATTTCAAATAAAATTAAAACATTTCACTTAAAAATAAATTCTGGTTCCGAAAATACTTTCAACACCACTCCTCTTTTTCATGCAGAACTTCTCTTTTTCCCAAAACTCTTTCTTTTTAATGAAACACTTCTTCTTTCTGTACACCAATCTATACAAAAATTTTTCTGCGCATTAGAGATCGAGATTTGTCAAATTTTCAAGAATAATCAAATGATAGGTTGGAACATCTTATTTATAGTTGTTTTGACCCTGTTTGTAAAACCCATTTTGACAGATAAAACTGTCTATCCCTTCATTATATTACGAGCACCTTCCTTTATTTTCATGCACTGCCTGGATTTTTCATTCCCCATATGAATTTTCCATTTTTCATCATTTTGATCCTAAAGACCCTCTTTCATGTAGAACATCAAACTGGTATTTTTCACCACTTCCAATTTTGCGCACATCCTGGATTATTTCATGCACCTATATCCAATTTACAACAAAACCTGGATTTTTTGGCTCACTTCATGACTTTATCAATTTTCTAATATCTAATCCCATGGAACCCCTTTCATATAATGCCAAAAACCCACAATGTTCACACAACAAATTTTATGCGCACAAGTGTGGTGTTCCGCGCACATTGCACGAGCATCTCAGATTTTTCACATGCCTCTTGCTATTTCCAATTTTTAGTATTTATGATCTGAGGAACTGCTTTCACAAAATAACCCAACCAACTATTTCACAGACATGATTTTTTCTAATAAAAACCATAATATTACTGAATGAATCTTTGCTCCCCATTTCCTTCATAACGCTTTCATCATAAGTTCTCAAATGTTATGATATTTGGGAAATACAAATTTGAAAAAAAATCATACGATTTTGATATAATGTTAAATTTATGGCTATATCAAAATTCCAAGCCCTTCAACACTATATCTTCTTCTTCAACCATTATTCTATAATTCATGAAAATAAAATGATTCGATTCTTCAAGTAAGTGCTTGCATGATTCTCTTTGAATAGAGAGATGTTTCACGATCACTTAATACAATGATGCCCTTTATCTCCTTATTCGTTTTGATCTTCATTAACAACTATAGAAAAACATAAAACCATGCACAGAAAGTGGTCCGAACAATCTCTGCTTTGTATTTTGTTATCATTAAATTAACGATCCCCTCCAATGAATGTGTCATTATCCAAATTAGAATATTCTCTCTCCCCTGACTTCACTCTCTCCTAAAAACATGCATTTCACTTCACTCCCCCATACTAACAATATATTTAATCTTCATGAAAAAGGGTATCATTCCATACTTGATCAATGGGTCATCAATCATTTCACTCTAAGTCTACGTTTGAAATGCTTGATGTAGAAAGAAAGATTATTTTTTTAGAAAACAAATCTCTCCATTATCCATTGATCATGATAACTCATGAGATTAGAACTCATGTACTTTTTATTTAAGGGTTTTCCCTATAATTCTTGGATGATTAAATTTAATGTGATAAGGTATAATTGACCTAAAACTATTACACTAAATTCAACAAATATATCAAAAATATTCAAGTGCAATTTGCAGGATAAGTGGCCTTGGGTCACTTCCATTATTCTTATATCACTGATTAATTCAGTTACTCCTCCTTTGTAAAATGGTATTTATTCTAAGTAACAAAGGACGAGCGATTGAAAAAATGCTTTACATTTCCAATGAAATTTTTTTCAAGATATTTATAGAGTAATGTAACATCATACCATCTAATGGTGATACTGATTGAAATAATAACTCTGGAGGATTCTACATTTTTCTCCCCATAAAGGTAAACAATCCTCATAATCTTCATCATTAGATATACATTATCAATTTAATCTTTGATTATCAATTGATGAATATTCCGAGGATGGAAACTTCATTAGCATAGCTATCCAAATTTGGCATCATTCACTATTTCTTAGGTTCAACCCTTGAGAACATGCTTCACCTTCAATTCCCTGTATGATCTGCAGAAATATAATACAAATATTATTTAGGTATTAAGGCGGTTCCTCCCTTCTTTATCAATTTGTGAAGTATAGTTTAGATTTTTTTTATTAGCCATGTTCCTACATTTACTCCAGTCTCCATGCCTGTACATATAATCATATGTTTTGATTTGTGTTGATATGGCATTGATCTCTTAACATTCTCTTCTGCTTTGTGGGTAGAATTGTTCTTCTTAATAGCCATCATGAATGATACATTATTTCTCATTTTAATGATTGCTTCTCAATCTGGTATTACAGTTATAAAACCTTTTTAAATGTGACTAAATTTTATAAATCTTCTACACATAACATCATAAACACATGTTTTTCTTTTCGTTTGAACTCTCTCATTCACATTATCTTCATCATGTGAATGTTTTCCTTTTCCATTATCACCAGTCTTGGTCTTTTCATCTTCATGTATCCTAATTCTATTCAAATATTCTGGTTAGAGGACCAACATGCCATTTGGAATTGTTGAAATTAGTTTGGATCTTCCACACTGATTAATCTCAATACCATCCCTCTTAGTTTCTCTATTGTACTAGTTTCCTTTTTAATTTCATAGATCTAAAAACTAGGGCCTTTTCATCTTCCATACTTGATATCTTTTTGGGGAACTTTTTGTTCCCAATATTTTTCTAATTTCTTCCCAAGGTCGATTTTTCATACTATGCATGTATCAGAGGTTCTAATTTCTTATCAATGATTAATTAATGTTAAAATGGGTGTGTACCTACCTTGTGACCACATCCATTGAATATATCACAGATTTTTTCAACCACTCTAAATCATTTTGTAGTAAATAGATGCTTTTGGACTTACAGATGTTTCTTCTTATTATCTAGATTTCTCCCCCTTGATGTAGGATTATTTTGTTCTTTTATATTATGAGTATTGTACCAACAGTTCAATGAAAAGTGACCAAATCAGTTTCAACACCATCATTGACCAAAAAATCTTGATTTCTTTGTATTCTATTACAGGGCCATCTTCTGTCCTTGTTTTTCTCTTTGTGAAGAACAACCTTCAAAATTATTCTTCCTATTAACCCTAGTTGTTGTGAGAGGTAACTCCTCACCTTTCTTCATCCATACATGTTTTGAATTTCTATTCCAGCATGCCTATATTTTGGGAACATATTTAGAAACATGAGTAGATGATGATTTGTATGGTACCTTATTCTTCTCTTTTTCTAGTGTAATATCATCGAATGATGTAATGATATTCTTATCACATGATGAAGGTCTTTAATTTTTAGGTTCTTCCAGTGAGCATTGTGTGGAAAAAACCACTATTTATTCAGATAGATCGTCAAGAGATGTCATGAACTTGTTGTCACACCTTGAAGGTATTTCAGCTTTACAATCCTCCAGTGGACACTGAGTACCAGTAGAAACTATTTCTTTCTATTGTATAGAATCAATATGTGTGTTCTCTATATTATTCAACTGAGTTTCCAGTTCAAGAAATTTCATTTTTATGATGACTTTCTGATCTTCAATCATAATCACCTTCTCTTCATAGGCATTCTTCATTCATTCAACTTTAACATCATACAACTTGACTTTGGTTTGTAACAAAGAGTCGTGTTCCTAGAGTTTATTCAATGTTTCTTCAAAATATAAACTCTTGAGTTCTATGATATTCTTCTTCTCATATTCATGTTCAATGATCTTTTCTTCCAGTGTCTTATTGTCCCCTTCATTCTTTTCAAAGACATCAATCTGTCAGGGGAGTTTGTAATCATTATGAATTTTTCTCTATTAATCCATTTTCCACATTATTGGATTCTATTTCTAGTTGGGTGATCTCAACCTACATGAATTAAAATATTCAACAAATATTATGAACTATTTCATTAGGAATATCACACAAATAGATTCTTAATTTCTATTAATCACTTGCAAATGAGAAAAAAGTTTCTTCTTTTCCTCAGGTAGAAACCTGATCCACCTACTCATTACAGTCTAAGACTGATATTTCTACATTGTTGGAAGGGCATGGAGAACTAGACACTATATATTCTTTTGGACATGAGTGACTTATTCAAATGACTCTTCTCTTTATTTTTCCTCTTCATCATGATCCTGATAGATGTAGACTTCTACTCATAGATGAATGAACCTTCATCCAGACTGCACTTCATTATTGACTTTGGGAAAGAATCTTAATTCCTCTTCTAAATAGAATTATTGAAGAGTTTCCAACATATGTAAACCTTTCCCTATTATACCAATTGAAGGATCCAAACCACTAAGGGTGGTGGAGGGGGGGGGGGGGAATAAAATGTCAACATTTTCTATAATTTAATGGATCTTATTCCCATGTGGGTAGGAAATTTCATAAAACACTAAGATAGATATGTACAGTAATTAAAACATTCACATGCAGAAGGTAAACACAATAACTTTTTTCATGGTTCACCACTAGGTGTTGCATACAAGGAGCATACACCGAAAGGTTATCGGTTGTACATAATTCCAAAATTATTAATTACTTTTTAATTACAATGGTTCAGGAACAGTCACAATGTCCTAGGCTCACTGCATAACTTTTCGATAGCTCACTACTTCCCTCGAGTAACTCCCCTTGACTCCCCCTAGATCACTGCCTTGGGTGAAGTCCCACTAATTTTATAGACATGAATGTCTTTTCCAGAGATAAGAATTCAAGTATTTTTATCCTATTTATCATGAGACATTGCTTGCATCAGAGTCCTAAATTGATGGTCGTTTGTATTCAATCTTATCCTTTATTAAAATAACATAATGCACTAAATTTCATTCTTTTCCTCTAGGATAGAATCAAAAAATCTTATGTGATTGTTCAAGAAATAATAATCTTCTCACCAAGCATCATCTCAATTTTACTGCCTTGAATAATTCAAAATCATCAGTTGGCCAAACTCAGTTTTTCAACTTCATCTATTCCTTTAATTCATAATACCCAAATTGATTTGTATAAGTATACACCATTATTTCTATGTAGACATGAGTTTAGTTGCACGCATTGTTCTTCTTTTCTGTGAGAATCACAATAAGGTTGTTAAACACCAGTCGTGTGTGTGCTGTTCTACTTCTCTTCATAAAACCGAATGGTCCATGGAACTTCCTTCTTCGCAAAGCCACTTCGAGAGTGATAAGCACCTATAAAAGCCTACGGGACCCCCAAAATTATTTGCACCTGTCTTGATGTCTTGGGAAAAAATTTAATCTTTGCACATAAAAACACCTATTCAATGAAAAATCCTTTTCACACAACTCTTCCTTTTCGCACAGAACTTCCCATTTCAGAACGACTCATTCTTTTTCACGCATCACTTCTTCTTTTCACAGACCACTCTAAAGTTCAATTTTTTCACTTTTCAGAGCTTGATATTTGTCTAACTGTCGAGCATAATCAATTTATAGGGGGTCACTTCCTATTTATAGGCATTTTTGACCCTGTGTGTAAAACCACTTCCTGCGCATAAAACTGTATATCAGTTCTTTATATTACGTTCACCTTCCTTTATTTTCTTTCGCCACATAGATTTTTTTCACACCTTATGGCTTTTCCATTTTTCATCATTCTAAACCTGAAGCCTCTCTTTCACATAAAACATTAAACTGGTATTTCACATGACTTCAAATTTCGCGCACATCCTGGATTATTTCGCGCACCAACTTCCAATTTTGGGAAAAAACTGGATTTTTTTGTGCAATTCATGCATTTTTCAATTTTCTACATTCTAATATAAAGGAACCACTTGCGATTAAAACCTTAAAACCATATTTTACACACACAAAAATGTACAAACACAAGTCTGATGTTCTACACACATTGCATGAACATCTCTGATTTTTCACGTGCCTCTTGCATTTTTCCAATTTTACGTATTTCTGATATGAGGCACTTCTTGCACGAAAAAACTCAACCATCTATTTCACACAAAACAATTTTTCCAATCAAAAGAAGAATATGAATAAAAATTTCTTTACTCTTTTGTTCCTTCGTAACACTTGCATCACAAGTACTCTAAACTTATGATATTTGGGCAATACAAATTAGCAAAGAATCTTCAGATCTAGATTCAATGTGAAATGTCTGGCCATCTCAGAATGTCAAGCCCTTCCATACAATCTCTTATTCTTTAACCATCATTATATAATTCATAAAAATAATATGATTATATTATTCAAGTAAGATCTTGAATGATTCTATTTTAATAGATAGATGTTGCATGATCACTTTATACCATGAATAGCTTCATCTCCTTCTTCATTTTGTTCTTCATAGACAACTGTTGACAATAAATAAAACCTTGTACATAATGTCGTCAGAACATGAGACTATAAAGGACATACATTTATATATATATCCTCCATAATTAAATAAAATATATATTATCAGGATACAAAAACTATATCAAAATTAATGAAACCATGATTTATTTTGAATATTGAATATGATCACAAATATAACACATCATTACAAACATTCAACTACTTTTAAACCTTTGGATTGTTTCCCCTTTGTGTGGACATTGTTTTGGGTTTTTTGTTTGGTAGATGTTGACTTCTATGTATTATGGGACTGAGAAAGATTGTAACATGGTTAGTGATAACAATTCACCATTTCAAAAAAAACATGAAACTTTTATTTGAGATCTAGAGGAGGGAGAATGGTTATCGACTAGTTTTTCAGACCATGTGGCCAAAACATGAATTGTATTCTGGTAGTCCAAGTAGGGGGACATGATTAAAACACGTTTTTTTTCAAATCATGTTGCAATACAATGATTCTCTTCTAGTGGTTCAATTTTGGGAGCATATTTATGTGCACTATATGTACTAACCATGTGGCCTAACTAGTAAATTATGTGAATGGGATTTTAAGGGTTTAAAAATTGCAATTAAAATCACAATATCCACTCATTATCCCTAAGAACATTCTAATGGATCCTAATTTTATTATTTTTTTTTGGGGTATCTCTATAATAATTCTGGCTCTGCCATCCTCCACTCTTAGATGATCAGAGGGCCAATGCAAGAAGTGATATTCTTCCTATACGTTCTTCTTCTTATGGAATTTGATCTCTCCTCTTCTATTAATTCACTATTCTTAGAGGATAAGAAATATATTTTATTCCTTTATCATTGATCATTTATTAATAATTACAAACTTAGTGTATTTTCTATTTTCTCTCAAGTTCTAACTTCCATGACCTGATGATCACTAGTAAAGGTGACACCTCTCTAATTCATTATCGATTGATTTTGAATTTTTCAAGTAGGCATATTTATGATTTTTTACCTATTATAAATAAGGTTTTCTTAATAATTCATGGATATGTATTTATTCTCCTCGATTTATGTACTCTTCATGTTTATTTTTATTTCCTTTTAAATGAAATTTAAGAACATTGTGTGATAATTGAGTTCTTATGCCCATGTTTTTATTTCCAATGTGAAATGCATTGATTTAAATGAAATGAGTTGATATATAAAATAATTTTCATTAGTTTGAAATTTTATAATTTTAGAAATGAATAATAACCCTATATAATTTATTTATCCCTTACATTAAAATGGGTTTTCTTGTTTGAT
The DNA here is from genome assembly GCA_963277665.1 of Viscum album. Classification (NCBI taxonomy): domain Eukaryota; kingdom Viridiplantae; phylum Streptophyta; class Magnoliopsida; order Santalales; family Viscaceae; genus Viscum; species Viscum album. The sequence goes on along the minus strand of OY728151.1, from coordinate 1,504,286,541 downwards.
TTGAAATGAGTGACTTGATCCCCAGAAAAGAGGGTTTATACCCATGTTTTAAATGTCGTGAATAATTTTTATGTTTTTAAAATCTCATTAATTTACATAGGGACGATTTTAATGAAATTCATTGTTTAATGGCCCATTTTGAATTTGATAATAACTAGTCAATGGAAGTATGTTTGATTACATTTTTAAATTTCTATTTGAAAGAAGGTGTTTCAATTTAAATTTATGACAACTCGGTTGGATGTATTTGATTATCCCATCTTTTGATTATCCCTTGATATATATGGATTGATTATTTTTCTTCCAAGTTATGGATTTTGAAAGGGTATTATTCACATATAATATTTGATGGGTATTATTGAGTTGTTATTTTAGGGCATGATCCCATGATTTATTTGTTTATGGCATGTTCCCATGATTTATATTTACAACGATCCCCATTATGATACTCGTAACATGACTATATCACTAACATATTTTGACTAGTCATAAAAACATGGGTAAATATATGAGATAAACTAGATTTATAAATCTCTAGTGGACTCACACCCAGTCTAGTGGAAATGTAGTGAACATTAAAGATTTATGATATAATAATTCATCCATGAAAGTAGGAGTGCATGGAACTGGTTTTCATGAGAAATCTGAGACTATATGTTACCTGATGACTAGTCATGATAACTTTATATTAAAATATCTAAGGTGGAATCACTATTTTATCTAGGTTTTACCCATGTAAAATATATACATGATAATAAACACATGACACTGTTAAATTTCCCCACATAGAAATGTAGCTTCCTTGCTTGACTGATTATTTATCTTGATTTATTTATTCATCAATATGAAGAAAATTGGATATATTGTACTGATTATTGTGTATGTTTTGATATCATTTTCATGTTATTAAATTTCATGATTGGTCTTACTTTATCTTGTCCAATGGGTTTAAATTCTATTTAATTAATGTTTTGATTTTCAAATGATGAAATAAAATTTTTACAACAATATTTTTATAATTTATTTTTACATAATAGAAATTAGGATTAATCCTAGATCTACATTAAACTGATTTTGATTGCCTTATTTTCCACAATAAAATGAAAATACATATTCACACTTTATTTTACTCCTATTTTTTCATATTTGAATTACCATATGATGTAACTATGTAGTCACTTTTCTATAACCCTATTTGAATAAATAAAAGAAACATTTTGGGCACTATTTGGTGTTTTTTACTTTCTTTTTGTTATAATAGGTTCTCTTTTTCTAAATTAATTTCCATGTGGATTCAATTTTTGTTTTCCGTGGATAGGTTATGTGAGTCATGGTCAGTGTTCATGAACCACTAGAAGGCAATTGTTAGCAATTTATATAATGATGTTAGTTTTTATTCATCAATTTATACTGTTATATGATTATATTTTTTAACTTCCCCGATGTTATTTGAAAGGTGTAAATTAATTATTTTTATATCTTATGGGATAAATCATTCAGAATGGTTATTTCTGGAATCCGAGTTTCTTGATACATACCTATAGAGATTTGGAATTGTGACTGGGTTAGTGGCGAATCAGATCAGATATTTGTTAAGATGTTACATTAGGTTGGTTAATTACAAATGGTGTCAAAGTAGTACCTTCATAAATATATGGTATTTTATCAATAAAAATTTATGTTATTTGGGATAATCCATGATAGAAAAAGATTAATAATGTTTTGTAACACATTTGGTAGTCTTGAGTGTGTTCTTGACCACCACTACATCATGATGTGACTTAAGTTACCTATGAAAGGGGGTACTTGAATATTTTTGTTTTTACTTATTATTTTATCTAATGGTAAATTAGATTTAGGTTCTAGATTAATTTATCATGGAATTTTTCAATATAGAATGATGTTTTATTTGAAAAATTAGATTACTATATTCACATTTGGCTTTCATGGTATGGTAGATAATGGGGAATCAATGTGATTGATCTATAATTAAATACTTGAATCGTTGTGAATTTACTATATGTTTTACCAACCCCTAAAACCTTTCAATGAATTTTTGTACACTGACAATAACTTGTTTCTGTTCCCATTTACTTCCATGATTAATTCACTCATGTGTGGTCAATTTGGAGGGTTGTGGATTTGGTTTGTTCATACTCTATTTTGGTTTCTTCAACATTAGTTTTTTTTTAAATTTATTAATATTTTATGAAAACCTAACTGTGGCTCAAAAAATGCTTGACAGAGTAATTAGATAAATTTTGTAAAATAAATAATTTTTTTAGAAAAAATGATAGTTTGGAAAAAAGTTTTTAAAATACTATATGATGGTGTTATGATTTCTATTATATAAGAATGTTTTATTTTTAATGGGATTGAAATGGAAATAGTTATGATAACTATAAAGTGTGATTAATTCACTTTAAAACCATGGATAAATATCTATGATCATGTAATGGATTTTTAAAATTATGTTGAATTTTTTCCATGATCTAACATTTCAATGAAATGTGTAATATTTTAGAAATGGTAAAATATTGTGTTCTTTAATGTGTATTATGCTTTGATAAAAGTGGGATGTGAAGCTGTTTAATTTATTTGGTATTTTATTTATCTGGTATTTTATGCATGATTTGATGAGCCTATATTATGTAATTTTTATAATTTTCTCTATGAATGTATATCAATAATGATAACATGTTTTTATAATAACCTATTCCTAGTGGTATATCTTCACATTTTTGAGAAATGGAATCCCATGTTGATGAATTTACAAAATATTTAAATAGAGTGGGGGAGTTTGAGCCATTTTACTCTATGGATCATATTCATACACTCTTGGATCATATACCACCTATGTATAATGGTCAGCGTTGTTTTCCTAAAGCAATTAAGTGTCCTGATGCAATTGTCGAGTTCTTTAATTTTATACTGATACATTATTCACCAATGGTTAATTATACCAAGAAATGTTTTGTGGGACCTGGTTGAGAGTGGTGGGAAGTCATATTTTCTTCCTTTCTACATGAATGAATTTATTGTGTATTATTAATGATAGTTTTTATTCTGTAGTAGTATCCTGAGGAAGTGAAGAAGGAGAAGGATTATTAGTTCATGGATTTAAACCATCACGACCTATTGGTTGTGGAGTATTTTCAATAGTTACCATCCTGGGTGTGTTTGTTAACTATTCTTATCAGTAATGGATTCCATTGGGAAATATTTTTATTAATGGTTCTTCATCCAAACCATAGGGCTATCATATCATCAACCTATATGGTATCTTATCTATATACTCTTAAAATGGTATTGTTAGATAAAAAATGATAAGATAAATTACAAGAAGTGAATAATTAAACTTTTATGGTTTTAAATGGTGGTGATGTCACACCAGGTGGATCATTGGATTTGGTTATGTTGGGAAATTATACTTTGGGGAAGAAGGGTATCATCATGTGATTCATGTTTGGAGAACCTAGTCATTCTGAAAAGTTGTGATTTAATGTTCCAGAAGTTTGAAAGTAGTGTGGACGTTTGGGACACCTTAATAAATTATGTATGTTGGGATTCAAGAGGGGGAATCATTAATCTTGGACAATTAGATCCAAATTATAGGGAAGGATATGGTTCAATTTGATAGGTATTCATCCATAATCCTTGGAGTGTTTTTCCTCATGTAGCGGAGGTGTTTTTGTTTGTGATGGATGTGGACATATCCATTTATTTTTGAAGTTATATTAAAAACTATTTGGGTTTTGACTATAGTTTTTTTCTATTATGGATTCTCTTTTTTATAAATCATAGAAGATTGTTTTGGGTTCTTTTTGGATGATCTCTTATGAACCTAGTTTGTTACTGTGATGATGATTTTGTTTCCTTGACATCTCTATGGTTGTTCCTTTTGGGTGGTAATTTTTTTAATTTTTTTTAATCCTCTATAAGTTCATTGTGCTCTTGGAGATGGTGTATGACCACATGTTGGTAACCATTTTATATTTGGGTTATTCATCATTAGCTTTCCATTAATTTTCATTTAGGGTAAGAGCTTGATCTTTATGTAAAGGATGAACTCCCTAATGACTGTGTTATACCCCTTGGTAAAAGACCATGTTGAAATGATATATTTTCATTTTAACATGGATGAACTATGGGGTAGCACTCATGTAACTAGAATGATGTGGAGTATTGAATGACTAGGAACCTGTAGGTATTGGTGGATGATTTTTTATAGGCTCGTCAAGGGACAAGTATTGGTGTTAAAAATTACAAGGTTACCATTGAGAACATTCCAATTATATAAATCCTTGTCATGTTTCTTCGTTGATTGAGGATGTATGATCAAAAATGGATCTATAGAGTTTTGAACTAATTTATATGTCACTACCTTACCTACCGAGGTCTATCCCATCACTACACCATGCCTACATTCAATAGGCCAATGGATGGGTATAATTGACGATTAGGCATATCCCACAAATTGGAGGAATTAATCTAATTTGGGAAAAAATCATCATTCCCAAAATAGATAAAATGTAAAAAACATAAATCCAGATTAGGCATAAATCTATGATCCCACAATAAATTACAATAATGAAAAACGCAAGTTGAAAAAGGGTCCAAATACTAGAACAACCAAAAAATTTAAATATTCTAACCTTCTCCATGTTCGAGGAATAAATCGAAATTAATTCCCCCAGTAATCACCATGACCAGACTAGATCCATCTATGCTCCACCTACTCCCTATCCTTCTAAGACACCATCAAAATAAAATTCAACTTTATAAGAGATGACACATGTGGGAAAATAAAACGCACTTGTAAATATATAAATACCTAGTGGGATACCCCAATAATAGTAAACTGAAATCAACAACTACAGTCAACTTTATATAATATATTTTAATTAATGTATTTTATAAACACCTATATATACTCATAAAATACACCATTCTACCAAGTGGTCAACAAAAATTACCAGCCCCAAGATTGTACTTGATTTAATTCTCATTCTATTAGAACCCACTCCATGAGTCATGCTATAATCAAAGAAAATCAATTAATGGGTCCACATCATTGGAACACACCCATGAAAGCTCACTAGTCTTATAGGACCCTATTACTAAGATGGAGGGTCACACCCAAAAATGATTAGTGGACAACATGCACCCAATATAGATAAACCCTCTAAAAATGGGATAATATGTCTATCATACTATAAACCCTACCGATACAGCATTTTATATGGAGGATCATCGCCCTGATCAGGGAGATTATGCTGATTCAACATACCCCACAATGGGAAAACAATAGAATAGAGGATCTCACTCCCATCTCATAGAGGGACACCAAAACTATATTTTAGACTCGACGTCTAGAGGGGATCATGTAAATTTTTTGTGGAAATAATGATGTACTTTAACCTAATGGAAATGTACTTAGAGAACACACTCAACCTATAATAGTCCAAAATAAGTAAACAAATAGGTACCAAAACTGTAGATGGTGGTAAACAACATGTACCAGGGGGAATGTGACTAGTCCAGCTATCCTTAAGTCTTCCCATGTGAAAAATAATTAAAAATCATGTATGTTTCAAAATACACATCATGTAGAAGCAGTACATGAGATTTAGAGATTTATAACACCATGCTTATGACACCTAGCCTTGTTTGTGTATTGTGGTTGTGTCCATGTAATGGATCATGTACACCTAGAAATGTCCATGTTCAAGTACACAGTGCACCACTAGATGTATAATTTTTCCCAGGTCTGTGTACTTCCTGAAGTACAAGCAAATTTATCATGACGGGGTTACTCGGTGTGTAACCGAGTCACATGGAAAGTGATATTTAACATCATATGTAACCCTAGCACCGTAGTTAGGGAATTCCCATACAACATGTAACTCTGCATTAAATTCCATGTGATATGATATTTTCAAGATCTAATAGTTCCTCCACCTCATCATCCATCTATTTTCTAGAGCCTCCTCCCTCAATAGTTTCTATATATTTTTGTGCAGCCCAACCAATAATTACTAAATCATTTAATTTCGGGCACCAAATATTCTTGGTAATCAACAACTTTCACCGTCCCTATTTGTGCTAAGCATCACTTAGGAAGAATAATAAATAGCCAATTTTTATCATTATAACTATATTCATACTTTAACTTCATAAATTTTCATACCATAACCACCATTACATTCCATACATGTGGTTTCAGTTATTTGCATTGATGAATGGTGATGTGCCGATTGGGAACTAGGTATTGGTCGAACTGTTGGCAAAAATAAGATCCAATTATTATTAAACACAGAAATATTGGTGAAACCCATAAATGTTTTTTGGTAATGAGACATGGTTATATTTTGACTGGGCTCGATCTGTTTTCATCGAAGAATAGACATATATATGAATAAATCAAAATGAACAAATTTCAATTCAATCCATTTAATTCGACCAAATATGCATGTATCAATACTGTTCATGGAATTGATCCACATTCATTTGAGATTATGGAATTGAATTTTAATCACAAAAAACATCTTACCTGTAGTTTGGATCGATCATTAATAAATAACAGTTCTACATTGTCATAAATTGAAAAGATCAACAAACCCAATTAGTGTAGTTATTATTGATCTAATCATGACCTATCAATTTTCTCCAAGAAAGATATCTATCTTTTGTCCAGATCCAAAGGGTTTGAGTGGCCAACCTTGAAGAAATATCATAAATTTATTCTTAAAAGGGGAATAGGTAGTAGCATAAAAAATAACAAAATAAATAATTTATTTTATTTATTTTAATCATATACTACTGTTATGTATTTTTTAAAAATGCCCCACAACACAATTTATTAAGAAAAAATTATAGTAATAACCGAGTTCTAAACTCAATGGTTCCATAAGATTTATGATCTTGGACACCTTTCAAGAGTTAATCCTCTTTTTCATGGATATTGTGGGAACATGATATTTAATATATTTACTACATTTCTTCTCAGTACATTAGTCCTTACAATCGAATGTAAAAATATTGTTAGGCTTAAAAACAATTCATATAATATCGAAAAAATAATACATCGAATATACGAGTCATTAAATTCCCCCCACCTTACAGATTTTCATCAACAAAAGAGAAAGCACTACTAAAAAATATGAAGGCACTAGGCTCGCAACTGGGTATCCCGCTCCCATGAACTATACTAAAGTTCCTCATACTACCACATATAACACAAAATGGATATAGATTACCCACAATGTATTCTCTTTTTTCCAATCATTGATCTCCACTAGGTACTCATCCAAGGTTGATTTATCCTCGATGTCTAACATTCACTAGGAGATAATGTGTGGTAGGTCATTCCCATACATCCTTAGATTTAACACATGGAAGATGTCGTGTAGCATGTCCAACTACACCAATGGAGCTATATGGTACACCATATTGACAACTCTATTTAGTATCATGATGGGACCTATGAATCTCTTAGGTAACATTCCACCACATAAAAATATACGCATGCCGTTTTGAGGGGAGACTCTTAAGAACACATGGTATCCCACATTGAGATGCATAAGACTAGATCACTAGACTATATAAATCATTTGATGACTCTATATAGTCCTCATCGACTCCGGGATAGTCTACACCAACACTATAGTAGTTTACACCAACTCTATAGCCATGAGTGCTAACTCACATGAATTAGTCCTACAAAGTGGTGAGCTATTGGGTATCCCATTAAAATACTAGAATGATGTCATACCAATGGATGCTTGGTATATTTTTTTAAGAAAACTCCACCAAGGTCAGGTTATCCTCCAAACTACAACTGAATTAAAAGTTGCAAGCGCACATCATATCCTCCAAGACCTGAATGGTCTGCTCCACCTGGATATCATTATAGGGGTGAAATTATCTGTTCAAGTGTAACTGAGTCCCAAACAACTCTTGTAATCCTATCCATAACCAATATTTGTAAAGGGCATAAAATTTAGAGACAATAATTTAGGGAACTCCATAGACTCTAACTATCTACTGCACATTGAGGTATACAAAACTATATACTAAATGTTTCTCTCTAATGGCTTGGAAATGGACCGATATAGTAAGATGATATATGACCACCCAAATGAAATTGTCTCATTGGGAAACACGTTATAATTTAATCATGAGTTTTTGGTTATCCCAACACACTTCTACTCTGGGACCTCAAGGGTTTGAGCTAAACCCATTTGAACATGGTGTTCTTCATTTATCTACTAAAATGTATGGCATCAAGAGGTATATTATGAAACACCCTTATTCATACATGGCCATAAAAAGCAATGTTGCAGGTTTTGGAACATATTTTACATAGTTCTATGTACCAAAAGTGGGGTTTTATGAAACTCCCTCAACACCTCCTCCTCGAACGTCAAAGGTACAATCCTTCATCCTCTAAAAAGGAAAACATATCCCCAACCTTTAGAATTTACATCACCAGTATGTCGAGGGGATATCAGGGTATATAATGTCGGATAGTTGGTATCACCATGTTCAGAATACTTGAATTGATGGAAAATAATTGGAGGTTGAAACCATATATTGATGTTTAGAACCACCATCCTTACCCACATAGTGAAATTTCAATAAGGATAACTACTTCGACGCCTCAAAAAACAACTAATAAAAAGATATCCTTTTGAGAGAATGTTCCACCACATTACCCTTCCTAGGAGTATAGAATATATGAATGTGATAGGCTTGGAGATACTCTAACAATCATCTCTATCTCATGATAATATGTTTGTATGAGATGATATACATGACAATTTTTTGGTCAGATCAAACGATACTCTCCAATCAGGTCATGTCCAAACATCTTTAGTGAAAATACCATTTTATCTAACTCAATAACATTTTTCATGAAGTTCATATCATGTGTTATCAACATACATGAACAATATACAATAATAGTTATCCTATGCATAAAAACACAACCAAGTCATGTCCTAAATCTATTTTGGAACACTATGTACTCGATACCCCCCGCATGAAATTTCACGTTGGAATCACTTTTCATCCTTAGCCACATTTCCTAAAAAGAACTGTTGTATTTTTTTGCATCCACATGATTTTTTTTCCTGATAGGTTCAATCCATTGAACATGATGATAATCTAGATAAATTGTGTAAAAACCTCTGACAGTACCTTTTCAACCCAATGAAACGTCATACCTTAGTAACACTTTTGGGTGGCTCCCAAGAAAGCCCTACCTCATCCTTTACTAGATCCAATACTAATCCTCCATTTCAAATGCATTTACCATGAATTTGGAAATTTAGAATAAAAAGATGATAGATTTAGAGATTCTTATAAATATGGTGAAATTGGAGTGTTTCCATGACCATACTCAAGTTTCCTTCATGATCCTCCTTAGAAAATGATTACACTATGATATCATTGATTAACAACACCGCAATCTAGTCTAAAAAGGGATAAAAGATCATGTTCATCAGTCACATGAACCCTACTAGGGTTTTATTCTTATTAAATAGAATCTCAAAGTACACATTGTGACCATAGAGACATGTAAATGTCATCTTCGGTATATCCTCATCCCATAATCACATATGAAGATATCACGGTCTATGGTTTATCATTGAGAACCATCACACCCCTCTAATATGATCAAATAGTCTATCAATCCTCAGTAGTGGATACATATAATTTATGGTCACCTGATTAAATTTCTAGAAACCCACAAATAATCGTAGTCTTTAATCCACCCTCCTGTGAATAACACTAGGGCTACCTGGGGGGAAACACTATTTCTCCCAAATACCTTCTAATACAAGTCCTATAACTAAAACATCAATCCTCAAATCAAATTGGGAGACATTTGATATTATAGTTCATATATTGAAGTCATATTGTGATGAATGTTGATGGTGAATTATATCTTTTGGTGGGGATTTAAAATTCGAACATCTTTAGGAAGACATGCTCACACTCTGCCACCACCATTGGACCCTAATATCATAAATCATCCAATACTCCAAGAGACATGCTAGAAAAATAGTGAATAATTGGCTACACTATCATATTCCTGAGCTCATCCTACTTGTCCATGGTTTCATTTTCACCCACAAAGGAAGAAATTATTCGTTCACTATGGACACACCGCTTCCCCCACCTCAAATATTGAATAAAGGAATGAACAATGGATATGAAATTCATATATAAGATACAATTTTATTGAAAAATTAGTGATATAAATAGATTCCATAAAAAATGTTTCCATAAAGTGTAAAATTTCACCATCATCCCATGTGAGTAATCATTGAGTCACTTCCTTTCAACGTATACAACTGATAGGTTCAAGCCAATGACACAACCAGAATCTATAGGTCTCAAACCATATATGTGTAAATGATGGAATTAATAACACATGTTTCTATAAATAGAAAAATTTAATTATAAATGATATAGATCATTACTTGAATCATACTTGGAGCCTCGAGGTCATAGGCCTATATAGGCTTCCACTGGACTATTCCTAGTCAACTAGCTCCTCGAGCCTAATGCTAACCACCTGGGGTGGTGGTGGTAATAATTTAATCCTCTTTCCACCCCCTATTGGCATACTACACCCTATTCAATGACCACCACCCTATAGACCACACTTCTCATACCACTGTATTTGAATTTCTCATCCCTTTACCATCTCGTAATCTATTGTATGATGGGTCAGACAATCCAAATCCACATGTCCCTGAATTTCATTGGAGAGACACTACCACTCTATTAGAAAACTTGAACCACCCTAATAGACCTTCACAACTCCCCCTATGTCATGGAACTTCCTTCAAATTTCTATTTCATTCTTGGGTCCCTATGAATTTCTTCGGCGTCTTATTGCTGGCATCTCAGCTATTAGGTTCCCATTACCATCTCCCATTGTCAGTGCATGCTCTGCCAAAAATCTCTCCACTTCCAAGTGTCAGTCAAAACCCTATCATAGGATTGAATACAAAGGGATACCACTAAATCCATGATGTCCCATACCAAGCCCTACTAAAAGGTCTATGATCTGAATACCTGATCTTGGACTATATCCAAGGAGTAACATGAGAGATCAATAAACCTCATTGAGTACATTACCTCAATCAAAAAAACCCTACAGTAGATGAAGAATCTCTTGTATGTGTGCATTTATTGAAACATAGATAAATAGAACTCCTACCTGAATTGAAGTTCATATATGACCATAAGAGTGCTATATAATCTTGTCACCGATTCACTAAGCTCCGCCATCACCCAATATATCCTTGAATAAGACCCACAATGAGGACCACCATCTGATATGTAGGATTTCTCACAAGGAAAAAAATGTGAGTGACTGACACTAGCCAGTCCATAGAAAACATGTGGTCTAGCTCTCATCGAAATCTAGGAGTCCACATCATCAGGTACTCATGAAACAAACTCAACATTCACTCATCATTATATGCTACTTACTTTTCTAGATAATCCTCAGTGGGTGGTGGTATAGCAGGTAATCCCTCCTAAGGTTCTATCTCAAGTATATGCCCTTGTAATGATGCCTCGTCACTAGGAGAATCTTCCTCAGGATCAAGTAGTAGATTCTAAGATAGATGCCTATATGGTGGAATCAATAAATTAAACAAGATGTACCAATGTAAAAAAATTATATCTATAGAGCTGGCTAAATAAGGACATGGAAAACAAAAATCATTACTATTTTATGTAGGCACCTAAAATTTCTCTACAACTAATGTTTACATGTTCCTTGTAAATGGGCGGGTGATCATAGTCCAGGTTTTTGGATACATTGTTCACCCCTCCATCACTGGAGTCCCTGGCCAAAAATCTGAGTTTGAAACAGTAAATAATGTTTTCCAAAACCAGTCTCACCTACTTTGGTTCTATGGTAGAACCTACCCATAAGATAACACTCCTCCATAACTAAACCAACCATGGTCCATCCCACAACAACCACAAGCCCACATCCAATAGGCCAGAGGCTAGAGACTGGTGTCGAGTAGTCATATCCCACAAATGGGAGGCCTAATCCTAGAGTATATGTACAATGGAAAAAATCTCTTGTAATATGAAATGATTAAATGTGAAACATCTAAAACCAATTAATTAACACTTCTAAAATCACACAAAAAAGTATTGTAGTAAAAAACCAAAAGTGGGAAGAGGGGCCAAAAACAATCCCAACCAAAAACTATAAAGAATCCAACATACTTCAACAAAGACGACTAAAGTCTAAATGTAATATATTTTTAAAAAACAGTGTCTAAAAATCAAAATATGATCCTCCTGCCCTGTGTCCTCCCAGGACTCCATCAATAGGGCATTCATTTTTCATAATATAGAAGACATGTAGAAAAATCCATTTTACATGTGAGTATAAAAATAACCAACACGACACCCGGAAAACACTAAACATGATGAAAAAATTATAATCAACCCAATATAATATATAAATATCAATGTATTAAATAAAACATAGATATACTCAGTAAATATATCACACCATCAGGCAGTCATAACTAACTACCGGCCACATGATTCTACTCAATGCAATGCTCATTTGGGGAGAACCTGCTCCATGAGATACGTTGTCATCAATGACACTCGATGAAGAGGGTTATATAGTTCGGCCCTTCCTAGGAATTCTCAAGGGTCTAAGAATACCATAATACTCATATAGGGAATAACGATTAAAATATATTGTAGACCATATGAACCAAATCTAGACAACCCCACTATATAGGGGACGATATGTCAATGATAACCCAGACCATATTGATAGAACCTACTAGATGGAGGTTCGTTTCCCTATTCAGAGATGAAATGATGATTCCCAAAACCCCACATAGGAAATAAAGTCTATATAAGATCACATTATAGTCTAATAGAGGGACACCCCAACTCTATCTATGACTCGACCGCTATAAGGGATCAAAATCATGTGATGTGTATGTAATATGAACTATATCATCAAGTAAAAGAAAAAGGTAACATTCTAAATATATAATATTCCATTATATGTAAAAAAGAGCTAGAAAAGACTATATAGTGGTACACAACATATAATAAGGTTACACAACATTTATAGCGATCCCTTTTTATTTTTATTTGGTAAAACATCACCCAGTACGTAACTATCAACATACATGGTTTCTAGAAGAATTACATGTTTGGTAGAGACAATTGAAATCATTATAATGTTTCATAGTCGTGTATATGTACAAAAGCCATATATGTTTACCAACCCATGTACACCTAGGTATTTATATGTTCATGAACACAACATGTAACTGGATGCGTTCATTTTCCCATGTCTCTTTAATTTTTTCAGTACATACCGAGCTATCACAAATGGGTTACATAGTGTGTGACCAGGTCACAGGACATGTGATATTTATCTCCATCTAGAACCCTAGTGTTGTAGCAAGGGGAACCACATAGTGTGAATTTTCCCATTAAATTCCTTGTAATAAAAGATTTTCCAGATCATCTGGTTCCTCTTCAACATCATCCACTACATCACCAGAGTTGTCTTCCCCGCCAGGTTCTATAGATTGGTTGTAGGAAAAGACTTAATTTTCTGAATCATTTAATTCCCGGCTCCAAATCCACTTAGGATCAGTCTAATATCATCATCAATAATCATGTCATGATTCCCTTGGGGAGAATGAAGAGAACTTAATTTGACTCCTTCTCCATTGGTAAATCATTTTTCTTTATTGATTCCCATACTGAAACTTCCAATATGTGATGTACCCATGGCTTCGATCCACTAATCTTAAGAATGACCATGAAATTATTGAGAATTTGGTATTGGTTGAACAGATGGGAAAAAGAAATTCCAAAAAAAATTGAATGACGAAATAGGTGATAAATCGTTAACCCAAAAACATGAGTAACAAAATACAGATGTTGTTGACTTAGACATGATCAATTATTATAGAATAAGATAAAGAAGATGAATAAATAGAAATGATCAAATAAAAATTTTATCCATTTAAAATTATCATTCCTGAAAATATCAATCATGTTCATGAAATTTATCCACAGTCATTCGAGATTAGGGAAAATGATGGGAATCAAAAACAAAAAAATAATATATGATATTTGGATCGACCATTGATGAAGCACAGTTCTTCTTCTCAATCAATTGATGAGATTCATGAACTCTGTAGGTTTAATTATCCTTGATCCAATCTTGATCCAATTTCATTCACCTATAATTCTCTCCAGTGGTTTTATATGTCTCCATGGTTTGAGAATCCACCCCTGATGAAATATCATAACCATATTCTTATAGGAAGAGGTTGCTACATAAAAATTAGTAATATAATTAAATAATTTTTTTTAGATTATACATTTACACCCACAACAAATTATTCAAAAATTGCATGTGACGACAATGATAATGTCATGCCTAGGGTAAAACCGACAATATTAATTCATTGGATCCCTTATATTCTTGATCAAGGACCCTATTCAAGGGTTATTCCACTTACTTAGGAAAACTGAATGTACATTCTATTTAGTATAATTAATATATTTATTTTAGTTATATCTGGCATTGGAACCATATTCCTTTAGAGCTCCTTATCTCGAAAATAATAATTATAATATAAATAAAATAATATAAAAAATATCGGAGTCATTACATTTTATCATGGAAATATTTTAAAATTTTTTTCCTTCAGTGTTTAGTTTTGGTTTATAGATGTTTCTCCTAGCTGAATGTTTGAATCAATAGTTATATCCTTTTGTGTCCAGTTTCTCTAAAAAATATTGACATTTTTTGGTATCATATAATCTTTATTGAGTATTTATTCAAGATTTAGGGCTATCAACCTAAAAAAAGACTGAGGTAGTGTTTTTTATTCTCATATTCCTCTATCATTTGGGATGTATGATTTTTGGTGTTTGATATTTTTTATGGTTTTGAGAATGAAACATCTTGTTACAGTCATCATTTGTTTTAACACGTTAATTTGTTTCCCCTTTTTATGGATATAGTTTAGGCTTATTTTTTAGAAAATGAATGTGATTTTGATTGTTTTTGGGAAACATCACGGTTGGGGAATAGTTAGTGAAAATCATGAATCATTTATTGGAAAACCCAACATAGTTTTCTAGAGATATAGATGGGGTGAACAGATCTGTTAAAATTTGTCAAACTATGTAGCCAAACAATGAAAACTCATGAAATGTTAAATATTGGGGAACATAATTGTCACATACATTGTTAAAAAATTCATCCAAACCATAACACTCTTCAGGTGGTTCTATTTGGGGAGAATTTTTATGTAAAATTTATGTACTAACCATGACTCAATCATAGAAAACTATATAAAAATGTTATTAATTCCTTAAAATTTTTAATTAAGATTCTAAGACCCACCTATTTTACACCAAACACCACATAATGTTATGTTTTCTATTATTGGTTTGGAAAATAATTTTGAAATGTTCAGACTGCATCTTTTAACCTAGCTTCATTGTAAACTAATTCATGTAGTCTCATTTTCCATTGTAAAATGATAATCCATGTAATAAATTTAATTTAAACTTGTTTTATAATATTTAATATGTCTTTTGAATTTATTACATTAAAACTAAGGTCAAATCCTACATGGTTCTGTATCTCAAAACTTTTTTGTACTATTTTGTGTTTTCCACTTTTATTTTTTATTACAGTTTCTCATGTTCTCAATAATTTGTCTTTTGGATTTGTGTTTTTTTTTCACCAGGGGTAGGTTACATGAGTAATGGTGAGTGGTAATGGACCACCAGTAAATAATTGTCAGCAGTTTTGGATATAATTTCATTTATGTTTCATATAAATTCACCTAGATATTATTATTTATTGTTTTATTTAAATGATATTTCTTCTATAGTGTAAATTTATTTTTATAAGAATTTTTAGAGAAATCATTCCCCAATGTTTTTTTTGGATTCCCCAGTGATTTTCACTGACCGCTGTAGATAACAATCATAGTTTTGGTTATGGGTGAAATGGCTCAGATACCAATTTGGATAGTACTTCAGGCTGCATGATTACAATTAATACATTCATATTAAATTAGCTTGTATAAAATTGTAGTAATTTTATTGAAAAAAAGATCATTATATATAGGAAGAAACATAATAAATAAGTATAAATCATCAATAAAAATCCCATTTTTCTGATCATAGAGAGGGGGTCTCTTTATAGGATTTTATTGTGTCAAATTTCAATCCATACTCAATAAATTACAGTTTGGGAGAAATATACACTAATGAAATAAAACATCATCAGTATTCCCACAAGATCAATGCTAGCTAAACTACCACCCAAAACTATAAAATAGCTTCTCCAATTATTATGTCTTAAATGGAGACCTTAAGTGGATATGTATTTAGAAATAACTATTATATAATAATATGATTAATTACTAATATATATAGTTATATCATGAGTTTTTAGTCTTTCCTAAATATCATTTTTTCTCAATGATTACAATGTGAATTTTTCGTATATTGGTGTTTCTTTATATGGAACTAATTTTATTTTGATTAAATAATAATTGGATTAATTGATTTCATTCATAATTAATTAACATGAATGTAATTAGTAATTTATTGGGAAAAATACATAATATTCCGAAATTCACTTTCAAATGAAAAGATCATTTAAGAATATTTTATATTTTCAATAAAAAATATTAATTTCTCAAATTACAAATTTTATTTGAAAAATGTATATATTTTTTTATTTAGAATAAAAATAGTAGCATAATAATATATGTTCATATTTTCATAAAATTGTTGATTTATAGGTGAATACTAAAATTATAGATTTTTCTAAATGTTACTAATTTTTTAAATAAAGGATCTGATAATTATTCAATAATGCATATATATATATATAATATATATTTATTACATAATAAAAATAGATTTCACATTTTTTGTGGAATTTAAAACAAAACTTATTTTTCATTTTAGAAACTCAAATAATATTTCTCACTTAATAATTTATTTTTTTCTCTTATAAGAGAAATCATAATTTATCACTTTTAGAAAGAAAATATCAAAAAAATAATTTCATATTTGAGTTAATAATATCAATATTATATGATAGGTTTAATTTCATTTTTAATTCATAAATATGATCTTAATATTATTAATTGTAATTAATTTGATAATAGTAGATAAATTTTTTACGGAATTTTTTTTTTAATATCATATAATTATAATTTAATCAATAAAAAGACCTAAATTAAATTAGGACTCAAAATATTTTTAGATCTGTATATAACTATAGAGATAGTAATTAAATTAGAAATAAATACTAAATAGTATTGAAAAACACATAATGGTTAAAAGTCATATTTTAAAACAAAAATCAGTATTATAAATTTTAATTTATAAGTTAGTTATATCATATTTAATAATTACAATATCTCTCATGGATATTAAATTTTGGGTCAAACAATAAATAAATTTTAATAGGGGTAACATTATATTTTTAATAAAATGAAAATAAAATTGTTTAAACTTTAATTAATATGGAAAAAAAATCAAAAAGTAAAAATCTAAAATCCTTTGGTAAAATCATGAATTATATTTTCATATTTTTTGAAAAGTACTAGTTAAAGATTCATCAATATAATATCACCCCAAAATCAATATATATGAAATAATTGTGTCACTGAAAAATTAATAGTGCATTGATATCATGGAAGTGTAATAGATATTCCTAAATGTTCCCTTTACTTCAATTATAAATTGGAATCCCTTCCACATCTCCAGGGAAACACTTGACATTAAAATTTCACATTCACCTCTGAAATAATGTTTAATTGATGTAATTTTATAATCCCAAATCTCATAGTCTATAAAAACCTTGTCAATAGTATAATAATTTGATTCCACAATTATTATTACTTCTGAATTAAATAGTAAAAGTCACTAAAATTGTGAAAAGTAATTATTAAAATAAAAAAGGAAATAATTTTATTTCTTATATGGCTATATTTTAAATTTTAAATTTATAATTTTATAATATTAATTTGAAATAAAATCATTATTGAATTCATCATCTCAAATTTAATATATGATTATTTATTGATAATTTTCAGAAAATATTTATTTGTCAATTTATAGTAAGAAATACTAGTTTTATTAAAAACCGTGTCTTATTTTCAAGGTGAAATTTGTATTTGGATTAGTTTTAAATATTTATTATTTTAATTTTATTTATAATAAGTCAAATATTGTTTTTTAATTGGTTTAATACTTGAATTTATTTTCAAAAAATTTTCAATTTAAAAAGTGGTATTCATTCGAAAAAACTATTTTTAGTTAATTTTAAAGGATTAATTTTAGACAAGTTTTTCCACTTCTATGTTAAAATTTTTTAAAAATAAATCCATTTTTCGAATCATAAGGTCAAAATTTATAAATTATTTCTTTTTTATTCTTGGTCAATATGCATATAAAAAATTTTAATTCTTATTACCATGGTTATGGGTAAATTGTTTGATTAAGGGAAATAATAATAAATTTTTTTACATTTCCCTAAAACTGGTCATAATTTTACATTATATGAAATATTAGACCCAAATAATCCAAGATATGAATATATGAAACAATAGATATAAAAGTATGACAGTAAGTCTATAATATTATTTTATTTAAAAGAAATTTAAATTGTTCACACTATGGTTTCTAATTAGTATAACATTTTTAATATATGGTTTTCCAAGAGCTACTTTTAACCATATATAGTCTTTATAATGGTAACCTATTTATATTATTCATATTTTTTTTTTATTTTTATGAAAATAATTATTACCGTAGTGGTTTACACAATTATGATATAGAAATTAAAAAATTAATTGAAAAATAAATCCAATGATATTAAATATATTAAAATAAATATAATTATAAAATTTTATTATTTAAATACAAATATTTATATAACTAAGAATTTTATAGGATATAATAAAATATATTTTCCAAAATTTACACATTTTTAATGTTTTTAATTTCATAGTAATGTGCAGTATTAAATTTTACACTAATGATAATTCATGAATATAATATTTTATTAAAATATTTAAATGTTAAAATAATTTAAAAAGAAAAAATGTGATAATATATGGTGTAAATTTTAATCCCATGTACATTTATATTCTTTTAGTAATTATTGGGATCTTGAACATGTTTATTATATTTTAAAATTTTGAGAAATGTCTATGTTCCCCTGACCGCAATCATAAAATGGAACCCCTTTCTTCACATCATTTCACAACATTTAGCCTTCATTCTAGAACATCCTATAAAAATTAGCTTTTCCACTTCCCTAGACACCGTATATATATTCTATTCTCACTATGTGACCAATTTTAGGTTCCGTAGTGGATCCTTCAAATAGGTTATATTCAAGAGGTATCATTCTTAAAACACATCTCTTATTTTCTTTTCTTTTTCTATCTTATCCTCAACTCATTCATACATTAGGGAATAATATCTATAGTAACATTTATATAATATAATTGTATATTTAAAAGGTAATATCTTTTATCCATACTTTTTCTCATCTCCACTTATTTTATTAAAGGAATCTATTGTCAAAATTATGGAGATTAACCATCACTATGGAAAATGTGTTCTTGTTATATATTACCACCTTCATGGATGGTAACAAAACTATTAATATGGTTAAATAAAATATTACAAAGTATATTATATTTTATTCCATGTTATTTATCTAATATATATTTATGTATTGAAATAAAATGAAACTAATTTTTTATTGTGGGAAAACTAACATGACAAGTTAAGGAATTATCATAATTTTTTTATCAAATGAATCATCCTCATGAAAAAAATGAAAAATGATATATAGTAATATTAAACCATATATAGGTTTATGAATACCATATATTTTCAATTCTATAGTACTGTTCAAATTTAACAAGTACATGCATTAATATACCAATGTTAACGGAATATGAATCCATGAAACCAATTCTCCCTGAATAACAAAATTGATAATTATAACTCATTAAAATATCAATGATTAACATAATAAAATTATAATAAATAAAATATATTTAGAATTTTTCTTTACTATATAATTAAGGAATCAAATTTGATTATCTAGGATGTTAAGTGAATGTACAGAATGCATTTGGATATAGGGTTAGAGACTCTCCTTATGGAATCTTATTCAATGTCATTTTTTTACAAAATTACAAATTATTTTTCATCCTATAGGAAAATAAATGATTTTCCTAATTTCATGAAACCTTATTTATTTTATTTTCTTTTTCTAATTTATATTTTTATTTACAAATATTTTTTCCCATTTATTAGTTTGCGACTTCATAAAAATAAAACATAATTAAAAATCGAAAGATTATTTTAATAAAGAATATTTTTTTTATGAAATATTTATATGTTATTATCCTGTTATGGTTTTTATGAATTTTTATGATTATGGTTTTATACATGGTAAACTTAGGGTTGGTGATCCTGTTATATCTATCCAATGCATTGGGTAAAGCGAACATGTTTACCGATGAGGTTTCACCTAAGAGATTATGTGAATATCTATGATGGTAATGCCAAATGAAACTATGATGGTTACTTACTATATAGATGTGAGAGATAACGAATATGTAATATTGAAATGTAAGTGATTCCACAAGTCACCTTTTTGATTTATTCTTCGTATGGATTTTATAGGAATCACATGATTTCAAAAGGAATTCTAAAGAGCATATGTTTAATGGGTGAAAGTTATAACATTTTGAAAAGATTTATGAGTTTTTATTTTGACATTATTTTTTATTATGAAATGTTTTATGGAATTATTTTTGCATAAAGGTTATTTAATGGGCTAGAAAATAATTAGTTGGGACTAATAATTTATTTTTAAAATGAAATTAATTATATATATGTACTAATGATTTCTTTATTTCTTCTATAACTCTAATCGAGCATTTTATGCTCATCCCATGTTTAAAAAAATAGGCATTTGTTGAAGAGTTGGGACATGAATGATATAGATAATTATATTTTTATGATTTATCATTAAAATATATCATGTTTTGTATAATGTTTTCATATAGTGAAAAATTGTTACTAAGTAAAATTTTTACCTTGTAATGTATGGGTTTTCTATGTATGTTCTTGTCCTAATTCACTAAAACTAGAAAAATAAGTGGTCTTTTGGAATTAATGAAAAATATATCTAGTATATCTAATTATAATTTGTACTTATTAAGGCCATACTCATATAGTTGGTATTAGAGAGTCTTTTTTGTTACATTAGAGGTTATGATAATGTTAATATAATATCATTGAAATATTTTAATTTACGTGAAAATTTAATAGAATATGAAGATTATAATTTTTATTCATCTAAACTATGTCTATTAAAAATGGTTTTCCATAGAGGAATAAATGAATCTGAATTTGGATGGCACAAAAAGGACAATAAATTTCAATACCAGCAACATAGTATTGTTATAGTTAGAACATAGAAGTTTGTGATTGTAATTTCTTATTTGACACATGATATAGATGGTTACGAAACCCATGAATGATATCTAATAGATATAAAAAATTGGTACATGAGGATAGTGGAGAATTTTATGACACATCACCCTCCATCATTTAGTTGATATTATAACCTAGTGGTTGTTGAGGGGTGGAAAAAACCCCTTAAAACAAATTAGATGTCATTGGATGCTCAGATCATCAAAAGGTGAAACTTTATATATATCATTTTAATATTGGGGAATAATAATTTTTGAAAATGGATAATAATATATGTGAAATAGAAGATATTGATTCATTGGAATGGAATGAATTTATGAATCCTTTTCATGAGAAACATTTTACAAAGGAAGATTGATATATGGTTAAAAAACAATTCATATAACTAAGGGAAGTGGATGATTCCACATCTAAATGTGGAGATAAATTCACTAATTTGGAAAGGTATAATCCTAATTTTATCTAGGATATTGAAATTAAAACTAATAATATTTTCTAAAGATTGAGACAAAAATATCAAAGGGAGGCATCCTATGAATTTAAAAATTATGATAACTTTTTTCATTGTGTGGAGAAGTTGGAAATAGAGTTTTCTAATGACCACATGTCCATTAACAATTAGACTAATAAGTGGTCGAGGAGACATTAAAAGGGGATGATTGCTTGGGTGATGTTTGATGGTACGAAAATTATATTTTTACATCGTGAAAAATATTGTAAAAACACACTTGAGAATGCTTTTTTATATTTTGTAAGTGATTTTTTTGTGTTAAAATTTTGTATATAAATCATACTTACCATGAAAATGATCATGGAAGTGGTAATAAAAATTCTAATATAGATGTTGTAAAATCTTTTAAATGTAAAGATATGGGTCATTATGAAAATGAATTTTTAAAGAAATCAAATTATGGGAAGCATCCATTATATAAAGAAAAATGTGTGTTGAAATCCCTTGCCACAACTTAATAAAATGATGGTCCATCAAAATATGTGGTATTAGGTACATTTCCAATTTTCCCATACTATATACTTTTATTGTTTTATTTGGGTTATATATATTCATTCACATCTAAGAAATCTTCTATTAAATTGGAAATTCCACTTCAAAAAGTGAGGATATTATTTATGGTAAGAAAATCTTGGGAAAATATTAAGGG
Source organism: Viscum album (assembly GCA_963277665.1). Lineage (NCBI taxonomy): Eukaryota > Viridiplantae > Streptophyta > Magnoliopsida > Santalales > Viscaceae > Viscum > Viscum album. The sequence continues at coordinate 1,504,263,781 of OY728151.1, read as the reverse complement.
AAAAGAAAATTTGATGAATGATAATTTCATTGTCTGTAGATTAAATTGTATAGAAAAAATTAATATTTTTAATTATATTAGTGTTTTATGTCATTTTGGGAAGGAATTGGATTTCAATTTATCATAAAAATGATAGAATATAGAGATAAAGAGGATTATTTTCAGAAAAAGATTCAATTTGTATACAAGAATAAACAAATACCAGAAATACCATATCAAAAATATGATAAAGTAGTAAAATAATTATATCAAATTGATCATTCACATAATATTGAAAACAAGTGCATTGTTCTAATTAATGATTTGTCTCTGGTAAAGTAATAGATTGAGGTTTTTCTTAATGATTTTTCCAGTTTCAGTCCTTATCAAGAGGTTGATTTTACTATTGATAAAACCCTGGATGATAATACTATTTAAAAACCCCCATATTTAATGGATTTTTTTGAACTATTAAAAAAAAATTTCCATTGTATGAGTTTCTATATAATGGTTTCATTTTTCTGAATTCACCACGTTGGGGTGAAACGATTTTGATTGTTAAAAATAATGATATTTCTATACGACAATTAGTTTAATATAGATCATGAAATGGCATAATTATTAATAATAAGTATAATTTTCCTCATATCAAGGATTTTTTCGATTAGCTCGAAGGATAGGACTAGTTATCAAATATTGATCTCAGTTCGAGTACTGTGAACTATAGGAGAAGTAGGATGACATTCCAATGATTTTATTTTAGACTAGATATAAGCATTATGAGTCTATAGTTATTCCACTCAGCATCAATAATGGTTTTACTGTAGAGACCCGAAGCCTGACGTACATGGACATTACATTAATTTTGCAGAATACTTAATACATAACAAAAATAGACACACAAGGACCGTAATAGTTTAGTGTCTTTGGAAACTTGGAACGAAATCTTCTAATCATGGTGAAAGATCTTCAACATCTACCATAAATATCTTCCCCTTTTTTTCTTACCTAAAAACATTCTTTATATCCTGGGGAGAAGAAAACATATAAATGGTGAGCTCAAATGCTCAGTAAGGGTAAGCATGGATAAAATAAAACAAATCATATACATTTTAACTTAAAAACATGAACATAATGTTTAAACATCAAAAGCTTGAGAAATGACATGAAACATGGAAGTACGTAAAAAAATAGATCATAAATAAAAATTAAGCATGATAAAATAGCATGGGAATAGAACATGAAATTGTGGCAACCATTAAGCACATGTTATTATTAACATAGTATCCAAGGCATTGCTGCCAAGACAATCTTAGTGGACAATGTCCCTTTCTGAATCGAGTTCACTCCTCGTGCCAGTCCTGTATTGCTGAACCGGTTTAACTTTCCTTTCTAGCCATGTCTATCTCATGAGATATAAATCTTTACCCAATTCATTGGAGGGAGATATAGGTCCCACCCATCTCATAATGAAATCATTCTTACTTGTGCCACAACATAAACATAAATCATTCATCATAACACAAAGAATAAAATGGGTTCCATAAACATCATTCCATCATCACTTAATCCATATAAAATAAATGGACATCATTTCATAATAATATTACTGAATCCCTGTAAATCATAGAGACTTTATACTTGAACCATACACATATAATGTCATCTTATATGGAAAATGGTTTTGATAAAACACTTGAAATGAATTCTTGAGGAAAATATACTTTCTTCTTCAAAATCAATTTCTTTTCACAAAACGTCGTGAAACTTAAAAAGAAATAGATTTTGTTTAAAATAATCATGAACTATTTTTGAGGAAGCTTCATGAATACAAGGCTTTATAAAACCGTAAAAATCTGTTCGTGTCGTATAAGTTAAAAAAACATTCTTCTCGTACTTTTGCCAGAAAAGTCAAAAAGTACCTTGTAACGTAAACAAAAGAATGATTCCTTACATACCAGGTAGTAAAATCCAAAAATGGGTAAAAAGGACTTTAAACATACATGAAAACACTTTTATTAAACATGGACATGGATGATAGAAATAACCCTAGTAAATACTTACGAATAAGCAATCTCGGATAAAAATGAGATTTGAAAAATTATCCCTTAACTTAGGTCCGATATGCTTCGTATGTATCTGAACCTCATATATAATGATTTAAATAATGTAATTGAATTATTACAGAATCATATTCATTGTTATGATATCATATATGGTTCACTTTGGACTTTATATTACCTATTTGTTTGTAAATTCCATGTTAAAGAGCGTTTTGGGTAAAATCGTTTTCATTTGTCGTCCGTGTTTTAACTTGTAATTATTCATATGATTACTTAGATCATGATTACTTAAAACCAGAATGTAAAACATGATTTATATATATTCAGAATACACATATATATATTATATTGATAAATAGAAAGAAATACACCGTTCATGGAGACGGTAGGCCGTACGTACGCATGAACGCTGTTTTCATTTCCATATTGAATTGAATGGAATTAAGTAGATGAAATACATATATACATAAATAAAACATCATTATTATGTTATATATTTAATTATTATTCAGTATATATACTTTATAATCATTCATGAATGGTTAACATGGAGAATGAATCTCATCGCGTCGTGGAGACGGTAGTCCGTACGTACACATGAGTGATGATATCGTTTCCATAATTATTCAATTGAATTGGAGTCGATGATAAATATATCAGAATAATTATGATGTTATAATAACTATTTATAGTTATTATTTACACCATTATACCCATCCAAGTAAGGTGGTGTTGGAAAAAAAGATTACACCACGGCGTGGAGACGGTATTCCGTACGTATGCACGCGCAGTGATTTTGTTTTCCGTAGGATGGATAGATTGTGAAATAGGGTTGTCTAAAAATTAAAATAACATATCAGTATATGAGTGATACTGATGTTATTAATTCATAATGAAAAAACTAAATAAGAATAAGTGGAAGAAGAAATAAAGTTGAAAGAATCGGTAAAAGACATTACCTCTTCTTTGAAACGTCTCTTTGAGACCTCCAATTATGGCACTAAAATTGGTCTTTGAAGAATACAAGGACCTCTTGGACGTTTCTAGGGAAGTGGGGAAGAGAATTTTTTAGGGTTTGGCCTAGCTTGAAGGCTCAAAGTTGTGTGAGGAAGAGAGGGAGGAGGTGCCCATTTATAAGGGAGGAGAGGGGCACCATTGGAAATTTAAGAAAATATTAATTTATATTAAATCCAAACCCCACATATAAACATACAAAATGACTCATATACGAATATTATATGAGATAAGGTTTTAATCTCATCAACCAATAAAATTTAGACATGTTAAGAATTTATTATAAACATCATCAACTTGATTTATCATTTTTTAATTAATTTAATTTTATTTGTGGTAATAACACTCTAAATTTTAAATTATAACAAATAATTCATTATTTGTTGTGAATTGTCAATAATTGGTTAATTTATATTATTTTAGAACATATTAATATAAATTTATAATTTTTAAATATTTTTGTGATTTTTTAAACAATTTTATATTATGTTATTTTAAAAAATAACAATAGTGTCAATTTTGACACTATTCATTTATATGAATTTAAATAAAATATGTACCAACTATATGTTTGAACTAAAAGCTTTAATAGATTAATCAAAGGTCATATGTGTCTAGAAAATTAGTGGAGAACATTAAATAGTACATATATATTTATTTTATTATTTTTAAAAACATTTATTTTGTTTATCTCTTAATACAATAATTACTACAACATTTTTTTATAATTATTTAATATACTTATTTGTTGCATAAAAATTAAAAATAAAATCCTATGATAAATATAAATATATTAAATTTCAAAATAATACTTTTAATCGAATTTATCATCTTAAAATCACAATATTTAAATTGTTATATTTATTAAATTATGAAAGTGACAACTTTGGCATCATTTAGAATAAAATAATATAAGTTCCATAATTGCTTTCATTAGACTCCAAATGGTCAAATATTAGACTATTGGATGATTATAGTTTAAATTTACATGACCAATAAGTTTTGGTCAGGGTTTTGTGCCTTTTATGGTCAATATTAGTTTAATAAACAATATATTCTTGATTTTTCACAAGATAAATAATTTCTACATCACTATTGTGTCACAATTAATGATAATTATTTAATCCCAAAAAATTATAAATAAATTCTCATGATGTAAATAATTTTTTTATATTTATGGAGACTATTAATGTTCTATGTTTCATGAATTTTTTCACTAACTTAAAATTATTATACTTATAGTATTTAAGAGAGTGACATGTTGTCACTTTCTTTGGTTATAATAATAATTAAATTATTTTCATGGAAAAAAGTCCATTAAATGAATCTAATCAGTCCCTTAGGTGATATTGGTCGACTTTTATTCATCCAATAGGAATTTTCCAAGTGTTAGGGTAATTTTATAATCTTATATTTACCCTTAATTACCCGATTTACCTATAACCATGGTAATTAAAATTTACAGTAGTTACTATTCATAATGCCCAAAAATAAAAATTAGCTTATTAACATAATTTGGACCCACTTATTCCAAATATGGAACCCATTTTTCCAAATTCAATACACAAAAGTATTATAAATTAAATTAAAATTAATCCCTTTGTCGAATGAAAATGGGTTTTTCCTTAAAACATTGCAAAGATTGAATTGATTTATCCTACGAATTCAAGGTAAAATCAATGCTAATGACATACATTATATTAAATGGTAAAAATATATTCTATTTATACTTTAAAACCATTCAATATTATAATTTAACAACATAAGATATTATGATGAAAAAAGTTGTTTTTAATTAAAATATAACATGTTTTTACAATTCATTAAAATATTAAAGTTCTGAGAATAAAATGAAAAATTTATACAAAGTAAATTTTTATTTATTTATTCCAAATAAGAATTTTGTTTTGTCAAATGGAACTTATAATCATTTCAAAAACTATAATTAAAGTGGGTGTGCCATCAAAAGGGGGCAAAACTGCATTTTCTTAAAAATACTTATTTTAAACGAAAAATTTATTTTGTTATTATACCATGTTCTAGAAAATGTGTAATATGAATAATAATTTTATAAAATTAAAAATTTAGTTAATACTATTCATAAAGGGTAGTTCATAAAAACATTATAATAATATATTGTTGTTTAGTAAAACCCGGTATTGCGTACAACACATGCTATCAGGGAAGGTCGTGATTGCGTGTAATGCAAGTCACATCCGGGTTGCGTGTAGTCCCTGACTACTTTGTTGTTGCGTATAACAGAATACAACCATATTTTATTTATAAATTGAATATATATATATACACTCAATGTTGTGTACAATAACTTCTATCAAACGAACTTGAAATTGTGTGTAACACGAGCCAAGAATAGTGTTGCGTATACTGCAAGCTAATATGGTGTTGCGTGTAGTGCAACATAATCTTGGTGTATCCTACAACAGAAGATATGAATGAAATTAAAAAGAATGAATCTTATAAAATCTAGGGTTGTTACATTCTACCCCCATTAAAATGAATTTCTCCCTCGAAATTCGTCAGGGTTGTAAATCATTTACTATTCATAGAAACCCACATCGTAAAAAGAAATACCAAAACTGAACTTTAAAAACTAAAGTATGAAATATAATGGTTACCCAAGTTAACTCATCACTAGGTTTCCATATAGGATAACATTTGTGAAAATATGGATATGGAAGAGAAATCTAACCATCATGTTCTGATAGAGAGTGGTAGAGATCAGGGCTATGAAAAAGCCAACAGTCCCAAATCCATAAATTTGTGATGATCTAGGGTACTGTCTGATTCATCAGATATAAAGGCACTAGGACAACATTTTTGGTTTTCATGATCATTTCCATAAAGTTGATGAATTTGAATTAGAATAAATACTTTCTTTATATTGGTACAATCTCATTGTTATTCATGCTTTGAACAATTTCCACTTCATCTCCTAAAGAAATGAAGTTAAATTTGTTATTCGTGAAGTGTTAAAAGATCATGTGATAGAATGATGGGTCATTACATCTATTTCAAACAAAAGGATATCAAAAGTTATCAAATATACATAATTCCATCTTTGGTGAAGTTAATCGTATAGGAAAAAATGAACTTATAATTCATCTATCACGTCGATTAATAAAATAAAACTAGTTTCTACTAACCATGGACTTATTTTAGGTCAGTGGTAGGCGATAAAGGCCTGTCGCACTTCAGTTGTGGGTTTGATTCTCACATCCTTGTCCGATGCGACGGGTTGTCGCCCATCCTGCAGGTTGTACTTTTTCTAAAACAATACTATTATAACTTAAAGTTCAAGCCTTAAACAATACAAAATTATGTTCAACATAATCCATTCGAATATTTAGGCTTATCCAAAATACTTCATTCCCAACTCATAGTATAAAGAGAAGGATTACTAAAATGGTCATATAACTAGCATGTGAATACAATCATGTATTCCTCATATATCTTGTTGGTCACATTCCAATCATGTGAATACCTTAATCATGTATTCTCTTGAAAAATGAATACCCATTGAACCTTATTGAAAACATAAATGCTCTCAAAAGATAACTCTTTCCACATACCAAAATCCAAAAAAATCTATATACTCAAACCATGATATAACTTTGTCCTTATATCAGTCATGAGGTCATGCATACTATCAAACAACTCATTATCTCCTTATCCATTCATTATACACATATCATATACCTTCCAAAAATATTTGAATAACCTTCCATGGTTATCGGTACCATTCAACATATACATTCAAATACTTCAGAAAAAACAATAATGTAACAATCCTTAAATGATTCTTTATTCCATAGTACCATACATTATTCTTTATAAACATACAATCATTCCACTAACTTCTTAAAACATTGAATGAGCTTCATCATATCTTTCATCTCATATTTCATTTGTAGTCTCTTCATCATCATCCACATAAATACTACTCATATGACCATGCTGATTCTCTCCATGAGATTTCCCCTTAGGGAATTGAATTCCATAATTCCCATACATTCCACATTTAAAACATCTAATCATTGTTGACGTTGTAGCAATACCATTATCCTTGTCCATGGTGTAAACCAAACCTTTTCTGTTGCACTTACTGGCTTTGTGTCCTTCTTTTCCACACCCAAAGCATCTTCCAGTTCCTTTGAAACAATCTCCTCGATGCCTCGTCCAACACGATTTACATGAGGGAAATTGAACTTTCTTTCCTCTATGATCATCATGAAACTCCATATTTCTCTTTTTATCTATGTCGGGAAACTTATCAAAGTTGAGATTATTGAACATATTATGAGATTGCTGATTAGGCATAATAATGATGTTTGGACAACCAAATCCAGTTTCATTTGGTTGATTATGAATAATATCATTACATTGTCCATCATATCCGCCATTATCATGAATCTTCCTATTTTCGGCCATTTTCTAAAACCCAAAAAGAATAGTGTCAGAGGCAAATACCATGCTAGGGAAAACAACATAATAAAGGGGGAGTACCCTTAATATCTAACATCTTAGGTTAAATTCTAAGATCATTACCGTAGTTCTAGGACAATATCCTATATGTATACTTATCCTTAGGGACATCCCTAGACATACCATATAAATATCTCTAGGGATATCACTAAAGTTTTCGCATCCTAGTTTCCAAAGGTTTACTAAACCTTTCCTCTGATACCAACTGTAGAGACCCGAAGCCTGACGTACATGGACATTACATTACTTTTTCATAATACTTAATACATAACAAAAACAGACACACAAGGACCGTAATAGTTTAGTGTCTTTGGAAACTTGGAACGAAATCTTCTAATTGTGATTAAAGATCTTCAACATCTCCCATAAATATCTTCCCCTTTTGTTTTCTTACCTAAAAAATTTCTTTATATCCTGGGGAGAAGAAAACATATAAAGGGTGAGGTCAAATTCTCGGTAAGGGTAATCATGGAAAAAATAAAACAAATCATATACATTTTAACATAAAAACATGAACATAATGTTTAAACATCAAAATCTTGAGCAATCACATAAAACATGGAAGTACGTAAGAAATAGATCATAAAGAAACATTAAGCATGATAAAATAGCATGGGAATAAAACATGAAATTGTGGCAACCATTAAGCACATGTTATGATTTCCATAGTAGCAAAGGCATTGCTTCCAAGACCATATTAGTGGACAAAGTCCCTTTATGAATCGAGTTCACTCCTCGTTCCAGTCCTGTATTACTGAACCGGTTTAACTTACTGTTCCAGCCATGTCTATCTCATGAGATAAAAATCTTTACCCAATGCATTGAAGGGAGATATAGGTCCCACCCATCTCATAATGAAATCATTCTTACTTGTGCCACAACATAAACATAAATCATTCATCATAACCCAAAGAATAAAATGTGTTTCATAAACATCATTCCATTATCACTTAATCCATATAAAAGAAATAGACATCATTTCATAATAAGAAAAGTGAAAACATGTAAATCATAGAGACTTTATACTTGATCCATACACATATAATGTCATCTTAGATGGAAAATGGTTTTGATAAAACACTTGAAATGAATTCTTGAGGAAAATATCCTTTCTTCTTCAAAATCAATTTATTTTCACAAAATGTCAAGAAATTTTAAAGCAAATTGATTTTGTTTAAAATAATAATGAAATCCTTTTGAGGATTCTTAATGAAAACAAGGCTTTATAAAACCGTAAAAATCCATTCGTTCCATATAAGTTAAAAAAAACATTCATCTCATACTTTTTCTAGAAAAGTCAAAAAGTACCTTGTAACGTAAACAAAAGAAAGATTCCTTACATACCATGTAGTAAAATCCAAAAATGGTTAAAAATGACTTTAAACATACATTAAAACACTTTTATTAAACATGGTCATGGATGATAGAAATAACCCCAGTAAATACTTATGAATAAGCAATCTCGGATAAAAATGGGATTTGCAAAATTCTCCCTTACCTTAGGCCCGATATGCTTCGTATGTATCCGAACCTCCAGTATAATGATTTAAATAATGTCATTGAATTATTACTGAATCATATCCATTGTTATGATATCATTTATGGTTCACTTATGACTTTATATTAACTGTTCTTTTGTAAATTCCATGTTAAAGAGCGTTTTGGGTAAATTCGTTTCATTTGTCATCTGTGTTTTAGCTTGTAATTATTCATATGATTACATAGATCATGATTACTTAAATCCAGAATGTAAAACATGATTTATATGTATTCAGAATATACATATATATAATAGATCTATAAATGGAAAAAATACACCGTTCATGGAGACGGTAGGCCGTATGTACGCATGAACGCTATTTTCGTTTCCTTATTGAATTGAATGGAATTAAGCAGATGACATATATATATATATACATAAATACAGTATCATTATTATGTAATATATTTCATTATTATTCAGTATATATAATTTATAATCATTCATGAATGGTTAACATGGTGAATTAATCTCATCGCGTCGTGGAGACGGTAGTCCGTACGTACGCATGAGCGATGATATCATTTCCATAATTATTGAATTGAATTGGAGTGGAAGATAAATATATCAGAATAATTATGATGTTATAATAACTATGTATAGTTATTCTTTACACCATTATACCCATCCAAGTAATTTGGTGTTGGAAAAACATATTACACCATGGCGTGGAGATGGTATTCTGTATGTACGCACGCACGGTGATTTTGTTTTCCGTAGGATGGATAGATAGTGAAATGGGGTTGTTTTATAATTATAATAACATATCAGTATATGAGTGATACTGATTTTATTACTTCTTAATGAAACAACTAAATAAGAAGAAGTGGAAGAAGAAATAAAATTGAATGAATCGGTAATGGACATTACCTCTTCTTTGAAACGCCTCTTTGAGACCACCTCTTAGGGCACTAAAATTGGTCATTGAAGAAGACCAGGACCTCTAGGATGTTTCTAGGGAAGTGGGGAAGATAATTTTTCAGGGTTTGGCCGAGCATGAAGGCTCAATGTTGTGTGAGGAAGAGAGGGAGGAGGTTCCCTTTTATAAGGGAGGAGAGGGACACATTTGGAAATATAAGAAAATATTAATTTATATTAAATCCAAACCCCACATAAAAACATCAAAAATGACTCATATACGAATATTAGATGAGATAAGGTTGTAATCTCATCAAACAATAAAATTTAGACATGTTAGGAATTTATTTTAAACATTATCAACTTGATTTATCCTTATTTAATAAATTTTATTTTATTTGTGGTAATAACATTCTAAATTTTATATTATAACCAATAATTACTTATTTTTTGTGAATTGTCCATAATTGGATAATTTATATCCTTTTAGACCATATAAATTTAAATTTATAATTTTAAAATATTTTTGTGAATTTTTAAACAATTTTATAATATGTTATTTTATAAAATAACAATAGTGTCAATTTTGACACTATTCATTTATTTGAATTTAAATAAAATATATACAGAGTATATGTTTGAACTAAAAGATTTAATAGATTAATAAAATGTCATATGTATCTAGAAAATTAGTGGAGAACATTAAATAGTTCATATAATATTTATTTTATTATTTTTAAAACCATTTATTTGGTTTATCTCATAAAAAAATAATTACTACAACATTTTTGTATGATTATTTAATATACTTATTTGTTGCATTAAAATTAAAAATAAAATCCTATGATAAATATAAATCTATTACATTTCACAATAATACTTTTACTCAAATTTATCATCTTAAAATCACAATATTTAAATTGTTATATTTATTAAATTATGAAGGTGACAACTTTGGCATCATTTAGAATAAAATAATCTATGTGTCATAATTGCTTGTATAAGACTCCAAATGGTAAAATATTCGACCATTGGATGATTAAAGTTTAAATTTACATGACCAAAAAGTTTTTGTCAGGGTTTTGTGCCTTTTATGGTCACTATTGGTTTAATAAAAACTATATTATTGATTTATCACTTGATAAATAATTTCTACATCACTATTGTGTCACAATTAATGATAATGATTTAATCCCAAAAAATTCTAAATAAATTCTAGTAATGTAGATAATTTTGTTAGCTTTCAGGAGACTATTAATGTTCGAAGTTTCATAATGTTTATTACTAACGTAAAATTATTATACTTATAGTATTTAAGAGAGTTACATGTTGTCACTTTCTTTGGTTTTAATAATAATTAAATTATTTTCATGGACAAAATTCCATTATATTTACCATTAATTACCCGATTTACCTTTAACTATGGTAAATAAAATTTACCGTAGTTACTATTCACAATGCCCAAAAATAAAAATTAGCTTATTAACATAAATTGGACCCACTTATTCGAAATATGGAATCCATTTTTCCAAATTCAATACACAAAAGTTGCAGAAATTAAATTAAAAATTAATCCCGTTGTCGAAAGAAGATGGGGTTTTCTTTAAATCATTGCAAAAGATTGAATTGATTTAACCTACGAATTCAAGGTAAAATCAATGCTAATGACATACATTATATTAAATGGTAAAAATATATTCTATTTATACTTTAAAACCATTCAATATTGTAATTTAACCACATAAGATATTACGATGAAAAAAGTTGTTTTTAATTAAAATATAGCGTGTTTTTACTATTCATTATAATATGAATGTTATCAGAATAAAATGAAAAATTTATCCAAAGTAAATTTTTATTTCTTGATTCCAAAGAAGAATTTTATTTTGTCAAATGGAACTTATAAACATTTAAAAAACTAGATATAAAGAGGGTGCACCATCAAAAGGCGGCAAAACTGCATTTTTTTAAAAATACTTATTTTACCCGAAAAAATTATTTTGTTCTTATACCATGTTCTAGAAAATGTGTAAGATGAATAATAATGTTATATAATTCAAAATTTAGTTAATACTAATCATAACGGCTAGTTCATAACAATATTATAATAATATATTGTTGTTTAGTAAAACCTGGTATTGCGTATAACACACACTATCAGGGAAGGTCACGATTGCGTTTAATGCAAGCCAAGTCAGGGTTGCGTATAGTGCACGACTCCTTTGTTGTTTCATATAACAGAATACAACCATATTTTATTTATACATTGAATATATATATATATACACACTCAATGTTGCGTAGAATAACTTCTATCAAACGAACTTGAACTTGTGTGTAACATGAGCCAAGAATAGTGTTGCGTATACTGCAAGCTAATACGGTGTTGCGTATAGCGCAACATAATCTTGGTGTATCGTACAACAGATGATATGAATGAAATTAAAAACAATTAATCTTATAAAATCTCAGGTTGTTACATTCTACCCCCCTTAAAATGAATTTCACCCTCGAAATTCGTCAGGGTTATAAATCGTTTACTATTCATAGAAACCCACATCGTAAAAAGAAATACCAAAACTATACTTTAAAAACTAAAGGATGAAATATAATGGCTATCCAAAATAACTCATCACTGGGTTTCCATATAGGATAACATTGGTGAAAATATGGATATGGAAGAGAAATCTGACCATCATGTTCTGATAGAGAGTGGTAGAGAACATGGCTATGAAAAAGCCAACAATCAGAATGCCATAAATTTGTGATGATCTAGGGTACCATCTGATTCATCAAATATAAAGGCATTAGGACAACATTTTTGGTTTTCAAGATCATTTCCCTAAATTTGAAGAATTTGAATTAGAATAAATACTTACTTTATTTTGGTACAATCTCATTGTTGTTCATGATTTGAACAATTTCCACTTCATTTCTTAAAGAAATGAAGTTGAATTTGTTATTCGTGAAGTGTAAAAAGATCGTGTGATAGAATGATGGGTCATTCCATCTATTTCAAACAAAATGTTATCAAAAGTTATCAAAAATACATAAGTCATTATGTTGTGAGGATAATCGTATATGAAAAAATGGACTTATACTTCATCTATCACATCGCATAATAAAATAAAACTAGTTTCTACTAACCAGGGAATTCCTGTAGGTCCGTGGTAGGTGATAAAGGCCTATTTCACTTCAGTTGTGTGTTCGATTCTCACATCCTTGTCTGATGCGATGGGTTGTCGCCCATCCAGCAGGCTGTCCTTTTTCTAAAACAATACTATTATAAGAAAAAGTTATAGACTTAAACAATACAAACTTATGTTCAACATAATCCATTCGAATCTTTAGGCTTATCCAAAATTCTTCTTTCCAAACTCATAGTATAAAGAGAAGGATTACTAAAAAGGACATATAACAAGAATGTGAATACAATCATTTATCCCTCATATATCTTGTTGGTCACATTCCAATCATGTGAATACATTAATCCTGAATTCTATTGAAAAATGAATACCCATTGAACCTTATTGAAAACATGAATGCTGTCAAAAGTTAACTCTTTCCACATACCAAAATACAAAAAAAATCTATATACTCAATCCATGATATAACTTTGTCCTTATATCAGTCAAGAGCTCATGAATACTATCAAACAACTCATTATCTCCTTATCCATTCATTATAGACATATCATCTACCGTCCAAAAATATTTGAATAACCTTCCATGGTTATCAGTACCATTCAACATATACTTTCAAATAATTCAGAAAAAACAATAATGTAACAATCCTTAGATGTTTCTTTATTCCATAGTACCATACATTATTCTTTATAAACATACAATTATTCCACTAACTTCATAAACCACTGACTAAGCTTCACAATTTCTTTCTTCTCATATTTCATTTATAGTCTCTTCATCATCATCCACATAAATACTACTCATATGACCATGCTGATTCTCTTCATGAGATTTTCCCTTAGGGCATTGGATTCCATAATGCCCATACATTCCACATTTAAAACATCTAATCATTGTTGATGTCGTAGCAATACCATTATCCTTGTCCATGGTGTTAACTGAACCTTTTCCTTTGCACTTACTGGCTTTGTGTCCTTCTTTTCCACACCCAAAACATATTCCAGTTTCTTTGAAACAATCTCCCTGATGCCTCTTCCCACATGATTTACATGAGGGAAATTGAACTTTATTTCCTCTATGATCATAATTAAACTCCATCTTTCTCTTATTATCTAAGTTGGGAAACATACCAAAGTAGAGATTATTGATCATATTATGAGATTGCTGATTAGGCATAATAACGATGTTTGGACATCCAAATATCGTTTCATTTGGTTGCTTATGAAGAATATCATTCCATTGTCCATCATATCCTCCATTATCATGAATCTTCCTATTTCCGACCATTTTCTAAAACCCAAAAAGAATAGCATGAGAGGCAAACACAATGCTAGGGAAAACAACATATTAAAGGGGGATTACCCTTAATATCTAACATCATAGGTTAAATTCTAAGATCGTTACCGTAGTTCTAGGACTATATACTATACGTATACTTATCCTTAGGGACATCCCTAGACAATCCTTATAAATATCTCTAGGGATCTCACTAATGTTATCGCATCCTAGTTTCCAAAGGTTGACTAAACCTTTCCTCTAATACCAACTATAGAGACCCAAAGCCTGACGTACATGGACATTACATTACTTTTACGGAATACTTAATAAATAACAAAAACAGACACACAAGGGCCATAATAGTTTAGTGTCTTTGGAAACATGGAACGAAATTTTCTAATCATGGTGAAATATCTTCACCCTCTCCCATAAAGATCTTCCCTTTTTGTTTTCTTACCTAAAACCTTTCTTTATATCATGGGGAGAAGAAAACATATAAAGGGTGAGCTCAAATGCTCAGTAAGGGTAAGCATGGATAAAATAAAACAAATCATATACATTTTAATTTAAAAACACGAACATATTGTTTAAACATCAAAAGTTTGAGCAATGACATAAAACATGGATGTACATAAGAAATCTATCATAAAGAAACATTAAGCATGATAAAATAGCATGGGAATAAAACATTAAATTGTGGTCAGTTTTATGACACTTATTTGTTGTATAAATATTAAAAATAAAATCCTATGATAAAGATAAATCTATTACATTTCATAATAGTACTTTTACTCGAATTTATCATCTTAAAATCACAATATTTAAATTGTTATATTTATTAAATTATGAAGGTGACAACTTTGGCATCATTTAGAATAAAATAATATAAGTGTCATAATTGCTTGTATAAGACTCCAAATGGTCAAATATTCGACCATTGGATGATTATTGTTTACATTTACATGACCAATAAGTTTTGGTCAGGTATTTTTTCCTTTTATGGTCACTATTAGTTTAATAAAAACTATATTCTTCATTTTTCACTAGATAAATAATTTCTGCATCACTATTGTGTCACAATTAATAATAATTATTTAATCCCAAAAAATTCTAAATAAATTATCATGATGTGGATAATTTTGTTAGATTTCTGGAGACTATTAATGTTCTATGTTTCATGAAGTTTATCACTAACTTAAAATTATTTTACTTATAGTATTTAAGAGAGTGACATGTTGTCACTTTCTTTGGTTTTAATAATAATTAAATTATTTTCATGGATAAAAGTCCATTAAATGAATCTAATCTGACCCTTAGGTGATATGGGACGACTTTTAGTCATCCAATAGGATTTTTACAAGTGTTAGGGTAATTTTATAATCTTATATTTATCCTTAATTACCTAATTTACCTTTAACTATGATAAATAAAATTTACCGTAGTTACTATTTAGAATGACCAAAAATAAAAATTAGCTTATTAACATAATTTGGACCCACTTATTACAAATATGGAATCCATTTTTCCAAATTCAATACACAAAAGTTTCAGAAATTAAATTAAAATTAATCCTGTTGTCGAAAGAAAATAGGTTTTTCTTTAAAACATTGCAAAAGATTGAATTGATTTAACCTACGAATTCAAGGTAAAATAAATGCTAATGATGTACATTATATTAAATGGTAAAAATATATTCTATTTATACTTTAAAACCATTCTATATTGTAATTTAACCACATAAGATATTATGATGAAAAAAGTTTTTTTTAATTAAAATATAGCGTGTTTTTACTATTCATTAAAATATGAAAGTTATCAGAATAAAATGTAAAATTTATCCAAAGTAAATTTTTATTTCTTGATTCCAAAGAAGAATTTTATTTTTTCAAATAGAACATATAAACATTTCAATAACTAGATTTAAAGTAGGTGCGCCATGAAAAGGCGGCAAAACTGCAATTTTTGAAAAATACTTATTTTACCTGAAAAATTTATTTTGTTCTTATACCATGTTCTAGAAAATGTGTAAGATGAATAATAATGTTATAAAATTCAAATTTTATTCAATAGTATTCATAAAGTCTAGTTCATAACAATATTATAATAATATATTGTTGTTTAGTAAAACCCGGTATTGCGTACAACAGACGTTATCAGGGAAGGTCGTGATTGCATGTAATGCAAGCCAAGTCAGGATTGCGTGTAGTTCATGAATCCTTTGTTGTTGAGTATACCAGAATCCAACCATATTTTATTTATACATTGAATATATATATATATATATATATTCACACTCAATGTTGCGTAGAATAACTTCTATCAAACGAACTGGAAATTGTGTGTAACACGAGCCAAGAATAGTGTTGTGTATACTACAAGCTAATACGGTGTTGCATATAGCGCAACATAATCTTGGTGTATCGTACAACAGAAGATATGAATGAAATTAAAATGAATGAATCTTATAAAATCTCGGGTTGGTACATTTACTATATATATTGAACTTATGAATAGGGTATTTTGTGAACATTTGTATATGTTTTTTGTTTTTTATTAATGATATTCTTGTTTATTTAAAAAGATATGAGGATAATAAATTTAATTTATGAAATTTACTACTAGATCAAAATGAAAAGAAGTTATATGGAAAATTTAGAAAATGTTATTTACAGTTCCAACATATTTCATTCCATGTGAATATTTTAAGAAAAAAAGGAATTATAGATGATCAAATAAAAAAAGTGGGTGAGTAATGGCCAGGATAAAAAATGATACTGGGATTCAATGTTTTATTTGATCACTTGGCTATTACGATTATTTTGGTACAAACATTGCATATCTATCTAGACCACTATCTATAATAACAAAAAAGGAGTTAAATATATATAAACTATACACTTTAATGATTTTTTATGAATTAAAAATAAGATTATTGAATGATATAGCTTCGATCTTACCCATGAGAAATGGTGATTTTATCAACTACAGTGATGCTTCCTTAAATGGACCTGGTTGATTTTTGATACAAAATGATCATTTAGTTTCTTATGTGTCATGAAAACTAAAACCTCATGAGTTAAATTATTTTACACATTATTTGGAATTAAATTTTGAGGATTTTTCTTTAAAAAATTGGAGACATCATATATATGGTAGAAATTGTTAAATATATACAGATCATAAAAAATTTACATATTCACTCAGAAAAAATTAAAAATGGGGTAGGGAAGATGAATGTAATAGATAAAGTAACATGATTTCTCGATAAATATCCATCATGGAAATGAAAACAAGGTGGAATATTCCTTTAGTAAAAAACATTTTGCATTATTAACCATATTATGAGTATAACATGACACTTTGATTAATGTTTTGATGAATTTTTTACTTGGACGCTATAGATTTTGTAATTTCCAATATTTTATTTCAATGTTTGTGTCAAATAATCTCTATTCGACAAAATTAAGAAATCATAGATGGAGGACTGCAAGTTATAAAAAAGGTAAAATTGGTTAAGAAGGGTAATTTAAATGAATTTAATGTTGAAAAATAACATGTCTTGGGGTTTGGAAATAGATTACATGTCTCCAATGATTCCCATATGAAAAGGGAATTGTTATGTGAATCTCATTACACTACTTTTTCAATTCATTAGGAAAGTACTATGATATATAGAGATCATCAAAAATATTACTAGTGGAATATAATGAAGAGAGATATGATGAATTAATCATTAAATTTTTCACTTATAAATTGATAAATTTAGTATGCCAATTACCAAAGGAGATCATTCATCCATTACTTGTGCCATAGTGGAAACGTGAAAATATATTAATGGATTTTTTGGTGGGACTAACAAAAACATATGAATAAAATAATCCAATTTCATTTATTATTACTCTACTGACTAAATCATCACATTGCCTCCCTATTGATCATACTATTTATTTAAATCATCTTTATCAACTGTACCTTAATGTTTTTATCATATATGAAGTTCCTCGCTCTATGGTATTAGGTTGTGATCCCAGGCTAACTTCTAATTTTTGGAAAGGACTTCAGAAGTCATTAATAAATTAAATTTTATTAATGATTTTCATCCTCAATATAATTGAGAAAATGAGTGTATAATTCAGTCATATATTCATCAATGTATTACCACTAAATTTGGAATCAACACATTTCTTTAGTCGTATAATAATAGTATTGATTACAGTATAAAGATTGAACATTTTGAGAAATTATATAGAAATAATTGTAAAATCCATAATTTAATGATGAAGTAGTATAATGGAAGTGGAAGGAAAAGCTTTTGTTATGAAACTTATAAGAAAGTGAGGATGATCCAACAAGACACGAGGACAACTCAAAGTAAGAAAAATATTTATACAGATAACAGTAGGAAAGCCCACTCTTTCGATGTTGTTGATCTTTTTATCCTTAAAAGATCTTAATGATAATTTTTTATACATTTTGGTAAGTGGAAAATTTATGTCCTGGATTCATTAAAACATATGAAGTCTTTGATACTGTTAAATCAGTTTTCTACTATGTTTACTTAACTTTGAGTTTATCCATGGTACATAATGTATTTAATTTTTCAATGTTAATGAAATATATTATAGATTCATCTCATATATTGATTTTTAAAGTATATTAATCGAAAAGAAACCTTATTATTTGGATAACCCTATTCAGATTTTTGACCATTTAGAGAAATATTTCAGAACATTGTAATTCACCACATTATAGTTTTGAGAAGAAACCATATAGTTGATGAAGAATCACGAGAATTAGGAAATCCTATGAGGGAAAGTAATACTCACTTGTATAGTAAGGTAATAATAATAAGATTATGAAATTTAAGAAATGTGAGACTTAATAACCGACATAGTAATATAATATATTTTATAAAATTTAACAATTTTTATGAATGAAATTGTTAAATTAAATCTAAATGTGTTAATTATTATTAAAATAACAATAGAAATAGACTTATTTTTTATATAGTAATTCTTAATATATTAATTTTTACATTATAGATATTTAATTTGAAAAAACCAATATCATTTTTTAATTCATCATTTAAAAATTATCATCGAATGAATTTCTTAGAATATTCTGAAAATATTGAATTTTCAATGAATCTTTAAATATATTGGTCTTATTCAAAACTATATTTTACTCACATGGTGAAATTATTCTTTGTGTTTTTTAAGAATCTCTATTATTACAGTTTATTTATTTTAATTCAAATTTTTTTGAATGTGTTTAATTATTTTATTTTTTATTGAATCATTTTATATTTTGATTTTTTTTTTATAAAAAGTCGTTTTCAGTGTTTTTGTCCAATTTAAATCTATATTATATTATTCCACTTATATGTTTCGAATTTTAAAAAACGGATTCCTTATTTTGAGACAGAATATGCGGATTTCGTAAATTAGACAGTTAAATTTTTTGACTATATGAGTTGTAAACATTCAAATTTTTGTTATCATGGATAAAGATAAATTGCGAAACTAAGGGTAAAAATAATGTCATTAATTTTAGAAAATTATCCAAAAACATATACTAATTTTATTATGTGAGAAATATTTCAATTAAATAATCCATGGGTTTATGTAATGAGCCTTTTCTTCCACTTTGAAGACATTATGTCCATTATAGTATTTTCTTAAAAGAAAGTCAAACATTTCCAACTATATTGTCAAATAAGTATGAAATTCATAATATATGTTTTTAAAGAATATTTTTTCAAATAAAAATATATTTTAGAAATATGAATGATTTTTCATATTCATATAAATTAATTTTTAAATTTTTAGAAAAAAATAATTAACTTAATGGATTATACAATGATAATGCAATAATTATTAAAAAAATTTAAAAAACAAATAAATAGAAATAGAAATATTAAAGTATATATAATTTGTTATTTTTATATTGACCCAAGAATTATATTTAAATATATGACCTGAAACAGAAATAAAAAGTAGTTTTTTTAATTTGACACATTTTTTGATTTTTTAAAATTCGTAGTAATAAGTAGTTTAAAATCTGATAATAATAATATTTTGGGAATATAATAATCTATTAAATAATATAATTTTTTTTAAAAAAATTAACCATATCCAAAGGGAATAATATAAGGTTTAAATTTCATCCATTTTACATTTAGAGGCAATTTTAAATTTTTTTGCTCTAGAATATTCTAATTATATTTTAATATTTCGAGAAATTACTCAAGTTACCATCACCTAAAATATAAAATGGATCCCCTTCCCCCACATCATTATATAACCGAAATCCCTATTTATTAACCACAAAATTACAAATTTACTTATAAACTTCTATAAATATTTTTTATAGCTAATGGTCTCACTAGAAGAACAATTTCATGTTCCTTAAGGGATCCTTTACAGAGGTGATACTCGATGTGTAACTTTCTAAAATTATTTCCATTAAATTAATTTCTTCGTATATCTTATCCTTACCTCATTCATCCAAATTGAATAATAACTATACTATAATATATATAATAAAATGTTATATTGATAATTAAATATCTTCTATCAATATGTTTTCAGATCTCCTCTTATATAAAAAAGGAAGCTATTGTCCAAATTTTGGTTATTAAACGTCTCTATGGATAATGAGTTGGAATTTTGTATTTCTAACTTAATAGAAGGTACAAAAAGGATTAATATGGTTAAATATAATATTAGTTATTATATTATAACATAATACATGTTCTTAAACTAACATATAGATGTTATATTTAATAAAATGAAACTAATTCGTTATGGTAAGAAAACAGCCGTAATAAATCAAACAATTATCATTAATGTTTAATCAAATGGACCATCCTCATGGAAAAAATAAAAAAAATATTGGAAAATTTTAAATTTATTGATTTTCATGATCACATTATAGTCTATCATTTGGCATACAATTCCCATTTGACAATAACATCTATAAACATACACATGTTAACCAACCAAGAAACCACTAATTAAACCCTTAGAGAACAACGAAATTCATCTATATAAATCAACCAAATTTCCATAAATGAATACAATAAAATTATAATAAAATATATATAAGGAAGTTGTTGTCAATGATATAATTGATTAATTTAATTTGATTGTCTAGGATGTTAAGTGTAAGGGAAGAATTCATTCCTTCATAAGGCAATGGACATTCATTTAAAAAACATCTTCAAAAAATATTTTTTAAAAAATTGAATAATAATGTATATTAATAATATATGGAATGAGAGTATTTTTCTAATTTAATTATTCCATTTTTATTTGATTACTGGTTTACATGTTTACTGTTTTCTTTCAAATGAAATATTTTCATTTATAAGTGTGTGGATTCTTAAAAATAAAATAAAATTCAAAATGGAAAGATTAATTTTGTTACGACTATTTTCTTTTTATGAAATATTTATATAGAATAATCATTTAATGTTTCATGGGATTCTTTACATTGATGGGTAGTTCCATGAAAACCCCAGTTTGGGATATTTCTTCATCTCTCTTTCACACATTGGGTAGAGAGATGGATTTAACTGATGTAGTTTCTACTAAGATATCAAGGGATATACTATAATGGCTATTCGAAATGTTACTATTATAGTTACTCCCTATGTAGACTTGAGAGATACCAAATAGGTAGTAATGATTTGAAAATTATTCCACAAGTTACATTTATGATTTATTCTTTCTATTAATTTTTTTAGAAACCTATGATCTCATAAGATAAGTTGAAGTGCATATGTTTTATGGGTGAAATTAATGACATTGTGAAGAGTGTTATATGTTTTTTTATTTTCCAATTATGATATATGATGAAATTGTGAAAGGAATTATTTTGAAAAAAATTTATTTATTGGGTATTTAAATTTTTTTTCCTCCAAATTTTTATCTTGAAATGATAAATTTTTATTTGTAGGGACTAATTATTTATTTATTACTTTTATATCCCTTACATATATTTTTTTTGTTTATCCCACATTTCAAGATTTTTTCCACATGATTTTGAGGAATCCTAGGGAATGGTTTAATTCAATATTTTTTTATATTAATTATATATACATAGCATAGCTTTTTATAATTTTATTATTTTAATAAAATGATATTGAGTTAAAATTTTTACTTGTATTCTACAGGTTCTCTATATAAGTGTTTGTCCAAATTCTTCAAAACACTATACCTAAATGATCTATTGGAATTAATGGAAAATATTTCTAATCATTTTCACTATAATATGTAGTCATTATTTATGGTTCTATATATGGTCTCAATTTTTTATCATAATACACTCACTTCAAAGGAAATATCTATGAATTTACCAGGTCTCATACATAATAATTACCTTCATCATAACATTTTGTTTTTTATATTTCTATTCAACATGTCTAATATAAAAAACAATATAATATAATAACTATAACTATTATTATAAAATGATATTTTTTAATGAAATAATAATTATTTATTCCACTCTAACGTCTATGAAAAATAAATGTTTCATTAGTGCTTTGTAAGAAGTATTTTCTTAATAAAGAGAGTTATTCTATTTTTCATCAATACCATTAAAATATGAAAAAAATTATTTAATATTTGTATTTATGCTATATATATGGAAAAAAAATTTATATGTTTTAAAAATTATCACTAACCTTATTTCTATAGATTTCAATGAGAATGTGATAGAATTATCATGCGTATATGCAGACTATGACTTGGATGAGAAGAGGCAATAGTATTTCAACACCAAAATTAATTGTTGGATTGAAAAATCTTTTTAATATATAAACATTATATAAATAAGAGTAATAATACTATAAATATTATGAAAATCATATAAATTTTTTTATCATGGTTGACATACATATGGATACTAAAAAACCTATTGTAACTGACATAAATACCAAATACCTAATATAAATAAATATAATATAATAGTTAGATGAACATTTAATAAGAAATAGACATGAATATGGTTCTTACTATTTTAATTAATAAAATAATTTTTGTCATTCAGGATTCTAATTACATGCAAATAATGAATCTAAAACTGAGATAAGGGATCTTCCATACCACCTTTATGAATATCTAATTAATAAATTATATTTTTCTACCTTTTATTCTGCATTATATTAATAAAAATATTTTTTATTTTCATATGTTTCTATTAAGTATATATTAATTTTAATTTCCTAATAATTATTAGGTTTATACACAATTTTAGATCCTTTTGAAATTCACATTTTTATGTAAAATTGAATTAAATGAAAAATAAACTTTTTTTTCTCATGTGAAGAATCAAAACCATGAAATGTTTCTAAACAATGAGTAGCTTCTAAAATCTGACATTATCTTATAGAGAACCCTATTATTTCCACTGATGTTTTTTATCATAAAATATTTTCCTTCTATATTCAAAATTATCTTTATTTATTTCATACATATCCACCTATATGGTATATTTTTAATCATTATTCTTGAGGAACATTCACATTAAATAATTATATTTCAACTCAATTATAAAAAAGTCAGTTTCATCTTATATAAGGAAAATTTAAATGATATAATTCATTATTTTCTTTTTATCATTTTGATTTATCATTATTTCATTCCTTTAATCAGAATTATAAAAACCCCATCCATTCCCTTGGATTGATCATTTTTTGATCAATTTTGGTTAAATTTTCTGATGAGACAATCATGAGCAAGATTTTGGTTTATGTGGTGGGTGTATTTGGATTTTTTTTCTTTATTCTAATGCATTGTGTAATTTTTTATACCTCATGTGAAGTTATATAAGGGATTGAGGGTGAAATTTATCCAGCATGGGAATTTTTCATCTTTATGATGATAGTCTTAGGAGTAACCCTTGACTTATGTTTATGATATCATGTTTTATATTATTTTAGCATGTATATGTTCAATTAAAATGATTATATAATTTAATGTACCAATTATTATGAATATAATAATTATTATATCTTGTTATGCATCTTGAATCTCATGTTATAATGAATTTCCAGTTTTAATCACTTACTGGGATTTCATGGTCACGTTTTTTTTATTTTTCCAAGGATATCCCATGATGTTTTAGAATATGTTTTGGAATAATAAGAACACTTTAGAGTTTTAACAAAATTGTATTTTTTTAATATTTAGGATTATATATTAGTATTTTGAATCCTCTAGAGACAGTAGACCTATAGATCCTTCCATTATATTGGTTACCTAAAAGTATGAAAATAATTAAGAAATAATAAGTATATATGGTTTAGGTTTCCATAGTATGAAAACCTTCATGTTTTGTATCATTTTTTTTTTCAATCCTTACTTTTTATTTATATTTTTAGTTTCCTAGGATGTATAAAAGGGGGGTTTTAGAGTTTTTTGACAAGTAAAACTAAATTTTGGGTATGGTGTTAGTTTTATATTGTCGATGATAATGATACAATGTAGTTGGGGATGTATTCCCTAGTAGATAATTTTAACGAATATATAGATTTTGGAAAAACTATGTAATTGAATTTGGGATACAACATAGAGTCCCTGAAGGTGGAACTCAATTGATTATTCCAATATCACGGTAACTATGTCAGGGATCAAATATTTGTTGAATCCTTCTTTTTTTATTGGTAATTTTAAATCATGTTTGTTAAATATGCGTAGTATAAATTTTTCTTGTATTATTGTATCTTTACATTGACCATGTTTTGTATTCTAGAAATATGTTAGACTGCGAATTGATCCATTGTAGTCACATATAATGCATCCTAAATTTTTTCTCATTTCATTCTCTTTTACATCATGGTTATAGGTTTACATCATGTGGTTATGTTTCATAGTTTTATTATAAATTTTTGTATCCCTTGAATAAAAAATCCTCTTATAAAATCAATATATAAATTTAGTAAACCAAGGGATTTCTCAAAAGTATATATGGACTAAGATTATTTGGATTTATCCTATATGTACGAGGATTAAATATCTGAGATTGTAGGGCTGATTCAAGCATTAATCATACGTATATCCATTTAAAAATTAAGGGATTTGTATGGACCTTAAATCCTATTAGTTCTTTTGTTATGGAATTGTGTCTGTATGTTTTCACTTTTACTTTACTCATTATTGAACATTAAATTTTTGATATTTATTATTGGTAATTCTTGTTTTAGGGAAATTAATTAATTATTCAGATCCTTATGTTATCTTGGTTAGTGGTTCCCACTTTTTTGTAAAGATTCCATTTGATTTGAGGTTTTTAGTTACAGGTTTTAGATTTATTCTAAAAAATCATTCTTGGTTTTTCATTAAATTTGTTTTTCTAAAACAATATCAATGAAACATATGTGGAATAATCATCATGAATTTTTTGAAATGGTTTTAAAAAATAATGAGGAATGTTTTTATGATATTTTTTGTTTGGTAATGTTTATGAAAATAAATCTTTCCCATTATATTTTTAATAGAAATAATTTTATATAATGTTTTATGTGGTTTCAAAGATGAAATTCCCTTTGAATGATTCTAATGAATTAATCCCAATGTTGAATGATTTTGTGTTAGAAAATCCTTCTTGAGGTTGTAATACTTCACAATAGGCATGTTCTTATAGGTAAATGTGTGGACTAAGTTTATTATATTGTGTAATATATTCACTCTTTAGAGTGACCACTTACCCCTAAACTAGTTCTGATAGGATAATTTGTAGATTATCTGGTTTAGTGATTATGATCTATTTTAGTGGATCATCACAAACATATAACTAATACACTTCAATGGAATTTGGTTTCTATCAATAATTATTGGAAAACATATCCATAATTATTATGAAAATTTATTAAGAACTAGATTATTGTATTTTTATATATGATATTTAAAAAGAGTAAATTTATACATGTTTTTTTAAAATTTCAATTGTATTATATCTCATGCATTATCAATTTTTACATTAGAATAATTTTTCAATATTATAAATTATACTTAGGAATCATATGGTGTGATAATATTGGAACCATTTTCCTAAATCCTATATAAAAAATTGGGTGTATGTATATCACGATTTATCTAATGCATGTCAAGAAATGGTGCCAAAGAGTAGTAGTAGACTTGTTCATTTGCTGGTTGTGGTTGTCTGGAGGTGATTTCATGTCACATGGAGTTTGAAATTACTTGTTTTTTATTAATTTGGTTTAAATATGTGTATTGTATGTTGTTTTTGTGGAAAATTGGATCTTATCAGTTTTTCTCCTTATTTAGGTATAAGTGAATTATTTTTTATCTTTATATGTATTTCCTTTGTTATTTATGCTGAAATAATCCCCAAATAGTTATTGATACCTGAGATATTATCTCCCTCAATTGGTGTTTGTGAAAACCCATCAGGATATATTAGGACTACATACGGCTACAATATATTGGGTAATCATTGTTGGTTTATGAATGTTTAAATAGTATAAATGTATTGAAAATGATATCTTATAAATATATAATACCAAAAATAAGTACATAGAGGAGAAAATAGTATCAAATGAATTGATGAAAGATGACTTAAAATTTGATCACGACAAATGTCAGTGATTAAAAAAAATCATGAATCATTAAATGACGAATGAGGTGTATAAATTAATCAGAAATTATAGATTTATAGCTAATTTTTTTATTGATAAATTAACATATTCTCAAAAAACATATAATATATTCTCTATAAATGTTATTAAGAACCATGTTATATATCTATTTCACGATTCTTTTCATTTTTAAGGAAATAATATCATTTCTATTTCAATTAAAATGAAAATGAAATTATTTTCATTAAATAGACAGCGAAATGTTTATAAAGTGATCACATAAAAACCAGGATCAAATCCTACCTGGATTTGTAGCTCAAAACTTATATGTATTGTTTGTTGTTTTCCACCTTTATTTATCATTACAGTTTCTCATTTTCTCAATGATTTTCCTTTAGTATTTCTATTTTATTCACAAACGGTAGGTGACATGATTAATGGTGAGTGGTAATAGACCACCAATAGATACCTTTCAGCAGTTTTTGTTAAAATTTCATTTCTGTTTCATCTCACTGTACCTAGATAGTATTATTTTTGTTTTATTTAACGGATACTGTTTCTATAGTGTACATTGATTTTAAAAATAGTTGTTATAGAAATCATTCCCAAAATTAATTTTTGGATTCCCATGTCATTTTCACTAACCCCTGTAGATCAAGATCACAGTATTGGTGATGGCTCAGATACAGATTTAGATAGTACTTCAGGATTCATGATTACAATTAAGACATGCCTGTTAAATTATCTTGTATAAAATGGAAGTAATTATATTGAAAATAATATCATTATATATAGGAAGAAATAGAATAAATAAGTAGAAATCATCCACAAAAATATCATTTTTCTGATCATAGAATGGAGGTATCTTTTATCAGGTTTTATTTAGACTAATTTTAATCCATACTCCTTAAATTACAATTTGGGAGAAACTATACACTAGAGAATTATAAGATCATCAATATTCCCACACGATCAATGCTAGCTAAACAACCAACCAATACTATAATCATTGATTATCCAATTATTAGTTCTAAAATGGAGGTCCTAAGGGGTTTTTTAAGTATAAATAATTATTATATAATCATAAGATAAATTACTAATATATATAATTATATCATATGTTTTTTATTATTTCGTAAATATCATTTTAGTCTTAGTGATTACAAAGTGAACTTTTCGAATATTGGTGCTTTTTTACATGGAACTAATATTATTATGATTGAATAATATTTGGATTTATTGATCTCATTCATCATTATTTATCTTGAAATTAATTAGTAATTTATAGGTTAAAAATATATAATATTTCCAAAATTCATTTTCCAAGTAAAACATCATTTCAGAATACTTTTAATTTTCATAAAAAAAATTAACTTCTCAAATTCTTAATTTTATGAGAACAATGTACATAATTTTTTTATTTAGAATAAAAATAGTAGAAAAATATAATTTGTTAATATTTTCATAAAATAATTGATTTCTAGGTTAATAGTAAAAATATAGATTTTGCTAAAAATTACCACTTTTTTAATTAAATTATGGTATAATTATTTAATAATCCATATATATATATAATATATTTATTACGTAATAAAAATATTTTTCACATATTATTTTGAATTTACAGTAATATTTTTTTGAAACTCAAATAATATTTCTCACTTAATAAACTATTTTATGGGCTTATAATAATAATCATAATTTTTCACTTTTATATAGAAAATATGAAAAAACAAATTTCATATTTGAGTTATACATTTCAATATTGTATGATGGGTATAATTTTTTTTAATTAATAAATATGATATTAGTTTTATTATGGGTAATTAATTTGATAATGGTAGATAAATTTTGATGTAATTGTTTTTATAATATCATATAACTAGAATTTAAACAATTAAAAAGACCTAGATTAAATTAAAAATGAAAATTTATATTTAGAGATATATATAACTATATAGAAACTAATTAAAATAGAAATAAATACTAAATAATGTTGCATATCACATAATAGTTAAAATTCATATTTTAAAACAAAAATCAATATTTTAAATTGTAACGCCCCTTCCCTAGATACCCAGAGTCGGTGCATTATTACATAACATTGGCATGATCACATGAATGATCAAGTCTCGAATGACTGATTAGTTTAGTAGACTTGGAAACACTAGATATATTCATAAAGTTTACATTACATCAATAAATGAAAAACTACAACAACATATTGTCTTCATATCCCCTCATACTATCCCTACAGGTCATTCATAAAATACTTCTTCAAATCCTGGGAAAAGTAAAACATTGAAAGGGGAGAGATTAGATGCTCAGTAAGGATAACAATATAGTGGAAACTTTCCGAAATAAACATAAAAATTTAAGGCAATGTATAACTAAAACAAAAGCCTTTTAAACTAGAACATCAACATAATATGGCAAGGATAAAATTAAATAATTCCATTTACTTATTCACATGGATATTATACTAGTCGAATAATCACATAAAAATGTTAATAACCACTTTCATAATGACGAAATGCATAATTCCAGACTATCATAACCACGTAGCCAAGGCCTCGTGCCAAAAATACAAATAAGATTTTGTCAAGGCCTCGTTCCAAGACACTAGTTTGTCTCATTAGACCTACCGATACATCAAGGAGCTATAGCGGGCTCCACCCGTCACTTACTAAGTCCAATGCATTCCTCATATGAAAAGTTTGAAATATGACATAAACATTCGTATTAATGTAGCATAGGAATTGTCAATACTCAATTGACAAACCATGAATGGTATAAAAATAGAACATCCACAGTCAAACATAACTAATTCGATACAATATGGAAGATTTTATTGTATCAGATTAATCTCAATCAAGAATAATGAATGATATTGACATAGATGAAAATAATCGTCAAAACTATTAGAGAGAAGTATCCCCCTTTTTCTTGAAATCATTTAAAAGTCACACTATTTGTTAAGAAGCCATTTAAAAATATATTTTTGAATCAAAGTGTACCATACCAATTTGAAACTTTTAAAAGTAAATTTAATTTTAAAACTTTAATTTCCATAGAAATAAATTCTTAAAACCATTTTTAAAACATGGACATTAATGAAAAATATTTTGAATAATAAATCATTAAAACAATTAAAAATGTATTTTAGTTAGAGTTTCTAAACAAAAGAGAGACACTTGAATACAAATAATTGAGGTAATAAAAACTTTATAATATCACAAGAATAAAGGGATTCATGATATACTACGTCAATGTACATTATATACACCATATTAAAGTGATTTGGTGTATAACAACAAAGAAGTCTCAATGGAATGTAAATTGAGATGAATTCTCTTATAAAGACCATATCATTAGGTTAAGGATAAATCAATGACATAATTATGTGTGGCAAATATAAATACACTCAATATGATTGGATATTTAGTTTAAATCAATCAGATGACATTCACACATATTCTTGTAAAAACAACACCAATGAATTGGATATTTAACTCAATAAATGGAGATTGAGTTAAAATTACTCTTATCAAGTTCATACAGATGACTTGAGAATTTATCAATGGAGTGATTATGTGTATAAAATGTATATCCACAGAAAGGGGAGTGGAATTTATGAAATAATAAAATTAATAGTGATTCTTCACATAATCTTGGAGTAAAATAATCAATGAAGTATGCGTAAAGCCGAATGAGTGGAAATTGAAATTTCAAATTCCCTTATTGATTTGGTAACATAAAAAACATACTACCATGAATGAAGTTTCATACAATGATGATATAAATATGCATTAATTAAATTATATTACACAATTAATACAAACAGGGGCAGTACACACACCACATGTAATAAATAAGCGGTGAACAATAGAATTATCACAGAATTAAAAGTGAGATAAGAAACCCCTTACTTTGAATTTTTTCTTTGGTCGAAGGTAGGTTAACCTCCATTATATTGGTGAAATAATTGTTATTTAATTATAAAATAATCATTTACATTAATATGATATCATATATGATCTTTTAGAATTTATTTGTTAATAATATCTTACAATTATCATCATTTCAGGTGTTAACTTACTCATTTTCCTTTATATTCTTTGTTACGTAAGCCATGTTTGTTATCGATTGGTTGTATCTTATTCATATCAGGAATTATATCATGTCCTTAAACATTATTTTTAATAATAAAATGAGAGTTATACTTGAATGGATACGATGGAGAATGAATCTCATCGCGTTCGTAGAGAAGGTAGTCCGTACGAACGCACGAGCGACAATATCATTATTTTGATGTTAAAATAATATATAATTGGATGGTATAGTATATTGAAAGAATAATTATCATATTATATTTATTATTGACATTAATTACACATCATTATTATACCCATCCAAATAATAATTTATTGAATGACAATTACACCACGACGTGGAGATAGTAAGCCGTACATACGCACATATGGTGACACGTTTATTCAAAGGATGGATAGAATAATGAATATGGTTGTACCATATTTATAATAACATTAAAATATATATAAGACACTGGATTTGTTATTTTAGAATGGTAATAACAAAGAAATAAGGAGTGGAAGAAGAAAGGAACTTGAAAAAGGGTGGTGAAATCATTACCTCTTTTCGGGTTCTTCCTTTTGATTTGATCAAAAGGTCTCCTTAGGTTGTCTTTATGACTAAAGGAAGGCCTCTAGGATGATGTGAGGGAAGTTGAGAGAGTATTTGCGCAGAGTTTGGCCGAGCCAAATGGCGTTGAAGGTGTGAATTAATGAGAAGGTGGAGTGCCCTTTTATAAGAGGGGTGAGGGGGACCTTTGGAAAAGCTAGAAATATTATTTTATAATAAATTAATATTTGGATTATAATGGCTCAAAAGTGAATTATTTAAAGGTTAATGTGGGGATTGATCGAAAACCACTCAACCAATAGAATTAAGATAGGTTTGTGTCATTATATTAACCTTATATTTTAGTTTTAACTCTTAGTTAATTAGTTTGACACTTACCATGTCACTTTGTATTTTTATATTATATAGTTATTAAACATACTATATACCTCCACGTGACCCCCAATTGGTCCATTAATGATACAAATATTATTATATAAGTCTCATGGCAAACCCTTAGATTTTAAGGAATTGAATATCAATTAATAATAAAAAATTTGTTTTAAAAACTCTTTTTTTCAATTTTGATAGTATTTGTAAAATTGATTTTTTTGAAACTCATAACAGAATGATTACTTTGAAAAAAGTTAATTAAATCATTCCTAACATGTCATATTAACCTATAAAATTAATTTAATTCATAAAATGTTTCAAATTATATTTATTTGGGTATTATAATATCAATTATTTTAATGTTTCACTATTATGGTAATTACTACGTCATCATTGGGTCATTAATAAATTTAATTATTTAATGTATAAAAATTATAAATGAGATACCATTATGTATGAAAACGTTTTATCTTTCTAATGAATATTTAAAATTGAATTTATCTTATGTATGTCTCAATATTAAAAATGATTTCGTAAATAAACATTGATTTTATCTCTTTTAACTCTTCTTTAAATTAAATAATAATAAATGTCCTAATCTAATACAAGTGGACCTAAGTGATAAAATTTTACTCATAAGGTTGTTTTTGGTCGATATGCACTTGTCCAATAGAATTAGGACACATGTTAGGGTAATCTTAATATCATTTTTACCCTTAATTACCCTATTTATTTTTAACCGTGGTATATAAAAGTAAAAAGCTACTATTCACCAAAAATTATTTTAATCTCATTGAACCACATTTTCTCCTTGATATTTACTGTGTCTCTTGGATTTTCGAAATTTCACTCACAGAAGTGGTAAAATTATGTTTTATGAAATATTCAGTTTTTTAACTACCACTTAGTGGTTTCACTATTCATCAAAAAATGAAACTTTTCAGAAAATACAAAAAATTAGGCCCAAGCTATATTTGATATTATAAATTAAAAATGATATCTATTTTTCCAAATTCAAAACATATCAGTTTCATTAATTAATTTAAAAATTAATTCCCATCGTCCAAACAAATAGCGTGTTTTTAAGTGATAATAACTATCAAAAGATTGACACTTGTTTATGTCTGGTTTAAATGTGAAATTATATCCAATGACAAAAATTGTATTAAATGGTGAAAATATATTCTAAATATACTTTAAAACCACTAAAATTAATAATTTATCACTATTAATTATTTCGACTAAAAAAGATGTTTTTAATTAAAATTTAGTAATTTTCACTATTCATCAAAATATGAAAGTTATCCAAAAAGTACCAAAATTTCACCCTAAGATAATTTCGATATTAAGAATCCAAAAATGATGTCCATTTCGAAAGATAAAATTCATAAAATTTCAAAAAGTAGGTATTACTATTCATAACGGCTAGTTTGATTGGTTGTGGTGTGTTAGAATCTCGAAGTTGCGTACAATGCACGCCATTTCATTATTGAAAGGGAAATGTACCGTGGAATCTTGGGGTGTAACATTCTTCCCTACTTTAATAAACTGCATCCTCACAACGTTTTTTTTTAAATTGGGCTTGAGAATATAATGGAATGTCCCACATCGGAAAAAGAGTCAATTAAACTATCACATTAAAAGAAAGGAAGAGAGATATAAAGGTCACCCAAGACAACCCACACTAGGATTCCATGTACGAAAACATGGATATGGACGATAATCTGGGTGTTATTTTCTGATAGAGAGGGATATAAAACATGATGTAGAGAAAGTTAACAATAAGGAAATCCCAAACTTGTGTTGGGACAAACAATCAATAGTATCCCAGTAGGAAAAGTAAACAGACAACATTTTTTGTTTTAAGTTACATTACATAAGGAAGAGGAATTCATTTATGATATTGACTAAGAACATAAAGAGATATACGTATATTTTATGTAGAGATTCATTCTTTAATAAATATTTACCACTAACTCAATTTTTTTAATAATGAGTATTCAAGAATGCATGGTCATAATAGAAGAGCTAGAATAAACTTCTATAGAAATACATGATCCACATAGGATAAACTATATATTTACTTTGTCTTTAGAGATTAATCAAAACCAAATTGGTTAGTATAATATCTGATGATCCCCCAAATGGATATTCCATTAGTAAAAAAACACAAATCTTAATTTATAAAATTAAACCATCAATACCCCAAAGTTAAATAAATACCATTCAATAATCAATTGTCCTTAAAATCCTTTAATATAATCCAAACTAGTATTGAAACCAAAAACTTATAAGAATGTTGTCTTCCACGTTAAATTTTATCTCCAAATGAAATTAATTACTCTTAAATTCACATACTTAAAAGTAATTAATCTAATCATTTCCATAAATAACCCAAATCATTATAAATCCACAATAAAAAAATAGATAAAAATCCACCATTACTCCTCATAAGAAATCCCATATTATTCTATTTTTTTGGGCATATAGTGTTCTCAACCAAGCGAACAACTACCAAAATAACATTTATCACTGAATCACCAAATCATTTTCTTATAATGAGGGTATTCATTTGATAAGACATAAGATCCCAAATAAAATTATTATTGATCAATAAAATCATTTAACTAAAAATAATAGTCACACTAACCAGGGATTTCACGTAGTCCAGTGGTAGGTGATAAATCCCAACCGCACTTTGGTTTTGGGTTCGATTCCCACATCTTTGTCCGATACGACGGGTTGTCACACGCTCTGTGTGTTGTCCTTTTTCAAAAACAATATTTTATAACATTACCAAAATGAGATAAATTCATCAAAATAACTATAACATAATTTAATCACAAATCTTATCTCATACCTTTCATTTTCATCCCAAATTATAATAACTTATAATTGCCTCAAACCCAACGATCATATAATACCAAATGGTTATTTATAACTATACCCACAAGAGAAAAGATAATTATTCCTCAAATATCATTCTCACATGGAAAACTGCAGGGTTAAAAATATAAGAGAAAATAATTTCAAAGTAAACCCATCAACAAACAGCACTAATACTTTTTAAACATTTCTCCAACCATTTATTTCAACATAGCTTCTTCTTTAACCAAGAAAATATCCAATATAATTGGGAATTCACTCGGGTAATGGACAGGTCCCCTAAATTTACAACAAATGACTGTAAATGGATTCTTGGGACCATTTTTATCTTCTTCCATAATACTCTTCATTTTTCTTCTGCAGTTATTCACTTTATGACCTTCATTCCCGCACGTAATGCATTTCTTTGTCCCATTGAGACACTTTCTTGGGTGTCTCCATCCACATTTCCTGCATGATGGAAATTAAGGATTCCTTTATCCATGGTCTCCACTACAGGAGCTCTTATCATTCATCACCTTTCACTTCTTTGTTGAGTCTGGGAATTGGTAAATATATATATTGTTGATCATATTTTTGGAAAATTGATTTGGCATAAAGACGATATCTTTTACGCCTATCAAAATTCCATTTTGTTGCTCATTTCCACTACCATTCCCACCTTGTACATCATTCTCAAAGTCACTATGACTTCCTTGGAATCCATCCATTGACTAAAACCAGAAAGCATTGTGTGAGTAACAATAGTCATAAAATCATTTAGAGATTAACATGTCACCATATTGTCAATTTGAAACACATTAGGATTAATCAAGGTCATTTACTCTCATCTTATATATAAAATACTTCAAATCGGTTTGTAAAGAAAATTAAATTATCCTAAGCATATCCCCTGGGAGTTTTGTAACCAAGAGTGCAGCAAGGCCCGTTGTCATGCACCAGTTCCCGTTCGAGTCTAGCTCAAAGTGTTATTTTTGGGTTTTACACCTAGGTACATCTATTCCAGAGCCGCCTCTACCTGCTCGTATGTAGACAGGGATGTATTTCTCGGAAAACTCACAAAATCTCTAAAATACCAAAATTCTAAAAGTTATTCTATACTAATCCTGAATGTTCATCATAGGTCTACGTGCTCTAATTTGATTTTATCTAAATCTAGATTCCAAGGTCTGTACTAAACCTCCCTATGATACCAACTATAACACCCTGACCCTAGATACTCAGAGTCGGTGCATTATTACATAACATTGGCATGATCACAAGAAAGAAAAAAGTCTCTAAAGACCGATTAGTTTAGTATCCTTGGAAAGAGTAGATATATTCATAAAGATTACATTACATCAAAAAGTGACAAAATACAACAACATATTGTCTTCATATCCCCTCATACTATCCCTGTAGGTAATTAATAAAATACTTCTTCACATCCTGGGAAAAATAAAACATTGAAAGGGGTGAGCTCAGATGCTCAGTAAGGATGACAATATAGTGGAAACTTTCATCAATAAACATAAAAATTTAAGGCACTATATAACTAAAACAAAAGACTTTTAAACTTGTACTTCAGGATAATATTGAAAGGATAAAATGAAATTATGCCATTTACTTATTCACATGGATATTCTACTAGTACAATAATCACATGAAAATATTAATAACCACTTTCATAATGATGGAATGCATAATTCTAGAAAATCATAACCACGTAGCCAAGGCCTCATGCCAAGACTACAAATAAGATTTTGTCAAGGCCTCGTTCCAAGACACTAGTTTGTCTCATGAGACCTACTGATGCATCGAGGATCTATAGCGGGCTCCACCCATCACTTACTAAGTCCAATGCATTCCTCATATGAAAATTTTGAAATATGACATAAACATTCACATTAAACTTGCATACGAAATGTCAATACTTAATCGACAAACCATGAATGGTATAAAAATAGCACATACACAGTCAAAACTAACTCATTCGATACAGTGTGGAAGATTTTATTTTATCAGATTAATCTCAATCATGAATAATGAAGAATATTGACATAGATGAAAATAATCGTCAAAACTATTTGATAGAAATATCCCCCCTTTTTCTTGAAATCATTTAAAAGTCACACTATTTGTCAAGAATCCATTTAAAAATAGATTTTTGAATAAAAGTGTCCCATACCACTTTGAAACATTTAAAAGTAAATTTAATTTTAAAACTTTAATGTTCATATAAATAAATTCTTAAAACCATTTTTAAAACATGGACATTAATGAGAAATATTTAAAAGAATAAATCTTTAAAACAATTAAATATGTATTTTAGTTAGTGTTTCTAACCAAAAGAGTGACATGTGAATACAAATAATTGAGGTAATAAAAACTTTATAATATCATGAGAATAAAGGGATTCATGATATACTATGTCAAAGTACATTATATACACCATATAAAAGTGATTTGGTGTATAACAACAAAGAAGTCTCAATGGAATGTAAATTGAGATGAATTCTCCTATAAAGACCATATCCTTAGGTTAAGGATTAATCAGCGACATAATTATGTGTGAAAAATATAAATAAACTCAACATTATTGGATATTTAGTGTAAATCAATCAGATGACATTCACACATATTCTTGTAAAAACAATACCAATTAATTGGATATTTAACTCAGCAAATGGAGATTGAGTTAAAATTACTCTTATCAAGTTTATACCGATGAATTGAGAATTTATCAATGGAGGTATTATGTGTATAAAATGTATATCCACCGAAAGGGTAGTGGAATTTATGACATAATCAAATTAATAGTAATTCTACACATAATCTTGGAGTAAAATAATCAATGAAGTATGCGTAAATCCAAATGAGTGGAAATTGAAATTTCAAATTCTCTTTTTGATTTGGTAACATAAAAAACATACACCCATGAAATAAGTATCATACAATGATGATGTAAATATAAATTAATTAAATTATATTACATAATTAATACAAACATGGGCAGTACACACACCACATGTAATAAATAAGTGGTGAAAAATGGAATTCTCACGGAATTAAAAGTGAGATAAGAAACCCCTTACGTTGTACTTTTTCCTTGGTTGATGGTAGGTTAAACTCATGTATAATGGTGAAATAATTGTTATTGAATTATACAAGAATCATTTACATTAATATGATATCATATATGATCTTTTAACATTGATTTGTTAATAATATCTTAGTATTATCGTCATTTCGGGTGTTAACTTACTCGTTTTCATTTATATTCTCTGTTACGTAAACCATGTTTTTTATGGATAGGTTTTATCTTATTCATATCCAGAATTATATCAAGTCCTTAAACATTATTTTTAATCATCAAATGATAATTATACTTGATTGGATATGATGGAGAATGAATCTCATTGCGTTCGTGGAGACGGTAGTCTGTACGTACGCACGAGCGACAATATCATTCTTTTGATGTTAAAATAATATATAATTTTATGGTATATCATATAGAAAGAATAATTATAATGTTATATTTATTATTTACATGAATTACACATCATTATTAAACCCATCCAAATAATAATTTATTGAATGACAATTACACCATGACGTGGAGAGGGTAAGCCGTATGCACGCACGTATGGTGACATTTTATTCAAAGGATGGATAGAATACTGAATGTGGCTATACCATATTTATAATAACATCACAATATATATAATATAGTGGAGTTATTATTTTAGAATGGTAATAACAAAGAAAGAAGATGTTGAAGAAGAAAGGAACTTGAAAAAGGGTGGTGAAATCATTACCTCTTCTCCGGCTTCATCCTTTTGATTTGATCAAAAGGGCTCCATAGGTTGTCTTTATGACTAAAGAAAGTCCTCTAAAATGAAGTGAGGGAAGTTGAGAGAGTATTTGGTCAGAGTTTGGTAGAGCCAAATGGCTTTGATTGTGGGAATTAATTAGAAGGGGGAGTGCCTTTTTATAAGAGGGGTGAGGGGAACCTTTGGAAAAGCTAGAAATATTATTTTATAATAAATTCATATTCGGTTTCTAATGGCTCAAAAGTTGATAATTTAAGGTTTAAGGTGGGGATGGGTCTAAAACCATTCAACCAATAGAATTCAGATAGGTTTGGGTCATTATATTAACCTTATCTTTTAGTTTTAACTCTTAGTTAATTAGTTTGTCACTTACCATGTACTTTGTATTTTTATATTATATAGTTAATAAACTTACAATATACCTCCAAGCGACCCCCAAGTGGTCCATTAATGATACAACCATCATTATATAAGTCTCTTGGCCAACCCTTAGATTTTTATGAATTGAATATCAATTAATAATATAATATTTGTTTTAAAAACTCTTTTATGTCAATTTTGACACTATTTAGAAAATTGATTTTTGTGAAACTAATAACAGAATGATTACTTCGAAAAAAGTTAATTAAATCATTCCTAACATGTCATATTAACCTAGAAAATTTGTGTAATTCATAAAAAGTCTCAAATTATATTTATTTAGGTATTATAATATCAATTATTTTAATTTTTCACTATTATGGTAATTACTGTATCATCATTGGGTCATAAATAAATTAAATTAATTAATGTATAAAAATTATAGATAAAATAAAATTATTTAGGAAATATTTTTAGATTTCTAATTAATATTTACAATATAATTTATCTTATGTACAACCCTATATTAAAAATTATTTAGTAAATAAACTTTGATTTTAACTCGTTTTATTCTTCTTTGAATTAAATAATAATAAATGTCCTAATCTAATAAAAGTGGAACTAAATGATAATATTTTACTCCTAAGGTTGTTTTTGGTCGAGATACACTTGTACAATAGAATTAGGACATGTTTTAGGGTAATATTAATATTATTTTTACCCTTAATTACCCTATTTACTTTTAACCGTGGTAAATAAAAGTAAAAAGTTACTATTCACCAAAAATTATTTTCATCCCATTGAACCACATTTTATTTCTTGATATTAACTGTGTCTTTTGGATTTTCGAAATTCCACTCACAGAAGTGGTAAAATTATTTTTTATGAAAAATTCTGTTGTTTAACTACCACTTAGTGGTTTCACTATTCATCAAAAAATGAAAGTTTCCAGAAAAATACCAAAAATTAGGCCTAATCTATATTTGATATTATGAATTAAAAATTGATGTCAATTGTAAAAAATTCAACACATATTAGTTTCATTAATTAATTTAAAAATTAGTTTCCATCATCAAAACAAATAGCGTGTTTTTAAGAGATAATAAATATCAAAAGATTAACACTTGTTTATGTCTGGATTAAATGTGAAATTACTTCCAATGACCAACATTGTATTAAATGGTAAAAATGTATTCTAAATAAACTTAAAAACCACTCAAATTAATAATTTATCACTATTAATTATTTCGATTAAAATTGTTGTTTTTAATTAAAATTTAGTAATTTTCACTATTCATCAAAATATGAAAGTTATCCGAAAAGTACCAAATTTTCACCCTAAGCTAATTTCGATATTACGAATCCAAAAATTAAGGCCATTTCAAAAGATAAAATTTATAAAATTTCAAAAAGTAGGTATTACTATTCATAACGGCTGGTTTGATTGGTTGTGGTGTGTTAGAATCTCGAAGTTTCGTACAATGCACGACGTTGCATTATTCAAAGGGAAACGTACCGTGGAATCTTGGGGTGTTAAATAAATTTTAATTTTATCTGTTAATTATGTCATATTTTAAAATTTAATCATCTCTCATGGATATTAAATTTTTTGGCCAAACAATTAATAATTTTTGTAGGGGTAACATTATATTTTTAATAAAATGAAAATAACATTATTAAGACATCAATTATTAAGGTAAAAATAAAAATTTTAAAATAAAAATTTCTTTGGTAAAAACATGATTAATATTTTTAATTTTAGTGTGAAGTATTAGATGAGGATTCATAAATGAAATATCACCCAAAAATACATATTTTTTATAGAATTATGTCACTGAAAAATTAGTAGTGCATTGATATCATGGAAGTGTAACAGATATTCCAAAATGTTCCCTTTACTTCAAATATAAATTGGAATCACTTCCACATCTACAGGGATACACTTGCCACTAAAATTTCACTTTCACCTCTGAAATAATGTTTAATAGATGTAATTTAATCATCCTAAATCACATGGTCTATCAAAACCTTGTAAATATTTGAATAATTTTTTCCCATAATTATTATTACTTCCGAATTATATAGCAAAAGACATTATAATTATGAAATGTAATTATAAAAATAAAAAAGGAAATAATTTTATTTATTATACGTTTATATTTAAAGTATTATTTAAATTTTTTTATAATCATAATCTGATAAAAAAACCTTACTGAACTCATGATCACAAAATTAATATATGATTAATTATTGAGAATTTTCATAAAATATTGATTTTTCAATTTATAGTTAGAAATATTGGGTTTACTAAAAACAAAATATTATTTCAAGGTGAAATTTGGATATGAATTAGTCTAAAATATTTATTTGTTTTTTATTTATATTAAGAAAAACATTGTTTTCTAATTGGTTTAATAGTTTAATTTATTATAAAAACATTTTCAATTTAAAAATTTGTATTATTTCGAAAAACTGTCTTTAGTTAATTTTCAAGGACTAATTTTATATAATTTTTTTCCACTTCTATGTTTAAAATAAAAAATTCAATTTTTTGAATCATAGGGTCCAAATTTATTAAATATTTCTATTTTATTTTTAGGGAAATATGATTATAAAGCACTATAATTCTTATTACCATGGTAATGGGTAAATTTTGTTATTAAGGGAAAAAATAATATTATATTTTTTCTAAATTTCTGTACAACTGGTCATCATATTATTTTATATGTAATATTAGAACCAAATATCCACAACAAGAATGTATGACCCTTTGGATCTATATGTATTACATTATCTCGATTATATTATTTTATTTAAAAGAAAGTCAAATTGTTCAAACTATTGTTTCTAGTTAGTATAACATTTTTAATATATGTTTTTCCAAAAGAAAATTTTAAACATATATAGTCTTTAGAAAGTTAACATATTAATATTATTAATGGATTTGTTTATTTATTAGAAAAAAATTATTACCTTAGAGGATTACACAATTATGACATAGAATTTAAAAAAATAATTGACAAATAAGTGCAAAGATATTAAAAATATTAAAATAAATATAATATTAAATTTTTATAAAGTTAAGACAAACCATTAGATAAATATGAATTTTATAAGGTATAATAAAATAGTTTCTTCAAAATTTACACATTTTTTATGTATTTAAAGTCATAGTAATGTGTAGTATTAAATTATACAATAATGATATTTCATGAATATAATATTTTATTAAAATATTTAGAAGTCAAAAAAAATTTATAAAGGAAAAATGCGATAGTACATATTCTGAAATTTAATCCCCTGTATATTTATATTATTTTTCGAATTATTGGGCTCTAGAACATGTTTAGTATATTTTAATATTTTGAAAAGGTCTAAGTTCCCCTCATCACAATCATAAAAGGGAAGCACTTCCTTTACTCCATTTCACCACATTTAGCTATCAATCTATACCATCCCATAAAAAATTATCTTCTCCACTTACCTAGAAACATTATATGGAATTTGGTCTCAATAAATGAATAATTGTAGGTTCCTTAATGGATCATTTAAATAAGTTATATTCAAGAGATAACTTTCTTAAACCCCCTCTCTTAATTTCTTTTTTTCATCTATATTATACTCAACTCATTCATCCATCAGGGCATAATAACTCTAGTATCATATATTCACTATTATTTTATATTTTAAATTCAATATCTTTAATCCATACTTCTTCTCATCTCCACTTATTTTACTAACGGGATCCAATGTAAAAATTATGGCGATTAACCATATCTATAGAAAAAGTGTTATTGTAATATATTACCAACATCAAGGATGGTAATAAAACTATTATTATGGGTAAATAAAACATTAATAAATATATTAAATTTTATTCTATGATATTAATCTAATATATATTTATGATTTGAAATAAAATAAAACAAATTTGTTATAGTGGGAAAACTATTATCACAAGTTAAAGAATTATCATTAATGTTTTATCAAATGAATCATCCACACGTGAAATTGAAAAATGATATATAGGAATATTAAAACATATATAGGTTCATTAATACAATATATTCTCAATTCTAGAGTACTATTCAAATTTTACAAGAACATTCATAAATATACAAAAGTTAACGAACTAAGAAACCCTGAAACCAATGATCCCTGAACAACAAAAATGATCATTATAACTCATAAAAATATCAATGATTAAATTTAATAAAATTATAATAAATAAATTATATTAATTAGTTGTCCTTACTATATAATTAAGGAATCTAATTTTATTATCTATAATGTTAAGTGAATGTAGAGGAAGCATTCAGACATAGGGTTAGAGACATTCCTTATGAAATCACATTCAATATCTACTTTTTCAAAACTCAAAATTAATTTTTTATCTTATAGGAAATTAATGGAATTTCATGATTTCATGAAACGTTATTAAGTTTATTTTATTTTACTTGTTTACATTCTTATTTAAAAATAGTTTTTTCCATTTATTAGATTGTGACCTCTTAAAAATAAAACTGAATTAAACATAGAAAGATTATTTTAATTAAGAATATTTTATTTTTAGGAAATATTTTTATATTATTATCATGTTATGTTTCTTATGAATTTATATGATTACGGACTTGTAAATGGTACACATAGGTTTGGTGATCCTGTTACATCCAGCCAATGCATTGGTTAATGAGAACATGTTTACCGACGAGGTTTCACCTAAGAGATTATGGGAATATATTATGATGGTAAGGAAAAAAGGAAAATGTGATGGTTACTCACTATATATATGTGAGAGATAAAGAATATGTAATATTTAATGGAACGTGATTCCATAAATCACCTTTATTATTTATTATTTGTAGGAATTTTATAGGAATCACATGATTTCAAATGGTATGCTAATGAGTTTATGTTTAATGGGTGTATGTTATAACATTTAGAAATGATTTTTGAGTATTTATTTTGACTTTATGTTTTATTATGAAATGTTTTATGGAATTAATTGTGAATAAAAATTATTAATTGGACATGAAAATAATTATTTGGGACTAATAGTTTATTTTAAAAAGGAAAATTTATATATATATATATGGACTACA
Organism: Viscum album; assembly: GCA_963277665.1. Lineage (NCBI taxonomy): Eukaryota > Viridiplantae > Streptophyta > Magnoliopsida > Santalales > Viscaceae > Viscum > Viscum album. Next base: position 1,504,219,602 of record OY728151.1, on the reverse strand, counting down.
AATTTTATTATTTTTTCTATAACTCTAATCAAACATTTTATGCCCATCCCATGATTAAAAAAACAATTGGATTTTATTGAAGTGTTTGGTCATGAATGATATAGAGAATTATATTTTTAGGATTTATAATGATCATAAATCTTGTGTTGTTTAATGTTTTTGTGTTGTGAAAAATGGATACTATGTAAAAGAATCACTTTGTAATGTATGGGTTTGCTATGTAAGTGAACGGCCTAAATCAATAATACTAGAAACCTAAGTTATCATTGGGAATGAATGAATAATATATCTAGTATATCTAACTATAATTTTTAATTATTAAGGCCATACTCTTATAGTTGGTATCATATAATCATTTAATTAATATTAGAGGTTATGATAATGTTAATAAAATATCATTGATATTTTTTAATTTATCTGAAAATTAAATATAATAAGAAGATTACAATTTTTATTTATCTAAAATATGTCAATTAAAAATGGTTTTCCATAGAGAAAATAGAGAAGCTAAATTTAGATGGCACAAAAAGTACAATATCCTTATATACCAGCAACCTTGTATTGTAATAGTTAAACAATAGATGTTTGTGATAGTAATTACCCAGTAGATACATTCTATAAATTGTTACACAATCCATGAAGGAGATATTATAGGTCTATCAAATAGGTAGACGTGGATAGTGGTTCATTTTATGACACATCACCCTCCATCATTTAGTGGATCTTCTAACCTTGTGGTCGTTGAGGGGTGAACTAAATCCCTTTAAAAAAAATTTGATGTCATTGGATGCTCAAATTATCAAAATGTTAGAATTTATATTTACCATTTTGATTTTATCTAATAAAAATTGTTGAAAATTGATAATAATATATGGGAAATAGATGATATTGATGCCTTGGTATGGTATGAAATTAATAATCATTTTCTTGAGAAACATTTTAATAAGGATGTTTGGTATATGGTGGAAAATAAATTCATAAAGATGATGGAAGTGGAGGATTCCATGTCTAAATGTGAAGAAAAATTCACTCATTTTGAAAGGTATACTCAAAATTTTATTTAGGATCATGAAATTAAAATAAATTATATTTTCTAAAGATTAAGACAAAAATATTAATGGGAGCCTTCCTAAGAATTTAAAAATTATGATAACATTTTTCATTGTGTGGAGAAGTTGGAAATTGAGTTTTCTAATGATAACGTGTCCTTTAACAATAAGTCAAATTAGAGGTCAACATGGAACCAAATGGGGACTAATACATGGGTGATGTTTGATGATATGAAAATTATATTTTTAGTTTTTGAAAACTATTGTAAAAAAGTACTAGGGAATAATTTATGATGTCTGGTAAGTGATTTTGATGGGTTAAAATTTTGAATATGGATCATAATTACCATGAAAATTATCATGGTAGTGGTAAAAACAATTCTAATATTCATGTACTAAAATATTTTAAATTTCAAGAGATGGGTCATTATGAAAAGGAATGTTTAATGAAACCAAATTATGGGAAGCATCCATTCCATAAAAAAATATGTGGTGAACTACCATGCCACAACTTAAGAAAATGATGGTCCAACAAAATAAGTGGTATTAGGTACAATTACCATTTTCTCATATTATGTACTTGTGTTTTTTTATTTTGGTTATATAAATTAATTCACATCAAAGAAATCTTCTATTAAATTGGAAATTACACTTCAAGAAGTGAGGATACAATTTATAGTAAAACATATAGGGAAAATATTAAGGGAATATAAAATTTGATAAAAGATAATTTAATTGTCTTTAGATTAAATTTCTTAGAAAATATTGATTTTTAACTCTATTAGTGTATTATGTCATTCTGGGAAGGAATTGAATTTAAATTTATCATAAATAATATAGAATATAGAGATAAAGAATATTATTTTCAAAAAAATATTCAATTTTTATACAAGAATAAACAAATACCAAAAATACCATATCAAAAATATTATAAAGTAGTAAAATAATTATGTCAAATTGTTCATTCACATAAAGTTGAAAACAACGATACTGATTTGATAAGTGATTTGTCTGTGGTAAAGGAATACAATGATGTTTATATTAATGATTTTTCTAGTTTCATTCCTTATCTGGAGGTTAATTTTACTATTGATACACTACATGATGATAATATTATTTCAAATCCCCATATCCAATGGATCATTTTGAACTCTTAGAAAAAAAAATTCAGTTGTATGATTTTCTAGTTAATGGTTTTATTTGTCTGAATTCTTCACATTGGGGTGAAATGATTTTTATTTTTTAAAATAATGATGTTTCTATTAGACTTTTAATTAATTATAGATAAAAAATAATATCGTTATTAATAATAAGTATATTTTTTCTCATATCAAGGATTTTCTCGATAAGTTCAATGGAGAGGATTAGTTATCAAATATTGATCTCAATTCGGGTACAATGAAATGCAGGTAAAAGGGGATGAAATTACAATTATTTAATTTTTGACTAGATATGTGAATTTTGAGTCTATAGTTATTCCACTCAGAATCAATAATGGTTCTACTATATATATGGATCTTATGAATAAGTGATTTTGTTAACATTTGGATATATATTTTGTTTTTTATTGATGATATTCTAGTTTATTTAAATATTTGTGTGGATAATAATAATAATACATGAAATGTACTACAATCCCATAATGAAAAGAATTTATAAGGGAAATTTGGAAAATGTTATTTCAGGTTCCAAAAAATTTCTTTCCATGTCATCAATTTATGAATATAATTTATAGATGATCGAATAAAAAACAATTGGTGAGGAATGGCCAAGGTAAAAAAATGTTACTGGGATTCAATGTTTTATTTGATTACTAGATTATTACGCATAGTTTAGTACAAACATTGCATGACTATCTGGACCAATAACTAAGTAAACAAAAAATGAGTTAAATTTATCTAAACTATATAATTTGATGATTATTTTAGGAACAAAAAATTAGATTATTCAATGCTCTAGATTCCTCCTTAACCTTGAGAAATGGCGATTTTTTCATCTACATTGATGATTCCTTAAAGGGACCTTGTTTATTTTGGATAAAAAATGATCAGTTAGTTGCTTATGTGTCATGAAAACTAAATCATCAAGAGTTAAATTATTGTACACATTATTTGGAATTATTTTTTAGATTTTTCTTTAAAAAATTGGTGGCATCATCTATATGGTGTAAAGTGTTAAATATATACAGATCATAAAAATTTTAAGTACATATTCACTCTTATGGAATTTAAAATGAGGTAGGTAAGATGAATGGAACAGATAATGTAATATGATTTCTCAATTAATTTCAATCATGGAAAAATAAAAGAAGTTGGAATATTCCTTTATTAAAAAACATCATGAATTATTAACCATATTATGGGTATAACATGACCCTTTGATTAATGTTTTGACTAATTTTTTTCTTGTATGTTATAGATGTTGTAATTTCCAATATTTTATTTTAATTCTTAAGTTAAATAATATCTAGTCGACAAAATTATGAAATCATAGAAGGACAACTACAAGTTATAAAAAAGGAAAAATCGTTTAATATGGGTAATTATCATGAATTTAATGTTGATAAAGAACATGTCTTGGGGTTTTGAAAAAGATTATATGTCCCCAATGATTCCTATATGACAAGGGAATTTTTATATAAACTTCATAACTCAAAATTTTCCATTCATCAAGTAAGTACTATTATATATAGAGATCATCAAAAGTATTACTAGTGGAATATAATAAAGGGAGATATGATGAATTAACCATTAAATTTTTTACTTTTAAAAATATCAAATTAGAACACTAATTACCAAAGGAGATCATCCACCCATTACTAGTTCTATAGTGGAAATTGGAATATATAATCATGGAAGTTTTTGTGGGACTAACAAGTAATTATGAATAAGACAATATAATTTGTCTTATTATTGCTCGACTAACTAAATCATCAAATTCCCTCCCAATTTATCATACTATGTATTTAGGTTATTTTTATCTGCTATACCATAATATTTTTAGATAACATGTAGCTCCTCTCTATATCGTATCATGTTTTGATCATAGGCTAACTTCTAATTTTTGGAAAGTACTTTAGAAGTCATTACATAATTAAATTTCATTAATGCTTTTAATCCACAATATAATGGATAAAATTAGTGTATAATTCAGTCATAAATTCATTTATTTAATACCAAGGATGATGGAATCAACACATTTCATTAGTCTTATAACAATAGTATTTATTATAGTATAAAGAATTATCCTTTTGAGGAATTATATAGAAATCATTGTAAAAATTAAAACTTTTTGATGAAGGAGTAGAATTGAAATATAAGGGAACAAATTTGTAAATAAATTTATGATAAAGTGAGGATGATCCAACAAAATATGAGGAAAACTAATAGTAAGAAATAGAGTTTTGCAGATAACATTCGGAAAGCACATTCTTTCGAGGTTAGTGATCATGTTTTCCTTAAAATATCTTAGTGATAATGTTTTATGAATTTTGGTAAGGGGAAAATTTATGTCATAGATTCATTAGACCATATAAAATCTTGGAGAATGTTAGATCATTTTCCTACCAAGTTTACTTACCTTCGAGTTTATTCATGGGTACACAATGTATTTAATAATTCAATGTTAATGAGATGTATTCTAAATTCATCTCATGTCTTGATAACTAAATAATATTAATAGGAAAAGAACCATTATTATGAGGAGAACCCTATTCAGATCCATGACCATGTAGTGAAATAGTTTAGAACATTGTAATTCACTATGTTATTGTTTTGTGGAGAAACCGTACAGTTCATAAAGAATCATGAGAATAAGGAAATTTTACGTGGGAAAAGAATAGTATCTTCTATAATAAGAGAATACTAATACGAATATGATATTTAGTAATGGGGTGACTTAATATCCCATGTTGCAATAGAATATTTTTTTACCATTTATTAGTCTTCTAGAATAAATTTGTTAAATTAAATCTAAATGTGTTAATTATTATAAAAATCATAAAATAAATAGTATTATTTTCAATATTTTAATTATTAAAAGATAAATTTTAAAATTATAGAAACTTAATTAGAATGAATTAATATCACTTTTGAATTCATCATTTAAAAATTATATTTTAAAGAATTTTTTAGAATATTATGAAAAAATTGAATTTTCAATGAATCTAGAAATATAATGGTCTCATTGAAAACTGTATTTTATTTACATGGTGAAATTATTATTTGTGATTATTTTAAAATTTAATTATTCCATTTTTATATATTTTAATTAAATTATTTTTCTTTGAATGTTTTTAGTGCTCGAATGTTTTATTAAAACATTTTCTATTTTGATGATATATTTTTTATAAAAAGGCATTTTTAGTGTTTTGGTCCAATTTAATTTTATATTATATTAATCCACATATATGTATTTAATTTCAAAAAAGAGATTCCTTATTTTGAGTCAAAATATCCATATTTAGTGTGTTATACCCTTTTATTTATTGAATATATGAGTCGTAAACATTAAAATTTTTATTATAATTATTAAAGATAAATTTGGAAACTAAGGGTAAAAATAATATCATTAATTATTGAAAATTAACCAAAAACATATACTAATTATTTTATATGAGAGATTTTTTAATTAAATAATCCATGGGTTTATGTAATGACCCTTTGCTTCCACTTTGTATACATTATGTCCATTATAGTGCTTTATTTAAATGAATGTCGAACTTGTCAAACTATAGTGTCTTATAAGTATGAAATTCATAATATATATTTTAATAGAATAGGTTTTCAACCTCAAATTTAATTTTGAAATATGAATGATTTTTCAAATTCATATAAATTAATATTTAATTATTTTGAATATAATAATTACCTTAAATAATTAGACAATAATTATGTATTAATTATTAAACTAATGGAAAAATCCAATAAATAATAATAAAAATATTAAAGTAAATATAATTTTATATTTTTATATTCACTCAAGAATAATATTTAAATATATGACATGAATAGGATATACTAAAATAGTTTTTTTAATTCCACACTTTTTTGATTTTTTAAATTCATAGTAATGAATAGTTTTAAATTTGATAATAATAATATTTCAAGAATATAATAATCTAATAAATGATTTAAAAATATTTTTAAAAAATTAAACATGTACAAATGTTATAATATATGGTTTAAATTTCAACCATTTTACATTTAGAGGCTATTTTAAATTTTTTTGCTCTAGACCCTTATAATAATATTTTCATATTTTGACAAACTCTTCATGTTCCCCTCACCTAAAATATAAATTGGATCCCCTTCATCCACATCATTATTTAATCCAAAAATTTTTGATTAACCATACAATTCTGAAGTATATTATAATCATCCATAAATATTTTTTATATCTTATTTTCTTAATTGAAGAAAAATTTCATGTTCTTTAAGGGATCTTTTACAAAGGTGCTATTCGAGGTGCAACATTTTTAAACTATTTCCCAAAAATTAATTTCTTCATATATCTTATCCTTACCCCATTCATCCATAATTAATAATAACAATACTATAATTTACATAATGTAATGTTATATTTATAATCAAATATCTCCAATCAATAAATTTTTTGATATACTCTTATTTTAAAAAATAAAACTATTGTCCAAATTTTGGTGATTAAACATCTGTGTAGATAATGAGTTTTCATTTTCTATTTTATCCATCCTGGAAGTACATAAAACTATTATTATGGTTAAATATATTATTAGTGGTTATATTATAACAAAATCCTTGTTCTGAAACAAACATATAGATATTATATTTAATAAAATTAATCTAATTAGTTGTGGTCAGAAAAACAACCATGATAAATAAAAAAATTATCATTAATGTTTTATCAAATGAACCATCCTCATTCAAAAAATAAAAATAATATATTAGAACATTTAATATTCGTGTGGTTGATGAACACATTATAGTCTCACATTTGGTATACTATTCCCATATGACAATAACATATATAAACATACACATGTTAACCAACCAAGAAACCACTAATTGAATGCTCCCAGAACAACAAAATTGATCTATATAACTCATCCAAATTTCCTTAAATGAACACAATATAATTATAATAAAAAATAAAAATATAATATATTCTCAATGATATAATTAATGAATTTAATTTTATTGTCTAGGATGTTAAGTTTAGGGTAATAATGCATTCCTACATAATTCAATTGAAATTCATTTAAAAAATATATTTAAAGAATGATATTTACCAAATTGAAAAATAATGGATTTTAATCATATATAGAAATAGTGTATATTTCTAATTATATGATTCCATGTTGATTTTATAACACCTTTACACGTTTACCTATTTATTTTCTAATAAATTATTTCATTTATATGTGTGTGGCTTCTTAAAAATAAAAGAAAATTCCAAATGTAAAGATTAATTTTATTAAGAATGTTTTCATTTTATGAAATTTTTATATGGTATAATCATTCAATGATTCTTCATAATTTTTACTTTGATGGGAGGTTTCATGAAAACCCTAGTTTGGGTTATTTCATTGTCTCTCTCTAATGCATTAGATAAAGTGATGGATTTAACCGATGTAGTTTCTACTAATATATCAACGGATAAACTATGATGGTTATTCGAAATGATACTATGATGGTTACTCCCTATGTAGCCTTGGGAGCTACGAAATATGTAATAATGTTATGAAAAATATTCCATAAGTAACCTTTATAATATATTTCTTCTATATATTTTATTGGAAAATTGTGATTTCATAAGATAAGTTGAGGATCTTATGTTTTATGGGTGAAATTTAGGACTTTGTGAAGAGTTTTAGGAGTTTTTTATTTTCCTATTATATTCTCTGATGAAATTTTCTAAAGAATTTTTTGTCAAAAATGTGATTTATTGGGTATGGATATATTAATTTTCCCCCTAATATTTATCGTGAAATGGTATATTTATATTTGAATGGACTAATTATTTATTTATTTATTTTTTATGTCCATTACATAGATTTTTGTGCTTATCCCATGTTTTAAAATGTTTCCCCGTGATTTTGAGGAAGCACAGGGATATGGTTAAATTCAATAATTTTTTAATATTAATTATATAAACATAGAATAGTTTTTTATTATTTTACTTATTTGGAAAAAATGATATTGATGATAATTTCTTACTTGTATTTTACGTGTCTTCTGTATAAGTATTTTTCTAAATTCATCAATACACTATTCCTAAATGATCTTTTGGAATTAATGGAAAATATTTATAATACATGTCACTATAATATGTAGTTACTATTTATGGGTCTGTATATGGTCTCAATATGTTATTATAATACACTCACTTTAAAGGAAATATCTAGGAGAAGATCAGCTCTCCTGCATAAGAATTACCATCATTATAACATTTTTTTAAATATTTCTCGTAAACATGTCCCATATCAAAAACATTATAATTTAATAAGTATAATAATTATTATAAAATGATATTTTAATAATGAAATAGAAATTATTTATTCAACTCTAACTTCTATGAAAAATAAAAGCCTCATTTGTGCATTTCAAGATATATTTCCTCAACAAAAAGAATTATTCTATTTTTCATCAATACTGTTAAAAGATGATAAAAATTATTTAATCTATGGATTTATTTTATATAAATGATAAAAAAACCTATATGTTGAAAAAACTATCATTTACCTTCTTTCCATATAATTATATTGGAATGTGATAGAATTATGATGTGTATTTGCCGACATCCACTTCCCAGAGAAGAGACAAAAAAATTTCACCACCACAATTCATAGTTGGATTAAAAAATATGTTTAATATATAAAAATTATATAAATAACAGTAACAATACTATAGATACTATAAAAAAAATTTATAACTCTTTTTGTCATGGTTGAAAAATATATGGAGACTGAACATCCTATTGTAACTGACATAAGTATAAAATACCTAATATAAATAAATTAAATATAATTGTTAATGGAATATTTTATATGAAATAGAGATGAATATGGTACTCAATTTTTAAATTAATAAGATAATTTTTGTTATTCATGATTATAAGTAAATCCATAGAACGAATCTAAAACTGAGATAAGGGATCTTCCATACCACTTCATGATTTTCTAATTATTCAATTACATTTTTCTACCTTTTATGATGAATTTGTTTCATAAAAATATTATATATTTTCATATATTTATATTAAATATATATTAATTTTAATTTAATTTAAATTATTTAGTTTATACACATTTTTATATCCTTTTGAAATTTACATTTTTATATAAACATGAATTAAGTGAACAATCAAATTTCTTTTCCCATGTAATGAATTACAACTATGAAATGACTCTAAACAATCAGTAGCTTATAAAATTTGACATTATCTTATAGAGAACCAAACTATTTCAATTCTAGTTATTCTTCATAAAATATTTTCTTTCCATATTCAATATTATCCCTACCTAATTCTTTTATATCCACCTAAGTGGTACATATTAAATCATTATTCTTGAATAACATTCCCATTAAAGCATTATATTCCATCTCAATTATCATAATGTTCGTTTCGTCTTATATAATGAAAATTTAAATGATATAATTAATTATTAACTTTTGTATCATTATGATTTATCATTATTTTATTCCATCAATCAGAATTATAATAAACTCTCCCTTTTCATTGGATTGATCATTTTTACGATATATGATGGTTAAAATTCCTCTTGTGACAATCATGAGTATGTTTTTCATTTATGTGGTGGGTGTATCTTGATTTATACTTTAATCAAATGCATTGTTTAATGTTTTATACCTCATGAGAAGTTATATAAGGGATTGGGGATGAACATTATCCACCATGGGACTTTTTCCACTTTATGATGATAGTGTTGGGAGTAACCATTGAATTATGTTTATGATATCTTTTTTTGATATTTTTTATCATGTTTATGTTCTATTGAAACAATTTTATTCTTAAATGTAACCATTATTATGAATAAAATATATATTATATCTTGTTATGCCTATTGACACTCATGATATAATGAATATTTAAGTTTATTTAGTTACTGGGATTTTATGGTCACACTTTTTATATTTTCCACAGGACATCCCATGATGTTTTAGAATATCTATTGGAATAAGGAGAACACTTTAGAGTATTAACGAATTTTTTTTATATTTATTGTTTTATATTAGTATTTTTAATCCTCTAGAGACACTAGACCTACATATCCTTCCATTATATTTCCTTCCTAAATGTATGAAAATAATTATGAATTAATATGTTTTTATGGTATTGGTTTCCATAGAATGGAAATCTTCATCTTTAATTTCTTTATTTATTTTGTCAATCCTTACATTTTCTTGAGTATTTTTGTTTCTGAGGATGATAAAATGGTGTGTTTAAAGGTTTTTTTCATGTTGAACTAAATTTTGGTTGTGGTTTTTTTATATTGTTGATGATAACGTTATAATTTAGTTGTAGATGTATTCCCTAGAAGGTAATTTTAACGGATATACAAATTTTGGAACAAAAATGAAATATAATTTGGGATACAAAATAGAATCCCAGAGGGTAGAACTCAGTTTATTCTTCCAAAATCATGGTAACTATGACTGGTATATAAGATGTGTTGAAGCCTTATTTTTTTATTGTGATGTTTATATCATGTGTGTTAACATGGAGTATTATACATTTTTATTGGTTTATTATATCTCTACATTGACCATGTATTTTATTCTAGAAATATGTTTGACTTGGAATTGATCCATCGTAGTCACATGTAATTCATCATAAAGTTTTTCACATTTCACTCCCTTTTTCACAATTGTTATGGGTTTACATCATGGGGTTATGTTTCATAGTTTTCTAATTAATTTGTGTATCCCTTGAATAAAAAACTCTCTTAGAAAATCCTCTTATAAATTAAGTAAACCAAGGGATTTATCAAAAGTATATATGGACTAAGAGTATTTGGATTTATCATTGATATAGGAGGATTAAATCTACGATATCATAGCGCTGATCCAATATGAAATATAATGTAGATTCATTTAAAAATTGGGGGCTTCGTATGGACCTTGAATCATGTTAGTTCTTTTGTTTTGGAATTGTGTTGGAATGTTTTCACATTGATTTTATTCATTATATATCATTAAAATTTTGAGCTTTATTATTGGTAATTCTTGTTTTAGGGACATTAATAATTTATTTGGATCCACGGATTATCATGGATAGTAGTTCCCACATTAGTTTTAATATTCCATTTTATTTTAGATCTGTAGTTTCAGGATTAAGATTTATTCTAAAAAAACATTATTTGTTTTTCCTTGAATTTGGTTTTTTAAAACAATATCAAATAAAAATATATGGATTTATCATAGAGAATTTTGTGAAATGGTTTTAAAAAATAATGGGAAATGTTTTTTATGAAATTTTTGGTTTGGTAATGTTTATGAATATTAATCTCTCCCATCATATTTTTTATAGAAATAATTTGTAATGATGTATCATGTGGTTTCAATGATGAAATTCCCTTTAAATGAATCAAATGAGGTAATCCCAATGTTGAATGATTATGTGTTAAATATAATTAATAAGGATTAAATCCCTCACCATAGACATCTTCATATAAGGAAATGTGTGGTCTAAGATTCTTATGTTGTGTAATGGATCCACTCATTAGAGCGAACACTTACCCCTACACCAGCTCTGATAGGATAATGTGTAGATTATATTGTTTAGTGATTATGATATATTTTATAGGATCATCACTAACATATACCTATTGTATTTAAATTGAATTTGGTTTCCATCTATATTTATTCAAAAACATTTCCATAATTCTGAAGAATAATTATTGAAAACTGGATTATTAGAGTTTTATATATGATATATTAAAGGGGTTATTTATACATGTTTTTTAAAATCTCAATTGGATTATATCTCATGCATTATCATTTATTACATTAGAATAATTTTTCAATATTATAAATTATACTTAGGAATCATATGGAGGGATCCTATTAGAACCATTTTCCTAAATCCTATATAAACCATTGGGTGTTTATAGATCATTATTTATCTAATTAATATAAGTAAAAGGTTCCAAAGAGTCATAGTAGGACTTTTAATTTGCATGTTGTCATAGTCCAGATCTGATTTCAGGTAACATGGATTTGTGAATTAGTAGTTTTTTATTAATTTGGTTTAAATAGGTGTCTTGGAAGTAATTTTTTGGTCGATTGAATCTTCTCAGTTTTCACCTTATTTGGGTATAAATGAATTATTTTTAATCTATACCACTTTTTTCAATGTTATTTAGGATTAAATAATCCCCAAATAGTTCTTGTCACACAAGATAATATCTCCATCAATTGGCGTCTGTGAACACCCATCGAGAAATATCAAGACTACATCCGGCTACAAAATTTCATGCAATCAATATTGGTTTATGAATGTTTTAATATTATAAATGCAGTGAAAATTATAACATATAAATATATATTACCAAAAAATGTACATGGAGAATAAAATCGTCTCAAATGAATTGATGTAAAATGACTTATAATTTGATAATGAAAAAAGTTAGTGATTAAAAAAATCACGAATCATTAAATGGTGAAAGAAGGGTATAAATTCATCCGAAATTTTGGTTTTATAGAAAATTAATTTTGTTATGAATTATAAAACAAAATATTATTAAATCAATGAAAATATAATCCCTATATATTTTAGTAAGAACCATGTTATACATCATTTTCAAGATTCTTTTCATTCCTTTAAGGAAATAATATCATTTCCATTTCATTTAAAATTAAAATGAAACTATTTTCATTAAATATATATAGAAATGTTTATTGGGATATCAATAGGAAATAATTTTCATAGAGGTGAGAAGAATATTACATACTGTATACATTAAGAAAACATTTCATTCACAGTTTTTTAACGAGAGACAATGTTACCCCTTTCAAAAAAGGGATAGACAATTTCTTATTAAACCCATAAAAATTAAAAAAAATATTTTAAAATGAATTTAAATAATCATTTTGGTGTAATTAAAAAAATTATTGAAATATTATAATGTACATTGATATGGAGGAACATGATTTTAGGTTGAAATAACGAGATAATATCAGTCTCCCTTTTATGTTACATACTATTTGACTCTTGATCCATGAAGAGATGAAATAGAAAATAAATAATATTTACAAAACAAAAACAATGGATAAGAATAAATATAGTGTTTAATATATTATAATAAAATAAATTTCTCAATGAAAATATGAATTTAATAATTATTAATTAAAATTAGTCTGTAGTAGAAATCCCTTCCCTTGGGTCTTTATTTATCTATTCATGTTTGATCCTCCTATATAATTATTTTCTAATTTTTAATCACTGGTGATGAATCTATATTCATAAATATCCCACAGTATTAGATTATCAAAAAAAATATTAATATCTATTAATTAATGATTCTTCATTAACATCATCATTCTTAGTGTCAACTTATTAATTTTCTTTGTAGGATTTTATTTGTAAATCTGTATTCTTACATTAGGGAAATAGATTAATTATTTTTTGATAAAATAATTAATATATAAAATCATATTTATTAATTATATAAAAAATATATTATTCTATTAATATTTGAAATATAGAAAATATCCACCGTCCAGGGATACTATAGTCTGTACATACATATTGACAAAATTTTCATTTTCTAAGGAAATGATGAAAAGAAGGTTAAAAAATACTTTATAAATATTGAATCATATTTATGTGAAAATTATCATATATAATAATAAAATCCATAATAATATCCATCCATGTGTGTAATTTAATGAAAATAATCTACATCACTACGTAGAGGTGGTAGTTTGTACATACACACTTGTGACACATTCAATTTCAATTGGTTTTAAGGGTATGATGATAGATTAAAAGTATCATTAAAAAAGAGTAACTATATCATAATTAAAATAAAAAATTATATCAATCATAATATACAACCATGAATGTTGTTGATGAAAAAATATAAAAACCTTTTTGTGGAGGTGGTAGACCACACCTAGACACATGCGATGATTCCATTTCCAATTTAATAAAAATGATGTGGATAAATGTCATTACATAAGAATAATAACTTTTTACTATATGGATCCTATTTATTTAATAATTTTAATATGGTTTCAATATATTTGAAGCATATATTAGAAGAATTTTTTAGAATGATTCAGTTAAGAGAATTACCTGTTTATTTAGAGACCACCAATTGGATACACTTTAATAATTCATTTGAAGATTTTATGGGGAAGAAAGATCAATGACATTGGGATTGATTCTAGGATGGCATTTCTTTTGTATTTTTTTTTTGTAAAAAGTGAATTAATTTTTTTTGAATTAGAGTGAGGCATGGGATCCCTTTTATATACGAGGTGTTTAGAAATATTATAAATGAATATAATATTATTATATACTATAAATCTTACACATGTCACATGTCTCCAAATTGTCACAATTTTAATGTATATAGAGATAATTTGGATATTTGATCATCCAATATAAGCATGAATATTTTTATTCATTTTTAATAATTTTCTTTTTATTTTGACCCACATTTATTTTATTTCAAAAATTAACATAGAAATGCTTATTTTGTCAATTACTATTCATATTAAAAAAATACACAATATTACATATTTACTGATTTTGGAAATTTTTAATTTTTATTTGGAAACCATTTTACCAAATTCAATTACCATAAGCAATAAAAATTTATTTAAGAATAATCCTATAAAATTTCATCAAAATAATTTTCATAAAAATTGATTTTTGAATAATAAGATTAATTTATTCTTAATAATTTAACGATAAACAAACTTATATGAATGTAACTTTTTCCAATTTAATATATAATATATACATTTAATTAAATAATAGCTCAATTTATAAATAATTTAATGTAACACATAAAAAATATGAATGGAAATCATGGGAAAACTATAAATTGGAAATGTAGATGATAATAGATGATTTTTGATAGATAAAGATTTTATAATAACCATATATGAGATTCAGGGATAGTCAATACAGATAAAAATGTGATTACAACATAACCATTTCACCGATAGTAAATTATGATTCCTAAACCCCTTGAAAGAAAAAACATTAAATAAAACACTTAATATGAATAATATGATATGATTGAACATATAATTTATCAAATGGGATGTATATAAAAAATATAAGACACAAATAGATGTATATCATGAATAATGTCTCAATAAAACAATATTTATATGGGGAACCCCTACAATTATATTAGTATCTAAATAAAGACCAAATAAATGTGGGACATTAAATGAATTTTCAAATACCCATAATCCTCATTAGAATTTCATAAAATACAATCAATTGTTGTATATATACCACAAAAATTAAACAAAATATGAATATAGAATATTTATCATTTAATCATATTCATAGTTTTTTTAATATATATAAATCAAATATAATTTATGATTACTCATTTATAAATAATTTCAAGTTAATATTTCAGTTCATATGTTCCATTTAGAGTATGAAAATATTTCATCAATAAATTCTATATATGCATTATATACCATCCTCAAATACTAAATTCCTCAAATCTATAACACACTGTGATATAGAATATATTTTTAATTTAATAAATTCATTATGTGGGATAGTTATTATAGAGTAGATACATTTAATTAGGTGAAAATTACTTATACATTATGAAATAGATAACTTCGTTTAATATATAAATGAAATATAAATTCTAAAAAATATGTTTAAATTTATATAGGAAATACTAATGATCCTAGGGAAATATTATGAATTTTTTTGTTCATGAGAATAATTTTAATATAATTTATTTTATAATAATTATTATAAGTATTTAAAGTATGAAAATCTATATTTTCACACACTCATAAAAATAATTTACTAGTTATATTTTTTTTAAATGAACCAAATAAATTTGAATATAAAAATATATTTTATTTCTAATAACTATTTGTAGGAAAACAATGTATTTTTATATTGGTAAATCATATTAATAACTATTGATGAATGTTTTTAATGTAATATTTAAAAACAATAATCAATAAAAAATATTAACACTCTTGTAATTGGTTTTATTATCCATGGAATTAGAATATATTAATTTCTATTCATAAACATCCAATTTCTCGAAAAATTGATTTTACATGCTTTGTGGGTAGATATTAGAATTAATTTCATCCAATTATATGAATTTTGTAATAAAATATAGAATCTACATTTCTAGTGATCAACAAATATATTTTTTATATGGTAAACATGATTTTTTTATTACTATTGGTAACTATGGTAAAATTTTGAAACTATTGTAATGGGTAAAATGTTTTCAACACTGTTAAAATTATGGAATGAGAATAAAAAACATCAAAAAACTTATTTTAAATTCATTATATTTGTTTATCTACTAAATAATCATCATAATTTCAAAAATATTTCATTTTTGTTCCACAATCATGTGATTGTGACAAATAAATTATTTAAAAAGATGAACAATTACAATATATCAACCACATTGTTTTGATATATCCAATCTCATTTCATAAGTATAAAAAATATTTTATTAATTATTGTAAATAGTAACTTTAAATGTTACTAAATAATTTTTTTGATTGTAATTTATTTTTACATCTTCAATTTTAATGTTAAATTAAATTCCATTGAATCAGAGATGTTTCTCTTTTTAAATCAAGTAAAAAATCAATTTAAATGGTTTTGAATATATTAAGTTCTGTGGGTTTTGAATAATTTAATTTGAGTCATAGTTTTTATAGATGAAAATTAAAGGTACGTAATTACTTAATAAATAAATTTTATACACCATGGTATTGTTGATGTTTTAAATTTAAAATTATGTCAATAGTCTTGAAAATTATTTTATTTATTTTTTATGTTAAAAATATTTAACTAATATTTTTAATAATTGTAAGAAAACATATATTTTGTAAATTAAATTTTAAATGGTTTAGATTGTCAACCAATGCCCGATTTTTATCCATGTTCCCTTTTTAATGGGATTTTTTTACCCATAATGATAAATTAATTTAGTTACCATATTTAAGGATAAAAGGGTTAATGAGGGGTTTAATCTAAGAGAAAAGTTTGAAAATGACACATAAAAGTGCCTATAAGTTATTGGATGGTTTTATCCGAACATTAACATCATTTTCATCAAAATTAATGAACTAAAGAATCATTTTTAATGAGTTACACACATATTATATATTAGAAATTATTATAATTAGAGGATTTCTAGCCAAATCAACTATAATAGTGAAGCTCTTATATTCTATTATTCACACCCTTTATATCCACTTATATTGACAATCCCCTACAAAAAAAATCACTAAAATTTCCATGATATTTGTAGAGGATTATTTATCCTAAAAATAAAACCCAATAGTCGTTAATAATATATTCAAGGGATGTTTTTCAAAGATGTGAAATAGTCTTCCATAGATACTTCTATGTTTATTACATATTTTACCTCATACTATCCTTTTTATCATTATTTACATAGTTGAAACTCCATTTTGCTTTCATAAAGACATCCTTATCCTGTAAGTAAATATTTTTTTGATTGATACCTCTCATGGTTGGGTATATAAATTGATTTAATAATTATATATAATTTTTATATAATTATATTGATTATTTGAAGATAAAATATCTAATAACATTTCACCATTCCATATATTGTAAGTCGATAACGTCACTCAAGAAAATATGTGGACTACCACCTCCTTGGAACGTTGGGATTCATTTTCCGTTCTTTATTTACATTGGTGGTAATAATGAAATATTTAAATAATTTATATAACATATTATATATATATATATATTATTCTATAATGGTTAGATATGTTTCACATTTAATTAGTTCCATAATTCATAAATTTAAAAAAACATTTGTGTGTACTTATAGACAGTTGTATCTATGATGCGATGTAATTAATTTTTCATATCCACCTTATATGAATGGTTATTAATGTGTATAAATTGTAAAAATATTATTCTTATGACATGATTATAATTCTATAGGTGATTAAACCAGGACCAAGGTGCATTGAGTTTTACATTTGAAGTAAATCATGAATGAAAAATGAAATAGTGGCCTCCTTGAATGATGATCTTGAGGACAAAATATTTATAAATGAGTAATCTGAAATTATAAATGAAAAGTATATATTATGAAAAGTATGAATATGATTCATTGAGATATATATTATATTCAACTATTGTTTCATTTTTGTGGTGTATATTCTTCCATAGATTGTATTTTATAATTCATTTAATTAATATTATTTATATATACGAATCCATCTAATGTATCCCTATTATTTGGTATTTATTTAGATACTACAAGATTTGTAAGGGTTATACAACTCAATATTTTTTCATTAATACTAGTTCCCAGATATGGATCTATATGTGTATATTTTGTTTATATACTTCCACTTTGAAAAATTATATTTTGAATCTCATCATATAATTCATATCTAGTGTTTTATTTATTATTTTTTCATTCAAGGGGTTTATGATACCCAATTTACAATATTAGAAATGGTTCTGTTGCAATCTCATTTTTAATGAGGATTGATTATCCCATAATCTCATATAAGGTTATTAAAATATCTTTATCTATGAAAAACTACCTATTATTATCTCCACATCAAATTTATAGGGTTTTCATCATTTTTATTCATATATTTCTCTCTGTTACATCAAATTATGGATATTTTTTTAGTTAAATCCAACATTATTTCCTCTTCAGTTGATTTTTTCCTCTATGTTGATAATATTTATAAATTTTCCATGAATATTTTTAATACTATAATATATTTATATTACACCATTTTATACTATATTTGCCTTTATTTTCAGGTTTTAAATTTTATTTTTACAAATTTTTAAACATGTTATTTATGATTTTTCACAAAATGTGTAAAAGGAATCACTGGTTAATTATTTACCACATGAATAGATTTTCCTTCAATAATTAATGATATTTCATTGGAGAATAAATTATATGTTTTAATTCATATATTCAATTAAAATATTTTTAAAAGTATTCGAGATATTTTTTTTTAAATTTTAATGATACTAAAAAATTAAATTTAGCTTTGTTTTCAATGTTCTATTAAAATTCTATTTTAAAGGTATTATCTATCTATATAGTTATCCATTAAAATATTTTATTCTTTATTGGAAATATTATACTATATAATAAATCATATAATTTCTTTTGATGGAATATAATAATGATATTTTAATGGAGTTTTCATGAAACCCATTTAATTTTTGTGGTTAATTAAAGGATATTGAAATTATAATGTATTTATGAATCTATCTGGAAATTAATTTCAATTATACTGGTTAATCCTGATACTAATTGTATGATTAGTTATTTGTATGTTTCATAGAAAAATGAAATCTACATATATGTTATACATGTTAAGGATCATTTACAATACTGATGATGACTAGTGATCCAATTATTGCTCATGATGGAGGGTGACCCAAATATAGCTCATGATGATATATGAGCCAAATATTTTACAAGATAAAGGCTTATCCTGATATAGATCATGAAAACAACTGATCCTGATATATCACTCTAGTTCATTGGTTAATGTGACTAAGATAATTTGATATAAGTAACTCCTAGGTGATGGTAGAGTTTACTAAGTATAAGTAACACCTTATACATTGAAAATATAGCATGACATAATTTATTCCTAAGAGAATATTGGAATTATCTTATTTAGATGACTCAATGTTGAAATTATGATATACTAGGATACCCACTCAACTTTTTTATGATTTCCTTATGGTCATGATTTCTGGACAATGTGAATCGTATCATATGATAAATATTTATTCCATGACGGATATTTTATGATCACATTTTTATACACATTAATTATTTTATTTTATGACCATACACATTTATCATGTTTAGAAACCACTACACTCCTCTTATTCTCACATATGATATTCGATTAATTCCTATTATTCCACTTTAAGAGTGTTTTTTCTCACCATTCATAATATTCCATTCCATTTCATTTTACTTACTAATTTTATTATAATATTGGACTACTAAAATTGTGTCTCATTAGTTTTTTTGAACATTAGTATGTAAATAACAGGTTTGTAGCATTGAATTTAAGTGCATGGGTCTCAGGCTACCTTAGTTGGAATCATTGATAAGTTTATAGTAATTTAGAGTCGATGAAGTTATTTGATGAGTATAATTTAATATTTCATTATAAAATTATTTATTTATATGATTATGGGATATTATAAAATTAAATTAATAGATACCCTTTTGATGATTGATGTTATATGATTTTATGGTGACTGATGTCATCTTTTGAAAGGATTATGGATTTTAGGAGATCATTGATGTATATGTGAACCTTAGGTTTATAATGTGACCAAGGTTGATGTAGTTTGTGAAAAAAAATTATTCGGGACATATGAAGAAAAAATATATATCCCTTAAGGTTAAAATATTCCATTATGAAGGCATATTTTTTGTTTATAGGAATAATGAGTTCATTTAATTTTGGATTGTATGTTTAGAAAACCTTACGATTGATGATTGATTTGGGGACTTAGCGATTTATGTTTTATTTTGGAGTAATTTTTCATTTTTTGGAATAATATATGAATATGGTAAAAAAATAAACAATTTTAATGATTATATTTGATTTGAGAATTAAATATTTTGTTGACTTGAAGAAGAAGGTATTTTTTTGTTGTCGTATTATGTAGATTCAAGAAATTTTTTATAATTAATAGTATATTATGGAGAATTAATTATTCGAGTATATTAATTATTTGGTTTTTGACGTTATGATTGAATTATTTTCATTATGGATAAATTTTATATAGATATTAGAAGAACAAGTAATAAAATTTAAATTTTTGGGGTTTGAAATTTGGTTAAGCATATTTTGGATGTTTTATTTGGTTATTTATTAATGAAAATATATATGTTTACCACTGATGGTTATTTTTTTGGTTTTTTAAATTGATTCATACTTGTTTAATCATATTTCTTATTATATTAACATAAAAAACATTTTGGTTTCTATTAATGGGTAAAAATGATGAATTTGTTTCATAATTGTGTGGATTTTGTGATATGTTAAATGATATTTTTAATTATTTTTCTATGAAATATTAAATATAATTCTTTATATTATGTTATTCTATAGCAGTGGAAAAAATCAATAAACATAATAATAGGATGAAATTGTGCAAATCAGTCATGCATTTATATTCTCTCACATTCTCTAAATTGGTGGTAAACCAATTCCACAAACACAATCATGAGGAAGAAAAATTTTCTATGTCCTATGTGGAAAATATTTCACAACTATACAAGAATTCATTGTGAAATTAATTCATATCTATCAATCTCATAATATAAATTTCAGGGTTTATGAAATATTAAGAATATGACACAACTTATAGGCTTAATATGGACATTAATTGCATTTTCAATATGAAATATAATCTATGTGGATTTAAAAATAACTTATTAAAGAATATCACTATTTATATTTCACCCTATGTAATTGAATTATGAAATTATTGATATCATTTTTAGTAGAAATTAGGTAGTATTATGAGGATTTAATTTCATTAATTTGGGACAAATGTAACACCCTTGGAATTTAGAATATATATTTTCATTAATAATTTTGATTTGTGGGATATCTTTTGAAATACTAAATGATTTAATTATGACAATAATCTATATAATTAGAAAAATAATTACATTACGTGATATTTAATTGAAATATAATTTGTGAAAAATAATTTCTAATTTACATAGTAAAAAAATTATCCAAATTATTGATTTTGAATGATTATGTTTAAAAGTATTGTATTTGATATATGTGTTTTAAATAAAATTTTAATAAATTGATGAATGTTTTTATTTTTTCCACAAATTTGAAAAATTAATTCATTCGATATAAATTCATTACAAATTTAAATAATATAATTGGATGTTTAAATATATTTTCATTCCTAAAAAACCTTCACATCTGCATGTAATGTGTTTTTATATTTGTAATTTAAATTAGTAAATATAGATGACTTATTTTAATGTAATGTGTTGATAATTAATTGGTAAAAATATATGATCATATTTTTAATGTTTAAAACTATAAAAGGGGTGATAAAAATCATTTTTATTCTAAAAAATTTAGTTTCACTAAAATAGGTTTTTTGTATTTTGGGTGTGAATATTTGACATAAATGATATAAATATGCTAATTTAATAATGTAAAATGGATTTCATAATATTATTATTAAGATTTAACATAATTTAATATGATTTGTTAAATATATATTTATAATTAAAAGTAACATTAGTGAAAGATTAAAAACACACTAAAGGGTAAAATTAGTAAAAAATTGTTAAAATTATATGATTAGTCTAAAAAAATTATCTAAATACATGAATTAATCGTATTGTATTTTTTTATTTCATCTCAAATAATCATAAAATAGAAAACATAGAAAAAATTCAACTTTATTATGATTCTGACCCTTATATAATTTTATTTAACGAATAATTACAAAATGACATTCTCTTTATTTAAATATTGCAAATATATTTTTATAAGAATAAAAATATTTTTTGAAAAATTATTAATGGTTATTTGAATAATTTGTAAAATTATTTTTATAATATTAATTTATATTTAATTTTTTTTCAATGGTATAATTTCCCAAAATGAAAATGTATCACTCAGGAAATTATTGTAAAATGGGGTAAAAAATCAAAGTAAATAGTATTACAAATATTAAAATTGTTGTTATTTTGTTAAGAAAAAGTCATGGATGATTTTAACTGATAAAAATAGAATTTATGTAGAGTTTTAAATATTAAAATTCTAACTACATGTTAATATTTATGTATTTAATTACAAATTGTGTTAAGAGTTTTGAAAATTCATTTAGCAATGTTTTGTTTAAAATATGTTTAATTCATTGTGTTAAAATCATGAAATAATTATCCAGTATTAAGATAATTGGAATGTTTCAAGAAGAAAAATCATTTTCTACAAATTATCCACTTTCAATTTATGAAAATATTTTTTACACTAAATGTAAATGTATTTTTAAGATGGTAAATCCGGATTGGGTTGAATAGTGGTTAAACTAAGAGATAATGTTCAAAATTCTACAAAAACACAATTATGACTTCATGGATGAAATTATTTAGCAGTTATAGTCATTATCTTATATTTTATTGATCTTTTAATATACATTACATGTCTGGAAGATATATTTTAAATTAAGATTTAATATATTTAAACTATTTTCACAAACCCCACATAATAAATGAAACCTAGTCTCCTCTATTATTCACAACTTCATTGATACATCAAAAAATAATTTAGCCAAATTGAATCTTAAAATAAATTATCTAATTTTTATATTATCTTTTTTTCAAAAAATACCAACCAAATGTCTCTTAAGAAGTGATCCAATAATGGTTTCTCAAGTAAGAGATAATAACCTTCACTGAATATTTTAAATACTATTTCTTCATTTAATTCAAAAAAATCGAAATTAATAATATAAATATACTTAAATCATTAGTATTAACTTATTTAAAATTAATTTTTTTTAATATATGAACCATTATCTATTTATCATCTTTTCCAATGGAAAATGAAAATATCATCGTGTGTACGTATGGACTATAAAATCAACCATCGACACATATTATATTAAAAACGTCCTTTGATGATTGGAATTCAATTGAATTTAAATATTTTATAAATTTTTTGTAATATTATTTTGTTTCATTACGGATAAAATATATTCTACTGTTTTATCCTCCCATCAATAGTAAGATGGTAATATTTCCCCTACATACATGGTGATAACCACCTCCATGATGTGATGTGATTTAATATCCATTTATGATTTATATGGTTGGTCATAAAGATATATTCAGGGAATAGATATTATATATGTCGTATATAAGATATTATTATGACTTTTAAAGGTAAATTAATATTTACCTTCCTTTTTTCTATCCCTATAAAGGTGAAAAAAATTACTCGTGTATACATACAAACTTCCATCTGCATTATGTGATGTTATTAATTTTTTACCACCTCTTTATATGAATTGATATAAAATTTAATATACTTTATAATTATTATAATTATTACATTATTGTATTTCTATACATTATTAAACCATGACCAAGGCTCATGACTAGAATGCCGAACATAAACATGAATTAACCATAGAACAATGACAATAATGAATGAATATGTTATGTAAAAATTATTAATAATGGTGAAATTAGATAACATAAGTGAAGAATATTTCATAAGAAATTTATGAATATTTTTTCTATAAGTTTATAATAAATAATATTTTATTATACATGAGGTTAGTAGAATTTTGGAAAATTTTAAGACATCGGGTAATGGTTTCTCATCTTACATTTATTTCCATTAGACATATATCATATTCACCAATTGTTTTTTTGGATTATATAGTTCAAAAGTATTTACCAAAAAGAATAGTCAGTGGAAAATCCCCTAACCGTTTATTAAAATAAAGGTAAAGTTCAGAAGACAAGTGCCACATGACCAAAAGAGAAACTACATACCATCAATGTCCAACCCATCACCACCTCCCTGAGCAAATTATTCATCCACACTTGCTGATTCCCATTCCGAGCTCTCGCATTTCTTGAGGACTTCAACATACTTCCACTTAAGATTCAGTCATTCCAAAGAGAGGAGTTCATTTATAGATAAAAAAGAAGTTATATTATGAATATATTAATGAATATAATATTGATTTATAAATAAATATAATTTTCTCTAATTTATGAGTTTTTTATTTAGAGATCGCATGTTCTATATGGTTTTTTCATCTAAATATTTTTTATTTAAGAATTTTTTCCTATTATGAACCTATTTTGGATTATATTTTATATAAAAATCACATTGGAAATATTATATCCTGAACACATCATATTTATTTTATTTAAAGTTATATCTTAATTTTTTAATTCTATAGATTTATGATTCAAAGGTAACAAATGAAGGACTAGATTATGTTGTAATTTAATTTTAAATCATGAATATCAATTTTTAAGTATCAATTTGGGGAATTAGGTTCACTTTCACTCATAAAACTAATATTCACTATCACTAAGTTGTTATTTCTACATTTTCATGTCTTACTTTAATTACTCTCTCTATTTCATTTAAAATGTTTATAATATTATTTTTATAAGAAGATAAAATTATTTCATATTTGATTAGAAACCTATATCATCCTTGTCAATGCTCGTAGAATTTTTATCAATAATATTATATTTATATGAATCAATGATTATTTAATTCTATTTTCTTATACAATTTAATTTAATTTTAATGTTTGAGAAAATAAATCTATATTATTTTCTAAACAGGTAATATATAATATTTTTTAAAAAGTTTGAATGGAATATGTGTTGTTACATTTTTCACATGATTGACTTTTTTCAACCATCACGAACATTAATTTCATTTTTGTTTCCCTTAAAATGATCCATAGTTATATTAAAAAAATTCCCACTATTCTGTATTCTTTTTCCTAATGATACCTAAGAAAAATGCTACGTTCCACTGCTTTTAAGAAAATGTTAAAAAATATTTTAGAGTTACTTTACAATTTTTTCAACAACCATTAATGATTATTATGATTTAGTTGAGAAATTATCATATCAAAATATCCACTATATATCCCTCGATGTATGAAACCCATTTCATGATAGGGGTTAATTAATAGATATTGTAATTAAAATGTTTTATGGAAGTTATCATGAAACACATATCATTCCCATGGTTTAATCAAGTAATAAAAGGAATGATCATTGTTTAATTGACATCAATTATGACATCAAAAGATTTTGTAATTTATTCAGTTAATGATTGTTGGATATTATTGATAATGAAAACTAATCCCATTATAGATATTAATTACAGGTGATCCTGATAGTGGCTATGCTGAGAAGTGAACCCAATATAACTCATGATAAAGAATCTTACAAAAAATATCCTATGATGAATGGTTTGCTAGTTATAGATAATGATGATGTGGGATCCCGATATAACTATCTAAGGAATTGGATAATGTGACTCAGATATCTAAATTAAAATTAGACATAAGATATGATGGATATCACACAATGTAAGTAACTACAAAAAGATTAAATTTTAATTCTTGGTATGTAACTCCAATTAAAAAGTGGTATATATCCAATTTATCTTATTTCATGAAGAATTTATGATATCAAAATATACCAAGATGATTTATTTAGGTTTCATATTACATTTAATGGATCATTTGATCAATAATTACTTCACAACGTTCATGATTGTTCATTTATATTTTTGTTTAATTAAATTAACGATTTATTCATTGGTTGATGTTTTTATCGATTTTTGATGGGTATAAATTTTATTATGTTATTGGATTGCACTTTGATTATGTTTTAGAAAATTTATTCACACTAATGATATTAAATGTATGGAAATTCCGACCAATACATTATGTTTTTTATCAACCTTCATATGTTTCCATCTTCCAATGTTACGAAGAATAGTCTTACATAATTTATATATAGAAGTGATTCATGTGTGGCTAATGTTATGTGAGGTTATATAGACCTATCAAGGAATAACAAAATATATGAATAATAGAAAAATATCCCAATTATATTGAATGATATGAGTATATTAACAAGAAGTTTTTTTATAAAATTATATAAAATACTATAATAAATATTTTTTGATTTGAAATTGAATCTATGATGGCTATTTATATTGCGATTAAGTGTTGTTAAAAATTATCTTTCGTTAGTTGGTATCAAAGATACTATGTAATGACTATTATTTAGCACTAAATCAAGGTGTACGGGTCTCATAAAACCTCATGATCCTATAAAGTAGAGGGTTAATTAGTCCTTCCCAATGGAATTATTGTTGATTCATAATATGGATACCTCATATAAAATAAGACCTTTGGAATATATTCATTCTTAACTAATATAGTATGATAGAAATAAAGAACACATATCTTGGTAAAATAGTACTCTCAAATAATTTTATCAATAAATTTATCAATATGTCGGTGAGGATAATAATATCTATAGTAATAAAATATATTTACATTTAATCATTGAATAACATCATTGAACCATATTTCTTATGGATAGAAATAATAGGGGCCCCCTATAGTGAAACACTAGTGAGTATGAATACTTGGTCATAAAACACATGTAATAGTTTTATCAATTCCAAAAATTTTAATATTGATATCATGTAGAGATATTGAAATATTTGTTTTTCATTTAGGATGATATCAACAGAAATCTCAACATCAAGATCATGTGGATGTTAAGGTAATTATTTTTGGAATTCATCAAAAAATCAAAAAAATAGTTACATTAACAATAATAATGATTCATTTTCCATTCATAAGTTGTTCAAACTCATATTCTATATGAATTTAATTATGTATATCAAATAGATATTGATCCAAAAAAAACTCAGGTGATGATGTTTAATCTATAATGATAAGAGATTCCACATATCCTTTATGAATAATAATCTAATTAGGTTAGTAATAAATAATTATAGTGTAATTGTAATTTTAATCCATAAAAAAGAATTATGTCATAGTAAACCAAATATATAATAACCGATTATTTAAATAAGGTATGTATATGCATAATTTTGAGGAATGACTAAAATATACTTGTTTCATTAAGATTTCCACATGGATTTGGGTTTAAAAACTCCAATCATTAGGGGATTGGGAAACATATAAGTTTCATTTAAAATATAGGAGACATAAAAAATTATGAGGATATAGAATATAATAATGATTTATATAATTTTGAGATTGTTATTGAAGTACCTTCAACCACATACTTATAAAATTCTCCTTCCTTTGTAGTAATAACATATTCCTTCCACAACCTTAATGATTTATTTGGTTTGTTCCCTTTTAACATAAGACATTGGCTTGAATAATCCCTCATATCATTATAGATAAATCAAAAGATATAATTTTTTTATTTCAATTGAATTCATGATCCTTGTTACCATTTTTTGATACATGAAAAGGAATAATGTTATAATTATGATTCCATTTTACAAATTACAATGAACATTTTCACAAATTATAAATCCTTTTATCTTATTTGATGAATTTCTTCTCACATAGTACATATATTCACTATTCATTTCATTATTTCCACTGATGATATAATATTTAGATAATTATTCTTTTTTTCTTGATAGATCATATTATTATATCATCATATGATTAAAATGAATGAGAAAATAATTCACTACAGACACACAAATTAATATCATTTAGGAAATGATCAATTTAATTTAATAATTACGTATATAGTATTTATAATTCCAATAAATTATTTTAAAGATAACCTCATACTCTTGAATTATTTCTTTATTCCATTGAATTTATATTGAGGAACATTCTATAATTTTTAGATCATTTCTTTTGGGGACTAGAAAATTTTTATATTAAAATTTAGCAATTAAATATGTTTTCCTTCATCAGAGTCTATAGTATTCTTGATCAGGGACCACCATTCACCAGTATACCCTTTAATACAATATAATGCTAGAATAAACATTTTATTTTTATTAATTATTAAGGAAATATATATTTTTAGAGAGATATATTCCATTTTTAGGTACTAATGGATTATTTTATCTACTATAATATGCATAACAATTACACATGAATTTTTCGAACAAAGAAAAATCATGTTCTGCAAAAATGGGTTAATCTATAAGTGTAAGGTTATTCATCATAACCTGAGTCAACATCTTTAACAAGGAATAGTATTTCCATCTCCAAAACTAGTTATATTATCTTTCTTTCGGAGAAAATCCCGTTATATACTACATGTATTGTTTCCCATTGTTATTTTAGGAACCATCATAAATAATGGGGCACACTATTTTACCTCAAAATCATCTCCAATATTGAGAGATAAGATAAAACTCTATATGATGGTATATTTTTTGATACACTCTAAAAGATTATCGAATTTTTCATATTAGATTTGTTTATTTAAAATATCATTACCAATATTCATATTAAAGTTTAATTGGTTCCATCAATAACATTTATTACTATATATAACTTATAGATGATGATTACATTATTCCATTGGAATAAGCTACCAATGATCACACCTTGATACACTTCTCAATTAAGTAGTATTTCAAAAATAAATACATAAAAGATTCCTAATTACTATTGAAATAAAAAAACATGGCCTAACATTCATTCATTCATCATTTAAATCACCAAAATAATGTTTCATAATATCCAAAAGAATGGAAATAAATAAATGGTGTGATAATATTATTAGTAAGTGTTACATATAAGAAAATATATCATCAGTAAATAATTAATAATAAAAATTTCAAAGTGGAAAAAAAAATGTCCTCTAATTTTAAAAATGATATAAATTTATAAACATTTAAAATATTTTAATAAATATTAAATTGATAAAAAATATGAATTATCAATAATGGAAATAAAAAAATTAGGAAACTAACTATAAGGAATATGTTTTTATTGATTTACTCGATTTAATACTTATATGTATATCTATGGAATCTCCCATAGATCCATCACTATGTTTTGGATATATTTGATCCTTTAATTAATATATTAAAAATGATGATATATATCAAATCATGTTTGAACACTATGACCATATTTTATTTTGTAATGTGGTGTTCCACCTAGGAATGCGAATAATTTGTTCAATAATGGGAATTCATTTAGAGATGGTCATTGAATTATTTGTTAACAAAATATGTAATTAATGCAGTTAATTTAATTATATTACCCAAAACCATAATATACTCAATATTTTTTCCATTATAACAAATCAATATGGTTATCACCACAACACTTGCGGACTTCAGGGGATCCATAGTGGGGAATCATTGATGAATGATGATAGATTATGGGGAAGCAATCATTATACAACATATTACTCATCACCAACAATGTTCCAAGATATCACTATAGAAAATTCCATAGACCCTTTATTGGTCACTAGTTGATGAAAACTCAAGTTAGGCAATTTCATTTCATGTGTATTCAAAGTTGTTTTAATTTGTTAACATCAATTTTAATTTAATTCGGATTTCCAATTTTTATAGATATTTGCATGATACAAATTTTAAATAAATTCATTGACACCCTTATTTAGATCATTAGCACTACTTATTTCTCCATGATATATGTTATGTAATACATGTAAATAATCACACCATCAAACATTGGAATTCAACTTCATTCTATAATATTTCCTCCACATTTTTATTCTTTCATTACAGTTAGCCCACAAGTTTTCAATTGACTAATTTCGATACATATTAGAGTGTTATCAAACACCATGATTCATGGAAGATTCTGGAATGAGATGGATATCTAAAATTTGTTCTTGGATCATGATTCAATGTAAAATGTGAATGAGGGTGACATAAATCATATGTTGGACTGATTTTATTCATTGATCGTTTAATAGATGCATTGGGTGGTCAATGGGAATGAGATTTTCATTTTGGTGTTGCTGGAATGGTGACGGTAGTGAAGGATCAGGCATGGTTGGCCCTAGATCATGGATCTATGGAGAAATTCATGGTGTAATTGGTGTCAGTGGTGGAGCACTAAATATGTGTTGGATGTCTAAAACTATTTATAAATTCACAATATACATTCCATGTAGTCCCCAATCAATGATGACTGAGAATTCTGGTGGGGTTAAATATCATATGTTGTGTATGGACCATACACACCACGTGAACTAGTAACTGAAGCTCAGAGTGCACCGCAGGAGTACATGTGAATGAAAACAACAATGTACATGGGCTTGAACAAAGTATATTTTTATGACCATATACTCAAACCTGGAATGGGCACCTAAGAATGATTAGTGTATATTTTCATGGCTATATTACAGATGCATGTGATGAAATACATCGGCTTTGGGTTGGAGGATGAAGAAATACCCCAGGTAGCCAAGACATAACTTTTGTTTCATGTAGACTCCCTGTAATAACCCGAAATTGTGAATAAATCTTGTTTCCTAATTTTTTGTGTTATTTTATTTTATTTTTTATACTCAACAAAACTGTTTCATTTGATAACATGAGTATAAATAAAATGAGACCATTGTGTTTTGACTGTTATATGACCATTGGTCAATATGACCACTAGAAACTAAACATTTTGATTATTGTCTCTAAATACAAGTAATCTTGGTTAATTAATATAGAAAGAAGATTCGATGGCTTTACCCAGTAGTCTTGGACCGATCGAAGCCCATCTAACAGAACATGGGAAGGAGGTAGAACCACTGGGCTTTGCTCTGGACCAAACCCAAGCCGAACTTCATCGTGTGAAGCTATAACGGAATCGCCTTCTTGAGAAGTTCAAACGGATATAAATTACTACTCGTGCAATGTTGGCCGAGCCTCCCTCGGATTCTATCACCTTAGCACACCTTACACTTAGGTCTTATGCTAGTGTGATAAGGGGACGTTGTAAGGAGACCGTAACTACCTTATGTAACCCTTTGTTTTAAATCAAAATTTTGATTTCTTCTTATGATGAAGTTTATGAATTTTCAAATGTCCGGATAAATATTGTATGCATATTTTTGATGAATTTTAGAAAAAGGATATATTAAAAATATTTAGGTAAAACATAAATAATAAAAAATGTGTAACGATTTTCAAAAAATGGTCTTCTACAATTATGTTTAGTAAGAAATTTAGAGTCTAACAAGATCAACATGATTTTTTATGAATAATAAATTTTGAATAGTGATTTTATGATTAGGATTAGTAATGTGTCCAAATGGATTAGTAATCTCACTTAAAGAAAGTATTCATATAATATAGGCACCTTGATTAAGTAATGTGATTCAATAAAATGGTTAAATATCGGTTTCATAAATTATTATTCATGTATTAGTTTTTTTCAAGTTAATGGTATTTTTTAATTAAAAATTAAATTAAAAATATTTTGAATATTATTTTTATAAAAAGGATTTCATTTTTGAACTCAGAGCATCGATATTATGGTAAGGTAATTTTTTGGGGTTTTTTGTCTGAAAAATGAATTTTCGAGGGAATAGTGTATTTATTTAAAAATTAAATTAAAAATATTTAGAAATAAATTTTTAATAAAATGGGGTTCATTTTTGAAATCAGAGCATTGATATTTGGTTAATGTGAAATTTGGGGATTTTTCTAAGAAAGTTGAATTTTAGTGAATAGTAAAAAAATACAGTTTTAGGGTTTCGGTATGTTTATTGACATCATAACTGTGTCATGATGATGGCATGAGATATTTTAATGGATCGTCGACTAAAGCGGAATTAATTATTGTATGAGGTGTCCCATTTGGCCAATACCATGGGCACATACCATGGGCAAGCCCATGGTTTTTCCAAAACCACCCATGAGGTGTCCCTTGGCCATTAATGCCTTGTCCCCTCACTTTGCCTATAAATACCATGCAATCCTCTCATCCTTTAGACTCACAACTCTCCCCCAACGAAGATATGGTCTCATTACCTCCTAAATATTACTCCCAAGGTGCCCCAAGACCTCAAGGTCCAAACCTTTGAGTTTTAAGAGTTACGTTTTAAGGTAAGGGATCTTACCTCCCTCTTTCTTTCCAAGTACTCGGTTTTATGTCCTTTATTTTATTTTACATGTTCTTATGTTGGAGGATGTTATTTTATATTCATTATACTGTCCTTTTTATTTTCATGTGATGAGAGACCCCCTATTACTCTCATCATTTCATTTTATGAAAGTTTAAGTGGCGTCGTTAGGCTGCCGGAATATTTGTAATAGATTCTTTCACCCTTCTAATTTTCAAGTTCTATTTTCTTGTCATGTCTTTCAAGTTCCTTTTTATTATGTTTGAGTATGATCTATATATATATATATATAATACTGAAATATTATGTTCATATTATGAGAGACCCTATTTAATCTCTTCAATTCAATATTTTGATTTTTTATGTGGCGTCGTTAGGCTGCCGAATTTTTAAGTGGTTCTTTCACCCTTCTTGTTTTGAAGTTCTACTTTCATGTCAGGTCTTTCAGGTTACTTTTTATTATGTTGGGGTGTGATCTCTATATCTATCAAACTGAACTTTTATTATCATATGATGAGAAACCCCATTTGATCTCTTCAATTCAGTATTTTTAAGTTTTAAGTGGCGCCGTTAGCCTGCCGAATTTTTTAAGGGATTCTTTCACCTTTCTCATTTTTCAAAGTTCTATTTCATGTCAAGTATTTCAAGTTCCTTTTTATTATGTTGGGGTATTATCTCTAAATCTATCATACTGATCTTTTATTTTCATATGATGACAGACCCTATTTGATCTCGTCAATTCATGTTTGTTGAAGTTTAAATGGCGTCGTTAGGCTGCCGAATTTTTAAGGGATTCATTAACCTTTCTCATTTTTCAATGTTCTACTTTCATGTCAAGTATTTAAATTTCCTTATTATTATGTTGTGGTATGATATCTAAATCTATAATACTGATATTTTATGTTAATATGATGAGAGACTCTATTTTATCTCGTCAATTCATTTTTGTTGACATTTAAGTGGCGCCGTTAGGCTGTCAAATTTTTAAGGGATTCTTTCACCCTTCTCATTTTTCAAGGTTCTAATTTCATGTCAAGTATTTCATGTTCCTTTTTATTATGTTGGGGTATGATCTATATATCTATAATACTTAACTTTTAAGTTTATATGATTAGAGACCCTATTTTATCTCATCAAATCATTTTTTGTTGAAGTTTATGTGACGCTGTTAGGCTGCCGAATTTTCATAAGAGAAATCTTATTTTTGTCTTCCATTCATGTTCTTAATTTCATATGGTATGTATTTAAAACATCATTACCATGTTCTTAAATCCTTTATATTCTGTTCCCCTACTGTTTTATGGATCATTTATGAGTGGGTGACCCATGTCCCCTCTCTTTTCAATGTTTTCTAAAACCCTGAAACATAACTATTATGCTGCAGAATTTCCTTCTCAAAATGTCTCTCTCTTTTTCTAAAGTTATTTTATTTTATTAAGTAAATACTCAAGGATCTATCTTCTATAGTTTTATTCACATATATACCAAGTTGTTCTATTTTAAGTTCTAGGATTTACATACATGAGACCCGCTCTCCCTTTCTGTGGGTTTAAAGTGACATAAAGATCATGTCTTTATAGAAGTTTTTAAACGTTATGATTATGAAATGAAACCCATTCCTTTTTTTCCATATGGATTGTTTATGAAATGATTTATGATTATATATGTGGCTCAAATGATAATAAATACATGTCAAGGGTGGGCCTTGATAGTTCTCTAATGAATTGGGTAAAGACTTAATATCTAGAGATGAATTTTTAGACTGATACCTTGGTGAATAACCTTGGTAATTTATAATGACACATTGGGGATGGACCATGGTGAAACTAAATGATTTTCAATATTAAATTTTGTATCCACATCTTCAAGTTATGAAAAATGTTATTTTTATTATGATATATTTCATGATTTTTTCTCATGCCTTAACGTTCTTTTCATGACCTTATTGAAGTATCTCAAGTTCACATGTAAAATGTTTCTCTTGTTTCCCTTACTGGGCCTTCTGCTCACACTTTCATTTGATGTATGTCCCCAGGTTATGAGATGCAGTAATGAACCTAGTATGAACATTATGAGAAGACATTCAAGTGTTTAAGATGAATGTTTTATGTTTTCATGATTTAAGTTCCTCGTTTCCATGACACTAAACCTTAAAGATCCTCAGTTTTGTAAAATGTAATGAATGTTTTTGTGACAAAAAGGCGGGATGCTATAGTTGGTATGAAAGGATGGTTTAGTTATTTGTGGAAATTAGGATATGAAAACTTTAGGAAGAACCCTATAGAATAGTATAAATATAGGAAATCGTCCTGGTATTTTGGTGAGTATTGAGTAAGGGGTTGCCAAGAAAATACATCCTTGTCTGGATACGAGTAGGTAGAGGTCGCTCTGGCATAGATGTACATAGGGGTAAAACACGAAAACACCGCTTTGAGCTAGACTCGAACTGGAACTGGTACATGACAACGGGCCTTACTGCACACTTGGTTACGACACACCCGGGGGATATGCTTTGGTAAATTCATAAGCTTAGTATGAACGATTATTAAAGGAACAAAGATAAAATAAAATAAAGATTCACATAAGAATATATGATCATGGATAACCTAGATTGGAACCTTGGGGATCACAAGTTAGGGTATAAATTTTTTCTAAAAGTTATACTTCTATGATTTATGTTCCTTTTCATGATTATTGGCTAAGTATTTAAGCCCCTAATTGTACATTCTTTTCATAGTTAATTGCGGGAAATGGAATAACATGTCCCACAAACCGATGTGATAGGAAATGTGACGATTTCTGTATTAATATGACATAGATGATTAGGGGATTAAAAGATGATTTTTATTTTGGAAGACGTTCAATATTTTGGGAACCCTATTTGATTGAGGTAAATAGATTATTTCGGTATTTTCCTTGAGGAATAAAGGATGAATTATATTTTGAAGAATCGATGAATTTAAGGATTACTTATTGTAATTTAGGTTACTTATGGAAATGATTAACCTATCTTAGGGTAAATATGTTTAGGTTAGTTTCTTTTTTTATAAGATGTTAGGAGTGGTTGATGTTGTTTGGAGATGAAAGATAATGTTACACCTTGGAAGACTATGTTATATAATCCTTCTTGTATTTGGGTTTCAATCTTAGTTTGGTTTATTTTGAGGATTTTTATGGACAGTTATTTACTGAATAGTCTATGATGAACTCTGGGTAGTATCGTGGAACTTTGAATATATAAAATTAGTTTCCCTTCTTATGGGATTCATTCTTTTTGGAAGAGTTGATTTTTATTACCCTTTCTATTTTTGGGATAATGTGTAAAGATATAAGAAATAAATAGTTAATAATTTGTTGATTAAGTGACTCTCAAGAATATGATTCTTGTGTTTTGATGAGACCAAGTGTTTTTGGATGCTCATTGTTTAAAGAAAAGATTAGTTTTGGTATAAAATTATTAAAGGATGAAACTCTACATGAAGTTAGGTATATTTCCTTATGTTTTCATTCTATGTAGTAAATGAATTCCTCAAAATTATGAAAAGAAACGTAATCCAAAATGTTGTTGGTTTATGTTTCCTACTAGGTAATCAAAGACTGTTTACACACATCATATGTTTGGGATTTTCTCGTGGTCAACTTTCACTTAATCATGTTTTCTATCACTCTCCCCCAGAACATGACCCTTTATTTTCTCCACCATGTCCATGTTTTCCTACATGGAATCCTAGTGTGGGTTAACTCGGGTGACCATTGTACTTCCCTTTCATTCTTTGAAAGTAATAGTTTTACTGACTCCTTTTCCGATGTGGGACATTCAATGAAATTTTAAAACCCAATTTTAAAAATTGCGAGGACGTAATTTCTTAAGAGGGGAAGATTGTAACGACCCAAAATTTTGAATAAATCTTGTTTCCTAATTTTGTGTGTTATTTTATTTTATTTTGTATACTCAACAAAACTATTTCATTTGATAACAAGAGTATAATTAAAATGAGACCATTGGGTTTTGACTGTTATATGACCATTGGTCAATATGACCACTAGAAACTAAACGTTTCAATTATTGTCTCTAAATACAAGTAATCTTGGTTAATTAATATAGAAAGAAGATTCGATGGCCTCACCCAATAGTCACGGACCAATCGAATCCCGTCTAATAGAACGTGGGAAGGAGGTTGCACCACTGGGATTTCCTCTGGACCAAATCCAATCCAAACTTCATCGTGTGAAGTTAGAAAATAATCTCCATCGCGAGAAGTTCTAACTGATAGAAATTACTACTCGTGCGATGTTGGTCGAGCCTCCCTCATATTACCTCACCTTAGCACACCTTACTCTTAGGTCCTATGTTGGTGTGATAAGGGTCTATGTAAGGAGACCGTAACTGCCTTGTGTAACCCTTTATTTTAAATAAAAATTTTGATTTCCTCTTATGATGATATTTATGATTTTCAAATGTCCAGATCAATATAGTATACATATTTTTGATGAGTTTTAGAAAAAGGATATTTTAAAAATATTTAGGTAAACCTTAAATAATTAAAAATGTGTAATGATTTTCAAAAAATGGACTTGTACAATTATGTTCAGTACGAAATTTAGAGACTAATAAGACCAACATGATTTTCGATTAATAGTAAATTATGAATAGTGATTCTATGATTAGGATTAGTAATGTGTTCAAATGGATTAGTAATCTCACTTAAAGAAAGTATTAATATAATCTAGGCACCTTGATTAAGTAATGTGATTCAATAAAATGGTTAAATAACAGTTTCATAAATTATTATTCAACTTCTAGTTTTTTCAGGTGAATAGTGATTTTTTTATTAATAATTAAATTTAAAATATTTAGAAAATTATTTTTATAAAAAGGATTTCATTTTTGAACTCAGAGCATCGATATTATGTTAAGGTAATTTTTTGGGTTTTTTCTGAAAAAATGAATTTTCGAGGGAATAGTGTATTTATATAAATATTATATTAAAAATATTTAGAAATTAATTTTTTATAAAATGGAGTTAATTTTTGAAATCAGATCATTGATATATGGTTAATGTGAAATTTTGGTATTTTTCTGAGAATGTTGAATTTTCAGTGAATAGTAAAAAATACAGTTTTAGGGTTTCGGTATATTTAATGACATCATAATTGTGTCATGATGATTCCATGAGATATTTTAAGGGATGATAGACTAAAGGGGAATGAATTATTGTATGAGGTGTCCCAAGTGGCCCATACCATGGGCAAATACCATGGGCAAGCCCATGGTTTTTTCAAAACCACCCATGAAGTGTCCCTTGGCCATTAATTCCTTGTCCCCTCACTTTCCCTATAAATACCAAACAATCCTCTCATCCTTTCGACTCCCAGATCTCCCCCAACGAATCTCTGGTCACATTACCTCCCAAGAAGTCCTCCCAATGTTCCCCCAAGCCCTCAAGGTCCCAACCTTTGAGTTTTAAGAGTTACGTTTTAAGGTAAGGGATCCTACCTCCCTCTTTCTTTCCATGTACTCTCTTTTATGTCATTTATTTTATGATCCATGTTCTTATGTTGGAGGATGTTCTTTTATATTAATTATACTTTCCTTTTTATGTTCATGTGATAAGAAACCCCCTATTACTCTCATCATTTCATTTTATGAAAGTTTAAGTGGCGTCGTTAGGCTTCCGAAATATTTGTAACAGATTCTTTCACCCTTCTCATTTTGAAGTTCTATTTTATTGTCAAGTCTTTCAAGTTTCTTTTTATTATGTTGGGGTATGATATCTATAAAAATCATACTGAACTATTATTTTCATATGATTAGAGACCCTATTTGATCACTTCAATTCAGTATTTTGATGTTTTAAGTGGCGTCGTTAGGCTGCCGAATTTTTAAGTGGTTCTTTCACCCTTCTCATTTTGATGTTCTTCATTCATGTCAGGTATTTCAAATTCCTTTTTATTATGTTGGGTTATGATATCTATATCAATAATACTGATATTTTATGATAATATGATGAGAGAAACCATTTGATCTTTTCAATTTAGTATTTTGATGTTTTAAGTGGCACCGTTAGGCTGCCAAATTGTTAAGGGATTCTTTCACCTTTCTCATTTTTCAAATTTCTACTTTCATGTCAAGTATTTAAAGTTCCTTTTTATTAAGTTGGGGTATGATATCTAAATCTATCATACTTATCTTTTATGTTCATATGATGAGAGACCCTATTTGATCTCATCAATTCATTTTTTTTGAAGTTTAAGTGGCACCGTTAGGCTGTCAAATTTTTAAGGGATTCTTTCACCTTTCTCATTTTTAAATGTTCTACTATCTTGTCAAGTCTTTCAAGTTCCTTTTTATTTTGTTGGGGTATGATATCTAAATATATAATACTGATATTTTATGTTCATATTATGAGAGACCCTATTTTATCTCATCAATTCATTTTTGTTGATGTTTATGTGGCGCCGTTAGGCTGCCGAATTGTTAAGGGATTCATTCACCCTTCTCTATTTTCAAAGTTCTACTTTCATGTCAAGTATTTCAATATCCTTTTTAATATGTTGGGGTACGATATCTATATCTATCATACTGAACTTTTATGTTCATTTGATGAGATACCCTATTTGATCTCGTCAAATCTCTTTTTGTTGAAGTTTAAGTGATGCCGTTAGGCTGCCGAATTTTCATAAGAGAAATCTCATTTTGGTCTTACTTTCATGTTCTTCATTTTGTATGGAATGTCTTTAAAATTTCAATACCATGTTCATAAATCCTTTATATTCTCTTCACCTACTGTTTATGTATCATTTATGAGTGGGTGACCCATGTCCCCTCTCTTTTCATTGTTTTCTAAAACCCCGAAACAAAACCGTTATGCTGCAGAATTTCCGTCTCAAAATGTCTCTCTCTTTTTCTAATGTTATTTTATTTTATTAAGTTAATACTCAAGGATCTATCTTATATATGGGTATTCACATATATACCATGTTTTTATATTTTAAATTCTGGGATTTACATACATGAGACCCGCATTCCCATTCCATGGGTTTAAAGTGACGTAAAGATCATGTCTTTAAAGCAGTTTTTAAACGTTATGATTATGAAATGAAACCCATTACTTTTATTCTATATGGGTTGTTTATGAAATTATTGATGATGATATATGTGAATCACATGATAATAAATACATGTCAAGGGTGCACCCTGATAGCGCTCCAACGCATTGGGTAAAGACTTAATCTCTAGAGATGACTTTTTTGACTGATACCTTGGTGAATAACCTTGGTAATTTTTAATGACACCTTGTGGATGGTCCTTAGTGAAACAAAATGATTGTCAATATTAAATGTTGTAGCCACATCTTCAAGTTATGAAAAATGTTATTTTTATTATGATATATTTCATGATATATTTCTCATTCCTTAATGTTATTTTCATGACCTTATTGAAGTATCTCAAGTTCACATGTAAAAAGTTTCTATTGTTTCCCTTATTGGGCCTTCTTCTCACCCATTCTTTTGATATATGTCGCCAGGTTATGAGATTCAGTAATGAAACTAGGATGAACATGAGGAGAATCCTTTCAAGTGTTTAAGAAGAATTATTTATGTTTTCCTGTTTTATGTTCCTGGTTTCCAAGAAACTAATCCTTAAAGATCCTCAGTTTTGTAAAATGTTATGAAAGTTTTTGTAACAAAAATGCGGGATTCTATACTCCCTATAGTTCCTCATGAAAAAACAATCCATGTGTATTTGAGTATCCAACCAGATGTCTAAGGGTGATCATACACTATGTGAGCCTATTAACACACCATATACCTTCCTCACAAACATCAACATTGAGTATATCCATCTTTAGAACTCAAATTTGGGCCCTGAGGTAGCCTTTCTGGAGTAGTCATCCATGAAGAATGAAATAGTGGAATTAATTTTTTAATAAAATATACATCATGAGGTGTTTCTAGTGGGAAATATGAATGAATAATTGTAGGGATCAAGTTTGTTCATCAGAGTGACATTGGGGCTGACACTCCCTTTTCACACCAGGTTATGGTTCCCCATACTATATACCCATGTAGAGTTAGTACCACCGCAAAACACATCCTGGAGGGAACATGTACTATATAAATGGAGTGGTACCCACTATCATTTTCCTCTTATTGGGATCGATTCCTCCTCTACATAAACTTTCTCATTTGGTTTGGAGTATTGTGGAAAGGTGTGGGCCCTCTAATACAATTGTTGTGCAGTGATGTGTAATGGTGGGCGTAAAATATTGAACATTTGAGATTCATGATAACTCATTATTATTATCAGGGTTGTGGTGAAAGATACCCCATTTCTCTCAAATTTTGGTTTATTTATGAGCATATATGTTGGATTTAATTTCTTTCTTGTTTATGGGTTAATATGACTTCGTATGATTCTATTGGATGGTTTTTGTTTTTTGGGCATTCTACAGGGTCTGTATATAGTTACTCATGCACGGGATTTTTCCATAAGTGTGGGATTTTTTGAACATGAATTGTTGGTTAGATGTGATATTTTTGGACTATTTTTCATAGCATTTGAGATGATTTTATTTTCAGATCATCATTATAGATTGAGATTCTATATTTTTACAGTTTCCCTCTATCCAGTTGTATTAAGGTTGGATATTATTTCATAAAGACTGTTCATTTTTATCAATTTTATTTTTATATTATGCCTATGTGCTTTTATATTCCCCTATAGGTTGTTGAATACATATTTTACACAATATTTTTTTTTCATTTTTTAAATATCTTCATTTTTATATAGTATGTTAAGAGTGTGTGTATAGGTACATAGGCTATGGATAACCATTTAGTTATTTAAAAATAGAAATCTATAAAAATCCTATAGACTATTGTA
Organism: Viscum album; assembly: GCA_963277665.1. Lineage (NCBI taxonomy): Eukaryota > Viridiplantae > Streptophyta > Magnoliopsida > Santalales > Viscaceae > Viscum > Viscum album. The sequence continues at coordinate 1,504,177,754 of OY728151.1, read as the reverse complement.
ATATGGTTTGGGCTATTTAATTCAGCTTAGCACTGGATAGGGGGCCATGGTGGGTCGTGTCCTGAAAGAGTGTTAACAGAGGTGGAATTTCCCTTAGGTTAGAGTTTGATGTTAGACATTGATGTGAGGGATGGTTGTGGAATATAGGGAATCAGTTTCCTAGTTTCTTGAGTTCATATTTCATTCCATTGAACCTAGTATATTTTTTGTGACCAATGTATCTGTACACAAGACTATGGCTACCTTCCTTCTGACGTGGCATACCAAAACATCAGTTACATGCAAAAAATTGTTCATGCATCATATAGTATTGTGATATTCAGATTTCATGTTTTTAATGAGTAATCTCCCGATATATTCTCTTATAACATTGGAATATTTTTATAACTTTTAGGATTCCCCTATAATGACAACATGTAAGGAAATTGATATATGACCATGATAATAATATTTTTTGTAATGAGAAATATGATTACAAACCCACTAATGAGGTTTTTTATTCTTTGTTTACATATAGTTCTGTCACTGCATATTGAGCAGTTGATAGTTCTAATAGTTTAGGAAAAAGATACAAAACATGGTAAAAAAATTATGTGTGACTGAATGACATGGACTACCGAATTTCTAGGAATGCAATCGTAATTTTTATTAAGGTTTCAAAGCCATTTTTGTCATAACCCGTGAATTTTTGATAAATGTCAGTTTTTATATTAAAAGTGAAAATTTGTATATTTAGAAAATTATTAAGATAAAATAAATATTATTTAAGGAATCAAGATGTCAAAATTTTCCAATGGTGAATTTTTCATAATTTTCTGAGACTATCATATTTTTGGGTATAAATTCAATACTGAATAAATATATAATGTGTTTTATGACATAATAATGTACTAATAGTGATGTAATAAAATACTATAGTCCTTATGATTGTAAAATATATGCTTTACCAAAAAAATAATGTGATTATGGGTTTGATTGAATTATTTAACAAAGCATTAATGGACCATTCAATTCTTATTAAACATCTTGTCTTTTTAAATTGATTTCCTTGGGAGTGTGACTCAACTCCACATAAGAAACCAAATTATTTTAAGAAGATATGACTTTGGACATATAAAATATTTTTTTCCCAATCCCTTTTCCAAAACCCATGAGAAAAAACCATGGGCTGGTTTTTGGTTTTGATTAGATTAATGTGAGGTGTCCCAAACCTATATAATAAAGAATTCCCTCAACATTCCTCTATAAACCCACACAAGCACCCACTTCCTCCTTACACAAAGAATTTGGATTTCGTCAAACCTCTACCCTAATCTCTCTATAATACCTCCAAGGTTCCCCAATCTTCCATGAAGCTTCTCTCAATCCTCTCTCATAACTTTGGAAGCACACTTCCAAGTAAGGGTTTTCAGCCTTTCTCATTTCTGTCCAATTTTATTTAAATTTTTATGCCTTTTAATTTCAATTATAAATGTTGGGGTATGGTTTCTCACCTCCCCCATACATACTTATTTATGTTATAATGATGGGATATCCCTTTCTTTCTCACTAAAGGCCTCCCATGTGTAGCCGTTACAATGCTGAAATTCCGAAAGGAATTTCTCTCTCCTCTTTTACATTCAATAAATTCTTTTGTATCATGACTCTAAATTACATTACAATTGCTGGGAAATGTATCTATATGACCCCATACTATAAATTTCATTTACATATGATGAGACACCCCTTTATATCTCATCAACCATTTTTATAAATTCTTACATCACACTGTTATGCTGCCGAAATTGCACCGGTTTTCCATGCCAATGTCATTTTGTAGTGAATACCATGCTCAATTCTCCATCAAGAGTACTCACATGTATGCACATTAAATTATTGATTATAAAGTATCATTTTTGAATTACACATTACATTATCATGTAATAAATGATTATGTTTTATGAATCCATGTTACATGATCCACGTGGAACACTTATGCATGAAATGAAATGTTTAATAAGGGTGCACCCTTATTGCGTTCTAATGCAATGGGTAAAGTATAGTATCCTGATATGTTATGTGAAATGGGTTTTTACTAATGCTAATTCATGTTCAGAGAGGTTTTACGAATGCTTCATGTGCAATGATGATTTACTCATCATCCATGTGCAATGAGCCTTTGCTAATGCTAATTCAATGTTAAGTGTTGTTTCCACATTTCGATGATATGATTATCATGATTTATCATGCCTTTATGTTTATGATTCTATTCTGATCCATTTATATGCCTATTTTAAAACATGTATTGTATTCCTCATGTTATCCCATGTTTATTCCCTTACTGGGCATTATATCTCAACCTTTTCTTATGCATGTCCTCAGGTTATCCCATGCAATGCTTCGTACGAAGGTCATGTAAAATAATTTTCCAATAATGTTGTTGTGTTTTATGTTTCAAGCTGTTATGTAATGTTAATAAGCACCAAATACACTAGACCTATTGATATTATATGTTTTATCAAGTGATGATTTTATGTAATAAATTTCGTTATGTGTGTAATAAAAAGCAGGGTTGTCAAAGTTGGTATCAGAGGAGAGGTTTTGTTATTTTTGGGACTAGGATTTGAAAACAATAGTGAAGCCTTAGAGAAATGACTAAGAATAATTAAAACAACCCTTTGTTATGGTGAGTATTTAGTACGTGGTTTTTCAAGAAAATATATACCTGTCTTGATAGGAGTAGGTAGAGGTAGCTTTGGAACAGATGTATCTTAGGGGTAAAACCCAAAAACACTACTTTGAGCTAGACACGAACAGAGACTGGTGCACGACAACACGCCTTCCTACACTCATGGTTACTACACTCTCTTGCGATATTCTTTGGTAAATTCACATGCTTAGTATGAACAATTATTAAGGGGAAAAAATTCCCTAAGAATATATGTTAGAAAGTAGATTATGGATAAAATAGACTGAAGCCAATAGATTCATATGTTAAGGAAATATGAGTTATTTATAAGTCATCAACTTTTGTCTTTGGATTACCATTTATGTGTTACCCATGAATTTCCTTTTATTCAAGCCAATGGCTGGTAATCGGAGGACTTGGGCTAAAAATCGATGTGAAGATCAATGTGATGACTGTACTAAGGAGATGCCCAATCCAATGGGAACTGGAATCACGAACTTGGTCATTCTTTTCACTTAGCTAACTCTTGATTTGAATAGAAAAATGGGTCAATTGGAACGTTCATCCCCCCTTAAGAAAGAACAAGTCTCTATCGAGAGCCTAATGAGACAAAGGCCACTAACTTTTAATGGATCATCTGATCCCTCAATCGTTGAACAATAGATCAACTCCATTGAAATGATCTTCACCATCCATTAATGATCTGAACAAGAGAAGGTTCTCCTAGATTCTTATTATATGGAAGGTGAAGTTTATCAATGGTGGACGTTGATCAAAAATACAAAGCCTGATGATGAGATCGAGGCATTGGAATGGAAGGATCTCCAGAAGAAGTTTTTTGATAATTATTTTCTGTGCACCCTTTGGATTAAGATGGAATGGGACTTACATTACCTCAAGAAAAAAGCCTGTGAATCTATTGGAGCATATGAGGAAAAAATCACAAGGCTTCCACGATATGCTTATGGATTTATTTTTACCCCTGAATTCAAGGTTGACAGCTTCTTTGGTGTGATGAAACTTAACCTGCGGAAAGCGTTGGCGATCCGTGACATCGACAACTATAAGGAAAATGTCTGATGGCCCCTCATGGTCTAAATGGAGATCATAGAATCTCAGGGGTATCATGGGTATAAGAAGTGTAAGGTGGAATTAAATGCTGGTAGTCTGATGGATAAATACAACGGTGCTATGAAGATCCATCACCCCACTTGCACAAGGTGCGGAAAGATGCACCCTAGAAATTGCTTGAAGGGGACTAGAAAATGCTTTAGGAGTGAAAGATAAGGGCACCTAGCTATTAACTGCCGACAAGAAAAACTCGCTGCTGCAATATATGAGAGGAACACTCTATTAGAACCTTGAGTGGTTCATTGATACAACTGCAAAGAACCTGTGCATCTTGCAAATCAGTTCCCTAAGCAAAGGGTTTTGGAGGCAACCAACAACCTCCAAGGCAACAAGGGAGAGATTTTTCCATCACTACTGCTTATGTGAACCCCAAAAATGAAGTGGTGAAAGGTATGCTAGTTACTAATTCAAGAATAACAAACATAATTTTTTATTTTGGTTCTACGCATTCTTTTATATCTCTAATGTTTAGTAGAAAAATCCCATCACCCCCACAAATCAAGGAAGTAAATATGTCAGTGAGTGTGGAAAATGGGGAAGTCATTGCATCCAATGAATATAACTCCTCCCCTGTCATAATCTGTGGATTGAAATTCCTAGTGAACCTCGTCATACTCCCTCTGGTGGAATTTGATGCAATACATGGCATGGATTGGATTTACTTATATAGAGCCAACATAAATTCCTGTGAGAGGGAAATCACTCTCAATGTGGAGAATCAATCCCCGATTCATTAAAATTCAAGGAAGAAGAATAATCTTCCTTATCATCATCATAATAAGTGTGGATATTACTACCTTATGAGCACATAAATCTGACTCAGATGATTGAGTCTATAGAGGTAACTATCTTTTAAGACATTCCTATTTTGAGATAATTCACGGAAGTGTTTCCCGGGGAATTTCCCTGTTTTCCTCTTAGAAGAGTTCTTGAATTCTCAATGGAACTTATACATGGGGCATTTCCAATATCCAAGAATCTTTATAGAATGGCTGTTATGGAGCATCAGGAGCTGAAGAAACAACTACAAGAGAATTTGGACAAAGTGTTTATACAACCAAGTGCTTCACCATGGGGTGCACCAGTCCTCTTCATCAAGAAGAATGTTGGGTCAATGTGCCTTTGCATCAATCATCATTAGCTCAAAAAAATCACGATAAAGAAAAGGTATCCCCTCCCACAAATTGATGAATTGTTCGATCAGTTGTGTGGAGGACAATACTTTTCCAAGGTGGATTTACTGTCGTGATTTTATCAAGTAAGGGTGAGGAAAGAAGATATCACCAAGACTGCATTTCGTACAAGATACTGGAACTATGAATTCATAGTAGTGCCTTTCTGACTCACTAATGCTCCAACAATATTCATGGACATGATGAATAGATTCTATACAGATTTCCTCGTCAAATATGTGGTAGCCTTTATATATTATATTTTGATATACTCCAAAACTAAGGAGGATCGTGAGGAGAATATGATAACTGTTATAGAGACCTTTCGGAAGGAGAATCTCTATGAAAAGTACTACAAGTGTGAGTTCTAGTTGAATGAGGTCTCATTCATGGGCCATATCATCACAAGAAAAGGTATATCTATGGATCCCTCCAAAACAGATGCAATTGAGGGATATCTGAGGCCAACAATAGTAACAGATATACATAGCTTCTTGGGGGAAGATGGATATTATCGACAATTTGTGGGAATGTTATCACGATTTTCCAACCCTCTTACCAAGATAACTCAGAAGGGAGTAGATTTTTGTTCCATTAATTAATGCGAAGAAAGCATCAAGGAGTTGAAAGGGAGGCTTATCACTGCGCATGTGCTCACTTTACCCACAAATGGAGAACTTTTTGTGGTATACAGTGATGCTTCGAAGAAGGTCCTGAGTTGTGTGTTGATTCAAAAAGACAAAGGCATTTCCCATGATTTAAGGAAATTGAAAGTTCATGAAAAAAAATATCCAACACATGACCTCGAGTTGGATGTAGTGATCTTGGCTTTGAAAAATTGGCGGCATTATCTATTTGGGAAGAAGTGTGAAATATATACGGACCACAAAATCCTCAAGTATATATTCACACATAAAGAGTTGAACATGTTCCAATGAATATGGTTAGAGCTAATCAAATATTATGACTTATCAATTCATTACCACCTAGAGAAAGTGACCAAGGTGGAAAATGCCCTAAGTAGAAAGGACCCAGTGATTCTATCCATGATTAGAATTGAAAAGGATCCAATCTTCTTATATTTGATAAAGATGGGCATGGGAATCATAAAGAAGGGAATATCATCAATCTTTTCACAAATGATTGTTCAATCGTCTATTTTTTGAAGGTTAAAAGATGCTCAAAAAGGTGATGTGGGAATTCAAGAAAAAGTGGATGCTATCAGAAAAGTGAAATCCTCCGAGTTTAATGCTAATGTATAAGGAATTGTGAGATTTGGTAAAAGATTATGTGTTCTGTCAAGTCCATAGCTAAAGAATGAACTTTTAAATGATACACTTATCTCGACCTTCTCTATTCAACCAGGAAACACAAAGATGTATCGAGATCTCTGAGGCCATTATTGGTGGGATAATATAAAGAAGAAGAACTTTGAATATACATCAAAGTTACTAGTGTGTCAACATGTGAAGGCAGAGTGGCAGAAGTATAAGTGGATGATGGAACTATTTCCCATACCAGAATGGAAATAGGAGAAAATCATCAAGGATTTTTTCCCCAGACATCTGAAGAAATCTAGAGGTAGCAATGCAATCTTGGTTTTTGTGGATTATCATACAAAGGCTTCACACTTCATTGCTATTCGTGAGGATTTCTCATTGGATCAACCAGCCAGTATATATATCAGGGAAGTGGTATGATGCATGGAGTACCACTATCTATTTTGTCCGATCGAGATCCATGATTAACCTCTATGTTTAGGAAGAGTATTCAACATGCTCTAATTACTGAACTGAACTTCAGTACGACCTGTCATCCAAAAACTGATAGCCAATATGAGAGGACAATCCAAACACTTGAGGACATTTTGAGAGTGTTCTCAATGGACTTAAAGGAGGATGGGATCAACATCTTCCATAGGTTGAGTTATCTTATAATAAATGTTTCCACTTGAGCATCAAAATGGCACAATATGAATCCCTTTATGGGAAAAGGTGCAGAACACCGGCGTGGTGGGATGATGTCGGAGAGCATAAGCTACATGGACAAGAAAAGGTGGAATAAATGGTGGAGAAGATGAAAACCATTCCGGAGAATATCAAGTTAGACCAGAGTTGATAGAAGAGTTATGCAGATAACCATTGATGAGTCCTTGAGTTTAAAGTTGGAGACATGGTATTTCTACTCATATCTCTGTAGAATTAGGTAATGAGATTTGGAATGAAAGGGAAGTTATGTCCAAAGTACATCGGCCCCTTCGAGATTCTTGATCATGTCGGGACTTTGGCCTATCGACCAGAACATCCACCTACCATGCCCAAAGTACATGATGTCTTTTGGGTATCACTCTTAAGAGATTATTTACCAGACCCTTGACATGTACTCTCTTCAGAGGTGGTATAGTTAGAGGATGATCTTTTTTATGAGGATAAACCAGTGATGATCGTAGATCGTAGAGAAAATTTTCTTTGAAATAAGATAATTCCCATCAACAAGGTGTTGCAGAAAAACCACAAGTTTGAAGAAACAACACGGGAATTGGAGGAAATGATGAAGTAGAGTTACCCACATCTGTTTTAGTGTGGGAAAAGGAAATTTCGAGGGATAAATTTTTTAAGGGGGATGCTTGTAACAACCCAAACATTCATTAATGGAAATCCCTCTTGATCTAATTAAATGTCCCTATGTAAAATTTTTATATACAATTTCAACTTCTTTGGTTATATGTTTTTGGATTATAAAATACTATTATGAATCGCGACCTTTGCTAATATGGTCATTCAACATTGATCACATGATTAGTATAAATATAGGTCATTAACGAATCCAATTTACTCAGACAAAGGAAGTGATTGACTCATCTAATAGACGTGCCCCATATGAAGCCAATTTGTTAGAGATTGAAAAAGAGGTGGAGTCTTTGGGATTCGCTCTTGACCAAACCCATGCTGGGCTTCATCTAGTTAAGCTCGAGCAGGACTACCTTTGAGAGAAGTGGATGTTGATAAAGATTCCCACCCGAGAAATGTTATCTGAGCCCCCCAAGAGTCAGTCACCACATCACATGTTACCCTTCGGTCTTATTCGGGTGTTTTAAGGGGTTACGTAACAAGAAATTAGCAATATGGTCATGTACATTATTTTTTTATATAATAATGAATATAACTTCATTTTATTATTGTTACCTTATAGATGGTTTTTAAATCACAAATAGAATTTTTAGTTAATATTCAACTATGAAATATATTTTGTCGAATTAATGGATTTTTTAATTAAATATTATTTTAATAAAATATTATTATTATTATTAAATTAATTTTTATTAAAAATAATTGATTATTTAATTTTATGAATGCAATCATAATTTTTAATTTGGTTTGAAATCCATTTTATGTCAAAAACATTGATTTTTCGATAACTGTCAGTTTTTATTTTAAAAGTGAAAATTAGTATATTTAAAAAAATATTTAGATAAAATAAATATTATTTCTGGAATCAGGATGTCGAAATTATCCAATGGTGAGTTTTCTATAGTTTTCTGAGACAATCAAATTTTTTGGGTAAAAATTAAATACCGTTTAAATATATAATGTGTTTTATGACATCATAATGACCCAATAGTGATGTAATAAAATACGATAAGCCTTATGTTCGGCCAATATATGTTTTACCAGTAAAATAATGTGATTTTGGTTTTGTTTTACTTATTTAACAAAGCATTAATGGAACCTTCAAGGCTTATTAACCACGTTGCATTTTTGAATTGATTTCCATGGGAGTGTGACTCACCTTCACATAAGCAACCCCATTATTTTAAGAAGTTATGAATTTGGAGATATAATTTTTTTTTACACTTCACTTTTCCAAAAACCATGGGCAAAAACCATGGGTTGGTTTGTTGTTTGGATTAGTTTAATGTGTGGTGTCCCTAACCAAAATAATCAATAATTCCCTCAACTTTCCTATATAAATCCACCCAAGAATCCACTTACTCCTTACTCAAAGCCTTTGGAGTTCATAAAACCTCGGCCCTACCCTCTCTAGAATCCTCCATGGGTTCCCCAAGCTCCCAATAAGCTTCTCTCAAGCCTATCTCAAGCCCTTGGAAGCACACTTTCAAGTAAGGGTTATTCTTCCTTTGTCATTTTTGTCCAATTTTATTTAAATTGTCATGCCTTTAAATTTCAATTACAAATGTTGGAGTATGGGTTTTCACCTCACCCATACTTCCCACTTTATGTTTGAATTATTGGGGACCCATTTCTCTCTCACTAAATTCCTCCCACGTACACCCGTTACTATGCTGAAATTCCGAATGGAATTTCTATCTCCTCTTTTACATTCAAGAAATTATTTTGTATCATGAATATATATTACATTAAAATTGATAGGAAATGTATTTATATGACCCCATTACATTCCATTTCACGTACATATGATGATACACCCCTTTCACTCTCATCAATAATTTTTATGAATTCTTACGTCACGCCGTTACGCTGCCGAAATTGAACAGATTTTCCTACCCAATGTCATTGTGTTGTGAATACCATGATCATTACTCTATCAAGAGTATTCAACTATATGAATATTAAATTATTGATTATATAGTTTTATGTTTTAATTCCACATTTCATTATCGTGGAAAAATTATTATGTTTTATGAATCCATGTTACATGATCCATGTGGCATGTTTATGCGTGAAATGAAATGTCTATGAAGGGTGCACCATTATAGAGCTCCAATGCATTGGTCAAAGTATCGTATCATTATAATTCATGTGAAATGTGTGTTGACTCATGATAATTCAATTTCTGCAAGGTTTTACTCGTGTTTCATGTGCAATGGGGATTTACTAACGATCCATGTGCAACGAGCCTTCGCTCATGCTTATTCAATGTTAAGTGTTGTTTCCACATTTCTATGTAATGATTGTCATGATTTATCATGACTTTATGTTTGTACTTATATTTTTCTCCATTTATAATCCTATTGTCTAACATGTATTTTATTCCTTATGTTATCCCATTTTCATTCCCTTACATGGCTTTATTGCTCACCTTTTTCTTATGCATGTCCTCAGGTTATCCCATGCAATGCTAAGTAAGAAGGTCATGTAAAAGAAGTTTCCAATAAAGATGTTGTGTTTTATATTTCAAGTTGTTATGTAGTGTTCCTAATCCACAAATACAATATACCTCTCGATCATCCATGTTGTATCAAGTGATGATTTTATGTAATAAATTATGTTAAGTGTGTAATAAAAGCAGGGTTGTCACAAAGCTAGTTTGGAGTCCTTATTATCATATGGTTTTACTTTAATCTTATTATCTACATGAAGGAAGAATGATATTATTGATTTTGATTACCCGAACTCATGATGATGTGATTCTCACATGGTTTGTCTTAAAATTTTTATTCCATGAAGGCTATTACCCTTATATATTGTACTCCATATGCATTTAGGAACATTTTTTGTTGCAGTATAGTGATATATTAGAATAATTGTATGCCATTGGGTATAAAATCCTCATTTAGTATATATATGATATGTTTCTAGATGCATTCATCAGGTTTTGAGACATTTTGTACAGACTTCATAGAGACATCCATTCTAGAATGGTGTTAATGTTCAATTACACCAATGTTGGAGTTTGGGAGTTGGACCAAGTTAAAATGTAATTCATTGAATAGGTATATTAGGTTTCTCAATTTGATATTATATATTGCTGGTATGAGTCTTCAGTAGTAGTTTCAAGGTAAAATATGTCATGGAATTGGTGCACGATTTATAGCCAAGCCTAAAATAAAAAAAATGAATATAAAACATAGGGTTTTCACAGAGGATCTTGTAATCTAGTAGTGGGGAAATTCAGTTATTGATATGTTCAAGGTAATATGGTTGATGATTTATAGACCCAACATGATGAGGAAGGTAGATAGATTATTTATTTATATCCAACACCAGTGAAGTGTATAGATCATGGATCTCCTATGCATGGCCAATGATGCCCCTAGAAAGGCAGTAATGATAGAAGAGAAGCTGGAGTTTTGGTTTAATAGCTGCTGGTGGAGGATGGTATTGTGAGATGCCTTCACTACTACAACCATGTGGACAACAATATGCTCTAAGGGATGTCGTTCAAGTTTTTTTTAAGTTTCAATCTATGATTGGATATGATATGTATTTTTAATATATGACATGTGGTTTAATATGTGTCTCTTCTAGTTTTTATCGAATAATTATTTAATTATGTGTGGGTTAATACATTTTCTCTATATCACTTTCATGTGAGTTAAATATTATAGTTGATTCCTTAAACAAAAATAAGTGGATGTAGATTTTTTAGGGTTAAATTTTATTATATGAATGATCATCTGATTATTTGAGTTAGCAATCATCAGGAAGAGTTTATAATGGGTCCTCCTGGTTATCATGTTGAATCATTTCGAATTACTCAAGGGAATTGACTAGTTATCTATGGATAATTCATTGATAGGATGTCATCCCAAAAAAATTGGATTCTCTCATGAATAGGGGATGAAAATATACTACATGGTAAACATAGATAATGAGGATGACTGAGTGGTGATTTTGTGTGGGTTGCTACATCACTTCACTCACTAGTTTTTAAGTTTAACCCTTGGTGCATCTGGATCTTCCAGAATCCGTCTTCTAGAATTACTAGAGGATTAAATGGATTCTTTTCTAGAACATGTTTTATTATTACCTCCATCGAGGGAAATGAACAGAATCATTGTTTTTTACCCTAGGACCAAAATGATTTCTATTGAAAAATTTATGATGGGAACACCCATGATCTGGGCATAGTGGGTGATATTGGAAGATGTTCAAGAGAATGTTTTTATCAAACCCAATGCTTCAACACTGGTGGCTCTAGTTCGGTTTATGGGAAATATGAATGGTATTTTTAGGATTTGTATATATTAACATTTTCAAAATTAGGTAATGATAAATAATTAGAACCCCTTGTGGAGGATTGAAAACATTTTTGTCTATATGGAATGTGGGAGATGGTTTTTCTTGATCGATATTAGGTCTAGCTATAATTAATTCAGGGTAAATAAGGATGATATTATGAATATATCATTATGATACCCCTATGGACAATATAAGTTCTCAATGATGCATTTTTTGTGTCACTAACTCCCCTTCTAAGTTCATTTCCATTATAAACAAAGTATTCTATTAACACATGGTCTAACTGTTTTTCATATTTATGAAATACATGATAATATACTCTTTGTATGAGGAGGAGCATGTCGGTAATTTTATGATGGTCATAGACATTATCTATGTGCACATACATTTTGGAATGATATCAATGTTTTTGTTTTGAATCTATTAGGTTTAATTTCATTAGCATGTCATCAATGAAATTGGATTAGTTATGGATCCAGTTATTATTATTGTAAATCATTCTTGGGAGCCACCCAAGATCATGTCTAAGGTTGAATGTTTTATTTGTTTGGTAGTAATATTTCAGAGTTTAATTGTAGAACATTATTAGATCAAATAACATTTTAATTCCTTATCATGAAAAGAGGTTCTTTTGAAGTATACCAAGTCATGTCAACGAGCATTCAAGGAGTTTAGGATGGGGTTTTCTATTACTCTATTATTTAGGCAATTGGTGGAAAATGTTGAATACGTAGTGTAATAAAATTCCTATATATGATTTCATGGATTCATTTTTTATGTAATGGTATGACTTGATTTCTTATGGGTCGGGGTAGTTGAGATACCATGATAATAACTATTTAAATCACAACTGAGTTTTGGTTGTAGTGGTCTTCTCCTTGAATGCATGTTGCCACGGTATTATGGTATTTAATTTTATTATTTACTCAATCCAGCATTTTTCTACATGCATCAATCACCAAGAGAGATCATAACATGAGTCATATGTGTTTGATAGAGTTCCTACCAAACTATGAATTTAGGATAATTTATAATATAGGGAACCAAAACATGGGAGAAGATTCTAATTGTAGTAAATATCCTTATCGGTTGGTGATGGAGTAATTTTACCTATAAGATTCATTTCAACTTACCATGGTTGAGGAGAGGGATGATGCTTACCTTTAGATAGTGTTGGTTCCACCACTTCCACTTCAGCATGTGATTGGGGCTCATTTTGGAGACTTTGATTGTGGTGTTCTTTGTGAATTATATCATTAGGAGATACAATAGATGAATTTTATTAAAGTGGGGAAGAGATCTTCCTTTTCTATTGATGGATGGTGGTTTTAGTGTCATTTCATGATGATATGTTGATGGATTTTCATTCATATCCATAGTTTATACATCTCAATGTTTAATGGTTTCACAAATTTATTTAGTAGATGTTTTTTATGGATTATCTTAGGTAGAGTATTATCGAGTTTCTTCCTCGATGTATAATGTTACAACATGTAATGGATAAAAAATTGATTCCATCCATTTTGAATCAAAAATTATTAATCTAATAATAGAGGAGGGATTTTATATTTATGGATGTTGTGATTTGTCTCCCAGGGTTGTGAGAGTCCACCACACTATCTAGGTGATTTTTGACCAACCCATCATTTTGGAACACATGTCATTCAGGAGTTGAGAATAGTTGAGAAATTAGTGAAGTTGTATATACGGGATATTTTTGGGCTTTATGGGGTCCTTGTGATGATCATATTAGACCATGATACTTATTAAATGTAAAAATTGTGGAGGGGATAGAATGGGGATATTTAGGCCTAGTTTTAGATGAGCATGTTGATTCACGCTAACGAGGATGAATAGACAGAGAAAACTATGTAGGTGTTGGTGGATATACTAAGATACTATGTATTGGACATTGTCCTGAACTAGGAGGATAACATTCAATCATTAGAGTTTTACTATAATAATATTTATCACTCTACTATTAGCAAGTTACATTTAGAGGGAACGTCTGGGATACAAGGGATGTCAACCTTGTACTGGAATGAGATTGGTTAGACGTCACATGGTGGGACAAAGATGGTTTATGTAATGATAGAGAATATTCAATTCATCTATGAGCATATTGTTAAAACATATATTTCATATGAATCATACAGGGATCGATGTCAGAAGACATTGTTTTTTCTCCAGAGTGGACATGTTTTACTGAGAGTCTCTCCATGATGTAGTTTATAGTGTTTTTTCTAAGTAATTATTCTATCCCAATGTCTCATTGGTTAATTCTAGATCATACGAAGTGTTGGATTGAATACATACTACATGGTCATACCCCCTTAGTTAGTATGTGTTCATGATATCTTCCATGTATTATAAATAAGGAGATACATGCACAACCCAATACTAATTATGGGCTAGTCTGTTTTAAACACTAAGGACTGATACATGTTTTTGAAATACCCATTAGAGATTAAATACCAACAGTAGATGAGACTATATAGAAAATACATCCATTTGGATTTATTGATTTGGAAGTATCAAAGCATGATGGAGAGAAACTGGATGAATGTGAGTTAGACGCATGCTCTGTAACCGAACAAATTATTGTGGATTATGATTTCTGGAAAGAAAAATGATGAAATATGGTAAAATTGAAGAGCAATAAATTTTTTCTTCATTCCTATAAATATTATTAAATATATCAATGGATTTATCTATATATTTAGGCACTGTGTATGTGTTTCATAGGGATTCAGAATTATTATAATTACTAAAATGATATATACTAAAGCCCACATTTTTATCTTATCAAAATAAGTAGTTTTCCCATTAATCACCACCTCATATTGTAAATATTATGTTATGGTTAATTCAATAATATGGGGTTTACCAAAGGCATTATACACTATTTTGTGGCACTGAGAATTTAGTTAGAGGTTCCCATTGGTGGGTGCATTAATTAAAAAATAAATTTACTTAAATAAACACAGTACTATATCTCATTAATATATACTACCTTATACAAAATTCAAATAGTTATCCAATTTTATCTATGGGATTTAATAGGATCAAATGAGAATATCCATTGATGAATGTCAACATATTTTGGAGCAATGGTCATTCTTCAAAGGATTCTCCTTCCCCAAAAATGTTCCTAGATCTGACCAATAAAAATGGTATAAAAAATTATTCAATAATAAATAATCCAACAAAGAGGTAGGGAAGACTATTTATTTTATTTATTCCATTTATTAAATTAGTTATCCATGTAATTTATTCCTCTTTTGATTTTAATTTATTTTCATTCTTCACATGGTCACAATTTTAAACTTATTTTTTTAACACATTTGTTTTGATCATCTGTTCTTTATATTTCACACATGAACCATATGAAATAATAATTTTAAACAATGAAACTATCTAACATTTTGATTTCAATTCATACGTTTCCATTTCCCCTGACCATTTGTCACAATCATTACTATTGTCCCATGGGGTCATTATATGACGTTACTGGGTAATATTTGAGTGTGATCAAACCCCTAGATTCATTGCAGATCCGTGAATGTGATTTAGATGGATGTTTTATCATGGATAATGATTTGATGTGGAATAAGAGTTTTAGTGACACTAATTAAAGGCTGCAATGAGGGTATTCATCATTGGGTGAGGAGATGTTGTAGCACAATATGACATGAATGATTTGGACTTGGGTCAGGTGGCTAAAATATGTAAATGAGAAGGGGATCGGGAATCGTAATCCCCATAATTGGGATGTATGATAAAATTAATAGACGATTCAGTGGATGTAGTGGTCTAGGCATGTTTTTTTGTGTGGGAGACACTTTTAGAAAAATACTAACATACTTGGTATGTAGTCTTGTAACACACTCCATGTAGTCACAAGTATATGGATGCTAGTGTTTTAAGAGGAGTTTAATATCAAACACAATCTATAACCAACCAACTCCTTGTAACCCTAGGATATAATATTAGAATTTACCCTAGGAGTACATGAGAATTAACATGCCCAAGTATATTGTCATGGACAGAGTACTTGGGAACAAACATGTACTTGTACACAGCTAGGCAACTAGGTCACGACCAGTGTACAAGGAAAAGACCAAAGTACATAGAATGATAACCAATGATTTTATTACACATTAATTCATGATGCGTAATATTAAACATAATATAACCAATAATATTGATAACTATAGTTTCTTTGGAAATTAAGTACATAAAATAAGAATTTAAAATAGAAAATACATCTTCGTTAATGAAAACATCCTTAAGATGCTCGTACATAAAATTGAGTCGAATAACCTCGGGACATACATAAGATGGGTTGGTATATAAATCCCAGTAAGTATATAAAAAGGGAATAACATGAAAATTATAATACATGTTATATAATAGGTATATCAATAATAAATAAATTTGTGAGAAACATAATCATAAATAATAAGGAATGATATAACCAAGTAACATAAAGGAAACATGGGAAATGTGGATACATCTTAAATCACTATATTATAAACATATGTCAAGGCTAAAATCCAAGAAACCATGATGGAAATTTTCCCATAAAAAAATATTGTTCAATCCCTTTACTAACATGAAGTCTCATGAGGCAAAACATTAAGCAATGTATTGAAGAACTATATAGTTTCGGTCACACCTATAACTTTCAATTCATTATCATACTTAAGTGTGCCACATATATAATAAATAACTGATTTATTCATCATAATATTTTAATCCATGAACAAGGAGTGTGGAATACATAAATGGAAGTTCATTTTCAAAAAAATATAATTGTAAAATGGTGAAAATAGTAAATAGAAAATGGGTATGCTATTTAGTACACATTTTTTTGGCATGGGAAATCAAGATGAAATTTAAACAACATAACAACAATAAATTATAATTCCTAAAATGGGTTGATGAGTGAGAAAGGTTTATCTAATAATTTTTACATAATCTTAGAATAAATATGTATAATGAAATTCATATCCCCAAATTAAGAATTGCAATATATAAGGCATAAGATAATAATTAATCTTTAATAAAGAAGAGAATGAGAGGATCCCATATTAAATAACTCTATGATAACTGGTGTGCATAAATGATCATGGATGGTCTTAATGAGATGACTGGGTTATCTCATAACATATAAATCAAATAGATAGTATGGGGTATATGAATGAAGAAATTACAACATGAATAAATTGTTATTAAGAAGTATAACATAGAAGATGTTCTTAAATGGAAATGAGAACAGAGAAATCCATTACCTTGAGAGCATGACATAAAATGCATGAGAATTGCTTCCTAAGAGCATCAGGGATCCATGAGTGGGAAATAGAGATTGGATGTAATTGTAAGTATGTAATCAAAGGGTTTTTAGGGATGATAAATTGGAGAAAGGGTGTGTATCTATTGTAAATGAGTGAGGATTTCTTTATAATTTTTTTTTCAAACATTGGTTTTGTACTCTGTAAAATAAAATATCTTAAACCAAAAACCTTACCATTGTTACATCCTAGGGTTTCTACCAAAGGGGATTTATTTTAAATGTTTTATAAATAAAAGGTATGAACGTAATTCCACAATACCCTTGTTGATGTGAAAGTGAGTCATACTTTTAATTAACTGATTTTAAAACATTAAAATATATTAATGGATTCGGATTGTTAATAATGGGTTTATAAAATTGAACAAATAAAACTAAAATAAAATTATTTTAAATATAAAATATATATTTTGTCTTATATACCCTTTCTAGTATTTATTAAATCACTTATGGGTCATTATGATGTCATAATAGACACCGTATACTTGAAAGCTATTTCCTTTATACAAAAAAATTTGATATGATAAAGAAATTGTGAAACATTACATGCTGAATAATTTAGACATTATGATTTAAATATAATATTCATTTTATTAAAATAATTCTCTAAATGATTTAATTTTTTACTTTCAAAATAATAATCAACATTCATTGAGAAATGTAGATTTTTTTTGAAAATAAGTGTTTTCAAACATTGATAAAAATTATATTTGGATTCATAAAAATTATATGATCATTTAAATTAAATAAAATTTATTTAATAATATTATTTTATTGAAATAAAATTTATTTCTAAAATCCATTTATTCAATAAAATTAACATATTAATTGAAATTCTATTAAAATACAATTTGTATATTATTCTATAAAAATAAAAATTATTGATAATGTAATAACAATAAGTAAATTTAAATATTATTTTATTCAAGATTATAAATATAAATATATTCATATAATTATTTTCTTGATACATATCCCATTAATACACATACAAACTACCTACCCTTAAGGTGTGCGAGTGTGAGACTTTCAGAGGCGGGTTTGGTGTCATGCATTGGGTCTTGATATTGATGAGCATAAAGTTATCTAATAAATTATATCTCACTTGAATAATATGGTAGATATAATATTTGGATTGGTCAATGGAAATTCCATGTGATTCTTTATGCCCTATAAGATCAAAAAAATTGGCTTTATAGGACTTGACCCTACTATTTGAGGCCATCACATCCTTTGTCTATGTCGATTTGATTTTTTGAAACCTTTTATTTATACTAATCATGTGGTGACTGTTCAATGACTATATGATGAACAATAATGTTACATTATGGTATTATAAAACCTTTTGGATATAATAAAAAAATACAAGCATGTGTTTCTCTAACTATATTAAAAAATAAGACATATAATTAAATCATATAGGGAATTTCATTTATAAAAGTCTAAGTTGTTACAATATTTCAACCTTTATAAATATCAACCATGAAATTTTCATTTCATACACTAAATAAGATTATGCAATCTCTCTTTTATAACATCCTATGGTTCACAAGTAACCTGTTTAAACATATAGTTTCTCTAAAAAACATTGACAAGGTGAAATATCGTATTTCATAGAACATTGTATCCTTGATCTATGACCTTCAATGGAATTCTAGAAACTAGATATTGAGTACATGTAAGTGTTATTGTATTTAATTTCTCAAGAGGTATACATTGAATACATATTTTACATGAGATAGGTTAGGTGGGATTACTATTCTATAGGCCACCACTCTGATGTGATCAAGGATCTAAAATGTCCTAATGTATATTAGAATAAGATTTTCCTTATTAGACAATATAATTACATTAATACAGAGAGATATGCATAGAAATACTATGTCTCCAAAATATCAACTAAAGGAATCATTGAGGATTGTCAACATAGCTCTTCTGTTAACACTAAAAATCATTGATGTGATGTTAAATGGTCTTAACATTTTCCACTATTTCCTCAACCATTTTTGGATTTAGCAATTTTCACACCTCAAATTCATCTAGGAATGTAGGTGTCCTTCACCTCCACACATAAATGGACTCAGAGTGATCTATTATGTATTCTTGAGTGGAAACTGTTATTATATGAGAACATGAGTACATGAAGAAACTCATCTCATCCTCCACTAAATTCAATCGAGAGGGCTATCGGGGTATCATTGAGTTTTTAGATAGTACACTCAGATTGGCCATCTGTTTTAGGGTGACATGAGTTTTTTATTTTAAAATCATTATTTAGAGATTGTTGAGGATTCTTCTAGAACAAGGAGGTCACTCAAGGCTCAAAGTTGGACCTCATAAATAGTTGTGTTCCATGAAACCACTCCACATCTAAAATTTAAATCCTTGCAAGGTGATGGAGTTAGACTTCATATCAGATCACAGTGAAGTGGGTAGTATTTTTAAGATGATCCCCCACAACCCATATAAAAGTATAGCACCTTAAGGGATTTTGGAAGACCAGTGAAAAATTCCATGGTGATGTTTTATGATTCCTATTTAGGTGTGGGTAATGGTTTTATCATTCCCTTGTATTTATAAATTTTCTCCTTCACTTATAAACATTCAAGGAAACATAATTTATATTCCCTGATATCTTTATTCATATAGTCCGAATAATAGTGTTTTGGAGATATAGATATATCTTTATGCTTCCATGATGGATATATAAATTCAACATTTTTTCATCATCCAAAATCTACTTCTTTAGCTCTGGATTTTATGACACATATGGGAAAGACACAAATATTAAAACTCTTTCTTCATTATCATTAATATATGAGGATTTATCTTTTCTTAAATTTTCCTCTTTCATCAAAATTTCCACATCATTTAATTGATAATACATTATTGTCTCTAGAAGGGATGTTTGAGTAAACTTCTGTTAAAGGATTGATGAAATTTTACCTTCATTATTCCTATGTACATCCATTTCAAATCTAATAAGATCATATCCTTCTAAATTATCATCAATGATAACATTGTTGAATACATTCGACTGAATGTGCCTACAACTTTATTCTTCTTCCAAAGATGGTAATGTATTGAAAATTAATTTTATTTTATTACCTATAAATGTCTTTATCAGTTGATATTCATCTATTTCTATGTTAATATATATTTGATGATTGTGTCATCCTTATATATTTCACACTTCTTACCAAATAGATATTGCTTCCATATTTTCAATGATCAGATAACTCTATCTAACTCTAGACCATGAATTTTGTTGTTATTTTGGTAAACATTAAACATCCATGTAGTATAGGCTTTGAATTAATCATTCTACATTATCACATGGTCCAATCCCTTCTTGGAAGCATCCTATAATATAATGAAATGTTCTACACTTGTGTGTAGTGTTAGTGTATGTGTACTGATAAGACACTTTTTTAAATCCTTCTTTCATTCTTCACAATAAAAATTATATGAAAACATTACTCCCATTTGAGCAATTTTGTTTATAGTTTTCGACCATCAATAAAAATTTATCAAAAATTGATGATAGTACCCAGCTAATATAATGAAACTATAGAAATCTGTCACATATGTCAGAATCATCCATCCATAAATTGATTCTATTTTTGAAGAGTCCATATATATCCCATTGATTTTAATTATATTACCTATGAAATATATTTCTTTCAACTATAACACACATTTCATTGTACTAACCAAAAATCTTATCCTTTCATAGTTATTTTGCACAGTGCTCAGATTTTCCACATGGTTCTCCTTGATTTTGATTTATATAAGTATATCACCAAAAAAATTAAACAAAATATGATGAGGTAATACATAGAGACTCTATTAACAAATTCCATTAATATTAATGTAAAATTATTGAGTGTTAATGGAATTTCTATGAACATATAGTTCTGGTATCCTGTACAAAAATTAGCCTTGGGGATATCACCATTCTCCACCCTAACATGGTAAAATCCCATCTGTAGCTCCACCTTAGAGAAGTACAATGGTCAGCATAGCTGATCGATCAAATCATCAATCCATGAAAAAGGAAAAAATTTTGTTATTTCTATCTTTTTTAGATCATGATAACCATTGAATATCCACACTGACCCATTTTTCTTCATCATGAAGAGGACTAGTGCACGCCATGTTCAATCACTAGGGTGTATGAACCCTTTATCTAGATTATCGAATATTTTATTCTTTATCTTCTTAGGTTCCACATTATCCATTATGTAAAGAGTCTTGGATAATGGTAACACCCTAGTTATAATCTCAATTGAAAATTGAGTATCGTAGATAGGAGGATGGTGAGGAAATTCATTAGAAAACCAACAAAATATTTTACCAAAATGGGAATAAATTCACGAATAATTAATTAATTAGAATAAATAATTTTTTATAGATATGAATACTCATATGGAAAATATATCCATTATTTAGGTGTTGGTGCTAATAAATATTCATCTATCTCCTTGAAATTTTATTGAATCAGGGTTAATTCACAATACAAAGAGTGATTTCCTTCTTATGGAAATTTATGTCAGCACTACATAGGTAATGAAAATACATAAACTTTAATGAATAAAATAACACTATAGGGAGATATATATTATTTTCATGATGATCATTTTCACAAACATCAACATTTTAAAAAAAATAATATATATTTTCCCTCATGATATAAAATAATATATAGTGGTGACTCAGTGTTCTCAAAAAATGTACAAGATATGATAATATGGAATCAATTAAAATTAAAAATTATATACAAAATTATTTAGTAGATGATACATGTACTCAGTCATCATTATCAATCTCAATATAAGACATTCCTTCTCCCATTATTCATGGAGAATGTTGATACTCATCATTCTTCTCTGTCCTTGGAATATAGAAATTTCATGGATAATTCCCTACTTCACCGCATTAATTAAATTTAACTATATAAGGTCCATTTTATTGAACCTTATTCCCATCGTGAAAATTATCCATTTGTATGTTAAATTTTATTAATTTATGTCCCATATTCTCACACATGAAACACCTCCCCGTGCCTTTGTAACATTTTCCTTGGTGGCTCTTTCCACAATTTTTGAAAAAATAAAATTGGGTATTCTATACCTTTTAACATTTATCATATGAACTTCCATGTTATTTCATCATCCTATTCCTTGAAGTACATAGTTATTTAACTAAGATCCAATTATTTGTTGCAATTTTTTACAGATGGATTTGAATAATCAAAATATGTCTTATATGTGCTTCAATCTAATTGGGATGCATGTTTGGGAATCCATCACATTTCTTGTCAAATGAATTTGACAAAATAAAATTAAGTGTAGTGGAGAGTATTTCTAAATTATTAAACACATAAAGGGGGAATCTGGTGGCAATTAGGGGATAAAATAAAAATTATATTTATTTATTAACATATGAATTAATAGGTTAAAATCAATGTTATCCATGATCTATTTCTAGAGAAATGTTATTATGATAATATTTTTCCCTTAATAATTGTATTAAATGAGCTTATGAAATCACAAAATTATATCCCACTAGAGTGTCATGATAGGTGGGCATAAGGCCCGTTATTGTGCAACAATTCATGGTTGAGTATAGCTCAATGAGATTGTTTCAGGTTTTACCCCAATATACATTTAATACAGTGACCCATCCACTTTTAGTATCCCAATATAAATGCATTTTCTTGACAAACCATATACTCTATACATTGAAAAATATAGGTTAATATTTTTATAAATAGTTTTACCCCTACTTTTTCGCTATATTTTTCTAATCATAATCCAAAAAACTAATCATTTCCATTGATAAAAACTATGACAACCAAACTATTTTAACATATTAAATCATGATTTATTACAGAATATTAAACAAAAACAAACCAAAATATAGATATGTATAATGTCTTAGGTAATTATGTACATTACATAACAATTTAAAAAATTAAATAAATAATCAATATTGAAAAAATTATTAACATGCTTGTACATTAAACTACATGTGATAACCTAGGGAATATATAAGAGAGGGGTGCGCTATGGAGCCTTGTAAGTGAAAAAACATGGAATAACTCAAAGAAGATAACACATGTTTGACAATAGGAATATCAATGGGGAATAAAATATGGTAAAATCTTAAAAATGAATAATAAGTCATCGTATAACATGGTAACATAAATGGAAAATGGGAAATGTGGAATCATCTTAAAACACTGCATCATAAACATATGTCAATGCTTAATTCCAATACATAAGGATGGAAAAGTACCATACAACAATCAGGTTCACTCCCCACCCCGACATGATGTCTCATGAGACTAAAAATTACTATATACATTGAATCACTAAATAATTTATAGAATACCAGTCACATTCATGTCATTCTCATGCTTAATTGTTCAAGATCGATCATACAAAAAGGATTCATTAATCATCATATTTTATTCCACGATCTTGGTGTGTGGAATAATTACATGTAATTAACAATTGAATAATGTATAATGGATAATATTATACACCATTAATAGGGAATGGGGATGGTATTCACAACATAATTGGTTTGGCATAGAAAATTGTGATGAAATTTCTACAGCATTACGACATCACATAAAAATAAATAAAATGGGTTGATGATAGTGAAATAGAACTATCATATTATGGAAATAAACATGGATGAAATATGGTTAAAGATATATATATACCAACATTGGGAATAGGAAAATATAAGGCATATTATAATAAAAAACTTTAATCATTTGGATAATGAGAGGATTCTTTATTATACTTTTTCATCGAAACTAGTGTACATAAAGGATCATGGATGGTACTAATGAGAGTGAAAGGGGTGTATAATAATGTATACATTTAATGATGATTAAAGGGGGTGTGGAAGAACATATCCTGACATGAAAAATTGTAAATTATGAACCATAACATGGAAGAGGTGCATGAATTGAAATTAGATGAGGGAAATATTAAACCCTGAGAGTGTAACATCAAATTCTTGGGGGGAACTTCTTGAGAACATGGGGGATTCTTAGAAGGAATCTAAAGAAGAGATTCTATATTAAATATGTAATCCATAGATTTTTAGTGAAGAAAAATGGAATCTAGGGGGGATTTGTATAGGAATCTTCTGAGGATATCCTTATTCTTTTTCAATTGTAGGTTTTGGACCCTATAAAACAAAATAACCAAAACCCAGAACCTTACAATGGGTTTTCCCATGGTTTCTACCAAAGGGTAATTTTTAATAATTATTTATTGGAATGTTACAAAAAAAATAAAATAATACACTTTTTGATGTGGAAGTGTGTCATAGTCTTAATGAAATTATTTTAAAACTCTAAAATATATTAATGGTTTTAGAGGATTAATGAAGGCTTTATAAAATTAATCAAATAAACACAAAATGATATTATTTTAAGGGTGAAACGTATATTTGGTCTGGTATACAATTTATAAAATTTATTATATCACAATGGGGTCATTAGGATGTCATAATACTCAATGAACATTTAAATGGTATTTAATTATTACCAAAAATTCGATAGTCTCCAAAAATTATAAAAAAACTAAAATTGGATAATTTTGATTTTTAGATTACTAAAATAATATTCATTTTATTAAAATAATTTCATAAATATGTGAATTTTATCTTTTAAAATAATAATCTACAGTTATTCAGAAATACATTGTTTTTTTATAATAACAGTTTTCGAACAGTTATAAAAATTATATCTTTCATTATAAAAATTACATGATAATTTATATTTAATAAAATTAATTTAATAATAATAATTTTTTAATATATTATTAATTAAAAAAATGAAGTAATTCATTAAAATAATTCATCATTGAATGTTCATTAAACATAAAGTTTGTGTTTTATTGTATAAGAATCAAAATAATTTATAAAGTAACGATAAGATGTGAAGGAAAACAATATACTATTTAAAGTAAAATAATTTTGTTCATATTATTATATAATATCCAAATATATATTTAATACACCAAAAAACTCTCTTATGGTATGTTGTGATACTTTTAGATTGTCATGTGGTGGTTCAATGAACATGGATTGGGATATAATCTTGATGATCCTGAAATTCTCTAGAAAACGATCCCTCTAATGATTATGTTACTCGATATTAGATTTTTCATGGTCATGGTAAGATCTTAGTGATTCTATATCCATTAGACTCTATGATAAATGGGTTTCATAGGTTATAATGTTACTAATTGGGGAAATACCATTTTTTATTTGTGTCAATTGGATTTGTTAAAACCCTATATTTATACTAATCATGTAGACACTATTCAATAAATATATTATCATTAAAAATGATACATAATGGTCATTTATATTTGATTATATATAATAAAACAAAACCAGTGAATCTTTTTTCTATAACCATATTTCATAATAAGATAATTAATTAAATAATTAGGATAATTTAATTTATTAATGTCTAGGTCATTACACATAGTAATCGGCTAATATACATGGGCATGGAGTGGGAGGACATGGGATTACCCTAGGCAGCCAAAACCCAAAATGTGCTACATATACACTCCATATAGTTCGACAAAACCATCCATTTCATGTCAATATGAGGACATTACCATGCATCTAGGTGAGGTTACACACCCTATGACCATATATACATGTCATTTACCTTCCTAAAGAACATAAACATTTTGTATATCCTTATCCCGGTCGCACATTTGGCCCCATGAGTAGACTATCCTATATACATCTCAATGAAAAATTTTATAGTGGTCTTAATTTTCGAATCAAATATATGAAACATGTTATTTAGATCAAGAAGATTTTTTAGAAATACTTTTCCAATTGTGATCATGTTTGATCAATAGGTATAATTAATGTTAGCCACCATCTGTTTCACCAAGTCATGGTTCACCCATAATAATTATAATGGTTTAGTCAGTACACTATAGTAAAGAGGATGTGGGTCCTCTATCACCTATTTGGTATTCCACATCATCAAGATTTTAAGGGGAGTAGTTCCTCCCCATGTGAAAGTGCCCCTAGATTTGGATCATAGTGTTAATGTGCGGGCTCTCCAACAATATTCTTGTATGGTACACTGTGTTCATGGAATTGAAAGTGGACCTTCAGATCTATAAGCTGGGTCACTAGACTTAGATGTTTTGTGGAGATAGAGATCACTTTTCAATCTCTCTTACGTTTCATTTTGAGAATTTATGTAGGGTTTCTTTTCCCTCATTATTAAGGTTTACATGGACTATTGTATAAATATATTACTCCCCTCGTGATTTTCATAGAATCATACTATGTCCATATATACTCACCCATTCATGGTATCACCCATAGGTTTTATATCTTATGAATATTCCAGGTAGATCAGTAGTTATATTGGGAAACCAGGATATAGAAGAGAATAAAACTAAATAGTGAAGCTGACCATGTTCACTGGTCAGCCTTGAAGATTATGAGATAGGTTGGTTCAGTCTCCCTCTATCCAATTATTTCTTGATGGGTCCTCATTTCTATTTGGGCATGTATCTTTTCGATTTATACATTGGAAATATGATGATGTACTTTGATTCAATTTTAGAGGTTATTTCACTCATGGTTTAAAATATATACATTATTTCATTTATTTTTTCTCTTCCCTATTTTTAGGGAGATGGTTTTGGGTGTGTGTCCTCTTATATATAATAAGGGATCCTATCACAGTATTTCCTACTCGACAGTTGTATCTTGATACTAGCCGGATGGTGGATGTCTTGAAGGGTGTATCTCATCTAACTAATAGTCAGAAAGGCCATCATGGGTTGGGACATGAAATTAATGTTCTTTCCAAAAATTCTATAGAAATAATATCATGAAATAACCAATTAATTACTCATCGATGAAACTCAAAATTAATAGGCAGTTGTAAACCAGATAGCCATGAAATAAGCAATTCCTTATATTTTATCTAACAGCACCTATTGGTGTATTGAGGGGTTATCCATATTCCATCCCTTCACATCACATTCATGTAAAATATATTTACTGTATTTTGTTGGTCATTATATTTGATTCTCATAATGATATCTATATCAATAATTACATGTATTCGATCAACAATATGTACTATTTTTCATGTTAGTGAAATATCATTCTAAATATGTATTCATCATCTGATATTGTATATCCAAATGTAATATGATTAATATATTATCAATGTAGTGAAAATGATACCATATAAATATTTTATAATAAAAATTAACATGGTGGATAAAATAGAATCAAATGAAATGATGAAGAGTGATAAATAATGTAAGTATAAAAATCATTACAACCAGAAAATCTCAACTCACTAAAATATGAAATTATACAATATTTTGTCAGGAATAACTATTTTATTCTAAATATTATCCATTCCAAAATAGAAAATAATATATAATTAAATCACTAAAAATAGGATCCTTGTAACAATTTGTATGAATTACATTATAACTAAATTTTAAAATTATTTTCATTCCTCTAAAAATGATACAATTTTTTGAATTAAAAAATAATAGAATTGGATTTTATTTTAATAAATAAAATAATATAAATTAATATGAGTATATAATTTTGGTCATGGAGGTTGAAATACCCATTAACAGTGTATATTCTATTTAGAGAACTATTTAAAACATTTTAAATGAAAAAAGGCCCCTTTTAAAAAAACATTATAATAAAATTTATTAGAAATTAATTAATAATGTTAATGGTGGTTAAAAAGTAATTGGATTATATTTATAAAAATCCTGAAACAATATTATGAATATAGATATTAAGGAAAATGATTCTCCAATGAAAAGAAGTGATAAGGTCAATATTAATAGTTATAACATAGTTGTTTATTCCTGATCTAACAAGAGTTATAATGGAAAATAAACATGTAAAACCCCAAAATAACATTTTTAGAAGAAAATAATGATTTTTAAGAAATTAATATATTATAATTTTCCCAAATTCATTCAGAACATAATATTACAGGAATAAAATTATGTTAAAACATAAATCCCTTACTATGGGTATCTGATTAGTCATACTTGCTTTATGCTCCTGTATAATGATTTTATAATTGTTAAAAATACATTCTATGACTATGTTAATAGTTATCTTACCATATGAGATAAACTTATAAAAACTCTGCACTCTTTACTTATCAATTTCCCAAAGCATTGTCGTTCTAGTAGTTAACTATTCCATTTTCATGTATATTTTAGTTCAGTTGTCTTAGTTCTTATATCATGGTCAAGATTTCATTTTTTATAGATTTTTTCTTTATAGAAATTTAATATTGCTCATTATACATATATTTATAATAGTTAATAAAAATAGCTAAGATAAAAATAAAACACACCATTCAGGGACAAGGTAGTCTGGACATATAGTTAAATTTTCTATTCTTTTACTAATTAAAATAAGAAATGTTATTTAAATCATTTATTATAATTAAATTTAATATTTAAATAATAATTGTCCAATATAATCATCTAATATATTATTACATCTAGCTATAATATGGGATGATGTAAAATAAAAAACATTGCAACAAAAATTAGGTAGTTTGCATGTACACATGCATCACACATTTATTTCTTCTTGGTTAGAAGTGTAAAATGTTAGATTAAATATAATCAATCATTAAGAATAATTATACAATAAATATCATAAAAATGTATTATTTCTATAATAATTACAAACAATTATTGGTTTTTATGAAAAAACTAAATATATTTCATTGTGGCGGTGATAACCAACACACACAAACGAGCGATTAATTCATTTCCCATTTATGAGAAAGAAGGGTGAAAAAGTTTTTTTGATAAGTTTTGTAAAATTACAGTATATTTTTCATATTGAATAATTTATTTTAGGCTGGAGGAAATTTATTTTAATGCAGAATGAGATGATAAATATTTGGAAATTTTCTGTTAATAATATTACCTATTTTTTGAGAAACCTCATTTTTATTACAACACTAGTCTTCATAGAATGGTCATAGAAGAATACATGAGGAAAAAAGATACGAGGAAAGAATTTATGATATTATTTGATTAGTTATTTTTATATATAATTTTATCAATGATTTTAATAAGAGTATAGAGGGGGTTCTTTTTTCATGTGAGGTGGGTAGGAATCTTTAAAATACGTAAAATATTATTATACATTATATGACATAAGGAAATTTAGGTTTCTGAAAATTAATTTTCAATAATATAATATCAATTTGGATTAAACATGATCATCCAATAGAATTTGGAGATGTTTTTAGGTCATTATTAATAACTATCTTCCAATTCTAACCCCCTTTTAACCCATTATTCCCTTTAGTGTAGTAATAAATTTTTATCTATGTTACTATTCACTATAATCAAAACTAAAAATATCATATTTACCAAATTTGGACATGATGAATTCAAATTTTAAAATCATTTTATCAAATCCAATTCCTATAAATGTTATACATATTTTTAGTAATCATCTAATAAAACATGTTTGATACTATTTTTAGGAAAATACAACTTCAACTAGAGTAATGAATGTATTAAAAAATATCTGTAAAAATATATATAGATAAAAATTTATCTCATTTAATATATAATTTACAAATTTCATTAGAGATATTCATAAATATATAATATAAAAATTTAAATCATCATCATGCCCTTAAATACAGTTAAAACTCATTTCTTTACATTTAAATGATTTTTTTCTATTTCTATTCCATTAATAATTAAATCATGATTATTAATTATCTATTTTAATAACATATTATTAAATATTTAATTAACATAATAATTTTTTATAATTATTCATTAAAACTCTTTTCAAAGTGAAAACTTTAAAAAAGTATTCTTCTCATATTATGACAGAATAATTTGGAAGTATATATTCATCATGTGAAATTTAAAATATAGGGTTTTGAAATATAAAAATGTGAATTATAATATTGTTTATTTAATTTTATATTTTCACATACCAAAATTTATATTTGGGTGTTATAATGAGTATAACTAAAAAGATAAATTTAGAGGTAGTTCAAAAGGCTAATTATTTAATACTATAATAATTTACAAAAAATGAATGTAAAGATTTAAATGGTATCATAACATCGAAATAAATGCATGTTAAATTAAAAACATATTAGGGGGAAATTTTAAGGTTAAGGAATAAAATATAAACAATTTAAGAACCAAATTTTTAGATAACAATATTTAATACAATGGAAATGTTCATCATTATTTCGTTAATGTGAAAGGAATAATTAGTCATATTAGAATATTTAAAGACATTATTGAGGATTTTAAAATTATAAAAACATTAATGATGAAAATCCAATATTTAATTAAAAAACTAGTTTAATTTATTATGTATATAGAGTATATATCTCTATATGAGTTATACAATGCTATTATTTATTTCAAAATGGTAAAAGATATAATTTTTAAGAATAAGTAAAAATAGGGGATGAAATTTTATTAGATGAATATGTCTGATATTAAATCCACGAATAAAACAATTATTATAGAAAATAAGGTTAAATTATCATGTTTCTATGAATAAGACAAATATATTTATGAATATTTCCCAAAGTATATGGATATTATCTATAATGATGATAATATATGTAAGGGAAAATACATTGTAAAACTCCCACTAAAATGCATCATGTGTAGAGGATATGGCACATTTCAATTGACTAAAAATGAAGAAATATATTTTTGGTGTATGATGATGAAGAATATTTATGTAATACATAGATAATATGTATTGGAAGGAATCCAAAAAATAGATGATTAGTGATAAAAATTATAGAATGTAATGTGGAATGTAAATAATCATGACGAGTAAATGGGAATATGATTATTATTCATCAATAAAAAAATTATAGGAAGTGTGTGAATCAAAAGATACCAAGATCGTTAAAATGATTCTGATAAGGGATGATAGATCATGCTGTGAGTAAATTGAATTAAGGGAAACATGTATGGAACATATTCATTGAACATGGATTGTGTATTGTATTGATAGATAATTAAACATAAAATATAACTTAAAACACTTAATAAGCATGTTAATGAGTTAATGAATATTTTGGATTAGATTAAAATATGTGAAAATGGTCACAATTAGGAGATAATGATTCTCACAGTAAAAGTGGATGAATATGAATGAATTATAATAATGATTGAGCAAAATACTGATTATAAAAAAGTACATAATCTGACTTTTTCATGGTGTCTTAATGATGATAAAACCTTTTGGAAAATTATTTATTAATGTTAAAACGTTTTTATGTCAATATTGAGTCATATAAATATATTGAAAGTTAGTTTACTCATGTTCAAGTAAACTTTTTACCTATTATATCAAAAAATTCATAATAAATTCCCACTAATATATTATGTTCCAAATGAGAAAACTAGAAAACATTGGTTTGTAAGAAAACCTATTATATGTAATCTATACTTAAATAATTAGTAAGGATTTAAAATAATTATAATCCTTAAAACATTTGAAGAATATGTTTATAAATTTATATAAAAATAATGAATAATTTTAGGAGAAATATAAATAAGTTCGTGGAATAATTTTCATCATTGGATACTATTGTTGTTTTTGATGTTATGGACATATTTTTGATATTATAATTTCTCTCTCACGTGGAGAAAATGACAGAATGAATTTAGGTAGAGATTTATTGAAAATAAGAAAAAATAATTATTTGAGTAAATAGAATGTGAGTGGAATACAACGTATGGTACCTATCAAAAACATGTTTCATAGGATTTGGAATACATATATGGGATTTTACCATAAATATAACTATAAATAATTGTGTATAACCATGAATCCAGAACAACAACAATATATTTGTGGAGGAAAAATTATAAATATATTTCTACAGATATGAATTCACTTAATTTTGATGTTTCACTAAAAAAATGTATGAAGTGACAGATTCAAATACTTGATAGTTTCTTGTCGTCTCATGTGACAATATATACTATGTTATTGTTAAATATTTGTGGGCATGATGGTAGAACTATGACCTTTTGAAATTAGAGAAATTTCATGATTAATGGAATTGGATCATCTGAAATTTAGTCATATCCTTTTATTTCTAAGTAATTCTAATTTTTCATTCGATCCATGAATAAGTTTATGATTGTGAGGGAACTCAGTTTTAATGTCTCAATATGCGTTCCACATGATGGTGACCTAGTGGATTGATCATGTGACATCATACAAGCCTCCCAATAAGACAAATCCCACCGACTAATAGTGATGGTCAAATATATATCATGTGAAGAATATACCCTCCTTATAAAGGAAACAATACAACACAAATAAATAAAAAATTGCCAATAGATATAACCGAAAACTAGTGTAATAGAGTAACCAAATATATACCATAATAACATATTTTTCCAAAATATGAAAACAATTTTCAAAACAAAATTAGTGTAAATTTCATGCCATATATGTGTCAAGTTTCATGTGAAAAAACATAATAATGTCACACTATCAATTGCAAGTGGGTCATGACACCATGTTTGGTTCCCTCATCCATGCTCCATCCCAACTCATCTATAAATCATAGGGATCTTTCCCGTATCCAATACTATCAACATTAATTTAATTTAGGTACCGACCAGGCAGCCTGAGTAGTGTATGAGAAGTATAAAGTAGGCCCCCACTAATTAAATATCATGTTAATAATAGTTTATGCATTTTATAAATAATATGGTTCAGGTGATAAAATAATGATTTTAAGTCTTCAATTATTCTTTATTTATCCACATAAATACCTATGTTCCTAGTGACACAAGAACCATCATTTCCTTCTTCTTCATGTCCCATAGTTTGAACAATATCACATTGGGAAATACAAATTAAATATAAAATGGGATTTCATTATCCATTTATGTATTTTTAATACCTCATATCATTCTAACCATAATCCAATACGAATCTTATGGGAATATAATGTCATCTCTAGAACCCTATGGGTATTTGGAGCATCAATCCCAATCACACACCTCATGGGTTTTTTGAGAAAAAGTCCCTATCCCATAGAATTGTATTCACATGTAAACATTTTGGCATATAATGTGTGTTCTAGCACTATGTGGGTATCTAGAGCATCTGTCCCTACCCCACACACCGTTTATGAATCTATAAAGTGTATCAAAAATATCACATTTATGGTTTTTATCTATCATTAACCCTATTATTATTCTTTTAAAACATTGTATACAATTTCAATTATCAATTCAATCATAATTCTCCACATTAATCACATAGAATAAAATGAATAATTCATCATTTAACCATTAATAAAAATTTAATAAAAAATGATAAACCCTTAAGTGTTTAGGCAACCATCCCTTTATTCCCATTTTTAGTCAATTCTTAATCCAATCAATTAACCAATTAGACAAACCCAATATATGACTAACTCGAAATACCCAATATCCCATAAATTCCATAATAACTTCATTACAATAATTAACGATACAATTAATTTATCCAATTCATGATTTATTATAAAAACATTCAAATTTATATTTCAAAATTCCATACACATTATATTAATTAGGAGAATTGGATTATCAATTTAGTCAACCCACCTCACAATTTTTAATGAACGGTCGCCTATCCAAAAATTCACAAATTGAAAGGAATGTTCAATTTCGCAAAGGAGAATGAGATATGGAACAAAAACATAGATCATAGATTTAACATATTTAGATCTATTAGAAAAATGATCTAATCCCTTTCAAACAAGAAATAAAAATTTCTCTTTGTTTGGAAAGAGATACAGGAGATAGATGAAAAAAGGGAGGAAATAATTTCCTACTGAGAGAGGTTAAAATATGTCTTTCAGATCATTGATTTTTTATGAATGGAGTTTTTAATTCCTTGTAATCATATTTGGATCCACTATAAATCTGAGATAACTAATTTGGTCTAACATGTTATAGTGTGGTTGAAAGATGGTGGGCATGACTTTTTAAAATAAATTTTAGAGGGTTTAATTTATGCATGAATGATTTTCTTAGGAGGGAGAACAAAATTTTCCAAATAGTTTTCCTTAAACATGAACCTCTACTATGGGGTTTTATGGTTTACAAAAAATAGGGTGTATGTTTTTAAAAATGTTCCCCAATAGTGTAATCCCCCTTTGTATGGGTTTGCACGAGTCAGGCGCACGATTAGGGAAAATAGTTCTCCAACCATGCACTACCACATATTCACCTAAAAATATCCAACATCACCTAAAATTACCCAAAAGTAAAACCCAATGATGATATTATGAAAATTATAAAATATAGTATATGAAAGCGACCTTGAGACCCCTCTACAAAATGTCATGATCTTACAATCTGTGCACCTTATAATATCTCTCCCACAAACAATACTCCTATGAATTAGTATGATTTAATTGTAAAAATATCAGGCCAAATAGCCATTATATATAATTCTCTCACCCATGTTTCCCTAATAAAATGTACATGATTCCACAGTTCTCTCAATATTGAAATGGTCTTTCCCCACAACACATTCTAGCCACTATCCAACACAAGTACTAGAGGATTCTTAAAGGACACATTCATCTCTAGCTCAACATCATCCACATCGATCAAATAGAAGGGTTGGGGTGATTCCAGAAATGTTTTGACACATAAAACATATCAGGAATAGAATTTTACATTTGTGGAAGAGCCAATCGATATTCCATTTGAACAATTTTATCCACAACTTCAAAATGTCTGAATGACCTGGGTAGAAACATTCCCTGCCTTCAAATAATTTATTAACCCAATCTAGTTGACACATGAAGGAATACAGGATCACCCACTTTAAACTCAATGGGTCATTTATGTATATAAGTATATGAATTTTTCATACTGTAAGCCATAAAAATTTATTTCTGAATTAACTGAACCAACACTAACAGCCCCACACAAGACTAGGTCCCATCAACTCAAACTCTTCTGCCTCCTCCCAACATAGAGGTGATCTTTAGGAAATAACATAAAGTTCATAATATGGTTCCCTCAAAATAATATTCAAATTACAATTTTATTAGTGAAATCAATATGATCTAGGTGTTTCTCCTAGGACCAGCCAAAATCCAAGATAGATTCCCATAAGATATCCTCCAAAATCTATATATTATGTTATAAATTATCATATTTCTGTTGTTAAGAATACCATAATCTTGAATACCTTTGTACCATGTTCATTATGCATGAACTTTCATAAGCATGAAATAAAACATTATTCATTGTTTTAAACAATACACCACATAACCCCAAGTAGATAGACTATCTCATAAATGTACAGGTCCCCCCACTCATCCACTAAGAAAAATTATCATAAAGGGATGAAATTTTCTACTTTCATTAGCTGGTCCACAACCACCCAAATTTCTTCATTCTTATGAGGAATCCTTAATATTTCTACCATAAATTCCTTGGTAGTGTCATCCTAAATCCTTTCAGAAATAGGAAACAACTTTAGTTAACCACTAGGTTGTTGATACTCGACCTTCATTAGTTTACTATTTTATCTTCTTTTCATGAACCCTACAACCTCTTTTTTCATACCCAAGAACTTTTACTATTGATTTTTGCAACAATAAATTTTGTTCAAACCTGGATGCACCACCAACATCAAGGCATGAAACTCAAACATCAGATCCTTACACAAATTCATAGGCACAACAAAACATTTAAAAACAAAGTTGATGTCATAATCATCTATCATCTAATTGGAAGGTGACTCTCTACCATCAAGTATTTCCCTAATGTAAGATCACTCTAGATCCTCATACCATGTATCCATGATTTACCTCAAATCTGTGGGCTCCATTGAAATTGATTTGAGGTTCATATGATCATCGAAATCCAAATCAATAATATGAATCTCATCTAGAAAATTAATCATATTCCACTCAGAGATAGACTTATGGACTTTCTGGGTCTGAGTTTTCCTTATCAAAGTTCTAGAAACACTATTTCCCTTCCTAAGCGTATATTCTGACTAAAAATAAAAGGACTTAATATAGTGAATCCACATCTATTTCATGAGATTAAAATCAACATAAGAAATGATATGTTTTATCTTATTGTGGTTGGTAATCACCACGAACTATTCACTCTAGAGATAATTTCACCAACACATGAAATAAAAAACAATAGTTCTTACTCGAGGTCATGTATAGGGTAGTTTCATCCATGTGGCCTTAAATACCATGTCCCAAATGATACAAATTGATCTCTTTTAATCTATATTACTTCATGCCCAATACCAGATGCATTAAAAACGTGATATAATCCTCCCCTTAATCAGGTAGGAACAATATTGGTGTGGAATTCAATAGATTCTTCAACTCATGGAATGCATTATCACATGATATAGACTATCCAAAAATTATCCCCTTCTTGATCAAGCCCGAAAGAGGTGATTCAAATGAGAAACATTACATGATTAACCTACAATAATATCCTACTAGGCCTAGAAATATATAGATATTAATATCATTTATGGGATGCTCTTATGAAACCACTACATACATGTTCTATGAGTCCATTGGCACACCTTCCATCATGATGACATTATAGAAGATGTGTACCCTGTCGATCCATAATTAACAACTAGATAGCATGTAATATTGATGATGCTCTCTAAATGTACTCAATAATATTTCAAGATATTGAGCATGATCTCCACGAGTCTTAGAATACACCAATATTTCAACCACAAACACAACAACAAACTGATCTTCGCAATGGTGGAATATTCGGTTCATCAAGGCCATAAGCATGATGGTGCATTAATTAGCCTGCACAGAATCATGACAAACTCATAGAGGCCATACCTAATTCTAAAGTCTGTCTATAGTATATCAAAAGGTCAAACATGGAATGATGATAAACTAATTTCAAGTTATTAATGGAGAAAACACATGCGCTTCCCAAGATGAATATGATATCATCAATTATTTAAAGAGGGAATCACTTATTCATAGTCACCTTGTTTAACATTTGTTAATCCAAACAGAAGCACAACTTCCTATCAGTCTTATTAAGAAAAAAATTTTGGGAACAACAAGGAGACACACTCAAATGGATAAATAATTTTTATATAAAATCTTCAATATAATTCATATTCCCTTAATGCTCTATTGTTTCTTTTTTTATGGTGGAATAATTACTGGTTCAACCATTGACCTGAGATCAATTAAAAATTCCAAATATCTATCAGGTTGCATCCAAAGGAATTCCTTTCTGAACAAGTCAAAAAATCCGTCCACTAGAGGGGGAAATAAATTATTAGTTACACCCATATCTTTCAAAAAATAACTTAAACTGGGGTGGTGAGATTACCCATTTTCTTATAAAGAATCCCTTCATGTCTCACATTGATATCTCACTATCCTTAGTGAAAAATACATTCACCTCACAAGATGTAAAAGGAACTCTTATGTGGAAAAAAAATTTGGTCTCATTATACTAATTACCAATCCAATCCCAAAAATATTCCAAATACTTATGTATCAAGGATGTAATGATCCCAATATAAATGACAACCCCAAACTACAAGAGAACACCCCTAGAATAAATAGTTGTATCTCGACCACACTCCTATTGGTGTATCGATCATCATATCCCTGCTCATGAACTCCACGATCAGACTCAACCTATTCACAAATTAGAAATATATAAATGAAAAAGAGGTTCTATTTTAAAATAACGAAGTATAATATGTAGAATTTATAAGAATTGTTCTTCTATCTATTGATGGGCGAGCCTCTTTATCCCCAAGTGTTTGTTGATCTACATGCAACTATCCTGAACCACTTCCCTATGACGTAGTCTATGTACCTTGAGATAAACCAATATTTCGATAAAGGATCCCTTTCCCAGAATCTCTTCATCCGCTGCATCTACATCAATAGATAGTGTAACTACAATTGATAGACTAGTATGGGGAATAATACCCCCTTCTAACACTCTGATATTTCCTTCCTCCACCATCACTACCCATCTGTCATGGGTTCATGGAAAATCTCTATGGATGACCATTCATACATCAATCTTGACACAGAAACGGTTCAAGAGGAAAATGATGAATAAGGTAACCCAAACTACTGCAATGGTGTTAGAGCACTCTCATATGATCATAAGTAAATAATCATTCCTCCTAACCACTATGCGTGTTACTGAATTGTTCAATATTCTCATAGTGACAGTTCTTACTCTTGGAAGTCCTACCTCCTAATAATCCAGTAGAAACCGTATATCCACAACTATATCCCCCTTTAGGTTCCCCACTAATATGAGACCCTAATATTCTACCGCAACAAACATATTTATGAAAAATGTCCTTATCATGGGACTTAATCTCATGTTTAATTCCATCATGAAAATGTCTTATCGTAGTTGTCTCATCCACTGCCATGTTTTCTAAATTCTTACTCTGAGCTTGAATATACCACAATTTCTTCACAGACCCTCACTACATATATGGTTCCGGTAATACTATTTTCACTACAAGAGTCTCCATGTTGTCTTGAATATTCTAGATAGACATAATCCTGAACTTAGATACCTTTTGTGCACTATCTCAATTAAAATTCAAATACTTCTTCAACTGAAACTCTGATGAAATGTCGGAAATTTTTCGTAAAAACTAACCTAGGTATATTTTCATTTACTGTATAAATTGAGAAATTTTCACATGGAACATCTCTCTAGAATCCTCACTAAGAACTTTTAGAGCCCCAAATTCTACAATTAGTGGGAAATTTCTATCCATGTAATGTTTGCATCCTCTCAGCAAGTATCATCATGGATGCATATCTCTAGAATTCAAAACACTCATGTATGTGAAAATCACACAACATTATTAAATATTCATGGTAATTAACATAAATCCATCACCAACCAGCCCTTATAAGCTGACACACTGTTAAAACAATTGTGTTATCACTACCATCATCCAACCCCCATCTAGTTCATGTCTAACAAAAGGTAAACACATTCTCAATTCATGTTTCTAATTAGAAACTCAATTTCTATTTTCAAATTTTTTCAAAATTTTCAGTTTTCAATTTCATATTTTACACTTTTATTAGTTTAATTACACAATCAAAGGAAAAAATTTAATTTTCATCATCTTTCCTAGAACATACTTTTCCATGCGTTCTAAAAAATGATGCATGCATAGTCAAGAGTCATGTCATACCGGGAACTGAGTCAAATTTCAAGAAGTATAATAAATCAATTTCTTCACAAAACAAGCGTATCATCATAATTGAAATAATATCCAACTATAATAGAGAACATCAAGAAAATCAATCCCAGAATGGGTTCTTAGGTTTTCCCCTCTACATTGATTAGCTACTCTCATGCATTAGCTCATGACCATGGTCCAAATAATTCTAATATCTTGCATATCATTCCCAAATAGTGATAAAAATTAAAATAAAAGGAAACTCCATTGATATCTCATTGTGAAATCCCGACCAGGGTTCTAGAATTTGGATCTCAATGATGGATAAACACATGATCAGAAGTTCACCTTCCCATATGCCCGAGGCTGGAAAAAAGCTGTGAGGGTCAAATATATAGAATGGGATGAATATAGCCTATTTATCAAAGCATAAAAAAGTATAAATAAAAATCCAATAAGAAAAAAGATAAAACAAAAAATATTATAATTCTATAACAAAAAGTTTAAAAATATCACATAACAAATAAAAAATGAAAAAATAATCAAAACGAAATTAGTAGATATGTCATTCAGTATTCAAGTCATGCTTCAAATGAAAAGCAAAATTAATGACACACTGACACTCCCATGTTGTTCCTGACACCCAGTCTGGTTCCCTCATCCAGGATCCATCCCACCTCATCCATATATCATTAATATCATTCCTTTTTTCATGTCGTACAATTAGGAATTCTATCCAGGTACCAATCAGTCATCCCATATTGGATGAGAGAAAATATCAGTTGGCTACCACCAATGGAATATAAATCATTATCTAGTCAATAATACTGTATATAGTTTTATAAAGAATATGGAAAAAGTGACAAAATAAATTTTTTAAATATTCAATTATTCATTATTTAACCACATAAATCCCCATGTATGGTATGACACATGAACCATCAACACTTGCATCATACAGTGCCGGAGTCTGAACCACATAACATAGGGAAATAAAAATCCATTATAACTTGGGATTTCATTATCCATGTAATTAATTTTCATATCATGACCATTTGAAACCATATTCCAATTCCAATATCAGGGTAACATAACATCATTTATAGATCTGAGAGGGTATTTGAATCATATTTCAAAGTCCCACACCTCATGGGTGTTTGGAGAATCCGTCCCTATCACATACAACAATATTTACATGCATGAATTTTGTCCTAGAACTCCATGTCTATCACCCCAAGGATATTTGGAGCATAATTCCCCACCCAAAACCCATTTTTCAATCAATATAATTTATTACATATATTCCATTTGTCAATGTTAACTATAAATGAACCTTCAAAAAATCATTCAGAACTTGTTATACCATTTCAATTATCAAATTAATCATAATTCATCACATTAATCAAATGGAATAATATGAACAATTCATCAATAATCCATTTATTAGACTTGTAATAAAATAAATTATTAATGATTAAATATTAATCCAATGATCCATTTATTTCCCTAATCTATCTTTTCTAAATCCTATCAATTAATTGATTACTCGAAACCATTATTTGACAAATTTCATAAACCCTATAACCCATCAATTCCATTAATTTATTAAACAATTTTCAAATCCAATTCATGATGTGTTCTCCAAACATGGGAATTCTAATTCAAAATCCCACACACATATTAATAATAAATACTATGTTATTTTCAATTTATACCAATTAAAAAATGATCATTGCTGAGAGATCGAAAGCCTAAAAATCCCTAAAATGAAGCAAAACATTCTATTAAAAAATGAAGAATAAGATCTGAACCAAAATCTAGATCAATGATCAAAAGGAGTTAGATCTAACATATACTAGATATAATACATTTTTAATTGAATATAAATAATTCCCTTTTCTTGAAATAGAGATTAGAGATATAGAAAACAATATGGTATGAAATTTATTTCTCAGATATGTGTAGATATACCAGTCATATCATCAATTCATCAAGATCAGAGGACATATAGCCTTGGAATCCTCTTCAAAACCTCAAAAAATTACAAAAAAACTCTTAGTTAGAATGGGGAGAATGCGGGTGAAACTGTGTGGTTCAATAATTATAATGAATTTTTTTGGTGGATTAATTTCTGCACACACAATTTCCAAGGATGGGGCCCATAGTTTTCCAATCCATTTGATGTAACCGTGTGATTCGCTTAGGTGGTGATGAAATTACTACTAATAAGTCACATAGAATAACATACCATCCAAAACAAAATGCATTACCCATTTATCTAGAGTTTCATGGTTTGGGAAAACCATGATCCAACCATTCAATTCACTTTTTTTCTTCCAAATAAAATCTCCAATTTCACCCAAAATCTCCAAAAAGTAAAACCCCAACAATATATAATCAAAAAAGGAAAATGTTTACTTGAAAATGAGATCGAAAACTCTTAATAAATGAACATGATCAAAGATCTATATTGAAGTTAATCATATCATCTTTGAGAATAACACTTATAAAATTAAATGTATTAAATTATAAATATCATTATTATTTTTAAAATAACAAGAAGGAATTTATTTTAGTTCGGAGATCAAATTATTTCATTTTATCTCTATTCCAAAGAAGAAAAAAATATATAGCATAGAATACCAGGATATTCTGGAAAAATTAACATAATATATGATTTAGAATAATTTTTTTGATTGATATACACTATATAATTAGTGATATATATAATATTTGAATAACATTTCAAAAGATAATGATTACCCAAGAAAATTATAAAACAATATAGATGTGATCTACTAGACTAATTTTGTTGATTCATTCATATCTATGTAGATTCATGATACAATAGTCTATTTAATGTGATGTCTAATATTTTTTTAGATGAATATAAAATAATTCATAGTGTTTTATTCATTAATTACAAGTCAAAATACATAGAAATTCTTAGAATATTCCGATGTGAATTTGAAATAAATATTGGAGTTCAAAAAAAGAACTTAATACAAATGATTATAAAGAGTTTACTAGATTTACATTTAAAAATTATCCTGAAAAATATTGGAAATTAAGACACAATATTGTACCATCTACATTAATTAGTTGAATGATGATATAGAAAAAATGGATAAAAACATTTTGAAAATTTAATGAACAATAAAAGCTGATATTGAATAATAAATTTTTTTCTATAGATAAGTTGTGTGAAAAACATTGAACAAAAAAATTATTTTTTTAAGGTTAATTCATAATCCTACCACAAATAAAATGTATTATACTAATTTTGATAATGTTATCTATTATAGAGTCTTTTGGATTTTTGAATCATTAAAATTTGTGATCTAAATCGAGGAATGTTATATGAGTAGTCTAAATATGGAATTTTATTTATAATCATAAAAAATGTAAAATGGTAAAAATTATTTTATCAAATGGTACATAATGTTGTTGGATTCAATGATGTGAAAATTATTTATAATATACATACCAAAAAATTTCTAGGAATATTATATTTTTAGCTTTAAAATGATGATTGTTAGTGTATTTTTAAGATAAATACCATTTTTTAACAAACTGAGTTCTTTCCAGGAATGAAAAGATCTGTATATTATCATAAAAAATGATTACACAAGTCTAAAAGTAGAATATTTACAAAAGTCCCTCCTAAAGAAGGGAAGAATATGAGAACCCGGTTTTTGCTGAGAAAGACATTGGAATATTCTTGATAATATTCCAGAGCAGTGCCTTCAGACGACGTACGTACGATTCCGAG
Source organism: Viscum album (assembly GCA_963277665.1). Lineage (NCBI taxonomy): Eukaryota > Viridiplantae > Streptophyta > Magnoliopsida > Santalales > Viscaceae > Viscum > Viscum album. The sequence continues at coordinate 1,504,134,400 of OY728151.1, read as the reverse complement.
CCCCGGAGTGGCCGGAATTAAATTTTCAGTGCGTTCACACTAGAAACACAAAATAAATGAGATAACTCCTAAACGGTGATCCGGATCAGGGATCCGAGTGTACGGATGGGTCCGTAATGGGGTTTTTACCCTTGTAACGACATAAAACTTGTCAGGGCGTGATGTTTGGACCCCTTGCTCGCTTCTAGAACGTTAAACGGATTAAATTAATTAATTTAATCGTTTAATGGAGAAATGAAGGTATCACTTAAACGGTGGCTCAGATTGGGAAACCGAGGGAACCGTTGTGTTCGGAATGTCCCGTTTACCCTAGGAGGGGTATAAGTTTTACGGGCGCGACCCGTTTGTGAAAAATGGCCCTAGGGGCGTTTCCGTAATTTAGCGGCTTCGGACGTTAAATTTTATAACTTTTGAAGGGATCTCAGATTAAAATTCCGAGACCGCCGTTGTTCTCGGGAGGTGGTTTTTACCCTAGGGGAGGCTTAACCTCGACCTCGTCGGGAGTTCGGGTTCGGGCCGATGGGCGGGTGGTTAAGCGATTTCTATTTAAACGCTTAACACACCCTCCTCCCTTCTATCCTTCCCCATTCCCCTGGCAGCCCCTCTTCTCCCTCTCCTCCTCCATCTCTGGCGAGGGTCCGGCGAGGCGACTCCGGCGAGGTGCGGTGGTACCGGCGGATCATCGCAATGCTTCGGGCGAAGCCCCACGAGGTAGGATTTGTCGTTTGCGTTTTTCATTCACCACACCTAATTCGAACTTGATTAATTGTATTGAAACTCTATCAGATCTTTGAACGAAGACCATGAATGCGTTATAGAGTAAATTCCATTTTCAATTCATCTTTTTGATTCAAATTCCGAGCTCCGTGGCATCCGCAATGATCCGCCGAACGTTGCGGGTTTTCGGTTTCCGGTGGGTTCGAGCAGCGGCGCGGCGAGGGCGGACGGCGCGGCGGGGTTGTCCGCGGGTGTCCGGTGGAGGTGCTGGGCGCGGCAGGGGTGTCCGCGGGTGTCCGGTGGAGGTGCTGGGCGCGGCAGGGGTGTCAGTGCGGGTGTCCGGCGGGGGTGCTAGGGCGTCGGCGGGGTGTCTGGCGGAGCACCCAACGAGACACGGTCGCCAGGGAGCGGCGACCGCGGGGTCGCGTCGTGCGACCCCTGTGCGGCGACCAAGACCCGCGCCGCGCAGGTCTTCACGCGGTGGCCGCGACAGGCCCTCGTGTCCTGTCTGCGCGGGGACCGCGTGTCCGCGGCCGGCCCGCGCGGCCAGGCCGCGGGCCGGCCCAGGCCGGGCGGACCGACCGGTCCAGGACGGTCCAGCCCCAGGGGTCTTGCCCACTCGGTGTTCGGACACCCGTATTTTCCGCTACGGGTGTCCGTTTTGAGTGATGTCTGTGGCGGTGGAACCGTTTTGACGAGATGGTCTTTTTGAGATGGTTTCATGATTTTTTAATCCCTGAAACGAGGGGCCACGGAGACGCGACGCGTCCTTAAGTGGTTTTTCGATTCCTTCGGGGATTCTTGTTTTGGATGGCGCGGACACGTCCGACGTCCGTTTTGAGCGCCGTCAGTTGCGTTGGGATCGTGGCATCGAGGCGGAGGTTTCCAGAGTGGTTTCAGGTGTTGAGGCCGAAGATGAGGCACAAGCCCCGCGGCCCGTCTTTTGAGCTGCGTACAGCTAGTAGCGACTTTTTCCTTGGACTCCTGTTCGGGGCATGCGAGCAGTCGATGTCGGGTGTTTTTCCGAGGGCAACGCGTTGGCGCAGTCTGCCAACTGTAATTCCGCACGATGGTGTGGGCCCCGCGAGGGCCGTTTTGGGAGTTGAAGGTGATTTCCAGCTTTATCATCGGGCGACCGTTTTGGACAAGTGAGTAGTCCATTTCCAATACGTTTTCGAGAGGATCACAACGGTGCGATCCGTTCATTGAGTTTCGGGACCCGGTTGCGGGTCCCACGTGGCACCGCTCGTGTGCGGTGCGCCAGGAAGTACCTTTTTCTCTGGATATCCGTTGCACTCAAGTGAGTAGTGCTTTTGATGTGTTTTCCCGAGGGGATCGCAATGGTGCGATGCGCCCGACTATTTTCGGGGCTGGGGCTCGGGATCACGGGGCGTCGTTCGGGCGTGAGGCGGTGTTGGTGACTTTTTCGTCGGATATTCGTTTGAGGCGAGTAAGTAGTCGATCTCGCATGTTTTTCTGCGAGGATTACAACGGTGCGATCTGTTGTTGGGTTGTGCGGAGCCTCTTGCGCGATCTTGTTGAATGTGGAGCATGGAAGGTGCTCTAGTGGTGGTTCGCCCTACCTTGTTTGTAGCGGACCATTGGCGTGTGATCGCGCACTCTTGGGAGTGTGATATAATTGGTTCGTGAGATGTGGTTGGTCGTGCCTGGGCCTTTGAGGTGGAGTAGTTATGTCTCGCCTTCGCTTTGACGCTGGGTGCCGTGTGCACGAAAGCCTTTGGGATGGAATGAGGTATACACCGGGAGTATACGGGAGCGATTAGTGGTACGTGTGGTTTTTTGTACCTGAGGATGTTTGTGCGCTCAGTTGGTGTTGTCTTGGGGCCACACGTCGCATGGGCCCCACGTGCGTGCCACGATCTGCTTTAGGTACTTTGACCTCTCGCGACGTAGAGGGTCCCTTTGTGCTCGTTTGTTTGACCACCAGGGTGGAGTTTTCCACTGCCTTTGTGCTCCTTTCTTTGACCAGCAGGGTGGAGTTTTCCCCTGGCCTGGTGCTCTTTTTTTTGACCAGTAGGGTTGAGCGGTCTCCCCCTGGTCTTTTTCTCGATGGTTTGGCCGACAGAGATGGTTTGGTTCCTCTGCTTCTTCCGCTGTGAGGGGTTTTGGTATTGTGCCCTTTCACCGGACTGTGACACCGTCTACGACTACGGGTGACCGTGCAGCGAGGGTGTTTTCCCCACTTTCTGGGATGAGATGTCTCTTTCCTCTTCGACAGTGACTCAACAGATTGGAGCGGGACAACTTTGTGAGGCCTAGGGAGTTTCCCTCGTTGCTCCGTGTTCCCTGGTAGAGCTTGTGGTTTCAGTGTTACCAACACTTTACGCGGGCACCGATCCACTACCCTGGAGGTTGTTTCCAGCAGGGCTGAGGTTGTTTCCAGCAGGGATGAGGTTGTATCGAGCAGGGCTCGTCAGTGGGAAACCAACCAGCAGGGATGGCCAGTACAGTGGTATTTACCGAGCAGTACCATCCAACACGGATGGCCAGAGCAGTTCTGGGCTTACCTCCAGCGGGGCTGGGCAGTGGTCCCCGATGCCGGGCTTACCTCCAGCTGGGCTAGGCAGTGGGCCCCGATGCCGGGCTTACCTCCAGCTGGTCTGGGCAGTGGTCCCCGATGCCGGGTTACCTCCAGCTAGGCTGGGCAGTGGTCCCATCGCCGACTTTAGCCGGGTCGCCCTCCAGTGGACTACCATGTTACGGGACTGGGCAGTGAGGCACCCGTCGACTTTCCGGGTCTCCCAGTAGTGGGAACCCGTTAACTCCCAGGGATCCTCCAGCAGGGCTGGGCAGGGGGTCGCCTATCGACTTTGAGCAGACCTCTCGACTGTGGGGCAGTGACGAGTTGTGGTTGACGTTCCCCCAGAACTCTCAAGTACGGGGAGCACTTTCCCCCACCGAGACGCGTCCTTGTGACGCAACCTAAAACCATGCGGGTGAGTCAGTGCCACCCAAAGCGGATAGTGTTGAGGTGTGGTGATTGAGCCCCTTGGCTTGCAGTTCAGGGCAGACGTGCGGGATGCTGGGCATCGATGGTGTTACTTCTGGGACTGTTGGCTACTCTTTCTTGGGCTGAGCTATGGGACGGAGATCCCCTTATGAGTTTGTTCGGGCTTCTTGACAGAGCATACATATGTTTATACCTTGTTTCTGGCACCCACTTCATGGGTTTGGCTACTCTCCTTCTAGGAGAGGCGAAGACGCACGGGGTATGCCACGTGCTTTCCGTGTCTAGCTTCTCTTGGTTGGACGAGTCTACTCTCCTACTATAGATAGCGAAGACTCGACGAGAAGTTCATCTTCTCACCGTTTCCATCTCCTTGTGTCTGGATGAGTTTACCTTCTTTCCTCTTGTTGGGTTGAGCTGGACTCTTTACTGCACTCTCTGTTGTACTCCTTTACTTTTCTGTTCGCTCTACTGCTCACCCTTCGGTACCTCCTTTTGTTGCTCCTATGAGCCTTTGGGGTATCCTACTGACTATTTTTATACTCACCCCTGCTTGGGCTTTTCCCGCACATGGTGTGCCCTTGCAGATGACGGACAGGTGGAGCGTGACTTCAGTGGAGTGTAGGAGCTTGGGATCTTGGACCGCGTGTGGTGGTCGTGGCCGGGTTCCAGGTGGGAGACCCATCAATAGTTTCTTTCATTTACCTGTTGCTGGGTTGTGGCACTTTTTGGTTGGGCGCATGTTTTTCCCCTTTTCTTTTCAGTTTGTACTTTGTACTTGTAGAGGTCGATGCACATTATGGTATTTTTATAGCAGTTTCCATTTTCTTTCCTTTTTACTCTGCACTTTTGCATAGAGTCTGTTGCGTGCATGTGTACAGGTACTTAGGAAAAGGCCTCCCCGAGTTGTTGTGCCTTCGGCGCTAGTCTCCAGCCCCAGGCCTATGGAGGCGGGCTTGGGGTAGTTACGGCTCGAGCCTAGGTAGGGTCGGGTCATGACAAAGTGGTATCAGAGGTGGTTCGTTCCTTGGGACGCTGTTCGGATGTCCCTAAAAGAGGAATTTGTTGGGATTTAGGGAAACAGTGTTAACGTGTCTCGAGAGAGGCTCTTAGGCCAGGGAGTCTAGTGATGGTGCGGCGACCGACGTATCCATTCACCAGGATGTTGATAACCCGCTTGTCGACTCACCATGCTGAGACACTTGTTTTAGGGAAAATTTGATTGTGTATTACATAGGATTGAGTTTTTGACTATCCTTCTTGAGTCATCTCCCCGTTGTTGCTATTGGTATATACATATATGCTCATTTGACCGCGGAACTCCTTGATAATATTCAGGATGTCTCCACAAGGACAGCCACCCAGGATATCAGCTTTGGTTCGTGACGACGACCCTGTGAGCTATGAGGCCATAGTCCAGGACCCATCATGCAAGACCCTTTCTCTGGGTGGGCCGGTAGCAGCACCCCCACCCGTTGAGCAGCAGGAAGTTTCAGTAGAGCAGGATGAGCTTGATCGTAGGTTGAGCGCGCTCCGTGAGTTCCAGCGGCAGAGACTGCTGAGGTTCAGTGGTGAGCCAGACCCTCAGGCAGTAGAGGTTTGGCTCGAGGCAGTGGTTCGCCTTTTCAGGCTTGTGTAGACGCCGACAGATCAGAGAGTGGCATTGACAGCCAGCCTTTTTCGTTGATCAGCTTGGCGTTGGTGGAGTCTGGTGACTCAGCTTCGTGACGATTCGTCACTTTCGTGGGGCGACTTCCAGTTGTTGCTTCGTGAGGAGTTTTTCCCCTCCTTCTTGCGCTCTGTTCGGATTCAGGATCTCCTGCTGTTTCAGCAGGGAGGGATGACAGCATCTGAGTACGCGGCTCGTTTTGCAGACCATGCACGCTTTTACCCGGAATTGGTCCATGACGACAACCTCCGAGCGCGGAAGTTTGAGCAGGGTCTCTGCCGAGATATTCGTGCTATCAGAGTACCCTTGGCCATTTCCACATGTGTTAGGGTGCTAGAGCATGCGTTGGTGATAGAGAGCTTCCTGTCACATTCTAGAGTTGGTGGTGGCAGTGGGCACGTTGTAGCAGAGACGTCTGCCGCAGCTCACGGGCATCTGCAAGCAAGACCTCGACGCAGGTGGATTTCTGACAACCGGGCTCATGGGCGTGGCCGTACACCACAGTGGCGCCGGAGGGTACCAGTGCAGCCCAGAGAGAGTCAGTTCTATGCTTGTGACGGGTGAGGTCACTTGGCACGAGACGGCCCGACCCGAGTTGCTGAGAGCTTCGGGCAGGCAGCAGGCACACCACTACGGCAGAGGCAGTGCCGTGATCGGAGTAGTGGCCAGAAAGGTGGTGCTAGCAGAGGATCGGTAGGAGCTGGAGGTGGGGGATGACGTTACGAGATCTTCCCATCACCACTAGGTGGTCCACGTCAGGCTCCGGGAGCTGACGGTTGGGACCATGGGCAGCCGCGAGCTTTGGATACTACGATCCTACAGGGCATGGGGTGGTGAGAGGTACCCCCTTGCGACTCTTCTACTTCTTGCAGTAGAATTGATAGAATCTGTGCGTGGAATACTTTCCTCCCTGCTCCTTGCTTGAGGTGTTACCAGGGTAACGCAGGGCATCAGGTTTAACCATGTGTTGGTAAGAAAAAAGGCGTGAGACCTTTTCCTTTAGTCGATGGTGTTAGCTCCTTCGCCTGTTGAGCGTGTAAGAGAGCATCGACTGTGAGATCATGCGTGACCAAATATCCTTGGGTGCTTCACCATATGGATATTCTGAAGGAGCGAATCATCGGGCCTTGTTCCAGGTGCGGGTGGTGATTCCAGTCGCGGCATACGATGAAGAGGTTTGACCTGGGAAGTGAGCTACCCCCAAGGGCCTTCGGGCCGTTTGAGATCGTGCAAAGGGATGGTGAGGTACCCTACCGCCTTTCCCAAACCCCAAAGTCTGGAGTGGGTGCACGACGTTGGCATGGGATGACCTCGCGTGAACGGATCATCTCGTTGGTCTGTGTGTGGTGACGCAGAGTTGTGCGTGGGTTCTTATGGGTATGGGAAAGCCAGGTGTGGGCTTAGTAACCTGTGTTCTTCCCTGGTTTTACTTTTCGAGGAAGAAAATATTGAAGGAGGGAATGATGTGAGAACCCAGTTTTTTCTAAGAAATACTTTGGAATATTCTTGATAATAATCCAGAGCAGTGCCTTCAGACGACGTGCGATTCCGAGCCCCGGAGTGGCCGGAATTAAATATTTAGTGCGTTCTCACTGGAAACGCCAAATAAATGAGATAACACCTAAACAGTGATCCGGATCAAGGATCCGAGTGTACGGATGGGTTTGTAATGGGGTTTTTACCCTAGGAACGACATAAAACTTGTCGGCGTGGGATGTTTGGACCCCTCTCTCGCTTCTGGAACGTTAAATGGATTAAATTAATTAATTTATTCGTTTAGCGGTGAAACGTATGTATCTATTAAACGGCGGATCATATTGGGAAACCGAGGGCACCGTTGTGTTCGGAATGTGCCGTTTACCCTAGGAGGGGTATATGTTTCGCGGGTGCATGCCGTTTGTGAAAAATGGCCCCAGGGGCGTTTCCGTAATTTAGCGGCTTCGGACGTTAAATTTTATAACATTTGAATGGGATCTCGGATAAAAATTCGGAGACCACCGTTGTGCTCAGGAGGTGGTTTTTACCGTAGAGGAGGCTTAACCTCGACCCCGTTGGGAGTCGGGTTCGGGCCGACGGGCAGGTGGTTAAGCGTTTTCTATTTAAACGCTTAACACACCCTCCTCCCTCCTATCCTTCCTCTTTCCCCTGGCATCCCTTCTTCTCCCTCTCCTCCTCCATCTCCAGCGAGGGTCCGGTGAGGTGTGGTGGTGCCGGCGGATCGTCGCGAAGCTTCGGGCGAAGCCCCATGAGGTAGGATTTGTCGTTTGCGTTTTTCATTCACCGCACATACTTCGAACTTGATTAACGGTATTGAAACTCTGTCAGATTTTCGAACGAAGCCCATAAATTCATAGTAGAGTAAATTCCCTTTTCAACGCATCTTTCGGATTCAAATTCTGAGATCCGTGGAATCCGCAATGATCCACCGAACATTGGGGTTTTCGGTTTCCGACGGGTTCGAGCGGCGGCGCGGCGAGGTCGGACGGCGCGGAAGGGGTGTCTGCGGGTGTCCAGTGGAGGTGCTGGGCACGACAGGGGTGTCCGTAGGTGTCCGGTGGGGGTGCTGGGTGTGGAAGGGGTGTCAGTGCGGGTGTCCGGTGGGGGTGCTGGGGCGTCGGCGGGGTGTCGGGCGGAGCACCCGGCGAGGCACGGTCGCCAGGGAGCGGCGACCAAGACCCGCGTCGCACGGGTCTTCACGCGGTGGCCGCGACAAGCCCTCGTGGCCTGTCTGCGTGGGGACCGCGTGTCCGCGGCCGGCCCGTGCGGCTAAGCCGCGGGCCGACCCAGGCCGATCCAGCCCCAGGGGTCTTTCCCCCTCAGTGTTCGGATACCCGTATTTTCCGCTACGAGTGTCCGTTTTGAGTGCCGCCTGCGGCGGTGGAACCGTATTGATGAGGTGGAATTTTTATGACGGTTTTGGGAATTTTTAATCCATGAAACGAGGGGCCACGGAGGCGTGACGCGTCATTAAGTGGTTTGTCGATTCCTTTGGGGATTCTTGTTTTGGACGGCGCGGATGCGTCTGACGTCCGTTTTGAGCGTCGTCAGTGGCGTTGGGACCCTGGCATCGAGGCGGAGGTTTCCAGGGTGGTTTCAGGCGTTGAGGCCGAAGATGAGGTGCGGGCCCCGCGGCCCGTCTTTTGAGCTGCGTGCAGCTAGTAGCGACTTTTTCCTCAGACGTCCGTTCGGGGCGTGCGTGCAGTCGATGTTGGGTGTTTTTCCAAGGGCAACGCATTGGCGCAGTCTACCCGCTGTAATTCTGCATGATGGTGCGGGCCCCGCGAGGGCCTTTTCGGGAGTTGATGGTGATTTACAGCTTTATCACCGGGTGACCTTTTTGGACAAGTGAGTAGTCCATTTCGTGTACTTTTTTGAGAGGATCGCAACGGTGTGATCCGTTCATTGAGTTTCAGGACCGAGTTGCGGGTCCCACGTGGCACCGCTCGTGTGCGTTGCGCCGGGATGCACCTTTTTCTCCGGATATCTGTTGCACTCAAGTTAGTAGTGCTTTTGACGTGTTTTCCCGAGGGAATCGCAATGGTGCGATGCGCCCGACTATTTTCAGGGCCGGGGCTCGGGATCACGGGACGCCGTTCGGTCGTGAGGCGGTGTTGGTGACTTTTTCGTCGGATATCCATTTGAGGCGAGTAAGTAGTCGATCTCGCGTGTCATTCCGCGAGGATTACAATGGTGCGATCTGTTGGGTTGTGCGAAGTCTCTTGCACGATCTTGTTGAATGTGAAGCATGGAAGGTGCTCCAGTGTTGGTTCGCCCTACCTTGTTTGTAGCGGACCTTTGGCGTGTGATCCCGCACTCTTGGGAGAGTGATATAATAGGTTCGCGAGATGTGGTTGGTCGTGCCTGGGCCTTTGAGGTGGAGTAGTTATGTCTCGCCTTCGCGTTGACACTGGGTGCCGGGTGCACGATAGCCTTTGGGCTGGAATGAGGTATGCTCCAGGAGTATATGGGAGTGCTTGGAGGTACGTGTGGTTGTTTGTACCTGAGGATGTTTGTGCGCTCAGTTGGGGCTGACATGGGGCCACACGTCGCGTGGGACCCACATGCGTGCCGCGATATGCTTTACGTACTTTGACCTCTTGCGACGTAGAGGGTCCCTTTGTGCTTGTTTGTTTGACCAGCAGGGTGGAGTTTTCCCCTACCTTTGTGCTCGTTTGTTTGACCAGTAGGGTGGAGTTTCCCCCTGGACTGGTGCTCTTTTGTCTGAGTAGTAGGGTTGAGCAGTCTCCCCCAGGTCTTCTTCTCGATGGTTTGGCCGACAGAGATGGTTTGGTTCCTCTACTTCTTCGGCTGTGAGGGGTTTCGGTACTATGCCCATTCACCGGACTGCGACACCGTCTGCGAGTACGGGTGTCCATGTAGTGTGGGTGTTTTCCCCACTTTCTGGGATGAGATGTCTCAACCCGCTTCGACAGTGACTCAGCGGATTGGAGCGGGATCGCTTTGTGAGGCCTGGGGAGTTTCCCACGTTGCTCTATGTTGCCTGGTAGAGCATGTTGTTTCGGTGTGACCAATACTTTACGCGGGCACCGATCCTCTAACTAGGAGGTTGTTTCCAACAGGGCTGAGGTTGTTTCCAGTATGGATGAGGTTGGTCCAGCAGGGCTGAGGTTTTTCCAGCAGGGCTGAGGTTGTTTCCACCAGGGCTGAGGTTGCTTCCAGTAGGGCTGAGGTTGTATCGAGCAAGGCTCGTCATTTGGTTACCATCCAGCAGGGATGGCCAGTAAAGTGGTGTTTACCGAGCAGTACCATCTAGCAGGGATGGCCAGAGCAGTTTCGGGCTTACCTCTAGCGGGGCTGGGCAGTGGTCCCCGATGCCGGGCTTACCTCCAGTTGGGCTGGGCAGTGGTCCCCGATGTCGGGCTTACCTCCAGTTGGGCTGGGCAGTGGTCCCCGATATCGGGCTTACCTCCAGCTGGGCTGGGCAGTGGTCCCCGAGGCCGGGCATACCTCCAGCTGGGCTGGGCAGTGGTCCCCGATGCCGGGTTACCTCCAGCTGGGCTGGGCTGTGGTCCCATCGCCAACTTTAGCCGGGTCTCCCTCTAGTGGACTACCCTGTTACAGGACTGGGTAGTGAGGCACCCGTCGACTTTCCGGGTCTCCCTGTAGTGGGAACCCATTGAATCCCAAGGATTCTCCAGGGGGGCTGGGCAGGGGGTCGCCTATCGACTTTAAGCAGACCTCTCGACTGCGGGGCAGTGATGAGTTGTGGTTGACGTTCCCCTAGAGCTTTAAAGTACGGGGAGCACTTTCCCCCACCGAGACGCATCCTTGTGACGCGACCTAAAACCGTGCGGGCGAGTCAGTGCCGCCCAAAGCGGATAGTGTCGAGGTGTGGTGATTGAGCCCCTTGGCTTGCTATTCGGGGTAGACGTGTGGGATGCTGGGCATCAATGGTGTTACTTCTGGGACTGTTGGCTACTCTTTCTTGGGTTGAGCTATGGGAAGGAGATCCCCTTATGAGTTTGATTGGCTTTTTGACACAGCATACATATGTATATACCTTGTTTCCGGCACCCACTTCTTGGGTTTGGCTACTCTCCTTCCAGGAGTGGCGAAGATGCATGAGGTATGCCACGTGCTTTCCATGTCTAGCTTCTCTTTGTTGGACGATTCTACTCTCCCACTATAGGTAGAGAAGACTTGACGAGAAGTTTATCTTCTCACCGTTTCCAGCTCCTTGTGTCTGGATGAGTCTACCTTCTTTCCTCTTGTTGGGTTGAGCTGGACTCTTTACTGCACTCTCTGTTGTACTCCTTTACTTTTCTGTTCGCTCTACTGCTCACCCTTCGGTGCCTCCTTTTGTTGCTTCCTCGAGCCTTCGGGGTATCCTACTGAGTATTTTTATACTCACCCCTACTTGGGCTTTGCCCGCACATGGTGTGCCCTTGCAGACGACAGACATGTGGAGCGTGACTTCAGTGGAACATAAGAGATTGGGAGCTTGTACCTCGTGCGGTGGTCGTGGCCGGGTTCCAGTTGAGAGACCCATCAGTAGTTTCATTCGTTTACCTGTTGCCGGGTTGTGGCACTTTTAGGTTGGGCGCGTGTTTTGCCACTTTTCTGTTCAGTTTTTACTTTGTACTTATAGAGGTCGATGCACTTTGTGGTATTTTTATAGCAGCTTCCCTTTTCTTTCCTTTTTACTGTGCACTTTTGCATTGAGTCTTCTCTGTGCGTGTGTACAGGTACTTAGGCAATGGCCTCCATGAGTTGTTTAGCCTTCGGCACTAGTCGCCAGCCCCTAGCCTATAGAGGCAGGCTTGGGGTAGTTGCGGCTCGAGCCCGGGTAGGGTCGGGTCGTGACAAAGAAGATCATCAGGGACATTTTCCTCCCAAAAAATAACTTCCAATGACTCCTTTCTTAGCAAGCCCATCTTCCAATGTATATTCCTCTCTATACACAAGAGTGACGAAGTGGTCCTTTGTGTATAGAGAGTCCAGAAATTTAGTCCAACGATAGGTGAGCTTCCAGGATAGATGTAGGGCCCCTACAAGAATGGCCGATATAATAACCATGGAATCACATTCAATCCAGATCTAGTTCTGACCCCTAATCTCAGCTTGCTCCACCGCTATGATGACACCATATGTTTCTGCTTCAAGGGAAGAGGTTATAACACATGATCCATAGATACACCCAAGAATATTTCCCTGATGATCTATGTAGACAGCACCAAAGCCAGAGGGCCCTGGATTACCCCTTGAAGAACCATCAGAGATGATTTTGATCCAACCATGAAAGGGAGCCTGTCATATAACATCCAATTTTCCATGTGGTGGATGAATATTACCTTTCATCCCAATCCGATTGAGAACCAATAAGTCACGAAATGAATTTTCACAGAACACACCTTTCATAATATTCACCTCAAGGATAATAGCGACGATTCCATCCAGCCTTGCACCAGACCGGAAGCTCTATGACTCATTTCTGATCTTGTTTCTTGACAACCAGATTAAATGAACAGCTTCCACAGTTGCAACAAGAAACAAAAAACAAAGTTGTGGTGACAACATCAAAGAGCGCCAACATTTAATGAGGACTTCAATAGTGTTGAAGTGATGCTGCAGGACCTCAAAAATGTCATAAACTGCCCTCCATATCGCCTAAGACACAACATAGATAAGGAATAGATGATCCACATATTTTCTATGCTAAAAGAAAAAAACACAGATGGAACAAATTGAGATACCACATACCTACAAGAAATCATCGGTTGGTAATTCTTTTGATCCATCCTCCAATCCATAATAGACTGAGAAGGCCTTAGGAGGATCCTATAAAAATTACCAATCCATTTAACATCATTTGATCTTCCAATAAAATGATTATAATACCCTTTGGAGGTGAGAATACCATTTACAGCAGGATCCCATGCCAAAAAATAACTCATGGAAGAACATCAATAATTATCCAAGATCAAGGAAATGTGAGCTGGAATATTATACATACATTTAAGCTGTTCCTTAATTGAACGATCATAATCCAGGTTAGACTCCCCCTCCATGACCATGTCAATCAATTGATTCCCAGTCTAATTCAACATCCAAAAATAGAGAGAGCAATCCTTGGAAACAAGACAACGAGAATCAACATCAATTTTTGAAAACATGATCATAAATGGAGGACACACAATCAAATTAATAAAGATAAAGTTCCCTATTTTAAGCCTTTGGATGAACCTGGACCAAAGAAAATTGGTAGCAGCAGAATGCATGTTTAAAAGCCTCCATAAAAACCTGTCCTTCAATGAATCATTGAATCCTCTCAATTTTTTTATACCCAAGCCACCCTCATCATGAGATTTGCAGATTGTATTCCATAGAACCGTTGCCACCCTCCTTTCAAATATGCTGTCACTCCAGATAAAATTCTTAATAGAAGAATTAATACTCTGGATTAAAGAAATCTGCCATTTATACACCATAAAAGAATAAACAAATTTGGAGATGATAATTGATTTCACCAGGAAAATCCAACCATGCATTGATAATGATTTACCTTTCCATGTAAAAAGTTGTCATTTAATCATGATCACAATCTTGTAAAATTGACAGACCTTTGGTCTTCCCCAGTACATAGGAACTGCCAAATAAGTGAAGGGTAGATGTCCCTCACGAATACCCAATTCTATAATGATATCATTTCTTCTGAGAGTAGAGAATCCCCTGGAAAAATAAACAAATGATTTGTGCCAGCTAACGATCATCCCTAAAACCAATTCATAATGCAAAAGAGATCTCTTTACATTATTGATATTACCCTTATCCCCTTGGGTAAAGAGGATAATATAATTAGCATATAGGAGATGGGAGGGAGAAACAATACTCATTCTAGCATGAATAGACTTCATCTTGCCATTATCAGCCATGATAGAAAAAATCCTGCAAAGGTAATCCCCAGCAATTGAAAAGAGGATGGCTGATAGTGGATCACCCTATCTTACACCCCTCGAGGTACAAAAATATCCTTCAGGGGAACTATTTATGTGGACTGATATATGATCATAAATTATAATCTTTTTGAACTAGTTGATGATGACCTAATCAAAAACATACATGATAAGGATCTTGCAGATAAAACCCCAGTCCATTATGTCAAAAGCCCTCTTGAAATCTAATTTGAGAGAAATATTACCACCTCTGATTGGTTTCTTAAGAATATTAACACACTCAGAGGTGTGGATATGACATTCTTGTATTGATATCCCCTTGATGAAGCCAAAATGATTTGGATAGACAATTTTGGAGGCAATAGAGGAAAGCCTGTTGGAATGAATCTTTCTAATAACATTATAAATAGTATTAACTAGAGCAAGTGGCCTGAAGAGATGAACTTCATTAGCATTATCCTCCTTCGGAATTAGGGAAAGAAACTAAGAATTCAAACCTCTAGGGAGATCCACCTCTGAAAAAATGAATGACTAACCTGCAAACATCCACACGGATTATATCAAAAAATGTTTCGAAGAAGAAGTTACCAAAGCCATCAGGACCAGGTGCACTCTCTAGCTTGAGGCTATAGACATCCTCCTTTATCTCCTGACCAAGGGGAACAACAGTGATATTAGAATTGTCCTCTTGATTCACCATTCTCAGGATCACCCCATCCATAGGCTCATTGATGGATTGGGGTCCATTAAAGAGATCCTTAATGTAAGAAGGGACATGTATTGATAGATCAACACGATTATCAGTGATACTATCGCCATTTTTAATCAGAGAGAGGGGTTTAGAAACCCTTCTTGATTCGTTGAAGAGAGGTGAAAATTTTTCAGTTTCTTTCCCAGTCCATTAATCTATTGGATCTAAAGGAATCCTGTTGCAAAGAATCCTTCATGTCAAGAAGTTTATTCAAATTGAGGGACGATTTAGATTCCCCTGAAATACCATCTGAGAAGTAATTATTGCTATTAATTTCATTAACCCTTTGAATATAATTTTCTAATGTCGTGATATCGGAATAAAACTAAAACGATTGTTTCTCCACATTCTAAGACTCCTCTTTAGTATTTTGAATTTTCTAATGCATGAAAAAGCATTATCCCTAAAATGCACTGAATTCCAAGTGCTATGAACAATGACCTTGCATTCCGTATGGGAGACCCAAGACTTATTAAACCTAAAAGGGAGAGGAGCTTTCAATTCCTTTTCACTAAGATCTTCCAGGATGGGATGATGATAAGAGTTGATTCTAGATAGGGTTGAGAATGATTTTGAACCCCAGTTGTCCAAATATTCCCCATTACCAAAGGATCTATCAATTTTCTTGTCCATGAATCTATTCAGGTTCTTCCTAGACCAAGTATATTTGTCACTTACCAAGTTAATCTCAATCAAATCATTCTGATCAATACAATGTATGAACTCCCTAGAGGAGATTGATCTGTTGATTTCCCCTATTTTCTCATCTGGAGTCAAGATTGCATTAAATTCCTCCAAAATTAGCCAAGGATGAGTGATGGTGGATTTGAGAGATGCAATTTCCATCCACAGATTTCTATGATTCTGATATCTATTTTTGGCATAAATAATGGAACATGTGATATGGGAACGGAAGTTGCCAAAAGAGAAAGTGACAAGATGGTCACTTGATAATACCATAGTGATGTTGCTAATGGAATCATGTTCCATCACCCAAAGACTCTTGACATCAGTTGAACACATCTTGGTATCAATTAGATGGAACCCTAAATTCCATAAGTTAGCAATATCAGAGGAAAAAAGTTTTTTCGGCTCAGACAGACCTATAAGCACTGGTTTATGCTGCTGAATGAATAACCTTATAGATCTTCTTGTTTTCGAATTACCCAAACCCTAGAAATTCCATAACATAATCTTCATTTAGAGGTAGAGCCGAGATCTGGACCCCTCCTATTTGTGCCCCCATGATTTTTAGCTAGAATACCAGCCTTCTTTTTAGGAGATAAAAGATCACCTATATCAACATTTTTGTTCAGAGAGCCCTTCCCTTTAGAAACCTCCATATTCACCTAGTCTGTTAGGACATTATGATCTGAGGTGTTGCTGGAGGTATCATGATTGTGCTTGCAACCCTCCTGTTTCGAATTGATCTCATTCAATACGATTGCAACATTGTGTTCCATTGTAATGAGACTCACAGATTACTGGAAGTTCCCGAGCTGAACTGCCTGAGTCACAGTAGGAAGTTCCAAACTGTTGTGATCATGTGTTACTATTGTGATAGGTGAATCTTCATAGTTCTTCATCCCTGATGAGATCTTAATAGACAAATCAGAAATTACTATTGGATGATTCTGACCAACAGAGGAGATGAAATTGTCAGTGGAAGGAGCATCTGCCAGATTTTAGTTGGTTCTTGGGGGATCCACAAGGGGAGAATCACTATCCCCCACTGAACAGATCAAGTCCCTTATGTCATTAACTATATCCATTGAAATTAATTCATCCACCATTTGATGGTGTAAATCAAAATCCAAATATTAAATATCATTTGAAATTAATAAACCCAGGTCTTCTTCCACCTTACTTCGCTGTTCAGGTAGAGTGTTTCTAATGGGAGAAAAAACACCCTGTGCCTCTTCTTCCTCCACCATTTCGCCCATGTATGTTTCCCAAAATTAAACGGTCCAAATTGATTCCTTGTAGTCTGGGTCGGTTTAGGATCCAAATGAATCATCAAAGGGACTTTGACAGGTTACTTAATTCTCCCTTATAATACCCATTTTTTCAGGCATATGATTTTTGAATCTCCTGCCTGTGTTGACTTCAGTCCATTCCATGGACTTGGATGCAGTGAACTATTTTAGGAGTACCCTGAAGTTGGAGATCGAGTGACGCACAATCATGAAAACCTCACAAAAGGGTTGAACATTCTCATATTCCACTCTAACTTCTATTTTGTTCCCATTAGAAATGAAATATATACTCTATGGCCTATAGATTTCCAGGTTAATATCAACAACCATCTGATCAAAGAAGCCCAGTTCACCCTCCATAGTCCTGTGATCCATTCTGATTGGTGTGCCAATACAGGATGCAAGATCATTCAAAATCTTAGGATTCCAATATATTCAGAAAAATCCAAGCAACCATACCCATAACTATGCATTCATTTTCTTGATTGAGTAGGGATTAAAATTACCTTCCCATTCAGAGAGTCAACGAAAACCTGGCTTCAATTTTAGATTCACCATATTTAGTACAACATTTAAGGCATCCTTTTATTGATGAATTATGTGAAATAATACATGCCCTACTGGGATGAGCCTCTAGTCATGATTCCCCCAGCAATGTAAAATTCTATTCTTGATATCATCATAAGACCATGGTTTATCAGTATAAGAGCAGGTTTTAATTTCAAATTCTTTTTATCACATCAATCCATTTTTTAGACAATAATTTCATACTATTCCTATTAAAAAAATACATGTTTCAAATTTTATTGTTCTTATTCATATCAACAATCCAATAGTTATGTGATATCTCTCACACATAAAAATAATATTTCAAAAGTACATCATGGTTCACATAAAATCGGTGATGCGTGTGAATCATGCTTTAAAAGTAATGAAACATATTTATGTATAAATATATTGTAAAATTTTACGGTGTTAAATTTTACACACATATTATAATTTCTCAAATTAAATTGCGTCATCATTTTAAAAACAACTAGGGATACTTATACCTCATCACATCAAAAAGATCCCTTGTTGCTTCTTAATATTTTTTGTCTCTTTGAAAAAACATTAAAAAAGTTAGTGATACTACATTGAAAAACATTCTCTCTTTGATCTAGAATCTACCATAATTTTTAATTCTAATATAAATCATTCTATACTGGTATGAACACTGATTTTAGTACATGTGAATGATCCATTATATACATTTTAATTATAGATAGAAGGAACAAATCATGAACTTATTATTGATTCGATTGAAGCTTCAAACAATATGAAGATGTTTTAAAAAATAAATAATTTCAAATGTATAATTATATCCGTGGATTATCATTACCTTATTTATAATTTTCATAACCTTTTTACATGGATATATTCATTGGAAGACCTTATCTTCATATTTTAGCACTAGATCCCATAGATTATTTTCAATATACAATTTCAATAAACTATATTCTATATTGATGTTCTACTAAATGGATTTATCGATCTATATCATTAATGAAACTATCTCCTGTCCAAATAGATTTTATTCTAACACTTCATCAAAATAATTTTGATTTCTATATTACTCACCTTAAAGGGGTTTATAAGAATTTATATGAATGAACATGTGTAACATATCATTGTATGAAAGAACAACAAGAGACTCTCATTAATACCAAACACATTTCAAATCCATTGAAAAAGTCTTTAACAAATATTATAGTATTTTAATGGTCCTCTCACCATAACCATTTTTAAGGGTGATTGTTTTTTCTATAGTTTAACTAGATATTTATACATTATGATTACATAGTTATATCATCAACTTGATCCTCATATCCTTATGAGACACAATATAATATGTTACTCTATAATACCTTAAAAATTATTTAATATATATCCTTGAAATCCAATCAAGAGAGAAATATTCTATAATTATAATTAAATGTTATAATCTCTCAAGGTGATATAATAATCATTGAAATGTAATATGGAATTTATAATTTTTTGGGGTGTATGATAAAAAAACATAGTAATGATTTTCATTTTCAATTTTGTTATGGGGAATGTTTTTAATTACGCCTTAAAAATCATTCTCTCATCCTCGTCTTAATAACATGACAGGAGTTGATATAGATTCTATGTTAAATCCCTTTTTATTTTTCAAATGAAAAATTTTCCTCTAGATTTAAATATATATTCTTATATCGATAATGAATAGATAATGATGAAATTTTAGATTCTACCAATATTTCATTCAAATGTGGTGTTGATTGGAAACAAACATAATTTTTGAACCTTATCTTTCAATCAAAATCCTGGATAAACTCAATAGCACTCTACACTTTCGTATGTAGTTTTATATCTTCCAAATGTGACTCTTTAATCCTTACATGGATAGATTGTTTACTATTTATCAAAGAAATATATGATTTCTCATGTTTCCTCCTGATTTTAATATCCTTATATAACAAATATATATGTATTATATCTATTTATATCCTCATTATTAGAAAACATTCATGTTCTTTTAGACTCACAACAATAGCCAACTTGCTCATATTCCATAATTGGTAATGTATTAATATGTAATTATCTTTACTCAACTCCAACCATATACTTTAGTTAATATTTAACACTTTATTTGGGAATTCATAACTATAAAATTTATGATATTTATATATATAAAACCATTAACTATATTAAAAATTCCTCCATATTTTAGTTGGAAAATTACTACTTGGAACTTGACATGATGAGTTTATTAAATTATATTTTTAATTTTTAGTTGGAGTGAATCATTATATATCATGATATAAATTTTTATTAGAATTAATATTATTAATTACTTTGATGAATCACTATAGATCACCAATCCATATTCAATATTTTGTATTCTGAAAATGGGTTCACTGACCAACCTTCTATACAGTTCATTTAAATTTACAATAAAGTCATCAGTCGAAAAGAAATTTCTTCCCTTTGTAGTTCTATTTATTATTTGATTTTATATCCATGAGATATCTCTATCAAATAGTATTTTTATATTGAAAACCCACGAAAATAATGAATCTCAATCAAAATGGGAGTTTATGTTTTTTCCTCAATAGCTTCCATCTATGAAGGATCAACCAATATACCATCAGTTGATATTTAGTGAAGAAAAAATGAAAATTACTATATCTATAGTTAACACTTATATGATTTTTAATAAAACATACACATACTCATGTACTTCAACACAATCCAATAAATATCATCACTCTTATATTGTATCATAAAATTTATAATAATAACATCTATAAAGAGTATGAAAAACTGATTGTGGTAATATATAAGGACTCTATTCATTTAATCCATGTGTAAAACACAATAATTGGGAATTAATGATAGAATTTGTTAAAATTAATAAGTACAATACCTAATATGGAAGGTTTTCTTTGATATATACTCCTTCAGAACCAAAAACTGTTGATATCTAGAATCTAGGTCAATATTTGAAAAGTATGGTATTTAACAAATATGATTAAAATAAAATCAGTACAGTGTATAAGATACATATTATTAATAAATATCATTATATTTTCTTGATAATCATGAATTATGAATTGTCTAATCATTAATGATAAAAAAAATAATAGGTGAAACCGATGGTGATGAACATGGGTGTATACTTTTTGGGATCAGATTCTTCTATAGTCTCTTCTTCAATTACTTGAACTCAATTCGGGGACTTATATATGGAGTATTGGAAAAAGGTGTGAAACCATGTATGAGTTCTATTTAAATATCAACATTATAATTTTTGGTAATACTAGGCATGTAATCATAAAATATATTAGAATATTGCAAATAATAGTCTAATTTTAATATTTAGTTTCTACAAAACCATTTGAGATAAATATACCTCATGAATAAGTCATAACACCATTTATGGGTTGTAACTCCATTTGGATGTTCATACAGATACATGAAATAAAATATTTTTATAGGATAATTTTGAATTCAAAATTCGATTTCATATTATTGAAATGTAGTTGGATTCTCTAGAGAGAAATTTTATTAATGATCAAAATTACATAAAATCAAAATATTGGATGAATAATAATATTTAAATGGAGTATATTATTACCAAAGCCAATATAGAACCCCAAGTGTAGAGTTGAGGATAAGTGTTCTTTTACCATAAAGATCAAATCCAGTTAGTTATATAGCATAAAAAATTCATTTGTTAAGAAGATAAATCATATATGAGGGTAGTGAATTAGATAATTCCAAATTTCTCGAATCATTTTAGACTAATCTTATATTGGAATATTAGTATGAACATCATTTCAATCAACTAAACTATTAATGTTTTCATAGAATTTTTTTTCTTTATTCCATTCATATAGAAACGTAAATCATATTACAATTATTATAAGATATTTATCAGGGTGAATCATTACAAACTCTCAACCTATACGAAACTAAATATTCTTCCATATATGCTTTTTATAATTATTTTTTCTGAAAAAGTAAATTTTATCTTAATTTTTTCATTCATAAATTCATCTATGATCCCTTAGTAAATAAAAATATGAATCACTTATTAATAAAATTCAAAATTATTCACATTCATTCTATGATTTAATTTTGATCCACATGAGGACGGTTCATTTCATTTTTCATCACATTCATTATTCATTCAATTCCCCATGATTCTATCCATTGACTAAAACATAAAAACATAGCATTACTACAGGACAAAAAATCACATTGAAAATAAAAATGAATACGAAAATCACTTTTATAATGTACTAAATAATAAAAACATCTTTTAACCTATAACATTTATATGAATCTCATATCCGTATGGATTGTGATATGTTTTCATTGAATTCATCCTCTCATTAATAATATTTGTTGATAAATATAATACGAATTTAGTATAGGTAATCCTATAAGAGTTTCAAGCCTATTGTACAGTCTTAGACCCACTCATTATTAACAATCTAATGATCAGTTTGATACTGAATTATCATTTTTGGGTTATTACCCCTATGTTCATTTATTTTATACATGTTTCAACATTTTAGTATCCATTCATGCATTTATTTTCTTAAAAACCACATAATATCAACATGATCATAATTTTAGTATGTGTTCCATCTATGAAAAATATCCATAATGTTTTCATGAAATTTTTTCTAATATAAATATATTAAAATAAATAATTCCATATGAACTGCCAATTAAGATGGGTAAAATATTACGTACAGAATTGTTACATCATCTTATATAATTATTCAATAAATCCTATTTCATTAATTCTCAAGAACTATAAAGATTTAGTGTCTTTTTAGTAAATATATAGTATTATTATTTAATAATTGATCATCATGAAATCACACAATGTTCTTCTAACAAAGTACTATTCTTATATACATCAATTTTCAGACCATTTATCATAACCTATAGAAAATAAACATAATAAATTATATGATTTGATGCTTAGAATGGTTAAAAAAGAAGAAGATATCAAACAATGATTAGAACTGATAATATGTTAATAATAAGGTTAATATAACATGATCATAACTCAAGAATGGCGTACACAAATAGTCAATAATCATTAATCATGATTCATAGAAATATGATTTTCATAACAAATGCAGTAATTCACTAGAGTGGGGAATAATAAATAATAATTCATTACCCGTCGATATTAAAAGGGTTGAATTAAGATTTTATAATGACTTAATTAACACCTTAGAATGAAATGAGATTCATAAAATCATCATTAAATTATTATTATTATAATCCATCTAGATAATGAAAGTGAATTGTATCAATAAATCATAGCATCATTAAAATCCAATAATCCTTAATGTATGTTGACATATATGAACTATAGTTTTAAAATAGAATTTAATCATTTCATTTAAAATTGTTGAAACGTCTTATTAATTTGGTATCATTAGAATCCAAAAAATCAGAAAATTTTGTGAAAAATATTACTATTTTATATATTAAAAAAATTATGTCATGTTATTTTCCATTTACATAATATTTATGAATGTAGAAAAATTCATTAATTCGGAAAATGTCAAAAATATGATTCCTTTCACACATTTGGTAAAAAGTCAAAAGTACAAGGATTTTTAAATAAAAAATATTCCTTTAAGACAATATTACAGAATGTAATATATGGTTGATATTGAATTTAAATAATCACATAATCATATAAAATGTAATTCATAATTTTTTTGAAGAATATATACATGAAATAAAATGTTTTTTTAACAAATATATAATAAGGTTTTATTTAAATAAAATATATTCCCCAATTATTTAATGTACCCAATAGAGGAAAATTGTAATATTATGTGAACCTATTAGATCACATATAGTAGAATAAATTATATGTGTCTTAAAGTTAAATAATTATATAATTTCCCCATTGTAATTTTTACGTAGACAATCTAAATAGAAATGAGATTATACCATTAACCCGTACCGTTAGTCTCATTATATATTATAAGCATTCACACCTTCTAAATAAGTATACTACATTTATTTTAAATATATTCTAGAAAAATATTATATTAAATATTAATTTATTTAATTGCCTTATAATTTACAATTAAACATTTATTAATAATTCATCATTAAAATGAACTTTTGAGTTAATAGTTGTCTGTTTTCCAGGCATGTTTAAGTTCAATGATTCTGGTCCTTGCACCCTGGTCTTGGCTAAATCATCTAAAAAATTTCAATATTGTAATGTGCTTAATATTTATTAATTATATGTAATTTTATATACATTCATATAAATCAGTGATAGAAAATGGCTTACATAATTTTATAAAGATTTCTGTTTATAGGTAGACATTAACGATGTCTCATTTTTTGATAGATTGAAATAAAACAATACAAAAAGTAAATAAAAACTAATAAATTAATAATTATATGATAAATAACATATATTTTAATTAAATATATCCTTATAAGAATCTATATAAATATAAACTGAATAATTATTCACATTGCTTTGTAGAGGTGTTATTCAACATGGTCACATGGGCCATATTATCATTTTTCAAGAGTTGGGAAGGATATAGAAAAAGGTGATAACAATAACATAAATACAAGTAATAATAGTAAATATAATAATTATACATTGTT
The DNA here is from genome assembly GCA_963277665.1 of Viscum album. Lineage (NCBI taxonomy): Eukaryota > Viridiplantae > Streptophyta > Magnoliopsida > Santalales > Viscaceae > Viscum > Viscum album. The sequence continues at coordinate 1,504,110,708 of OY728151.1, read as the reverse complement.
ATGATGGTTTCATAATATTTGGATATTGATTTAGAAGAATGAAAATGAAAAATACATACCAGAACATATGCATTTTATTTGAGTATCCTCCTTCAATGGAGACTTAAGGATTCATTGATTTGACTCTTGAAAAATCAATCACATCTCGGTAGTGTATTGGTATGTTCGTAGATTATTTCAGTACATTTTTTCCTTGTTAAATGGATTTTGTTTTTTGGATAAGAGATGAGATGATGTGGTATTTTATAAGGGATAGTATTGTCACACTGGTAAATATATAAAAAATTAAAATATGATAAATTCATGCTCTTGTGAATGATACCACAAAGAAATAAATACTTGACGATAATTGCTTTGTGGGTCTAAATAAAATTGATATATATTATTATATATGTTTTGAGTATTTTTTTACCATTACCAATTTAGTCTAACCCAGTTTTAACCATTGTAAACATTACCTTCATCATAAATTTTTACCTCTCTTTCGATTCATAATGACCCAAAATGAAATTGAACTCTATAATAAATATATCAAATATTATTTAAAATATTTTTACCATTTTATTAGATTATATTTCAATATGGTTCATAACGTCATTTTAATATATTTGAGAAAAATAAAATGAATAAAACGAATAAAAAATTTAAAAAATTATTTTTAATGATTAAAATGAAATTATTCTTATTACAAGACTAGTAAAAAAATTATATGAATAATGAAATATTTTTTGATAAATAAGATCAATAAATTTCAATAAATCATTCCATGATAATGATAAAGTTAATTTATAAAAATAAAAATCCTATATAAAAAAATGAGATAAAGAACACTTTTCAATAAAGTTATTTTATTTTATATCAAATTAATAGATAACCAATGAATTAATTTTCACGATTTATAAAAATAAATTTATAATTAATTATATGGCCATATTAATACATTAAAATCCAATGTCATTGAGTTAAATTCTACATATAGTTATAGTAATTCCATATTATATCATTTTATATATAAACTAAATTTTGTGTATAAAAAAGACATAAAGTAATTAAGTCTTTTTTAAAGGTAAATATATAATCAAATTTTGGGTTGTAATAGAAATTACGGATCTCAACAATCATATTATGTTTAGGGTTCCATTATCTTATGGTAAACGAGTCTAACATTACTAATACTACATTTAGAATATGTTATTTTCACATTATGTACCCCATGATGTATTTGATCCTTACTAATGATCATGTATTCTTGGATCATAGGAAATATATATTCCATATATACCAAAACACAATTGTTCTATATTCATTGATGACATTTTCTTATTCCCAAAGATAAGAGGACCATATGAATTACATAAAAAATGATTTGGGAACCATCTTAGATCATCATTTTCTTGAAAATGAATCAATTTATAGCTACTATATCCAAGGGGTCATGATCATTACAGATGTGGTTTTATAATGAGGAATTTAAATTATTCTTAAAATGGATAAGGACATTAATTTTTAGGGAAAAATAAAGAATATCTTCATGTTATGTTGAACCATGGGTCTAGATTTTTAATACATGTGATTTTTAAGCACTTATGTAGGATTATATCAACATTGATTGTTCTTACTCAGAAAAGGTGAAATTTATAAAGATATGTGAATGTTAATAATATTTTCGGGAGTTTAAACCTAGATTAACAATATACATTATTTGGGATCTACTAGAGTGTGGCAACCTATAGTTTATAAGTATGTTTATTTTTTTAGTATAGTTTATATCTTTGGAGGTTTTAATGGATTTCAGGAGTGATTGTTGAAATTTTTTGTCTTTTGGGAGAATATTTCCAGTCACAAAATTTTAGAATGAGGAGTTTTAACTATGTGGTAAACCTGTATAATTTCCCTATATTTTCAAGAGGGTGTTTTCATTGTTTTACAATTGAATTAAAAAAAATTACGTCACTAGGGAAACCCTGTGTGTGAATTTGTTTTCCCTAGACTCTATAACATTTTTTTCAAAATGGGGGGCTATCTGTAAGTAACCATGTGGTTTGGATAGCAATGGAAACTGGATACCACATGGTTACAGAATGGTTTGTCTGACCTTGTAGCTAATCTATGCGCCAAAGAATATTTAATAACATTATAAAATTACCGAGATACCTTAGGTAATATAAATTAACAATCTCTTATTAAACACTCATTATGTTATCCAAAACCCTCCATGGTTCTCTAGATGATTCTATGATTGGATATTTGGTTATTCTAGTCACTTCTTTGTGTATCTCTTCAGGAAATGTTTCGATTACAACATATATTCTCTCCACTTAAATGATTTTCTCTTAATATCCCTTTTCCTTAATTCATTGAAAATAAATTGGTCTATGGTTTTGGAAGATAGTGGTTTTTTTTGGGAATTTATGGTTTTTTGGACGATCATGGATTTTAATAACCATATATATTTACTTTTATTGTCCTATTTTCATAGGATTGTTGGTCTTCTCCTTTCAATAGTTTCGTATCTCAATATAGTGGTTGTAAATAATTATTGTTTTATATTATATTAAATTCATTCTTTTTTATTTAATAAAATGATTTATTAGAAATATAGTGGTGTAATTTAATGTAATTGTATCAATATTGGAATGAGAAATGATTTTCCTAAGGTCTCGTCTAGTAAATTAATTTTTTCACACATAATTAGATTGACAAAATTAAAAATAAATGATTCATAGTCAAAAATTTATTTTCATTCATGAATGAAGTTATTCATTTATTTAGTAAATTCATTATAAATATTTTTCCATGAATTATAGGAAATTTTTGGAATACATGTATATTGGGAAACATGGTGGTGTTGTGATATATACATGTGAAAACCTTAGAGAGTTTGTCACTACTAAAGGTTATTATTCTTATTTTGATAGATTATGGAAACACTTAATATCATTTTAAATCATGGTATGTGTGGAGTAATGTTCCTTCACATGACTGAGCATGTATTCTCACAAGCTAGATCCCACATTTTCATGGTTTTATACATGATGTTATTTTTTCATTTAGGATTTATTAGATATTAATACATCATTATTTTGATGGATGATTATGAATATTCCCTATGTACTATCTTTCATAATCCTTTCATAATCAAGGTTATATGAATAATAATTTATTTCAAGGATACTAATTATTATTTTGTTATATTGTTTTCATTTGAATTTCCATCAAAACAAGTTTGGTTTTAGATTTAGAACTCATGGATTCATGGAGATTGAATTTTTATAGATTAAGGGTGGTATCATACACGGTGTTTTCCTCACATGATGTATATGAAATTAGGAGTATACAGATATAGTTTTGAATGACACTGGTATAGGGAAGGGAATCTTGTTGCTCAGTAGCTTCTCTTCTTGGATGTCTTCAATGTAATGGGTTGGGTTAGTGGGGATATATACTCACATGGAGACTTGGAATTTGAATTTTCTAGTTTTAATTAAATTTTTTTCAATTTTGGATTATACTTGTTGGTTTCATGAATTTTTTATTTTAAATAGTATTGTACTATATTTATTTACATCATTTTTAGTTAAACATGAGACATGTTATGGTTTATGTGTTAATATCCAATTATGATTTTCATTCTCAAGTGGAATGTCATGTTGACTTGGGTTAGTTTATTAAACAAATATATCTAATCTATTACACATCAATAGTTTATGGGGAAATAAATTGGGTTTAAGAAAGGTTTTTGATAGATATATGTTTGGAAAATTGGAATTTAGGTAATAAGTATAGAAGTGTTGCTGGCTAGAATACTTCTGTATCAGATCTTAATTTACTATGCCTCTTTAGTGATTTCAATTAAGATACAATTATGATTTTTATGGTTATTTAGATGATCTTTATGCATCCTATTATTTTATAATGATTATCACTCTTACTTGTTGAATATATCATAGATATAATTTTGTGTTCATTAATGGATTTATTTTAGATTCATGATGTGAAAAATTGTATTGTTGGATATTCTATTTAGCTAATTTGATGTTTTTGTGTGTGTATATTATATAATTACTCCATGGTGGGATCCTCAGAATCGTAGAGAAGAAGTAATTTGACATGCTATGTAGAAGAATCCTATAGTAGACCCTTTATTTTTGGATGTTCTTATTATCAAAATACAGACTATGGGATAAGATGGTTTTGGAAACTAGTGAAGAATGGTGGATGATGGTTTGGAATGTAGTAATAAGAATATGAAAATAATATAGGGTGGTATGGGGAAAAATAATTAAATGACAGGAATGAACATATTAATAGGATATTCAACTTTATAAATACTCTAAAGGACTCAAAGGTGGGTTTCTCCACTAATATTATTAATGTAATTGGTCAGAAATGGAGGAAATAAATCATATAAGATATGTTACATGAGGATATTAGGTGAAAAAATTTCAATTGTTGATTCAATCAATGATTTTTCCAAAGATGTTGTCAGTGGGAATGACTCATTATTTTTTTGACCATTGAGTAAGGTGAACATTCTGTAATGGATTATAATACCCATTTCTCATAGTTGATTAACCTATCACCCTAGAATTTTAGTAATGAAAACCTTAATTATTATTGGTTCAAGATGGTTTTGAGAGAAAATATTGAGTCTATATTGATTCTATTATTCATGTCATCCTTTGAAAATGTAACTGTTAAATCATTTTTGGATGAGGAAAACATATCTAGGAAAAAGGGTCTTGGTGGAGATTCAATTTCCATCGAAGGTAGAAAGGGTAAATTCATTGGTCTGAAAAGAAGTGTTTTGAGGGTACACAGTTTTCATTAGGTCTAGATTCAAGGTCTTATTCATGATAGTATTGGGTATTATTATATTTGTTTTCGATGAATGGTCATACCATGGATAATATATTAGATGAATGCATGATATGTAATAGTTGTGTATATCTTAGTAAATATAATAATTGTTTGGAATAATGTACTATGGAAGATGAGATCGATAAACACTTATTAATGGCTCTTAATCTCTTTAAGATGAATTAAAAGATGGTTGATATCATTCCGACACTAAGGGGGATTTTCAAATAATTTCTAAAGATTTTACAGGATCTATGATTTGAATTTTTTTGTAGTACATTATACCCCCTATATAATATGATGTCCGATCAGGGATTATGAGAGGTATAATGTTCATTTTAACCATTATGGTATTGAATTTGTTTGATACGTTTGAATCTAATACCTTTACATCATCTAAGATTATTTACATTTTGGTATTGCACTTGAAACATATATCAAATATTATCGATCATTCCACTCCCTTGGGAAGAAGAATGTATGGAGGTATTAAATGTTCTATTTTCTATGTTGTGATTGTTGAAATAAAATCCACAAGGTAAATTCTGGTACATGGTGTTGATATAATTGACCTCATAATAATGCATGAATTTATAGTTACATTTAATTCCCAAATTAATCGTTACCATTTTAGAATATTGTTATTATCACCAAATTGTGTTACTCATGTATTTTAGGGTGAGTGGGAGAGTATATCTAGAGATTAGTTTATGTTATTCTTATGCCTAGGATTTAAATATTTCAGGTTTCAGAATTTTTTAAATGATGTTTTCTAGTGTTCAATTAGGTCACTTCCTACTTTACCGGATGTGTACACTGAGGTTTTTCTAGTGGATTTTATTGGGTTATCCATACAGATAAAAGTTAATTTTCAATTGAAGTGCATCTGGGGATGATTCCCATTTAATTGAAATCATATCATATGAAACGTAATATATTTAAGGAAGTAAATGTTCTCCATGAGGATTGTGATCTTATAGGGTTTATTAATCATAGTTTTTCACCTTGGTATTCAAATGATATAATTTCACAGATATTTGGTGGAAGAATAAAGTACCATGTGGAATAAAAAGAGCATAATTAGAATATTATTAATGAAATTACCACATTCCCTGCATTGACGTTCTATTTGACCCACTTAGAGGGGTTTGATAGCTTCCTATGATTGACTTCTGATTGGGGTGCCTATTAAAACCAATATCATAAATACACTTTTTTCATAATTTATTACATAAATATACACTTAAATACCTATATGATCATGAGGCCTTTTGTATTTGGGTAATCATGTACATATTAAAAAAATAAATAATGGATATATAAATACATAAGTTATAACTCTATTATGTGCCATTAATTTAAACTACTCCTCAAAAACTAAATGGGATATCCTAGGGATGTACAAGAGAACATGGAGAGATGTAAATCCTACTAAGGAAACAATAAAATAATAACATGGTAAATATAAAACATTTTAGTCAATAATCATATTAATGGTATATTAAAATGGGGGATATTCATATATATAAATATTAAAGTATGATATATGATGATATCATGAAGGTAACATTGGATTCTGGAATCAACATAATACATGCCATAATCATATGTAAAAACTTACTACTAAGACAAAAACAAATTTTGGACAGTGTACCTTTATAGATTAGGTTCTACACATAATATCGTAAATAATATTTCATGAGGAAATTACATTACTCAATTCATTATATGGTCGTATAATTTATGTCCCCATAATAATTTTCATACCATGTACAATCATAAATGTGAAACCTAGATTCTACATCATAAGGGTGTATTTAATACCTTTCTATCTAATGATAAAGGAGTGTGTGTAACATACATGGTATTTTCCAATCAATGAATTGTAGGTACATCTACATGAATAAATATGATTGGAAATTGGATGGGGTTTTCATATACATAAATTATTGGCAGGGAAACACATAGAACAATTTTGGCAGCATAAAATGGGTACATAAAGATTCATGGAATGGTTATATAAATGAAAACGTCATCTCTAATAACACAGAATTCCTAAGGAATGTAAGAGTAATTTTTTAAAATATATACCAACATGAAAAATTGGAAATCATAATTCATGACATATATAAAAATATTGAATAAAATAGAGAATGAGAAGACACCTTACGTAGTGACAGAACATGCATATGCTTTGTAGGATCTTCTTATGATATTTCTAACACTGTGGGTTGGAACTAAATATTGAAAAATAAAGTAAAATCATGCTATATTTGTTTTTATTGAATAGGAATGGGATGTTGGGTTTTTTTTGTATCGAAAGAGAGGGGAATTCATTATTAATTTCAAAACATAGTTTTCTGACTATATATGATAAAATAATGGTTAATAAACACCTGACCCTAGTGTTTAACATCATTTATTCCAAAAAGAAGTGGTTCTAAATCATTTATAATTATATGAACTAAACTCACTAAAATTATATTGTTATCAATTTAGAAAAGGGTCATGTTTACAATGACCTCATTTCAAATCCATAAAATTTAATATTTGTTTTTGCAGAATCATTAAGGCTTTATAAAAAATAAAATCACATAATAACATTATTTTAAATGGGAAAGATATATTTGTATGTGGGTGTTCTTTATAGTATTTTTTATATCATAGTTGTGATCTATTTATGTCAAAATACTTACTGTATATTTATTAGGTATTCATATTTTACCCAAAAATTATTTTATCTATGAAAAATATTAAAAAATTACCATATTATAATTTCAAATTAATAATTTTGAAAATAATATTTATTTTGTCAAAATAATTCCCAGAATTTTAGAATTTAAACATTCGAATTAAATTATATGTTTATTAAAAAATATCAGATTTTTTTTGACAATAATAGTTTTTTAACCCTTATAAATTTTACTTTTGACATTATAAAAATATATTGTCAATTATATTTAAATAAATAATTTTTAATAATAATTTTTTGTTAAATTAAAATGTAAATTAATAAATCTTGAATTTAAAAAATGACTGTCTTGATAGAAAATATATATTTTCCAAAAATACATCTTGTGTTTCATGGTATCAATATATAATATTTTTAAAACCCAATATTTATTATTTTAAAATATAATAATAAAAATGAATAATTATAATTATAATTATATTGAATAGAAAATATAAATATTCATATTTCTATGGTGATGATACATTACTCTTTATTACATCTATGTATGTCATACTGTTAAGGCACATGATGGTGATGCATTAATGAGGTGGTTCAGTGAACATGGTTTAGGTCATGATATGGATATGTATGAAATTATAATTTAAATGGTTTCTCTAATGATTTTTTATTTAATCATGAGTAAGGTATGGTGAAGTTAATATCCAAATGATGCAATCTACCTTAGATGCTTTGATAAATGTGCTTCATATAATATAATCATTTTAGTCTAGGCCATCACTCCCTCATTTTTTTCAACTAAAATATATCAAAACCCTTAATATAATACTATTATTGTTTACTTTTAATTGTTAATATGATCAATTAATATCATTCGCATCGGCCTTTTAGATATTATTTACTATATAGAAATTCAAAATAAAAAATATTTCCCAAGTGTTTTCAATTAATTCTTTACATAATAATGTATTTATTCATTAAAATAAGATATTTATTTTTTAAATTATGATTCATTCCATTACATTCCCCTTAAAAAAATTACCTATAAATTTTCATATAAGAAAAAAAGATGAATTTATATCTATTTCACTACCTCTTATCACACCCTTGATACATCAAAGACATATCGTTCCTCAAAAAGAAATTAATTAACATAGTTTTCTTATTTTTTATCCCTTTTTATATATGACAGAAGATATTATTCTGATAATAATCATATAAGTGACCATTTTCAAATTGCAAGACATCTTGATAAAGTACATGTGAGGGGTTTAGTGTGTTTTTTCTCAGGTGGGATATATGGAATCATCATGTACTTCAGATAGATTATGTGGGAGTGCTAAAAGATAGGCTATCAATCTAGTGCGATTAAGGATATTTAAGGGGATGATTAATCTAGGACTAAGATTTCTGTTCTTCCCAAACTTCATTAATTTCTTCAACAATGATATATAAAGGATCACCTTATCATCGACCTCAAATTCAACGACTATTTGAAGATTATATATATATATATATATATTTCTATTTGAGTTTGTGTGGATTTTATATGATGTTTAATGGTAGGAACTATATTTGTCATATCATAGATATGATCAGGTCCAATTAGCTTCCACCCTCTAAACACATATTACAATGTCAATGACTTACACCACTTCTCATATAGATCCTCATAATGATAAATTTTAATTCTATAATTGAATCAATTTTTATATTATAAATCCACTAGGAGAAGGTTCTGATCCCAACACCCCTGAAAATCCATTGAAAATTATCCATAAATATTCAAAAAAGTTGGAATGGTTCTGAAAAAACTAATCATCCATCTTAGGTTGATTAGAAAAAATGTAACTCATCATTGTATTTAGTGGTTTAAAAATGGTTCCACAGAACCTTAATTTAATCCTCTAATATTGATCTTATATAATGGATAGTGGAACTACTTGTATTATTACAACTTATGTTAGGTATATTTTTGTGAGTTGGTTGAGATAAAAAAATTTCCTTGATAGAAATTAAATATGTTGGCTATGTATGTTTATCAACTATATCCTCAATGTGGTTATTGGAATTATGTTTCATAGGGATTCCTATGATTAAATCTATGGTGATAGTGTCCCATTTCCATACTATAATGGGGGATTGTTTCCCCAAACCCTTAAAATTATATCATTATTAGTTATCTTATTTGTATACCAAGCATCAAGATACAAATTATTAAATTACACTATTAATGAAATCCCTTTTTATGTATCTCTTTGAATCACTATACATATAGTTATTATTGGATTAAAATAGAAATATGATATTTGTGAATAATCTAGAAGTCCCCCCACCCAAACTTGTTTTGATGGGACACATATACAGTATCACAAATATATAACTCCGTCATTAGAAATGATGAAATCTAGAATAGTTGCTATATTTTCTTGTAGCACCTCATAATCAATATGGTCCTCCATGATCTTCTAAAAAATGGATGGTTGATAATTTATATGAGAAATATATGATTAAAATCCATTTATTATTCATATATTCATAATTTTCATGTCCAAAAACATTGAATCCATTTCCATCATCATTATGGATAGGGTTACATAATCATTTCAACTTATAGAATCCAACACTTTTTCACATTCCAAGGATGGTAATGTATTGAAAAATAATATTACATAATCATATCTAACCACCCACATTGATGCATTTTAACATCCTTTTGTGTAAAATATAATTGAGGCTTTTATGTTCCATATATATTATTCACTTTTATATGTATAAACAATGTTTATAATTAATTCATTTGAATATTACATCAAACAATTATATACCTTGAGTTAGGTGGTTATTGTCAAGGATATATAATTGGAGGGATTCATAGGATATTACTATTTTATATTTCATTAGTATACAACCTAATATATTTTCAGAAGCATCATAGTATATCAGAAATCCTTCTCCCTTGGCGGGTAATCTAAGTACAAGTGTAGTGATTATCGTATTTGTAATGTTGTTAATGTATTTAACATATTAATTATTGAAGTTAATATTTAATCCCTTCTAATTTATATTTTTTGTGGGATTTAAAATCATGGGAATTTTCTCACAAATCTAGGATAATAACCATATAATCTTAGGTATATATGGATTTCCTTCATAGAAATTGTTCTTGGTAATTCATCAGTTGAATAAATTTTAATGAAAAAATAAATTTATTTACAAGTGATAACATCACCTAGTAATGATACATTATTTCAATAGATCTCCAATTTATTTTTCATTACATGTATCATTTTTTATTTTTCATAAATTTATAATTCCAATTATTCTCAAGATTTACCCTATTTTGGAGTAGATAAGAATTTCATCTATAAATACTACCACAATCATTTTGAGGAAATACCAAATTACTCAATTCAGTAATTAAATTATTATATAAATCCAAATGGTGATTCCAAATTGAATCACTATGTACTCATTGTGATTATATCTAATAAAAATGACAGTATTTGGGATATTAACATTCATTAACTTAACATTATATTATCAAGACTGAATATTAACCTTAGAGATGTACTATGCACCACATAACTAATTGAAAAAAATAATAAATCCTTATAAGTGGATACTTATTCTTTATTGTGATATTTTAAAACGAATTATAATCTATTCAAAGGTTTATTGAGCCATCCTTCTCCCTGAGGAAGAATATTGGTTCACCCTATAATGGAGAACCTAATCTAATAATCCCTTCATCCAAACCCTCCAATTATTACTTCTCCGTATCGTTTTTATAGTAAGGGATATTTATATTGGATTACTTGGAATTTTAAACACTTTGGGTATTAGATTAATTGATAACTAAACCTAATAGATTGGATAAAGAAGAAATAATTCATCTGAAAACACATCCTTTGATACACTCATAATTCCCATGTCATTAAGGGTGTTATTTTTCCTAGTATAAATCATTTAATAAAAATAATCTTATTCATAGAGAAATGATATATATGTTTGAGATTATGTTGCCCAATTATATTTATAGGGGACTTATCTTATTACACATATTATTACATTATTTTACGTATATGTAACCATCCTATAAAAAACAAGGATGGTCAAATATAGTGTCTTTGGACGATTAGCTACAGAAGTCTAAAAACATGGAACTATAATAAAAAATATTAAAAATTAAAATTTCATAATGATGTCCTAAAATACTCTATGATCTTTCATCTACATAGAATAACATGGGGAATAAATACAAAAAAGGGAAGAGCTAAAACAACATTAAGGGGATTAATATAGGAATAATGAATAGAACATGGGTTAGAAGGAATAACAAGTTGACATAGAAACAAATTAAACATGAATCAGAATATGATATAATAACTTTTAGAACATGTGATCCTGTAATCATATCAATAGAGTAATGTGTAAGAAACATACAATATGTCCTAAAAATGAGTCAAGGATAACAACCCTAACTATATGACATGGTGGAAAAAGTCCCAAAATAGAATAGGATTACTCTGTAATACCATACATGAAATCTCATGGGACTAAACATTACCCATGGAATTGGAGAACTATCCCGGTGCACCCATAATAACATATTCCTGCATATGTGTGCCACATGAAGAATCAGACATATGGAATAAACAAAAGGGTTGCCTATGGAATGAAATGGGTAATGTAATCATGCCATAAGAAATACCCATTGAAAATATCATAATTCTTTCCATGAAATAATGGATTAAAATATTACATGGACATTAATAAGTGATAATAGTAATATATCATGATAAATTATTTCCCACATTAGTGAAATCTAGTAGAAATAGTGTTTAAGAAAGTCTAGAAATGATACACATTACTCTTGTTTATGGGAAAATATTAATGAGTACTTATAGAGGAGAAATGAAAACATGCTATAATAAAACCAAAATTGAACCAATAATATATTTCATGATTAAATTAGCGGTTTTATAAAAATACTGGTGGGTTAAAATCTATTATGGATGATACTTGATAACGGGTATGAATTATGGAAGTTTCCTTTAATCCGGCTTCTTATCAGGACGAATTAAAAAGGGAAAATAATAATACATGAATTTCCCTAAAAAAGAAAGAATAATTGATATAGGATCGTATGTTTGGATAATATAAATAGAATTTTTTCAAATTATATAATAATAGGTTTTAATTTCATTGGGGTATAATGTGAGAAATTGTTACCTTAATTAAAAAAATTGGGTTGGAGAGAATCCATTACTTTATGTATGAATGTGAACTGTACAGGCAATTAATTTCATATATTATTAAATTATATCCATTAAATAATTAATTCCGAACCTTCTACACATATATTTTTTATAATAATTTTCTTATGTTCAGTTATGGCCTTTTTATTAATTATAATGTTTACTTTTTTCATTCCATGAGCATTCGTTTCATGGATTCCATGGGTGGTTTAACTGTGCATAATTATGGAAGTTGTTTATAAATGAAAGAAAAAATCACGAAGTCGAATGAAATGTTATTAAAATTGTTAAAAAATACAATTGGTTCCATATATAATTATGTTTTCAGATATGATAATGAATAATTTGATAAAATGTAATTGAAAAACATTTAGTTTATTTTTGTGTTTTTTTGATCATCATGAACAAGTTTGTTTTTTTATTTAATATTATACACATATATTTGGTCCATAATATGGAACAAGTTAGAATATACATTGTACCACTATTTTCAACAATTATAATATTTTTATGACCAACCATGATGGTGGTACGGGAAAATGAAAAATGACCATCAATGAAGGTAGTGAGTCGACACATTAAGAATGATGTTTTAATTTTCAGAAAAATATGATAATAGAAGTGATTTGATGATTGATAATAAATTATAAAAATTAAAATACATTTTATCTGTTAGACTATAGTTATCATGTCTCTTTGGATATTGTATATGATGGTAGATAAAAAATTTAAAAAAATTAAAGAGAAACAAAGAGGATTTTACCTCAAGAATATTATCTCCATGAGAACCTCCATAAGGAACGTGGGTGGGGTCTTCTGGTCAGACTAAAAATTCCAAAACATGGGGATTATTCTTGGGAGTGTAATTATTTTAATTTTTTAAAAAATCAAGGATATAGTGTTTTTAGGAGAATAGGTGTTGAGGGTTGTATTTTTGGGTGAGGAGAGGGTTTTTTTATTTTATTCATTTGTTTATTATTTTGGCCGAAGACTATAAATAATGTTAATTATTGTGAATAATTATAGTTACAAGAGAATGTGAGTTAGTGATAATGGGAAATTTTGTTATCCATTACTCAAACATGACTCAAAAATTCATTTACCTACTTATAATACTAAATATCTTAATTTACAGTATTTCATTTTTCACAAAAATGTCATCTATTTTAGAAAATTCCAAAAAAATACACCCAATCTATTTTTGATGATTTTATTTCAAAAATGGACTCCAATTTATGATAATAATTTTTTTAATATGTGAAATTTATTTTTTAATTAAACTCATCATTTATTCGAAAAATATAGATTTTAAATTTGTAAACCCTTTTAGAACACATTGCAAAATTAATTAAAGAATCAAAAAATAATCATATAATTATAATAAAAAAACACATATATTTGAATTTATCTTTTGAAAAAAACTAATTTTCAATAATTTTATTAATTAAAAAATTTTATATAAACATTTACATTTCAAAAATACTTAAAAACTTAATTATCTTGTTTTAAATTTTTATATACTTAATCTGTGATATAAATATATCATATTTTCTTTTATAAGATTCCAAAATTTTATTTATACCTTCAAATATTAAGTCACTATTCTAATAATATGATGATTATTATTAATTGAAATATTACTATTCTAGCACTGAAGTTATTATTCCATTAGTATATGTTCTATTATTTCCTTAAATACAACTTATTTCATTATTCATTTATTAGGATACAATTTTTATTGGGTTATATTTGTTGTGTATGATATTTATAATTATATGATGTGATTTTACCCTGGTAATGTTTTGGATCAATGCATTATTTTCCCCTTATGAATTTTGTTTTGATATTTCATTCTATATACTAAGTTGAAAAAAGGATAGGCTACTTCTTCATTTATTCCTCTGGTTTCAATTATTCTTATTTGTACCTATGGTTCCACCATAATAACTTGACCAAGTTTTCAGTCTTGTTGAATAGAAAGTTATCTCCATGGTCCAACATCATCACAAGCTTCTCCTCGTACATGAGATCATTTTCCATATGTACCACCACTGAATTAATAAAATATGGGGGATCTAGTAAGTACTTCCTCAAGAAGTTTACATTGAATAAATCGGGTACTTGAGACATGGTTTTTGGTTGTGATAGACAATAGGACACAATTCAGACCTGATCTAGAAACTTGTAGGGTCTGATGTACCTAGGTCTTACATTACCTTTCATCCTAAATCTCATGATCCTCATCCATAGAGATATCTGCAGGAATACCTTATCTCTAACCATAAACTCTAGGTCTAGTCACTTATTCTCTATAAAGATATTATATCTAATTTTCTCTACAATGATGTTATATGGAATAGTTTTCATCCTTTATACAATTTCTTTGACTATTTAAGGTCCTAGACACTTACATTTCCCAACTTCAACCCTACATGCTGGTGTTCTGCATCTTTTCCCATAAATGACTTTATATGGATCCCTTTGGATGCGGGAGTGGATACATCAAAAGTAAGAGAAATTAACTAGAGGGAAGATGTTACTCCCATCCTCCCATAAAGTCCATAGATTTTTCTCCCAGTATATCATCCAGTTATTGAATCGTTTTCACAAATTTTCCATTAGTTTGTGGATGATAAGAAGTAATGATGTTCAGCATAGTTTTTAGATCTTGTTAGAGACATTTCAAAAACATATGGGAAAATTTAGGATATCAATCGGATGAAATAAATATTGGTTTTCCATGAAGCGTCACCAATTAATTATGTATATGATATCATGTTTATTTAGTGATAATTCCTCTAAAATTACAATAAATGCAGTTTTCTTTATAAGATAATCCACAATGATCCATATATCATTATTTCCTTGTATTTTAATTAGAAGTCTCGTGACAAATTTCAATAGTGATGTTTTACTACTATTGTGTTTGAATAGATTATGGTATCATCATACACATAGTATTTTTACTTTTAGACTTCAGAAGCTAATATACAAATCACTTTGATGTATATTCTTGAATTTACATCTTTATATAATCCCACAAAGAGTGCTCTTAGATATACCAATATATCTTTTATCTCCATAGCTGAATAGAGAATGTTGAGCTGTGTACATCATTAAGAAGAACTTCATTTAACTATTGATAATATTTTATACATAATTATAACCCAAATATTATGATTCCTTTTTCAGAAATTTTTTTCTTTGAGGATTTCCCATTTCTAATAATTTTCACCTTTTTCTGAACATCCTCATCATTTCATTGATCATCCTTTATTTAATTCAATGGGGAAGGTTAATCAATAATTTGATAATGGATTAATGGTGTTTTTACTAAATTATTTTCATGCCCATCGTTTTTAGGTATAAGAATATTGGATCCTTATAAAATCACATCCTTGATAAGGTTGAATGATTCTTTCTACAAAGACAATCCTCCACATGGTTCCCCTTACCATGGTGGTAGTGGATTAAGCAATCATGATCCTTGATGTTATTTAACAATCATCACTAGATGATATTATAATCCTTATATGTGAATAGATACTGAAGGATAATTTTATTAGTATATGTTTCACACATATCAATATAGAGAAAATTCCACTAGAGTTTTGACGCAGTGATCACAATCGGCAGCTCTATATCATGCGTAATATAGTTTTTCTGAAGAATTTTCAACTACTATAGGGTGTAGGGTTTAAATTTTTCATTTTCAATTAGTAAATTGCGTAATAAATTCACTTAATTATATCTATATACCAAAAATACATCACTACATGTTAGAATTTTGAGTGCTAGTGCAATGATAAACCCCCTCTTCAACTATTTGAAGCATCACTAACATTCAAGGGACCAAATAAACAGTATTCCCTTCTGATTGCTTGAGGTAATTTTGTTTGAAAAGATTGATAATTTATTCAAATATTATCTATAATACCCATCTAGACCAGGAATAATAAAGATATGTTTTATAGATTCTTGTCTGGGACACTCCTCAATTGATCAAATTTTAGTAGAGTTAAAAAATATTCCTTTTCTCTGGATAACATGCCATGATAATGATACTTCCTCCATACAAAACTCACATTTACTATATATTTATTATACTTTATCCCTTTTCAATTTCATTAGAACACTATTATAATTCTCCCCATGATCCTCCTTTTTTGGAGTATATCAAGATATCATAAATAAAGACTACCACAAATTTGTCAAGGTAATCTATAAAGAATATATTCATTAACTCAATGAAAATTTCAAGAGAATTATTGAGTTTAAAAGAATTCACCATGAAAATATATTGTGAATACCTCACTGAAATGTTATTATTTGGAATATATTTCATTATCACCTTTTATTTATGATAACTTGACCAATGGTCCACCATAGAGAAATACATGGAACCACATAGCTGATCGAACAAGTCATATATCTATGGTAGGGGATACTTTTTCATTGTCATGATTTTATTAGGCTCATGATAATCAATATAGTAGACCATTAATCTATCCCACTTCTTGAAAAAGTGGACCCACACACCCCATAGTGAAGAACTCAGGCATATAAACCCATTATTAGGATTCTATTGTATCTTTTTATTTTGTTCATCTATATCAATGGTGGAAATTTTGTATAGACTCTTCGATATATGTTGAGATATATGAGTAAGTTCAATAATGAACCCACCTTTATGTTTAGGAGGAAGACTGTGCAATTATTCGAGGAACACATCGGTATAGTCCCTCACAATGTGCATGTCGTTGAGCATTATTGTCTTATTTTGTCAAATATCTGAGCTAGATATGATTCCTTATAAGGAAATAATTTTAAAATTTTGGAATATGATCCTAATAAATATTCATCCTCCACTATACACTTGTACAAAATTGGGGATTCGATGGGATGTGAAGAGTGATCACACTTTCTTTACAGTTGAGGCTTTCTTATATTAAGATAGCCAATATGTTCCAAATATTGCATCAAAATATACCAAAGGATGTATGACATGATTTTCATAGAGGATTAGTCTCAAACAGTTATCAAGGGAGGAGTTCTATACTTTTTATATATTCAGTTCCATATTTTTTTGTTGTAATAGAAAAATCTACCTCCATTTTTTAGGTAATTCTTGAATAATTATACTAAACATCTTAGATTTGATAGAATGTGTAGAAACATAATCAAATAGTATGATCTCTTTTCGTGAATGAATTACTAGGGTACCCATCATTACATCATTTTTTGGATACACCTCTATAATATGGATAGAATAATCCTAGACTTTTTTCCTAGGAAATTGTTTTCTTATTTCTAATGAGAACCCATGGATTAAGGAATTATCTCACATAATGACCATATCTCTGGACGTGGAAAATTGCACTATTCTATGTGTTTTTATTTGAACCATAATTTATTATTCAATATTTTTTGATTCATCCTATCCCATCTGCGATAATTATCCTGAATCCCCACTCTTCCACATTTAAGGCTTCTCCGGGATTCCATTATATATTTCCCAAGATGCTTCTTCCCACACTTTTGACACATGCAATGATTAATTCTATTTTCAACATTGGAATTATCTATTGAACCCCCCATATTAAACTCTATTTTCCTCATTTTTTCTCCAGTCCCGTGAGGCAAATGAGATTCTCTAACATCCAGTTATTCCATAAAGGAATAATAAAAAAACTCCTCATAGATGTCTAAGTCTTGAATTGAAAATAATTTTCACATACTCATAATTAATTTACTAATGAAGCGATCAAAATTGTATTCAGTGTTCTTGAAATGAGAGAGGCATATCACGCAGGTCTTGTGAGGTTTGTTTCATACCAAATGGTAGACAAATCTTCTTTTTCCTTTAATATGTGGAACTACCTCTACTTTTTTACAATGGGGTGTTTGAAGAAAAAATTATTGAAAAATGTTTTATTGAATGTTTATAATTCCATGTATCCAATTTCCTCTATAGACTTTGTTTTATAGATCATTTTCCACCACTAATCAGCTTCCCCATAAAAAAATAAACTAACATTATAACTATTACCTTTTCTAAGCACTAGAATACAAATAATATTTTCTAAATAGATTTAATTAATTTGTTCGGTGAAGATGGAATCAGAAGATCCAAAAATAATGGGTGGCCCTTATCACATAATGTTTAAAAAAAATCTCATTCTTAGGATGGGGTGGTCGTTCCACAAGACTCATGTTTCTATTCATGACATGTTCTAATTGAGATGGTACATTCATGATGTTCTGAGATCCCATTCCCTTATGATTTACTACTTCATAATTAAAATATTCACATTACCTATAACATTGATTATCGGCATGAGTTCCTCTACCTATATATAAAAACTACTATAAATAATATAAAAGTATGTGGCTTGAAAACTCATCTAATAAGATAATATAAATGAATCATCAAACATATAAGGATAAACGTAAAAATTAAATTTAAATCTCATCATGTGATTACCTAAGTTTCAATATAGGATATCCATGGTAATATAATTAACCATAGGATTCATACTAATTTTTTCTACTCTGAATATCCACGAATAATTACACCTTTCTCTAAAACCACCTATATTGACCCTATCATTTTAAACATATTTTTATATTATTTTGAGCATATTTTAAGGTCAAATACAAACAAAGGATCGTAATGCATGGTTTATTGGATGATTAGATACATAAAATAGAAAACATGAATTTAGAATGAAACAAAATTATATACATCAACCATAATGTTCTCTTAAAATTATTTGATCTCCTGCATATTTATAGGATGACCGGGGAAATATATTCAAAAAAGGGATGAGATAAAAATCCTAAAAAGAAGATAGTAATAGGAATAAAAAATAGAACATGGGTTATAAAGAATAAAAAGTTGAAATAAAAGGGCATGAAAGATGAATTAAAATATGACAGGATAAAATATAACACATTTGGTTATGTAATAATAGAATCACACAAATGGGGTGATATCATACACCATTATGTAAATAGTAGTCATGGATAACATCCAATACTAAATCACATGTTTGACATAGTTAAAATATGGATTATATTTACACCCTTTTCCAATAAATGACATATCATGAGACTAAAATTTACCGAGTTTATTAGAGAACTATCTGGGTGAAACCATCATAACATGCAAACGCATATGATTTCCACATGAAGGATAAAACATAAGGAATAGATATATTGGTTACCCATGGATAAAAATATGTATCATTATTATGTCATCAGGCATAAAGAATTGTCACATCATAATGGATTCCTTGAATGAATGAATTAAAATAATAAATTTACATTGATAAAGGAATAAAGGAATATATAATGATAAATTATTTCCATGAAAAGTAAAAACATGTAAAAATGTGTGTTTAGAAATCTTTAGAAATGAGCCACTTTAGTGTTGTTTAAGGGGAAATATTAAACTGTATTTAAAGAGGAAAATGCATAATTGTATGAATAAAACAAAAAATAAATCTCCGATAGTTTCACATGATGAAATTTATGGTTTTATAAATCTATTGGTGGTTTAAAACTGATTATATATGGTACCTTAAAATGGATTCAAAATTGGGATGTTCCCTTTAATATGCCTTGGTTAAAGGGAGGAATTGAGAAGAGAATATTATAAAAAATATATTTACCCATAAAATAATGAATAATTGAGATGTTGGAACATATAAATAGAATATGGGAGGAGTAGATAAGAATAATTACAAACTACATTGGGGAAAATAGAGATAAATAATAACCTAGTGGAAATAATAGATGTTTGGAGAGATTTCCATACCTTATGTATGAATGATTATTTACATACACTGAATTTACTAGATAAATAAAATAGTCCTATTAAATAAACAATTCAAAACCTCTTCCACATATATTTTATTTATTATAATTTTACTAAGTTCAATTATGTCCATTTCGGAGAGTTGAAATGTTCAATTTTTTTTGTTTTGGGAGCATTCATTTCATGTATTTCATGGTATGTTTAATTTTGTAATATTATTGAATTTTTATATAATGAATGAAAAAATATTTAAGTGTAATGAAATAGTATTAATATAAATCTATAATTTTAAATGGTCCAACATATCATTCTATTTTTAGTAATGGGAATGATTCATAAGATAGAATTTCATTGATAAATGTTGAGTTTATTTTTTTATTTTTTTCAATTATCATGAACTAGTTTGTTTTATTGTTTAATATTATGAAGATATATCTATTCTAGAATGTGGAACAAGTTATAATATAAATTATAAAATCTTTTTAAATAATTATAATATTTTATTGACTAGACATGTGTAATGACCAGGTTATCCTTGAGCCTTTGTGAAAATCGAGTAATCGTAGTGTTCGGGGGGTGGGGGGGGCACACAGATTCTTGCTGTAGGAGTTTGCCAAAAAATCATTTCCACCAAACAATTTCATCAAAACAGTGGAACAAGTTATAGAGGAACCGTTTTGGTGGAACCGTCATTGTCGTACTGTTACGGTCACACGGTCATGGTCACATCTTTTATGGTGGCACCTGTAGATACCCAAGAATGATGTATATTGAAATTACCTTACTATTTACGAATACATAATACATAACAAAAAAACACCCAAGGAACGAAATAGATTAGTGTCTTTGGAAACATGGGATATAATATTATAATCATGGTGAAAGATCTTCAACATCTCTAATAAAGATATTCTTTTTTTTTGTTTTCATAACTAATTCCTTTCTTTATATCCTGGGGAAAGGAAAACATAAAACATAGAAAGGGTGAGCTCGAATGATCAGTAACGGTAAACATGTAGAAGAAAAAAACAATCCATAAACATTTGAACATAAAAACATAAACATAAATTTAAACATCAAAATCATGAGCAATGACATAAAACATGGAACTATATATGGAATGGATTATAAAGGAACAATAATCATGATAAAATGTCATGAAAATAAAACATGTAATTTTGGAAACAATCCATAAACATTGCACTATGTAAGGAAAGATTCATAAATGATCCAACCGAAAAGACTCCAAAATTATCCAAAACTCTATTGGATTATACTCAAATGGACAATATCACACTACGGTTTCCCGTGCCACTGAATATTTATCAAACGGATTCCTGGTGCCTATGTTATGGCAGATAGAGCGAAATGTTCGAAGTTGGCCTGGGTCTGGTCCGACCAGGTCGGACCGACCCGATCAGACCCAACATGGGCTGAACAAACCCTGCTTGTGTCGACCAAGCCTACTAGGTCTAGTCCATCCCACAAGGTTCGGCCTGGCCCACTGGGCCCCGCCTGACCACGCCGGTCGGCCTGTCCCATGCTTTGTGGCGTGAATGCCGCGAGAGCGGCATGAAAGTCTCTGGGTCCACGAAGTTCATGAGGGCGATGGAGGCCATGAGGGAAATATAGGATGTGAGGGAGGAATGGTGGGAATAAAGTCCGTGGAGTTTGCGAGGGCCACAGAGGCTGCGAGGGTGGCGTGATGGTCGCGGGGATTGCGGAGGCTGCGGGGCAGTGTGGAGCTGCGGGGATGTCTCCTTCGTCGTGGCCGTCGATGTACTGACCGC
This sequence comes from Viscum album, assembly GCA_963277665.1. Classification (NCBI taxonomy): domain Eukaryota; kingdom Viridiplantae; phylum Streptophyta; class Magnoliopsida; order Santalales; family Viscaceae; genus Viscum; species Viscum album. The sequence goes on along the minus strand of OY728151.1, from coordinate 1,504,088,286 downwards.
CGCATTAGTTTGTTGATGTGGCACAAATCCACCTTCTTATGTCACGGAGGATACACCATTCAAGATGAATGGGGTAGGCGTTAGACATTTTTTTTCCTGCACCCTCCACATTAGAGCGGTAGCAAGCGGCTCCATAAAAACATGAATGAATAACGTCAAACCCTAAAACCTCCCACAATTGATGATTCCCAATCCTGCAAAAGAAAAAATTTGCAGATAAACTAGTTATAGAGTTGATACACATTTTTTTTATGGGAAGAACATGGGGAACAATAATCACATATAAATAAACCCCTACTTCAGATATTTGTCGATGGAGGTCGTGAGGAAAGAGAAAACGTCATTGGGGATAAATGAACGTTGGTGACGTCTGCATTTCCTCGATCTTCTGTTCTTTGACGTTGAAGACATACATCGTTTGTGAGATATTTCATCATTTGGGAGAACGTTCTTAAATGAAGAACTTGTTATTCATTGGAGAGAATAATCCTCCAATATCTATCCTTTTCCCCCGCTTTCCTCCCAATTCCACCCAAAATCAAATGGAGCAAATATGATGTGTTCCATCAATTTAATTTATGGCACAATATTAAATTTGCATCATTAATTATGACTGGGTAGGCATAATTAATTTAGAGGAAACATAGTGTCACCACCCATCATTAAAAAGGGATTTGAAATGTTTCCTACCATTAAAGGGGTTTCGGGTGGCGCCCACCTCTACATTCAAAATGGGGTTAGTTCAGGTGTTCCCCAGCACTTGACATCCACATGGGAGGTTTATTCTCCGGTGGTCCCAACCACCATTAACAATGTTGAGTGGTTTCAGAAAATAAAATAAAAATATTAATTTTTTTATTTATTTCATTTTTTCACGAAGAACAAAAAAAATACTTTTCACTCTTGACCCACTATGGGCGAGGGTAAGAACTATTTAAGCGACTACTGGCGCAAAGAGTACAACGGTTCCATCAGATTTAAATTCCGAGAACCGATTCAAAAGTTAAAAAAATCCGCCCAGACGTTTCCTGAACATACCCAAAAAATGATCAGAAATTCATTCCAAACACAATGTGCCTCAGAATCACGTGTCATTAATCTTCACGAACTCGAATAATTCCCATATAATTTAAAAACATTACATTGTATTTATGGGTCATGACATGATATGATATTTATAACATTATTTTCCTTATATAAAGAGAATATATTACGTACCACATTTTGATAATGATCATTTAGAAATGGAATTTTCACTAATGTGTACATATGACCAACCATCTACATGATCATAACATTCATTTGTTATAAAACCCATTTTTCAATATTAGCATTAATAACATAACTGATTTATAATTATGATAATATTTATGGATTATTATTCTTGATATTATGTTACCATGACCATTGTATGTGGAATAAAACTAACAAATTAAAATGTATATAACAACTAAATAGGTTATTACATGAAATGTGATTTTTAAAAAGAATTAGTAATTAATTGGTAGTGAATGGTCACTAAAAAATATTATATGGAATTATATATATATGTATATTTATTTATTTATTGTTTTATAATATATTTAAAATAAACTTATATTTACTATAATGGTGGGTTGAACATGCAAAATGGAAGTTGAGATTTAAATTAAGGGATTTCTAGTCTTTCATTTAGTACTAGGATACATAAGAAAATTGCCCACTCATTTATTATGTCTGGTGTATATAAATATTATTTTACATTTTATATCTTGAAAATCATTATTATCAATAAATATATTGTTTAAATTAGATTTTTTCATTATATTATGTTATGATTAAAAATAATGCAGAATAAGTAAGGGATTTCCATCTCACTTTTTTACTCATATGAGACACATTCCATTTTCATCACATAATTATTTTGAGTGGTTCATATAATTCCCATGAATTAATTATTCTATATTTTTTTTGAATATTATTGAGCTGTACATATCCCTTTTTGTATCTCTTTTTCTTTGGGTTTACATATCAAATCATACAAAATAGGTAATGTATTTTTAAGTCAATTGTTTTTATTGAGATATATGTAATGTTATTCACCTATATAATTTTATGAGGGGTATATATAGACTCAATTATATTTTATATTATGAATTTATTTATCAGAATTATATTTTATCATTTATTTATTTTTATATTTTCATGGAACATACAATTCAATGTTACCAAACTGGTAATGATGTTTTTTTTACAATTACATCATTTATATGTACTTTTTATGATTCAGTTTTTCTACGAAATGTTATGATCTGTCACCCAAGAAAATCATTAATTTAGTTATAATATTTTTATTACCTGAGAATACTTATTTTACCCTAATTTTACTCTCTTTATATACTCATGAGTTAAAAATTGTTTTTAATATAAATTCCCATTATTTATACTTTGGCTGAAAATATCTTTTTTTTCAAAAAATATGTTTTCTATTTTTATTTTAGAAAATGTTATGATTTTTTTTTCAAATGATTTATCAAACAAATTCTTACCCATTCTTGAATTATTTACAAAATGTTTTGAATGGAATATTCATGTCAGTTTTCAAATAAAACCGATTTGGATTTTATTGAAAAATTGAAAAGATTAATTATTTTTAAGATGCACGATTTAAATATTATTTATCTTTATCATGAACAGTTAATGAATCAAAATTACTATAGTGTTTTCAATTTATATATTAAAGGATATTTTTTTTTGATAATATTTGGGGGTTTTTTATATTTTATGTTAATGAATTAAAGTAAAAAATGTGATTTTTAAAATGTTTTGAGATGTTTTTTTAATTGAAGAGAAATTTTCATGAAAAAATGATTTAAATTATATTTAAATATTAATATAAATTTTTTAATGTTTAATAACAAATTAAAATATATTCAAAAAATTTTAGGTATTCAAAAATGATTTTCAACTACAAATGCTTATTTCTTCTAGAAAAGGTTTAAATTATTATTTTGATGTATCCTTTAATGGGTTTTTATGTTTAATTTCAGTATGAAACCTTTTCATAATTTTTATATTTTACTAAATTGTATTTCAATTAACATTTATCTTCCATTTGAAACATTCACAATGATTTATATTTTAAAATAATTGTCACTCTATGTCATAATCTTTTGATATATATTATTCTTTGATAGGGAAATGAACCAAGGATACCATTGTTATTATTTCCTTGAATGGTTAATCATAACAAGAAATATATTAAGTCTATAAAATTTCCATGATTTATATCATGATTAAATTTAACAAAACCAACATATTTTTACATTAGTTAGGTTATGATGAAATTATTACGAAACCTATCACTTTTCCATAGGTTATGATATTATGAATGTTTATAATGCTCATTTCATTTCTTGATTTATGATCAGATAACTATATTATGATGTTATGAAACACATATGTATGATTTTAAATATATTTTGAGTTAGACCTATATCACCCTCTAATGCATTATGGAAAAATTTATAACTCTCGATATAGACATGACTAGAATTGTGCGTGAAACTAGTTTAGTAAGGGACCTTATACCATATGATGGTCTTCAATGTACACCACGATGACTATAATGGTATGAGGAGATAATTTGTTACTCTATTGTAGCATTTGTAGTAATCCATAAAAACCTTGTAAATGATTTTCTATGTTTTGGTGTATTCCAAAAATCCATGTCTAATTCCATTTTTAGGAACGTATAGCTCATGTTCTTGGATATCCATTATTATTCTTGTCTTATGAACAAAAATCCTCTATTCCATCTCTCAATATCATGTAATTTTATTTCAAGTGTATTGGTTTTAAATGTTATACTCATTTTCTCATACCATTATGATCATGTCATGCTGATATGATCCTTTATATCTCAGTATTATACCCTTATAAAGCTTCAAAAATCACCATTTCTCAGGTTTTCATTCAATATGTTAAGAATATATTTTTTGCAGGGTATTCTTGTACATATTACTAAAGGGGAAGATCATTTTGGGAGAGGATGAATATATTTCACCAAATTAGAAGATCATGTACCTAGTTTCCAAATATATTTAAATTTTATCATTATTAAAAATTTGTTTTTGTGATGTATTTGATATTAATCTAAAAATTTGTAACTCCTATAAATGAAAATCATGGTTAACTATAGTTGGTATCATAGGATACCCTTTTTTATTATTTTGAAAATAGTGTGGGAAAATTTTCTAATTTCCCTAGGATATCTATAATGATATTTCTAGAGATATTAGTGTGGATATGTCAATGGATGATTCAAAGTGTTGGAAAATTCCCTAAACCTTTTTGAAGGATAGAGATATTGGTTTATACGAAATTACATCACATTATGGATACAACATTTGGATGTGGCTCAATAATTTAGGTCCCTAGTTGTAATAAATATAAAAAGAGCACATTGATTTGGACTCCATCATCACCTAGTTCCAGACAATGAGACGTACAAGAATCCTTGTTTGACACTCCTAAGGGATATAATTTAGAAATTCACATTTTATTTACTAAAAATAAATAATTACTTAAATAGATGACGGCTATGAATTACTATTGTTATAAATAAGGTTTCATATATTTAAAAAATTCATTATGAATTAGAAATATTGTTTTTTTATTATTTCATTTTTCAGAACAATTATTATTTATCATTTTGTAATTTTTCTTTAGAGTCCATGTAATTGACTAAAATGAATCATGTTGTTAGGGAATTTGATTGAGAATTTCTTGATAATGTGAAGCAAAATAAGATGATTATTAGAGAGATAAATATTGTGATATGCCAAATCCCCTTTCATGATATATGATTAACAACACGAACATTGAGGAGATTTATAATGATCTAAATATTAGGAATATGAATTTTCATGAATGTTCATGTGGTAATAAAAAATAGGATAAAAGATTTATCATTATACTTCTAAATAAAATGGGATGAATAACCTTGAATAATATCTCAAATAGAGGGGAAGATATTATCTTTATGGGAATGAAAGTCACATAGTATCAAATTGTTGAGGATTTAAATATATTATATTTTGGGATCATGAAAAGTATATATGTCAATGATCTAAAATATTGGTTAGGGCGTAGAACATTCAGAGAAAAATCATATTCTAACTAATTATGTAAAATGATTTTTGGGTGTATGTATATTTATTCATGAATTATGATGTGGATATAATTTAAAATGGTATTTCAATAATAATTATAGTGATACATATAAGGATTTTTTAAATTTTTTAACTTTATCATTTCATGTATGATTATCTTATGAGTTAGGGATACCATAATGGGGTTATTATTTTATGGTTGATCATAAATTCAAATTCATTAAAACCCCTTTTGAGCTTATACGTGATAGAAGTTTATGAACATTAATAATGTTTTAATAGAAATTTATGGAAATACATCACATTATTTTTTTAATGTTTTTGAAAAAAAATAAATTTAGGAAAAGTTCCTTTATACTCTTTAGATATGCAATTAATGTTTTGGGATCCCTTTTTTTTACATTATATTTCATGTTGATGTAATCATTGGTGTTATTTGATCGGGTTTTGAACTCAGACCACATAATTACTACAAGAGGATATTTGTCTCTTGATCATCTTTCTAGAATATGAATTATGGTTTTCAAAATTTATCATCTGATACCACATTTGGTTATATATAATAAATATTTCATGATTAACTCAATGTTTTCTATGGACTATTGAAATGTCTTGAAGTAGATTTGAGTTTCAGAACTATGTATCATCCTTAGACAGATGATAAGTTTGATAGTAAAATTTGAACCCATAGGATATGCTAGGATATCATTCAATGCATTTCGTAGTTTTTAGGGATCAAAACCATCCTCATGTTATATTTTCATTCAAGAATAGATTTTAGTAGAGTATTCATGTGTCTCCTTATGAATCCATTTATGGAGAGAAGTGTAGAACTCCAACAAGAAAGCTAATGACACACGATAAAGATGATGAGATGGAAGAGAAGGATAGATCTATTAAGAAGAATCTAAGGAAATAATGAATTTTATATGATTTTTATAATTGTAATCCTCAATATGATCATGAAGTTTCTATTGGTACGAAGGCCTTCCTGTGAATTCATACATGAATGAATAAAGGGGAAACTAACCCCTTGGTATTTTATTACATTTGATATACATGATTATATCATTACAATAGAACATAATTGGAATCTTCCAATAAACCTCTCAAAGATTCATGATGTGTTTTGTGTGACACTTTTAAAGTAGTACATAACTGTCCCTTCACATATATAAAACTCAATGGTCGTACTGCTAGATCCTGAACATTTTTATAAGGATCAATCGGTTGCTGTTTTAAATCTAATGGTAGTGAAATAATAATGTCACATCAACAATGTTTTTCAAAAAAACAACCCGTTTGAGGAATCCACAATGGGTCATAAGGATTTAATGAGGATTAATTATCCTTTGTAGTTCTTATCAGTGTGATGAATTTCGATGGTGAAATTATTTCTATAGAGGCTATAATGTAACACCTATAGTTTTTTTGAAATAAATATTTTTTCAAATAAATTAATTTATTTATTATTTCAAATAATACGAAACACTAAATTTATAAGACTTTAATTGAAACATAATTTTTGTCTTACACTATGTTTATATTTCATTACATGCTACATTATGCTTAAATAAAACATTACATAAAATTAAAATATTATCATTTAAAATGATACCTATATTCTATCCACTGTAATTGAGTTAGGAAAAATATTAAATAAATTAATAAAATATATGGTTTAAACTTTTATAGAAAATTAATTCATTTCTGACTAATTAAGTAAAAACTATAAGAAAATTAAATAATAATTTTTCCTGGATAACTATTTTTAGGAAAATAGACAAATTTTTCCACAATTAATTTAACACAAAAAAATTTATGAATTTTTTGAGGATATATATATTATATATTTAATGAAATTTATAAAATTCATATTAGGCTTTTTCCAGAAAAGAATACGAATAAATCAAATTTTATTCATAAAAATGATATTTTCTTTAAAAGATTTTTTGTGCCCTTTTGCACACTTATTATAAAACTAAATTATTTATAATATTAAATTCATTATATGAAAAAAATAAATTTTTTAATATAATATATTCAAAATTATCTTAGGGTCCATTTTTGGGATTTTTTTTGAAAATTATAAATTTTTATGAATAGTGAGAAATGGTAATTTTTATTGAAACCTATATTTTCATTTAAAATATTTAAAATATAAAATTCTATTTTAAATTTTATGTAAAATAAAATTAGATAAAAAATATATCTATTAATTCAATTTTGGTCTTTTGGATCATTTTCATATCCAATATTTATATAAAAACCTTCTCTACTTTTGGAAATTGTATCTTTGAAAACCCGCTTTCTCATTGCATATATGAGATTAATTTTAAAATAAATTTCTATAATTATGTGAATTTATTTTATAAAAATGTATTAAATATTTTGAAATATAATAATTTATATTTTCTATAACGAGAGGTATATTTTTTTACCCAAATTAATAGTTAATGTATTAAAAATTAATTACCATGGTTAATTTAAAACATTGTTTAATGGGTGTAAAACTAAAAAGTTAAAGGATATAAATACCTAAAAACATGTACAAAACCAATATTATTGAAATATTTCAACAGATTCATGTATAAATATCTATAATAAATCATTTTGGATCCATTTTTCATTAAAAAATGGTACCTCTTTTTCTTGTTAAACAATTATAAGTGTAACACTCAACTCAATTATAAAAGGCCACACATGCCCTCTCTAATTAAGACCACTAATCCATTTTTTATTAGAGAATAACTACAAAAATAAATTCAATATATCCCTATGTTAATCCTTCAATCCTTATTATTGGTATAAATTTATCCTAGGGAAGATTTTTGTGCAACCCTAATGGGGTTACTAGAAGAATATAAAATATCATTCTTTGTGTGTATGAAAAACTACCGCCTCACGAAGCGATGTGATTCGTTTTTCACTAATGATTTAGTTTGAAGATAATAAGTGAAATTTTAATAAATTTATATGATATAAATGAATAAATAATTATCTTTATCAAATATTTATCCTTCATAATGTATAATATATCCTTTCTTTCAAACCTTTTTACTCATTGATTGATGATAATTTCATCCATGTAAGTGTGGAATGCCACATTCAAAATGCAATGTGACTCTCTCTATTTATCACCACAACACATGGATGATAAGAAAATGTATATTTAGAAAAATAATATTTTATTTACAATATTATGATTATTTTTTAAAAATAAAATATTACTTACCCCCTGTCCATTCTTATTTTTGAAAAAGTTATATGTTATACATTTGTTAGTATAGTCTACCATCTACATGATCACAACGTACATCATTTTTTTAAAATTATGGGGATGAAGTCCCATTTATTATTAAATCAAGTCAAAGTCCTCCTTAACTAGGTAGAGGGAGAGCCATTACGTAGCCTAAAGGCCCAAATGGAAATTATCCCATTACATGGCCTGTGGATCTATTTTTTTCCAAATGACCATTTTTTTTATATTAGACATATAGTACCCAAGAATTTTGGGAACGAACATGCTTGGATCCTGAACTTTTTTGGTACTCCTACAATACCTGTGCTGCTATAGTATTGTACAGTACCCACTGCATCTATAGTACCCAACCGCCACTATAGTGACCTACCACCGCTACAGTGCCCGTCGTTGCTACAGTTTCACCACTGCTATAGTGCACTATAGTACTAGTACAGTACCAGCTCCCAATGGGTTTTGAAAATAAAAAATCTCAACATATATGGAAAATATAATGTTTATTTCCCAAAATGTTCTTTTAACAGGGAATTGTAAATAAATTGGAAATGAATGTTCATAAGTAATTAATATATCGTATATTATATGTAATTTTTGTAATATAATATATGTATAAAATAATTTTATTTTTTATAAAGGATTGAAAAATGTTTACAATGGGTTTTGAGACTTATGGTAGGGGATTTCAACTATTTCTCTTATTTATCGGTTAATTAAGAAGATTCATCACTTTTTTCATTTTTGTGGTATATTTAATTCCCAATTGATATTTTATATTCTTAATATTGTTATTTTCAGGATATTTATAGATTATATTTATTTTTTTCTTTACTAGGGCATAGTAATAATAATATTACCAAAGTCTCAAGGGATTTCCCTCTCACCTTTATACTAATGTGAGTGACGTTCCATATACACAAAATATTTATTTTATGTATTGTATAAAATTCCCATTAATTTATATTATTTTTTATTGATTTTTTATTTTCATATCTATTTTAGGATCTCCCTTTTATAGTTATTATGTATAAATTTTTTTTAAAGCAGTAAGGGATTCATGTCTCATTTTTTTTGCATTGAGACATATATTTTGTTTTGAACCTATCTTCTATTATGAGGTATGTACACAACCCCTTTGACAAGTTATATAATGATTTTATATATCCCCATGATATTTTATGATCCAATTAATGTTATTCCATCATTTATTTACAATTCAATGTCACTAAATTGGAATGGATTTAATGTTACATCTCATTGTCAATAGAGATTGTATAGGATTATGTTATCAATGATGAAATATTATACTCTATTACTCAATAAACTCATGATACTTATTATCCTACTTTTATATCATGTGAATACATTTTTACCTTAATTATCCTCAATATATGTTCATAAGAGTTCAAAAGTGGGTTTTAATAAAATTATTCTATATTTCTATCTTATATCGAAATCCCATTTTCCTCCAAAACACAATTTCAACATCTTTCATAAAAATATTTTTAAAATGTTTAAAATGTATTATTAAATAATTTTTTTTCCATTTTTTGAATTTTTTTAATTTTTTTAAGGGAATATTCCTTTCAATAACCAGTAAATTCCCATTTATATTTTTCCAAAAAAATTTAAATTAATCTTTGTTTTTATCATACATGACATAAACAGTGTTTCTCATTATCGTGAACAGAAAAATATTTAATGATTACATTACATTTTTCAAATTTCTTTCCAAACAAAATTTTTTCTAGAATATTTGGAAATTTTTTATTTTTTAATTAAATTATAATATGTACAAATGGATTTTTAAATTTTTTTAAAATTTTTGGTAATTATGTTGTAATAAAGATATTTTGTAATTTTTTTTAACCTCATCCATTATAAGTTAATATGGTTATTATAAATGAAATTTATTTGGATATTTTTTTACATTTAAATAGGATATTCATAAAGTGGGAAATACATTTTACTTATGAAATGTTTTATTAGATTAAATTTTAGTTTGGTGCAAAAGAATTATCATGTTTATTTCCATAAAAAAGGATTAAAAAAATTTAGTTTTAAAATGTTATTTTTAATGAAAATTTATCTTCCATGAGAATAATTCCTTGAGATTTATCATTCAAAATAATTCTCTATATTAGATTAAATACTTTAATGTAACTTGTAACTTATTTTTGGATATAAAATGAGGATACTTTTTTATTCTTTCTCAGAATAGTTTACAATGATAAGTTGTTTTTGAAACCTATTTCATATACATATGTTATACAATGATCAGAAAATTATAAACTCCAATTATTTTCCATTAGGTAATGCTATGATAAAATGATTATAAAACATGTCTATTTTCCGAATATTATTATATGATTAAATGTTTATGAAATCAGTTTTATTTCATTGAGTAATTATATAATGATTATTTTACAATATTTTGGTTAATATAAGTTTTATTTCCAGTATGTTGTTAGTGGGACCTATATCTACCTTAAATTGAATGTGTAATTGTTTATATCACATAATATAGTGAGCAGTGGAATTGGAAGTGAACCTAGTTTAGTAATGCATCTTATATACATTGATGGTCCTATGAGGGAACCATGACTACTTGAATAATTTAGGGAGTGAAACAATTCCAATATAACTGTCTTGGTCTTAATCCATGACTACCATGAATATTATTTAATATTCTTATGTGTATCTAACAATTACATTTTTTATTCCACTTTTATTCTCTCATAGATCATGTTTGTTTATTTTCATTATAATTCATTTATAATGAACTTCCATGATTTATTCTGTGTCTTAATATAATTTTATTTGATATGAGGGGATTGAATTTAAAATCATATGCTCATTTTCTAGCACCCTTATGCATATTTAATGCAATTGTGATCTCTGATATCTCAATTTCATACCCTTACTGTGATTCTAATCCCACCCTTTATTAATTTTCCCTTTCATAGTTTGTGAAGAATGGTTTTTAGTAGGGTTTGTTTTTATGAATTATTGATGTGAAATATCTTTATGGGATATTTTGAAGATCATTCTACCAAATTAGAGTATTATGTACCTAGTCATTACATATACTGAACTATTACAACTATCATGCATGTTTTTGTGTTTGTTAATGGATATTAATTTAAAAATATTCAATATCTATATATAAAATTCTTATGACACTATAGTAGTCCTCGATATTGGTTAGACTAAAGGTATTCATAGTTTAATGTCCATTCACATTCCTATGTATGTATTCCCATATGCAATAGCCCACATGTGCTTGATTTTATATATGATGGTATTGTTTCTTTCATGAAATGTCCCATGTTTATAGTTTTTCATTTCATTGGATAGTACAGATTATTCCGTCTTTACTGTCATTTTTATAAATTTATGTTTATTGGTTTATATAAAAGTTAATCTCATTTAAGGACACCAATGGTTATTTTAATAGATGGGTATCATTTAAAATTTGATAATAAATTTTTCATATTTTATTAAAAATACTAATAGATACTTTAAGAAATACATTCATTTAGATATGTGTTGGTATACTACTTGTTAGTGTCCTAACACTGTGAATATTCATGTGTGTGTATGGGTATTTGGTTTTACCTAAAAATTTTAATGGTTATGGTTTTATTTAGCTAATATGATTCACTTATATTCTATCATATTCATAGTGGGTTTGTTTGGTGGTGATGAATGGTCACATTGGGAGTTGTTTTTTGTTCAATTTTAATACTTGGCATATCCTGATGTGAAGGAATTTGTAAACATCATAGTGTGTAATTTTCATCCATATTGTAATAAATTTTCTATCTCTATTTCTGTTTTAATAGATAAAGTTTTTTATATGTTTAACTCTACATTGTAGATTGCAATCTCATATGACCTATCATTTTGATCTAGGTGGGTTTGTTACATTAAGTCTTGAGGGGGTTATTTCATGCATTCCGATGTATATAGAATGTGATTAGATTGTGTTCTTATAAAAAATAATCACTTTTTTTGTTATGGTTACCATCAAAATGAATCATATGATAAGAATTATCTAACTCATGACCTAGATGTTGCGGTTATTTTTCATGATCTCAAATGTTTTTGGATGTATTCATTATGTGGGAAATTTTTGGTGTGTGTTAAAAATAAAATTGTTATCTATATTTTACATAAGAAATAATTGAACCCAAATAATATTAATTAGGTCTAGTACCTTGAATCATTATATTTTTACCACACCAACGAAGTAATGAAAAGAAATTACATTTCTGATTCACTTGTTAGAAATTTTTAATCATATGAAATAGTGGAATCTTGGGATAAGTTGAACCTAAAGATTCTAAATATTGAAAATAAATTATAAGTGAATGAAGATACGGGAAGAATGTTCATGTAGGTGATACATTTTCATATTCTCTCATATATCATATTAAAAATCAACAATAGTGGGTTTATTAGTGTTAGTTTTTTGAGAGAAAAATATTTAGTGTGGAAACCACAAAAGAATGAAATCTATCATCTAATTTTATATTGGGTTTCAAGAAGTTATATTTGGTCCCTTTTCCAAAAAATATATGGTGTTGAAATATTTTAATCATTATCATTTTTGGTTTAACATGGTTGTACTAAGATATACAATGACATGATGTGTTGATATTGGTTTTAAAGTATATAGTATGTTGTAGAATATTTCACGTCTACATGCTATGCCTTTCATCATATTAACGTGATAAATCTGAAAAAATAATTTTTTTCCTTATCCCCATCAAATTAATACATATAAACTGGATAAGATCTCAATGTATTTTATCATTTGGATACCTTATTCACCTTAGGTGAAAATGTTATTTGGTTTTGGATTTATTGGGTGACTCAACTAGTTCACCATATTATGATCAAGGATAAAATGAATGTGAGGGATATTTTGATGTTATATATATATATGAGATTTAGAAATTAAATGTATTTCCATATATTATTATTTAATAAATATGAATACATCATAATATGTTATTGGAATGGATTTTAAAGGGATATGGGATCTCAATAAATAATAAAAACAACATATCGTACATAAAAAAATTAATAGATGAAGTGTGATATCATAAATCATGATGAAATGATTTTTTTATAAGATATACCAAGGGATGATGGGATAAAGTTTTTGAAAAAGTCTAATATTCATACAATAACAATTGTTAATACTATAGCAAAATGTATATTTTTAAATATTGTAAGGGTTATTCATGCTAGTCTCCCCTTGTTGGATCGAAGTGGTAGAAAAAACTATGGTGGCCATGATCGTCAGTAATGGGTAAACTAAAATCAACTATATTTTCAAAATAAATAGTGATTACGTAGAGAATTTATATGTCATATATGGATCCAAATCACCATACAATTAATTTATCTGTATCAAACCAATAATTTTCTAATGTTTAACTATATTTCATTCACAAACATCTTATTCAGAAATGTAATCTTAAAATGAGGAATATAGGTCACATTAAACTATCATAAAACTTGATAAATAATCAAAATAGGTTATTATTTCTTCCATAAAATAAATCCATTCATAAGTGCATACTTCTGTCTCAATCCAAAAAAAACCATCAGGATATTTCTAATTTATTTTATGAGGATAAGTTAAATTTATACTCCAATGATTCAATGACTAAGAAAATAATCCATGTTGCCAAATCCTATATTATATTTTTTTAATGTATAATATATTCCATTTGATATCTTATTATGGTTTAATGGGAAATATTATCATTGTAGGTAGTAGTAGGAATATTTCACAAGTAACCAATGGAATCACCACATCTTAGTTAATAATTCATTGGGTTAACATTCCTATTGTAGAAATTGTTATAATAGGGTTGAATTGTCAAACTCTAATTTTTAATTTTGGTATTAAATCATTCAAATATTGTTATTATATTTATTTAATGGTTGGTGATCAAATATCATTAGTATTGGGATATAATTAGGATATAGGGTGGGGTAAAATATTATCACAAGGTTAGCAGAGTTTGTTTAGTAACAATGACTATCGACCATATATATATTGACATTATTACTGTGAGAGGCCAAATTTTAAGAATAAAAATCCGTTAGTATTCCAAAAAAATTCATGACTATTCACATCATTGTAATAATAAAATATCATAACACCCTCTTTCAGATATTTATATTATTTCATTTCGATCATCTTTTATACATGAAATATAATGGGTTGTTTTCAAATACATCTTGAATTTTATAGAATCTTTTGGGACAAGAAAAAATGGTACATTGTTATATGGAATAATGTAGGGAATCCAAGAAAACCATTTTCCTTTTTATAGACTCAACGATAAGGGAACAAAATTAAGCTATAATTTAGAAACAATTATGTGACATACTCCTAAAATCAGAAGGCATGGTACAATGGGTAATGAATTGTTTTCATATAGTTTTCCAAATTATACGACTATACGTTGGATGTAGTCCATTAGTATAGGAGGATTCACATGGTTATTTAATGATCTCTCATACTATATAGAAAATTAATGTAGCTATTCTTGAATCCAAAGAGGGGATTCACAATATTAAAAACTAGAAAAATGTATTATATATTAGATATTTTGATTTTTAGACACAAAACATACATATTTGGCCTTATACATCTTATATTCTCTTTAGATATCGACCCTGTAGTATCCTCAAAGAGATTATGGGGATATAGTTTATATTAATGATAAATTTTTATGGACCTTTTACAATTAGACATATAATATCAAATGTAACTACGTGTTTCTTATCATTCATCAATGATCATAATGTTTGAACTTTATTTTCTTGATAAAAAAAATCTATGTGGTATTGGTTATAGATATATTGTTTGTTAATCTATTTATTTGGATTTCCTATATATCCTTCATGTAATTGGGATATGTTTCTCAAAATATCAATGATCGTTTCACATTTATAAATAATTTTTGAGGTATATGTCTTCTCTCTATATTCAATGTTGGTATAGATGATTTATTGGGGATTATTAATCAAGAATAATGAATCTTATGATTCTAAAATGATTTTTCTATGTATTCCAATAGCTTTTCAGATCCCTTGATGGCTATTGATGTGATTGTGTATTGAGTTATTTCATTTCTTATGGAAATTCAATTAAATTGATACATTTTTTTACGTACATTACCTGAAATTAATTTATAAATGTATTTTAAATAATTATATACATCCTTTTAAAAAATTATTTTTATATGGAATGGAATACATAATGAATCATCTTTTAAAATTTATTTTGGAAAAAAATTATTGATCAGCAAAAAAATGATCTTGAAATAAAATATATGTTTTGAAGCATTAATTGATGAAGAATTTTGAGATGTCATGAAATATAAAATGATTTTAAATGTAAATTTTTCTTTCAAAATCCATTAGTTAAGTTGAAATCATTTGATGATGGGTTTTTCAAACAAAATGGCATGTTTGGTAAATTGAATATATTTTTAAATTGAAATTAATGATTGAATTGTTTTAGATTTATTGAAATTAATTGCATCCTATAGTATATTGCATCACATTCATGCACTATAGAGTTGTGTTAGTTGTGAACATGATTTTTAGTCTAGGTAAAACTAATTACCTTGAAAAAAATTGATGATGAAAAGAATTATTAGGCCCTAGAATTAATCATTACATAATCTTGAGTGTTATTTTCTAAAATCGCTTTACTTCACATTAATGATATTTTTATGTTTATATTTTTTGAGAATTATTCCATAACTCATACACAACAATACTATAAAATAAGAAGTGGATACATACAGTCAATACACTTTTTTTCTACATCATTAAACTTCTAAAAATAACAAATTATTTATTTCATGATGTTATTCATGAAATTAATCATGAAATATTCGAATATATTATTATTCCAAATGTCCAGTGAAAACAATTAAAAGATATGATGAGCCTAAAAGCTTATTAATAGAAAAAAATAAGTAATATTGTAGTCAAATATTAAAAACTAAAACCCATGGAATGGTAATCATAATGTAATAAATTTCATCCATAAAAATTAGTAAATATGTTACATTAGAGATAATATCATTTTTTCCTTTTTTATAATCACAATAATAAAATAAAATCCAAATAAATCATAGAAAATATATAAATTTATCTTCGTACATAATTATACATGTCAATATTTTAAATTGAATAAAAATGAGATCAAATTTCATAAATGCTACACTTATAAATACAAAATCCATATGACTTAATTCCATACCCAATTCATCATAGGGATATCATGGACCAACCCATCATTGGTTTTTCATAGAACCACTTTTTATTAGTTTATCACGGAACCTCCCATCAAATTTCCATTTACAATTATATAATAATAACATATAAAATATTGAAATTTTCAATATTTAATTCATTAAATTTCATTTTCAAAAACAAGAAATCATATATTGATATTTAAATAATCCATTAATTTTCGTACACATTCTCAATAATAAAATACAATGTAAAAATTAGAAGAGGGGATTATTTTTATTATAAAAACCATATGGATGTTATGGGAATCCATATACAAATATTTTTTATAAAATATTATTTATAATCTTTTATATATCCATATTAATAAATATGTAAAAAATATTAAAAATATTCAAATGTTGGAATGAAATAATCATTACACCTTCAAAGTATCACATACAACTTTTTACATTTAAATAATAAACCCAATGAAATAATAATATTTAAAAAGGAAATTAAATAACATGATAATTGATAAAATATGGATATGGAATGTCAAAGGTGTTATCTATACATGTTATAAAATAATAACAGTGTATTTAATCATGAAATTCCACCATGAATGGAGATTGAGATGAAATCCCCTACCTTGAGTCCATCTCATCATGTGTGTATTTATCTTCATAAATAATAAAGTTATGTTACATATTTAATTTCATCAGAACCTTTTTATAGTTTTACCATACATTAATTTATCATATTACATTGTTTTAAACAACTACTTATATAACTATGTTTATGTTGTATGTTTTTACCAAATTTGTTTCTATGTCAAAAATGACGTTGGTAGGTAATATTTGGATTATGGGGACCTAATATAAACATTTATATAATAATATTTATGAAATAATAATCGTTTTTATACATAAATTGTACTTTTAAAACAAATTATGAAACATTGTTCTGTAAAATGAACCAATGTTACAATCATGGAGATGGTAGGTCATACGCACACATAAGTAACATTCCTATTATTTAATGATTGTTATGGAATGATGTGATGTAACATTAATCTTTTTAGAATTATCATTATCTCATAAAATTCATATTATTTAATCAAATATACTTTTTTAATAATTCATGTTATTTAAAAGGAATCACATCACGTCGAGGAGGCATTATTACACAGGTCCACAGATAGTGTTATAACATTTTCATTGTTTTGAAGGTTAATAATGAAAATTAAATATTATATTTCTATAATGGTAATTTTTTTCATTATTAATATATATATAATAAATTTAATATAATTTTAATTAAAACCATCATTAATATATTCCATGTATGTTTAAACGTATCAAATCACTTCGTGGGGCGTTAGTCCACATGTCCACAAATGACATTATTGTATTTACAAAAAATGGGAAGAATAATGGTATGTATATATAACACGTAAATAAGAATGAATATATCATAAATATTATATATATATAATATAATTTCTTTTCTATCCTAACTCCCAAACATGAGAGTTTGTAATGTAAAACGAACAACATTGTTACATGAGGTGGTTCTTCACCGTACACGAATGGTAATTTTGATACACATTTTATGGGAGTGTGTGCATGTGTTGGTAGAAATATTAAAACATAAAATGATGACTCTATTTAGGATAATTATTTTATTATATAATTGTAGAATAATTATAATTCAATTGTTATATAATGAAATAAAATATACATTGATGGTGATGAATGTTACCTCGTTTTCAGGTAAGTGCTTTTGGTTTTCACCAAACGGTTCCCTCAGTTATCTTTCATACAATATTGAGTACTATGATATGTTGTTATGGATTATATAAGCTTGTTTTGGATGTTTTTTATTAGAGGAATGGTCATTATAAGTGTAAAGAAATGAAAAGGTTGAATTTTTTTATAGTAGAGGCGTGTGGAATTATTGTAAATAAAAAAAGGAAAATAATAATTAGAAGAACACCTTACATAAGGTGACGTCAATATTGGTCACAATTAAATAATGATGGGAATTTGGTCAAATCATGTCCATACAATAGGTTATGTAATACATTCTAGGTCATTTGTCTCTTAATAGTAAAGGATAACCAATAACTAAACCCAATTTCACATTAATCATTGTAATTTATGTTAATAACATTCAATATTATATTTAGAATTTTTTTTAACTTCGTAGATATTATAAATGATAATGTTATATAAAATATTAAATCTCTTTTTAAAAATTATATTCTTTTATTTGAAATAAATTAATTGAAAAATAGTCATGTAGATGGGACCACGAAGAATATTTGTGAAGTAAAAATGTTCAAAATCATGGACTATTTTTATATCCAAACAAAATTTGAAATAGTTTCCAAGTACCTAAATTATTTTTAATGATATTAAATTCATCTAATTATACAATAAAATCAAATGAATACAAAATTTAACTATTTAAATAAATTAAAATATAATGCATTTTTGAACTAAAACTTAGCATTATTCACTATTCATCAAAATATACAAGTTCTTAGAAAAAATCCTAAACTAAAAAACAAGTAAATATTGATATCCAGTTTTAAAAAAGATGTTATTTTTTCATATGAAAATTAAGAATGTTTCCAAAAAAATTGTTTAAAATATTTGCAACACTAAAAGGTGTTAAAAGTTCTTTTTTTGAAAAATACAACTTTTATGTAAAAAAACTAAATTTGTTCTTATATTATCCTAATAAAATTTGTTATATGAATGTAATATCATTTTATAAAAATGTGTAAACAAAATATTTTTAGTCCTATTCATTACCAACAACACTATATATAGGAGATAACTAACATATTAAATAATAATATTGAAAACATATTACTATTTGGTATAACTCTGTATTGCGTGAAACACAAGACTTTACTCGTTATTTCATGTCTGGTATGATATTGTACATAGAATAAATTTTATTGTAAAATACTATATAATTCATAAATAATAATAAATGTAAATAATACTCATTTTATCATTACAGGGCATGTCACAACAAGACTCAACTACATTGAGGGATGTGAGTATATTATTTTTTGTTGCCCCCACTTCCTCCTAAACCTATGGATA
Organism: Viscum album; assembly: GCA_963277665.1. Taxonomy (NCBI): domain Eukaryota; kingdom Viridiplantae; phylum Streptophyta; class Magnoliopsida; order Santalales; family Viscaceae; genus Viscum; species Viscum album. The sequence goes on along the minus strand of OY728151.1, from coordinate 1,504,068,478 downwards.
TGGGGAAGCATGTGAGTTCCTACATGATTTATATGATTTGGAAGGAATTAATTATAGTGACTTGATCATACTAATCTCATAGTATTATAACCAATTTTCTATGATTTATATGATTTTGAAGGAATGAATTATATATAATTGTTGAATTATTTTAAATCCATGATTCATGGAAAATTAATAAATTTTGTTTTATTTGATATGGATTGTTTATGAATTTTTTTTGAGTTCCTACAGGGATATTTTTATTCACTCCTAAAATTCTCATTTTTGAAATTTTATACTTTCTCCTTACAACTCTAGGAAAAAACAAATCACTTATAACATTAATATATTAGAAAAATAAATCTATGTTCGCTAGTTTAAATGAAATACAACACATAGACTTAATGAACCATGAAATATTATGATTTAAAAATTACAAATTTAATCTAGCCATAAAATTTGAATTCATTAATAGGATTTACTACTTTATGAAAAATATATATTGTTATCATATAATATTTATATATTCTACATAAATAGTAACTCATGTTTTAGTATAGTCATTTTAATGTAATAAAATATGGGTTTAAAAAGGGAATTTATTGTTTTCTGAAAGAAAATATTATAAATAACAGTTTTCATTTTAATAATTTTTTTGATAATATTTTTATCATTTTTTATATTATCAATTCAAAATTATCTTATGTTGAAATTTAATGATTTTTATAAAGAGATATTTTTACAATGAATAGTGAAAGATAATATTGTTTATAAATAATAAAATTTTAATTTTACGTATTAAATGTTTAAAAATCATTTATAAAATAGTTTAAAATTTAATTAGTTTATTTTTATTAAATATTATCTTATTATGGTATTTTTTAAATAATATTATAATTGGATATTGTGAAAATATTTTTTCGTTAAATGTCCCACCAAATCAACTTTTTCATTTTCTATGTAAACCGGTTTTCACATTAATGGGAACCATATAAGAAATATTCAAAGAAAGAATGTCCTCCCAATCCAAAATTTAAACTTCTAGAAAGAAACCCAAACATTTTAGAAAAATAGCATCAAACGGGATTCATAAAATTGAAAATAAAAAACCACCAAATCCTTGATCAAAACCAAAGTACATCTTCATCATGTCATAAGAAGTAATGTTGCAGTCTTCAAGATTACCACCTATCACCATCGTCACCCTAACACCACCAGAGAATAAAGCTCAAGAAGGATTTTTGAGATGATATGGACACATGTTTTCATATTTATTTTATATTGACCATTATAAAATTTTACTGGAATATAAATAATATAATGTCTCTTTTGTTTTAACAAATACAAATTTTTTTTACTATGATAAAAAAGTGTAATGTTCAATTATAAATCATCAATTTTGTGATAAATGATTTTTCTATGTAAATTTATTTCTAATTTTTTATAATGAAATAATTACATTAAATTTTTCTGAAACACTATCACAAAAATATATTCTATTAATAGAAAAATAAAATAACTGATTTCGAAAATATTAAGAGTAATATAATTTTAATAAAATATTATCTTTAATGAATTTTGTAGTTAAACTTGTATTTTCCTTCATTTTATTTATTTGGTTTTGATTTATGGTTTTTTAAATATATAATGAGTTTGATAAGTTTATTTAACAAAATTAAATAGTAAATCTTTATAGTGAGATATAATGAATAGACATTCTTAATTAATGTTATTTTTAGATACATATAATAAAAATATATTTTATATATAAATTATTTTAATATAAAATGGATTTATACTTATCATTTTTAGTTTTTTTATCCTTTTATATCATTTAAAAGTGTAATATAGATATTAAAGTAGAAAATAAAAAATACGAGACCCAGATAACATATGATAAACATAAAACATATAAGTAATATTAGAAAAATAAACATTAATTATTCCTAAAAGTATATTATAAAAATTGTTATAGTTAGATATGAGACTATACTATAATTGAGGATTTAAAAATAAAGAAAACACCATGAATCCATGAATTGTACCTTATAAAACACTATTGATTAATTAATTTTGATAATTGAATCTCAATGTAATATATAAATTATTATAAATCTTTAATGTATTTTTATAAAGAATAGCTTTTTCGAACATCACAAGTAAATGTAGTAGAATATATATCAAGTGAATCTTCATCATGAAATCCCTGAAAAAAATTAACCATTAGAAAAATTATTATTGTAATAAATATATAAAAAATATTTCCACATCCATTTTTATTAATATGACGTTATTATATTATATTTCATACATAGATACATATATATTACATGTTAATTAGTATACAATATAGTGTGAGTAAAATAAAATTGATATTTTGAGTCCACATTACTGAAAATATTATATATCATTTAATTAAATGAATATAAAATACTTTTTATTGAGTTATAGTGTATAAAAATGTTATACTAACAATTAATGGGAACCCATATTCTACATGAAAATGTAGGATACAACGAATAAAATTAACAAAACATAATTACATTGAATAGAAAAACGTAAAAATCATGTTAATATATATGTTAAAATAATCTCTTGAAGTGCTTGGGGATGAATGCAATAAATTAAAACAAATGTTTTATCATATTAGTTAAATTTCCAAAAGATTTGACACTATTATTGCACCAAGGCCATTTAAATTAGTTATTTGTAAGTTACATCATATGACAACTTGTGTCTCTAAAATAATTCAAATATTGTTCAAATGGACTCATTCTATCTAAATGGATGTGAATTTCAATATGTGGGGATCTGATACTAATGTTAACATATTTATGGAAATGGATTTAAGTTCCTATTTAAATACTGGTCCTATGGGATTTATTTTTTGATCATAAGTTTAAATATTTCGGATTTTTTTTGAATGAAACCATAAAGGATCAACAGAGGTATGTTTTAACAACATGGAAATATTTTCCAAACTATATTGATGTTGGAATATTGAAATTTTATATTAGTGTTAATTATGCAATACAAAATTAGATATGTGATAATTAATTATATATATATATATATATGTTTGAAGTACTCTTGAATGGGAACTACAAAATGGTTACTAAATTTATAATATATATTCTTGTTTAGATCTAATACATTTTTACATGAAATAGAATTACAGTTTCATGTTACTTTTTAGTTTGAAATATCATATAAGTAATATAAATAATATTTGAAATTGGACTCTAAATCCAAATTAATGTTGGTCTATTCCATATTTTTGAAATCAAAAATCATAGAAATGTGGAACATTATTATGTTATAGTTCAAAAAATAGTAATTGTACTCTTCGATTGTGGTGTAAGCCAATGTATATGTTTTAAGGGCTTACTAAAACTGTGTTTCTAATAGCTCTTCTATGAAATAGGGAATATTTATATTAAATTTAATTAGTATAATTTATATTGGATGAAACCAAAATAATTTATTGAAAATTAATTTGATAGATAAATAATTAAACTAAATATTTATTTTTTAGAGGGATTATTGAAAAATTAATATTACATAAAGGTAAATATATTGAAATAAGAATACTTATTGAAATTATAAATTCCAATCGTTTTTTAATCCCACATACATATTAAAATTTTCAATATATTTTATATAGAAGACAACAACACATCCTGGTAAAACATGAGATTTAAATGTAAGAATAATAAAACTACATGTAAAAAATCCTACTTATTTAACAGTATAATGATCAATGTATATTGAACTAAAACAAAACATAATTCATGAAAAATAATTTTGTACATTAATATTTTATTAAAGATACTATTTATCAAATGAAAGATTAAAAATTTTTCTAAATTCAACATAATGGGTGTATTTATATAATTCTATCTAGCCAAAACTATAGAAAATAGGGTAATAGAAGAAATTATAATATTCTGATATTTCATAACAACCCTCAATTAGAGACCACATATATGGATCTATCCAACCAAAATTCATAATTTTTTTACTAATGAATATTCACACCAATAATGAAACATTATTTATAAATGAATTTATTCAATAATAATAACAAAATTTGGAAATTGAATTGAGTAAGAGAATAAATTAAAAATGCAATTAAAAATACATTTATATTTGGAATATTGTTTTTTATAAATATAACTGAATAGTTTATTTTTTTAATAAAAAATATAAATAATTTATTTAGTTTTAATTGATGTTACGTGATGATGGATAAAAAATTTTCTCCTTTTTAAACTATTTGAGGTTAAAAATTTACATTTAAAACATTTGAATATGACAATAATAACAATAACATGAAAACTACAACATTTGTAAGTTATTTCATTAAAAGTTTCCTAAATCTTTCTAATGTTTCAATTAATTAATTGTTTTGATGAAATTATTAAGATATCATAAGTAGAAAATCCATTAAAATGATAATTTCCCATATAAAAAATATTTATGATATATTAACAATGATATCCATAAGAAACAATTAACATCACCCAAATAGTCTATTGAAGAGGGTGGGGTTTGGAGGTGAGGTCACAAGATCCTATCTCTAACAAGGTGTTGGAATTATAACCAATTAACCAAAATTTAAATTATATATTTAACATAATATTTAAAATTAAAATTATTAAATATATATGAAAAAATTCAAATTTATATATGAATAATTCATATGAAGAACATGAAAATTGATTTTTCAATCTTGTAAACCAATATCATATTTTGAATGTGTTCATTTAATTTAAAATTGGATAATTTTAAATCTGGTCCATTCTAATTTAGTGAACTATAAACTTTTTTTGTATATTATGATTTAATGAACTATCAATTTAAAAGGATGTGACTGGAAAAAAATCAGTTTAAAATATATTTTTACTACATATACATACCAACTAAATTATTATCAAGATCCCACATTATAAGCATAGTTCGAATGTATATATATGGTCTCGTTCCATTATAATTGATAAATTCGTGAAATATCTACACAAAATATGATTCACAATATAATATAAACATAAAATAAATAATTTCATACCCAGTGATAGGGTTGAATTTTCCCTAAAATACAACTATTCTAATTTCCCCTATTCTAAATGAATCATTATAATTAAAACAATATAGTCAAATTATTCATATTTTTTTGAAAATATATAATAATTTAATTGAGAAAAACATTTTATATCTATTAATAAATCTTATTATGTGATTGTTTATTCCTATATTTTGTGATGATTGGTAATTTATTACTGAATTGATATATTTGATTATTTACATTTCAATATCCATAAAACAACAATTTCCACAATTTTATGTATCCTTGGATAAATGAAGAATATGAGTTTACACATGTAAATGTTCAATAAGAACCCATCTAATGATAAATGTTTCATAAATTAATTTTCCATTCATCAATGAGTAATGTGAGAAACAATGTAATTATATCATTAATAACATTCAAAACCTATAAATATCACCCAAGATAACTATAGAAGATATGTGAACCACATAACATACCATATATATATTTCAACCACCAATCTAAAAAATAATTATACATTAACTAGAAAATCTCTAGGCTATTAAAAATGAAATTTCTAAAACATAAATTCCTCCAAAAACATCACTCTATATATAGTGTCATATGAACAAACTAAATGATTAATTTTTTTTAAATTTTACATGTAATATGAAATGTGAAATAAGGAAAATTATATGTTAATATGAACCAATTGTAAAATATATCCATTATCTGGAAATAAATTAAAATTGTAATTAATACAAAAAATGGAAATATTAATACTAGTAAAAAAATTTCATTCTATTTTATTAGGTAATTTTTTTTCATTATGTATTAAAAAATGACGTAAAATATATCAATTAAAAAAAGACCATTTATTATAGATATTCATCTTATTTTAAAAAATTTACATGTATATAATTTGATATAAAAAATTGGTTACACTAGTAAATTATGTAAATGATGACATTTAGTGCCATAGAAATATAGTTTAAATATAAGGGTTGGATTTTGAAATAATTTTTATTCAATATTTTGTTATACTACACTGAATAAAAGATGTAAATAACCATACAAAAATATGATTATTGAATAAAAAAATTAATATTAATATAAAAATAATAGTATAATGATAAAAAATAAATTAAAACTAAAAAACATATAATTTTTTTTGGAAAATCCCAAATATTGGAATTAACCATAAATTGTTAATTATGTGTCTAAAAAGAAAAAAATAATTATGTTTTTTAAAAATATTATCTATAGAATTGTTATAAATAAATTACCATATCATTTTTTATTCCATAAAACGTCCATAAAAATGTAATGAAAAAAATTAGTCCACAAAAAAACATCAAGATGATGGTAGAATATATAATTTATTATCAATAAATACCTTGCATTTAAGTGATAATGAAAGCGTATCCAAAAATCATCAATCATGGGGAAAAATATGTTAATGCAAATTGAAACAATATATCATTAACTTTATTAAACACGTCATGTATCTTTAATTCTATTTATAATCTAGATTGTGCGTATATGGAGAAACTATTACTAAAAAAATCCAATAAATTGAGTTTGGAAATGTAAAAAGTAATTTTTTCCTAGTAGATGATATTAATTATAATGGAAAATTCCAAAAAAAAGGACTGCCAAGGGGAAGCATGTGTCACTAAAAATACATGAAACCAAGGGTAAAAAATTTATAAAGTATTATATGCATAAAAGGATAAAAAAATGGAAATTTTGAATGAAAAAAATACACAACAATGAAAAATATACATTACATGTGTCACAATAATCATAGTTTATTCATTGTGTCGCATTTTCTCCTACCTTGAAAACTAAAAAACAATTTTTTTTACAAATTTCAATTTTTGTGAATGTAAAGGAAATGAAAAAAAAACAAATCTTTACATACCAAATTCATTTTATGCAAATAAATTATAATTATAATTGTACTGTAGATATAAATCATGGACATTGAAGAGAATGATGATGACTAAGAAAAGATGTTTTGTATAAAATAAATATACCGACCCCAAGAAAGTGGTGGGGAGTAATTGACTTTATTCTCTTATTACAAAATATACATCAACATGAAATAAAATATTTATATATTTTATTGAAAGTCATTATATAGCTCCATTTTCGAGAACATTAATTTGGTTGATTTCCAAAAAAAAAATTGTTAAATTTTAAAATAATATATAATAATCTATAGTTTGGGAACTACTTATAGTGAGATAAGGGATATAATGAAATCATGATATTCAATTATGTTAACATATAATTTATTAATAAAAAATAAACTAATTTATGGAATTTAATTTTGGTATTCCTTTTTTTCATCATTTCATTAATTTTTTTAGTAAAAATAAAATGGTAGATTAACATGATTATGTTATATGCATGTATTATATGTTAAAAATGTATTTTATTTTCATGTATTCACACTATAAAAAATATTTTTGAATATTTTTAGTGATTAAATATTTTATTTTTATTAAAAATAATTTAATTATGTTCTTTGGAATAAATTTTATATTTGGATTAAAAAAACATTTTATACCTAATCATATAATTTTTGGAAAAAAAATCTTTTATCACTTCTCATGGGTATAATATTAAGTTAAATTATTCCACATATGTGAATTAGTTCTTGAAAAAATTGATAAAAGTTTTTAATCAAAAGGTTATAATTAGGTAAATGGGATCCTTATACTTTTAGTCATTATTAATAGTAACTATCATAAATAATTATCAAAAAGATAATTTTACGTTTGGTAATTAATTTTACAAATAATATTAGTAAGACTAAATATAGTCCACAAAACATAAATTTATCCAATGTGATGAGTATAATTAGTCCATATCCATTCTAGTATTAAATATATGCCCCCTCGGTTCCATATTTCTTTTATTTTTAACTTTATGATATTTAAGTAAAATATGTATACAAGAATGTAACATTCCTTCTTTTAATAACTATAGTATTTTGTGACAGAGATAAAAACAAGTTATGTTCAGTAATAAATAATCAACAGAATGGTAATATATTTTATTACATAAATATATTATTAATTTTTAGTAAAGAAATAATTTCATTAAATTTTTGTCGATCGTTGACATATTATTTATTCAATTAGTAGAATAAAAGAGTAAATGATTTAAAAAATATTATGATAAATATAAATTTATGAATTAATATGCTTGATTAATATTTTATATAAGTAAAATATTTTGGTGATATGTTATGTGATTACGTTTTAATTCCATTTTATAGGTTTTTTAATTTAATGTAAATTAAATAGAATAAAAAGTTACATTAATTATGTTTTATAATAACTAATATATTAATAAATGATTTAAAAAGGAGAAAATCCTAACTATGATAAATTGATTTGGAATTATTTTAAAATATCTACCATATTCTATTAATTTTAAAATTTATGTTTTGTAATAACTGTATTAACTGCTAATGTGTAAAAAGATTATCACAATAATAATTAAGAAGGGTATATATGCATTGAAACCCTCATATAAGGGTGAAACCATAATAAAGTATAGTCCAAATTCTTTGAGATGATTTTTTTTACCCATCCTCACATTATATTATAATTATTTCTGTTTGGATAAATTTTTATAGGAGAATTAATATATATTATTTTTGAACATTAGTAAATTTCAATAGTGAGCCTCCAATAACTAATAATAGGTAACATACTATACTCTTTTCATCCCAAATAAAAACCCACTTGGTTAATCCATGACCAACCACAATACCCTACCTAATTCCCTTCCCATGTCATTAGTCCTTTTTTATTAGAAACCCACATTATAATGGATTTTAGTATAAACCTCAATAGGTTGTATGATGAAGGGTAATCATTATTAACTAATTTTTTAAATTTATTATTCTACCTCTTTAATTTTATACAAAAATATATAGATATAATAACATAATTATCTCCAATACAATAAAATTATATTATGTTAATATCATATCATATATCCATATCATATTCCTACAAATTAGAAATGAAGCCATTGTTCATTTTTATGGAGGACAATCACCCTAAGATCCATTGTAATTAGATTTCCATTATCGAATGTCCCTGCTATTTAATATAATTATATATATATTTATATTATAATAAGGAAAGATTTATATTTCTATAAATATATTATATCATATATTTTCCATCATTTCCAATAATTTAAAAAAGAAAACATTGTCCCCATATACCTGTGGCTTACTACCACCACGAAGTGATGTGATTAATTTTTTAATATCTGAATACAATGTCTTATATATAGATGTGTGTTTATAAAAATAATATGACAGTTACGAGATTATAATAATTATAAAAAGAAAAATCAATACCAACCTTAATTCCATTATTATTACTTAAAAATTGAATCATTACCCATTCGTATATAAGGAACACCATCTCCACGATCGTAATGTAGATAATTTATAATAACCATAATTAATGGGTGGATTTAAATGTATAATTTTTTTATCAAAATGATAATTATTACACTTTTATTATTATATATACGATGAAATAATTATCTAATTGGCTATTATCAACCATTCTGTGTCATTTCGTACATTTGAGACAAATATCATCAAAAAATGTATGAACTTAAATAAATTGCTAATGTGATATAATATAACACGTTATTAAATAAAATAGAATGAATACTAAATCTAAAACTGTTTATTTTGAAATTAATTCATTAAAAAAACTGTATTGTTTATGAAGATAAATATCGGAAGTGATGAGTTGGACTAGAGGTATGAGACTTTATTTTAAAAAATCATCATTTGATGTTTTAATTATACTATTTTTCATTCATGTCCATGTTATTATAATTATTAGAGATTTTGTATTCAAAAATGGATGGTAAATTTAATTTGGGACCATATTTTCATCCATTACAATGTTTTTAAAATATATACTTTTTATTGTTTTATGTAAGGGATATTTTACTTTGAATACCTCGAAATAATAGTTTTAAATATTTATTTTATAAATATATTTCATCCATTATTATATTATTAAATTTATTTTACTGGTTTATTTAAATTAAAATACATCATTTATAAATATATTTTAAATCAATTTTTATTTTCATTAATATGTTTTTAAAAAATAGTTATATATATATATATATTATGGACTATTTGAAAATTCCTTTCAATTTAAAAAAAGTAATTTGTAATTTTATCATATAAAACATCAATGACTTCCCCCCTCCACTAACAATATTTGGTATTTGAGATTCCTTTTAATATTCTTTGTTTTTTTTAAAACAATATTTTCTTTTATTTTACTTATTTTATAAAAAGGGTGTGAAATGGAATGGATATTATTTTTATCCATAAATTTTTTTCTCATGTTTTTAAGGGGTCTACATAAACGTCAATTATCTTAATGTTATTACCATCCTCTCTATAAATCATATTAAATATCTCTTTATTATTATAGGATTATTCCAAATTAATATTATATTTCTCACATATTTTACTATCTTATTCTCCCTTCCATTGTCAATGTAATTCATTCCATATCATCATTTCATAAATGAAATCATTAAAAAAATATTAAGATTATAATATAAGGGATGATTATGGTACCCACATGATTTACATGGATAATTATTTTGTTTATTCCTTATGATTTATTTCGTTTTTTGGAATAGATAATATTTAAATTGTTATAATGGGTGTTCCTATAACATCTTAGAACTTCAGTATATTCTTTTTTAAAATGTTTATTAAATCAATTATTTTAAAATTTAAATTATTTTATGTTGTATGAAACTAAATTATTTTCAGTAATAAATATAATTCTTTTATATAAGTTATTATTCAAAATATCAAAAACACAAATTTTAATTTATTTTTATTGAGATAGTATTTCAATTAAATAATTTAATTGTTGGTCCAAATTTTAATTTATTGTTTACTAGGTAAAATATATTTTAAATCAATACCTATAAAGATATGATTATTTTCTGCTAAATATTAATTATTATTTAAAATATTAAATTATAATGTTTATTTAAATTATTTAATTAGTTATAGTATTGATAAAATATATTTACTGTTTTTTATTTCTAAGGAATTATTTATTGATATTTCTATAATAATCATTCGATGTTGATTATTTGTTCTAGAATATTAATTAAAGTAATAATCTTGTGGTAGAAGAATATAATAGAACTCTAACTTAATGAAAACAACTAGTAAATGTACTAAGTATAACATTCAATGGAAAATGATAAATGAATACATATATGGTAAAATATATTAAATATTTTTTTAGAAATTTAATAAAATTGTGTTAAAAATGAAAATAATTAATAATTATTTAGAAAAACTATTTTGATATGAATGTTCAAGGTTTTTAAAAATATATTTCTTATAGTAATATTAAATTTGATAAAAATATTTTTATCAATTTAAAATAAATATTTTCTTATAGTGATAATATTTTACATTAATAGATAGTAAGATATTAAATTTATTTTCAAATTCTATTAAATAATGACATATGTATTAAAATTAATAAGGATGATGTTAATATTTTATTAAAAAATGTTTAATTAACATAATATAATTACTAAGAGGATTAAATAAATATTCAAATATTCAAAAAATAGTGTATTAATATATCTTGTCTATTTAATTTCTTTAAGTAAATATTTATAAATTCTATTAATATAAAGAAATGGACAACCTTTGACCTATCAGGGACCCCTAAAGGACACATGTGAGTCCCACAGGTTCATCCACATGGGACAGGTCGACCTTCCAAGTACCAAGTTATAGTTATGAGTGTATGGGAATAGATAGCACCCTCCAGATCATCCGTAGGGTTCACATATTGTATGAAGAACGTGCACTGTGGGGTACATGAGTAACTTTATTAGGAGACCTGGTGGTCTTAAGTTACATGTGGGTGATTGTGGTTGTTGATCCACTGCAACCTGGGGAAGACTACAAATGATAGATGTTTTAATATATTTAAGCACTCAACCACACATTTTTTTGATGTGAGATCAGTGAATGCAGGTATTGTTTACCAATTATAAAAAATAAATTTCCAATATATGTTATATGATGACATTAATATGATCCATTCAATCTGAGGAAGTATCTTCCAATCCCACCTGATATACCTACTATACCTCATCGTCTTTGTTATCTTCACCTTCCAACTTAATGAATCATATGTTTAAAAAACCTTCAAATAGTTTATCTTGACGGTACTCAATACTAACACTCTTATTTTCACATGGAAATAGAACTACAAAACTCCAACTACCATAAAGGAGGTTAGAAATTTGAGGTAAATTTAGAAATTATAATAAATCATAACACTTGAGTTGGTGATGATGTTTTTCTCAAAGATGTTGTAATAATCCAGGTAGGTTAATATGAATATAATTAATATAATAGTCTTCATTGTTTCATTTAAACTTCAACAATTTTTTCAGCTTCCTTCTCAAGTTAAAACAGTAACATAGATTATATATATATCCTTAAAAATCAAAACTATTATATTAATAGTTGAAGGATTCATTGCAATAGTCAAACTCCTCAAGGATTTGAGCCATATAGGCTTATGTTCATTGTTGCAAAAATTATCCAACCTGATTAGCTATTTTTAATAAATTTATCATTCAAAATTTAGCTTAACAACATATCCAAAACACTTATATACATATAAATAAAGTGACATCCTATTCACCCATTGGAGAAACCCAACCCTTAAACATGTTCCTTATTTCTCCCTAATTCCATAATGTAATTTCAAATTATTGGTATTTGAGATAAACAATTTCCAATTCTCATTTTTTATTACTTTCACTTTATGGTATTGTATATAGAAACTCTATTTTACAATAAATCCCACAAATTTACTTATATCAAGATTTTATGTAAGTGACATTATTATTTTCAATATCTCAGATTTCAAATTACAATCTTAATGTTTAATTTTCATTATTCGAATATTTATTTTCAATTTAGTTAAGAAAATAAATCTTATTACCAAGCCTATATTATTTTTAAAAACACTTTCGTAATGGAATTGTATTTTTTATGTTGTTTTCAAAAACCATATTTGAAATGGGAGAATATTTTTGTTTCATAAACATATTTTTCATTAATTCACAACCATTAATGTTTGGAATATTTAATTTTAATAATCCAATATTTTATATATTAAAAAACACTAAGTATGGAAACTATTTTAATTATATTCAAAATATATCACTAAGGAAACCTTTTTCATTCTAAATTTCATATAGCCTATTTTAAGTGCAATTTCATGTTTTTTAGTCTTTTATGTTGTGTATGGAATTATAATGTTATCATATTATTGAAAAAGTTTCTTTTCATTATATGGATGATAGTCATTATATAATATAAGTTTCCATGGTATATTATAATCATAAACATTCAATAATTTTTATGATACAAATTTTATTTTGTTGTATTAGTTTTTTAAGTGGATTCTATTAATGTAAAATTTGTGAAATATAGATTTCTCCTAAAGACTGATTTTTTCTTAAGAAAGAAATTTGTAAATAATGTTGTGATATAAAAATATTTTCTCTTCGAAATAATTTATGTAGTTATACAATGACTATTTTTTTGTAAATAAATAAATAATAGAAAAACCTATAAAATGTTTTTTATAACACCTGGAACATGGGTCTCATATTTAGTGATAAGAAATGGGGTTTTAACCCACATCCTCAAGGGGACATCATCCTATTGGTTGTAACACTATTGGGGTAGTCAAAATTTTAAGGGTTTCAGAGTATTATTTAATTCTATAAAAATATATAATATTCAAAGATATATTTTTACCCATAACTTGAAATACAATTATTTTTTCAAAGGTAATTATACTTTTATAAGAAATTTGTTTTTCAAAATGATATTTATTTTTAATGTTTTTGAATAGTTCTACATATGTATATATTCTGAAAACCATGATTTTTGATTTTGGAAAATGATTTTTTACATCAACATTTTTATATTTGAAAAAAATACAAAAAATACTTATTTTATTTATGAATATATTTTTCCGTCTAGTTTTAAAACCCTATACTACGAAATTTCATACTCAACCTATTTTTTAAAATATTTTCTCATATGTTAAAATAAGTTTACAATGGTGGGTTGTTTCCTTAAATATCTATAAATACATAGGCTATAAAGATATTGTGGAATTATTTTTACTCTAATATGTTTCATGATTGTATATAAATCAACTAGATCTTCCCAAAAAATATCATTGGGTATAAAGGAATATATATTATTCAGTTACATTTAAAAAATATACAACTTCTTTTTAGCACAGAATCCAAGGGCACATTTATCTAGTTTTCTTGGTTTCTAGATTTCATTCCAATGAGATGGTTAAATTTTTTTCCCCGTGTAACATTTTGAATGTTATGTGGGAGTTAACATAATAAAATTCTGTACTATCTATACCAGGTGATATTGTCTTAGTTGTTTTCCATGACTTATTCTTATGTTATTTATTGACTTTAATATAAATTTTCTATGTTTTCAAGACATTATCATATCATATTTTCTATTTTATCATCTCATATGATTTCTCATGAGGTTATGTTTAACGAGATGTCTATTTTACATTAAATGGGTATAATATATAGATTTATTTGATCGTTTTTGGAAAAAAAAATTATGATTGTAAGGTGACCATCATGAAATAAATTTTTCCAATCAAATATCTTATTATATTTTTTATGAATATCAGTACATAGAATTGTAGATTTCGTGGATAATAATGTTTTTATTTTAAGGACAAATATTATTTATGAAAACAAACAAATATTTTCTAATTATTTATAAGCTAATATGATTCATTATTTCATTAAATATGCCCCTTACATAGATTTTTTTTCTCATTCCACAATTTACTAATTTTTTCATATGGTTTTAATAATGAGTATGGGAAATGATGAGGTCAAGATAAAAATAATGACGATTGTTCTTAGAAATTAATCTTTTTATATCAAAAATGATTTATTTTTTGGTAAAAATTAATAATATCTTTAAGTGTACACATGGTGATATAATATTTATTTATATAAGGTTAATGTCATCATTCTCTAAAAAACTAAACCTTAAAGATCCTAAAATGTGATAAAACAATTCTTGACATAAAACGTATGATTGTGTAATGTTTATGGAATTTATTTTGAATTTAGGATTATTATAATTGTTTATATAAAATTTTAGATATGTTCATTTTCATGTGATGTTAACTTAGGAATTATGGATACTTTAATCAGTTTATATTTTTATGTCTATTCATAAGTCCAAATACATAAACACCAGTTTGAGATCTTAATTGATAATCTTATGTGTAGATTGATGATAATTTGGGTGACATTATATATTTTTGGTAACATTTAAACCTTATATTTTTCAGGAAGGATTGTTCGAGAATAATACTATTATATTTTTGGAGATGTGAGATGAAAGGAATGATATATCCTTATATGGTAAAATAATCGTTAATGTTTTTTTATTTTAATTTTTGTTCACATATTCAACTAATTTTGGGAATGTGATGGGAATTATATTAATTTAGGTTTTAAAAAAATTAAAATATTTCAGATATAGGATAACACATCACATTTGATAAGGTCATTATGCTAGAATGAAAAATAAAATGGTCAGAAGTGTGAAACACCTACCACTAGCCTACTTGATGCTTTTGTTAGTATGATTTTTTTCGAATGATGTGAGAGATAAATATTATGTTTAGTTTTGGAATATATGTTTTATCATTGTGAAAATGTAATTCCCCATAATTCCATGTACATTTTCTAAAAATTATATGGGATTATTTCAAGACAATCCTCATAAACGACATGTATTTCTATCACCTGGAGTGGCTAGAAAGTATTTTCTATCTATTTTTAATGTTCATTAAAAAACATTAGAGTGGGATTTTCTCACATTCAAACTGGTACTCGGATGAAAAATTTGAGGACATCATTGAACTCAGATCTTTTGGATTCTCCTAAATGGGCCTAACGATGACCACTGTGTGCTGGGATGGATGAACAAATGGGATGCTAGGTGGTCCAACTAGTTAGAACCGATCTGACCAAGTTAGGCGGGGCCTGAGGAATTGTACCAAGTCAATGGGAGAACGGGTGTGCTGAACCATCGTACGAACTGAGCTAGGCCTAGAAAGGACAAATTGGTAATGTCGGACTAGGTTGGCCCCAACCCAGTCGAAAAGGTTTTAACATAACATAAACATTCTTATTAAAACTAGCATACGAAATGTCAATATTTTCACCATAAACTATGAATGGTATAAAAATAGAACACCCATAGTGAAACATATCACAAAACCTTCAATACAATATAGAAGTTTTGTATCATAATAAATCAACTTCAAATAAGCATAAAATACATCAAAGGATGTTGACAATGATGAAATCAAAACTCTTTTTAGAGAAATATATCATTCTATTTTGAAATAATTTAAGTGTCATATATTTATAAAATAAAATAGTTTCTTTGAAAATATTCTTATAATCTTGTATGGGAATCTTCGATGATTTTATAAAGGCGGAAAATAACTGCACCCGCTGTATAAGATAAAAAAACATTCTTACCTTAATTCTGTCGAAAGGGTTTAAAAGCACCGTGTTTGGAAAACGATGGAAAGATTCCTTTATAAAACACTTATAAAAAGTCAAACAAGGTTATAAATGACTTTAAACCATATAATTTTAAATATTAAAAATGTTTTGAAATACATTTTTACGAAACATGGATGTGGATGATAAAGAGATCCCAGTAGATTATTACGTATAAACAACCTCGGATAATGAAGAGATTGTGAAATAAACCTTAACATGTACTTTTCCTTGGTTGGGGTTTGTTAACCTCCTGTATAATGGTAAACTAATTGTTATTAAATTATACAAGAATCATATACATTAATATGATTTCATATATGATCTTTTAACATTGATTTCATAATAATATCGTAGTATTATCGTTGTTTCATGTGTTAACTTACTCGTTTTATTTTATATGTTTTGTTATGTAAGCCATGTGTGTAATGGATAGGTTGTATCATAATCATATCTAGAATGATATCAAGTCCTTAGATACTATGATTAATCATCAAATGAGAATTATACTTGAATGGATACGATGGAGAATGAATCTCATCGCGTTCGTGGAGACGGTAGTCCGTACGTACGCACGAGCGACAATATCATTCTTCTGATTTTAAAATAATATATAATTAGATGGTATATCATATATACCGAATCATTTTCATGTTAAATTTATTATTTACATGAATTACACATCATTATTATACCCATCCAAATAATAATTTATTGAATAACAATTACACCACGACGTGGAGACGGTAAGCCGTACGTACGCACGTATGGTGACATGTTATTCAAAGGATGGATAGAATACTAAATATGGTTGTACCAAATTTATAATAACATCAAATTATATATATGATACTGGAGTTATTATTTTATAATGGTAACAACAAAGGAAGAGGATGTGGAAGAAGAAAGGAACTTGAAAAGGGGTGGTGAAATCATTACCTCTTCATTGGGTTCTTCCTTTTGATTTGATCAAAAGGGCACCTTAAGTTGGCTTTCTGACTAAAGTAAGGCCTCAAAGATGAATTGAGGGAAGTTGAGAGGGTATTTTGGCAGAGTTTGGCCGACCTAAAAGGGATTTGAAGGTGTGAAGTAATGAAAAGGGGGAATGCCATTTTAAAGAGGGGTGAGGTGCACCTTTGGAAAAGCTAGAAATATTAATTTATAATAAATTTATATTCGGTTTATAATAGCTCCAAAGTTGATTATTTTAAGGTTAAGGTTGGGATGGGTGAAAACCACTCAAACAATATAATTTAGACAGGTTTGGGTTACTATATTAACCTTATCTTTAAGTATTAACTCTTAGTTAATTAGTTTCACTTTTACAATGTCTCATTGTATTTTTTATATTATATGATTAATAAACATACTATATACATCCCAGAGACCCCAAAGTGGTCCATTAATGATAAACCTATCATTATATAAGTCTCTTGTCCGAACCTTAGATTTTGAGGAATTTAATATCAATTAATAATATACTATTTTTTTTTAAAACACTTTTATGTCAATTTTGACACTATTCAATAATTGATTTTTGTAAAAATCATAAAATAATTATTACTTCGAAAACAGTTAATTAAATCCTTCCTAACATGTCATATTAACATAGAAAATTAGTGTAAATCATAAAAAGTCTCAAATTATATTTATTTGGGTATCTACAATATCAACCATTTTAATTTTTCACTATTATGGTAATTACTGCATCACCATTGTGTCATATATAAATTAAATTATTTAATGTCTAAAAATTATAAATAAAATATAATTATGTAATAAACCTCTTTATCTTTATAATGAATATTTATAGTCGAAAATCAAACATATATTACCCTATGTAAAAATTTCTTTTCTAAAAGTTATATGCTTGTGTCATTTTTGTATTCATTTTAACTTAATTAAAATAAAGTTTCCCTATCACTTACAAGTGGCACCATGGGGTCCTAAAATTGATCCCAAGATTACTATGGTCTAACTTGTATCAACCAATAATGTTAGGACATGTTTTAGTTTAATTCATTATTATCATAATATTATTTGTTAACCCTTATTTACCGGATTTACCCTTTAACCATGGTAAATAAAATATTTACCGAAGTAATTATTCAAAATGTACAAAAATAAAATTTACCTATTTAAACAATTTGAACATCATGATTCCAAATATGGAATCCATTTTTCCAAATTCAAAACACAGAAGTGGCTGAAATTAATTTAAAATTAATTCCCACTGATAAAACAAAAAGTGTGTTTTTAAGATATAATAACTGTCAAAATATTGATACTTGTTTATGTTCGGTTTAATTGTGAAATTATGTCCAATGACCAAAATTGTATTAAATGGTAAAAATATATTCTAAATATACATTAAAACCACTCAAATCCATAATTTATCAATAAAATTATTTCGATTAAGAAAGTTGTTTTTAATTAAAATTTAGTAATTTTCAATATTCATCAAAATATTAAAGTTATCTGAGAAGTACCGAAATTTCACCTTAGGCTAAATTCGATATTTGGAATCCAAAAATGAAGTCCATTTTGATATATAAAATATATATAATTTCAAAAAGTAGTTATTACTATTCATAACGGCTATTTTGATTAGTTATGGTGTGTTAGAACTCGGTGTTGCGTACAACAGATGCTATCACATTATTCAAAGAGAAGTGTACCGTAGAATCATGGGGTGTTACAGCTATAATGGGCCCACCAAAATCGTAATAAGTCCAATTAATTATTCATATGATAGGGTAGAAACATAATCAACTAATAAATTCATATTCATACTATCATATGAAATGTAAAAAAATTACTCAATTAGTTCACATTATCATATACTGGCCATAATAATAACATGATTCATATCAAGATAGTATATCCCTAGTAATAAAATTATAAACCATTCCATAAAATTTGGTATTTGGAAACATAAAAAATAAATATAAATTAAGAATAATTTTCAACATATGGTGTTGAAATATATGAAAATAATCTAATAAAGTCATTGAAAAAATCATAGAGAAAAATACCCTTTATATATTGGAAATAAAAGTTCAACTAAAAAATTTATTATATTTCCCATTAAATCATATTATAAATATAAATATCCTTGCGATGAAAAGGAAAGTATGATTAAATTATATTATTGTAAATTTAAAATAATAATCACACTAAAATTTTCTATATATCATGATAAAATATTTATAACTCAAGTGGAAACATTTATATAGTTTGTTTTAGTATTTATTAAAATGACCCACATCGGTGTTCCTTAAGGTAAAATATAAGTGTCTTTAAAGTGTAAAATAATAATTTTTCCATAAAACAAGAAATGAATGTTGAAATGTATTCAAGATAAAAATAGTGTTTCTAGAAATATAATGGTTACTTCAAATTGTTTATGGAATGTAATTGAAAACAGGTTTTAAGGTGGGAAGTTCCATTTAATCCGGCCTGATTATCAGGACTAATTGAAAGCAAAACCACATAAAACCTGAATTCCCCGATCAAATAAGGACTAATTATGATAGGTACATATGTTTAGAACATAAAATAATAATTTATGATGAGTTAATATGAATAATTATAAAAATCATTTGGTTAACTAGAGAGAAAGTGTAACACAAAGGAAAAAAATAATGTTTGGAGAGAATCACTTACCACTTTGCAGACAATTGAACTGTTTGCCCAAAATAATTAATGATCCTCAAATGAAACATCAAATACAATTAATATAAATAGATAAATTATATTATTAATCAAATGGTTCTGTATATAGATGATAGACAAGAAAAAGTGTTGAATAAATAATATCTCACATAAATAAAGATAAGATGTGAAAACCCATAACTAATTTCTAAATGAAATTTGCAGTTGAACATAATGTCCATGATAATGAAATTAGATAATTATTAAATTAATTAATGTCTTATTAGACATTTATTTGAGTTATTATATTATTATTATGTTCATTTATGTTTTTTTATGATTTTTAGAGTTCAATTTCATCTTTTTGGGAGTGTTTGTTTTCATCGATGTTCAGGATTGGTTCACTTTTATATACTAATAAATGTTCATGTAAACTAATAATAATAATAAATAATTTAAATTATTGGTTATTAGTCAAACTAAATATGGTAAAATGATATTATATATAATTTTTTAATATGGTATTATAATAATTCATTATTTAAATCATTAATTAAAATAATTTAATTTAATTCGGTGGGTTTTTAAATCCATCACATACTCATATAATTTTATTTAATATAATGTTTACAAATTTTTTCTATAAAATTATTTAAAATAAAATATGTGTTATAAAATCTTATTTAACCATAATAATTGAATTATGACCATCCATGAAGGTAATAAAGGAAAAATATTTTTTTTTCCACAATGGCTATAAATCAATGTATCACGGGTGGTACTTTTATTTTTTGAATAAACGGGATATGAGAAGGGGTTTTATAATTTAAATTCAATTAAAAAATATATAATTCTAGTATATTTAAGATATTATTTTAATCATGTATTTTTGGATGTTTGGGGTTTTGTAAGAATAATAACACTAAAAGAAATTAAAAGAGAACATGAGCTGATTTTACCTCTTTAATATCTACTCATTGTAAACCACATTAAGACAATTTTGTTTGGAATTGTGGATGGGTATAATGTTATTTAATTTTAGGATTTGTTCTGGGAGGTTAATTAGGTATAATATAAGAAATCTATAAGGCCTATAATGTGTTAGGATAAAAGGTTGGTAGTGTTATATTAATAATATATAAGAGTGGTGTTTTTTTATTATATTTTTTATTTGTTTACTAATATTTCCCCAGAAAATCAATTGTATTTATTATTATGAATATGTAATGTAATTATATCCTATGATCCTGATTTAAAGGATTAGTAACTAATTTAAGACCCAAAAATTCTTGTATTTGGCTTAATATGATAAATACACTATGTTTTCGTTTTCAATGTTCATAAAAAATTAAACTATTTTTTGAAATTAAAAAAATTATAAAAAAGGATATTTGAAGGAGAAAATTAAAAAAAAA
Organism: Viscum album; assembly: GCA_963277665.1. Classification (NCBI taxonomy): domain Eukaryota; kingdom Viridiplantae; phylum Streptophyta; class Magnoliopsida; order Santalales; family Viscaceae; genus Viscum; species Viscum album. The sequence goes on along the minus strand of OY728151.1, from coordinate 1,504,046,656 downwards.
TCAATTAATTTAAAATAATTTCCTATATATAATATATAATATTTTTAACTAAAACCATCTTTTATTAAAAAATACCGATATTAAAATTATCACTGATTGTTTCACACATTGAAAAATTAATAAAGGTCTTAATAATTTATATTAAAATAATATGAAAACATAATATTTATTCATGAATCATTTTTATTAATATATATTATATTTTACATTATTATATAAATTATAAAATTGTAAATAAATATTTGCATTTCCCAAAAATACCATCAATTAAAATATAAATTTTAAAACAATAACTTATATATTCTATGATATAAATATATCATATATTCATTGATGAGATTCCTAAAGTTTATTTATACTTTCATTAGTAATGTTACTATTCTATTGTCCAAATTACTATTTGTAATGACCATATTACTATTCCAACTATAGCATTAATATTGTATAGTACATCATTATACATTTAAGATTAAAGCATTAATTATCAAAGATATTAAATTTAAAAGATACATATCATTTGATATTAGGGTGTTAAATAATTTATTTAAATGGTTAATTATGGTAAATGTGAATTGAAACAACATTAAACCATTGCAATCATATATTTCATATGGATGTTAAGTCAATTTATAAATGTTTTGTCAGTGTATATCATCTCTACATAGTATTATGTGTTCATTAACACCTATTGAATTTATTGTATAGTGATGGGCCCCTAAGAAAAAGGATTTTGTCTGTAAACCATTTTTAGAAAATATGAAACCATCAAGATAATGTAGATGTGTCATGAACTATCTTGGGGAACCTACTAACTCGATAACTGACCTGACTCTGACATATCCAAATAGGCATTCTAGTTCCAAACGGGATGGAAAATAGCACCTAGAATCATAAAAAAGAGAGTCAAGGAACTATTTTTCTACAATCATTGTAGAAACATGTTAAAAAATTGAATATTAAAAAATTAAAAACACACAAGGAGAGGTGTTCCAAAAATCAATCAGACATAAAAAACCAATATACTACAACAGTGTAATATAAAAATGACAAACTGCATGTTTCCCAATAGTCATGACTCTCTAGTTTCATGGATCAAAATACACTACCCCTTCAAACTATTGCATTACCCTTTCTTGAATTTGGAAGAAGATAAGCTACAGACACCCAAAGGCACAATTGTGGTGTGAGATGAAATCCCAACATGGTCACTCCACAGATCCCATAACAACATGCCACAATAAATTAAACAAATAAAGCATTCAATATTACATAAAATGATTTGGAATTTCAAAATCATATGTTAAACAAATCATGATTTTCATTTCAAAATTTTGAAATACATTAAACAAATAGTATAAATTTTAGTGGATGGAATATTTCTAAAAGTTTTTATAAAATAAACATTTTATATAAAACAGTTCATGTAAATTGAAAATCCAGATAAAAAGTATGAAAAAAGGTGTCATGTATTTCAAATATAATTAATTAGGACACATTTTCAAATTCCTAATGGTATGATAGTACCAAGATAATAATTCTACAGACACTCAAAGTGTCATCAAAATATATATATACAAACATCCCTTTGGTACGGCCAAAGCCTACTTCATCACTATCCCATCATGGATGTGACATGCAACATTATTATTTTGGATGGTTGTAAATCATAGAGTGATGTCCAGATAACTCAATAACTACCAAGGTCTACCTTGTGTTCATGTAAAAAATCATTGATGCAAAATTCATTTTAAGACAAATTCAATTCATCCCATTCTCCATTTCAAATATTCCAATTTTATATTAAGATTCTTAATATAGGTTTATAATAAAAAAATTCCATTTTCCATGCTAAAACCCAATGATTTATATAAAAATAAATTTAGTCCATTTTTATATAATTCAACATTCAAAACAATTTCATAAAATCATTTCCCACTAATTAAATTCCACAATTTAAATTAAATAAAATTCCATCCAATTTCACAATCTTTCCAATTTCATAATCCATCCATAACTCAAATGAATTGGGGTTTACCCCAATCCATACCAATTTCAACCAAATTCCCATTTCGATGGAAATTGTGTATTTAATTATGAAATTGAATGTAGTTTTATGAAATTGAATTGAATTTAATAAAAGAATTTAAATAATTCAATATAGGGTTAATAATAATTGGAAATCACGAAGGAACCACATTCCATTGAATCACATGTCCTCAAAATGCCAAACCATAATCAGGATTCGCCAATGAATAAAAATGAAATGGAAATCCGGGAATGATACCTATAAGCTAGATCTGAAATTTAGTGAATTTGTTACTCTATCCACCAACGAGATCTATAACGCCATAGAAAAGAAAGAGGAGGGAGCAGGAGAAGGAAAATAGGAAGAAGAAACATACCCGGAAGGGATCAAACAGAAATTTACTAGCATAAATCATACTTGGAGAGGGTTTAAAGGATCAAAAAATGGTTCTTGAGATCCTGAAAATATAGGAAAAATGTAATAGGGTCTAATGAAACAAATATTGGGTAAAACAATGTGATTGGGAAATTTTTATTAATTTTTAGAACAAATAAAATTCATATGCATGGTTTCCTAGCAAGATCTTCTTAGTTAGAACAAACTATACACCCTGTCCATGCACTAATTTATACATTGTTGATGGTTTCAACTAAGGGGTATAATGGTTTTTCAATAAATTTTTCAACCATTCAACACCTAACATCCTATATTTTCTTGGTTTTCTCTTATAGGGTGAATGGTTTGGTAAAACTATGTGCCAACCATGTACAGCCATGAAATAATAAAATATTCAAAAAATTTCTTGAAACAACACAAATAAAACCCAATCAAATAATTACTAAATATGTGGTATTAGGAGTACTCAATGATTGTAACAGGATGTTATAAACTCACCACCACAAAAACTTCTTGCCTCTAGAATCCTACATAGAAGCATTCATTCAAAAAAGTAAAATCCAAGGCTCTCTCATCAATGCCTCCCACTATCGCATCCCATGTCTATCATAATTTTTCTTCCACAGGACTATAATCGAAGGTATATTCCTCTCATCAAATACATTGGTTAAAAAATCAATTTCTCTAACTAGAAATAAATTTATAGATAAATACTTTCCAAACTCAAAATCACCCCAGCAAAGAACCTGAGATGGTTTAGATAATTAATTTCGTAGACATGATATAAGATAAATTTTATGTATTGACATCAATTTTGGTGTTATTGTTAAACCATAATCCACTCTTCCCACATGATTAACAACCCTAAAAGGTCCCTAAAATTAGGGGAAATATTCCTTTTTCTCCTAATCCACCGAGGACCTGACTAGGGGTAAACATTCATGAACACCTACTGACCAACTAAAAATTCCAATGGTCTATGGTGATAATGAACATGAGAATTAAACCTGATCTGTGTTATCATCATCCTCTAATGAATCAACTGAATCATTATTGACATCTCTTGAAAAATCCTCGGTTCAACCATGGAAATTTCTCCAATCTCTGACCAACTCATTGTAGATGTACCAGGATGACCATATAATCCATCACAATGATCCATTATAATCAAAGTCTGATAATTATTATTATAAAAAAATCAACTCGCCCTAATTGATCATCCCAAGCTCCACCAAAGTCAAGAACACTAGCATCAAGAATATCCTCGAGAATCTGTATATCTCATTATATATAGACATCTGACAACAGATGGTTTTCTGTATTTAAATGAAATTGTTACCAAATTTCCACTTGAAGTCCTCTATAAAATAAATTAGTTGATAAATGATCTGTATATGAATAAATGACAATTAAAACAATTTACAACTGAAAATTTTCTTTCACATAGATATTTCCTACCTTCTCATATTTGGTTGTATCACAAATGGGTATAATGTGAGCCTATTTAGTTATCCTATCAATCGTAACCCATATCACATTATTCACACTCTATGTACATCGAAACAGAACAGAAAAGTACATATATATATTTGATCTTACTTCCAAGTCAGTACAAGAAGTTGTTAAATCATTCCCAAATGTTTTCGGTGCTCTGCCTGAACCTATCAGAATGTGTAATAATGAGAGTCAAATTCATCAATACCCCATCTCATAACTGGACACTAAATCATCTAATTCATGTCATAAAACATATTCATGGTTCATGGGTACACATCCCATAGATAACTCTTACAATACCAAAACAATATTCTTTACAGCTAACAGCACAAAAAAGTGTTCATGATAACTTACAATTCCCTCATTGGAGAATTTCCACATAGAAATGGTCTCTCCACCATATATACAGTCTCTAATGAAATATAAATCATTATCAATATGACTTTACAGAAGAATATTCTTGATTAGAGTTGAAATTAACTAACACTATCCATGGAAACCTCATTCTCGGATTCATGGACTCCAATATGCAACTGTGCAAAGAGATCCATCATGTTTCACTCTACTGAAGATTCACTCACTTCTTGGGATGGAAGTATACTTCTACTGGATTCTATAATTACATTCCATTTCCTTGGTGTACAGGCGATGTCGAATTCAAAAAACTATAGGTATTCCACCCAATGACTCTTACAAAGATTCATATCATTTTTAGAGAAGAAATAACTCAAGATTTTGTGATAGGAAAATATTGTAAACTTTTCACTATGAAGGTAATGTCTCCAAGTCAAAAGATAATGTATCAAAACTGTTTGTTGAATGTCATGGGTTACAAAATTATTCTTGAGTTTCTTAATATGAATTAAGATATAAGAAACAAAATAATCACCCTCTATAAGAACATACCCCAAACCTAAAACTGATGCATCATAGAAGATCACATATCCATGCCTGGCCTTAGAAAGTGTCAAAACTGGTGATTTAGTCAAAATATATTTCAGCTAAATTAATTAATTTTCACATTTCTCATCCCATACAGACTTTAATACCTTTAGAATAAGGGTAGAAATATGAGAATCCAACTTCATGAAGTCTTTAATGAGTTGATAATAGTCCCGAGGCAAACATGAGAAGCATCAAATCTTGAACACATTATGTGGTTGTTATCATGTTATAATAGCCATCACATTTTTATGATAAATAGAAATACTATTTTATGACACAACATTACCAAATGATTTCAATTACCAGTTCCATAAATCACATTTTTATAGAATGGAATATTTTCAGTGATTTCTAAACAAACTCATAACTATTATCATATGATTAACATGATCCTCCTCAAACATTGATTCAAAATTGATTTTTTACAAAAATACCATCAGGAATATTTAACGATACTCATAGAATATCATTTAAATTATTTCCATAAAGACTAATAGAGAATTGGTTATATCAAATGTCATAACATGGTGCTCATAATGAATGTTCCTTCATTGGAAGGTAGTTTTCTGAACATTGTATTCTTTTAATATTAACTGATGGTAACCTAGTCATAGATCATTCTTTGAGAAAACATTCTCCCCATTAAATTGGTTTAATATGTCATCATTTAATGGGATCATATACTTATTATTTACCATAACATAATTGAGATTTCGTAAATCTAAACAAATGAAAATTCAACCATCATCATTCATAACAATTAGAACTGGCACCTCCCAAGTGGACACACTCGGGTGAATAAATCCTTTCACAAGAATATCCAGAAATAGAGACCCCAACTCAATAATTTTTGTGACTTCCATTTGGTAATAAGTTATAGATACATGTTGAGTACCAAAATCTATATCGATAAAAATCCATACTCCGATTACTATTGGAAAACTAGTGAAGTCAGCGGGGAACACATTAGAGATCTCAATGATAATTATAGGGATTTCACTACTCAAAGATTCCCACTATAGATCAAAAGAGAACACATATAGTACATTCCCTAACAGTGGATAAGAAGGCCCTGCATTTCTAGACCTTATGTACTATTATCCTTGAAAATGTGACAGACACTATTAGGTGTAGTGAAGGAGGATTGTCATCGATAAAAATAAAACTGGGTTTTATTAGTAAAGAGACAATCCATCCTGAATATGATGTTAATTGGTTTCATGTTAAGAACTAGAAAATTCCACAGAAGCTCAAAATCTAATAAAAATAAATCACATGAAGTACTACGTAGACCATTATCTCTCTTCAGTGTAAGTGTTTTTGTAATGTACATCAGATAAGATAAAATCACCATAGGAATATTATCTAGATTAACAATACAGGTTGAAATTAATGAATGAGATCCACCATTATCAAATAAATAAGTTAGTAATGATGAAGCTATAGTTATGGAACCTCTCAATATTACTAGAAATATATCTACTTCCTCTATAGACTCTTCCACAACAAGAAGAATCTTCATTTGGTTGCCTATTACTGGAACCCTTTTTCACATGATGTATCTAGCTGTGTCATATTTTTAGAAATCACATAAAATATCATGACATTAGTTAGAGTAGAATATATTTAAAATAATATCGTTAAGAGGCCTCATAATTTGTATGAACCACATAACTTGCGTACTTCAGTGTATAGATTCATTGAATGCCATGTTTTTCCACTGTGGTAATTAATCAAAGGATCTCTTATAGGTATTGAAGGTGGTCTATAATTACCCTATTGTTGATAACCGCCACAATATTCATCAACCATTATCTTTCTCATAGAAAAAGGAACACTACTAATAGGAGTGAAAAATACTCCCAACAACACTACCAGGTCATCCACGTTCATTTACACCATCGAAAATCTATCTATCACATTAGAAAAAGAGGGAAGATTTAGAATGAACACCTAAGAATGAATATACAATCATAGTCCCAAATTAAACCTTCGAGCCATAATATTCTCATTCGATACTATCTTTGGTTCTAACTACACATTCTTAACAAAATAATTATCATACCCAGTCACACTCCCCTTAACTTTCTCTTGTTTTAAAAACATAGTCGCATTTTCCAAAAACATTAAATCTTGGAAGAAAATGTCACTGAAAAGTAAATTGATATCTTTATACTCTAAAAGCTCCTGTTTTTTTAGTCGCTACCATATACCACAATATCATTCTTGATCCATCATACATTAAGGTGGCACTATTTAACTTTATTTCATTAGTAATCTCTGAAAACACACTTTTTTGACAGTAATTATATCTTAAAAACACACTTTTTGTTTTGTCAGTGGAAATTAATTTTAAATTAATTTCAGCCACTTCTGTGTTTTGAATTTGGAAAAATGGATTCCATATTTGGAATCATAATGTTAAAATTGTGTAAATAGGTAACTTTTATTTTTGTACATTTTGAATAATTACTTCGGTAAATATTTTATTTACCATGGTTAAAGGTTAAATCCGGTAAATAAGGGTTAACAAATAATATTATGATAATAAAGAATTAACCTAAAACATGTCCTAACATTATTGTTTGATACATGTTAGACCATAGTAATCTTGGGATTGATTTTAGGACCCCATGGTTCAACTTTTAAGTGATAGGGAAACTTTATTTTAATTAAGTTAAAATGAATACAAAAATGACACAAGCATATAACTTTTAGAAAAGAAATTTTTACATAGGGTTATATATGTTGGATTTTCGACTATAAATATTCATTAGAAATATAAAGAGGGTTCTTACATAATTATATTTTATTTATAATTTTTAGGCATTAAATAATTTAATTTATATATGACACAATGGTGATGCAGTAATTACTATAATAGTGAAAAATTAAAATTGTTGATATTGTAGATACCCAAATAAATATAATTTGAGACTTTTTATGATTTACACTAATTTTCTATGTTAATATGACATGTTAGGAATGATTTAATTAAATGTTTTCGAAGTAATAATTATGTTCTGATTTTTACAAAAATCAATTATTGAATAGTTTCAAAATTGACATAAAAGTGTTTTTAAAACAAATTGTATATTATTAATTGATATTAAATTCCTCAAAATCTAAGGTTCGGACAAGAGACTTATATCATGATAGGTTTATCATTAATGGACCACTTGGGGGTCTCTGGGATGTATAGAGTATGTTTATTAATCATATAATATAAAAAATACAATGAGACATTGTAAAAGTGAAACTAATTAACTAAGAGTTAATACTTAAAGATAAGGTTAATATAGTAACCCAAACCTGTCTAAATTATATTGGTTGAGTGGTTTTCACCCATCCCCACCTTAACCTTAAAATAATCAACTTTGGAACTATTATAAACCGAATATAAATTTATTATAAATTAATATTTCTAGCTTTTCCAAAGGTGCACCTCACCCCTCTTATAAAATGGCACTCCCCCTTTTCATTACTTCACACCTTCAAATCCCTTTTAGGTCGGCCAAACTCTGCCAAAATACCCTCTCAACTTCCCTCAATTCATCTTAGAGGCCTTACTTTAGTCAGAAAGCCAACTTAAGGTGCCCTTTTGATCAAATCAAAAGGAAGAACCCAATGAAGAGGTAATGATTTCACCACCCCTTTTCAAGTTCCTTTCTTCTTCCACATCCTCTTCCTTTGTTGTTACCATTCTAAAATAATAACTCCAGTATCATATATATAATGTTATGTTATTATAAATTTGGTACAACCATATTTAGTATTCTATCCATCCTTTGAATAACATGTCACCATACGTGCGTACGTACGGCTTACCGTCTCCACGTCGTGGTATAATTGTTATTCAATAAATTATTATTTGGATGGGTATAATAATGATGTGTAATTCATGTAAATAATAAATTTAACATGAAATTGATTCGGTATATATGATATACCATCTAATTATATATTATTTTAAAATCAGAAGAATGATATTGTCGCTCGTGCGTACGTACGGACTACCGTCTCCACGAACGCGATGAGATTCATTCTCCATCATATCCATTCAAGTATAATTCTCATTTGATGATTAATAATAGTATCTAAGGACTTGATATCATTCTAGATATGATTATGATACAACCTATCCATTACACAAATGGCTTACATAACAAAACATATAAAATAAAATGAGTAAGTTAACACATGAAACAACGATAATACTAAGATATTACTAACAAATCAATGTTAAAAGATCATATATGATATCATATTAATGTATATGATTCTTGTATAATTTAATAACAATTAGTTCACCATTATACAGGAGGTTAACCGACCCCAACCAAGGAAAAGTACATGTTAAGGTTTATTTCACAATCTCTTCATTATCCGAGGTTGTTTATACGTAATAATCTACTGGGATCTCTTTATCATCCACATCCACGTTTCTTAAAAATGTATTTCAAAACATTTTTACTATTTAAAATAATATGGTTTAAAGTCATTTATAACCTTGTTTGACATTTTATAAGAGTTTTATAAAGGAATCTTTCCATCGTTTTCCAAACACGGTGCTTTTAAACCCTTTCGACAGAATTAAGGTAAGAATGTTTTTTTATCTTATACAGCGGGTGCAGTTATTTTCTGCCGTTATAAAATCATCGAAGATTCCCATACAAGATTATAAGAATATTTTCAAAGAAACTATTTTATTTTATAAATATATGACACTTAAATTATTTCAAAATAGAAAGATATATTTCTCTAAAAAGAGTTTTGATTTCATCAATGTCAACATCCTTTGATAAATTTTATGCTTATTTGAAGTTGATTTATTATGATACAAAACTTCTATATTGTATTGAAGGTTTTGTGATATGTTTCACTGTGGGTGTGCTATTTTTATACCATTCATAGTTTATGGTGAATGTATTGACATTTCGTATGCTAGTTTTAATACGAATGTTTATGTTATGTTAAAACCTTTAAAAGGATGGATATCATGATGGAAATAATGGAAATAAATTAGAATAATGAAATTATATAAATTTTTTAATTTTATATATAATTATTTCCCTTCCAATTTACCATTATGGGAATAATACCATGTTTCATGCATATTTACCACCGACCATCTACACGATGTGAAGTGATTCATCTTCCATGTTGATCACTAAATAATGGTAATAAAAATCATTTAATGATTAAATATGATATTTATACTAATAATATCATTCATGATATTAAATTTCTAAATCCTATAAAAAATAATTGATATATTCATGGCATGACATGCATAATAAAATAAATCAATCAATACTCATATAAATGGAAATAATTATGTAATATTAATGAAGGGGTATTAAAATGATATAAATGGATCATATAATATATTTTAAAATTTAATATTATTTGGGAATAATTTAATATAATTATTTATAATTTTATCCATGATTTTAAATTATATATAACTAAATAGAATCATGATTCAAAGGACATTTTTACTCAATATTTAATCATTGGGTTAAACATATTCACAATTGATTATGGAGCGCTAAGATTTTTTGTGAAATAAATTTATATTGTATTACGTTTAGTTTAAAACTGAATTATGTATATTTATAGTTAAGACACATAAATTATTTATTTTATTAATTCCCACTTAAATTATAGGATCTTTTTAATGGATTTCTTCTCAATTTTGTTTCGTTGAGGTGTATTTTGAATTTATCAACCTATATTATTGTACGAGGTGTTTATAAATCACATTTTAAATTTTATACAATTTTTTAATCACATGATATGGAATGATTTTTAAAATGGTATTCTTTTATGGGGAATATGATTCGAAAGATTACAATGTGGTATGGGAATTCATCTCTATTTCACATCATTGAGGCCTTTTTTAATAGAATTCACCTAATTTCTTTTCTATAGTGCATATAATGCCCATTATATTTATTTATAAGAATAATTACTTGATAATTTAACTTTAATTAAATATTAATTCTCTTGTATGTTGGATATGATTATTTTAAAGTTGTATATAATTTTTACATTTGGTAATTTCTTTGCAAGATATTCTTATAATTAGATAATAATGTTAAATTCATATCTTTTAGTCAATATGGAAATTTTTTATATGTTATATTGATTCATGAAAGAAATATCTTATTTCCTTTTATAATGAATTCATTTAACATGAATGACATTGGTGGGTCTAGATTATAGATATCCCCTCGATGCATCTTTAGTCATAGGAAATGAATAAGTTGGAAAAATTAAATGAGATTTACCCATAATGATTAAGGTATCTTGTGAAAGGTAGTTACAATATAAGTTGCATGATATCTGAGATCAAGAATTCAGTCATAATCATTCCCCTCGTCAATATTATTGTTATTAATATCTAGGAAATATTCAATATGATATTATATATGGATTTTGATTGTGAATATGATATTAATTAAATGGAATTAAAATATAATTATTTTATTAACAAATTGATTATGCCTTTTCTTATAATGATTTAATTGATACTGATTAAAGGTAATTTTTTTAGTTATTTTCCATTATATGTTTATTGTGTTTCAATAATTATTATTTATTCAAGACAGGTTCTATTCTACAAATATCCTTACTAAGAATATATAATTTCCCTTCATATATTTTTATTTCACCATGATTTGGGGAACTATTCATTGAATACATTAATGAATGAATATTAAATTATTTTATTATGATTTATGTTTAATTATCAATGTAATAAGGGTACCAAGTATATATCTAGTCTTTATGATTACTATAACATTCGGTCTACTAAGATGAGTTATGTTGCATCTAAAACTGATGTATAAAAGGGACCACAAATTCTAGTCTACTAGAATCCAGGATATTACAGTTGGTATCAGATGAATTTTATTATAATCCTTGGGAACTAGACATATAAAAACATATATTAGGGAACATAACCTTTGACTGAATTTTAGTATAAGTCTACATATAGTATAACATCTTACAGATTAGTTAATTACCATAGCTGGAATAGGTTAAACATAAGGAATCATAGATTGAGAATAATGTTCCATTATTGAGACTTAAATTGAATAATATTTCATTATTATTTTGTATATCAATCTCATTATTGTAGTTTCATTCTGATATATATTTTTTGGTTTTACTCAATGGTGTGATTGAAAAGGAACTATGTTAACGTTAAATGTGATAGAAAATGTGTTGATGAGGGACCAAATGGGATGATTAATAGATTAAAGGATATTTTTATTATTCCTAATATATTTTCATTGTATTTGATTAACTAATATCACTTTAACCAAACATGAAATTCACCAAATAAGATAAGGATATAGTTTTTTGATCGGTCTTGTGGTGGAGACCATAGAAGAAGAAAAATGTGTTTCATATATTTCGAGAATGTGAGAAGAAACACCCATGTGAGTGTGATGGAGGAACATGAAGATGTTTTGAGTGTAAAAAATAATTAAAAACAAAAGTAATATTTTATGAAAAATAAAATACTTGATTAATGAAATTGATGAGAATAATTGTATCCTTACGATATCATTCATGTATGATATTTAAAATTATAAACATATGGGTATTATAAAAATAGAGGATGTAAGGTAGTAAAAGTAGTGGATATACTATTAATGATGAACATATATAATATGAAATATTATGGTAATGGGGTAATGAAGAATGAGATGATGAAGCATAGACAATACATTAATAATGATGTGGAATGATTAATGTTCCTATGTTTTTGGATACAAGGATTATGCTATAATAATATTTTATCAATTTTATTATGGTAATAATTTTTTAAGTATTTTAATATAGTAAGACATCTAGAAGTATTTGTAAACAAGTGATGAATAATATTTATAAAAAGGTTAAGTGATTCTATAGAAAATCGATCTATTAAAAACTCGTGATTTGGGATGATATCCCTAAATATTTCAAATGATAAGATAACCATGATAAAAATATGTTTAGGGTATGGTATTGATTAAAATAAAAATGTATATTGATTTGAGGAAAATTTAATTCATCATAGAGAGTACTACTTTTTTGGGATTTATTAAATGCATTATGTAATAAATTATTTTATTTAGCGAATAAATGAAGAGTTAATTCTTACAAGAAGTAATGCTTTCATTTAGGTTTTATAGTTATTCAAGATATTACCTGGTTTTAGGAGATAATATGATCAAGGTAATTGAATGTGGAATCAAGAGATACTATATTGAGGCTTAATGATAGGATAATTTTTGAAATTTAGTGAATGTATTGCTAAATTTGTGGTTTTTTGAATTTGAATGCATCTTAATGATAGAGAAGTATGGAATGTATTATGTTTAACATTATATATTATTCTTTTATGGAAATGTATTATTTATCCTATTGGATAACCTATGCTAACAATTTTGGTTTTCAGGGTTATTTAGAGGCCTATCGATTAACTTATTGATTTTATGATTCATTAAAAGTGTTGCAGGCCTAATAAATAATCTTGAATATTCATCTATTGGTGTAATAAATGTAGTGGATACAGATTGAATTAGAGTAAAATAATGAGATTATTCATATGACATGGAATGAAATCTGGTAAGATTATTTTCATGAATGGTAAAACTATATTGTAAAATATTTCCTCAACTCTAGGAAAATTATTTTACAATAATAAGAAATGTTATTGGTATACTTTTCATACCGAGAAATCAATTACTATTTTACTCATCAGAGATTTTCAGTTTTGTGATGGTTAAAATTTTCATGATCATATTTTTTATCACCACCCTTTAGGCCTTGTTAGTTATATTTCTCTTCCATTGAAATATATTCAACTCCCATTAATGACACCTTATTAAAAATACTTGTTTAGTGGTGACCTTCTTATTTTATAATATTTCTTCGTAAGAGGATATTTTATTAACACATTTTAATATATCGCATTCCATCAATGGGATTTTCAAATAAATATCATTTAATTTAAAGGTAAAATTTAATACTATGAGGATGTAATTTATTAATGTTTTGAAGAATTTAACAACATTATATATTATAATATATAAAATCTAATTGATAGCATGCATTTCATGCAACACCTAACATAAATTAACATTGAAATATTATTATAAACAAGCCATTATGTTTTTGGTAATGAATATTATCAACCTTTTTTTGAAATATGTATCTTTTCTACTCATTTTTAGTGAATTATTTAATGGATTGTGAAAAAGAACATGATTTTTAGTGAATACTTATTAATCTTCAAAATTTATGTGTTCTTCAAAAATAGGATAGTTGATTTTGATGGGTCAATATTATAATCAATTTCTATAAATTTTATAAATACTATAAATATTAAAATATAAATAATAAAATAATATTTTGTATATTTTTTAGGTTTATTTTAAAAATATTTTTTTCCACTGAATAATGCCAAATACAGATTTATATTATACAATTATTTCATTTGTATTATAAAAATTATCCCATGAAATGAATATAAAAACAATTTAAATTAAGAAATTTATTTTTATATATAATATAATTAATTAAAATTTATTCATTTTTTTATCATTTAGCTATATGTACATTATTGGTTTTGAAACAATATTTTAAAGAAAACAATTTTTCTATGTCTTTTTGAATTTAATTTTAATTTAAATCATTAATCTTCAGTGCTAGAATATGTAAAATTTGATTCAATGTTATCAATATGTCAATATAATTTTAGAAAATTGGAACTTTTTATTTTTTGTCAATATAAATAGTAAATTTAGTGATTTTATTACAATGTTAAAGGGTAATTTAGTTAATTTAGGTTTAAAATAAAATGATAATAACCATAAAATAAATAATAAAAAAAACAAAACATATTTTATCTAAAAATTTAGACATTATTCATCCACGATATTAATTTATTACCTTTTAGAGCCACTTATATGGCATCAATACCATTATAGTATTTTATTTCATGTAATATCAATAATTCCACACCTATTTTTAATAACTGTAATATTTTTAATATAGTTTCAACTAGAATTTATATTCAACTATAAAAATTATTCTTACGGATAATATATTTATCTACTTCATGTTAATTTATTTTCAATTCTTATTAAATAAAAAATTACATAATTTTTTTCAAAACACAGATGTAGTAATAATTTAATAAATAAAAAATAAAATAAATGATATTAAGAATACTAAAATAAAAAACATTTGAATTAATATCTATTGTCCAAAAAACGTATAGACTAATATGACATATTAGGGATGTATTAAATAATTTTGGTCAATGTTATCTTATTTTATTGGTATTATTATTGTCAATGTAATGAATAGTGTCAATATTGACAATAACGATATTTACATAATATAATATAATATAAAATTAAATAAAAATGATAAAAATATTAACCAATGAAAAAGAGGATAAGTTATAGTTGAAAAATTATTCCTATATTCATTTATATACCAATTGGATGTGTTTTTATATAGAATACTTTTATTATTTTTTAATATTTTGATAAATTCCATAATTTTACCTTACCCCAATTATAAATGGGAACCCCATAATTCAACTATTGACACAACATTAATTCAACTATGTAAATAATAAATTTTACATTCCTCTTATAAAAATAATTTTCCATGTTCTATAGATTCTGGTCCACCCAAAATTCTAAACCAAGTTCCCTTAAGAAGAGATCAAAATGAAGCCCGTTGAATGATAGGTAACAACCTTTACCAAAACATTCATGTATATTTATTATTATACCTAGTTTTCAGGTGTTGTTTCAATGATAAAATTATATATATGGTATACTATATATTCAGATATGTTTTTATTATTACAGGAAAACAGTATTAAACCTTTCAATCATCTAATGAAAAATAAGAGCACTTCCCATGTGTAAGTACATCTTGTGTTCTCCACACACAGGTATAATTTATTTTTCATCATCTCTATACCTAGAGGGTTATTACTATGGAAATAATTGATATATATGATAATTATTAAATTATGTCAATTACGAAAAAATAATATATCATTCACTCCCTACCCATTCTCCATTAAGTGAATGATATCATCGCTCGTGCATACATACATATTACAGTCTCCACGGCGTGATGCAAATCATTTTACATGTTGAACATCATGAATTGCACTAAAAACACATTTAATGAGTAAATATTATATTCAATACACTTATAGAAATATGAAGATTATAAATCTATATCTTATGAAAAATAAGATGGATATTCATGACAAGACATGCATGATAAAATAACTCAATTATCAACTAAAACAAAGTGAATAATGAAATATTATCATGTAATGTGTGGAAAATGTTATGAAATTATCATATATGAAATTATAAAAATGAATATGGCTCTAAAAAAATTAATTACATTATTTAAAAAAATATTCTGGAGGTTAAAGTATGTATAATTAAAGTGAATTTTGAGGTTAGGGATTTCTTAACACAACATCCATTCATATGATTAATATTATAATTCATTGGTTATTCTGTGATATGTTTATCTATGAAATTACATTTCATTATATTATGTTGTATTTCCACATTATTATGTGGATTTACTTTTGATACACTTAATAGATTCATTTTTTTAATACACACATCCATAATAAGATCAGTGTAAAGGACTTTGTCCCAAATTTGTTTCATTAAGTAATATTTTGATTTTATACACATATATTCTATTATAAGGTGTTTATAAATACCCTATGAAATTTTATATCATTAATTCATTTATTATAATAATATTTAATGTTTCGTTAAATATTATTCATATATTAGATATATGATTCGACATATATGAATTATTTAAGAGAATTCATTTCAATTTTACATTATATTGGAAAATTTTATTATTATGAGGCTATTATATTTATATGGTTTATAACTTAAACATTCAATTTATTGTGGATCATAGTCAATGAATATTAAATTTCTATTAAATATCTTTATTCTCATATCATGGATTTGATTATTTCTTCAGTTGTATACCATTGTTAAATATTGTAATTACTTTGAATATTATTTAAATAAATATGGAGTTATGTAAAATTAGTATGAGTCACTCAGTACTGATATTTTTCAAAAATGAATATTGATTCAAGAATTAAATTGATCATTTCCATATATAAGGAATACTTTCTACATGCAAGAGATTGTTGGGGCCCTGTTATAGATAACCCCTCGATGCATTAGTAGTCTTATGAGAAAAATAAGTTATCCAAGTTAGATGGGTTATTACCAATAATGATATAACAGTATTTTAAAAGGTCTAGAATATATATATACCATCATTTATAATATCACCACCTTCAATATTGAGAATTCCCCTCATCAAGATTTTTTTATTATTATCCATGATGCTTTCACTCTGACGATATTCGTGGATTCTGACTATACACAGGTTTTTGATTAATTGAAATTTAATTACAATTATTTACATTTATATAATCATATGTATTATCTTATAATGATATAAATTTTATTTATTAAATTTAATATGTGTTCATTTATTTTCATCTCTATATTTATTATGTTTTTTTAATAATTATTCATTCATGATATATTTCATTATATGCATATCCTTATTAAGAATATAATATCATGATTATTTTATTCATTTCACCATGATATAAATAAGTAATATTTGAATATATTCATGAAAGAAGATTAGTTTATTTTTTATGATCAAAGTTTAATTACCAATTTAATATGTTCTCTATTTATTTATCTAGTTAGTAAATTTTACTAAAGTACTCAGTCCTTCAATATGTGATTCATTGTAACTAATACCAATGTCCTAATGTAATCTCTAACTCTAGGTTACATGAGTCAATGTTGTTATATGTTATTATAAGGGATTAGTCTATTTAGAAATTTAACTACATATGCAGTAAGGTGAGATGTAACTTATTGAGTTCATGATGCATATTTCATAGTCTTCATATACGTTCACCATTCGAGCAACAACCAAAAAACCATTCCCCAAATAGTAACATCAGAAATTATATAAATACTAATTTCAACCACAATTTTTATAATTACCGGAAGTATAATAATATTTCACCCACATAAAATATCTATTTAGTTCATCATTTCAACTTGTCAGATAATATATTCAGTTCATTCATCATGGGAGTTAAGAGAGATGGTTCAACAAGAATAATATCATGTTCCAGAAGAAAATAAATACTCCACCCAAAGTGCATGCAACAAGTATCATAGAATCTACTTTTCTTCTCCCATTTCATGTTTTAGTGTATATATATTTCTAGTTTTGATGGATTTTATATCATTATTAAGCTTTGTGCATCACTCCAACAAGGTGCATAAACATTTTCATGAAACATTGGGGATTATATCCTTCAATTATTGTCGTAAGAAACATATACATTGAATACATTATTATGGAAACTCATTTTGAGTTCCTTGATCAATTCATAAATATATCGTAGATTTAGATGTTTCCTTCCCTACAACATTTTTGAATTATTAATCTTCAATTTAATGAACATCGAATATTGGGATTATATTTTAACATATTGTATGGACCATTTACCACATAGGAATCAACACAATTAATTTAGGGTTCGAGAAAAATTATTTTAATCCAATATACGGTTCATTTACCATATATATATCTAAAATCTTTGCTTCTCCAAAAGTTGCATAATGTAAAAAAACTTCTAAAAATCAAAACAAAAAAGCTTAATAAATTACCATAAATTATTATACCCTTTAAATATTGATTACAAAACATGTATAGAAGACATATATTAAGAAAATATTGAGAAAATCCAAAATAATAATATCATTGATCTGACTACCATATATCATGATATATTTGAAAAAATTATATAATAAAAATATGAAAAAACTACTTCTCAAAAATAACGTTTCATAAATTCATATACATTAATGACTACTAATTTTTTTTCAAACATCAATATAAAATAAAAATTAATGATAAATATGTATTCATCATGACACATAAGATTTCACACATATTTGATATTTTTAGCTCATTATAACAATTAAAATATTAGCTATCAAGCCTTGTAAAATGATGAAATAATTAAATGTTATAAAAATTTCAATGAATATTTAGACCCAAAATAGATCTTTAATACTTCCCCCAAAACTATATGAATTTAAAAACCTTTTTTTTCTATTTAAATTTATATGTTTATAAAATTTCAAATAATTGTAGCATGAGATATAATTAAATTACTGAGGTGACTTTAAGCTGAAAACCTGTAAAGATAATAAAAAGTATTTATTATAATTATATAATTTTATCCCATTGAAACTACAAATTTATATTATTAAATAAAAAGAGAAAATTAATGAAATATTGTTATCTTTCAAAAAAAGTTGAATAAGAATATTATAAATACAACATCAGATAAAACATAATCATAGAGCATTAGTAAATTGAAAATCACTTAAATAAAAACAATAAGTATGAAAATATTCAGTTGAATTTAACAGTAAAATGGAAAAAATATGATAATGGAATGGAGCCACTAATAATTATCCCCTTTTGATAATTAGAAAAAAACTAATTCTCTACCTTTTCAATTTCATTTCCCTTGGCATGTGGGTTCCAAAGGTGTGTTTTAGAGGCTGATAGTAGATATTTGTGGTAGATTTAGATTGTAGCTTCTAACAAAAGATTCTAGTGGTATATTATAATACTATATGTCTATAGTAGATTATTGAAGTAACATCTGGAGGTAGATTCTAGTTGTATCATTTAGGGGATGATTCTTACAGTAGTTTCTAGTGGTAGGTTTTGATGGTATCTTATGAAGTTAGCACACTATGTCTAGATTTAGCTCTAACAAGTTTCTTATAGTGGGGTCTTATAATGGTAGGTTTTGGATATGGATTATGATTCTTGCATTAGGGGGAGCTTATAGTAGAGGATTCTAGTAGTATTAACTTGTGGTAGATGTTAACATTAGCAGACATAGTCTCGAGGTATCATCTAGTGGTATCTTCATATGGCATCCTCATATAATAGAATCTAGTAGTAGATTCTTGTGTTAGTATCAGCCTAGATCTTATGATGGTAGAATATACTGGTAGAATTTTGTGGTTTCATCTTTGAGTGACTACTAGTAGTAAAATGTTCCACCTTTTCCTAAATTTATTGTATTTCCTCTTTAAGTTTTTTATGTAAAATTTTATTGAAACTATAATAATAGGGATTTAATATATTTTTTAAAATAGAATATTCATATCCACTTTTCATAAAATTAATGATATTTTAAAAGGGTCATTACTTAAGATATTTAATCATATATACATTAATGTTCATTTAAAATATTATTTATGATCTAAAATCATGATGGTTTCATATCTGTTGATTCTTAAATGAAGACATTTCTTTCGTTCATTCCTCCTTGATTTATCTCTATTTGCGAGCTATTGAATCCCTTTCATATGAGTAATGGAACTCAGTTCCAATGTTGGTTTTAGTACGTCATGTGTGTTATTCCATCATGTGGATCTAACCTCTATTTATTGAAGAAAATTATTTCAACCTTATTTCTTCCATGAAGGGGGTTAATTTGTCTCCTATTAGTTTTATTAAGTGGTAGGGGTTCATTCTTTAGTTATCTTTTTGAATGATTGTGTACACTGGAATAAGGAATAAAATGAATTGATTAATTGAAGTTAAAAGGAGAGAGGTTTGGTTAACATGTATTAAAACTATGATATTATTTGATGTGGAATTATATAGACATGATGCCCCACTGAAAATCATAGTTGCTGGGTGTCACTATTTATTAATGGGTTTACATATTATGTAATTATTGATTTGGAATTTATTGATATCGGCCTAAATGGAACTACCTTTCTTCCTAGGGAATCATGTGTTGGTGCAATGGTAGACATATATATTCACTAGGTCTTCGATAACAAGCTAGTTCACTGAGTATATTATGTCACTAGTTATAGGGAAAACATTGGTACATTAATCTTATAGGACTGGGTTGTGGGTTCCATTTCCTTCATGAGTCTTCTCCCTAGTTATACACTTTAAATGAAATGCATCTTGATTCTATTTCCAGATTCCACCATGATGACAACCAGAATGGCTTCCATGGAATTATTATTATGATGATCCTCCTAATGATATGTATGTAGTGTATGGAAATGTTCTTAAGGGACAACCTCTATGTGGAACTCTAGTTGATCCACAACCTGTTTAGTAGTAGGTTTCACTAGAAGTTTATTATGAGGTTGCAAGTGGGATGAGTGTGTTGTATGAGTTCTAGAAGGAGAGACCTCCCAAGAATTATGGTGAGTTGGAACCCATGCCTTTGATGAATGACTTGGGGCATTCACTCACAATTTTTTCATTGTGAAGACTCCTACTATTTAGATAGTGGTCCTACCGGTGACTCTTCTAGTGGACTGGTCCATGCAATGATGGAGTATAGTAATTCACACCCATTGATGAGAGGATTATCACCTGATGGTGTTTTAGTGTCTTTTCTAGGTAGATTTTATTCTAAAAATGTTTATATTAATTCATATCTAGAATATTTTATAGTTTCATTGGGGTAGCATTAATGAGTGGGAATACTCTAGGAGTTTTAGGTAATATTTTTTATAATCCCCAAATATTTTTTGAGAATCATTCTTCTGGATATTATCCATTTTGAAAGGTGTCAATAGAGACATATTAGCATGCGTAGTCTTCTGGTTCCCACCAACTTATGCAGGGGTGAATGAGCAAGATATAGTGATAGAGTAATTTATAGTAGAGGTTTGGTAATATAGAGATAATAGTAGTTATCCTATTGTTGAACCATTTGTAGTAGATAAAAAATATTAGTCGATAGGATCATAGTTTAGGAGGAATGCCCATGCGAAAACTCAAACATTTGGGTATAAAACAATATATTTTCATATTGTATCTTTTATGTTGAATGAGAGGTAGTTTTACACAAGTGGTGGATGGAGTAATCTAGTGTGAGACTTTCTGAACAACCATTTTTCGGAGAGGATGATAGATGATGGACCACCCTGGTGGAGGAAATGATTGGAGTAGAGTGTTATGTATAATTGTAGAATTTTCAAATGAGTGGGGGTGCACTATGGGATATGGTTTGATATGATTTCACCACTACCCATAGGTGGTCTATAACATGCTCGGGGGGCTACAGGTGGGTATAGGACAACTACAATCTGTACAGGCATGTGACTTATAGGTTCCAAGAATGATCAGTGGTATTCTATATGCCCATTATAGTTTCTATAGTAGTACTGTGATAAATGGTTATGAGGTACTCTATTCATTCATGTTATTACATTAGATTCATATAGAGTTATGTAGTGTTTCAGAGTAACCCTTTCACTAACTATCTCAGGTACCCTGTATACCCGTTAACTATGCTAGTCCTGGCATGGCCTAAAGGGAATTACCACTCCCAACATGTATGTGACTAGAACTTAGTATCATAATAAATTAATGTAGGAAAAATATTTCAACAAATAACATAAATGAAATATAAAAATTTAGTGTGCATTCTAGAAAAAACTTCACATGGAGAACTGTACAAGAAGTCAAAGAGATAAAGAACCACATGTACTACATCAAAGTACCCATAAAATAGGATTAAATCGCCTTTTTTTAGTGAACACAGCTCTCCTAGTACAAGGATGAACAACAACTACCTCCTCATACTAGAACCATACCCATGTGGGAACCTAGAATAAGGTAATGCAAAAACATCAAAAAGCCACAGAATGGGTGTGAGAAATAATACCCACAAGGACTCACCAAGGATTCTATAATAAGATGATACATTTAATTAAAAAAATATAAAATTAAATTTTAAATAAAGTGGTTTGAAATTTCAACATAATATATAAATAAATAATTAATTATATTTCATATTGTGGAAGTACTATTGAAAATGGCTTATTAAATAATTTAAATAAATTAGCTTATAAAAATTAAAAAGGCATGTAAAACAGTTTTGAAAAAAGGCACATATTTTATATTCAAATAAGGTATCAATAAAGACATGTGCCATAAAGTAAAATATTTCCAAGTTATATGATCCTCAAACACATTAATGTGAATCATGGATATGTTAATATAAACACTTCCATTTTATACTAACCTAAGTGGATTCATCACCATGTCATCGAGTATGTGACCTACTGCACAAAGTTTTGTTTTTATTCTAAATAGGAAAATATTTTTATCCCAATAACTCACTAACTACCAATACATTCATGTTCACTAATGAAAATAAAGTATGGTAAGTTCATTATAAAACTATTTATATTAAAATTTATCCAATTATTCCATTCAAATATGCCAATTTCCATTTAAAACTAACACCCATTTTTTAATCAAATGATTATATTTACCATGATAAGGCCAATTGGTATCTATCAATAACATTTTAATTCATTATTCAAAAATATGAAATTGAAAACAATTCCATAAAACTAATTTAAATTTTATAATTAAATAGTATTGAATCAATTTTACGAGAACTCCCTAATGAAATGGAATTAATGGTTTTCTAAATTTCGTGCCAAATTAAATCCAAAATTTTCAATTCAAAATAATTGGGTTTCTAATCAGACAATTGAAATAATTATCTATAAATTGAATTTAATTCGATAAATTGAAATTAAATCATGAAATTTATGTTTAATAAACTTTTCCAATCAAAAGAGAACAACATAAGTTTGAGATTATGGGATAAAAATGTGAATCTCGAATCAGAAAAATCCAACAGAGCACATTGGAATAAAGAATCAAATAATCAAAACTAGGTTTAAGATAAAAACGGATATGAGATCATCCAATAGCATGGTGATCCAAAAAAATCTTTGGGAGGATAAGAGAGAGATAGAGAGAGAATGTGAAAGAGAATGGGGTGATGAAACTATAGAATGAGTCTCAAACGTCATTCTCTATGACCCGATATACTTTTGGAGGTGTTTTGAGTGGTCAAAATCACCTCTTGAGAGATATCCTAGATGAATAAATAATAGGGGATGAGTTAAATTCATTTGGATCCTTATACAATAGTTTTATGATATTAAAACATAATTTCATATTAAAAAACTCAAATCCAAGGTTAGGTGGGTTGGGCTGCATAATCAGACAAACCATTCACATGTTTTTTCTAGGATTATATTTTCTCCCTAGTGGGAAAATGGTGTATCAAACTATGAAATAACAATGAAAAACTCCACATCCTGTTTTTTTAAAGATTCTACTTAAAGGGATTGTGGTTTGGAATAATGGTGTTCGAACCCTATACTATCCCATAAACATTAAAAATTCCAAAAATGTTTCCAGAAACCACCCCAAATGAATCCCAACCAATGAATGATCACGAGAGGGGTTAATGGATACTTGAAAAGTTGAATTGAACTATCAACATTATTAGAATAGAGAACTGGGGATTGCTATGGTGACACACTCTGGCTTATAAAGCCCTTCACAATAAGATCATCTAACTAATTTTTTAACTCTTCCATTTTTTTGGTTCCATTCAATAAGTGGAATAGATATTAGTTCATTATACGGAACTGAATCTATAAGAAACTATACCTCCCTTATCGATGGAAACCAGAGATTTCTAAAGGAAAAACATCAAGAAACAAGACAACAACACGTGGGATATTCTCACTAAACGATTCTCACTCTAGGTAAAAATCGAAAACAAATATTAACTTCCCCTATTATGGATAGTATTTTCTGGATCTACTTGATCTCGAGTACCATTCTCCTTTATTGATTCTAAAAACCCTATCAAGTGTAATGAACGAGACATGTCGATGAAAACATTGTGTATGGGCTTTACTTGAAATAAAACAATCCATACAAAAAATGACATCAATGGGTTTCATGTCAAGGACTAGAACACTCTATGAAATATCATCATATGATAACAAGAAAACACAAGTGAGACTAAGGTGACCCTATTCTCTCTTCATACAAAGGGTTGTAGTAATATACATCACATAAGAAAAATTCTCTGTAGGACGATTTTGTAGATTTACAATACTGGATGAAATAAATGATTGAGATGAATCACTATCAAATAATTTAGTAAATAATTATGGTGATATTGTGATGGTACCTCTCACAATCATTGAACCTATATCAGCTTACTCTAGAGACTCATTCACTACGTGAAGAAGATTCATTATGGATGACTATGGATAGAACCCTTCATTATATGAAGCACCTAATTGAGCTACAAGTTTAGAAGTAATTTTTGATATCATTACATATGTAGAGTAGAAAATAAATTGAATAACTTTATCATGTGACTTGAGAATCAATATGAGAAACAATTCTTTGGTGACATAGTAAAAACCTACTTAAATTACATGTATTTTAAAATTGGTATCCATTAATAGGGATTCTATAAAAAAATATAGGATGTCTGGAAGTACCATACTACCGAGAACCACTATGAGAATCCTGATGCATCCAATTTATAATACATAAATTCACACTTCCACTGGGAGAGAAAGAAACTCTTGACAACTTCAACATGTGAGTCAGGACTATTTTGACCAACAATTCTCCTTCAGTACATCAATTTTAGAGGGAAATATTAACAATAAAACATAAGAATCAATATCATTTAAATTTACCATGTGGAACTATCAATTATTCATCTTCTCATTTTATATTATCTCATGTACAAACTACACAAGATCAGAAAATTATATTTCTTATTCAATTATGGTGTCTCCAGCTAGCACGAGTTTGAGAAACTCAATATACATGGCCAACAATATAAAATCTTCATAGAACTGATTGGTGAAATAAACCTCCAATTATTTCAACTCTAATCCCTCAGGATTCTCCATCATGAGAATATTGTCCCCCAATCTCCTTATTAGTCCTTGTAGAATGAAGGAGTCACACTTCACCTTAATAACATCAGTTGTCTCAAAGAAATCAAAAAAACATTCCATTCTAATCATCCATTCATCTTCTTACTAAGTATCATTGCATCCATTGAATGATGGTGGCTCATGGTGAATTAATTCATTATAATTATTTCAAATAAAATTCCAATGAGGATCCATATATAGTCCTTTAATAGGAAATAGTGGTGGTTACTGTTCCATAGAATGGAATGTTTACACAATCCCCTAAAGTAGACATGGGTATAATAGGGGATTCCAACATTGTGTTTTATCATTAACATCTTCTTTTATATGATTCACATGTATTATTAGAGGATTTATTATAAAAAACATTAGTAAAAAACATTAAAGGCATTAGATTAACACTGAAATAGGGAATCAATGGAAATTAATCCCAATAGATAGACCAATAAGATTTTGATTTCAATCAATCCAAATAAAATTTTGGGAAAATACAAGAACTAATCCTCACGACATCTTTCCCTAAAAACAAAAAATGATATAAGGAACATTATGGTGATTTATGTCCAATTAATATATCACAACATCCTCATATGTCCAAACAATATTACACAACTATATACTAACATCATGAAAAAATGCTCAAACTGTAGCTCTAGTATCACTTTTTCACAAACCAGTCTAGTTACCCTGGTAACCTGAGAACTGAGCTAGTCCTTACATGGCCTAAAGGGAATTCCCAGTCCCCATGGATATGTGACAAGCACCTCACATAATACATAATGAAATTAAGGTCCAATTAGTCACAAACATGATGGAAGAAAAATAAATTAGTCATTATTAATTCAATAAAATCATGACATAGAGAACTGTACTAGAATGAAAACATGCAAACAACCAAAAGTATTATAGTAAAGTACCAAATATTAGGATTATAGACCGTGTCCTAAGCTATATAAATATCCAATAACTATGATCAATAGCTACCACCACCTATAAGTGGCACCTTACCCTTGCTCAAACAATGAAGAAGGTAAACTAAAAACACCCATGGTATAGGTAAGGTGTGAGCTAAAATCCCATCAGGGCCTCACAAAGTATTACATAATAAGATGCCACATTTAATTAACCTTGTAAAAAATTTAATTTTAAGTTAATAGGATTTTAATTTCAAAATCATATATAAAATTATGATTTTCATACCAAATTATGGAACAACTTTAAACAAATGTTTTTCTATTAGAAAAAATCTTCTATAAATTCAACAGTCTTGTTAAACAGTTTACAACAATCAATGGAATATATTTCAATAAAAAATTTGATATAAATATTGTCTTGTTTGAAAATTAATGATAGTTCTAAGCTACAGCATCCTCACACACTGTAAAAGGAATTTATAAAATATGTATATACATAGGTCCATTCAATACTAACCAAATGGAATCATCACTATCCCCTAGGGATGTAACCTATTTCCCATTGATTTTTATCAGTTGTAAATAATCTAAAAAGTGATATTTTAAATACAAAATAAATAAATCTGATTGTTTGTTCTCTAATATATATCAATAAATGGAAATTAATTTAAAATAGTTTAAAATAAATGAATCCCATTCTCCATTTCAAATATTTCAATTTCTAATTAAAAAACATAATGGTGGTAATCAAATCAGGACTTCTTTCGAGATAAATAATAAGGATTTTTGTCAAAACACTTTTAATTGATTTTACCAAATACCAATTTGGAAATAATTCCCTCTTATCATTTTCAAAATTTTAATTCAATGATATAAATTCCTCTATTATCAATCAATTTCACAAACACACCCTAGTTCACTGGATTCGAGGGGGGGGGGTCCCAATTTATTTCCGAATCAAATCCAAATACTCCAATTCAATTGAATTGGGGTTTTAATCAAATAAATGGAAATAAATTTAATGAAATTAAATTTAATTGAAAAATTGATATTAAATAATACAATTTAGGGTTAATCAAATTTTAAAATCAAAAGATAGCAACATACCTAAGGATTACATGATCTCAAAATACGAAGCCCTAATTTGGAAACTCCAACAAAGAACATTGGAAGTGAGAATCCAAGAATCAAACATAGGTATAAGATCCAAAAAATTGTTATTAGATATTATAATAGAATGGAAAACAACAAAACACTATCTATTATTAGAAGGAGAGTGTGGGAGAAAGGGAACAGAGAGATGAAACCTATGAGGGGTTGATTGAACATCATTATCTAAGAATAAATCCACTTATTAAGTGGTGTATAGAGGATAAAGTATCATCTTTGGTTCTCCCCAAAAAGAAGAAATCAATGGGTGTTGATTTATGTTTTAATAAAACCATAAAAATTGTTTCATTATATTGAAACGTTACTTCATATTTAAAAAAACATGTATATATGGTTATCTAGACATGGCAGCATGATGAGAAAAATAGTGATCCCTATTCATAAACCCCTTTTTTGGGGTCACATTTTCTTATTTCCAGATGCATGGTTTTTCAAACCATGAAGTGGCCTTGAAAATCACCATTGATTTGGTTTTCATAGTTTCCACTATGTGGGTGAATGGTCTGAGAAAACCATTTTATAATCGTTCACTTGTATAGAATAATTAGAAATTCAAAATAAATTCTCCCAAAACAACCCCAAAAAACACTACCGAAGAATTATAAAAATATGGGATTAGGAATACCTAAAAATAGTAACTGGATGTTACCGACATTGTGTTCTGTATGTTTGATGTACATTCATACTAACAATGAAGAGTGATGCTTCCCTTGCCAATACATGTTTTTGTAACAAGATTAAAATTGTGCAATTGATTCAGTACCTCCCAAAGAGGATTGTGTTGAGTTATAGTGGATGAT
Organism: Viscum album; assembly: GCA_963277665.1. Taxonomy (NCBI): domain Eukaryota; kingdom Viridiplantae; phylum Streptophyta; class Magnoliopsida; order Santalales; family Viscaceae; genus Viscum; species Viscum album. The sequence goes on along the minus strand of OY728151.1, from coordinate 1,504,017,939 downwards.
TTCCTTGACTATTTCGTTCAATTATGGCTGAGGGCTGTAATGGTGTAGTTATAGGCTTATAGATGGAAGGTCGTGTATGCCCTAGTGTGTGCACTTGGGCATCACATTGTTGTTTATTGTTTCCCATGCCTCCAGGGATTTGAAATTGTACATGAGATGGTAAGGGAAAGCATGTTTTTGTTCAACCATGGGTGGATGAGATATATTGGGTTATGTCAGTATTTTTGACATGTTAGCGAAGTGGTGTATGGTTAGACATGATGACCTAAGATAAACCAGTTTATTTATGTTATCCACATGTCATAAAATATGAGACAGTGACAAATTTGAAGAATTATGTATACCTATTTTAAGATGAATGATGATTGGGGTTTAGCCAGTGTGGTTCCTATAATTGTTTTCTTGTAGGAAGCACGAGAACCCCTTGGTGAGATCACTAGCATAGGAGTCGTAGTGGAGAGATTTTTTTTCTTCTCCATCCAAGGATTTTGAATTTCTAGAATGAAAGTCCTTTAGGTGGGTTGGATGTAGTGACTCTGGTTATTACATATATGACTTTGGAATATTTCTGGAAATATTCCAAAACTCTGGCACTGAGTTGGCATGGGAATCCGGGGTTCGGAGAGTCTCAGAATTGTGATATTAAAAAATTTATTTTACTTTATCAAAAACTCGTGGATTATTTGAAAAACTGTAATAAATTCTATTACAATCCTCAGATAAAAAATAGGACGTTGCGGTTAATTTCATGTTGTGATTTTTAGCCCTTGCAAGACATAATATCGTTTCACACGAACTGTTCATTTAGGGATGAACGTTAGTGGGGTTTTATTAGGAATATATTGATTTAATAAAAGTTAAATCAATTCCCCCATCCCACTTGTTTTCACATGATTTAGAGGAGGCCCCCTTTAGAGAGAAAGATGAACACTATACGAAAACAGGTTTTTTGAACATCATATTTCCCTTCAAAAATAGTCCTTACAGAGGGACTATTTCCGATGGGAAATGAGTCCCATTGAAAATAATTTTTTATTATGGATTATTTGTGATGAGAATCATTTTCAATTACAAATACATTTGGTGATGATTGTTTGAACTCTAAATAATGAGAATATTATTTGTGAAGGGTATTTTACCCCATCAAAAAGACGTATGATCATTAATGTTATTTATGATTGGAATTAAATCTCATCGCAAATAATGTATTGGAAAAAAGGGATTTCTGATGGGACACATTTCAAATAAATATTTTTATCACTGACTCTATTATTTATGGTGGGTACTAATTATGATGGGTCACATCGCAAATAATATTATTTGTGATGGGAAACCCATCACTATTAATCTAACATATATATCCCCCCCAATTTTTTCATTCCTTTTTCATATATGCTCTCCTATTATACTCTTTGTTTTCTCTCCTTTTCATTTAATTCATTAAATGATTTTATTTTCATAGGGAATTTTTTTTCTCATTCAACAAAAGATTCATTTTTGAGGTATTTATTTAATGTTTTTAATTTTTAATTCATTAGATGAATTTTATATCAGAATGAAATTTTTTTAATAAGAAGTTTTAACCATTAATTAAAAGTAAATATTATAATTTCAAATAAGTATTTTAAATTAGAAATATTTATTTTAAATTCAGAGTTGTCTTTTATCATAATTAAATAGATCAAATTTTAAATTATTATTTTTAATTAGTAGTAAGTAGTTGTTATTAATAGTAAATAGTTAAAATTGATAAATAAATTATATTAATTAATAGAACATAATAAAAGTTTATAGATCTAAATAATATGTAAAATAATTTATAAAAAATAATATCAATTATTGATTAGTACTAATCAACAATAATTTAGAATAATTAACATTAAATATTAATATATTAAAAATATTCAGTAAAATGAGCTGTAATCCCTAAAAATTAGAGGTAATTAGTAATTTAAAAATTAATTCATAAAAATCTCCTGTAATTATTAGAAATTATCATAAATTACTAAAAAGTAGTGGTAATTAGAAAAAATTAAGGAAAATGATTGATAATTAGTAAAATTTATTGAAAATGAGTGGTACTTTGTAAAAATTAGTGAAATTAAGATGGATTTATTAAAAAACTAGACGAAAAAAGTCGAAATTATTAAAATTTAGGTGTAATTGAATATAATTAGTTAACATTATCAGAAATGAGTAGTAATATGTAAAAAACTGATACTGAGTTTTAATTTATAACAATTAGAAATAAATATAACAAATTATTAAAAATTGTTGGAAATTATTGTTAATTAGTAAATTTTTTCAAAAATAAAATTTTTTTACTAATATTTAGTGGAAATGTCATTAATTACAAGAAATTACTGGAAATGAGTGGTTACTAGTAATAAATAATTGAAATTATCTATAATTAGTAAAAATTATCTTCTATGAGTGGAAATTAGTAAAATAAATTCAGGGAATGAGTGGTATTTAGTAGAAAATTCTAGTAATACTTGTTATTTAAAAAAAATAATAGAAAATCAGTGGTATTTAAAAAATTACCTATAATGAGTGATATTTGGTAAAACAATGCCATCAATGAGTGTTATTTAGAGAAAATACATGTAATGAGGTGTATATTAGTAAAAAAACTAGAAATTAGTGGTATTTAGTAATAAAACATGTAATGAGAAGTAGTTAGTAAAAAACATCATGAATGAGGGGTATTGAGTAAAAAATACTTACAATGGTCAGAAATTATTAAAAAATTAGTTTCATTGAGCAAAAATCAGAAATGATATATCAATAATGAGTACTAAAAACTAAATAATACCACCAATGAGCATTAATCAGAAAAAAAATTAATGGTATTGAGCGTTATTCAGTAAAAAATATCTTCAATGACAATTAATGACAATAAAATACTAGATATGGAGGTTAAGCAGTATGAAATTTCAACATGGAGCATTAATCAGGAAAAAAATAACATAAATGAGCATTAATCAACAAAAAATACCAGCTATATGCATTATTGAGTAAAAATATAGGCAATAAAAATTAATTAGTAAATAATACCCACAATGAACAATAATTAGTTAAAAAATAGCAGCAATGAGTTTTAATCGGTAAACATCACTATAAATGATCATTATTTTTTAATTAATACATTAAATGAATGGTATTTGAAAACAATAATTGAAATGAGTAGTATTATTTTTAAAAAATGTGGGAAACAAATGATATTTATTTATTAAATACCAACAATTAGAGGTAATTATTAAAAAAATATCACAATTAACAACTGTTGATCATAATTAACCATTAATAACTACAATTATCCAAAATTAGTAACTTAATATCGACTAACGGTATTGAGGGAAGCCAATAAAATAAGGGATGAAAGTGAAAAAATATTTATTGAATTTTAGTTTCCTAGAATTATAATCGTTATAAGGACATATGGTCATTGGAGAACTCACAAGGTTAACCATGACTAACTCTTCTATAAATGGTCTAAACATTGGGGCACTGAAATTATTTCACTTTATCGTCACCTTCATCCCCCCACTACATGATTCCCTCATTCCCCTTGGTCAATACTTTATCACTATGTATTATAATTAATGGAATTTAGAAAAAAGTTCTAGAAATATGAATAAATTAAGAGTGATGTGCTGAATTTGGAAATATTTAGTGTAATAATATAAAATTTGTAATATTTGTAAATATTTTTATTTTATTTATTTTCAATTTTTTTTGGATAGTATCTTCCATATATTATATTAATTATAAGAAACGTTTTTATTTTCTATTTTTTCTAAAAATATTGAACAAGGAAGTAGAATAATGTATTTATTAAATGATTTTTATTGGATAAATTATCACATGAATCCAAATAGTTATGGTATAAAACATGTATATATTGAAGGAGTTTATGATTTTTAACAGTTGCACAATATGAACAATAATTTATTTCAGAAGAGATAAAAAAGTTTCCATGGACAAATAGTGATCTTAAATGACATTAAATACATTACAATGTCTGGGTCATCTATTGGGTACTAATTCGTGAAAAGGTTGTGTTTTTTTTTATATCAATAGGGTGAAAATATTTTCGAATCTGATACTAATAATTGGGTTATAGATCCATAATTATATAAAACATTATTACATGAGGGTTCTTCTTCAATTTTAAAAAAATATTTACTCATAATGATATTGATTTAACTCCTATGTTAGAACCATCTTGATTTTATGAGTTAGTAATCTCTATTGAATATTCCTTATATTAATGATTCAAAATAGGAAAAATAGAATATGTGAAAAAATATGTAGCTATTAAATCAGATAATGTAATTTCAATTATTTATTTTGTCAAATATTTTTTAGGATAAATCAATTTTACCTAAGTAAAATGTGCTTCCTACAAATTTCAATAAAATAAAGATGATGGTTAGTAATTTGGGTCATAGTTACTAGATGATTCAATAAATTTAAAATGATTTCATCTTATATTATAGTGAAAACATGTTGTTATTTGTTTCTATACATTTGAAAAATCATGGTTTAAGGAGGCTTTCCATTGTTGTCTAGATTGTTTCATAAAATTTAGTTAATTTATCTCCAACTTTCGACCATATTGAAGCATTAATTTATGTCTCAAAATATTTCATCAATTATGTCATGGAGAAAATATAACATTTCATGTGGAAAAATCGTAAATAATCCTTATGATGGTAATTTATGAAATATTTTTGACCATGTAAATCATTATATTTATTTAAAATCATGTAACATACGATTGTGTCTATCTACTGATAGTTTCTATCCATTTTGTTTGTAAAAAATTAAATATTCTTGTTGTAACATCTTTATAACTTTGATAAACATACAACCTTGGGTCTTAATGAATAAACTATATATATTTTTAATGTTAATAATTCTTGTACATCTAAATAATAATATCAATGTTTATTTTGAACCATTTATTGACGAGTTAAATTTAATTTTGAGTAATAGTGTATGTACATATAAGGTAGTTTTAAAACAAAATTTCCCGATGAAAGATTCATTAATTTTGACAATTAGTGACTTCCTAGCATATAGAATTTTATTTTGATGGATTAAGCATGGTCTAAAATATTATAATTACTGTATAATTGATAGAAAAACATTTATTCTCATCAATGGGAAAAACCTTATATTTTTACCTTTCATCACAGAATTCATCAAATTAATCATAATTTCATGAGGAACAAAAATCACTTTAGAAAAGGTAAAATTGAAAGAGACAGACCACCATAAATGATCTTCGGAATTAATCTTAAATATATTTCCTCTTCAATACCTCCAATTACATTTGGGCTATATATAAACCAACAAAAAGTAGTTGGCATTCCGAAAGGTCACATTTGGATTAAACGAATTATTTTTTAGAACTTCTATATTGGAATAATTTTTTGTCCATTACATATCAGATGTCATTCATATTCAGAAGAAATGTTTGATAATAAATTTTATTTAGTTTTGGAAAATCCTAGTAAAACTAATGCTAATATAAGGTAATAATCCAATCTTTCCCAAATTTTTAGGAAACCAGAACATGAGTTCATTGAAATGACATATTATAGAAGAAAAGATGCCAAACAAATCTTATAATCTTTCCAAAGAACCACGTTTATTATTCATATATTTAATTTAGGATTTTAGGCTATCAAATATTTATGTTTCAAATTTAGATATATTTTTAAAAAATAGACAGATTACAAGATTAAAAATGTCATGATTTTCATATTATATTGGAAATAAATATAGTTATTAGATTTATAGGATTGAATAATCCTTTGATGTGGGATGAACTAACTAAATAATAATATTTTTTGATACATAAGTGCAGTAACAACATAATATATTGCACTTAGTTGAATGTAAGAATAGGTTTTATTTTATTTTATGTAAACTAGAGAAAAAATTATGTTGTCTTTCATTGATTCAATGTAGCATTTTGTATTAAATTTTCATCATGATGGAAAATGTGTAGGGATGATATATTTTCAAAGGATGTACCCTTACAAGTGGTGCATTTAGAAACTATAGAAAAGTGCACATAAAAAATATTAATTGAAGAGCCAATTGCAGAATCTTATTTATTGTAGGAAATTTCATTTTTATTCTCCCATTATATCCATTATGAATATCTTTTAAAACATAATATAATGGGATATATTGAGTTAAATTTTGACAATTCACTAAATATTAAATTATTAGTTTTTAATCTACATAATCATAGATTTAGTGGAGTTCATGAAAGAGTAATTTTAGATGATGAATGACACATGGCTCATACATATGTTCTCTTGAAGGATGTCAACAACATAATTTTTCCTATAGGTTTCAATGATTGGTATTGTAGACTGGTTATTGTTTATAATGTTTAATAAATTTATTATTTATTATATTGTTAATTATTTTTCATTTTTAGTGATATCACAAACATGCTAATAAAGTTGATAATCAATTTTTGTATTGAGTAACCCACCCACCAATATGGATAAATCTTATAATTAATATGTGGTTAATAATATTTTATTTCTAACAAGATCTTATAGTAATTCAAAAAAACAATAAATTGTATGGAATTCTTTTGAGGATCTCATCACAGAGAAAGTGCGGTTGACTATTATGGAATAATGGATGAAAAATTGAACAATGCTATCTAAGATACGATAATGTATTAATGTTTAAATTCCAATAGATTGATACTGATAGAATATTGTGTGTTCATACATTCCATGTAATCATCAAAATTAAACAAAAAAACATTATTTTCATAAATGAACAATTTTTATTGGATCAACAAGCACACATAAAATTTTATTAAAATTAATTTTCTTCTAAAAGATGGTTAATGTATTGGTGAAACATTATAAAAATGAAATCCCTTTGAAAATCAATTAATGCCAAAGGATTTTGGTTCTATTTATGTGAAAAAAATTATTTTTTTCTAGAGATCACTCGTAATACATTTTTCCAATGTAAAGACATGAATATTGATGATGAAACCACATAGTTATAGGTTTATTGTGATGATAATGTTGATGATGAAACAAATGAATTTGAATTAACAAATATTGATGAAGCGGAAACATATTTCAAACATTATTATACTGAAGAGGAAAATGATGATATTTGTAGATTTATATAAAATTATGGGGAAAATATGTAGAATGACTAAATTACTTTTTGATTATTGTAAAAATAATTGTTTATATATATTATACTCATATTTAATTATTTTTGACAACTTTCAATTCATTTTTCATAAGTTTACTGAGTCTTATTATTATAATGGAATTTTCCTTTTATAAATATTAAACATGATTTTAAGAATGAGTAATCCTCAAATACAACACAAGGATCATAAATTCTAATGTCATTGGATGATTAAATACATAATTAGAAATCTTGAAACCAAAATAAATCATATTTTATTTAATATACATAATGATATTCATACATCATTTTAGATATTACAATAGAATATGATGAAATTGGGAATACATGAACAAAGGTATGTGACAAAAATATCTATAAGGGGATAAACATATGAAGAAATCATATCGCACAAGTTAAAAAGAATAAATCGATGACCTTAAAAATCCTGGATAATGAATAAACAATAGGTTTTATAATATGTATAACATGGGATCATATAAATATTGAATCATAAATATTTGGAATTAACCTAAAACAAGACATTAGAATGATTTGAGGCTCATTTCACTTTGAGGATCGTGAGTTAAGGATATCAACCAAGTCTGTTGTACATTGAGCAGGAGTCTAGGATAACGACCACAACCTTTTAGCATAAAGAATGAGTCAAGTCTAACCACCAAGACCGTTACACATGATACATCATTAGTCAAAGCATTAATCAAAATATTGGACTGCTATCTAGGTTAACCCGTCATAACATGTTCTTGAATATATATTCTACATAAAAACATAAGGTTAAACTGTGGAATTCAATGGGCATCATAATAATGTAATAATGCATAATAAAGAAGTGTATCAAAAAAGTATCCCTGAAAGATTTGATTTAAATCATAAATGGACATTCATATGTTCTATTAGCCATGAAACATGATAATATATATCAAACTAATGTTAAAATTGATAAAAACTATTGTATAAGTATCTTTAGAAATGAGCCAAATTAGGTCGTTTTAAGGGAATTTTTAATGAGTATTTAAATATAGAAAAAGCCTAATTGTTTTTATGAATAAAAAAATGAATCAATATTAGTTTTAATGATAATATATGTTAATTGAGGAATATAATTTTGGATTAAAAATATTATGGATTTAACTGGAAATTTTGTATGAAATTCAGAAGTTCCATTTAATCGGGCTTGCTTATTAGGAGGAGTTGAGAGGGGAACCTTTTTAAAACATGTATTTAACATTAAATAAGGATGATATGATATGAATACAAGAGTTTAAAACACATACATATAATTTAAAATATTTATTTAAAAAAAATTTATAATTACATTGGGGTAAAGAGAGGGAATCTTTAACCCAATGAAATAAAAATGGAGGTTCTGGTAGAATCCCTTACCTTATGTCAGAAACAATTTTGTACTTGAACTTAATGTCCTATATGATAAAATTAAATCCTTATTTAATCAATTAATAAACTTTTATACATATATTTTATTTATTATTATATTATTAAGATCATTTATGGCCTTTTGGATGAGTTATAAGATATAAATTTATTTATTCGAGAGCGTTTATTATTTTACATTCCGTGATTTTTTCACTTATATACATGTATGGAAAATCATGTAAAATTACAACAGTGGTACCAAATTAAAATTATATATTTTTTGTTAACTTATATAATATTAAATTTTCTTATATATTATTTTTTATATAGGAGGTAAAATCATTAGATAAAACATTAATGATAACAATTTTGATTATTTTTGTGTTTTTTGATCACCATGAACTAGATTTGATTTATTAATTAATATAATGTATATATATAATGGTCCAGAACATTATATTTTTTTAATAAATATATTATAATATATATAATCCATAAAAATGGTTTATGATGATACGTTAATTCGTTAATGGAAATTAATAACCCATCGTCCTTGAATGCGATAAATTAAAATATCTGAGACAATAATTTCCTTTTTAAAACAAATAGGGGAGCGAAAGAGAAATACAGATGGATTATTACCTCAAAACAATAAAATTCCATTATATATAAGCTACTATAGTTATCATTTAACTTTTTTATATGGAGGTTTGGATAAGATAATAATAGAGAATAATGTGAAAAAATGAAATGAAAATGGAAGAGGGGGTTTCCTCTAGAAATTTACCTCCTTGAGAACCTCCTTAGAGAAAATGTATTGGATTTTTTATAAAGAAAAAATGATCTGATATATGGGTAAGAGTATTAGGAAGATTATTAGGAAGTATTATTTCAAACATAAAGGCTTTATAGGTGTTAAATGAATATGTGGTTGGGGATGGTATTAATAGTGGGAGGAGAGGAGTGTTTTCTTATTATTTTATTCTTATGTATATTATTGTTGATAAAACTATGAATAGTAGAGATTATTGTGAATAAATTCAGTAAATAATGAGTGTGATTTATAAACTATTTTTCTCACATCATCCACACATCAACCATGACTCAATTATTCATGTATTTAACATATACTATAAATTACCGTATTTCACTATTCACCAAACAATTCAACTGTTTTAGAAAAAACTCAAAACATCACCCTAAATTTCATTTGATGTTTAGTACTAAATAATGGACTCCATTTTATCAAATAAATATATAAATATGAGAAATTTTATTATTAATTAAAATCACCATTCACTCGAATAATACAGATTTTAAGATTCTATATTATTTCAAAACACGTTGAAAAATAAAGTAAGGTAACATAAATTTATATTTTAATCATAAGGTAAAAAAATATTTATTTATGATTAAATTTTTTGAAAATAAATTTACTTCTAAATATTAATATTTATTTTAAAATTAAATATATACATTAATATTTCATAAAAATACCAACACTTAATTTATCAATTTAAAAACATTTATTTACTTAAATTAGTATAAAATTATATCATATTTAATTTATAATATGGTTAAATTTTGATTATGCTTTCATATTTGAGGTTGTTATTCTATTATTCATATTAATATTTCAAATTGTAATGTTATTATACCTTTGGTATATGTTCCTTAACATTAAATATTAACATTAATTTAATTCATTCATTATTTATAAAGTTCTTATTATGTTCTATATATGATAATAGGCAATTTATACTATAGTTAATGGTTATAAAAAGGGAAACTTTAATTGATAAAATTATCAGTCATTACAATCGTCCCCCTTATGAAACGTTTCCCTTGATATTTCATTTTACCAATAAGATGAAAATAGGTGTGGGTAATTATCCTTCATTACATCCCAACGTTTCCAAGATTCCTCATTATACTTATGGTTCCACTATATTACACTCACAAGGTGAGTATTCTTGTTAGGTAGAACATTATCTATGTAGTCCAAGATCTTCATGGGAATCTCCTCATAAGAGAGATCATTTTCAAACTGTTTCACCCTTGAATTCAATATATGTGATAGATATAGTATGTACATTCTCAAAAGGGATATGTGGAATACATCATGTAATTAAGACATGGTAGGTGGAAGTGCTGGTCAATAGTACACAACTTCAACTTGATCAAGAATCTCTAAGTGGCTGATGTACATGAGAATTATCATTCCTTTCTTCCCCAATATCATAATCCTCTTCCATAGAGATTTATAGAGGAATACCATGTCACCCATCTTAAACACAAGATCCCATCAATGATTTTATTAATATCCCTTCTATTGTATTTGGTATGACTTGATGTGATGATAAATGTTTTCACATTTTCCACCATTTCATTGAAAAATTTAGGTCCTAGATGATTATGTTCACAAACATAAAATTATTATTTCGGGGCTCTACACATTTTCCCACATAGGGATTCATATAGAGCCATTTGTGTGATCGATTGGAAAATATTATTGTAATAGAACTTGACTCGTGGAATATGTTGGTCAAATCCTCCTTTGATTTCCATAGAACACAATCTCAACATTTCTTCTAGTTTATGAATAGTTCTCTAAGATTGGACTTCAGCTTGAAGATGATCGGTTATACTGAAGTTCAGGTCAATTATTATGTCATGTTGGAGGCTTTTACATAAAATTGTTATGAATTTCAGATCACTATCATATACAATCTATAGTGGTACTCCATGAAGCCTTACAACATATTTGATGTATATATTTGAATGTTGATCTTGTGAGAGGTCCTATCAAATTGCAGTAAAGTAAGGATCCTTTATTAGAAAATCCACAACAACCCATATTGCATTATTCCATCTAGATGCATTTTAATGTCCAGTAACAATGTCCATTGTGATGTTTTTCCATATAAATGTTGGTGTGGGAGATGGTTGCATAATACCCTATGACGTTTCCATTCATCCTTCACTTGTAGACATAACGGGCACATTGATGTATATCTAGAGATATTTTTCATCAAATTTTCCAAAAAATAGTTCTCTCAATTATCTCGATAAAAATTTGGGCTCCCTAGGTGAATAAAGAAGGTCGGGTTCGGTGAGTTATTAAGAAGAATAGTCACTATCTCAAGATGGGATGGTACACATATTCATTAATGAAATCATAATACTCAATCCTCATAAATTTTAAACTATAATGATTTTCCATTTCTGATAACATCTTCCCTTTTATGAATTTCAAGAGAATTTCATTGATCATCCTTTATTTTCTCAATAAGGCATGGTTGATAAATCCTTTGATAAACGATTGAGGGAGTTCCTTCCTTAATTATTCACATGTTCATCCTCTAAAAATATAAGATGATTGGATCATTTTTAGTTTTCAATATTGATAATGTTGCATGAACCTTTATATATACTGAATCCCCCACCTTATTTTCTTTACTAGGATGGTAGTGGATTGAGAAGTCGTAATAAATGATGGTATCTATCCATATATGTTAGTAAATATTAATATCTGTTTGTGTTAATATATATTTTTCACTCTTGTGATCAGTATATATCTTACACTTATCCCCATATATATAATACTGACAGTTTTTGAAGACAAAGATCATAGATGCCAACTCTAGATCATGTAGGGAATTGTTTTTCACATCAATTTTAAACTTCTTTTAGGAATAGGAATCAATTTATAATTTCACATAAGTACATATTAAAATCCTTTCTTTGAAGAATCAATGTAAATCAGAAAGAGTTCTATACATTTTGGTAGTGTTAGTATTGATGATGTGAAAAGCCTCTTTTTTAACTCATTAAAGCAAGATTCACATTCATTAGACAACACAAACATCACCATTTTCCAATTCATCTTTCTTATAGGGTTTGAAAATTTTGATAATTTCTTCATGAATCATTGGTAACACCTATCTATGCCAAAGAAACTGTGGTTATCCATTGTAGATGTTGTTATTGGCCACTCTATGTTTTAACTTTTTCATATAAGGGCCAATAGATATTAATTTGTTGGTGATAACATGCCCATGAATGATACTTCCTTCATCAAGAACTCATTATTATTATGATCTGAATATATTTTATCCCTTAAAAGATTTTTAGCACAATATTCAAATGATCATCATGTTCAACCTTACTCTTGGAGTCTATTCGAATATCATCAATAAAGAGTACCACAAATTTGTCAACGTAATATTTAATACTATATTCATTAAATAACTTGAAATTATTTTATAATTTATTAGTATGGAGAGCATCACTATAAAACCATATTGTCCATACCACATTCAATAATTAGACTTTGGAATATCTTCCTTCCACTCCGTTAATTAGGGATATCCTAACAGAAGTTCCACCCACTAAAAATACATAGCCCCTCATAGTTGATCGAACCAGTTATAAATCCATGGTAGGGGATATATTTTCTTTATAAAGATATTTTGAGTTTATGATAATAAATTCATAGGTTCATTTAACAATAATTGTTTCTTAAAAAGAGAAATAGTGTTCCCTTTGGTGTAGAACTCGTATGTACAAAACCATTGTCCAGATTCTCTTGTAACTGCTTCTTCAATTATTCCAACTCAACGGTGGCCATTCAATAAGGTGTCATTTATATAGATATAGATCTAGGAATAATTTCAATTGGGAACTCAACATATCAGTGAGTAGGAAGACTAGAAAACTATTTGAGGAATGCGTTAGAATAATCACTCATAATGGGTATGTCTTCAAGCATGATCCCCTCCATTGTCTCATTCAGTTGATATACATTTTCATTATGGTAAATAAATAATATCCATAATTTTGATACTGATTTGGATGGATATTAATCATCCTCCATACACATGTACATAATTAGAATATAACTTAGGATGTGAAGAGTGATATCCCATTCAAGACAGTCGATGTTGGTTTTGTACAATGAAATACAATTCCTGCCTAATATAGCATAAAACTATACCAATGGAAGTATGACAAGATTAATTCTGTGTTTCAGTAAAAAACATTATCCAAGGAGGAGTAATATACTTCAGACACAACAATTTCCCCATCTTTTTTTCTCAATGATAACTCAGCCTCTATATTTTGAGGTGGTTTTTGACAGGTTCTATTAATATTGTTAGATATAAAAGAATGTGTAGAACTAGAATCAAATAGTATGTGCTCTATTCGTGAATAAATAACCATAATTCCTATCACCACATAATTTTCAGGCTACACCAATGTTGCAGTGCTAGAATATGGCACTCATTTCTACCTAGGATGTTATTGTTGGTTATTCCCTAAAAAACCCGTTGTCTCATGGTAATGGTTGGCCTAATGACCATGTTCTTTATATTTGAAACAGTACACTATAGGATTATTTTTGATTGGATCCTTTAATTATTCTTCCACATTGGTATGATTCTTCATGTCTATTTGGCAGTTAAAAGCTTGATGCCACATTCTTTAACATTTGAAGCAATTCCTGGTTCCCTTTAGATAGTTCCTGGTAATCTTACTCCCAAATTTCATACATGTGGTATGTCTATTATTCATTCCATCAAGGAATTTATCTATTTATCCTCCAATATTAAAATCTGTTTACCAAATTTTATATGTAGATGCCTGAGATCACTAAGATTCATCGATCTCCATTTAATCCTTATAGGAACAAAATACAATCTTTTAATAGCTTTGTAAGTCATGAATTATTTATGATTTTAATAGACTTGAATCTAGTCTACTAAATATGTGACCCAAATTTCATTTACTGTTCAAGAAAAAGATGGTGGAATATATTGAAATCCTTCTAAAGTTTTCTTCGTACTCCCTAATAGACTTATCTTACTTTTTCTTTAGTCTGAGGAACTCCCTTTTCATAATAAGATAGAGGTTTTTGGGGAAATATTTATTGAATATTTTTAGAAATATTCAAATACCATGGAATAAATTTCATCCTTGGAATTTGTGTTCATGATCAGTGTCCACCCCTGCTCATCTTCCACATCTAAATAATAAATATCAAGCACAACTTTCACTCATTTTGAGTAAAAGAGGAAAATGAAAATATTCTCAATGTAGATAATCTATTATTATGTGCGATTTTTCACAAATGAGGGGATTAGATGTACCACTAAACTTGGGAGTCCTTTTCTGTATAAAGGAGTTGACCACATCAATATATTTCTTAGGGGAATATAGGAGTTCCAAATGATTCATGTTCATATTCAAAACATAATCCAGTTGAGAAATTAATGTGAGGATGTTTTCAGAAGCCATTACCATAATATTTTTCATATCAACAGGAAAATCATCACATTTCCTATCACATTTATTGTTAGCACATGTTCATATATTTCCATCCATTAACTATGAAATATAAATTACAATTAGAGATACTGAACTCTTAACTAATATGCATAAGAAAAGGAATATTTTAACATATATCGATAAACATTCATATGTAAATACAAACATGACTTATTATTCCCATTGTATAAGTCTAGGTTGATCATGGTGCAAGAATTACCTCTTGGGTTCTAACTAATGTTCCCTAGTCCTAATCTCCAAATATTTGTAGATCATGATCTAATACCAACAATAATGGCCCTAGATATTCACACTAATTAAAGGTTATTTTATGACTATAAAATCATCCAATTCTACCCAAGGATGATAATTTATAGTTTCTTTTGATGATTAGACACCTAATTAGGAAGAATGAAACCAAACTAAAAAATATTTTATTTAATCTCCATAAAGTTCTTCAAACTTCATTTTACATATTAAAATTATATTTGATAACAAGGTGAATACATGAAAAAATTGGATGACCTAAAAACCCTAATAAGGGAATAAAAATAGGAATAAACCATATCAAATTGGTTAGAAATCAAAACATAATGACATAAAAAGCCATGGATCATTAATAAACAATAGTATCCATAACAGGTAAACAAGGGATCACATAAAAACAGAATCATAGATAAGTGAAAAGATAAATAAAAATGAGACATGAACGATTCAAGGCTTATATCACATTAATTATAACATGTCAACCCTATCCACCATGACCGTTGTACATGGAGCACAAGTGAAGGCTAACTACAAAGAACATTCAACATGGAGCATGATCCAATGATAAACAACAAGACCCATGTACATTATGTATCATTAGAATAATCAATACTGAATTTATAATAGTGTTATCATCACACACCCATCATAAAATGTTCATGAATATCTGCGCCACTTGAAAAAAAATAGATTCCCAAGGAAAAAAATTGGTATCCAAATCATGTCATAAAGCATAAAAATGGGCATATCGTAATAAGTTCCATGAAAAGAGTTGATTTAAATAATATATGGTAATTAATAAGAGATATTTTCCTAAAACATGATAATTTTTGTCAAAATATAGTTAAAACATGTAAAAGGTGTGTTTAGGAAACTTTTGAAATGATCCACTTTAGAGTCGTTTAAGGGAACATTTTTAAGGTTCATTAATGTTAGAAAATGAATATTAGTTAGTATGAAACAAGAATTTATCCAATATATTTTTTCATGATAAAATTAGTTATTTTATAGAAATAATGTATGATTGAAATATATTATGGAATTCACTTGAAAATATGTGAGAAATCGGGGCGTTACCTTTGATCAGGCCATCTTATCATGATGAATTGTGGAGGAGCCTTTTGAAATATGTATTTCTCATTAAATAAGGATTATATGATCTGCATAAATGATTTTGGAACACAGAAACATAATTTATAAGACATAAATATAATTAAATAATTATTTAATTGGGTTAAAGATAGAGAAAGTGTAACTCGAATGGAAAAATAGGTGTTCGAGTAGAATCCCGTACATAATCTCAAAAACAGTTCTACACTTGTTCATAATGTCATAAATAATCAAATTAAATCCATTAATTTATTATTTCATAAAATTTTAAACATTTATTTGATTTATTATAATATTATTATCTTCATTTAAGACATTTTTTATGACTTATAATATACAATTTTAACGTTTCGGAGTGTTTGTTTCCTGGGATTTCAAAACTTGTATACATGTATATGAAATCATGTAAAATTAGTATAGTTGTATATAATTGAAATTATATATTTTTAATGAATTTAGAAAACATTAAATGGGATAATATTTTATTTTCCTTCCATATATGTGGATGTATCATTAAATAAAACACAAATGGTATCCTTATAGATTATTTTGGCGTTTTTTGATCACCACATACTAGTTTTGTTTTATTAATTAATATCATCTATATATAATGGTTATAAAACATTAAATAGTTTTTAATAAATATATTATAATTTTTTTAACATAAAAATTATTTTATGACGTGTTGTGATGGAAATAATGGAAATTCAAACCTCATCATCCTTGATTTTGATAAATCAACATATCACAAATGAGGTTATCATTTGTAAAACAAAAAGGGGAAGGAATGTGAATTGATAATGGATTATACCATAAAAACAATAAAATTATATAATATAAAGGATACATCATTTATCATTTCACTTCTTGGTATTGATTTTAGGAAAAAAGAAAAAAAGAAAATAACTTGAATATAAATTAAAATAAAATGGATGATTGTTTTTCCTCTTAAACTCTTTCTCATTCAAAACCTTGTTACGGAAAAGGGATTGGTATTTTATCGAGACCAAAGGATATTGGATGTTGGGAGAGACTTGGGAAGAGTATTGGGAAGAAATTTGGCATGCTTCATTTCATTAAATATGTGAGGAGAATAGGTTGTGAGGGGTGGCATTTATTGTTGGAGAAGAGGAGTGTTTTTTATTATTTTATTTATTTGTTTAATATTTTTTTGATCAAAATGTTAATATTGGGGATTAATGTAAGATAATAATGTAAATATAGCATGTTATTTTGAACCAATGGTTCTAACATCATCCATACAACAGACAACACTCAATAATTCATGTATTTAGCTTATACGGTTAATTATCATATTTCACTATTCACAGAAAATTCAACTTTTTTTTTAAAAAAAAGGAAAAATTTACCTTAAACATTTTTTATTGTTTAGAATTAAAAAACGGACACCATTTTATGAAAATAATTCTCTAAATATGGGGAAATTAATTTTTAAATAAAACAATCATTTATCCAAAAAAATTGATTTTAAATTTATAATTTTTTTCATAATACATTGAAAAATTAATTATGGTATCATAATATTATCTGTTAATCCTAAGAAAAAAAATTTAAATTATGATTCTATTTTATGAAAATCAATTTTCTTTTAAATCCAAGTAATTATATTAAAATTTCAAATAATCATTTAGGTTCAATAAAAAATACCAACACATAAACTATCATTTTCAAAAAGTTATTTATATATACTATGATATAATTATATGATATATTATTATATAAAATTGATAAATTTTATTTTTACTTTCACATGTGAGGATATTTTTCTATTGGTAAACTTACTATTACCAATTGTCATGTTACTATTCTTTAGGAATAGGTTACTTAACATGAATAAATACCTTTTATATTATTCATTTGATATTAATAAGGTTTTTATTGTGTTCAATTTGTGATTTTATGTGTTTTATACTATATGTAATTGTTATATAAAGGTAAACTTTCTTTGATAAAATTCTCAGTTTTTACAGTGATGATATCATCAATAGCCATGACGAGGCCATACTACCTGGTCATGAGCCTGAAAATATGTCATTATACCCTCAGGTTGCAAGCGGTGTGTAGAATAAGAAGGGTAATGGTATTGATAGATTAATGATTCCTCACCCCAATCCTTATCCAAATGAACATTTAATTTTTTATCCATGCATTCGGAGGTATGTTCTGTTGTTTAACTGCATAATTTTCATTATCATTTATTTTCATTTTTTTAGATATATAGTAATTTTTTTTATAATTTTTTCTTTCATATAATTGTTTTAGTTCATATTGCTTTTGGATGAGGGAGTGCTATTCTGTGGAATTATTTATCCAGAGCATGGGTGTCGTAGGATCAGATTCCTATTGATGTTTGGCAGGGTAGGTTTGATCATTAGATAGTATGAAAATATATAATAGTTATTTTTAAATTAATTTTATTATAAACATTATGTTATTTATTATATGTGTGTTTTATGTTTTCTCATCAATAATAGAATTAGGAACTCCTTCTGGGAGTCATTGTTGGCCAACATGCAAAAGAAATGTCATCAGTTTTTGTGAAATCAGAGGAAGAGAGCTATGAAGAAAGCTCGATTGAATTTTTTTTGAGTCTTACTACTTCTATTGACCAGATTATATATCCTCTAGATTTGGGATGGTTTTTTCTCATATTGTATGTCATACCATTTTTAGAGGAGACCACCTTTACGTTAGAAGAACCATGGAAGATTGGAGCTCGCCAGTAGAGCTAGAAGTCGTACATTCTGTACTCATCAACAACATTTGGTAATTACTTTTATTTAATATTTTTTATAACCATAATATAAATTGTTTATTTTAATTTTGTTATAGGAAATTGAGCATCCCAATGTTATAGAGTTGTATGGTTTTGAGAGGATGTACATAGACCATATCACCAGAGATATTATCGGTGGTTGATAATGCAAGATAGTAGTAAATACTATTTTTTGTTTTAAAATTGAATAAAATAAATATTTTATTTATTTTATTTTAAAAATATATTTAATATATTAATATTATACAGTTACTTCTCACACATGTGATGAGATTCAAGATGAGGCCAAGTATTTGGCCACCAGTTTAGAGGGATTTGATGATGCAACATGTATTTAGGTGCCTCAGTATGAATTCATGAAAGGTCGAGTTGTTGGTATCGACTTTTGATTGATGCCTAACAGTAATTATGTAACTATTGTGAAGTCATCGTCCAACTTAAGAGGATCTCATAGTGAGTCATCCTCTTCTGTTTCACAGTTTGAGGAGAATATACGAACTCAAGATGAGGTTATTGAGACCATACATAGAGAGCATGAAGAGTTTCATCAGCATCATGAGTAGCAGAAGGAACAACATCGTTGAGTTCATGAGAATCATCCGCAACATATAATGAAGTACATGCAGTGTATGTAATTGGATATAGGAGAAGAGTTCCCTCCTCCACCACTCCCAGATTACCATTCCCCTCCTCAGTGATTAATATATTTTTAGGCACATTTATTCTGATAAGCATTTGAAGGAACATTTTTGTTTTAAATATTGTTATTAATTCATTAATTTATTGGTTTATATATTGTATTTTTTATATTATTATAATGATTTCTGTTTTTTATTAGAATTTTTCTATTGTGTTGGTTTTTATTATTTTATTATTATTTTTATTTAGATTCATTTATTAATTTTTTGTAAATTTTTTTATTTAATATTGGATTACTATCCCATCAAAAAAATTTATTGTTGACCATTCATGTACAAGGTAAGTATATAGATAAATATTTCAATGTGTTTTGGATTGGGAAACCCCCACCACATAAAAATTCACAATGGGCCATCGAAAAAAGGAATTTGGAATGTGTTCCTGGGAAATGGGAAATTTGTGATATTCCCCCAACATAAATGGACCTTTATAATTAATACATAATCCGGTAGTCAAAAAAAGGTGAAAAAAGGAGATGAGTCATCGTCGATCATCGAACATGATGGAGATCTCTCTCGGATCGTGGTGTAGTGGCTTTGGAGCTTGGATCTATAGGCAATGCTTCGACATTTTCCCACAAGGTAGGTAGATATTATTTTTATGTCCTAATCCCCCTTTTAATGATATTTTTTAGGTTTTAGAGTCCTTGGACAACTGCTAGTCACCCAATGAGGGTCAATCTATTGATTTTTGTGGAAACTGAGCCGTTTTATGTGGCTCATCAGGAATTCCAATTGAGGATTCCTGATCACATGACATGTAGTGTCGAAGAATATTCATTTTGTTCTTCTCACTCTTGAAAGATGATCATTATTAGACTACACGCCATGTAAGGGGGTACACATCGTGTAGTGAGCTCGGGTGGTGTGGCTAATAGACATAACCATGAGAGTTGTGTCAAGAGATATGGTCTTGTTGATGTACACAAAAAAGGTTCCATACATGGTCATGGGATAAATACATGGCTGAGATGGCTGGATAGCCAGAACATTTCATGTACATTTGGTACATGCCATGTAGAAGACAACGATGACCGAGTCATGTGGGGAAGGACAAAGTTAGGGGCCTAGCTGAGGAGAGACACATAGTTTATAGCATGAAAACCCCTTATAAGGTTACATAGATAGAAAATACATGATACAGGGGACATGGATTATGATCCATTTTGGATCACACACCATGTGGACCCCAGAACACTCCCATCACTTTTCTTGGAGAAATCCACCTAATATATCTCTTTCTCCAGGGCTCAAATTCCAGACTGTGAGTTGACTATCCTTAGTATTTCTACATGAAAATCATTATGGTATCCGACATTAACAATTATGACATAAGATGTGGCATGAATCAAGAACAATGATGCAGTATCGGTGCTATATCATAGGTAGTGATTTGGGTGGATCGCTAGAGAGATGTCGGGGTGGGCACCCTTCCCTATAGAAGCGGGTCCCCTAGACTCTTTTGGCCAGCCTAACAGTGTGCTCCTGTTTTTAGAGAATGGGTCACCTACCGATGGAACTATTTCAATATGTTCCATGGGGATCATGAAACACATTCTAATGATTTCTGATCGATACAAGAAGGTGGTTTGGTGCATCAAAGAGATTTTGTGAAAGTTACTCCCATGTTGTACCAAAGCACGGGTTTCTGTTACCTATCAAATTGGTAGTGATGAAAATTGACAATAAATTATATGTGGGTCCTCTGCCGATTATGTAGTTCTCTTGGGTTTTGTACTCCCCTAATGGACTAGGGGGAGCGTCCCACATATAATTCATGTAGATGGAGACAAATATCCCCTTTCAAATCAGGGTGTGGGCCCTCCTTACTCATTTTTTCATATAGAGTATTAACTCTCCTGTCATACTAGCATGCATGTCATCTATTTTAGGATTTGATATACCCATGTCATATAAGAGTGTGGGTCCTCCATAGAAAATTTACATGATGAGTTGTTACACCCCTATTGCACCAAGTTTTGGGTCCTCTTGCCTATGGTGGGTACTTCCATACCGAGTTTGGGTGATGGTCCCACATTGTGAATAGAGAGGTAATGTTAGTGCTCCCCCACCATATCAAAGAATATCCCCACTACAAAGTCATTACTCCCATATCATGTCATGTTTTTGGCCCCCCTATAGTGATCAAACTAGAATATACGGAACTCCCCTTTATATAGTGTGTGTTCCCTCTATCTAAAGAGCATTACTCGCTTATCATTCATGGATTTGGGTCCTCTATTGATGAAGTTATACAACCTCATCATTTATTAGTAGAAGGGATTGGGTCCTCCATCAAAGTTAGATCCACCTCAGCTATAGATCCCAATTTTGAGGAGCGATCCCCACCAGTTTTAATGTGTCATACGTTGTTTGGAGGTTTTCTTCCCCGACATAGTAAGTTGTAGGCCACTCCATATGGTTAATACAAAGGTTTTGTTGGATGATTAAGAGTTAGTACACCCTTGGATACAGGGTAGAACTAAGGATTGGCTCACACCTTTCTCTCTATCATTATTATTAGAGGATGCATATGGTTCATTGCCTGGAGTAGTTCTCCCTCAAGTATGTACAATTAAATGGGGAGGGACACATCACATGGACTATATTGACCTTACATGGGGCACATGACATAAGTGTTAGAACCACTATTTTTAGGAACTATTGTGTGCCCCAGAGAGAATTTTTTGATGGATTTTGTTTTCATAAATGTTTTATTAGTCATGGTAGTGCTCTTTATAATGGATCATGTCTCTCAGACGAGCGCGATCTAGGATCTCAGAGCTCATGGAGTGTGATCTCCAAGATGAGCATTATCTTTGATCCTTTAATTGAATGTTGTGTCTAGATATGTGTTCTAACCTCTTGAGACATGGTGAATATGATGGTTATATATGATTGTTTCTTAGGATTCTTTGTAGTGTAGTCCCATATCTTGATTGACACATTATGTGGATATAGCTGACTAGTCATGTATAGCTATGGAGTGGTCAAGATAGGTTTTCTTGTATTATTTCTTGGGTTTCCTATGTATGGGATCATTAGACTATTTCCTTTCATTTTCAACCTTTTATTTTGGGTATTAGGGTGATTAAAAGGTATTTTTTTAGTAACCCCTACATTGTATTTTACAGCACACGTTTTTCCTTCTTCCGACATTATGCCTTTCAATAGAGTCCCCTAAGGACCCCGAGTGGGGGAAGCTTAGTGGTCTAGAAACACTGAGGTATTTTTAAATGAATTTTTGAGGAGCTTTCAATTAGTAATATTTGAATATAGTCCCCTATTTCTATGAATATTATAATATTTTCTATTTTTGGGTGGGATTATATTTTTCGCTTTTAATTCTTCTAGTACAATTTCTACTTTAATTGATGGATATATGCAAGCCAGCATTTTTATTCCATCTTAATTATTTTTTTCAGTATTTCATAGAGATATATGTGGGTGTGTGCATATAGGTATCATAGGATATGGCCTTTAATATGTCTGATATTTCTACTCTATGCTGCTCTCTAACCCTTATCATATTAATGGAGGGCATGGGGCAGTCCTGGATTGAGCCCTAGAAGGTCAGGTCATGACAATATAAGAATTTAAAAATCTCCCAACAGAGTTTTCCTAGAAAAAACTGTCACTGTGAATATCCCCGATGAAATTTCCCAATACATATTGGCAGTATGAATCTCCCATGAGAGATTTATTGGTTTATATTTGTAGTATGAATCTCTCATGGGAGATTTCCTAGTGGTGAATTGTACATAATTGTATATATTTATGAATGAATACGTCTTTTTGTTTATACCATTATATATATGTTTTTATGAATGTACTTATATTAATATAGATTAGTATATTTATGTACGTATGTAATTATATTTAAATATATGTTTTTGTATTTATATATATATATATGGCCATATTAATTTTTATGTATAGAGTTATGTATATGTTTTTATACACATATATTAAGTGTGTGTTTTCATTAGTTTTTATATATGTGTTTGATCTTCAATTTTTATATTTATATAATACTCTATGAATTTATTAGGACATATGAATACATGTACAGACAAGCATCTAAATATTATTACATGTATATATATACACATTGATATAATCATTTATATATATAAATATATGTTATTAATTATTTAAAATTATAAATCTATATATGCATATTCATATGTAAATATTTATTTGTGTATTTTAAAGTGGTTATATATTATATACATAATATATAGAACATAATTTTTATATATATTTATTTATATATATTTACAATCTGGGTACATAATTATGAATCAATAATATATATATATATATAAATATTTGTTGATTTATATAAATGTGTTCATGTGATAAAAAACATTTAGATATATTTGATGATTTTTTGGTATAAAAAATTTAAATACTGCATAAAGTGTATTTATGTAAACAAATTCAAAATTTAATTCAAAAAAATTAATTTTTTATGTATAATAATATATATTTTTATGTGCATATACATATGTTTATGTGATATTTGTATGTATGTTTTATATGTATTTCTATTTATATGTAATTATAAATAATTATATTTGTAAATAGTTTTATATTATTAAGAGTGCATGCATATAAAAACAAATATTTTCATGCATGTATAGATATGTACATTTGTAAATAATTATAGTAATTTGAATGTAATTATATTAATTTTTATATATGTACATATATTTTTGAATATATATATATACTTATTCTCATTAATTTTATAAAATATTTATGTACAAGAAATTTTTTAATTTATTTTTCTTAAAAATATATCTTGTAAATTAAAAAATTAAAATTTACTAAATAATGTCTCATATATTGGTCTACAATTATATGAATCGATGTAATGATCGCATTAGTGGTGACAGAATTACATCGTAATACCATAACAAAATAACAAATGACATCAATGATTCAATGTTGAAAAAATGATTGAATTGGATGAAAAATAATTTTGGATTCGAGCTAGGAATGTGCACTAGAAAATTGATGTAATTTAATTAATTACCATTTAAAAAATATAGAATAGAGTATAGCATGACACACTCCACAAAGATTCATATCTGGATGCTTCAATTTGACCCATTTTTTCTGATGGGAAGTAGATATGATGTTAATCCTTCATTATCTCCAAACCTTTGTGATTTAGGACATCCCAGTTCCCCATATTTTCATTAGGTATTTTTAACCATTTAATTATTTATATCGTTGGTGGTACCATTGTGGACATAGTGAATCAAATACTGGAAGGTGGGTCTAGCCGGTAGATCAACTGACCAAGGCGGTGGATGAAGACAACACATCCGCGGACTACTAGGAACTTAAATCCATGATAGAAAATCTCCCCACCATTATCCTTCATGTGGCTCACACAAGGTCTAACCTATCTGATCACCAAAACCTCCAGATCATGGTGGGAACCGAACAGGTCATAGACAGCTCTCATCCTCATCCTCTTATGCTGTGAGAATAGAATAATGAATGGAAAATTTATACATATATCGTTAAAATGAAAACATATATAAAAAAATCTCGAAATCAAGAAAATATTTCCTGATCCAGGGATTAATTTGGGATACCTATAGTTGAAGCGTTGGAACTGCCTCAGACAATGCCTTCTAAAAAATTGTTTGAAGAAGGCACTGAATGAGACAACACCTTCTTCACAACATTTATGAAGAAGGTATTGAATCATTGATAAACTTCATTAAAATTTCAATAAAGTAGGACCTCAATGAATTAGATCATAATTTACAACATTTGTGAATAATGTGATGATGCATTCAGTGACTTCATAGGATTTTTAAAAATGTATATTTAATTATTTATGTACAAATATATAATGAAATATAATTTAACTATTTTTAAATTCTTCATTACCTTTGAAAATGTATTCTTAAATAATTGAAATAAATTCCACCAAATACAATGTTTTATAATGTTTTGATCCTTGAAAAACTATCAAAATTATAGATCTGGGATTCATACCAAAATTATCCATAATTTAATATTAATGAAAAAATTATTAATGATAATGTATTGTTAAAAATCATAAATATTTCATAAGGTAATATTTATTAAGTAATATATATTAAGTAATAAATACCAATAAATTGGTACTAATAATGTAATTAATAATCATAAAATTAAATTTAATAATAATAATAATGGTTTTCTCTGTTATAATTAATAGTAAAATAAATTATTAAAAAATAATAAAAAATATTTCGTAATACATTGAAATGGATAGAGAAAGGGGGATTAAAAATACTAGATGACTTCTAATACTTAATATCCTAAAAAAATATAAAAATATATTTAATTTTACATTTTAAAATTAATTTTAATAATTAATGATATAATTATTTTGAATTATTATTAAGATATATTGTTAGGTGATGTGACTTTTTTTGTTAATTAAATTTATAAATAATAATAATAATGAAAATATATTTAGTAGTATTAAATATTAATCCCATTTAATAAAAAATAAAATAATAAATGTCATTATGAAAATGAAAAAAAATATATATATATATTAAAATAATTAAGATTTTCATTATATTTTATACTAAACTATAATGATATATTATTAATTTTTTTAAAAAATCATTAACATGCACATCTATATAGTTGACGTTGAATAATGAAGACATGATAATAAATTCATTATAATGAGTAATTACTGATAATGATGTCAATATATTAAATTGACAATAATATAATCATTATAAATGATTCCTTATAAAAAAGTAATGAAAATATTAATAAATGCATGACAATTATATTTTTTAATGTCATGGTAATAGTATTTTATAAAATATCAATGTCTTGAACCTGATTAAAAAAAATATTATGTTTCAAGAAGGTAACATTGAAAGACTATAAAATATAATCTATAAGTATAATTTAAATAACCTAAAAAAATTACTAAACATATAAGAATAGTTGGAAATAAACATAACACAATAAATATATTAAACAGAATTTAATATAATATTAATAATTACACTATTATCAATATTAATAATACATTTAATAATAATAATTGTTATTTTCATCAATAAATAGAAAAAATTAAATATTTGTGAATAATTTTTTATTTTAAATTATTATTATTATGTAATATATTTTTAAGAATACATATGATTTTCAATTTAATATTTTTATGAAAATATTTTTATATATAATTATTAAATAGGTTTATTATTCATATCTTAAATTTCATTTATAATCTAAGTATAATTTATATTTTCAGGAATTTAAATTTTCAAACTTATTTTAATGTTAAAATATTGTGTTTTGAAATAATTGTGTTCTCTATCACATATATTATTGTATTTTTATAATTCACGTGAAAATATTTTATTAAATTATTTTAATTATATATTTAGTCTATGTTTTCAATTTTATTTTGATTGTACTTGTAGTTTATTTTTATTATTCTTTCAATGTCGCTTACATGAAACAAAATCAACTTATTATGTCCCATGAAGGTTAACGTAGAAGCGTATAAAATATAATCTATAAGTTCAATCTAAATGAAACATAAAACATATAATAAAAGGATAAAAAATAGTTCAAAATAAATATAATCTAATAAATATATCAAACCAGAATAAATTTACATGACACAAAATTTATTGATTAAAAACATAAAATTTACACTTTGAAAAAATTATTCTTATAAAACAATTTATAAATAACCTGTAAATGAAAATATTAACATTTACTGTATAAATAAAAATTAATATAAAATAAAATGAACTACAAAAAATCAATAAACAAAGAAATTAAAGCAAAAAATGTCATCTACAAAAATAACCACAAGTACAAATTATATTCCTTAACAACAATATTTTGTTCAATTAATATTAATTTTCATTAATTAATTTTAATAAATATTTTTTATTTTCAATTATTTTTTATATATTTATTCAGTGTGTCAAATTTAATTATGATTTTATATACACTTCATAATTTTAGGATCTCAATGTCACAAAAAAGAGACATATTTATATTTCATGTAGGTGAATTTTAATGAGTTTAAATTATAAAGAATGAATAAGATCTATATAAAATTAAACACCTTGAATAAATATATAAAATTAATTGAAATAGAACCTTCTTCATAAATTTTATAAATAAGAATCTTTTCACGAAAATGACCATAATTCTTTGAAAACTCCCCTCAGTTCCATCAGTTTTTTAGAAATTTGTATCCCAAAATATATATTTTTTGAATTTTATTATTTATATATATATATATATAACAGTCGGTTTCACATCTTCATTTAGAGCACCCACTTTCACCTTCTGAAATATGTCATCCCACCTCAAGAGCTACATCAATGACATCTCTTGGCACTAGGGGATCTCTTCCTCCACAGACGATGGTGCCTATCAGTGGTTCGACCTCTCTCCAATCACATTCAATGATCCCTTCCTCTACCTCATCTTGGAGGAGATAACAATTCTCACACCTGATCAATGGATAACTATTCTGACAATACCAACTCCCACGAATCCCCCTCCCCTGAAAATATCAGGAACGATATGCTGATCATCTAGGAGGGTGGTCTGGGGCCACTCATAAATCTGCCCAATGAAGTGAATTACGTTTTACAAGAAAACACTGCATTCACCATCACCCATATAGACCATGAAGTATCAAATTTGAAATGCATGATCTATATTCAAGTGTGCTCAGTTCAGGAAAAAATTATCAATGATGGGTTGATGAAGAGTTAGGACATGTTGGCTTAGGTGGTGATGAATCTCACTATTAATTCCCCCAAATTCCACGATTTATCTCCCAAAAAAGAATGATTGGACTACATGTGATCCACAACACATTCAAAATTATCGATTAACAATCCAAGTAATCTTACGCTAGAACAACCACATCGATCCATGTAGTGGCCATGGAAATGTCCAGAAATTCACACATCACTCCCATCCTCTACAGTGTTAGATATGCAGAAATATATACATATATACATATATAATGATATTATATATATAATTTAAGTTTGATTACATGTATTTGATGAATGTATTAAATAAATGAAACAATAATTATATATATATAAGTATATATCTTATAAATGGTTTTATTGTCTTTAAAAATTTGTTATAAATTAATTAAATGGCGTGAATGCTCATTGAATATAATTCATTCAATAATGGGAATAAATGTACATGGATACATCAATATGACCAATGTGTTTCACTTAATGAAACGTTCCATGGATGACTATATAATGGAACGTGATCTTTCATGTTGACAGAATAAATTATGAAAAAACCTGTCATTTATATCTTCATCCCATGCCATTGTTCATCATTTCATATGATGTTTCTAGCACCCCTCCAGCATTCATGTATCCTCATGATACGATCGTGGATCCATTGTCTAGTCTACCCACGTACACGGAAAGGTGATTTTGTTCACTTCTATATGATCTTGATCATGCACATTCCATCATAAATAATGAATATGACTGTTGTCATTGAAGATTTCCTCGAAAACTATTTTTACAGTTTATTTACATGTTGATTTGCAATGAATGATCTATCTATATTTGTATTATCTTCCACTATATATGATCATATGATTATCATTCAAAACCCATCATGAAACACCCACAACAATATCAATAGTAGTGATGGGGAGAGAAGTCAATTCTCTCAACCCTTTGGATATAAAAATCCCAACCAGATGCAATACGTGATGACCAAAACCATGGGGATGAATTGTCAATCTAAATCAAAGAATCATTGTTGTAGTACCCATTGAAATGTAAGGCTACATTATTTCAATAAACATAATTGACATACTCAAATGGAATGTAGACTACATGATATCCTCATCCTTTACACGCATCTAATGAAAAAAAGACAACAAATTGATCATGGATAACCAATTTTCACCATTCATTTGATTGAATAAATACTCAATAAATAAAAGGTGGATAGTGGTTATTCACTATTAATTTATTCAAGAGATGATAATTGACACAAAACTTCAAACTATCATCAGACGTTTCACAAACAAAATGGGTTCACCTCAAGGTGACACACTCAGCCAAACAAAACCAGATTTTTTGTATATGAATCTTTCACAACACATAATGACCCATCGTATATGGATACATCGAGATAAGAGACACACTGTGTTGTATCTCAATCCTGAACTTGATCTCCCATCGAGGGTGTAACACTACAACCTATTATAGAAACACATCAAGGTACTCTTCCATGAGCCTAGGAAATGCCAACTACTGAACCTCTAAAAACTCATCATCAGCTCAACCATCAAAAATAATATCGAAAGAAAACATCTATAACACATATGAGGGTCTATCGTACTAATTAAAACTATTGGATCTCTATTTTCATTGATGAACCTAACCTTCCTCCAGAAGCAATTCACAATATCCTTCATCAAATACAACCAATACATGTCGAGAATGACATCACAAGGTTATATCTGTAATGACAGTAAATCTCGACAAGGGTGGTGTTTCCCAAATACTATATCGTAGTCTACTTCAAACACGTCAACATGACCTCCAAATGGCATATTCAATGCCAATGTCACTAGAAGCCTCTCCACCTCATTTCCCAAAGCATGAAAAAATGCATGTGATATGAAAGAGTGTGTCTATCCTAAATCAAATAAGTCATGAACCCACGTTGAAAACCTGAGAAGGGAACCTAGAATGATATATGGCTCTCTTGGCACTAGCAACGCTAAATCATGTAAGCATGAACTACTCCATGGCCTCTCTGACCCTTCTGTAGACCACC
Organism: Viscum album; assembly: GCA_963277665.1. Taxonomy (NCBI): domain Eukaryota; kingdom Viridiplantae; phylum Streptophyta; class Magnoliopsida; order Santalales; family Viscaceae; genus Viscum; species Viscum album. The sequence continues at coordinate 1,503,987,303 of OY728151.1, read as the reverse complement.
TCTATGGTCATGATTTACTCTCTGAGGATAGGGATTGTCCCGGGGATATCCTTTGCATGCCCCATATGATCTCCATTGATCCAAAACTGGTGTGAGATTCTACAATGGAATACATTGGAACTACCTCAATAGAGTAACATGATGAGAAACCCCTACCACATACTGTATATTAAAAAAGGATGGTAACTCTTTCTATAGTTGACCACATCCATTTCCATAAAGACGTCACTAGATCCCGTAGAATATTACTACGAGTAGTTTCCCATAGAGAAATGAGACATTGAGGGTTGGGACCTACCACCAGCTAAACAAAAAGTTTTCTTTCCTAAAAACCATGTTCCCTGATCCATAGCTCTACATCATGAAGAATCCTGAGGACTCCTCTCTCGTGATTATCCAGTTTTGGATAATGCCCTCTGGAGAACCTCTTCTATCATTATCGCCTCATGATATGTCATCAACATAAATAGGGTGACCGAGAGTAGGATATCTAGAGGCAAAGCTTCCTTAAAATGCCAAAACATGGCCTTCTCATCTTGAAAGTGGTCTTAGTCATATTAAATAAGGTTACAAAAATGGATGTCTATCACTGTCACAATTGAGTTTCCCTGCTCATGGGTTAGAATATCCATGAACTTGGTATCTTTCACATTAAATGAATGAATCTCACCTCTAAACTACTATTGGAACATATTTCACCAGACTTTTAACTACTTGTGGTCTCTGATGAACAATAACCACAATAACATTACTTCCCTAGATGCATCTTCACCATAAACGACACTCAATTCTCTATCTAACCACGGATTCAACTGAAGTCTATATCAGCCTCTTAAAACTAGTATTCCATGACATTATTTGAAATGGATCCATCGTACTTCTATAGACTATAGTACTAAAACTCTCAAAGTGTCATACTCTAAGTGTCGTCGTCATCAACCACTACTTTATGGGGATCATTGGCGCATCCTATTAAACATCATCCATGTATACCTGAAAAGGATGTCAACCTAGAGCCAAAACAAGATAAATAAAAATAGAAGGAGATAAAAAACCTATAATATAGAAAATGTTAACATTAAATAATTTTTTTCTTCACATTATTTTAGGTTAACTTATCCCACGGTCTACCAATTAAAATATAGGCAAAAAGAATAATGAATCAATGTAAAGACCTGTAATATTCAAGGGAAATTTTCCTTTCTTAATTATCATTGGAATTTTAATGAACGCAGTTTCTGACGACACCTGATTCTGAGGCCCGTTGAGCCCGGAATAATTTTTCGAAGTTTAGCATGGGGTGGGTTCCGTGAACAAACGAGCGGGATTTCCTAACTTTTGAACCGGTGCTCGGAATAGAAATATGAGGGCACCGATGGAATCACAACACCGATAATTTCTTAACAACACCTTTTCTGGAGTTGCGTTTTCTCGGGTGTGGTAATTAAAATTTTGGGTTAAGTGCAGAATAAAATAAAATGGTGCAACCAATTTTATTTTAATTTAAAGCACTTTAACCTAAGTTAAGTGGTTGGAGTGGGACCCACCATATCCTACTCCACTAGGTAGGATAATTGTGGGGTGGGTCCCACACTATCCCCACCTATTCAACTTCCTAAAACCCCTTATTTTAATTAGGTAACGCACCCGCACCCCCCATTAAATGAAAAGTCAACTCATTAATTGATTAACTTATTCAATGTAATTAATTCTTGAATTCACTTCGAATTTCAAATTATAAGATGTCTTGTGTGTTAATTAAAAAAGAAAAGGTCTTATTTCATTAAGTGGGAGTTTTGGTTGTGCGGGGAGAATTTGGAGAGGATTCGCTCAAGACATGAACTTCTTATTCCTCCTTGAAGAACATGAAGAACGCACCGTCACCAATGAAGAATGCTGGTATTCGACGAAGAACTCTGTCAACAAAAAGGGGAGTTCATCGTACTATCTTCTTCCCTCTCCACAGTCTGTGAGAGATGCCATACTTGGAGATCGACGACGCGACGCAATATACCACGACGCAGATGATCCTCCATCCATGACGCCTTCTTCAGCAACGTTATTTTCCGTGACAAAGCAACAACGCTTGAGGTAGGGGATTACTTGTTTTTGTTCGTGAATACTTCTGTCACTGTTCATCATTTTCAAATAAGACCTCATGTTATCATAATAACGGGAGGAGGTCGGACCACACGAACACGACCAACTCTCCTCCCCCCTTGATGCTTGAATTGTTGTGGCACGAGTAAGGCAGCACAGTGCCGTTGTACCGCGCAGAAATAATAAATATTGGGCGAAGAATCGCGGCACCGTCACGCTACACCGGAGAACCTCGAAGAGGCCGCGACTGGAGCGGGGCCGCGGTGGTGGGGCGCGATGTCGTCGCGCCGCGCTGGTCGGACCAAGGCCGCGGTGGAGCAAGAAGCGGCGGCCGGCTTCCAGCCGCCAGCACCGGAGCAGGAGGGCGGGACCCGAGTGGTCCGGTGGCAGCAGCAACCGGCTAGCTAGACCGGGTCGGCCAGCTTCCAAGAAGCCGAGGGTCGAAACCCCCGGCTGGCCAAAGGAGCGGTCCCCCACATGGGGGTCGCGGTTACACCACCAGGGGCAGCGCCCCCCCCCCCCCCCCTTCGGTCTGCCGTTTCGGCCGAGCCGCCTGGTCATGCTGGCCAGGCCGAGCGCGCTAGGCCGCGCTGCGCCGTGCGGGCCACGCCGCGCCCACCGGGCCGGACCCGGACCCGGGTCGGGTCGACCCAGGGGGTATTGGGCCGGGTCAGGTTGGCCCAGGGGGTATCGGGCTGGGTCGGACCGTGCCCGAACCCCCTATTTTCGGACCTCTTTCAGTCTTTTTCCCATAACATAGGCTACAGACCTCCGATCGATGCACCATCAGTTGCGATGTGATCCTTGGATCGAGACGGTCATTTCCGTATATTACACTTAATGTTTCGGAAAACATTGTGTTCAGCCAGGTTGGTTCGTGCACGAAACCAACCAGGCCCTCGGAGCGGAAAGGCTTATAACACGAGCTCCAGACGTCTGATTGACGTGCCGTCGACTATTTTGGATTCCCCTTAGTGAGAAGGATCTTTTATCTTACTTTGCTCAAGGTTTGGACACATATGGAGTGCGGTTAGGTTGGTTTTGACTTAAAAATCAACCAGGCCCCCGGGACGAAAAAGCCAATAACTCTCAGACCGGGCGTCTGATTGACGCACCGTCTATCACGTTGAGTTCCATTTGACGATACGGAACATTGGGATACATCAACATCGAACTTCATGTCAGTTGATGTATCAGCCCCTCGGCTCGTGGAGCGGACCCTCCCGAAATGAGCATGTTGTGTGCGGGAACCCTAGATCTGGCTGTGACTGTGATGACGATGAAGACTGCATGGGAATGCTCTGTGGGTTCGATAGCGACAACTACATCACTCAGTGATCCTATTTGGATCGGTGCCTACCGATCCTGTGTGGATCTGATCTGGTGTGGGTCAGCGCTCAGCGGTCCTGTGTGGGCCAGCGCATACCGATCCTATGTGGGTCAGATCCTGTGTGGGTCATTGCGGGGGTTAGTACCTATCGATCAAGTGTGGGTCATTACTGGGGGATAATACCTATCGATCCTGTGTGGGTCATTGTGAGGGTTAGTACCTATTGATCATTTGTGGTTCTAATGACTTAGATGAATCAGTGGCTACATTTGATCATCTCTATCGTCTTACGAAGAAGTATACCTCTGTGAGCTGAGTCTTGACTTTCAATCATTATCTTCGATATGATTGACTTACTTTCCTATGTGGATTGGTTTTGTTCTCCTATGTGGACGTGATCGAACTTGGGCTCGGATGTTGAAGCCAAACTGTAATTAATGACTTAGGTATATGTATGGGCATATACCTAAGTAGTGTTGGATGTTACTTCATGATTGTAGCTTTCATCATTGGTTTATCCTTTGTGGATTCTGGGAGACCTTATGGGATCTCGGTGTCCCTAATGAGTAGCGTATACTCACCCCTTCACGGGAAATTCCCGCAATACGTTGTGTTAGATGCAGACGACGGATAGCGCTGATCGCGGTTGAGGCATACGGAGCAAGTCGGTACCTGGAGGTGGACCACTGGGCGGGACATACTCGGAGCAGACGACTGGACCCAAGGAGCTGTGGAGGCTATCTGTACCCACCCTTCAGGTGGGATTTCCAGTGGACTGCTCGACATTGCAACTTTGTTTTTCAATTGTCGTACTCACTTTTTTAGTTATACTTTACTTTCAGTTTGGGTTTTTATTCTGGCCCACATACTGTTTCGCACAAACTATTGTACCCAGTTTTACTTAGTGTTTAATTCTGATTTCTTACTCTGTGTGTTTGTTTACATTATAAAGGCAATGCCTTCCCTTTTTATCGGGAATTACGCCTTGGCACTAGTTTCCAGCCCCATGGCCTATGAAATCCGGGCTTGGGGTAGTCACGGCACGGGCCCCGAGGGAGAGTCGTGACAAATTGGTATCAAAGGAGATCGGTTCTACCGCAGAACTCAGGACTCTGATCTTTTTCTATGTGAAGCAATAGTGTTAAGGGTATTGTGTGTGGTTATCTTTTCAGGGAGTCCAGTGTTGGTGCGGCGGCCGACGTATCAGTACACCAGGACCCTGACATCGGATTTCCAACTTAATGCATGAAAACATTGATTTCATGTTTGTTTCATGTTTTCATTGTGATCACTTTGTGTCAGCTCACCTGGTATACTGTTTTGACCGTGGCACAAATGTCTCTTTTGAGGATGGCCCAATGATGGCAGCCAGCTAGGGTTCCGAGTTTTGAACGTGACAACAGCCCACCGAGCGATGAGGCCTCGTGGCAGGGCCCTATTACTGTGAAGGCACCAGCGGTACCACTACCTGTCGAGCCACCGATACTACTAGCCCTAGCCGCTGAAAGTGCACGTCGCCTTGGTGAACTGAACGAGTTTCAGAGTCATAGACCACCCAGGTTCCACGGGGAGACGGACCCTCAGGCAGCCGAGGATGGGCTGGAGGCAGTTTTATGAGTTTTCTGATTGGTAGGGATACTAGCAGACCACTTGGTGATCCTTGCAGCGAGTCTCCTGCACGCAGCAGTAGGAAGATGGTGGAGCATGATGCTCCATGTGCCCGATGAGGCATCACTCCTCTGGAAAGACATTGAGAGCCTCTTCCACTCAGAGTTTTTCCCAGCCACCCTCCGTGCTGTGTGCATCCAGGAGCTTCTACAGCTACGGCATGGCAGCTTGACGGTCGCCCAGTATTCGGCGAGATTTACCGATCTCTCGCGCTATTCGACAGACATGGTACGAGACCCATTCTTCCGGACCCGGAACATTGAGAAGGGATTGAGGCATGAAATCGGGGAATCAATGATCTCCCTCAGCATTCTGACACAGGTAGGGGTACTGGAGCGAGCCCTTCTCATTGAGAGATTTCTTGTTGAGCCTACACTAGCAGTGAGACCTACCGCAGGGCAGCATGTAGCAGAGCCTTCTGTAGCTGGCAGTCGACAGATGAAACATGGGTCTAGGTGGACCAGACCCTCAGGCAGACGACCTCTTGACACTGGCTCAGAGGTGCGCATAACACATCGCAGAGCCAGCCTTACGAGAGGCATACAATTCTACCCATGCGGCGGGTAGGGCCATATGGCTCGTGACTGCCCAACCCTCCAAGCATAGGAGCAGCATACGAATGAGGGATCACCCAGGTAGAGGCAAAGGGTCGATCGTGGTGGTCCGCAGGGGGCAGGCGGACGAGGCAGAGGAGCTGGCCGAGCAGCAGGTGGTGGGCGACGCTTTGAGGCTCTACCACCACCACCACCAGGAGATCCACCCAGACAACAGGGAGCTGGCGGGAAGAGACAGGCGTAGCTTCAGGCAGTGGAGGCCTACAAACACGGTGCGCCCGAGATGATTCGAGGTACTATCTGTGTCTAATCCAACCTTGCTTCAGTTCTTATAGACACAGGAGGGAGTCATTCTTTCATTGTCGCTGCCCCTATTTAGAGCTCGGAGATTCTGACAGAGCTGTTTGATCGATCCTTACGGCTAGAGACTCCTACGGGAGAAGATTCAACGATTATTCCCTTATTCCAGCAGTGTGAGCTTACTCTATGAGGTGATAGCTTCAGCTGGGATCTTCTTTTAGCGGCGTCGAGTCCTTATGACATCATATTGGGCATGGATTGGTTATCTACAGTCCATGCTCAGATTGACTGTATTAGGCGCATGGTGCGGTGTGTACGCACCGACGGGAGCAGGGTCACCTTCATAGGCGAGAAGGGAGCCTTCGCAGCATAGGATGGATGCTCGCAGAGGAGAGGACATCCCATCACTCATCAGTTGGCTAGCCTCATCCTAGGAGCAGTTGACGTGCGGAGTCCTGGTTTTCCTGCAGTGGTGGATCAGTATGCAGACGTTTTCCCTGACGACATTCCTAGACTAACTCCTCATAGAGAAGTATAATTTTATATTGACATGTACCCCAGGACAACCCCGTTATCCACCCCATCATATCAGATGGCTCCTGCCGAGCATCGAGAGCTACGGGTAAAGCTGGAGGACTTGCAGGGAAAGGGATTCATCTGACCCAGTGTTTCACCCTGGGCTTCCCCAATTTTTTTCGCCAAGAAGGAGGACGAGAGCATACGACTTTGTGTCGATTACCTTCTCCTGAACCAGGTGACCATGAGGAACATGTATCCACTACCGAGGATTGACGAACTCTTCAATCAGCTCAAGGGAGCATGGTGGTTCTTGATGATAGACCTCAGGTCAGGCTATAATCAACTCAGAGTTCGGGATGAGGACGTGCAGAAGACGGCAATCAGGTGTCGGTATGGCCACTATGAGTTCTTGGTTATGCCTTTCGGCGTACCCAATGCTCCATTAGTGTTCATGGGCCTCATGAACAAGATATTTAATCCTTACCTCAATCGATTTGTCATGGTATTCATCGACGACATATTGATATACTCAACGACTGAGGAGGAGCACGCCTACCACTTGATGGTTGTACTAGACACACTCCGAGAGCACCAGCTTTATGTTAAGCTCTTGATCTGTTAGTTCTAGATACGTGAGGTCCACTTCTTGGGACACGTCATCTCTATGGAGAGAGTTGTGGTGGATCCTGCGAAGATCGAGACCGTGCTAGCTTGGGAGCCACCCAGGAGCATGACAGAGGTGCGGAGTTTCTTGGGTCTAGCTTTGTGCTACCGGAGATTCGTGCCAGACTTCTCCAAAGTTGCGGCACTACGTTCATCTTTGACGAAGAAAGGGAAACCCTTCGTGTGGTCAGACAGATGTCAGCAGAGCTTCCAGGAGCGGAGATAGAGATTTACCAGCGCTTCTATTTTGAGGCTACTGGAGGAGGGAGTAGGGTACGTAGTCTACTGCGATGCATCAGAGACCGGTCTTGAATGTGTCCTGATGTAGGAGCGGGAAGTGATCACCTATGGATCACGTCAGTTGAGGCTACATGAGCAGAACTACGCTACCCCGGACCAGGAGTTAGCAGCAGTGGTCTTCGCTGTGAAGATGTGGTGACACTATCTAATGGGAAAGCGCTTTACAGTCTACTCGGACCACCAGAGTCTCAGGTACATCTTCTCGCAGAAGGACCGGAATCTGAGATAGCATTGATGGCTCGAGTTCCTCCAGGACTATGAATTTTGAGATAGTCCATACTTCTGGAAAGGGGAACGTAGTAGCCGATGCTCTCAGCAGGAGGACGGGAATTCATCTACATGGCGAGGGGACAGAGCAGCTAGCCGCTTTGCAGATATCCTTTGTGGATAGTGAAGGAGCAGACTTTCTATACTCCCTCACAGTCACTCCTCCACTTCATCAGCGGGTCGGAGAGGAACAGTGTGGGGATGATGACTGTGAGACGCGGCGTGCACATATATCCTCAGGACAGGCACCTGATGGATTCTCTGTGGGAGGAGAGCACGTCATCCTTTTCAGATGACGTACCATGGTACCAGCTGCTTTACAGTAGGAGGTTATGAGAGAGTTCCACACTTCCCATTTAGCGGTAAATCCAGGAGTGGCGAAGATGTACCAGGACCTCAGACGTCAGCACTTGTGGCCGGGTATGAAGAAGGTTGTGGCTGAGTTAGTTTCTCGATGCCTCACCTGCCAGCAGGTGAAGGCGGAGCACCAGGTACCAGCAGGCTTGGTACAACCCTAGGAGGTCCCGAAGTGGAAGTGGGATGGGATATCTATGTATTTCATGACTGGACTTCCACACACTTCTAGAGGTCAGGAATCCATTTGGGTGATTGTCGATCGACTCACCAAGTCGGCCCACTTCATACCCATCAAAGAGCAGGGCTCAGTGGCGAGCATTGGATGCCTCTACGTTCAAGAGATTGTACGACTTCATGGTATGCCATCATCTATCATCTTCGATCGAGATGCTTGCTTTACTTCCTGGCTTTGGAAGGGGTTGTAGGTGGCCTTCGGGGACGCAGCTACGTCTGAGCACAACCTTTCACCCTAAGACGGATAGTCAGATGGAGAGGACCATTAAGACTCTCGAGGACATGTTCCGTGCATGTGTCATTGACTTTGGTTGTAGCTGGGAGGATCATCTACCCTTGGTGGAGTTCGCGTACAACAACAACCACCACTCCACCATCGGGATGGCACCATACGAGGCGTTGTACGACCGACCTTGCAGATCACTGCTATGCGGGACAGACCCTGGGGAGTCAGCACTTGTGGGACCGATGATAGTCCAGGCCACAACGGAGAAGGTCTAGGTCATCCAGGAGTAGATGAGGATAGATCAGAGCCAGCAGAAGTCTTATGCTGACAGGAGGTGGATACCACTAGAGTTCGAGGATGGCGACCACGTCATCTTTCTGGTCTCACCTCGACGGGGATTACAGAGATTTGGCCGAGGTGGAAAGTTGTCTCCACTCTTTATCGGAACATTCTAGGTCCTCAACAGGATTGGCGAGGTGGATTATCGCCTGGCTCTACCACCTCAGTTGCCCCGGGTGAACAACGTCTTTCACGTATTTCAGCTGAGGAGAAACGTGAATGACCAGACGCATATCATCGACCATGGGGAGCTGAACATTGATGATGGAGCGACTATTGCGAAGGTCTTGATGGAGAACGAGGATCGACAAGAGCGGGTCCTACATCGACGGTCGATACCTCTAGTACGCATCAGATAGAAGCACGGTAACATCTAGGAGAGCACATGGGAGCGGGAGGCTCAGATGCGTACACAGTACCCACATTTGTTTCCCTAGTTTATGATGTATCTTTACGGGGTTGTAAATCCCTGAGGTGGGAGTAATGTAAAGACCCTTAAAATTCAAGGAAAATTTTTATTCTTAATTTTCATTGAAATTTTAAAAATACGTAGTTTCTAACAACACCTGATTCTGAGCCCCGGTGAGCCTCGAATAATTTTCCGAAGTTTAGATCGGGTACGTTCAGTGAACGAACGAGCGGGATTTCCTAACTTTTGAAATGGTGCTCGAAATCGAAATTCGAGGGCACCGATGGAATCGCAGCACTGGAAATTGCTTCAGAACACCTTTTTTGGAGTTACGTTTTCTCGGGTGTGGTAATTAAAATTTTGGGCTAAGTGAAGAATAAAATAAAATGGTGCAACCAATTTTATTTTTATTTTAAGCAGTTTAACCTATGTTATGTGGTTAGAGCGGGACCCACCATATCCTACTCCACTAGGTAGGATATTTTTGGTGTGGGACACACACGAGCCCCACCTATTCAACTTCCTAATCCCCCTCTTTTAATTAGGTAACGCACCCGCACCCCCCATTAAATGAAAAGTCAACTCATTAATTGATTATCTTATTCAAATTAATTAATTTTTGAATTAAATTCGAATTTAAAATTTTATTTTGGATTGTGTGTTAATTAAATGAGACAAGGTCTTATTTCATTAAGTGGGAATTTTGGTTGTGCAGGGTGAATTTGGAGAGGATTCGCTCAAGACTTGAACATCTTCTTCCTCCTTGAAGAACACGAAGAACACACCGTCACCAACGCAGAACGCCGGTCTCCGACGAAGAACTCTGTCACCACAAAAGGGAGTTCATCATACCATCTTCTTCCCTATCCACAGCCGGGGAGAGACGCCATCCACGGAGATCGATGATGCGACGCCATATACTGCGATGCCGATGATCCTCCTTCCGCGACACCTTCTTCCACGATGTTCTTTTCCACGATGAATCAACAATGATTGTGTTAGGGGACTAATTGTTTTTGTTTGTGAATACGTACGTCGATGTTCTTCGTTTTCAAATTGGACCGTCTGTTATCGCAATAACGGGTGGAGGTCGGACCGCATGAACACTGTCAATTATTCTACCCCCTTGATGCTTGAATTGTTGTGGCATGAGCAAGGAAGCACGGTTCCGTTGCACCGCGCGAAATAATAATGAATGGGCGGAGAATCGTGGCGGCATCGCGCTGCGCCATTGAAGTCGAACAAGCTGCGGCGCCGTCGCGCCGTGCTGGAGAACCTCAATGAGAATGTGGCCGGGGGGGTCACGGCGGAGGGGCGCAGTGTCATCGCGCCATGCCGGTTAGACCAAGGCCGCGACCTTTGGCCTCGGCGGAGTAGGAAGCACTGGCCGACTTCCAGCCACCGGCGTCGGAGCAGGAGGGCGGGACCCCAGTGGTCCTGCGGCAGCAGCAACCGGCCGACCAGACCAGGCCTGACGGCTTCCAATAAGCCAGGGGTCATAACCCCCGGCGGGCCAAAGGAGCAGCCCCCCACATGGGGGCCGTGGTTACACCAACATGGGGCAGCCCCCCCCCCCCTTTCGCTCGGCCGTTTCAGCTGAGCCGCCTCGCCATGCTAGCTAGGTCTGGATGCCAGGCCGGGCCACCAGGCCGGGCTGCCGAGCTGGGTCATGCCGGCTGGGCTAGGCCGCACCCACCGGGCCTGGCCATGCCCTAAGTTTTTGGACCCGGACCCGGGTCGGGCCAAACCGGTTTGGGCCGACCCAGGGGGTATTGGGCCGGGTTCGGACAGGGCCCGAACCCCTATTTTCGGACCTCTTTCGGTATTTTTCCCATAATATGGGCTATATACCTCCGATCGTCGCACCGTCAGTTGCGATGTGATCCTTAGATCGAGACGGTCGTTTCAATATATTACACTAAAAGTTTAGGAGAACTGTTGGTTCGTCCGGGTTGGTTCGTGCACGAAACCAGCCGGGCCCTCGGAGCGGAAACACTTATAAATTGAGCTCCAGATGTCTGATTGACGTGCCATAGACATTGTGGGATTCCTCTTAGTGAGACAGATCTTTTGGCTACTCCACTTGAGGTTTTGACGTAGATGGAGTGCGGTCAGGTTGGTTTTGACTTGAAAACCAACCGGGCCCCTGGGACGAAAAAACCAATAACTCTCAGATCGGGCGTCCGATTGACGTGTCGTCTGTCACGTTGAGTTACTTTTGAGGATACAGAACATTGGGATACATCATCTCCGGACTTCATGTCAGTAAATATATCAGGCCCTCGGCTCGTGGAGCAGACCCTCCCGAAACGAGCTTGCTGTGTGCGGGAACCCTAGAGCTGGCTGCGACTGTGATGACGATGAAGAACGCATGGGAATCCTCCATGGGTTCGACAGTGATTACTACAACACTCAGCGATCCTATGTGGGTCAGCGCTCAGCGGCCTGGTGTGGGCCAGCGTATACCGATCCTGTGTGGGTCAGATCCTGTGTGTGTCATTGCGGGGGTTAGTACCTATCGATCCTGTGTGGGTCATTGCGGGGGTAAGTATCTATCGATCCTGTGTGGGTCATTGCGGGGGTTAGTACCTATCGATCCTGTGTGGGTCCGACATCTTAGATGAATAAGTGGCTACATCTGATCATCTCTATCTTCTTATGAAGAAGTATACATGTCTGAGCTGAGTCTAGACTTTAAATCATTATCTTCGATATGATTGACTTGTTTTCCTTTGTGGATTGGTTGTGTTCTCCTGTGTGGACGTGATCGAACTTGGGCTTGGATGTTGAAGCCGAACTGCAATTAATGACTTAGGTATATGTATGGAAATATACCTAAGTAGTGGTGGATGTTACTTCACGATTGTATCATTCCTTTGTTGTTTATCCTTTGTGGATTCTGGGAGACCATCGGGGGTTTCTGGGTCCCTACTGAGTAGCGTATACTCACCCCTACACAGGCTATTCCCGCACTACGTTGTGTTGGTTGCAGACAACAGACGACACAGATCGTGGTTGAGGCTTGAGGAGCTAGTCAATTCCTGGTGGTGGACCACTGGGCGGGACATACTCCGAGCGGATGGCTGGACTCGAGGAGCTGTGGAGGCTATCTGTACCCACCCTTCAGGTGGGATTTCCAGTGGACGGCTCGACATTTCAGCTTTACTTTTTAGTTGTTGTATTCCCTTTTTCAGTTGTACTTTTCTTTCGGTTTGGGTTTGTATTCTGTCCCACTTAATTTTCCGCACTTACTATTGTACCCAGTTATACTTAGTGTTTACTTCTGCTTTCTTACTCTTTGTGTTTGTTTACTTTATAAAGGAAATTCCTTCCCTTTTTATCGGGAATTACACCTTGGTTCTAGTTGCCAGCCCCTGGCCTATGGAAGGTGGCCATGGGGTAGTCACGGCACGGGCCCTGGGGGCGGGTCGTGACATTCAAGATCATTTCCAACATATCTACCCTACCAAAATTATCATTTGATTTAATAGCCACTATAAATATATAGGTCATGGAATCATACCCTAGGGGGCCCTAGATAAAAATGTCTAATATGGTCTCCTGTCTATACAGTTCTTATTAAACATAGATGGCACCATTTCCCTACCAACCCATAATACCTGACATGTTCCTAAATCCAAAATCCATAATATGCCTCTTACCAAAACTCTAATACCACTCTATCATAACCCAATTCCCCTAATGTTTATCCTTCCCGGGCCATCAAAGGTAGAATATAGAAAATGACCCCCAAGTCCCACATCCATAAGGCCCCAGGTTTTTTACTAGCACCGAGGGTATAATAAACACACTAATAAGAGGAATTAGCCTATAAGAGAACACATGATTATGTGTGTGGTAAGATAGACATAAACCAAATTTCTTCAGACCAAAATATAAACGGAATGCCAATTAAATATATTTTTATTTCCTGAAAACCCATAACAATTGAAAGGGGAAAACCAATGTATGAAGATAAAGTAATATGGAAGTGAATATAAAGCCATAAAATCTCCTGCAAACTCCCAATATATTAGTAACCAACCAAATCTCTAATATATTCCAATTGACTAGATTAATAGTCTTCATATTGTAGGGTGAATATAATGGTATAATTAGTAGCATCCTCCTTGGATCCTTTCAATTGAATGTATATAAATCATGCTAAAGCACATTGAATAATAATGGATACTAACTAATCACTTAAATAGGTATATAATATTCCCAACATCACCATGGATACTCTAAAAAAATATCACATACAAGATTATATGTTACAATAAATAATCTCTAGGGTACCCCACTACCACTTCCCAACTAGTTTATCAATTTTCCCCAATGTCACATGCCTTGAGCATATCTCTCCAAAAAGGATAGCCAATAGACACAGGGGTGTAGCACCACAATATGTAGCTTGTGAAAATTTACACAACAAACACATAACCAAAATAACAACGTAGTATCTGGTAGCCACCATATCCCACATAACATGTATCAAACATAGGGAATTATATCTCAAGCCACTATAACTCATACACTGAGTAAGGATCCTAAATCCCTCAGAGCCTATACATGTTATAACTATAGTAGAACTTCGGAAACTATATCCAGAATATATGTGTGTGAAATGACTACTTGATAGTATATCCCTCTATGCACATATATGGGGAAATTTAACAATCATGCCAAGTAGCACAAGTAACTACCAAGAGATGGGAGCAGGGCCAAAGGGTGGAGTCTTCCATCCATCCTCCCACCGAGATGTTTGGGAAAACACCCTCATGGATCAATATCCCTAGGTTGTTAGTCTTGATAATAGATAAGGGTGGTAGCTTAATGAAACAAAAAAAGTATGTGATATCATATAAATCAGAACCACACTATGGAAAAAACCTTGTTTTAGACTGAACTGTAGCTATCGTCTCTCGGACTCTCGGTTGCCAATGCTATGACTTGGTATTCTTTATGTAATCAACAATTTGAATAGTTAAATTAAATTAATTTATCCTATATAATCAGTTGATCATTACATTAATTAATTATTTAACCATTAACAAACTGTTAAAAAAAATTTCCACATTACATTTGATTAGAATCACAACAATGTTCTATGCCATCTAGGAATAATAAAAACATAGTCGAAAACTTCTCAAAAACAAAATCATCACTGAATCTTAGCAGGATCCATCAACATTGGTTAAAAATTTATTCAATAATTTTTTTACCAAATATTTACTTCCCTTAATTCCAGGTATTCTATGGAAATATTTTTAGCTACAAAACACAAAGGGATCAACGCGGTGAGTATATGAACTTCCTGTTTAGCTGTTTACACCCATAGCAGGAGCGTAGAAATATCCAAAATTGTGAAGATAAACATGTAATGAACCTGAAATACCCTCTACATCATCACCTCTTTTGGAAGGATAGTAAGAAAAAACATCATCCCCAATAAGTGGAGAAAGTATTGAATATAAACATACAACAAATCGAATAATAATCAAACATTCACATCAATAGGTCGTCCCAACATCTACATGTTCCCTCATCCCCAATTTCCTTTCTAATAACCACTTGCATAAACTGATGCATCTCTCCACTCTAGTAGCTAACTACTATCACAAAAACCAATGGGCCTCTCAGCCCCATGTACCACAATAGCCATTCAGGCTCATCCATCCCAGGATCATAGCATATCTAGTCCTCCCTTCCCCGACAACCGCAACAACCATCTTGGCTCACAACACATCATATTTAGTAGGAAACAAACAATGAAACCGAGATCTTTTCCCTAAAACAAGGGATTAAGCCTTAACAGAAAATGAGATCTCATGGATATAAAGAACTAGGCACTCAGCCTTATAATCAGTGAGAAAATTAAACCCTAAAAGTCATTATCTTTTCTCACTCAACTAGATCTTTATTCCATATTGGATTTAATGATTCACTGTACACAGTTTCCAACTACCCGAAACCTAAGAAATAAGCTTTCAAATGCTATCACAAATTAATTAACCAATAAGTTTGACATGTATGTAATACTTTTATAAACAAGAATAAAAATGCTTCTAGATTATCGACCAATTCAATTAATCATGAATATATAAATCATGTTTATTATCATCAAATTACAACACTACTATCAGATTCATTTAACTTGCATCTTTAACCACATATCCAATTAATTATCATTTAATACATGATTTATGTTTTTTATTAATTTCCATCAATAATGTTTGGATACCAAATAAAGAATAGATATAAAACGTTCTATAAAATCAAGAGGCAACCCATTATCATTGTACAAGTAAGCATCATCACCATGTGACTTATATTAATTCCTTTAATCTAGTTAAATATTTATTATGTTAATTTCATTGAGTCCCAAAGGGATAAATCATGCTAACTATACTATTTCATGTTAATAAATAGGGAAGTAATGAACACCTAACCTAAAAAGGTCTTCAATGTCATTCGATCAAGAATGGATCAATGCAATGGATATCAATAAACTCTCCCACAACAACTGCATCCACCCAAGAATGTTATGGCACCACCGCACCAAACAATAACAGAGAAAGTCACCATTATTAGAGTAGAAATCACATGCCATAATTGCGAACAAATAAATGGGTGATAAAAAGTGAAGGAAATCATACTAACAGAGGTATATAATACCTTATATGAAATAAAGATAAAGGAGGGAATCAAAGAATTGATAAGAGAAAAAAATCCTCATTCATTAAAGGGAGGGGGATCAGAGTTTCTAGAAGTTGAGAGGGAGGGTTGTAGTTGTAGTGTTTTTTGAAAATCATGAGCTGTTGAAACATATTAAAATGAATAGAAGAAGGGGATTACAAGATCTGTAATCCCTATTCACATCATGTAATGCATTGGTATCATTTTATGCCAAATAAATCATCTTCTCGACAATATATTTATTTTTCGAGCACCAAAATACTACACATTGTGAAAGCATCATTTAGATCATGTAATAGCCTTTCAAGATGTGAATGCTCCCTGCATCTAGCATTTAGTGGAAAAAATTATCAATTATTCCTCCATGCCTCCTCTGAGCCCATTTGTCCTCAGAAATAGACAAATAGTGGATACCTTTGGATATAGGTCATTATGACAAATAACCAAAAATTAGCCATTATATCTATTTCATGTGGAAGTTTCTTTGAGTTGGTTCCCTATATCTAACTAATATTTACGTTATATTTTCCCTATAAGAATATATTTAACTAAAACTAAATACATTATAACATTTTTATTATTATATTGTATTATATTAATGTCATAATATCCTATAATATCTGTCACATTGAAAATGACACATGCAGTTAAATGGTATGATGAGAACCTTGTTATATAATTAGATTATTTTGAAATTATTTTTCTATATTCGGATAACATCTATGATGGGATAAATAGTATGTTGAATGTTATGTAAATTTACACATATGATGATTCGATTTTGTATCATAATTTTTGAACTAGGAAATATTCAAGATGTACAATTATGAGAATAGAACTACTAATAAGAAATACACAAATTTTCATGTCATTAGAAATTCAAGCCATCGAGTATGGGTAACGATACATAGAAATTATTTTTTTTATAAATGAATATTATGAACCATAAAATTTTATGTATTGGTGTAAGAATTAGTGATATGTGTTATAACCCATTGAACCATGATACTCTCCAAGAAATGGTAACTGTACCGATTCTCTACTAACATGGAGGGAGTTCCCAATCCCCATGAGTTAGTGAGTAGAACATGGGAATCTAACTCAAACATGAGGTAATGATTTTTTAATACCTAAAATAATATAAATAGAATATAAAAATAAAATCTAAATAAAAATCAGATGGATGCTAGAATATATTCTATATCCAAATAGAGACAGTTGTAGTGTTAAAACTCAAAATAAGCACGATGAAACTCCCATGTACATATCTAAAAAGCCAAATGGACAAAAACACACACTAATCCATGTGATATATGGGAAAATTACTACCATATCACTTCTAAATGCTCAAACCATGTTGACATAATCCTTTCTACCTCACTGTGGCACCATTCCATTACATGTAATAAAAGAAAATACAGGGTTGACACAGAACTAAAAGGGTGATCTTGGAGTGAGATAAACAGAATCAGAAGGATACCACCCTAGTCCTATATATAATGTCTCTATCAAACAATCCAAATGTTTTAAAAATTTAGGAAACAACAAATTACAAAGAGATAAATAATTTTCTTTATAAAATCATGGTAGACAGTTCAACTATTTCTATCGGTGAAAAATAAATCCTGGTAAAACAGTTTGAAATCATAAATCCATATTTAGAAAATTAGGTATATCAAATGAAAAATAATACATGAGAATTAAAAATGGTAAAAATTAATAATATGACAATATGATAATTTGTATAGATCATTCATACAACAGATAAGACTAGTGCATAATCTAGTTTATAGGACATAGGGGAAAAGGGATAGTGAAAAATCTCATGAGGGAACCCCCTAACAATGCCCAGATCAAGTCCCTCAGACAAAATTTATAAGGTATAGAAGAACACCCCATGAGAGAAACCCTAATTGTAAAATCAGATGAGGCTCATTACTACACCTTCAACCTATGTACCTTAGGATTCTCATCTGTTGTATTCATAAAATCATGTAAAATGGGATTTTCAAATTTCACAATACAATTCCCAAAAAAACTCTTAATAAAATAAATTTTTGAAAACCACATTATATGATCAATTTAATAAAAAAATTTAAAAACATGGTTCATTTACCAAAATGAGAGGTTTAACACATATTTTATCAAACACACATTTACACACATGGAATAAATCAATCATACCATTATCCTTTTAATTTTTTTTACAAAATTTAGTGAAGTTCAAGGGTCATCCAATGTCATTTAGAGATGGATCTAGATACCAAAACTATATCCACACACTACTTATAAAATTATGCAGAAATACTATAAGTAATGCTGAGAAAATGACCAGAGGCCCCCGTGAAACCCACATACCATGCTAGAGTTAATAGAAGGAAAACCCTTAGTAGATGATCATATAATATTTCGTGTAGGGGTAGAAGTTTCATCATCACAAAATTTCAAATCCAATAAAAATATAATAACACCACTACCAAAATCAAAGAAAAATGATGATGAAAAAAATATAATAGAAAGATGAACCAAACGAATGGAAACCAATAATTTTGGAGATCAATTCACCAAATAAATAGATTCAAAAGGGATAGAATCACCTCAAATTTCCTAGGAGATACATAGCGTTTGATGGAAGAGGTCACACAATGAATTAATAGTATTTTATCTTATAGAACCTGAAAACCAAATGATCGTGTATGATTTATACTGTGAATAAAATATTCACAGTGTGAATCCCTAGAGTTGCATGTTTTATAAAAATGAAATCACCTTGATAAAAAAATTAGTGATCAACTATTTCAAGGCATGAGTATAATTACTTCCCTAAATTAGTTTCTCCACATGATATAATTTAGTGGATTATACTAAGTTATGTATTCACTTTAGTAATCTAAATCAGGGTGTGATTTTCTCTTGAAATTAGCACCCATCACAACTTCTAACATAAGACGCTTAGGAAGTCTCCAACACCCTCTAAAACAAAGAAATGCACGATTTAACATAAAAACAGACTGAAATATTATCTAATATGTTATAATATCTCCACTAAATTACTTTTAATAGTATTGAATTCCTGTGGATGAATAATTCTCTAGGAAGAGTTGATGTATGTACTCCCTCAATGACATTTCATACTCCCATGTCTCATGAGAACTGATTTATTGCACCAAAACACATTGAATTGTGAAATAAAATTCCCACATAATACATTCATCTATGAATAAATAATATCCAATAGTTTTCCCATAATAAAATAATATATCTATATCTCAATCTCCTCCCATATTTTCACATGAGAGGTACGGAGATGGTAGTTCTCGAGAAGAGATATGTGGAAAACATCATGTATGCATATAAACTGATCCATTAATTACAACCATAATAGAACCCAAATGATCTATCTATTAGAATTATATGGTATAATGTATCTCATATTAATCTTACCTTATATTCCTAGCTGACAATTACCCAACCAAGGAGACAATTTCAAGAAATCATGGTCATAAATGGAGAACTCCAAACGATAGTGCTGAGGATCAGCATTTTATATATGTTATATCTAATTTGTAACCCAACATTTATGTATATATAGAAATCACACTATGGAATCATAAATAGGAATTATTCCCCCATGATATTATATTCCTACCTCTAACAAAAAAAGTGGTTACTTGTATGGGAAACTAAACAATGTCTTGAAGGGTTCCATTCTGATCAAATACTAGAAATTATTCTTAAAACAACCCACCTTGTTTGAGAAGTATATTACATGATAAACCAAAATTCAAGACATCATAATATAGAATATCCTCTAGGATATTAATATTACACTATGTCTATCTATCCTTCTATGGATGATAATTTTTACTTAGCCTAACCCAAGCCCCCATTACCTCCTGTAGACACAATTGGAATTTGGAAGTAAACATGGAGTCCCTATTTGAGACAATGGTAGAGGGGACCCCATGTAACTTATTGATCTGTTGAACACATTGAATACAAAAATATTAATGTTTTCTGGAATCCCTAATTGGAAATAATGAGTATATCTCATCAACTATTCAATCAACAGATAGTGAAATTTCATCCCAAAGTGATTTTAGGGTGAACCAACAATGATGTCCTTGGAAACCTCATACCATTTCTAAAATATGACAAAAAATATTATGAACCATAATAAATGGCCTTAGGTACTCTACCATTATATGTTGGAATTTTTAAAAGTTGGACACATAATCAGAAACATCACACTTTATACCCAGCCACAAGAAATATTACCTTAGGTCTTAATAAGTATTTTTAGAAAAAGGGTGAAAACAACATAAATAAAAAGGAAAATTATGAAGCACTTATTTTCTCATGGATAATGGGATGAAAATATTATTCATAAAGCATATATTACCATTAAAATTGATATATCAACTAAAAATGGTATCCC
Organism: Viscum album; assembly: GCA_963277665.1. Taxonomy (NCBI): domain Eukaryota; kingdom Viridiplantae; phylum Streptophyta; class Magnoliopsida; order Santalales; family Viscaceae; genus Viscum; species Viscum album. Next base: position 1,503,966,900 of record OY728151.1, on the reverse strand, counting down.
CACTATTTATGGTTTCCCTGATTCATATGAACTTGTCATCTTGTGGTTCATCCTTTAGAAAATATTAATTAAGAGATGATTATAAGAGAAAATTGTTTAGAAAAATACTAAAACCATCCTCATATTTATTTAAATGAAACATTCAAAAAACATCATTTTGGTTACACACTTGCTTTGGTTCCAAAACTGCCTATGGTAGAACATTCCAACTGTGAGTCTATGCTTTTAAATTCCTCAACACATTAGTATAGGTGATGTCATAGTAAAAAAATTGGATGTAATACACTCATCATCTATTAATAAGATTCAAATAAATCAATTATAATATATATATATAAATATAAATATATATATATATCAAATTGTTATGGTCCGAAAAGATCACGAACATCCCCCCCATAAATAAATCCACCAATATTTAAGAATGTCTATAACATTAGAAACTTCCAAATCATGTGTGGGGTAGTTTTTATCATAGAGAAGAATATAATCAGATCCATAAGATACAATGTGAAAATATTACATAATAACACAACACAAAATAGTACCATAAGTGTCACAGTAAACAATATACTGATTTTCTGACTTAAGATAGATAAAAAAAGTAACTAATGTCAAAAGTTATCACAACTAATAAAAATATGGTTGAAATTTTCCATCACATTTTAACATCACTCCTTTCATGGTAAGTACAGAAAAGGGTGATTCTATCTTTGAGAAATACTTTATGAACCACTAATAGTATCTATTCAATCCTATAAAGCTTTTTATTTCTAATATGTTTTATATTTAGTCCCATGACTAGGAATCATTATCCTTATAAGGGTCGGTTGAATGTTAATGTTTAGAAGTCGTGTGCCCCAATAAATTGAAATCTTCAATCCATGAACGTACGTTTTGAATGTTTTCCATATAGATAGTGACCAAATACGATTTTCAGGACTACATTCAAAATAGTGTTCATGATCACAATAATATCTTGAATAACATAATATATCATCCACAAAAATAATGTAATAATTGTTATGATACTGAGAGAATATATATTCCATAAAATCCATAAAAATTTTAGGAGTTTGAGTACGACAAAAAAGAATTAAAAGATATATATAATGTTTATACCGACTTTTAATTTGGTCTTCAGAATATTAGACGACTGAACTCAGAGTTTATCATAACCCAACTAAAGATCGATTTTCAAAAACCATCTCACCTCTTTAAAAGGTCAAAAAAATAATATACATAGGAAAAAAGGTAAAAAAAATTAACTATTAGCTGGTTCAACTTTCGAAAGTCCACACCTAAAAAAGTGACCCATATACCTTATTGGTAATGAATATAGGGTATAAATATGGTGAAACACTAGGGTGAATAAAAAAATCACCACTAGATCGTACAACTGGATCATAGATTCGTTTTTTTCAATAGGTTCCATATGATAATAGTTTAAAGAAATAGGCTGCATAACCACAACCAAATCAATAATAAAGTCAACATCCCTCTTTTGAATAAGATCAGCGAATTCATCTGAAAAACCCCCATGGAAATACCATGCAACTAATGGATGATAAAAAATAGGGGAATATCATCAAGCTCAACTACTAAAGAAGATAACAAACTCTTGATCTCTAGGTGGGAAGGTCTTAAATGACCAAACCTCATTTCACACTATCCCTAAAACACTTGGGAGATACCATATTTAGTAATCAGTGACGAATATTTATGTTAATAATAAATCTCATTAAAATTATAAATTATACAATCCATCCTGATGATGACGTTGAATAGATATGGATCGAGAACGAATAAATCCAAGAACAACTCCATGTCAGCTATCAATAGAGAATATTATATAAATGAAAACCACTACTCTGTCCTCTTTCCATGAAGTGAAAAAAACTATATAACAAAGTATTTGATATATATTGTATGATTTGTTACATTAAAAAATTATAAGATATAAATTTGTTCCAGAAACATGTATCAAACACAGTTGTTTATATAGAATATGCAAGAATAATAGATCTTCTCACCATTGAAGGGGTCATGTCTGCCTCTTCTAAAAATGATTCGATTGCCTGTAGGTGATTCCCTCTGATGGCCTATGGATTGTTCATTGTAGACATGATGATTTTGAATAAACTGCAATGGAATTTGGAGGTATATATCCCTAACAATAATGGGTTATTTTTATATCCTAGAAGAACCATTATAAATGACATTAGATTCCACAATCATTACAAGTATTTGGGCATATGGGACAATAACATCAAGTGTGTCCTACCTTTTGATAACGATTAAATGAAAATAGAACATTGCTGGATATTATAGATGGTAAAGAGGAGGATTGCTATTGAGAACCACCTCCACCATTCCTATGATTATCATTCCACTTTCTCTTCTTCCACTGTATTCTATTAAAACATAATATAGGTGGATTATATGATATAGGGAAGTTAATATTTCCCATTAGAACCATTTCTTCCATCATATCTCTATCTACCATCTCTATATATTTGTAAGTTATTAGTATACCACCTATGATCTGATACCAAGTTGTAAACATTGTAGGTACTTATGTTATATTATCTAATCATTGATCACCATGTCCTGAGAAAAATAACATCCTTTAAAACTGATTGGTGTACTTCCACATTGAGAAATCTCTCCACTATAGTGAGGGGAAATAAAAAGGATTTTCCATCATCAGAGACTCTTGGTAGAATTTATGAAAGAATATAATCTATAAAAGCTTCCAATACAATCACACAAGTCAATTTTCCAACACCATAGAATCTAACCTCCGCATATAAGTTCCCTTGACGAATAATGTTTCATAGTTGACCTTGATATCATCCAGGGAATCATGGATTTTGAAGACCTAATAAATATTATAAAGAAAATCCTATGCCACTTGGGGGTTATTTGTAAAATTAATGATGAGGTATTGTCATGTAGTAACTCTTGAGCTCGATCACTATCTTACAGAACTCCATGTTTCCCCTCGACAACTTCTTTTTGGAATTTTGGTACATTCGGTTCAATGTCATAAAAATCCCATATTATAGGGTCAATATGATTATGATCAAAAAGAGGATTACCTTGTGGGGAATATCTCAGTCTTACCACCTATAGAACCTATGGAAGATATATCAAAGGCATGTTTCAGATAATGTATATTGGACATAATGATCATACAAAATGATATTCATAGTTTAAAACTACAATCCCCTAGAAATAACTAACATTAAAACTAATACCCCGTTATAAAAGACTCACATCCCATCATACCATGGATACATGAGTCTTTTCCAAGAAAGGGATGGACATGAACTCACTAAAACCTTCCTTTAATGTCCTGACAATCCTATCTCTAGTCACAAGATATCCCAATATAAGGATTCATGTGGATCAACAACCTATGATGTCAATTTGAAATGCGGTGAACTGGGATACCCTCTAAATCAATTACTCAAACCAATTCACTACTAACCTATACTGAATTCCATATCCCCAAGGGCTAGTGACTTGAACATAGAAATTATTCATAAACAAGAGGGAATGATTTCTTCCAACCTGAAACAAGATACATGGCATATATATACACAATGGAAAGAAATAATAGAAAGGATCTAGGACAAATTCCCTAACCAAATAGAAATTATTGTAGTGATATAGGTCAAAATAAGAAAGATAAAACTCCAATGAACATTGAAAACAAACAAAAGGTAAAACCAATATATAGAACCACTAATCTATATGATATGTGGGAAACAACCCACTAATCTCACCCCAGCTAGCTATAACAAGATTATAGGAATATTCTCTTCTCACAATGGTGCCTTAACAATTTCATCACAAAATGGAAATATTGGGTCTACAAACATCCAATGGGGTGTTCATGGAGTGAGATTAAAATATTAATAGGTTCCAACATAGTTTTACCATATCAATCAAATGTACATCAATCCCAATGTGATTAATTTTAAGAAAACAGAGAATGATAAGTTGTTAAATATTTTTTATACAAAATCATGGTAAATAGTTCCCCATTTCCTATCAAATAGAAATAACTAAGGTAAAAAATAGTTTCAAATAATAAATCTACATGTACATAAAACAATGTTTGTTAAATCAAAAATAATGAAATCCATATCTCAATAATAAACATGTCTAGGATCACAATAGGTCAATCTAGTTATGTCACTCATACAATGAACAAGAACAGTGTGCCCTCATTTTCCTAATTCAGATGGTCTATAGGGTATAGGAATACCACATGAGTGAACCTCTCAAAAATTTGATTTTAGGACGAAGGTCCTATGGTTTAGAGAAACGCCACATGAGGGAATACCTCAATAATACAAGTGGATGAGGCTGGTTTATACACCTTCATCCTAAGTACTCAAGTCTAACCATCTTCTATAATCATAAAATCACATCAAAATGGAATATCACATTTTAAAATATAGTTACACAAAATGTTTATTCCAAAAACTAATTTAAACCCTGCTTTTAAAAATCTATTTAAAAATGCATTGAAATGATGTCTCTTTTACCAAAATGTGGAGAAATCATATTTGTTCTCAGAATCCCATTTTCGCACACAAATAAATAAGTCATGTTGATTTATTTATAAAAAATATTATAAAACAAATATAAATTCATGTATCATCCAACAAACTCTATAGGAAAAACCACTAACCTCACTTTAGGAAAAACAGAACCCGTATTGAAATCCACACATTCGAAAGAATGCATAGATAATTAGTTGGGGCCCTCAAAAGACCCAACTTCCACACCAAACCCAACACATGGATCAGCCTCCAAAATAAAATCACACAAAAATATATAATAGATTGAATACGAATCATCATAAGATCACAAATCTGACTAACACATCCAAAACCACTACCAAAACCCAATATTTATGAATAAGAAGAAATGATAATGGAATTCCTACAATAGAAAGAAAATTCATCAATGATAGAGATAAATGTGAAAAAGGAGAAATGTGGATGGTGGTAAATCACATGGGAGAGACCTATAATTCAAGGGAGGAGGTTTTACAATGAATGAATATTGTTCTAGATTGTAGCTCATAAAAGCTTTCAAGTTAGGAATTATTCACAATGTGAATCCAAAATTCACAGTGGGAATCCCCAGAGTTCAATATACAATAAAAAAGGAATCAAACTGGTAAGAAAATATAGATCAAATAATTGAATATTTGAATCTCATTCATTTCCTAAATTATATTTATATCATGAACCCATTTCAAGTCATCTTCCAAGTGATGGATTCACATCGTGAGTCAAATTCACTGAATTAATTTTATCTATATGTATCAGTAAGCCTTGTTTAATACCTAAGACTCTTGGGACGTCCATAAAACCCTATGGACCCCAGAAACACACTCTTAATCAAAACAATATTCCTTTATCCCTGATATTATATATGTTCTAAGAGATATAAGTTATATTGTATGAATAACTAATGATGTGTTATAAATGAATAATTCAAGGAATAATTGTCCCTTACAACATTATGGAAGATTTTATCTTCAACCTTTGATTGAAATGGGAAGATAAAATAAAATTCTATGTATATAGTGTAAATATGGGTTAGTTTTAGATATTCAAAGAAATATATTCCAATAATATACGCAGATGAGATGGTTTTTCCTCATGGTTGATAAGATATCATGATAAATGGATATTATTAAATAGTGAACATTTATACATAGTTCTTTTCAATGAGATATTTCTTCTTCTGGTAGGTACCATGACCCATTTATAGAAAATAATCTTCTACATTAGTCACTAATACTTAATTCAATTTAGAAAGGTTCTTTGTGTGTTACACATAATGTGTTTCAATTTTTCTAAGTTAAATATTATATATATTTAACATTTAGAAAATTATTCTTCACCATAAAATGAAGAAATATTTATTCAAAAATTTGTGATTTAAAATTTTAAATTAATATATTCCGAAATAGTGATTATTTGATTATGTGGATAAATATTATATTTATTTATATCTTCTTACTGACTTTGTAATAGATAATTATTTTAAATTTACAAATAATTTATTTAATTTCATAAAGTAAAAAATATATGTAGTAATCATCATACTATGAATTTAATACTAATTAATTTATTTAAAATATAATATTTATCAGTTGTCATTCAAATGATGATAGATAAATAATTATTGATAAAAAATCAATTTAGATACATGAATATTAAAATAAATATTTTATTCTCTAGATCATGAATATTATATATTCTTATTTTATAATGAAAGATTTTTTCAAGAATACAATAAATTTCCAAAAGGATAAATTGACCTAGATATTGATCATATGATAAATATTTGTTTACCATACTATAAATTTTTTTATTATTTCGTTTTTTAGTGTCTCTCATGGAATAAAATAATATTATAGTTATTTTTATTAGAATCATGTTCATTGTGGGTTTAAAATATTTTTAATTCCCATTTTGAAATTAATAAATGTGAAACCCTAACTTTTATTCTATAAATAGACATCAACGCGAATTGTAAGATTCTGTTCATTGTTCATAGCATTCTCCTCTGAATAAAATTATATCTAAAAAAAGATCATCTCAAGGGTTTGGTCTAAAGATTAATACATTCTCTCTATAAATTTCCCTCCACTCAAGTTTTATAGATCAAGATAAAATCCTTCCATACTAAATAGATCATGGATGAGATCAAGGGATAATGGAAAGATTATTTGTACCACCACTCTATCACTCAGAGTACCATTAGTTATATTCCATGATCAATGTAGCTTCTTGTAGATGACCTCTAGTGGTAATCTACAATAGATCCTCATGAGCATAATGATAATAAAACACGATGTAGTTAAAATAATCAACACATTCATTTATGATAGTTCCCAAGACTGTGTTTTTTATTCTTGTTGTTAAAATAATTATAAATTAATTTGAGAAAGAACCTCTCTCTTGAATTTGAGGAAAATGTATTAAATATTTTTCTTCAAAAATTTATAGGTCATGATTTTAATCATCATGTACATTTCATATTATTTATTGAAAATATAAAAATATTTTATCTCCATTGGTACAATAAGTACATTCACTTCACCTAGAACCATCACATTTTCTATCAAGTTGAATGTATTCCCAATGATCTAATTTTTTTAAGTTTGGAGGATGTTATACTATGAATTTGAGATCAAGTGTGTTTGGAATGAAAAAATCATGAATATATAAAATTTGGTAGGATTTATAATGGAGTTTCTTTGTTATAAAAGCTATAAATATCCTATAATGTGATTCATGATGCGTGTTTCCCAAAAATCCAAAATTGTATATTTTTTGCTTCCAATTTATAATTGATGATGGTGTTGAATTTTTTGTCAACTATACTGATGAATTGAAATTGATAGGGTTATTGCATATCAAATTAAAAGGGAATAATTTATATTTGATGTTGGAGTCTTCATTTGAAAGAAAATTTTGTAATTCTAGGAGTTTTCATGTGTGGATGTGTTTGGATGATGTTGTGGAAGTTCTATCTATGTGATATATATCATGAAATGATACTATGGATCTTCACACAACATGTTTCATTTATGAATAATTTGTTGAGTATTAAGGGGTGATTTCATTATGAGGGAAAATCCAGACTCTAATAGACCTACAAATGAATCATTCCAAGCTATGAATGAGTAAATATAATCTATGACTGATCATATTTTGAATGACCATACCATAATTTTTTGTTTATTGAAATAATAGGGATAAGTAATATTAATATTATTTGAAGGATATAATTTTGAGAAATTATTAATTACATGATTGTATTCCTATGAATGTTTAGTGTGATGCTATATGATGTGGGTTGATTTTTACCTATGTGGTAGTTGGGTTTTATTCCATGATTATTCTTTCATTAAAATAAATAAAAACTATATTAGAGTAATCATTATGTAATGGAAAGAAGATAATTTAATATTAGGTAATGTTGTGTGGTGAAGAATAGAGTAAAATGTGTGGTATCTATTATTGATGTATAGGTCACTCCCTTAACCCAATTTCTTTGTAACCCAATTTTGAGTTATTATGTTAATAAATTCATTATACAATGATGTTTTTCGACACAACACAACTAGCTTCAGTCAAATAAAATACCCATAATTTAATGTTCACATCTTTTAAGAATTTATCATGTCTTGAATTATGGGATGTTTACTAAATGGAGAATATCATTTTTTTAGATTGATATTTATATATTCATAAATTATAATTAAAGGTCAATTAAACACAAATCTTCAATATTATCTTAATATTGAAGATATATGATTCTTTATAAAAAATTTATATATTATTGTGGATTGAGAGAGTTATAATTCCATATATATTGTGTAATTAATCATGGGAAAGAAACCATTGGCACTCATTGATGATCCTTCTAGGGGATATGATGAATAAGTTATTCCTTTACAACATATTAAGATCAACAATGAAAGTGGAGTAGTGATGGAAGTGTCATTCACAACATTCTTGTGATGTATTAGTGATTTAGAGGTCAATGAGTACCTATCTACACTTAGTGTATAAAGAAGTAGTGATGTTGTTCTTTTGTTATCTTGAGTTCCCTAGTGTTTTCATGTCGTAATAAGTGGGAAAAATTGAGGAGTTGGGGAGTAACCCTTAAGAGGTAGTGTGTGATCCCTAAATCCTATAAGTGTGAGACCCTTGGATTATAGTAACCTTGCCTAAACCCACCTCAAGATATTGTGTTTAGTGGATTCTAGTACATTAGTAGATTTTTATTGTACTATACTTATAATAGTCCATTACTAGTGACCCTGAAGAATTCATCTATCTTTTGTGTATCCTTTACTCATATTCTGTGATATATAAATTGGTATGTACTTTTTAAGTGAACATTGATAAAATTTTAATTTGGTAAATATATATAAACTTAAAATTGGATCATTAGTAAATGAAGAAATTAATAATAAACCTACTAAAGATAAGGTAAATAACTTTTATAGTAGTATGAGTTATGTTTTAATTGGTTTAAATTAGAATGAATTTCATGATCTAATTCAACATACCACCTCTTAGAGTATCTATCACTAAATATAATTTTGGTTCTATTATGTGTTATAGGATATAAAATATGATAGGGTTGTATTGAGTAGGATTTCTGTTAATGACATGAAATACGATCATGAGGCAGAAAAGGACTTTTGTGGGATGGATGGAACCCTATTATACCAAATGGAGTGTCGTATACTATGACATTGGTATATTTGGGGTGAATACATATATTTTTACTTCCCTAATACTCAATACTATAAATACATTTAATTTGAGAACCATCATATATTGATACTTTTTTACACAAGTCTAAATAATTTTCTAATTAGGTGTGGTTGTGTATGATGTCGATCATGTCATCGACTGATGCTAATCCAATATGTTATTTTTTACTCGTGTGGAGATCATGAAATTTGACATGATGAATATTATAATTGATTGATTATATAACCATACCTTGATAATACATGGGATGTTATTATATATTATATTTGGGTAATGTGATGTACTCATATATAAGGTATAATAACATGTGACATTTTCATTAACAGGCTGAGTAAATACTCCGAGATTTGCTAATATATATGTAGGATATATTTTATTACAGTAATCCATATCCCAGGTTTACTCATTCTATTGGAAGAATAGATCTTTGTAAAATGCTTTTATTATATGATATAATTGTTTAAAAGAGTATAATGATACGTATGTTTGGGTTATATCACACTTGATCCTATTATAGTCTGAGAAGCATCGAAACTTTGTTAGAGGGATCTATTTAATTATATTTTATATTTGGTCATCCATATTTATTCTCAATGCAAAAAATTCATATGGGGGTATGCTTTTTGGTCGTTATAATGGGGTGTTGATATTTAAAAAACTCATATTGATGCTATGATATATTTTTTAGTGATTATATCAAAGGATCTGTGTATATACATTAAAAAATAATTTCATATAATATGATATAGGTTGAATTTGTTTATGTAATTCAAACAGTGTTTTTGAATATATACAAATGGGGGATTTAATATGGTATCAAATATTATAGTATTTAACACAATACATGATGCAATTTCACAAATTTTATGAGGCTTTATTGAAAATGTGTGATTACTGGATATATTCTCTAAATCCTACATATATGTGACTTTTTTTGGAATATATCATGAAACATGATATGTATGTGGTATATCATATGAAATAGGGATCAAATTAATATTGTATAACTTTTTTTGTCATGTTATCATGTCTTGGAATATGATATCATGTTATTCCCTCATCAGATCATAGTGATTGAAAATAGTATTTTTTAATGATTTTTGATTCATGTTATATGATTCATATTATAAGTATAATTAATTACACTACTTGAATGGTTTATTTAATAATAAAATATAATTCATGAAATCTCTAATTATTTTGATTTATTAGAAGAAATTTTTTGGAGAATAAATCCACAATGGTAACGAAGATTTGTAACATGCATTATAGTTACTCATAAATTGAGAATGTATGAGTAAATGATTGTGATGCTAATAGAGTGTACATAACACCTATATATGGTTGCATAATTAATAATTGGGTTCATGTATTTAATAATGCATCTTCAAATTATATCCCTATATCAAATATATTGTTATTTTCCTCTCCATTCCTATAATATGTATTTCCATACTGTTTGAGTTTTTGTTAATTGCACCCAAGAATTTAGTGATTCAGATTCATCTCGTGGATACACCCTAAACGAAGGAGTATGTTGGGATGATGTACTCTTGGTACCATAATATAAAATAACAACCCTATAATAGGAATATCATATAAAATAATAATAAACACAATGAATTATACCTAATATTCAACAATCAATAATTGAAAAACATCAATATAAGTTATCATAAATGACATCCATGATAAGAATATATACATATAGTAAGGTTCACGCCTCAGTCTGGACAAGTACCAATTACAATATATAATGTGAAAAATAAAAAATAAAATTTGGGTCACACCTTATACTTCTCTCTTAACTCCATCTGTGGTCCCGTACTAGGTCCCATGTAAACCAATCACCTGAAATGAAAACATAATGTATGAAAATACTCTAGGGTTCCCATGTAGGCTATGAAAAATAAAAATAAATTGGTACTCTGTAAGTGACATTTTTATATTAAATTGTATAATATTTATGAGTGCACTATAAATTAAATCTAGTCTATTATATAATACTTACATGAAATCACCTCAGCTCATCATGTGTGATCTAATCCACTACAACACATAAACCCACATGCTTTATCCATTACCAGTAATTAGGTTTTTAAACCACATTTAACTAAAAGTATAATTGGTAAAGGAATTTAAATTTACAGTATTGATCATTAGGGAGACCGATTCGGGGAAATTATTATCAATATATAATCCAATGTATTTAGGAAACCCATCAGTGAATGAAATAACAAAATCTAAGATTGATCATGTAGGAAACCAATAAATGGAAGGGGGTCTTAATTTCCAATATCATGTATATAGAAATCATATTTGGGAAAGGAATCACAATAGGTAGTACCAATCATATAGAGTTTATAGGGATTAACTCAAGATATATTGATCCACTTTGAAATAGGGAATGAATAACACATGTAAGGTTTAATCTTAAAACATCTATTTTTCAGTTCTATGACAATCCCTCTCCAAATTCACTTTATCATATTAAATTCATTGTATTAAAAATGTATGTAGGAAAACATATTGCATAGACACTCTCATATAGAAGATAAATTGAAGATTATTTCACTCTAATTGTGATCCTACTAGATCGTGTTAAGCACGAGCACTTGGGTTGTGTAACCCGATACCCTTATCACAAGGTCATTGTTCCATGGAATAATCCATTGTAGCTGTATAAGAATGGTCAATATATATAACAACACAAAATACATGGAAAAAATTGCATACCCTATGAGTAAACTATCCCATGATCCAACATATAACTCTACTATAGGGTTGTATATAAAACTCAATATATCCTTCCTTGATCAACATCATCATACGAAAACAAAATTAGACAAATATACAACCCTCATAATAATAATAGGGACCTGAGGCACTTAGAAAAACACAATCAAAATCTGTAGGCCAATCCAAGAAACTAAAAAATAATAAAACTTTCTAACCACATGAACCACCCTATAGGTTCTCAAGAATAAAACAATAAATCTATACACAATTTGTATAATAAGGATAGTACTCAATTAAACCAAGTGGTGTCTCACCAAATGCTCAATAATTTTCTCAGACACATCCTTTACACTATGTCCACATAAAGACCAACCAAATTTCATTTGGTGTATTGATAGTCAAACTACAGCTAATACTGACTAATCCTAATATTACCCCTCAATAGTTTTTTATACACACATGGAATTATTTTCCTACTCCCTTGGGAACCCCATGAAATGGTTAGACCATGCTACCTTTTTTACAATAATAATTACCATTAGGAACAAACTAATGGAGTAACTATTTTGTGGCTCCTTTTCATTAATCATTAATGTTTTGATAATTATTTCACCCTCTTCAAATTACATGTTTTATTTTAATTTTAATTCATATTTAGTATATTTTTTATTATTTATCCAACTATACATTGTGTTGAATTTTATTATTTCATCTACTTAATATATTTTTATTATATATTATGATACAATAGTTAGCTTTTATACAAATGAGATCATTATTAATATAAAAATATTGTATATGTTTTCATCATCTCTGACATTTCTAAATTTATCTCAATATGTTCTCATTTCTTCCAATGTTGCGGCATGTTTTCATTTATAGAAAAACATATATTTTTAGTTAGCTATTGTATTGGAATGGTACATTATTCTAATGATATCATAATTTCATGACACATATTTTGTTATAAATATAATAAGTTTATCTACAATTCATTCAATATTATGAATGGATTAAATGGTCACTCTGGTGGTCTAAAATGAATAATGTTATGAAAATATTTCTGGATTTCAATAGATTTTCAGAAAATGTTTGGTTTTGTTTTCTAATAATATATTGAGAATAGGGGTGAACTGGTGTATTTTATTGGATCCACTAAAAATTTATTGAAATTTATTTAATATAATTCACTAGCAAAATAAGGTGAATTTTCTTTTTAGTGGTCGTAATAATTAAAAAAAGCTACTATTATGAAGCATCTTTATAATTGTAGAGTATTGGATTTTCATAAATAAATTAATTCCCATATTTGAATTTTGGTAAATTGATATTTTTATTTGAACTAGAATCAGACATTTCATAGTTTTAGTCTTTTGTGATGAACTCCTCTACGAACATGGGTTTAGGATTTTAGAAGTTTCACAAATACATTGAATGAGGAAACCACTATTCTAAATGAAAAGAGACGACTATTTTTATATAAAAAACAAGATTGAAGAAGGTACCATATCAGGAACATGATTTTGATATTATTTTCATTAGGAGATGAATATATGATAGGTTATAACTTTTTGGGGAACCATAATTTCAAGTTTACAAATCATAGACAAAAAGAGAATGAAAAATAAATGAAATTACAAATTTAATGTGTCTTGGATAGGGTTTCCTACATCCCCAAGATAATGGGGTGAGTTATATTATTCATATCAATATAAATCATCGATGGATAAAAAGGAAAACATAAGGAGGGTTTTTTCCCCAAATACATCAATGTAATTTGATCACAATTTATATAATAATAAAAACCCTTTTAATTTAATTATTCATCTACTGGGAGATTTATTCCCTCCAATTAATGAATTATACATACGTTACTCACAAAAAGTGACTTCTTCTCCTATCAATAGAGAAAATATAATAGTACCTATTTCTTACAAAATAACCACTTTAAATTTCTCCAATAAAAGTCTACTTTAATTGGGGTTGACCCCCACAAATCTCCCCATCATGCCCAATTTTGGGTAGAATATAGATCTATATTCTCATCACACTCATATAGATTCATGTTCAATAGAACATTTCTCATCATATCTACCCCACTATCAATAGTGTGGATTTTCTCTACATTCACAATTCTTTCATCCAACATATTTTAGATTCGATGATATCACAGGTTGATGGGTTTGGAATGGGAATGTTATGGTCATTTATTACTATGATGAAAAGAACTTAAACTAACATAATAAAGATTATAATTTATCAAAATTATCCCATATACTGTAGAGAATTTTTCATCCATAGTTTCAATTTAAATTATTCACTAATCAAGATATAATATTTTGTTCTTGTATACAAGGAAAACACTTTTGAAGTCATGATTTTCCTGATACGTATCCCACTTCAAATAATATTTGGTATCTAAATATGATTTTTGTAGAATCTATAATTCAATCCATATTATCTTCTGCATGTCCTTCAAAAATAGTAATATCATGTCTAAAACATAATAATCGTCTAGATGAACGAAGAATATAACTCAATAAGAATTTTAATACAATCCTTTTCCCATTTTTTGGATCTGATAAGAACCTTATTAAAACAACAATTGCATGAGTAATTTCTAGTTGTGTGCACAACATAGAATACACAAGACTAGAAATTATTGAATAATAATTATCAATCTCAATTTCATATTTATCCTTCTCATTTGATGGAATCAGTTATTTAATGATCCTAAAATGACCAGAAATTAGAGAATTTAGTAGTTTTCCCTTGATCATGTTCAACATTTCAATAATCTTCTTAATGTACCATTCTTATAACATCCAAATCTGGTTATTCCTCGAATCATGTTTAATCATCATATGAATAATGTTTGTTAATCCCCCTTAGTCAATTATGTTAAAAAACATTTTAACTCATTCTTCAACCAATCTATATTACTAATATCTCTTCTAATAACTAATGTAATGAAGTTGAATATTAATCCAACCGTTATTAAATTGATTGATGATGATGTATTGATCCGTAGTTTTCCTCTTATACTCATTCTTCTCTATGAATGTGTCTACATTCTTATACCATTTAATCAATGCCTATTTCCATCCATATAATCTTTTCTTAAGATAACATACCATGTTTTTCCCCCTTTTTCCACAAATCCCTCAAGATAATCTATGTAAATCATCTCATCAAGATTATCATGTATGAATTTTGCCTTTATATCAATTTTTTGAACCTCCATGTTTAGTCAATCCATTAAACCGAGAACACCCCTAATAAATGATCTTTTTAATAAATAATAAAAAATAATTGGAATCAATTCTTTTATTATAAGTAAATCCCCTAAAATCATTCTATTTTTGTATCACTTCGTTGATATTACATATTCTTCGTCAATTATGTACACCCAATTGTTATTGAGTTCATTCATTTCATATAGAAACTTTACCAAATCAAATGTAAATTTATTTTTTAAGGAACATATATCCTCTATAATGGACATTTACATTCTTCATTCTAGTGACTCGTGATCAAATTATCATAACTTCCTATCACAACCTCATCAGTTAGCATCACATCGTATTGTGGTTAGTTTCTAAGACTTAGTTATCATTCTGTAGTAGATCTGCTCCAACATTTATTTTGTAGGAATCTATACATGAATAACATTTTCTGGATACATAACAATAGATGGAGAAATTTTACCTGGTAGTGATGTATAATCCGTTTCATATCTCTCTCTCACACTAACTGTTACAAAAGTTTATGATGATAATCGTTCCATATTGACTGCAGTTTCATTAAATTTTAACTTCTCTACATTTTTTGGACACTCGAAATATCCAATCGTCAGGTATCCATGATATAACATATCAATTATTCAAACAATCCTTTACTGATGGGATCAATGATTCATTATCAAAATTCCCTATGATAATAAAAAAATACAATTTATCATTTTCCTTCAATCATTTACTGGTCATATTTTATGATGCAAACAAATACCCAACTTCTAAAAACTATAATGTATTTTTTAAAAAAATATTTACGAATCCAAACCCTAATATAACAATTTACATTAGTGAAACTAATGTATAATGTCTTTTAAGGTTAATTTTAGTCAACATTATCTTCCTCAAACGGGGTTTTGAAGCATTTTATATTTGAATATAAATATAATTATCTTAAAAATTATTCTATAATCAAATTAATAACATCATCTTGATGACACATATTCAGTAATGATTTTTCCTACCTGATACCAGAACTTCTAAAATACTCATCAAATAGACCAATGTACTCTCACACATTTTTTTCATGCAAGAACATTAACCATCATCCTATTTCCCTTTCTGTTTTCACAATAAACTACTCCAAAACAATATAAAAATTGAATTTGGTTTTATTATCAGTGGCTCAAACTTTTCTACAATTACCATTAATGAATTTAATAAAATAAATATTACATCCTATTTAAATATTTCCCATCATGAATTAGTGTTATTTAAATCTAGATATCCCCATTTTTATATTGTAAATAACCAAGAAATACTAATCTTATTGATTTACCACGATGAAATAAACACACATATCCAAATTTATATATTACATTATAGATAATAGATCCTTTATAGAGAGAATTTTGATTACTCTATTAGTCATTAGATTGATATATTGATTAAAAAAACTACAGGAACCTCTTTTTTTCTAAATTCACTTCTCCGTCACATGGTCTGACATGTATGATATAAAGATTATCTTATTTCATTAATTTTTATAATATCATGTTACCATCAGTAGTTTTCTTTTTCACATCACTAAAAGAACTAAAATATCCCTCATCATTAAGCATTCCAGTGGATATTTTGTTGAGTGGAATATTAGGAACACACGCAACATCATTCAAGAGTAACATGCTTCTAATATTAGTCTACATGAAAATTCACCAATACTGGGGATTTTGGATGCAACATCATATGCCATATTCACATGAATAAAACTCTGTAAATTTTATGTTGAGATGAATTCCCTCCTAATAGTGACATTGTATAAATCACCTAAATCAATCACCAATATTGAGTCTTGTATTGGATGATTGACGTAATAATCTTTCTGAACAAAAATGATCTCTTTACTAAAAATTGCTACACCATTATTAAGGGATACATGTTTCAGATTCCATTATTCAGCATTTTTCCTTTGACTCTCTCAGATGATGTGTTTGGGAAATCTATAATTGAATCATTTAATTCAGTATATCGATTGAAATTTTGATCACTTCCACATTTGAAGGCATTTGTCACGTTTTCTCTTCTGTTTCTTCTTCCATTCCATTTTAGGTTACCTTGAATTTCAATGATAAGATCCTATAATTTTGGATTACATCCCTTATCCATATATTAAGACTCATCATTTTTAAATCTTGGTATCAGTATTTCGATGTTGATGTTTCCTTATGGTGTATAATTGTTGAGTAAGATAAATAGTGTGTCCCATGTCATAGATAAACAAATCAACATCAATAATGAATAAAACTAATCATCAACTAGAATATATATGTAATTAAAATAATTCAAAATATATTGGTAGTCACTCACAAGCTCTAATTTATATTTCTCATACATCTACTGTAATTTCAAAAGTCATTATATCATGTTCCATTTAGTATGTGTAGTTTTCATTACATATATCTTTTCCAATTTAACTATAAAATAGACGCATAATGTTCATTGGAAAAAACTTGTAATATACTCTTTTTGATCAAATTACTAATTTAGATAGAACCTTTTTTTAAATAACCTACTCCGTATCAATAGAAGGGGTACTTATATAAGCGTTATCAAAAAAAGAAAAATGTCTATTGGTTTATCAAATGAATCTACAATTGGATTAGTGGCCTCAACTATGAGCATCCACAAATTGTTTATGTACTATGGATATTCTATTTTAGGTTACCAAATGAGTAATTAAATGTGGTGGGTTTAATAATATAAATACTATTTTATTCCATTGATATAGTAATAATCTGGAAAATATATCAATGTTGATGTGTTTATCATGGAAAAAATAGTTAGAAAAAAATATTGGATTTCTGAAAAAGGTATTTTATTAGGCATGATATTACAAAAACTGTTTAACATTTTAGATTGACCAATGAGTGGGCATTGGTGTGGCTTGATGGAATAATCATTAGGGGAATCACAGAAAAAGACCCATGTTTAAAGAAACCGACACTAATATCCTAGACCCGGTTCATTACATTATTATATTGGCATAGAAACAAGACAAGAATCTGAAATTACTGATCAGTTAGAAGTTTCAAAATCAATATTACAATACTAAACATTAAATTTAAACATCCAGTGAAATACAACACAACAACGTCCTTAGAAACGCCCATAAACTATTAGATTGTCTCGACAAAATATTCATAATATAAACCATTGCGCTCTAGGAAAAAATAATACATAAAATAGGTGTGATATTAGATTCACATTAATTGTAATTAATACTGCAGAAGCTATCATAAATAGTAAAGAATTGTGAGTGAATAAAAATATAGGCCATTGGATAATAATATTTACTATAATATGGAATGAATAAAATAGGAATAAATAATTATATATAAATAATAACATGAGAATGAAGCCTAGCCATGGATATTATAATAGTCAAATAATCACTTGGTTTTTCTATTACTAATATCATAATTACAGAATGAATATTATCAGACATCATAAACATGTATTTGATGCCTCAACTAAGACATCTAGAACAATGGTTAAGGCCTCATCCAAATCCATTTTTGGTTTGACTCACGAGACCAAGTGATGCACCTATGGGCTACAACAGTCCCCAATTATCACTCAATGAGTCCAATAAATTCTTTATATGAAAAGGGTGAAACATAATCAATATAAAAATTCATATTTAAATACTAGCATATGAAATATGAATACTTTACCAATAAACCATGAATCGAATCAAATTGCACATCCATAGTCAAACTGATCATAAACCCTTCAAAAAACATGTAGTATATGGTACCATAAAATATATAAATCAATGAAGAAATATATTCAACAAATGATGTTGACACATATGAATATTCTTGTAAATAATTATTCTGAAAATTAATCTTTAAACATTCTAATTTGTCGAATAACACATTGAAACATTTAAATTACAATCCCTATGCTGGAATAACATTAAAAGAATAAAATAATATCATTAGAGTAAGAAGGCTAATGATATGATATATATAAAAGGGAAGTAAATATACCACACACGGGTAAAGAATTTGTGAACAAGGCATATATCTCACTGATGTAATAGTGAGAAAAGAAATCCACTTTTTTACTTTTGAAAGAAGATTTCTTTAGGAAAATCATTTGTATTTGACATAAAATCAGATTGTAAACATGTATGTCCCAAAAAATAAGCGGTAAAGGCAATGAAATTATATTTGAGTGTTTAATGATTTCAAACAAAAGTGAAAATATATAAATATACTATTTCACAAACTTTATAAATGAGTCACTTCAGTATAGTTTTAGGGAATCAGTAAATGAGTATTTAAAATGAAGAAAGTCATAATTGATTGTATAAAAAAGGGAAAAGGTTATTTTTTCAATAATTTTTTTTTATTTTCTTAAAATAATTGTTTCTTGAAATATAGTATGGATGGTACTCGAAAACTAGTAATATATTTGTAATTTCTATTTAATTGTGCTCTGTTAATGGGAAGAATTTGATATGGAACCTTATAAATCATTTATTTGAAATAAAATAAATATTAACTAATCAAGAAAAATGATTTTGTAACACATAAATATAATTTAGAATAAATATAAAAAAAATAATCTGAATTAAATTGGGTTAATGATATAGAAATCAAAACACGAATAAAAAATGGTGGTTCGAGGAGGATCCCTTACCGCTTTGTAAATAGTCGAACCATATGCCCAATAATATTAATTTTCATAAAATAATAGATTCATTAAATTTAAGATAAATGAATTCATGATAATATAAATAATGTTTCAGTATAAATAAACCATAGATAATAAATTACGGTGAATAAGTAATATCTCATTGAAATGAAAGTGATATGAGAAAACCCCTTACCTTATGTGTGAATGTCTTCTCCACAATATCTTAATGGGTAGAATAATTAGATTAAATCCACTAATAAATTAATTACATAAAATTATATATGTATTTTATTTATTATAATTTTATAAAGGTCATATTTTTTATGATTTATAAGATACCATTTAATTATTTGGAATGGTTTTCTTCCATTATTTTCATGATCAGTTTACTTGTATACATGTATGGAAAATCATATAAAATATGGAAAGATGTACAGAATTGAAATTATATGTTACTAATGAAGATAAATAATATAAAATTTTTATATAATTAAATTGGTAATTTTGTGTTTATATAAATCATTATATAAGACGTTCGTGGTAATCATTTATATTATTTTGTTGGGTTTTCAATCTTCAAAAACTTATTTCATTTTATTAATTAACATCATGTATATTTAATGGTTCCAAAACATTAAATAGGATGTAATAAAGCATTAATATTCCTAATTAACCATAAATTTTGTTTTATGTTCCTCATTTATTGATTTAATGGAAATTTAAAACTATTCATCCTTGAATGCGATATATCAACACATCTAGGATGATGTTTTGATTTCTAGAACAAAATGAGATGGTAGATAATTGATGATGGATTATTCCATCAACAAGATAAAAATATAGTATATTAGAAATAATAGAGATATCATGTCACTTTGGGATAGTTAGTTGTGTATAATATAAAAAAACAAAAGAAATTGAAAAGTAAATAAAAAAAGATATAGGTTTTTCCACATTATTTTCTCCTACTTGGAAACCTTCATAGGGAAAAGGGACTCGTCTTATGGTGAGACGAAGGGCTCCATGAAGTGGGGAAAAGTAATAGGATTTTTATTTAATATAAATTGATAAATTATCAAATATTGGTTGGTGTGAGGAGAAGGGGTGTTGAGTGGTGGCATTCATAGTGAAGGAGAGGGATGTTTTTTTGTATATTTTATTCATTTCGTTATTATTATGGCTCAAGACTATGAATAGTTTTTGAATTATCACTAATTATATTAATATAATGATGTGGGCTTAGATATTATGGTTCTTACATCATTCATGACTCAAGTAATACTGTATTTAACCTATAATATATTTATACCATAAATTATGGTTTTACATTATTCACAAAAAATTCCACATATTTCAAAAAAATACTCGAAAATCACCATAACCATTTTTAACAAGTATAATTGAAAAATGAAATTCATATTAAAAAAATATTCTTTTAAATATGATAAATTTCATTTTTAAATAAAATCATTATTTACTCGAAGAATATTGATTTTAAAATTATAACAGATTTTAATACAATTTAAAAAAATATTTTAGTCCTCAAAAAATTATCTTATCATAATAAGAAAATAAAATATTATTTTATTAATCTATTTTTTGAAAAAAAAATTAAATATTTATATTACTTATAAAATTGTAAATAAATATTTATATTTCAAAAAAACCAACATTTAATTTATCTTTTTTAAAAAATTATTTAAAAATTTCATGATATAAATATACCACTGTT
This sequence comes from Viscum album, assembly GCA_963277665.1. Classification (NCBI taxonomy): domain Eukaryota; kingdom Viridiplantae; phylum Streptophyta; class Magnoliopsida; order Santalales; family Viscaceae; genus Viscum; species Viscum album. The sequence continues at coordinate 1,503,945,163 of OY728151.1, read as the reverse complement.
TTATTTGTAAGATACCAAAAATTTATTTACAATTTCATAAGTGATGTTTTAATTCCATTTCTTATATTATTATTCATAATGGACACATTACTATTCCAATGGTCAAATTACTATTCATAAAAATTGAAACTTATTAGAAAAATACAAGAAAATTACCCTATTTTAAATTTTTATATTAAAATTAAAAAAATTATTATTTTTTGTAATTAATTTATTAAAGTGTATAAATTTAGTTTTCAAATAGGTGATCCATTAAAATGTGGGAAAATTTCCCTTTAGAAAAATATATCATTTTAATGCGTAAAATTGGATTCATTATTATCTTATACCGATGAACTATTTTGTATGAAGGAAAAATATTTTTATATATTAAATAACATATATATTTCAATATTATCATTCAATAATATTTATAAATTTAATTTATTATGATAAAATTCCGTTGTTGAATAAAAATATTTTTTCGATAAAAACACATTCGTAATATTTGGTTAGTTCTTATTTTCATTTAAAAATTAATTTATTATCAATCATTTCATATGTAAACTATATTTTCATAATTTAATTAATCATTTACAGAACTACCAAATTAATGGCTAGTGTTACAATAATAATATTTAATACAATATCACAATTTGTTTAAACTTAGTGTGACGTGCAATGTATAATATTTATGAAATTGAATTTTTTTAAGAAGATACATACCATAAGTTCTCTTGGTTTTACATTCTCCCATCATTCAACAATTTGTGTCCTTGTAATATGAAATTGATCTTCAAAAATAAATGTTTGTTAGATAAAAAATTATTTTCTCCAGAAACCCACATCTGAATTAGAGTTAATAAATCATCCCATTAATAAGAAAGAAAGGGAATATTAAGCTTTAAAATAGAAGAATTTTACTGGGAAGTAGAAATGTGGACACAAAATAGAAATCTAACCATCACGTTCTAATAGATAATGAATTAGGATATGATCATTATAAAATTATCCATCATGAAACCATGAATCTAATGATTGGTTAAAACACCACTATTTTCTTAGTTAGGAAATTTAATGGATAATATTTTTTTATTTCAAAATATTTTTTCATTGAATTTTTTGATTCCATTGATATCTTGATAATAACTAGTGAAAATAAATCTACTTTATTACTTTGGAAGTCATTAGAACATTCTCATCCATTATTTTTTCTTTGATATATATTCAATTCATTCCTTATACCTGGAAATGAATATTGAAGAAAAATTTTTCACTACTGAATAATTACAATAAACTTATATTGATAAAAAATTCCACAATATTATAATTATCTATTCTTCCTATAATTATAAATTACCCAGAAACAAAATGGTAGGATATGATTATATAATTACCCAAAAATAATCTCTAAAATTCAACAGTAAAACCCATTGTTCAATATAGATCATTCATAAAATAACTACACTTCCTCAAAAATATTTTACACTAAGATTGAAACCCAGAAATAAGAATGATTTTATCAAATTCTCATATAAATAACAACAATAAATTTAAACACATCTTACCCAAAATCTATTTTCCTAAAACACTTAATATCAAAAATATGCATATTATTTTCATAAATTACCTAAACCACCATATGTCCATAATGAAATCATATTTGACTCCAAGAGAAAATTCAACCTTCATTCCTTATAATATTATATTTACCTTAATCTTATAGTATTCCCATCATATGTTACAAATTTTAAAATAAAATGTTTCACCGAATAATTTTCAAACTCTAGGATTATATATTTTATAAAACAAATTCCCCTCAAATCAAAATAACCTTTAGCTATTAGATACTATAATTCAAAAAAATTTCCATGGGAACCATGAATTAATGTAGGATTGAGGTATGCATTCCACCCTTATTACCCTTCAGCTGTAGGATCAAACCCTACATCCTTGTCAGAGATATTGGACTTTCACCCAGCCTAAGGGTTGTCCTTTTTCAAAAACCATTTTTATATAACATCTAAAATAAATATGATGTACATTCATAAAATAGGTTATATTACTAAATGGCCATTTAACAATGTTATTTAATAAAATCCCAATGCATAAATAATTCATCTTTTTATTACAACATATGTTCTTCGTTGGTCATCATTTTATACTACAGAAGAAGGAATTGACTCAAGTAATTTCTAAGATTCTGACATTAATGGAAATGTACTTCTAACAGATTAATAGGATGAAATTTATTTAATTCCATCATTCTCTATATATTTTCTCAGAAATAATTTTAATTATGTTTTTATTTTCTAAACATAAATAATTTTTCTATTACATTGAGAAACATTCCTAGGTTTCTCTTTATATATTTCTTACATGATGGATGTTTACCCTTCATTCCCCAATGATCCCCACTAGGGGGGCTCTTAGAAAACTCCATCCATTTCTTTTTTGGTGATTTTAGGAGTTGGTTAATATATCTATTGTTAATCATATTTTAGGGAAGGTTATTAGGCATGAACATGATAACTTTTACTCCTATAAATATCTTATATAGTTTCTCATTTACACCACCTTTTCCATCATGTTCAATGTTAACAAGACTCTATCAAATTCCTTTCATTGAATAATATTATAATTCATAGTGTCAGTAATGATAGTGTAACGTCCAATGTAAGTAATTATATTATATATTTTTCTCTATGTCTATTAATGAATTAGATAGTGTTTTAGAGGCTTAAAATTAAAATAAATCCAATCTTAAGCATGAAATACACTAATATTTTTAAAAGATTATTTTACTGCCTTTTAATGGAAAACCATTTTTAAATATATCTTTTGAAAATTTAATAATCTATTTTTGTCAAAATAAACTTTTTTTGATTGGGACATCAATATTTAATTTGTGTGAATTTTTGGTATTTTTTCGATAAAGTTCATTTTTTAATGAATAGTGAAAATGATGTATTTTAATTCAAAACCTCTTTTTTATATATTTATTTATGTGATTAGATTATCTTTTGAATTGGTTTTAAAGTGAAATTAGAATATATTTCTACCATTTAATCCAATGGTGGTCATTGGAATCAATTTCACTTTGAAATTTGACTTAAACGAGTGTCAATCTTTTGATACTTATTGTTTCATAAAAACACGCTATTTGTCATGACAACAGTAATTAATTATTAAATTAATTAATGTAACTTATATGATTTGAATTTTGTAAAATATACATCATTTTTGGATTCAGAATATCCAATATAGCTTAGGGTGAAGTTTTGGTATTTTTCTGAAAAAACTCAAATTTTTATGAATAGTGAAACCACTAAGTGGTAGTTAAAGAAACTGATTTTTTGTTTAAATGAAACATTTCCACTTCTGTGATTTTATTTTCAAAAATCCGACATACATGGTTTTCATTATAAAGTAAAATTTGGTTCAATGAGATTAAAATAATTTTTTGGTGAATAGTAACTTTTAAGTTCTTAATCGTGATTAGAGGTAGTTAGTGTAGTTTAAGGTAAAAATAATGTTTTAATAATATGAGATGAGTTTGAAAAATGTCCTACCCTTATTGGATGTGTCATGGCCGACCATGAAAATCCTTGGGTCAACTTGGGGACCCCATGGAGCCACTTTGGAAGGAAAATGACATTAATATCTATTAATTCAATGTTAAAGTAAAAATGTCACAAACATGAGTTATTTTACTACAAAAATTATTACATGGGGTTATATAAGTCATATTTTTGACTATAAATAGTCATTGTAAAGATAAAAATATATCCTATATCATAGTAATTTTTTAATAATTTTTAGACCTTAAATAAATAAAATTATTTATGACATCATAATGATGCAGCGGTTACCTCATTAATAAAGGATTTAAATAAAATGAAAAGATAATGTAAAATCTATGACCTACACATGTCCAAAACCTATTGGATGGGTGGATTTTGAACCTTTATCACCATATACTCGAATATATCAATGTGGGACATTTTAAATCTGAAACTCATTTTAAAATAAAGTAACATTTCTTTTCATTCCAAGAGTGCCCCTCGTCTCCTCTTATAAAAGGCCCCCACCTCTACCTCCTTACCCACACTTCCAAATCGTTGGCTGGGCCTACCCCTGCCCATTTTGTCACTCCAAATCCCTATATTACTCCTTGAAGCCTCACTTTGGGCAGAAGTCTTCCAAAGGAAGCCTTTAATATCAAATCCAAAAGAGTTATCTGATTTAAAGGTAGTGTCTTCTCTTGTGTTCTTATGTTTTATTTTGCTTCTCCAACCCCCTAAACTATTTTTATTCATTTATTTTGTAACAACAATAGTATCTTCCATATACTAGGATGTTTTTATAAGAAGGATTCGAGCTAAACTTACACACACCTACATCTAATGGTTAAAGAACATACTGTTTCTGTGGATGGAGAATTTCTGCCTCACGAAATGATGATTGTTCAACACTCATATAACACATTAAAAGGTGGCCATTAAGATGTCACTATATTTATATATTATATATAATATTTTTCTATTTTACTTAAAATTCATTATTTTTATTTTGTGGCATAGCTTTATGGTTTCCATTGTGGGTAAACACGATAATTTCATTTTAGGAAGTGCGGACTACCGCCCCCTCAAAGTGATTTGATTCGTTAATGCCATATGTGGGATGTATAAAGGATAGATTTAAAGTTATTATATAAGTTGTATGTTACATATAAATTATGAATATAATTCTCGAATTAATATATACATACCTATCATTTTGTTTTAATTTCATTAATATGATATAGAAATAAAAGTAGCGTTCATGCGTACGTATGGCTTACCGTCTCCATGAACGGTGCATTTCATTTATTACCTCTAAATTATTATGTAATATTATAAATAAATATATATTCTGGATATATATGATATATATGATATCCAAATCATGAATATCATTCTGGATATAATGAACCTTTGACCACACGAACAACATGTAATTTTAAGAAGTCCACTTTCGACTTAAGAACCAAATATAGACAAAACAAACATTATTAACATAAATGACTACATAATGTTCATAACATGGTAATAAGTGATATAAATGGAATAATTAACACGAAAAAGGATATTAAGCAAGTTGAAATTAACTGATTTTTATTATTCAAGATGTTAAAGAACGATCGAGTCAAGTCGGACCCAAGGTAAGGGATCCAACCTCTCTCTTTCTTTTTAAGTACTCTCTATTATGAAATTAATTTTAAGCTCATATTTATTGTGTTTGGGGATGTTCTTTTATATTCCAAATACTTTAATTTTTATGTTCATATTATGAGAGACCCTATTTGATCTCATCAATCCATTTTTGGATATTTTAAGTGGAATCGTTATGCTGTCGAGTTTTCTTAAGGGATTTTTCATCTCAATTTTAGTCACGTGAGATTTATGCAAAGTTTTCCACCATTTCCTTTGAGTGGTGTATGTAATTTCCATTATTATACTCTTTGTGTAATGTAATTTTATTTATGGGTATGTACATATTCATTGTATGACCCTTCTTCAATGGTGTGTATGTTTTGAATGTTATCCAAGTCGGTAAGGGAACCATTCACCCTCCTCTTTTTAAAACAATTCTTTTGTTATGTCTTTTAAATCACATACTATTATGTTGGTATATGTTCTTATATATCCTTATTGATGAAAAATTTATTTCCAAGTGATGAGATACCCTTTCTATCTCACATAAACTCTTTTTCTGAATTTTGAAGTGACGCCGTTAGGCTGTCGAATTTTTGCAAGGGAACTTCTTAACCCAATTTTGATTCTTTGAGATAAACGTGTACTCCTTGAATATATAGTTCTATGAATATGTGTGAATGTCCTATGATTGTTTTACTCTTAATATCCATTTATATTTGGTGTATTCGTTTGTCACACATAATTATGTAATTGATTTATCCTTAATCCAAGGATACTGTCTTTGTATGGGACTTCGTCTCAATCTCCTTTCATTGAGGCATATTTTGTTTTATACACAATCTTCTTTTATACGGTGTATAAACCCCTTTGACGTTTATTTTTATTCAAAAGGGATCTTTTTTATATGAATCATTTACTAAATGAAAAAAGGCAATGTTTTTGTCGTACATATGCGGCGTCAACGACTTCTCCGCCGCAGTGACCATTATTTGAGTTTCGTCTTCCTCTACAAGCCATACAGTTTTTTTAAGAAAAATAAATACCATGTTTTACTTTTATTTAATTTTGATATTGAAAATGGTTTTCATAATGTTTTTATTATACTAATGTGTTCTATTGATATCTTGTGATTGAAATGTGGAAATGTTATGTTTCCTTTATGTATGTTTTATGTGATACGATTATGTTATGGTTCTTGGGCATTATTATGAAGAAGGGTGTTTCCTTGATAAACTAAGGGAGGGTGAGCCCGATATAGCTCTCCAATTCATTGGGTAATGAGAAGGAGTTAATCATTAAGGTTTCTCTGAAGAGATTTAGGGAATATACTGTGATGGGTATTCCAAACGTAACCAAGAGGGTTACTCCCTACGTTAGAATGTTATGAATGCATGAAGTTAGATTTATGTCTTATGATTTCTTTGATTTATTCATGATTTGGTGAGGTATGTTAAAGTGCCTTTGTTTTATGGGTAAAATATGATTTCATTCTTATGTATATATGAACACATGTTTCCTTTCTATATTTTTATAACCATTACTGAGCTTTTTATGCCCATCCCAAGTTTTTGAAATGTTTTTCCCTGGTCAAGGGAAAGGTACATGATAAGATGATAGTGTCAAGGAAGTTTCTATAAAGAATCCAAGTTTTATTTTAAATATGATTCCGTTGATGGGAAAAATTAATACTATCTTTTATGTAACCACATTGTTTAAATGTGGATTGTAATGCATGTTTTTTGATCTAATTCTCTAAAACTCGAAACCTGAAAAGAACCTCAATGTTAAATCTTGTAATAACTCAATATTAAGTAAGGTTTAAGTCTAGGTCCTTATAGTTGGTATCAGAGGTCGGTTTAGACAACTTTAAGAGTTAGAAAATTGTTAAATTATAAATTAATTTATGGTACGATTGAAATGATATATCATTTAAAGATTACCATGTTGCTTCACCTAAGAAATTTCTGGGTTAAGAATGGTTTTTCATAGAGTAAATGGAATAACTTTTTGGGAGGGCATATAGAGGGAAATTACCTTTGAAATCAGTATCCTGAGATGGTCAGAATCAGAACTAAACAGTTTGTTGCAGTGATGGCTCAGTTGACTCAGGTTACTACCAAAGGAGTTGAAAAGAAGATTGGTGAATGCTCCAGTTTTGGCATTTCCTTCTAGGAATGGTGAGTTTGTTATATACAGCGATACATTATTGAAGGGACATGGTTGTGTCCTTATGCAGAATGATCAGGTAATTTCTTATGCTTCACGTCAGTCGAAAACTGATGAGGTAAATGACCCTACACATGATTTGGAATTAGATACTTCTTTTTTTGCTCTAAAAAATTGGAGGCATCATTTTTATGGAGTAAGGTGTTAAATATATACTGATCAAAAAATTTTAAAGTATATATTCACTCAGAAAGAATTGAACATGAGACAGAGGAGATGGAAATAATTAATCAAGGATTATGATTGTACGATTCATTACCTTCTGGGAAAAGAAAATAATGTGGCTGATGCTTTGAGTCGAAAAATTAATGCTTCATTAACAATTTTGCGTTTGGAACATGATACTTTGGTTAAGGATTTGATGAAATTTGGCATAGAAGATGTTGGTGCAGGATGTCCTTCTGTTTTGTTTCAGGTATCAGTGAAATCTTCTCTATCAGACAGAATCAAGCATGCACAGAACAAGACAGTGAGTTGTAGAAAAAGGTAGAGCTGGTTCAGAAAGGTAAGTTTCCTGATTTCAACATTAAAAATGATTGTGTTTTGAGATTTGGGAAGATATTGTGTGTGCCTTGTGATTCACAGTTGAAGAGAAAGGTGTTATGTGAAGCTCATAGTTCTCCATTTTTAGTTCATCCTGGGAGTACTAATATGTATAGAGATATGTGGGAGTATTACTGGTGGGATGGAATGAAAAAAGATATTGCTGATTTTACTGTGAAGTGTTTGAATTGTCACTAGGTTAAAGCAGTGAAACAGTTACCGAAAGGGTTGCTTCATCCTTTACTGGTTCCAGAGTGGAAATGAGAAAATTAATCCATGGACTTTGTTATGGGATTATCGAGGACACCTTGAGGTAATAATGCAATCCTGGTTATTGTTGATCGCTTGACTAAATCTTCTCATTTCCTTACTATACGAGATTATTTTTCCCTAGATCAACTTTCCCGTTTGTACCTTAAAGAGATAGTCAAGTTGCATGGAGTTCCTCTCACCATTTTATCTAATTGTGATCCCATGATTACTTATAACTTTTGGAAAGGCCTTCAGAAGTCATTGGGTACTGAATTAAATTTTATTACAAGTTTTCATCCTCAATTAGATGGGAAGTCAGAACGAACATTTCAGACTTTCGAAGATATGCTATGTGCTTGTTCGATGGATTATCAGGGAATTTGGGACCAACATCTTTCTTTGGTTGAGTTTTCTTATAATAATAGTTTTCATTCCAATATACAGATGGCACCTTTTGAGAAATTATGTGGGAAGCGGTGTCGAACTCTAACTTATTGGGATGAAGTGGGTGAAAGGAATATCATGGGACCAGAATTGGTAGAAGAGATGGCAGAAAAAGTTCAACTGATACAGAAACACATGAGAATAGCTCAGAGCAGGCAGAAGTGTTATGCGGAAAATATGAGGAAGGATCTCTCTTTTGAGGTACGTGATCATGTTTTTCTCAATGTATCACCATGGAAAAGTGCGATGCGATTTGGTATGAAAGGAAATATGAGTCCAAGGTTCATTGGACCATATGAAATTCTGGGGAGAGTTGGATCAGTTTCATACCGAGTGGTTTTACCTCCGAGTTTATCTCAGGTACACAATGTTTTTCATGTTTTGATGTTGAGAAAGTACATGCCTGATCCATCTCATGTTTTGAGTCCAGAGGTAGTTCATATGGAAGAGGACCTATCTTATGAGGAACAACCGGTCCATATTCTTGACAACAGGGAGCAAGTGTTACGGAATAAGGTGATTCATCAGGTAAAGGTTTTGTGGAAAAACCACATGATTGAAGAGGCAACATGGGAATCTGAAAATGCAATGAGGGATAAATACCCCCCACTTATTCGATAAGTAAATAAATTGTGGGGACACAATTTTCTAAAGTGGGGAAGGATGTAACATCCCAAGTAATTAATGAATAATATATTTTTCTATCTATGTCTATTAATGAATTAGATAGTGTTTTAGAGGCTTAAAATGAAAATAAATCCAATCTTAAGCATGGAATACACTAATATTTTTAAAAGATTGTTTTACTGCCTTTTAATGGAAAACCATTTTTAAATCTATCTTTTGGAAATTTTATAAGCTATTATTGTCAAAATATACTTATTCTTTATTATTGGGACATCAAAATTTACTTTGTGTGAATTTTTGGTATTTTTCTGATAAAGTTCATTTTTTAATGAATAGTGAAAAATGTTTTATTTTAATTCAAACCCACTTTTTAATATAATTTATTTATATGATTAGATTATCATTTTAATTAGTTTTAAAGTTAAATTAGAATATATATTTTACTATTTAATCCAATGGTGATCATTGGAATCAATTTCACTTTGAAATTGGACTTAAACTATTGTCAATCTTTTGATACTTATTGTTTCATAAAAACACGCTATTTGACATGACTGTGGGAATTAATTAATAAATTAATTAATGTGACATATATTATTTGAATTTTTTAAAATAGACATCATTTTTGGATTCAGAATATCAAATATAGCTTAGGGTGATGTTTTGGTATTTTTAAAAAAACCTCAATTTTTTATGAATAGTGAAACCACTAAGTAGTAGTTAAAGAAACTGTTTTTTCGTTTAAATGAAACTTTTCCACTTCTATGATTTTATTTTCAAAAATCCGACATACATGGTTGTAATTAAAAAGTAAAATGTGGTTAAATGAGATTAAAATAATTTTTTGGTGAATAGTTACTTTTATGTTCTTAATCACGATTAGAGGTAATTAGTAGTTTAAGGTAAAAATAATGTTTTAATAATATGAGATGAGCTTGACACATGTACTACCCTTATTGGATATGTCATGGCCGACCAAGATAATCCGTGGGTCAACTTGGGGACCCAATGGAGCCACTTTGGAAGGAAAATGACATTAATATCTTTTAATTCAATGTTAATGTAAAAATGTCACAAACATGAGTTGTTTTAATAAAATAATTTTTAAATGGGGTTATAAAAGTTATATTTTTTACTATAAATATTCATTAGAAAGATAAAAATATTTAATACATCATGATATTTGTTTTTATAATTTTTAGACATTAAATAAATTAAATTATTTATGACACCATGATGCTGCAGCGATTACATCATTATTTAACGATTTAAATAAAATGAAAAGATAATGTAAAATATAATACCTATACTTTTAAAATCCTATTTTATGGGTATATTTCTAACCCTTATCACCTTATACTTCAATTATATCAATGTGGGACCTTTTAAATCCGAATCTCATTTTAAAATAAAGTAACATTTCTTTACATTCCAAGAGTGCCCCTCCTCTCCTCTTATAAAAGGCCCCCACCTCTACCAACTTACCCACACATCCAAATCCATTGGCTCGGCCAACCCCTGCCCATTTTGTCTCTCCACATCCCTCTATTACTCATTGAAGTTTCACATTGGGAAGAAGTCTCCCCAAGGAAGCCTTTGAGCTCAAATAAAAAAGAGTTACCCGATTTAAAGTAGTGTCTTCTCTTGTGTTCTTATGTTTTATTTTGCTTCTCCAGCCCCCTAAAATCTTTTTATTCATTTATTTTGTAACAAAAACAGTTTCTCACATATACTAGGATGTTTTTATAAGAAGGATTCGAGCTACACTTACACACACCTACATCTAATGGTTAAGGAACATATTATTTCCGTGGATGGCGAATTTCTGCCTCACGAAACGATGATTGTTCAACACTCATATAACACCTTCATTGGTGGCCATTAAGATATCAGTATATTTATATATGATATATGATATTTTTATGTTTTACCTAAGATTCTGTATTTTTCTTTTGTGGCATACCTTTATTGTTTCCATTGTGGGTAAACACGATAATTTCATTTTAGGAAGTGCGGACTACTGCCCCCTCAAAGTGATTTGATTCGTTAATGCCATATGTGGGATGTATAAAGGATGTATTTAAAGCTATTTATTGAGATGTATGTTACATATAAATGATGAATATAATTCTGGAATTAAAATATACATACCTCTCATCTAGTTTTAATTCCATTAATATGACATAGAAATGAAAGTAGCGTTCATGCGTACGTACGGCTTACCGTCTCCATGAACAGTGCATTTCATTTCTTACCTCTAAATGATTATGTAATATTATAAATACATGTATATTCTGGATATATATATGATATATATGAAATACAAATCATGAATATCGTTCTGGATATAATGAACCTTTGACCACACGAACAACATGTAATTGTAAGAAGTCCACTTTCGACTTAATAACCAAATATCGACAAAACAATCATTATTAACTTAAATGACTACATAATGTTCATAACATGGTAATAAGTGATATAAAAGGAATAATGAACTTGAAAAAGGTTCTTAAGCAAGTAGAAATTAACTCAAGTTTATTATCCAGGACGTTAAAGAACGATCGAGTCAAGTCGGTCCCGAGGTAAGGGATCCAACCTCTCTCTTTCTTTTTAAGTACTCTCTTTTATGAAATTTATTTTAAGCTCATCTTTATTATGTTTGGGGATGTTATTTTATATTCCTCATACTGTAATTTTTATGTTCATGTTATGAGAGACCCTATTTGATCTCATCAATCGATTTTTGGATGTTTTAAGTGGCGCCGTTAGGCTGCCGAGTTTTCGTAAGGGATTTTTCATCTCACTTTTAGTCCCGTGAGATTTATGATACGTTTTCCACCATTTCCTTTGAGTGGTGTATGTATATCCCATTATTATACTCTTTGTGTAAAATAATTTCATTTACAGGTATGCACATATTCATTGTATGACCCTTCTTCAATGGGGTGTACATTTCAAAAGTTACCCAAGTCGGTAAGGGAACCTTTCACCCTCATCTTTTTAAAAGACATCTTTTGTTATGTCTTTTAACTCACATACTATTATGTTGGGATGTGTTCGTCTATATCCTTATTGATGTAAATTTTATGTCCAAGTGATGAGATACCCTTTTTATCTCTCATCAACTCATTTTCTGAATTTTGATGTGACGCTGTTAGGCTGTCAAATTTTTTAAAGGGAACATCTTAACCCAATTTTGATTCTTTGGGATAAACTTTTACGCCTTGAATATGTCTTTCTATGAATATGTGTGAATGTCCTCAGATTGTTTTACACTTAATATCCACTTATATTTGGTGTATTCGTTTGTCACACATAATTATGTAATTGATTTATCCTCAATCCAACGATACCGTCATTGTATGGGACTTCGTCTCAATCTCATTTCATTGAGGAATATTTTGTTCTATACACAACCTTCTTTTATACAGTGTATAAACTTCTTTGACTTTTACAATTATTCAAAAGGAATATTTTTTATACGAAGAGTTTACTAAACGACAAAAGGGAATGTTTTTGTCATATGTATGCGGCGACAACGACTTCTCCGCCGTCGTGACCATTCTTTGAGTTTCGGCTTCCTCTAAAAGCCATAACATTTTTAAAAAAAATTAAATACCCTGTTTTACTTTTCTTTTATTTTTCTATTGAAAATGGTTTTCATAATGTTTTTATTATATCAATGTGTTTTATTGATATCATATTATTGAAATGTGGAAATGTTATGTTTCCTTTATGTATGTTTTATGTGATACAATTATGTTATGGTTCTTGGGCATTATTATGAAGAAGGGTGGTTCCGTGATAAACTAAGGGCGGGTGAGCCCGATATAGCTATCCAATTCAATGGGTAATGCGAAGGAGTTAAATGTTAAGGTTTCTCCGAAGAGATTTAGGGAATATATTGTGATGGGTATTCCAAACGTAACCAAGAGGGTTACTCCCTACATAATAATGTTATGAATGCCTCAAGTTACCTTTATGTCTTATGATTTATTTGAATTATTCATGATTTGGTGAGGTATGTTAAAGTGCATATGTTTTATTGGTGAAATAATATTTCATTCTTATGTATATATGAACTCATGTTTCCTTTATATAATTTTATAACCTTTACCCAGCTTTTTATTCTAATCCCTTGTTTTTGAAATGTTTTTCACAGGTCAAGGGAAAGGTACATGATAAGATGATAATGTCAAGAAAGTGTCAAGATAGAATCCATGTTTTATTTTAAATATGTTTCTGTTGATGGGAAAAATGAATAATAACTTTTATGTAACCACTATGTTTAAATGTGGAATGTAATGCATGTTTTATGATCTAATTCTCTAAAAATCTAAACCTAAAAAGATCCTCAATGTGAAATCTTGTAATAACTCAATATTAAGTAAGTTTTAATGCTAGGGCCTTATAGACAGTCATAGAGAGAAAAACATATAATAATTTATTGAAAATCATGATACTTTATTTTTAATCTAAAAAAATATAGGATTATCCTATGTTATATATTCAAATATTTTGAAATTGTTTGTAAAGAAAATTATAATTATCCTAAGAATATTCCCAGTGAGTGTCAAACTATGTGCATAGTAAGGCGTGTTTTCATGTACCATGTTATGATGAGGCAAGTCTGACACACCTTGATGTAGTTTCTACCCCTAGGATTATCTATTCCAGAATGAAATCCCCTTGTAATATCCAAACATGGATATATTTATTATAAGACCCAAGTAATCTATATCTTAGAATAATTCCATGAGTTTCTTATGTTGTTAACCTCATAGTATATCTTATAGTTATGTTCCCTAATCTTTGTTTCCTAAATGTTGTTTTCATGTTTTATTCTAAAAATTCACTGATACCAATTGTAAAGACCCCGACCCTAGTAGGCTGGATCTGGTGCCTTACAATATTAAATTTCCATTGATACAATACACAAATTCCAGAGGACCGATTATTTTATCAATTTTGGAATCTAGATTACACACTTGAACATTACATTATAACTTAAAATGAAATATAGCCTAAAAAATCCATTAGAAATTTCCATAAACTATTATATTATCCCTAGGAGTCATTCAAAATATACACCTTTACATCTTGGTAAAAATTAAAAAATAAGAAAAGGGTGATCTCAAATTCTTAGTAAGGGTTATTAAAACAAAAAAATCTATTATACACAGTATGACATGGTGAATGACCAAAAAATGATTCCATTATCACATAATCATGAGCATATATAGAATGAATGAAATCTGAATAATTAATTCCATATAATCAATCACATGAAAAGGAAGATTTAGCATTGATATTATACAAGTTGATTAATCACATAGATTACCAATTATGAATATCGTAACGAGGGAATGCATAATTTCAGACATCATAAACATACTGACCCGGCCATGGACAAGACATCTAAAAATAAATGGTTAAGGCCTCAGCCAAAACCTTTTCTTTTTTTTCTCAAGAGATATACTGATGCATCGATGGGCTATAGAGATCCCCTTCTAACACTTACATTGTCTAATACATTCCTTATATATAATGGTTGAAGCATAATCAACATAAACATTAATAATAAAAATCTTGCATATGTAATGTGAATACCATAACAATAAACATGTAGTTGTATCAAATAGAACATGCATAGCCATACTAATCATAAACCATTTCACAAGATATGGTAGATGGGATAATAAGAGATAACCCTCATTGAATTAAAATATTCAATAATGGATGGTGACATAAATCATATGACATTGATGAATTATTGAGGAAATTAATATTTATTCTTTCTAATGTTTACCATACCAATTTGAAACATTTAAACAATTATAAATATGATTTAATAACACTAAATGGAACATCGAATATCATGATAATAATAAGACTCATGATATGATACATCAAAGGGTAGTACCTCCACCTCACACAACGAATAAGTGGTGAAGAATGCATATATCTCATTAGAGTAAATGTGATTTGAGAAAAACACATGTTTTATTTTAAAAGAAGAGTCCTTTAAAAAACTCATTATTGTTTTTCGAAAAATCCGATTGTAAACATTTATATCCTAGAAATGACTAGGGAATTATAATTAAATTAAATATTAGGCATAAATTATAACATCCCACATAAATAAAGAATAATAAATTTTCATATTTATAAATAATTGTGAAATAAATGTAAATTTTATTTAAATGGGGACGCTATGTTAAATGGATTACCCAATATGAAACAATGGGATTCTTTAAAATCTAACATTTTACATGAATAAAATAATATTATTATTTTAAATGGTTGATAACACCCAGCCATTGTATTGGATGTAATGAATATAACTAACTAAAATATGGTTATACATGTTTGTTAATTGTTTTTACATTTATCCTAAAAAATTTAGAGGCTTAAAATAAGAAAAGAATTTATTTTAAGCATTAATACTCTAATATTCACTAAAAGGTTGATTTACCACTTGTTGACGGCAAACCTGCATTAAATCTAGTTTTTCTCACTTTTTTATGTTCTATTTGACAAAATAAAATTTTTCTTTAGAATCGAGACACCAAAAGTTACTTTGGAATTTTTTTTTGTATTTTTCTGATGAAATTTATTTTTTTAATGAATAGTGAAAGATACTGTATTTTAATTAAAATAAGCCTTTTAATATAATTTATTTATATGGTTTTATTATCCATTTATTTTGTTCTAAATTATATATATATATTATATTTTTATCATTTAATCCATTGTTGGTCATCAGAATAAATTTCACTTTGAAATTGGACATAAACAAGTGTCAATCATTTTATAGTAAATATTTCTTAAAAAACAATTTTGGTTTTGACAACAAAAATTAATTTTATGTTAATTAATCCAAAATATATATATTTAATTTGTTAAAATACACATCATTTTTTAATTCATAATATACAATATATATCAGGCTGAATATTTGATATTTTTTTGAAAAGCGTCATTTTTTGATGAATAGTGAAACCACTTAGTAGTAGTTTGAAAACTAAATTTATCATATAAATAAAATTTTATAGAAATTGTGAATTTATTTGCAAATATCCAACATACATGGTTGTTATTAGTAAATAAAATTTGGTTCAATAAGATTGAAATAATTTTAGGTGAATAGTACCTTTTGACCTTTAGTTACCACAGTTAAAAGTAAATTGGATAATTTATGGTAAAAAGAATATCATAATATTACAAAATTACTTTAAAACATATCCTAACCTTATTGGATGATTCATGGGCGACCGTGGGCATTCATGGGGCGATTTTGGAAAGCCATGGGGCCACATGCATGTGATAATGACCCATTAGATTAATTAATTTAATATAAAGACAAAAATCACACAAACATATATCATTTTGTAAATCACTTTTTAAATGAGTTTATATAAGTATTATTTTAGAATATAAATATTCATTATAAAAATAAAACAACTTTATACATGGTGGTATATTTTTATAATTTTTAGACATCAAATAAATTATATTATTTATGAGACAAAAATGATGCAGTATTTACCTCATTAATAAATGATTTTATTAAAGAAGATTATAAATATTAAAACAATATCGAAAACCTATCAAATTCTTATTGATTGATTTTATTTCGAACATGATTCATCTTATATTTTACATTAATGAATTTTGGACCTTTTGAAACCAAATATAAGTTTATAATAAAATAACATTTTCAATCATTCCTAAAGAGCCCCACCCCCCACCTTATAAAAGGAAACCACTTCTAACCCATTCCTCACACTTCTAAATACCATTGGCTCTTCAAAAACCTACCCAAATATTCCATAAATATCCCTTTATTCATCCTAGAAGCTTTAACTTAGGCATGATGCACTTGAAGAAGTCATTTTGGTTCAAACAAAAGGGAGTACCTGAATTAAAGGTAGTAGTTATCTTAACTTATTTTCTATTATTTTACATCCACAACCACTAAACTCTTTTATTACATTATTTTATAAAAAAACCAGTATACTAAATATACTAGGATTTTTTTATGAGATGTAATCAATTTAGATTTACACACACCTCCATCTAGTGGGTGAAAAACATACAATTTCTATGGATGGAAAACTAAGGCCTCAAGAAGCGATAATTGAGAAATAATATCCTACTGCCTCTCATGGTGGACATTATGATGGTACTTTATTTATATAAGATATATATTATATTTATTTTTTCTTTATGCTTCAGTATTTTTTCAATTATAGCTTACCTTTATGGTTTCCATAATGGGTAAAAACAACAATTTAATTTGAAAAAGTGGGGATTATCGCCCCATCAAAGTGATATAACACGGTAATTCCATATGTTAGATGTATAAAGGATATAGTTAATGATATTATATAATATATTTTACTAGAATTACAATATACCTCTATATCATTATGTTTTCATAACATTAAAATATGAAATAGAAATGAAAGTAGCATTCATGCGTACGTATGACTTACCGTCTCCATGATTGGTGCATTTAATTTCTTATCTCATAATGATATATACTATTATATATAAATATATATACTATATATATAATATATATATTATATATAAATAATTAATATCATTTTGGAGATAATGTGTTATTAAACACATGGACAACTAGTAAATATAAGGTGTTCATTTTTTACTCATGTACCAAATATCAAAAAAACAAACATTATTAACATAAATGACTACATAATTTTAATATCATGGTAATAAGTGATATCAAAAGAAATTATAAACACTAAAAGGTTCATAAGTATGTAGAAAATATCTTTAGTTTTTTATTCAGGAGATTAAATGGAAAACAAGTCAAGTCAGACCTGAGGTGAGGGACTCCGTCTCAATCTCCATTCATTGATGCATCCTTTTATTTCTACAGGAATTTATTTTATAGAGTGTATAAAACCCTTTCACTATTAATTTCATTCAAAGGGAATATTTTTGTACAAGATGTTTTACTAAATGAAAAAAGAATATTTCTTTTTAATGTAAGCATCGACAATGTCTTTTTCCAATACCGCAATTATTATTTGATATTTTATTCCTAAACAATCCAAAATGTATTTAAAAATAAAATAATTACCATATAACAATTTTATGTATTTTGGATGGGGAAATGGTTTTGATAATGTATTTGTTATGTCAATATATTTAAATGATATATTATGATTGAAATGTAGAAATGTTATCTTTCATTTATGTTTGTTTTTTTTATGAATATGTTATGGTTCATGGGAAGGGTTTATGTTTATGGGTGGTTCCGTGACAATCCTAGGCCATGTGAGACCAAGATACGTCTCTAATGCATTGGTTAATGTGATTGAGGTTAATGTTAATGTTTCTCCTAAGAGATTTAGGGAATATATTGTGATGGGTATTCCTAGTGTAGCTCTGCACGTAGCTGTGAAAACTACAATGTAAGTATGTTATGGATGCCACAAGTCACCTTTATGATTTATGTTTTCTCTGAGTTATTCATAACTCTTATGATTTCATGTGGCATGTAAAATAGTTTATGTTTATTTTGTATTTATGAACTAATGTTTTCTCTCATTGTTTTATAATCCTTACTTAGCTATTTATGCTCATCCCAAGTCTGATATGTTCTTCAAAGGGTATATTGATGAATAGGATCATGGATGGTATAAAGGAAAATTCATGTTGTCTAAAACATGGAACTAGACATGAATCTTTTTTGAAGAGTTTTTATTTTTTGAATAAAATGGAAACTGAGTAGAAGTGTCTAAATTGTAATTTTTGAAATGTAATGTAATAGTTATGGCCTAATTATCTAAAAAAATAAACCAAAAAAGATCCTCAATGTGAATTATTATTTTAATTCAAGATTATATAATGTTTAATGCTGGATCTATATAGTTGGAATCAGTGGTTAGTTAAGACAACTTTAAGAGTTAGGGTATTATTTAATTACTATCTATAAATTAATTTATGGTAATATTGAAATTTCATTGCATTTACATATTAAAATGTTGCTTCACCAAATATATTTCTATATTCAGAATGGTATTCCACAGAGGAAAAATGAGTCTATATTAGGATGACATCAGGAGGAAGACAACCTTCCGAATCAGCAACCTGAGATGGCTAGAATCAGAACTGAACAGTTTTTTGTAGTGATGGAACAGTTGACTGAGACTATAAATGGTGGTGGTATCCATGCATGAGATTAACCAGATCAATCACATAGTAACCTGTTAGTAGTGTTGAATTTCATGAGGCAACATCCCCCGTCATTCAGAGGATCATCTCTACCTGTGTAAGAAAAAGGGTGGATTAAAGAATTGGATATGTTTTTTGATGTCATTCGGTGTTCAAAACATCAAAAGGTTAGTCTTTCTATTTATTTTTTTGAAGGTGATGCAGATCAAGGGTGGTCTATAGTGAAAAACCTCTAGGATAGTGAGAAGATTGATGCTCTTGATTATGATGAATTAAAATGTATGTTCCTTGAGAAATATTTTACTACGGTGGTTCGACTTAGGATGGAAAAATTATTCCAAGATTTGAGGTAGGTGGATGACTCAGAGGCAACATATGAAGTAAAACTATATCAACTGGAATGGTATGCTCCAAATTTCATATGAGATCATGATAGTAAAATCAACCATTTTAACTCAAGATTAATACCAAACTATCTAATGGATTTAGCTTCTCGTAAATTCAAAAGTTATGAAAAAATTGGTTGTTGTGTGGAGAAGGTGGAAAATGATTTTCCTGATGATCTGTTTTTCATTGAAAAACAACATAATAAGAGTTTGAGGTGGTCGGTGAAAGGGATGAACTCTTAAAAGAATTATGATGGTAAGAATCATAAGTTTTGAGTTTGTGAAAATTTCTCAAAAAATCATGTTGGGGAATGTTTTTTGAATTCTGGTAAGTTCTACTAATGTTGTAAAATGGGACATAAGGCTTATAATTGCACTAAAAAAGATAAAAGTAATGGTATGAAAAAATATGATTTTTAGTTAGTAAAATGTTTTAAGTGGAATGAAATGGTTCATTATGCAAATGAGTGTCCAACGAAGAACTCAAATGAGATAATGTATCCAGAATACAAGCAGAAAGGTGTTGTGAAATCCTTTGAAACTACTGCAGTAGACGTTGGGCCATTAAATGAAGTAGTATCGGGTACACAGTTTGTTTGTTCATATTAGGACAATGTGTTGTTTGATTCGGGGTAAACACCTTCATTCGTTTCTATGAAGTATTCTAGTAAATTGGGAATTCCATATCAATATAGGAATCAAGAACATATGGTAAAAACTCTGAGAGGAAATATTCAAACAAAATAGAAAACATAAGAACCTTCTTATCCTTGTGTGTGGAAAAAATATTCCTACAAACTATATAGTTTTTCCTCAAGTAGAGTTTGATGTTATTTTGGTCATGTAGTTGATGTTTTTTTATCAAGATAAGATTGATTGTAGTGATAAAGACACTTATTTTCAGAAATATTTTCAGTTTTTGTACAAATTAACCCTTTCATTTGATAACATATTAGGAATATGAGAAACTTGTAATGGATGGAAATGAATTTTACGTTGCACAAATTGATGAAAATAAAGGAACTATTCAGATTAATGATCTACCAGTGGTAAATGAGCACTTTGATGTATTTCCTAATTAGTTTCCAGGTTTTATAGATAATTGGGAAGTAGAATTTACTATTGAATTAGTTCCTGATGCTTAGCCAATTTTAAAATCCCATTATCTAATGGCTAAAATTGAACTTTTATAGTTAAAGATGAAATTTCCAGAGTTATTAGATAATGGGTTTATTGTCCCTAGCACATCACCATGGGGTACTCATGTCTTGTCTGTTAAAAGGAAAGATGGATAAATGAATCTTTTCATTGATTACAGATCATTGAATAAATTCACTTTTAAGAACAAGTATAATTTTCCTCATATTTATGATTTGTTAGATATGCACCCGGGATATCATTATTTTTCAAAGATTGATTTCAAGATGGTGTACCATTAGTTGAATGTAAAGGAAGCAGACATTTTGAACACCACGTTTCGTACAAGATATAGCCATCATGAATTTTATATTATTCCTTATGGTTTAACCCATGCACCTATTGTATTCATGGAACTTATGAATAGAATTTTCCATGAGTTCTAAGATAAGTTTTGTGTTGTGTTTGATGATTGAATTTTGGTTTATTCTAAAAGTAAAGAGGATAATGAATGTCATTTAAGGGTTTTATTTCAATAATTAAAAAAGAAAATGTATGGGAAATTCAACAAGTGGGATATTTGATTACTACAAATTTCTTCCAAAGGGCACATTGTTTCATAAAATGGCATAACTAATAATCCTACTAAAACAAAAGCTGTTGATGAATAACAAAGACCCCCCAAATATAACTGAGATTCCTAATTTTCATGGTTTGGCGGCTTATTACCGATGGTTTGGGGAAATTTTTTGATATTTATCTAGTCTAATGACTATGTTAACTCGAAAAGGTGGTATGTTCATCCTGACAGAAGAATGTGATGATTGTTTTTAGGAATTGAAAATAAGATTGTTGAATGCTCCAGTTTTTGCACTACCTTCCAAAAATAGTGACTTTTTTATCTAGAGTGATGCATCGTTGAAAGTACTAGGATATGTCCATATGCAGTATGATCATGTGTAAGTGGAAGCATCTCCATCAAGCAGAAATAACCAAGCACAAACGGAATAAAATGAGTTTCAGCAAAAGGTACAGTTAGTTCAGATGGATATGTTTCCTGAATTTAACATTGATAATGATTATGTTTTGAGGATTGGGAAATGATTATGCAATACTTTTGATTCATAGTGGAAGAAGGTGTTGTTATGTGAAGCTCATAGTTCTCTGTTTTCAGTACATATTGGAAGAACTATGTTGTACAGAGATCCTCAGGAGTATTACTGTTGGGATGGAATGAAAAGAGATATTGCTGATTTTATTGTGAAGTGTTTGAATTGGTAGTAGGTTAAAAAAGACCAGCAGTTACCGAAAGGGATGCTTCAGTCATTACAAGATCCATAGTGTAAATGGGAAATATATCCATGGACTTAATTGTGGGATTACCAAATACATCTCAAGGTAATAATACAATCTAGGTTATAGTTGATCAATTGAATAAATATGCGCATTTCATTGTTACTCCAGATACTTTATTTTGTGATCAACTTTATCGGTAGTATGTTAATGAGATAGTCAGGTTTCATGGTGTTCCTCTCTCTATTGTATCAGATCGTGATCCTAGGATTACTTCTAACTTTTGGAAAAGCCTTAATAAGTCGATGGGTACTGAATTAAATTTTAGTACAGCTTTTCATACTCAATGACATGGTCAGTCATAATAAATAGTTCAGACTTTGGAGGATATGCTACATTCTTGTTCACTGGATTACCAGGGAAATTCAGACCAACATATTTCTTTGGATGAATTTTTCTTATAATAAAATCTTTCATTCCATTATACAAATGCCTCCATTTGTGCCATTATTTGGAAATCGGTGTCAAAATACAAATTTTTGGGATGAAATAGGTGAAAGGAAAATGATGAGACCAGAAATGGTAGAAGATATGGTATAAATAGTTCAGTTGATTCATAAGAACATTTGAACATTTTAGAGCAGATAGAAAAGTTATACAGATAACCCGAGGAAGGATTTATAATTTGAGGTAGGTCATCATGTCTTTCTCAAAGTTTCTCCATGGAAAAGTGTGATATGTTTTGGTAAGAAGGGTGTTGGACGGAAAAGAAAAGAAGTGATGGAAAGAGGGGGGGGGGGTGAATTGCCTTTTAAAAAACAATTAACAATTTAAAACAATTATCAAAGTGCAGCGGAAATGAAAGAGGCAAGACACAAAACTTGATAACGGAGTTCGGCTTAAACCCAAGCCTACGTCTCCGCTCCCAACTCAACCGTTGAGAGATTTACTACCGCTTGATTTTTAATGGTTTTAGCAAGAAACCCACTAGACTTTAAGGTTAGTCTAGAACCTATTACAGCTTTCTTTTATTGGTTGAGCAAGAACCAACTTGCTTTCAATGGTTGAGAAAGAACCCACTAGCCTTCTTACAGGTGAAGGCTAGCTCACCTTTGATTCAAGCCTTTTAAAAGGGAAGGCTTGACTAACCTCTTCACACCTTGAATGTGGTGTGAAAACCCAAAGAAGAGTGGATGAGAGAAATGAGGGGTTTGTAGGCACAAACTCAAAATGATGCTCAAAATGACAAAACAATAAAAACCGTAATGGGAGAAGTCTTGGGCGCCAATGGATTGATGAAGTTGATGAAGAGCCCTCCCAAGCTTCTATGGTGGTGCTCCTTGGATGTGAAAGTTAGTTGGAGCAATTTGAGGTTCCTTGAAGGAATCCGCCGGAGGTTCGCCAAATGATGTAAAATGTGTCATGTGGGCTTCCTTATGCTTCGCTAGTGTTCCGGGGCTTCCTAGTCCTTTATTTATAGAGGGGGAACCCTCAAATGGCCTTTGGGGAGCTTCAGAGCCGTTGGAGAGGCCTTCGGAGCCGTTGGGAGTCAAGTGGACAAGCCTGGTCAAAGCCCAACGGCTAGTTTGACTGGCTCCACCGACCGACCGGTGCTTGGCCACTGGTGGGCCGGTGCATTGAAAATGGGAGAGGGCTCGGGATCAGGCACCACCGGCTGGCCGGTGAGGAGGCCACCGATTGGCCTGTGTTGAGGCAGTAGCAAACACTATTCAATCTGGGTGCCACCGGCTGGCCGGTGGTGGGACACCGGTTGGCCGGTGGTCTGGACAGAGGGATGCCTTCTGTCCAGGCCTCCATCGGCTGGCCGGTGGTCTTCCACCGGTTGGCCGGTGGACTGAAAATCAGTCCACTTTGGCCTCATGCTTTCTTGGCCCAATTCCTTGGCAAACTATCATCCAAAAACACTTAAAACAAAATTAGATAAATAATTGAGTGATTGTGATAATGAAAATAAAACCACGAGGGGTACGAGAGGTACAACAATCTCCCCCTATTTTGATGATCATAATCAACGAAACAAACAATGTAAAAGACTTAAATAAAAGGCATGCTTGGAAGGATTTCTCCCCCAATCAAATCAACCAAGAATTTCTCCCCCTTTGTGATTATCAAAATAGCACGGGGCATAAAACTTGATTGAGGGATAGGGTTGAAAAACGAGATAGAGATTTTAAACCAATTGAAATTTTTGAAATTTGAATTGAAATTTTTGAATTGAATGTTTTGAATTGAAAGTTTGAAAAAAAGTTTTTGAAAATAAAGCAAAAAAAAAATAAACGATCCTAACTCCCCCTAAATAAAAACAATAAATCACCGGGGAGAGGATTTTGAAACGGAGACAAATTTTGGCCCGGAGAGACTCGCTAAAAGGGATTTTTCAATCCATACTTGTCTAGTGGCGGGTCTTCTCCTATAAAATTCATCATTAAAGAAAAAAGTTTTGGGCCTACCATACCGGGAATTTTTGCAATCACACTCATAAATTAAGTGCCCGGTTTTTTTACAGTAATTGCTAAATTTAAATTGGGAGCTCCCCCTTACAAAAATAGTTGGAGCATGGGAAGAGGAAGCTTGTTTGGAATAGCCAAGCCCTTGGGTGGTTCTAGATACGCATTGGGAAGCCATCAATTTGGTCAAATTTTGTTCACCTTGGGTGAACTTGGCAAGAGATTCCCTTAAGTCCTTGATTGTTGATTCCCTAGACTCAACATCGGGAAGGTTTTGGATTTTGAGGGACAAATCCTCCTTTTCTTTGAGAAGTTGTTCCTTTTCGGAAGAAAGTTTTTTGAAATTCTTTTTTTAAGCAATAAATTTGGAAGAAAGTTCGTGAAAACCTTCCTCCAATTGATCTCTAGAATATTGGAGATCCTCGTAAGACAAATGATTGAAAGAATTGGAAGAACTAGAGGATGAGGAGTCGGAAGAGGTTACCTCATGAAATGCCATTAGGCATTTTTTACCGTTGTCACTTGAGGAGGAGGAGGAGGAGGATGATGAGGAGCTATCACTCCATGTGGCCTTGAATGCCTTCTTCTTTTCCTTGTTCTTGGCCTTTTTCTTGTTGAGTGGACAATCGGGCTTGTAATGGCCTTTCATACCACACCTGTAACATGTTACCTCGGGCTCGGATTTTTCGTCATGTTTTTCCTTTCAAGCCTTGTGGGATTTCTTCTTCTTGTGCTTCTTCATGAAGTTGTGCTTCTTGCGGGCAAGATTCTCCATTTCTGAATCGCCGCTTGAAGAGGAAGACGATGAGGAGGAGGAGCTTTCTTCTTTTTGAGCTTTTAAGGCGATGTTCTTGGGAACTTTGATCGGTTTTCCTTCCTTTTCAGCTTGCCTCCTCATGGTGATCTCATAGGTCATGAGGGATCCGATGAGCTCTTCGACCGGCATGTTCTTGATGCCTTTTGCTTCTTGAATTGCCGTCACCTTTGGTGCCCATGATCTTGGTAGGATCCATAGGATCTTCTTGACCATTGTTTCTGCAGACACATCATCACCAAGAGACTTTCTACCATTGTAAACGTCAGTAAAGCATGTAAACATTTCAGAAATAGATTCATGTGGGTGCATGGTGAAAGACTCAAAATCTTGACGGAACATATCCAATCGAGTATCCTTGACATTGTTGGTCCCCTCATGGGTATCCTCCAAAAGTTTCCAGATTTCATGTGATGAGGTGCATGTGGAAACTCGATTGAATTCATTACGATCAAGGCCGCAATGTAGAGCATTCATGGATTTTCCATCAAGCTCAAAATTTTTAATATCGGCTTGAGTCCATTTGGATTCATCGGGAGAGGAGAGAGAATAACCATGCATGACAATTTTATAAATAGGATAACCTATACTTCTAAGAAAAGTGGTCATGCGGGTTTTCCAATATGTATAGTCGGTTCCTTCAAAAAATGGAGCACGACCCAAAGAATATCCTTCGGGGGCGAAAGAAGTTGAAGCCATCACAATGGATCTTGAATTTGAAACCGGTTAGGGTATTACTCAAATTTTCCCTCTGATACCAATTGTTGGACGGAAAAGAAAAGAAGTTATGGCAAGAGGGGGGGGGGGGGTGAATTGCCTTTTAAAAAACAATTAACAATTTAAAACAATTATCAAAGTGCAGCGGAAATGAAAGAGGCAAGACACAAAACTTGATAACGGAGTTCGGCTTAAACCCAAGCCTACGGCTCTGCTCCCAACTCAACCATTGAGAGATTTACTACCGCTTGCTTTTTAATGGTGTTAGCAAGAAACCCACTAGACTTTAAGGTTAGTCTAGAACCTATTACAGCTTGCTTTTTTTGGTTGAGCAAGAACCCACTTGCTTTCAATGGTTGAGAAAGAACCCACTAGCCTTCTTACAGGTGAAGGATATCTCACCTTTGATTCAAGCCTTTTAAAAGGGAAGGCTTGACTAACCTCTTCACACCATGAAGGTGGTGTGAAAACCCAAAGAAGAGAGGATGAGAGAAATGAGGGGTTTGTAGGCACAAACTCAAAATGATGATCAAAATGATAAAACAATAAAAACCATAATGGGAGAAGTCTTGGGTGCCAATGGATTGATGAAGTTGATGAAGAGCACTCCCAAGCTTCTATGGTGGTGCTCCTTGGATGTGAAAGTGAGTTGGAGCAAGTTGAGGTTCCTTGAAGGAATCCGCCGGAGGTTCTCCAAATGATGTAAAATGTGTCCCGTGGGCTTCCTTATGCCTCTCTAGTGTTCTGGGGCTTCCTAGTCCTTTATTTATAGAGGGGAACCCTCAAATGGCCTTTGGGGAGCTTCGGAGCCGTTGGAGAGGCCTTCGGAGCCGTTGGGAGTCAAGTGGACAAGCCTGGTCAAAGCCCAACGGCTAGTTTGACTGGCTCCACCGGCTGACCGGTGCTTGGCCACCGGTTGGCCGGTGCTTTGAAAATGAGAGAGGGCTCGGGCTCAGGCACCACCGGATGGCCGGTGAGGAGGCCACTGGTTGGCCGGTGCTGAGGCAGTAGCAAACACTATTCAATCTGGGTGCCACCGGCTGGCCAGTGGTGGGACACCGGTTGGCCGGTGGTCTGGACAGAGGGATGCCTTCTGTCCAGGCCTCCATCGGCTGGCTGGTGGTCTTACACCGGTTGGCCGGTGGACTGAAAATCAGTCCACTTTGGCTTCATTCTTTCATGGCCCAATTCCTTGGCAACCTATCATCCAAAAACACTTAAAACAAAATTAGATTAATAATTGAGTGATTGTGATCATGAAAATAAAACCACGAGGGGTACGAGAGGTACAACAAAGGGAAAGTTGAGCCTAAGGATCATTGGAGCTTATGATATCATTGTGAAATTTGGATCAGTTTCATACAGTGTAGATTTACCTCAAATTTTATCCTAGGTACACATTGTTTTTCATGTTTCAATGTTGAGAAATCATATTCTAGATCCATTTCATGTTTTGAGCACAAAGGTTGTTATGTTGGAAGAGAATATCTCTTATGCGGAACAACCAGTCATGATTATTGACCATAGATATCTAGTGTTACGGATTAAGGTAATTCACCAAGTAAACGTTTTATGGAAAAACCATATTTTTGAAGAGGCAACATGGTAATATAATAATTCTATGAAGGATAAATACCCAAATTTATTTTATAAGTGAACAAAATTGTGAGGACGCAATTCCAAAAAGGGGGAAGGATGTAACATCCCAAATAATAATGAATAATATATTTTCATATTTATTTATATTTTTTAATTAAATATTGATTTTACATTAAATGGGACACATTGTACGATGGCTTACCAGCTACACAACAACTGTTTTCTTGGAAATCTTACGTTGCACACTAATAATATAATATTATTATTTTAAAAGGTAGTTAACAAAAAGTCGTTGTATAGGAGAGAATGAATAGAACAAACTACAATATTAATATACATTTTTGTTAAATGTTTTTACATTTATCCAATAAAAATCATAGGCTAAAGATATGAAAATAATTTGATTATAAGCCTAAATAGTTTAATATTCACTATAAGATCAATTTATCACCATTTGGTGGTAAACCTCGTTAAATCTAGTTTTGGTAAATTTTATATGTTCTATTTGAAAAAATATAAATCTTCATTAGTATCGGGATGCCAATATTTACTTTGAATAATTGTTTCGTATTTTTTTGATATAATTCATTTTTAATGAATAGTATAAAATTCTCTATTTTAATTCAAATTTTCCCTTTAGTATAATTTACTCATATGGTTAGATTACCTATTTATTTGGTTTTAAAGTGTACTTAGATTATATTTTGACCATTTAATCATATTTTGGTCATTGAAATTAATTTCACTTTGTAATTGGACACAATCAAGTGTATATCATTTGATAGTAAATATTTTACAAAAACAAGTTTTTTGTTTTTACAACTAGAATTAATTTTAAATTTATTAATCCAAATTCAATGTTTTGAAATTTTTTAAATAGAAATAATTTTTTAATTAAGAATATAAAATATATCATAGGCTAATTTTTTGGAATTTTTCTAAAAAACATCAATTTTGATGAGTAGTGAAACAACTAAGTTGTAGATTAAAAACTGACTTTTTCATTTAAATAAATATTACCACTTCTGTGAATTATATTTCGAAAAATTGACATATATGGTTATTATTAGTATGTAAAATGTGGTTCAATATGATAAAAATAATATTCAGTGAATAGTAACTTTTGAATTTAATTTACCATGGTTAAAGGTAAATAAGGTAATTTAAGGAAAAAAGAAGATCATAATATTACAAAATTACATTATCACTTGTCTTAAACTTATCGGATGCGTCATGGATGACAATGGGCATCCATTGGTCAATTTTGGGATCCCATGGATCCACTTGGGTTGGATAATGAAACTTTAGATTAATTAATTTAAAGTAAAGACAAAAATGACACGTACATATATCTTTTAGTAAATCAATTTGTAGATGGGGATATAAGACCAATCTTTTAGAATATAAATATTCATTTTAAATATTAAAAAATTTCCTACATCATGGTATTTCTATATTGTTTGTAGATATCAAATAAATTAAATTATTT
The DNA here is from genome assembly GCA_963277665.1 of Viscum album. NCBI lineage: Eukaryota > Viridiplantae > Streptophyta > Magnoliopsida > Santalales > Viscaceae > Viscum > Viscum album. The sequence continues at coordinate 1,503,915,776 of OY728151.1, read as the reverse complement.
ATGACTCAATAATGATGTATTATTTACATAATTAATAAGTGATTTAAATAAATAAGATTATAAATATTAAAACAATATACAAAACATGTCTATATATTATTTGATGATTTTATTTCTATCATGATTAATATTATCTAAAACGTTAATTAGTTTTGGACATTTTAAAACCGAAAATAAGTTAATAGTAAAATAACATTTTCAAGCATACCTAAAGAGCCCCTCCTCCCTTATAAAAGGAAACAACTTCTAACCCATTCATCAAAACTCTCAAGCCCCTTTTCTCGTCGAACCCCTGTACAAAGAATCTCTCAATATCCCTCTCTTCCTCCATGAAGACTCATATTATACATAAGGCACTTCTAGAAGTCCTTTTTGTTCAAACCCAAGGTAGTACCATAATTAAAGGTAATAGTTTCTCTCAACTTCTTATATTTTATTTTAATTCTACAACCAATAAACTATTTTTATTCGATTCATTCATAAAAAATCTAGTATTCTAAATATAATAGGATGTTTATATGTGATGTATTCGAAATACACTTACACAGACATTCATCTAATGGGCGAATAACATACTATTTATGTGGTTGGACAACTAACGCCTCACAAAGTGATGGTTGTTCAATTATCTCCTTCTTCCACTCATGGTTCCCATTATAATGGATCATTATTTAAATATGAAATTTACTATATTTATGATTTTATATTCTTATATATATTTCAATTATATAATACCTTTAGTTCTTCTTTAATGGTTAAACGTGATAATTTCATTTGTGGAAGTGTGGACTACCGCCCCCTCAATGTGATATGACAAGTCAATTCCATATGTGGGATGTATAAATAGATGTTGTTAATGAAATTATACTAGAATTATAATATAACTATGTATCATTATGTTTTCATTCCATTAAAATATGAAATATAAATGAAAGTAGAATTAATGTGTACGTACGGTTTGTGGTATGCATGAATGGTGAATTTCATTTCTTCTATTCAAATGATATGTATTGTTATAAAAACATATATATACTGGATATATATGATATATATGATATCTAAATAATGAATATCATTCTGGAGATAATGCACTATAGACCACATTGGAATCTTGAAAAAATAATGTGTTCATTTTTTACTCAAGTACCAAATATCCAAAAAATGATAGTTATTAACTTAAATGATTAAAAAATAATTATAACATGTTATAAGTGATATAAAAGAAATAATATACATAAATAGGATCATAAAATGGTTTAAATTTCATTTAGTTTATTATTCAGGATATTAAAGGACAAACAGGTCAAGTCAGACACGAGGTAATGAACTTCACCTCAATCTCCATTCATTGAGCCATCCTTTGATTTCTACATGAATTTCTTTTATACAGTGTATAAAACCCTTTTAATTTTTATTTAATTGAAATGGTATCATTTTCTATAAGGCGTTTTACTAAATGAAAAAAATGTTTTTTAAAATTACTGGTGTCAACGACCATTTCTGCCACCGTGAGTATTATTTGGTATTAGCTTCCATAACAAGACATAATGTTTTTAAAAATAAAATAAATAAAATATACCTTATTTACATATTTTGGTATTGAAAATTGTTTTGATAATGAATTTTTTATGTCAATATATATAAATGATATATTGTGATTGAAATGTGGATATGTTATCTTTCCTTTATGTTTGTTTTATGTGTTTTGAATATGATATGGTTCATGAGGATGGTTTACGTATATGGGTGGTTACATGATAAAACTAGTGTTGTTGAGCCCGATATATCTCTATAATGCATTAGGTAATGTAATAGAGTTAAACATTAATGTTTATCCAAATATATTTATAGAATATACGAGGATGGGTATTCCAACTGTAACTTCCTATGTAACTGTGATAGCTACAATGTAAAAATGTTAGGGATTCCACAAGTTACCTTTATGAGATATGTTTTGTAGGTGTTATTCATAAATCTTATGATTTCATGAGGTAATTACAAGAGTTTATGATTTGTATGTATTTATGAACTAATGAATTTTTTCTTTGTTTTATAACCCTTATTGAGATTTTTATGCTCATCCCATGTTTTGAAATGTTTATAATAGGACATAATGATGAATAATGTCATGGATGGGATCAAGGAAATGTCAGGTTGTCTGAAACATGGAACGAGACATGATTCTTTTTTCAAGAGTTTTTATTTTTTGAATAAATGGAAACTATGTAGATGTTTCCACATTGTAATTTATGTAATGTAATGTAAAATTTATGGTGTAATTATCTAAATCTATAAACCTGAAAAGATCCTCAATGTGTATTATTCATTTAATTCAAAATTATGAAATTTTTAAGACTGATTCCTTATATAAATGATGTCTAATATAAGTGGAAACATACTAAAATATTTTTTATGAATGTTTTGAAATGAGGAACTTCATTACGGTTTAAAGGAAAATTAATACAAGTCTTTAAGACGTAAAAGTTCATGTTTACATATATAAAAACTAAAATGGAAAAAATTTGTTTAATGTAAAAAATAATTATTTTATAAAATTAATTATGTCTTGAAACATATTATAAATTTACTTGAAAATGGGTATGAAATATGGTTGTTCCCTTTATTCGGTCATTCTTAACAAGAAGAATTGAAAAGGGAACATTATAAAACATGTATTTACAATAAAAGAAATATGAAATTATTTTGATACATGAGTATAAATCCTTGAAAAACAATTTATAAGAAATACATAAAAATAACAAAGAATTAAATTGGGTTAAATATTGAGAAAGTGCAACCTTAATGAAAAATGGGGGTTCTGGGATGACCCCTTACCACTTTGCAAACAGTCGAACCATATTCCACATTAAATTAATGATCATAAAATAAGAAATTTAGTACCATGAATATTAATATATTCATTATAAGATATTTAAATGGTTATCATACTTGCACCAAACATTAGAAATAGATATGAATAGAAAATATCTCACTGAACACAAAGTGAGTTAATAAAAACCCTTAACCTATGTTTGAATGTATTCTGCACTTTATCTTAATTTCTTGAATAATAAGAATAACCCAATTTATTAATAAGTTAAAAAAATTTTATACTTCTATTGGATTTATTACAGTTTTATTATGTCCATTTATGGCCTTTTTTATGATTTATATGATACAATAATATCATTTAGATGTGTTCATTTCATTTACTTTCAGGATCAGTTTTCTAGTATACATGTATGAACTATCGTATAAAATGGAAAAAGATATCCAAATTTGAGGTTTTATTTTAATAATTAACATACATAATATTAAATGGTAATATTATTTTTTAGTTAATGTTTGTGAGTACTAATCAAAAGATAAGATATTACTGATAACCGTTTAAATTATTTTCTCAGGTTTTGAATTTTGACAAACTAGTTATATTTTATTATTTAACATCATGTATACATAATTGATAAATAACATTACATAGGATTTAATTCATATCTCATAAAATTATTTAACTATAAAAATGGTCTTATGACCATCCTTGAATGCACTAATGGAAATTGAAAACTCTTCATCCATTATTGTGTTAATTCACTACATCATGGGTGATGTTTTAATTTATTGAAAAAAGTAGAGGGAAGAGAATTGATGATGGATTATTCTCTTAACAGAATAACATTAAATTATATAGAATATATTTGAGAAATAATATCACATTGGGATATGGAGGTGATAATAAGTTAACAATTAACAATAATGGAAATTAAAATAAAAAGAATGTGGTTTTTACGACCTGATTTTCTCCTCATTGAGAACCTCCATTTGCTAAGGGTTTGGTCCATTGATGAGACCATGAAATCACGTACCTGGGTAATGTGATTGGGAAGTTTATTGGGTTGAAATTGGATAAGGTTATAATCTTTTAAGTTGTGAGAATAAGGGGTGGTGATGGGAGGTATTTATAGCGGATGAGAGAGGTGTTTTTTTATATTTTATTAATTTTATTATTATTTTGACTCATGAATTTGAATACTCTGATAATAATGATTGAATATATAAAAATAATTAAGAAGAGTTTGAGATTATGGTGATTACATTAGGGACGAATCAAGGAATAGTTTATTTAACTTATAATGTATTTATACTGTATATTACCGTATTTCACTATTCCATAAAAATTCAACTATTTCCGAAAAATTCAAAAATTTCCCCATAAAAAATTTTCATTGTGAAGAATTAAAAATTGAATTCAATTTTCTAATTTTTCTCTCTAAATATGATACATTTAATATTTAAATGATATCATTATTTCCGGGATAAATAGTGATATTAATATTAAAACTGATTTTATTACAATATCAAAAACTAATTGAGGCCTCATAAATTTATCTTATTAACATTAGAAAAAAATATTAATTTATTAATTTGTTTCATGAAAATAAATTTTGTTTTAAAAAATTATATTAACATTAGAATTGTAAAAAAATTATGTTTCACAGACATACCAAAACATAATTTTATAATTTTTAAACCATTTATTTAATTCTTCCATGATGTAAATATACCATATTTAAGTTTGTAAAATACCAAAATTTTAATAATAATTTCATAGTTCACGTTAATATTTTTTTATATTACTATTCCAAATGGACACATTACTATTCTAATGGTTACATTATTATTCATGAAAAATGTATCACATCTGAAAAGTACCAAAAATTTAACCAACGTAAATTAAGATTTTAGTGCTTCAAAAATAATGATTATTTATTCATATATAATTTCTAAATGTTTCAAATTTTTGTTTTAAATCCTCTACATAATATTAAGGGGGTGAAATTCCCTTTTTGAAAAATATAAACTTTTAATGCATAATATTCTATTTATTCTAATCATATTCCTATAAAATCATTTTTGAAGAATGACTAATAATTTTATTGAATATATAAAATTAATATTTCATTAATATATTCCAATAATAGTGAGTAATATTATTTATTATGATAAAATTATTTCATTGGAATAAAAATTATTTTTGAAAAAAACTCATCCAATCAATTCAATTGGTTATTATTTTCATTTCTATGTAATTGTGATTCAATGATTTAATTTTTAAACTATATTTTGATAATTTAAAAATTCCTATAAAATTCCACCTATATAATGAGTAGTGTTAAAATAATTATCAATAATTATATATCATATTAAAATTAAGCTCATTTTTGTGTGAAATATATAAAATCATCGAAAATTAATTTATTTAAGAAGATAAGTATCACAAACACATGGGGTGTTATGCCATTGGAAGGACCAATTCCTCCTCCATCAAAGAGTTATTCTAGGAACTTGGGTTTGACATGAAGTTGGATAACCACAAATGACTTTGATTGATCACTATTTTCAACACTTTTTTTATATTTGGAATTGTGTCTACAATAACATCACAAATATGGATTAAAAAATTTATTCCCCCATATTAATTTTTTTGGTCCCTGGAAAACAACTTTGCACTATCACTATTTCAAACACGATGATGGGTATGATAACAATTTTATTGTTGTAGTATATGTCACAGGGGATGAAGCACATATAAAAAGACAAATAAAAAAGAAAGAACACACAAAAATAAAATGGTTTTGGAAAGGGGTATCCATTTCCATGGGATAAGGGTTCTAGTTCTATTTTTCTTATCTCGATGAAGTGTCATAGGATCACAATTAAAATTCTAGGTGAGTTTTTTTTTCAAATTAATTAATGGTTTTGATTACCAGTTTATATAATCTAAAACCCATTTTTTATTGGTTCTTCATCTACCTGATTATTTATTTTCCCCTCCAGATGAATTCTATTTTCATCAACCAACAATGGATACTACATATCTTATTAGTGGAATACTCTTACTGTTGTGTTGATGAGAAAGTAGATTCCATAAATAGAATCTAGAAATGTATCACTTAATGGGGAGTGGATCCCACAAATGCGAATTTATCCTTTCCTAGATGAAATAGAGATATATATTGGAGATTAAATAAAATTCCTCACATATGTTTTCATATAAAATATGAAATTTTACAGAATATTAATATCATATGATAATCATATACTTTAATGGAATCATAAAATCTTTTTCATATAGACTCATATACTAAACATGTTGTAGTTCTATTTTTATATGATTATTGAAAATAGAATATCATGGATGACTACTGTAAAAATTCACAATCATATTACATATAGATTCTATTGAAATAAGATGACTACATGAAAAAAACATAGCTCTAAAAACCATAAAATGGAGCGTTATTATTACCCACTTCACATTAATCCAAAATTTCCTCACTGAATACTGATTCATACATTCCATATGAAGATTATTCAACTGTACTATGCTCATTAAAATCACTATAGATTGATATTGTGGTAACATGAAAGTGCGTCTTATCATAATGATGTATATCATACCACACAACATATATTAACTGGTATGACTCATGTAATAAATTAATCGACTCCTCACATATAGAATTTATTAACGAAACTATATAAATAACATTTAATATACTCTAAATATTTGTACTTTATTAAAATATCGAATCATAAAGGCATGTAGTATTCCATTTGAAGTGAAAAAACTCATTATTGGTTTTTGGAAATTATAATATGATGATATCCAAAGTTTCTATTTTCGAAAATAGATAGGATGTTATGATAATCTATTTTCTAATGTTTTCATATATAATGGTACTATGTATACTATATCTATATTTTGAATTTGATGTTTAGTTTTACATTCTTATTCACATATGCAAAGTGGTTCAGAATATTTTGGGGAATAATAATTCAACCAGGACACTACCAAATTCACTATTTCGGATATATCTGAATGTAATATTTTTTTAGAACATATATTGGTTTATTTATGATGAATTTATTCTAAATTATAATGTAACATAATTCAAGTTGGTTAAAATTAAGAAATAGATGAAATTTTTGAGGTTATTGGTACTGATGAAACCCATATATATAAATATGTATATTTTCATATGAGAGAGATATTTTTAATGTTTTATTTTTATGAGGTGATATTAATGGATTAATTATTCAATTGTTTCCATGTTATAGTTCTTTATGTTCATTCAAAAGAATAATATATGACTTTTTATAGTTATTTATTGAAGTATTTTTACTCTAGTATTATTGAATTTTTTAATAGATATAATTATTCAACACTTAAAAAAATATAACTCTATGAATTTTCAATTTTTGATGATGAAATAATGAGGTAAAAGAAGGCATAAAATATATTTGATGCACCATATCATTTAATATTTTATTCATTATTTTGTAATGAATAATATGACATCATGTGAGATGATAAAATAATATTTTTTTAGGATTTTTACTCTTTGGAAGAGTCTGAAGAAACACAATTATATAATTTTTTTTGAAGAAGACGATTTATGCAATAATTATAGGTATTTTATTGTGTTTCTATGTGATACTGATGATCATTCTAATCTACTGGTTTTAGAGGAAACAAGGTTTGGAACCTTTTAAAATTTGTACACCTCGTCCTTTTCATCTAAGTGTCAACTTGTTGAACTCAATTATGGAAAAATTGTTGAAGGCATGTACTCTTTTATAATGTTTAATGTGTCAACATATTATATTATGTTGTTGAGGTTCTAAGGAAATAAAACAAGGAGCCAAAAAAATCTTTATTGTATTTTTTTCAACTCACTACACTTTGTTTTTTAGGGCTACGAATAATGAAACCTTATTTATAAAATCACCATGCCTATGAATATATTGTTGGTGGAGTGGATTATTGGATATTAATACCTCAAAACATTATACAACACTTTTTCATCATCACCCAATTTTCATATATTTACACTACATAACTGGTGTAAATGGAGAAGGAAAGATTCAATATGATTTCAAGAGGAACATTTAAATTGGTTAATACTTTTTAAAGGACTTAATTAACTCTCTTCTTAAATCACAATCTACCATTGTTTATAAAATAGTAATAACCCTCTTCAGTGATTGAAAAGAATTATTAAATAAAGAATAATGGATTATCATTGCTACTAGAATCATCTTTACTACCCCACTCCACTCACTTTAGTATTTTGTTTTGTGTCCCAAGACTATTCTACATACTATTCCAAACAATTATCAAATTACAACACCAATTATTACCATTATCCATGGTTCGTCCCCTTAGAATCCCATAACATGTTCATTATATCTTACACTATGTTATCCAGTAATTATTCAATTATCCTAAATCACATTATGATCCATAAAATAATTCCAGGCATCATTCATCCTAGTGGTGAAGCCTTCAAGAATTTATCAAATCATAAACCCGTGTTTAGAACACTATAGTCACTATTTAGAGGTAGATCCCAAGAATATCCCATAATTTAAAACTCACTAAAAACAATTATAATCTCAAACTAAAATCAACGCATACTTATTAAATCACATACATGTACACATTTGGTTCAATATTTAGGGGATCAAGTATACCTAAAATGAAGTGGAAAATTCAAATCAATGATCACCCATCCTCAAATTAATCACACATCAAGAATGTATATGATTACAAGATCCTATCTCCTACTAAAAGATATATGATGTCAATTATAAAATGTTATAACTTATTTCACACACATATTAAATGAATAATAATAAATGAAATCTTACTAAATATCCTTTCATGGTCGAAACCTTGAGCAACAACATAGAAACATCTCATTTCATTACCCTAAAACAGTGAAAAACATAATCCACATCACATAATAATCAGTTTATCATAAATTACAATACAATTTGGAAAAGACCAAGGAATGGTACATCAAGAAATTTTTCTCAATTGAAATATTGATAAATTGTGGATATGTGTCCTCTTCTGATGTCCACAAGCCCCTACACCATGAAGAATGATCATATTAGTCATATTGGTCAATGAATTTGTGAAATATAACAAGTAGCCTTGTTTGAATAATGATAAAATAATACATTACAAGAGAAAATAACAATGAGTGCAGATAGAAAATGATCTATGACAATTATGAATGAAGAGATACCCCCAAAATCCATAGATCCATGGGAGAAATGGCAGAGGCAGAGAGGGGGAGAGGTTCATCCATCATATTAGTATGGATTAATACCATTGGAAATCCTTAAATGGTGGAATTAAAATTTCGGTAGAGGATTTATAATTATTCCGCTTTTAAATAACTAGTCCTATTTCTACTAATTACCCATACTCCTCACACTGGGAACACATTACCCACAAATAACCCAATCCAGATTTGATGGTAGGTGAGTGGACTATATGAGGGTTATTCACCTCAAGGTCATCCACTAGGTACCCAGTGCAATGAAACCAAGTATGCAGTATACCCTTGTAGGTACAAAAAATATCAGGGCCACCCCATCCATGATCTGAAACCACCATGAAACCCAAAACCCGCCAAAATTAGGCAATAAAATTAAAAATAGATATCACAACACATGGAATTCCAATTTCAAATGTAATTAAAAAAACACCTCCATTAAAACTCAAATATCAAATCACATTAAAATATAAAAACCAGTAATAATTTGATTTATAACATATACTTATATGGTGACACCGCATGAATTGTTTCCCACATTAATAACTATCCATGTGAAATGGAATTGTTCCATTATGGAAGAATATCACCAAAACTATTCACTTCTTTATCAAGAAATATACAATAATGAAATGCGAAAAATAAATCAATAAACTCATAAGGATTTTTGGAGAGAATTAACTCCCTTAAGAATCTGTATTGTATTATAATGATTCCATATTTATTACATTCCATATTTTTAAAGAGTATTTAAATAAATTAATTAAATTATATTTGAAGACATTAAATTAATTGTTTTTTGTAGTTAAATATATAAAAAATGAATTTTATAAAACGTTATCATGTAATTAGTTTTTATTATAAAATAAATTTTTATTAATAAAATATTAATTCAGTTATAGTATAATTTTATGTAAAATAATTATTTATTTAAATGGATTTATAAAATATATTTTACTAAATTCGTGATTTTTTAGAGGAATAAAATTCATTGATAACTACATTAATTTAATTTTTAGTTTTATTTTCATGCAACATATTTAATAATAATGAATCCAATTGAAATATATTTATTATACAATATATAAAATATTTATAACTTATAATTGTTGAAATTAATGTCATAATATTATATAATATTTACTGTGTATAATATGATAAAATAAATAATTAAATTATATTATTAAATTATTATTATATTTTACTATTAACATAAATTTATATTTAATAATTGGGCTTATATGAATTATATTATATTATATCTTTATATTATATTACTCTATAAATTTTAATTTAAAATTTTATGTAACACTATTATACTAAATTAATATTAAGATTAATTTCCTATTTTATTTTGTAAATTTAATTTATCATATAAATAATGTCTTGTTATTTTCAAATGGTTATTGAGTTTTGATAATGTAGTTGTTAAGAATGTAAAAATATAAATGATGTGTCATTATGAGTATTTTTCAATGAATTAAAAATATTTTTTCTATAATGTGTTTAAATGATTAATTTCTATTAATTATGAGATGATTTTTATAATATTTATTTGTTTGAAATAAATATATAAATAAATTTTTATCAATCACATAAAAATTGATGTAAATAAAAACAAAAAGTATTTTCATTACTAATAGATAAAAACTAGTATTTATTTGATATAACATTATTTTTCCTATAATATATGATCTTATTAAAAAATTTAATTTTTTTTCTCTCAAGGGGATAGACATGGTAAACATCTCTAAGCTATTTTATTCTCAATTACAATAGATTACCTCTGTCGTATCCTCACATATATGGTAGAACAACGAAATATCAATGTTATTCATCACTCTAGAATTCTTTCTTCTCTAACACATTTACTTTATGATTATGACACAATTCTCTCCTTAAAAGGATCAAATAAGAACATCAAAAATCATAAGGATATTCTATATCATTTTGAATGTATTTTGAAGAAATTAATTGGATGGGATAAATACATCATTTACATTACAAAGGGTTTCACAACTACTATAAAGTATAACATTTAGCAATAAATGGGAATTAGAGAGGAGTGTATATGATACACATATAGTGGGGTTCCATTATTTTTTGGTACAAAATAATTGAGTTAAAATTTCAATCTTTCAGATCAGATTAAGTACCATCATTCTTCATAGATAGTAAAGGGTCTCTCAATGGCTAGACATATTTCTCTTATTAATTATGCATTGTCTCTACACTGGTATATTTTTTCATGGTTTATAAATGGATAATGGGATAAATCAAGAACATAAATTCTTGAATTAAACAATTTTGGAGTGGTAATATCATTGAGTTAAAATGGTAACAATTAAATGGAAAAAATATTATAACTCACAATCATGTTGTGGCATAGGTATCAATATAGTTATGAACATTAATGAATATTTTCATATTCAGTTAACATAGAGTCAAATCAATAGAATTTTATAGGTATTAGACTTTATCAGACATAAATTTATATGAAGGATGGTGTACAGTAACACTACAAACATAGACACGTCACATTATTCTTCAGTTAAGAACTCTTATTCTAACCTCATGGAGTACTCTTAATGGATTTCCAATAGGAACTCAACTTTCATGTCCTAGTTAGATAATTGGACAGGAACCCCTTGGATCTCAGACATTAATCCTTTTGATTCCACTTCAAATTATCATTTTTCAGTAAATGATTTATTTGAAAGCCCAACATTGAATATTTATAATGGAACTAGTGAAATTTTAAATGACTAAACCTTTGATAAATGGTTGGATTTTATGATCTAGAAACTAATGAAAAAAATGAAATTCTCAATTGAAAACTGTTGTATCAGTTTTCTAATTTGGTCTCTAATCATGCTTCATCTTAGATTCAATGATTCAGTAAGGCCAAGATTAGACCCTCACAGTTCACTCTTATCTATAGATTAGTGAATCATTTAATTCCTACTAAATTTCTCTTATAATATTGTGGTATTTATGTATTTTACAGGTGTCAAATTGAAACCTTCATTAATAGGGTTCTATCCACCTATTTCTCTACTACTCCGCAACATCAACATTATGAAATTTGATCTTTGACATATTTTAACAATTGAGTTCAATTTTCAACATGATATTTTCTAGGAATCAATGTTGTATTGGTTCTATATTATTTTTTCTCACTATTCTTCTTCATGTGGTAGTTTCAGATATGATTTATATCATTTTTCATGAATGTAAAAATTTAGTCCACTTTAATACAAAATTTATCATATAATATTACTTGGAAATATAAATTGTTTATATCAGTGATTATAAATTTTTAAAATTTTTTATATGAAAATAGAATGCATTAATTTACTATTTTGAGAATTCTTAAAAAAAATTGGAATTTCAATCCACCATGTGTTACCTTTAATGTTCTCTAGAATACTCTTTTTCTACAAAAGGTAAAAATTATTTCTGACGGTTCTTCAAAAGGTAATACTAGTCCCTGAGAATGGTGTTATATTTATCGTGATCATATTTTTAGGATTCATAGTTTTTTTATGGATCTTGTTTATTGTAAACAGCTCTCAAAGCTAAAATTCAGGGTATAATAAATGTATTATCCTTTTCTAAATCCTAATGATATAATAATTTATCTCTTGAAATTGATTACACTATTATTTTTTAGTGTATAATAAATGTGTTTTAACATCTCTCATGGATGATCATTGAATGATAGATGGAATGCATGTGTTTTCTATCTGGTCTCCTCAAAAATTTCTCACAATCTCATGGAGATGCGTATCATGATGAGGATGGTTTCAACAATAAGGTTTAGATATGAATCTTTCTTGGGGGGATGATCTTCCTCCTGATATAAAACCTTTTAATGATATATATAATTCTAAAATACAATCCATCAAACTCATGTACGTATTTGGTTCTTTAGTAAATATACCTTTTCAACATTAGCTAAGAAACCGTTAAAAATTTTAAAAAATCATTTTAAATTTAAAAATATTAAATATAGATTGTTCAATTAATTTTTTTAACCAATGAATTTAAATTAGCTTAAGTTGGATTTTTATTACATTAATACAAAATTTTATTTTAATTATATAGTGAAAAATATAGATTCAAAATTTTATTTATGTTTTATGACATCATCATGTTATATGTTTGACTCCAAAATTTATTAAAATTTTCGAATGGATTAAAATTTAGATAATGTGTACAAAATAAATTCAATAAATACTAAATTTTTAAACGTATAAATAAATTTTCAAAACATAATTTATCACTACATGAAAATATATCTATTTCCATGTACCATTAGCTATGTGAAGGCCTATCTATTTCTATATATGGAAATATATCTATGGTCATTGATGCAAATTGTCTATAGGTGGGCCTATATCTATGTGAAATGTAACATGTGGCTATATGTGTCCTGAATTCTAGATATTGCTACATGAAGAAATGATTATGGATATATTTCATCCAATATCTATGGGAAAATTTCACCCATGGATATAAGTGGTCTATATTATTTGATATAATCATATGAAAAAGAATCTTGTGGCTACTTGAATTGTATTTCCATGGGTTTTATTTCTCAAGGAAATAGGGTCTGATAGAATAACTATTTACCCATTTCTTTTTAGAACTCAAATTTTATTCATTCTACAATGACTCTTATTTTGTCATTCATACTCAATCCCCACTTTCATTCCCTTCACCATGTGATACCTCCTTTATCCCCTTCATCATTTGATACCTCTTTACATTAGTTCATCATCAAAATTATATTCTTTTCGTAATAAAGACCACACATGAGTGTTATATCCAAACCCTATTTCTTTTTCATACTATACTCCTTATGATACTCATATTCAAAATTCTTAATTCATATATTCATTTTTGTTTCTACCCCCTCCTTTATTTTTTTGTTGAATCCTCTAATTTTATACCATATCATGGATCATAACATCAATTTGAAAAATCGTAACCAAATTTTCATAAGCCTTTTCTATTATTTAATATTAGATGTTGTTTTATCTAGTCTATAGCATATTTTTATATATGTTCATATAGTATATGTATGATTTTTAACTAAATAATTGACCTATTAATTTATTGTCAGTCATTTTATTGTTTATATATAATCATCACTGAATTCATGGTATATTTGATATTATTGTAGTCTGGTTGACTCTATTAACTAAATAGTTATAGTTATTAACTAATATATATTATGGAATTAAGAAATAATTTATTTGTAACGATATGCTCAATTCATTATTGTTAATGATTTGGTGTTTTTTATTTTATTTGGTTTTCTTTTTTAGTTCATCCAAATATAATACCTCCAAATCTATTACATAAAATCTTATGAACATTTCAAGTAATGTTTATAGGGAATACATTTACACAAAAATATATATTTATGGAATTTATTCTCAAATTGACGTTGATGCGGACGTAATATAACATATTTTAAAATAAATAATTAAATGATTATATATAGTCTGAATATAAAAAAACTAGAAGTTTAAATTTAACAATGTGCACTAGGGAAAACAGAAGTTAAAAAGAAATATTATCCTAAGAAAAATTATATTAGGTTAATGAAATAAAGACAAAACATAAATTAATAACATACTATTAAAACTAAAAATATATAATGCAATAATATGTAGAATATAGATACATGGTTTTAAATACATTTACTTATTTATGATTAATCTATATCGTATTTGAAAAAAATTATTTTTAGGGGGATGTACTATTATAGGGACCAAAAATGACAATATTAAACTTAACAAGGATAAACTAAACATTATTATAAAGAAAAGCATTTAATATTAGTTATCACAATATTTAATATCATAAAAAACAATTTAAAATCTTTAATGTGACAATTATTTATATAAAACGTAATAAAATAAAATGAAAATTATTTGATACATTATTAAACAATCATTATAAAAATCATAGATCTAATGGAAGAACACTTTTATGAATTGGAGAAATTTTTATAAACATTCTGAGGTTCATGTAAAAGATTGAATTTAATACTTATATGTTGAGTTCAATGGGATAATATTTGATCTTATATATTTATTGTATATAATATAATTTTCTATTTAGATTCAATTTGTGATATTTGTCTAATTTTTTAATTATCATGTTATTGAATATTTTTTTTATCTCATGATACATCACATATCACACGGATCCATTTTATAAATTATTTATTTCTATTTTGTTTATTTGTGAAAAATTGATAGAATATGGATATTCAGTGTTGATTAGATCACATATGAGTTTTATAATGAGTAGGGATATTTTTTGGGAATTGCATTAAAATATAATTCATATGAAAAAATGATTTGATCCCCATATTTTGATTATGTTGTAATGCCATGATTAACCCATGAGGACTTGAGACACCATATCACTGAAAATAGTTTCCAAATATTATCATTCTTTGTATAAAATTGGGAAAATGTTCAAGAGGATAATTTAATTGATTTAAATAAGTGGATCGGTACAAAAAAATTGATTTCTAGTCACGTTCCATTTATTTATCAATCTATTATATAATGTAGATGGTTAAAATTGGATATTAATATTAGGAAAAAAAATTATGTCGATCTAAATGGTGATGTTGAGTGTGTTAGAAATCAGATAGAATATGTGAATACCCTAGTTTACCAAACATTTGGGAAAATAAGAAAACACAAGTTTTCAAATGAGATTATTTTATGGGAAAGGAATGTATGAATTTAGTGAGGATTATTATATCCCTAAATTTTTACAGATATATTATTGAATAAATCAATTATTCTAGAAAATTATTACATGGAATCAAATTTGGATGAATATTTATATTTTCATCTACAATGATCCATGTTCGCCATAAATATTTTTTAATGTTCTGTATGGAAAATGATATATTCATTTCATAGAAATGGACTATTACATAAAGATATAAATTTAATAATTATGTAACTCAATATCACATACTATATAATGTGATGTAGAAATTAAAAGTAAATCTTAGACTTAAAAAAATATTTCAAAAAATAGAAATAAGTATATTATTTCATCAAGATGAATATAATAAGGTTATGATGAAATAGTTCATCCAATATATGCATTAGCATAGATTTAATTTGAGAGGATACGTATAGATTTTGGATCAGGACTATGAAAATATATATTTGGATTATAATGTGAGGGTTTCAACCAAATTCCAAATATTCATACCACAAACAACACATGTCTTGTTATGAATCAAATTATTAACATTTCAACATGGATGTGTATGAACAGTCCATTTACTATCCTAATTATATTAATATATATACCCAATGAGTTAAGAAATAATATTTGTATATACATTGAACCATTTATAGATGAGTTAAAGGATATTTGGATTGTCAGTATAGATGCATATAATGAATTTCTAAAGGAGTACTATATTAATCCAGTTACTTTATTATCGATGATAAATTTTTTCCCTACATGAGAAATTGTTTATGGATTAATTAAATAGGTTAAATTATACATCCTAATTTGTATGAAAAATACACAATCTTGGCGATTAAAGTCTCAATGAAATTTTTTACTTCATATGGAGTTGATATTTTATTCTAATGAAATATATATACAAGAAAAATAAAAACTAGTTTGATAATATTCTAGAGGATGATAAAACACCTCAATGAATTTTATGGAATTATATCTATATAGAACTTGATGGTTTGGAGTATTTTCATGGCATTATTCAAAAAAATCATAATGTTTAGGAATATTAATTCCAATTGCATCAAAAATTGGGGAAAAGTATATTCATTTATTTTATGTATTTTCTATTGAATTTATTACATCATTTCATGTATGTAATTCATATGATGAAATATGTGTAAAATATTTCCATAAACCGTCTTCAATTTTTCGGAAAAAGAAGAAGAATATTTATGTGCATGCCTTGATTTTTGGGATTGTGGTATAAAACCAATAGTTTGTAGTGATATAATTAGTCAGAATCAATAGAAAGTCCCTTTTCCCTATTTGTTGATTGAAAATGTAGATTAGAAAAATCCATCAAGTCATTAAAAGATTAATTGATTTACATGACTATTAAAGTAACATTTCAAAACATGTAACACTAATGGAAAAAAGATTATACTAATAGTTTAGAACCATTTATATAGGCCCCCATACCACTGTTATAGGTCAAACCAACGATTTGGAGGACAATTGACCCATCTTTTGTTAATATAGAGATATACCATCCTTTTTGAGAAATTGTAGGTATAAGGCTATACTAAGGGTTTTCAGAACCCTTGGTGTGGGGATATACCAACGGTTTCCAAAACCATTGGTATAAGTAATTTTAAAAAAACATGGCAGGATTTGATCAAATCACCTCGGACATATATTTCAACGACCTAAACACTAAGATTCAATATATTTTGTCAAAATAATATGATAAAAATCATTATACATATAACAACACTTTTGGAAACAATTGGTATTGACCAATACCAACGGTTTTCCAAACTGTTGGTATAGGTATTTGGATTAATGGTACCTATACTAATTGTTTTTCCAAAACTATTTGTATAGGGGAATATTTTGGAAGAAATACCAATAGTTTTGGAAAAAATATTGGTATAGGGTACAAATATATAAATTATAAATTGGTTTTGGCAAAACCATTGGTATAACTAGGACTTATTCCATTGGTTTTTCCAAAATAGTTGTTATAGAGTCTTATTATGGATGTGAAACCAACAATTTTACCAAAATAATGGTATAACTAGCACATATACCAATGTTTTGGATAAAATAGTCAGTATATGGTCTCTCTATGATGCCAATACCAAAGGTTTTTTCCTAACCATTTGTATAGATCTGGTGGTATAGTTCCACTTTCTAGTACTATAAATACACAATATATGAAACCAATATGTCATAAAATTCTTGAATAACATGTCCAATTACATGAGTTGATTCCTATTTCAATTCAAAATTTACATTCACATAATGTGAGATATAATGTGATTGAGTTATTTCATTTTCATCAAGACCATTATTCGAAATGGATGAGAATAATTGTTTCTAGGAAAATGACAAAGAAGATACAATGATCATTATTTGTTTCATAAAGATAAGTTTCCCTCCATAATTTTTATTATTTTTGTTACATATGACTACACATTTTCTCATAAAATTTATTTTTTATTTTCATATTTGGAGTCATTATATATATCAAATAGAATGAATAAGGTTCAAATTGAATTATTATATATGTAATATGTATTATCCTAAGGGATCTACTATGGAAGGATATTTATCAAAGGAATTATTGGATTTATGTTGATTATAATTACATAAAATCACAATGAGAGATAATCAGTCAATGATCATGGAATATTAGAAATATAATCCCAATGAGCCTAATCTTCCATCACATTCTAAAATACAAAAAATATCAAGATCATTCTCACTGTGTTCTATTGGTAGAGAAGAGTGGGAAATGGGTCATCATACTATATTATTGCATTATGTTATGTTTAAGGATTCCATTAAGAGAAATAATATTTATATATATTCTGTGAATTTTTTTTCAAATAAAATTCTATCATAATTTTTTTTATCTATACAAAACATATAGAAATTTAAAAAAAAGAATCATTATTTATATTTTAAGAGGACAGAACAATTTTAAAACACATAATTTTCAACTTGGTTAAATTTAAATGTAATAGATTTCGTTTTTTTACCTAACACAATCATATTTATTTGATAAATATTTGAGGTTGGTATCTTTCATATTCAATGTTTTCCAATTAGTGATGTAACTAAAGAAAAAAGTGAATTTCCATTTCATCTGAACAATATTAAATATGATTGTAATGAATTGGTTGTCAATGGCTTTATGTTAATTATAAATAGTTTTGTGTTTAACATGGAATCAAAATTGTAAAATTCCACAATAATTGCATGGTTAGGTTTTTGTGAGAGTTCATCAGACAAAAAACCTTTATCAAAAAATAGAAAAAATTATGGGGTTGTTGAAAGAATCATTTTAAAATATTATTATGATCATGTTTATATTAAAATATGAAAATAAAAGTTGTTTGATATAATGAAGTGATAATGAATTCATATAGATAATTGTGTATTTATTGTGATTGATATGAACCATAAAATTCATGCAGATCAACCTTATATTTTTCATCACATCCTCAAAAAAATATTTATGTGACTAACGCATTAAAAGAATATATTTTTTTGTTCACTCCATTACATGTAATTTTTGTATGATGTTTGTGGATGATGGTAATTCTTAAGATGAAGCTATCAGTATTGAAATGAATTTTTCATTTGATGAATCAAATTATCCATTTTTTTGAATAGAATATGAACCAGAAACAGTAACTGAGGAGGAATTGTTTTGTCATGTTTTTATATATTTACTATTTATTATTTTGATATTATAATATTTTTTAACATTTATAAATGGTATCTATTTATTTTTATAAATACACTGCATAATTATGAATTATTTAAATAAATGATGTCGTATTATATTATATTAGATTGTATATTATAATTTTTAAATAATATATTGCCTTCGATAATAATAGAATATTATTAGTCAATTATGACATGTATAATTGATAATTAAATCATCATAATATGTGTTTTAATTTTATTGTGAAATATGATGTATTATTTTTAATAAATTATAATGTTTAATACAAAATATTTCAATATTTTCATGAATATGGATGATATTGAAAAAATTGGTGACGTATAAAAAATGGATGTAAAAAAGATCTGTTTCTAGGCCGAAATGTATTACTAGAGACCACATAACATAAATTAACTACATATGATAATTATTAGAGTGAATTTTTTTATAAATATAAATAAATAATATGAATACAGAACATGAAATATTATTTTATTTAATTAAAAAATTTACTAATTTTTTTATGTTTTATCAATCATGTTAGAAAGTATCAAATCATACTTTTTTTTCATAATTTCTAGTTTTCAATATTGATATTATTTTTAATAGTTTTCATGTTAATGAATATAAATATATACCAAGTTGTGATAGGAATACCTTTGTGATATTTTTTTTCCATCTATTGTAGATTGATTTATTTATAATGATGATTTATCATGGATGTAACCTAATATAACATTATAATAAAATTAACATTTTAAAGTCGATTAGCATGTTAAATAAAACACATTATTAATAATTTCATATATATTTTTAGTCAACTGATTGTCTCATTTTATATTTTTAGTATTCATAATGATATTGGAATATAATATATGGGATTTTAAGTAAAATATATCTGATTATGAAAGCGTTATAAGTAGAATAACTCATAGAATTAAGTAGTGTGTTAGAGAATTAAGGATGTATACTTTGAATACCATAATGATGGACTATTTTATTCAGATAAGAAAAAAATACATAATTTATTTTACCATCCATTTTATGTATGTTAATTTTATTCATAATACTTTGAATACAATTCATCCTTATTTATATCCCTCGTTCTATTCTCAATAAAATTTGGTAGTAAATGAAACATTAAATTTTATTAATTTTCATTATGTTTTAGAATTTTTTTGAATTATTAATTTTTTTTTTATTTTTGAATATTATTTTAATTAATTAATTTATCTTCTTATCTTTTTTTATTATTTTGTAATCCTTGTTATATTTGGGAACTTAATAGAGGATATGAGTAGATTAAATTGGAGATCTATAATGTATGATGGGTGTATCGATATGGCAGAATCTATGGTTCATAATAACCTTGTTGAGTTCAATACTAATTGAAATTTAATAAATTATATTATGAATTTCCATAATTTTGAACCTTAATATTTTTAGAGAATCTGTAGATCATTTTTTTCATTTTCAAAATCCATGTATATTATGTTTGATACATCTGACATAAATCAAATTTTTTAATTTCAGAGCACTTTCATTCAAATCCTTTGGTGTGTATTAATATTATATTATTTGTATTAATTGGATATCATATTTTAGGAAATTATTTAATAAGTTGATTTTATAACTCTTAGATATTTTTATAAAAAAATCTCTTATTTTAATCAATAATCCCATAGCTCATTATCATGATGTATTGCGTAACGATTCCATTAGTTGGGAACTATCTTATCATAAATCCATTTAAATTCATTATTTTATACCTCCACTTATCTTATATTTTTTGGAATAAAAATTTTTTTAATTGTTTTTAAATCACACAAATCCCTAAATGATTGAATGCATATATATTCTATAAATTATGTCCACTGTCCAAAATTAGAGTTTTTGATGAATTATATATAGATATGATGTGTTATCTAATATATTTTTGGCTTATAAAATTTTTTTACTAGTAAATACATTGTTCCACCCAATTTTCGAACATTTTAATACTACAAACAGAATGTATTCATTCCCAAATGGTCATGATTGTTAAAAAAATAACATCAGGGAATCCCTATATAATAGGTTGATAAAAATACATGTGAATGTATTCTAATTTGGAAAATGACAATCCTCATGATTTAAAATTATATTTATAAAATAAGTGTGAATAAAAACCTGAAATATTAGGGCAATCAAATGAGAATAGTCCTCAGTTAACCCCTATGTTACTTCCTTATAAAAAAAAATCCTTTCGTTGGATTCAATTTTCAAATTTTTATTTGAAAAGATCATTCATACTCCATGTTTCTTCCTATACACGTCATATATATCATTAATGTTAGACTTAATAGACATTTGGATCTTTAGGAACTCATGTTTATCATCATTCTTAACTACTATAAAGAAATGACTATATAATTATTATGTCTCACAATCAGTCCATGGAATTATTTCCCTTATATAATTCAAGAGTGGATCTCAATATTACTTCACAAAACTAGCAACCAAACAATTATATTCATAAGTTCCACATCAGTTGTCATCCCTTTTTTTCATTACTATCAAAATATTACTATTATAGAAGAACATATATCATAATCAAAGACATTTAACTGTTCAATTAAAGTTAAAACATTAATGTTGAGTGATTTTCCTACCAATTTTATTACCATTTGTTTTTAATAGTTTCTTTATAGTATACACCACTACCAATATGTCCTAATTTAGGGTTTCATTGTTTTATTTGGATCTAGTTAGTAGATTTCAATCATACTAGTTAATACGATGGTATTGAAAATTTCACTATTTAAAAAATGCTCAAAATAAAAATCACTTATTTCATAGATGATTTAAAAGGAAAAATAAAAACTAATGCTTAAATGATTATATTTGAGATTAACTCAATCATAAGTCTATAATATTTATCTAAATGGTATTTATCCAAAGATAATGTCATTTAATTTCTTTATAAGTAAACATAATGGTTTATTGATGTTGATAAAATTGAGACATGAATCAAATTAAACATAAAAAATCAATGATAATCAATACTAAATCAATAAGAATGAATATAAACCCAATCTAGATATAATCAAAAATTAAAAAAGTGATTTGAAGTGATTTAAAGATAATAAAACAAAAAATATATAAACGATCCCAGCCTAAGTATAATTGTTACCAACCAAATATAATTTAACAGAACTGAAGCAAAACATATTTATCCAAATGAAATGAAACTCAACTGAATCTACATTAACCAAATTAAATAAAAGTAAACATTCGAGAACTAGACATGATTGAATGTAACTAACTCTAAATAAAATTAAATAATCCAAAATAAACTAAAATAAATAGAACCATTGTAATAAAAAAACTCCTTAAATTTACTACTCAAAATTGAATTAATCAGACTGAATCCTAAATGAGTAAATAAAACCAGTTTTATATGAGACAAAAAAATAAAAACAAAAAAGAAAACAAAGAAAATTGATGAGGATATAATGAAAATATTTTGAATAAAATTGAATAATACAAAAATCTAAAATTATATAAAAATAAATTTATTCAATAAAACAATAACTAAACAGAATTAGACAAAAGAATAAAATTAAACATTTAACAAAACATAATTGAATCAAAAATAAATTTTTTAATCAAACCAATAAAAATCAATAGAATTTAATGAATCCAAAGCATAAAAGATTTTATTGAACTAAATTTAATAGGAAAACCCTAATTGTACATGTTTTAACATGATCCAAATAAAAGAGAATAAAAAATAAAAAAAGAAACAAATTAGAAGATGAAATTGAATAGAAATAAATTGAAATAAATAAAATAGAATAAAGCCTATCAGAAGGATTATTATGGAAGATATAAAATACAAAATCTTGTTTGGGTAGATAAATATAAATTAATTTGAAATGAAAATACTTAACTAAATACCATTGAATAAAAGTAAATAAATATGATCCAGAATAAACCAAATTGAATTATTCTGACCAAAATAATTGAAAAATGAAATTATACGTCATTAAAATTAATCAAAAAATATATATCCTTACCAAATAGAATTTAATTTAACAAAATTATATTTAATTAAGAAAGGAAAAACATGTCTTTAGTAAAATTTAAATGTAATAATATGGATAAAAACCAATCTGACCTGACCTAACCTAACATATCCTCGCCTGATCAAAACCTCTTCTACCAAACCCAACTAAAATGAGATCAAACTAGTATGACATTCAAGAACCATAACCAAACAAAAATCACATGATATTAATCTATAAAAATACAACAGAAACATATAAGTACACATTTCTCTATTATTACATCATTAAAACATATTTACACCTAATTTTTTGATAGGTTGACATTTTATTTAAAATTTGGATTTTTTAAATGATGAAATGATTGTAATTAGTTTCAAATTACATTCCAAATATGTTTTATTTTATGAAATAAATTATTATTTATGTTATTTCTTTGATAACTAGTAATAATATTTTTATTTTAACTGAACAACATTTTTTTATGATATTATATATATAATTCATGTATGATGCCTACTTCTTTTAATCTCTCATGTTAAATTATATGATGTTAAATATTCCCATGATTTTCCTGGAAAAATACATTGAATTTTAAAGGTCATATTACTATATCTAAACTATATTATAAAAAAAGGAATAACAAATATTAATGAATGGAAAATACTGACAGCCCGAAAACATTTTTTAGAATATTACCAATTATCTTATTTTGGATATAATTATTTCATTATAGTAATTTTTCCTTTTAAATAATGATATATATTTAATATTACCATGATCTAGAAGAACTGGAAGAAAAATACATTTTAAGTTTGGCCTAAAGGATCACTTTCAGTATGTATTAAATGATGATCCTTGATGTGGGGTGTCTTCTCATCATAGGGGAAATTTTGTTCCATATAAATACAATTACTCAAGAAAAAAATATTTGAAATTTGAACTGGGTATAATTATAGAGGAATATGTTAATGATATAATCTAATAAGAGATATGAAAAGATGATGAGCACCAAATATATTTTCACAAAATAGATAATAAAAACCATGTCTACTCTTTCATCTTTACAAACAACATTGTGTGTAGTGGAAGTAAATGTTTTTTTGATGAAACAGACTATTTTTAATTTTTCCTCTACTCATACTATAGATTTTTGTTCAAATGACGATGAGGATACTCATATTAATGTTGAAAATGAATAATTGAGAGATAGTGACAGTTTTTTGTATAATATATTAATGAGGATGGTGGTGGTTGTACTTATGTAGGTTTTAACCATATTCATACTGATTTTCATCTTCTATATTTATTTTAATTTTAATTTTTTTGATTATAACTCAATAGACTTGGTCTAGGCCTGTTGGTACTGTCCGACACCAATTTCTAAAAAATGTAGTGCCCTGTCAAATTTGATCGTGGATTAAAGCTATGTTACTTTATTTTTAGATATAAATATACTTTCTTATCATGTATAAATAGTTAATATTTTTTTATAAAATATCATTACGTATTGACTACATAAAACCCCTTCTCCATCCATTTTTTCCTCAAATCCAAAACACATTCTTTTTACAATATCTGCACAAATACCCCTCTAATCATACAAATACATGTTCTAAGGGACCTGATTTATCCGATAATCCCTCCTTCAAATTCGTTAGACTCAATATAAGAAGGAGACTCAGATAGATTGGGTGGAGTTCTTAATCCTCCAACTTTATTTCAAAAATCTTGTTTGAAAAAAAATTTAAAATTTATTTTTATATACTATTTATATTAATATATTGCTATATTTAAAGAAATTTTACCGTTTAACTATGATATATCACCCATTAATTCTCAATAAAGCCTCTTTAGAAGTCATTATTATGTAATGTTAGGAGTTCCTATGTCCCACTTACCTTTTTCTTTATTATTTTCCTAGCAAAAAATTCTTCAAGACAACATATTTTATTTCTACATCAATTTCATTACCATGTTATTAAAGTAATTTTTATCCATTGTTGATGAAAAATTTCTCACTTCCTCTCATTGAACTCTTTTCATAACAAAATACTATAATGAAATATGGGTTTCAAAACTTTTGATCTTCATTTCAATACTTCCCTTACTGCTTTAATAATCTAAATAATAATTAAAAAGTATCATTAAAATGGTTTTTTGATAATAATAAAATTTTATTATAAAACCTCCATTGTTAGTCATTGAACGCCATTATATTCCCTTAAAAAATCATTCACTATTGGGGGGTTTGTGCTACCAATGTGAAAGATTATGTTTTTTGGTTTACTTATGCCCCTCCTAGATATACGTAAAAAATATTTCATTATTAAATTTATCATTTATAATAAAATAATTTGAGGACTATGATTTATGAATGATAAAATTGGAATGATAATGATGATATTAAAATTAAACAATCAATGAAATTTTTATCCAACTAAAAAAATATTAGGATTATATTATTATAAATTTAGAACTATTATGATAAATGTATTGAACAATTGAACTCTCTTAATTATGTAATGAGATAAAACTTATACAAGGAAACATATATGGATCATTGAATAATTATTCAATGTGTTAACCCATTTATATTTAATAATAATTTATATATTTACATAAATCTTGCATATATTTTTATATCTTGTATCGAAGAATGTTATATAAGAAATTATATTCTGATTATACATTTAATTTTATTTTCTCCTAAGGGACGTTTTTTAAAGGTTGTGTAACATTACATAACATTATTTCTTATTTTAAAATATTTAAAGTATTATTTAAATACTAATTATTCTATAAATTGATATTAATTTTGTTTATATAAAATAATTTTCTTATTTATTATTATAATAATCCTATGAATAATTTAATCATGGAACATTTCTTTTCATTTTAAAATAATTAGTTTCAAATATAAATAAAGTGATTTTTACTTTTTATTTTTTATTTTATTTTAATAGTTAATTTTCTAAATATTATAATTTAAATATAAAAAAATTACATTATTTTTTTATTCAAAATGTCATACTTATATTAGGGTGGACATTTAGTATTTTTTCAAAAGAGTTTATTTTCAGTTGAGTAATGTATAATAAAACTTTCTTAAATATGGTTTCTTTATGGAATCATCATGATAAAAACAAGTATTAATAATTTATGAAAACTTTTTTATGAAAAAAATTATTTAGTAAGATAGATAATTCATCCAAAAAATAATATATTGTATTTCAAATCCTATGTTTGATAAATAGGTTATATTTTTTTGATAAATGTTTTGTGGTCATTTTAATTTAATTATGTATTCAGAAGGTTCCATTTAGTTTTGGAATACATTTAATAGTATATAAATATAAAATATTTATTCATAAGATAATAAATTTCATTAGAATAAATATTATAAATTTTTTTGGTGTAAATTTTTTTTTCTTAAAAATGTATTTTTTCTAAAAAATATGTTTATTGCATTCAGTGCTATTATATTAAAATTAGTATTTACCATATATAGAAATAGATTATAATAATATATCGTTCATATTATTATTCAAAATTTTATAGTTATTTTCAATGTTTATTTTCATTTTGGGTAAAATTCAAAAATTTCCTATGTATAATTTTTTCACTACGATAATTACTAAAATATTTTAAAAATATTAAATCAGGGGTTAGAGACATAAAATACCCCCAAAAAATTATGTTTAAATGGGTGGATATAGGATTTATCAACCTCAACATTATCTATTATCAATTCATAACCACTTTTGATCCACTTTCTAAGAATATTACTTTTATTTTCATATTAAAAAACTATTATATATATATATATCTCTCCCTTATCATTAATCAAAGGACACATTCACCACCCCACTTCTCTTCACACTATAATAACAATATCTCAACTAAACACTATCAAAAGCTATCCCCAAATCTCTTTACCACATCTTATAGATTCGTATTTCACCAAAATACCAATCTATTAAGGATTAAGTTCTAGTTTAAAGGAGGATATCATAGTAAGAGGTAATTGTCTTAACTAAGATCATTAATGATTCTATTTTCTTCCACCAAAAACATATATTATAAACATAATAGTAAATTGAAATTTGTATCATCAGTATACGAAAATGTATATATGTTGATTGAAAAACCATTATCTGCCTCCCTCCTATCTATTGGAAAATGCAAACATCACGCATTTTATGTGCAGACTAATACCACCATGAACATTGTATTTGAGTTTTCATTACAACCATACATAGATGGATATAAAATCATATCTCATAAATAAACATGAAATTAAAATGTAAATAATTTTTTTATTTAATGGTAATATTATTTTATAAATCATTATTAATATACCACCTTTAACTCATTAAAATTTGCATAAAATAATCCCATTACATGTTTCGTATTTAATTATATTTCTAAAAATTAAATGGAATGAACATAAAAGTATATAAATAATTTATTAAGATCCATTAAAAGGCCTTTAAAATTATAGAAATAATTAAATCTTGTCCATTAAATGGTATCCTAATTTTTAATACTAAATTCAAAAAGGAACTATTTGAACTTCTAACATCAAAAATTAATATTAAATAAAAATAATTAACAATTTTATAACAAATGAATTTAAAAGATTTATATATAAGGTTGTTATAACACCCTAGAATTATGAAATATGAATATAGAATTTGGAAAAAGTTATGATACGCAACTCTAAGACTATAATGGAATAAAATAATCATATAATTTATGATAAAGATTCCATTTACTTTATATTTTATAGCTTTTAATGCACATAATACTAAGTTTAGATTTCATTATATGAAATAGAGAGTTTTACCAAACTACAATATAATATTAATATTGTTATTTAATATGAAACTTATCTAAATGTTTTTGGAATGGATTGGTGGAATTGTATTAAATAATTAATAAAAATATATATATTTACCATTATTATTAATTATCAATTGTTTATTAAAAAAATTACAATCAATTAAAAGAAAAAAATTATTTCCATAAAAATAGTAATTTTCTAATGAATTATTTAGTCATCTCCCTCACTACAAGATTTAATTTATTTATTCAAACTTTTTGAAAATAAATTTTAAAAAATAGAAGCTATTTTTTAAATTAAATTATTAAAATTATTTTTGGGTGAATATTTTTAATTTTTTAAGTTGTTTCATTTTTGGATGAAAACGTAAAAATACTACATTTTAGTTTGAAGACTGCCTATTAGATTTAATTATTTATAATGTTAAAATATAATTTCAATATTTTTAATGTAAAATTATTTAAATTATATAAATATTAATAAATTTTTATTCGTAATAATCATATTCATATTGAATTTATGTATAAAATCTTTAATAACTTTTGATCATTTTATCTTTAAAAACCTATTTTCTCGTCACATATTCATGTTTAATTTTAAATTTTTTTACCGCATATAAGATGAGAAATTGGAAAAATTGATTAAATATTATGAATAATAATAATTTATAATTTATAATAATTTCAATATGATTTTTTACCAAAATAAATAGTGAATGCAGTAAAAATTAAATATCGTGTTTAATGAAAAATATTATTTTCTGAGGGGTTAAACTAAAATGATAAGGGTATAAATGGACTATAAATTTGTATAAAAACATTTATGTACCCATTTCTTCCATTAATCCTATATGTTTTTATATTGATTCATTTTAGACATTTCTGACAAATGAAAGACATTGGAGCGCTCAACTCTTTTCAAAAATACCATGTGAGTCATCTCTCGCACTTCTAAAAGTCCAAACCATATCCTCTCCTATTTACACCTTAAAATATCTTCATTTTAGAAAATAAATACTCAAATAAAACCACAAATTTCCTATCCGCATCCTAAATTCATTAGTTCATTCAAAAATCTGCCCTTGGTAGGTATTAGAGAATACCTACGAATGATACCTGAAGAAGACATAGTGTTCTTCAACCAGCATCTTTCTTTACATATTTAAAAGGATTATATAATTGAATAATTATATTCAACATACATGGATGTTTTTGTAAAATTTTTATCTCCTAAAAATCACAATTTCCATCAAATTTTTTAATAAATCATCATGTATTTTTATGGCAGATTACCACCTCATGAACTAATGTCATTAGTTTTTCCATTTCCACCTCTCATGGTTCGGTATGATGATGGATATAAAGTATAAATAAAATATTTATAAAATATTTATACCTATAAAGTCATTATATCATATATATATATATTTATATTTAACATACATTCTGTATGAGATACAATAATCTCATTCATGTGTATGATGGACTACTACCTCACAATGCGATGTGTTTCGTAATTCATTACCATTTCACATGGAAGGGGATAAATATAAATTTAATGATTATATGTGATATAAATTAAATAATTATGATATTAATGACATATTATTAATTTGTGTAATATTATCTACATAATTTTTTTTCTTTTCACTCATGTAAGGATTCTAAAATCATTCTTGTACATGTGGATTATCACATTCTCGAAACGATGTGAATCCTTATTCATCACCAGACCACATGGATATCATATATAAGTAGATAATATATTATATATGATATAATTATAATTATTTAAAATTATGATATTATTCACCTTATTTCCATTCTGATCGGTGAATAATGGAAACGTTACTCCCATGTATGTATAACCTATCATCATTATGATTATTAAAAATGATTTTTTTTGTAACCGTCATTCATGAATAGTTTTTAAATTAAAATTAAATTAAAATATTATAAGTTTTTCATGATTTGTATTATGTATATTACATACCTATATATTACAATAATGAAATGGAACGTTCATAAGAACAAATTATTGGGAAAAGAAGGCAATTAACACCCGAAATAATGAAAATACTGAAATATTACTAATACATTGGTAATAAGATATTATAAAATGATCATATTTGATATTATAAAAATTAAAATGTTTTTTTAATAAGTCAAAACATGTTTAAAAAAACTATACATGAGATTAATGTGTGTGCATCCAAAACAAAGAATATGGTAAGGGATTTCATCTATATCTAAGTTTATTAAGGCATATTGTATTTTTACGAAACGAATTTCAATTTTATGGTATATATACTGCCCATTTAAAATTTAATATCATGAATAATTATGTATAAATTTTATTTTTATAATAAAATTTTAATATTTCATAATTTTATATTTTATATTAATGTTACCATGATTTAAGGGACTACTTTACTAAATTTCCACTCATTTTGTTAAACATCATCTTCAATGATTCTACCATAATTTTATTATTTGTGTAATTATTTTTTATTATATTTTGTTTTAGTTTAACAATTATTATATGGATTTAATGTAGATAAACCTAATAGACCTTTTTATTAATTTTCACATCAATGATAAATTAATTTTAATTGTTTATTCCACAATATCATTCGAATCATGATTATTTATTCTAGAATATTTATTGAAGGAAATTAATTAACTAATTACTCATAAAACGATTTTACATTTATCATCTCTAGGTATTTGGGATATTTTCCATGTAATAGTAAAAAAAATTTCACTTTTTTGTAGTCAAATTGTTTTAGAAAAGTTTTTTAAAACGTCTGACTTCATATCTCAAATCAGGGAGAATTAGTTATCTTCCAAATCTATATATTCTAAAAATGTGTTCAATTTTTTTAAAACTTTTAAAATTATTTCTGAAATGTTTTTTCACCAATTTTTACTCTTTAAAAAATATCTAATTAATGTTATTTCATTTTCAAAACAATTCCCACTTTCCTTTTATTAAATATGTGATAGAAATATTCTCATCATTTTATGAACAAGGAACTTTTATAACATTTTTATAGTGAAAAATGAAATTTATTTTTAACTTTTATGTAATTTATGGAATTTCCTACCATCATAATCATCATTTATTAGAATCATCTGTTTTATATTTACAAATATATTTCTAATTTTGTATATAAATATTGATTTTCACAAAAAATGGAGTTTCATGAAAAAATCAAAATAAAAAGATATCTTCCTCATGAATTTTTTTTTAATTTTGTTATATTTATATTCATTTATTAAAAGAAACAAATCTTACTCCAATTGTTCTATATTGTAAAGATAGAATCCTTATTCTTCCTTGGTATGGTTTATAATTATTTTTCAAATGAAGGTATTCACATTAACATGCTTGATTCATTTTTTTAGTCATTATGTTTTCCAGGAATCCATGACTTTCCTATAGATATTCCAATCCCCCTAAATTTCCATACAATCTATCATGTATAAGATTATGAAATAAATTGTGTTCCCTTTTGACACTTGATTATTACTTTGAATGCCACTTGATTCACTAGGGAAATATTAATAAATTCATATTCTTTACACAATAGAGATATTCGATAAGGTTCATTGTTTATGTGTGAAATTGATTATTCAATATATGTGGAATTATTTGTATATATTTGAAATAGGTGTGGCCCATTTATACATAACTCCTCGATGTGTCTTTATTCTCATGGGATGATTCAGTTCACTAGTCATAGTTTAGTGAATTTTCACCCAGTATGTTTTAATCTATTGTGTGAAAGTTCATAATGGTAAAGGTATCATATACTTGGGAAACATGGTGTCCAATAATTATATATTCTTTCACTCAGTATTTAGTTACCTCTATCATGTATTTTTTCACAATAACATTATCCTTAGTGGTATTTAATTAGCTATTATTTATAAAATGACTTGTGTACTAAGTTATTTACCTTATTATATTGAGTATTCCTTATCTATAAATCTAATCATGATATTTAAAGGGAATTTATGATCTATTATTTTCCTCTATATATTGAATATGTCTATTGATTCATAATTTATTATTCGATACTTAACCCTTACTAAGAATTTGAGATAAGCCTTATTTTTTTCATTTTCATAGGATTCCACGAAGTAAATTAGGACAGATATGAAGTGATATTAAATAATTAATAAATTTATTCTAAAAAAAATTATGTTTCAATTTTTGTATTCAAATATAATTTAAGACTCAAGTATGTATCTAGTTTACAAAGACTATTAAATTATATATTTTATAGGGATGTGATTCCTTGTATAACCAATGTAATTTTGCAAGACACTAGATTCAGTCTTCTAGGGTCGGTGTCCCTGTAGATGGTATCAAAGGAAATATAGTATCATTCTTGGAAACATCATTTAGGAAAACCAAGATTATAAAACATAAGCACATGATAGACTTTGAGGGTTTTTACATAAGAACATCCTGAATTTTTATAATGTTATAGATTATATGGATTTTCCTAGAAATACACCAATACCCTTATACTACAAATGGAATGGTTCTTGAATAGATGTACCTAGACGTAATAACTACAAAAATGTTTCATCAGGCTGGACATGAGCATTACCAGGTACATTAAATCGATCTTAACTGCTCATCTGGTTTGACAATCTCAGGGGGATTGTTTTTAGGATTATTCACATTTTCATTACAATCCATTATAACAGATTTATGATAAATAATGACATAGGTTAAACATAAGGCGATTTAGATATTTTTTTTTGTCAGATTTTAGGAAACCAATAAATGATTATAGATATTTAGCACATTGATTTCAATTTTACACATTATGTATTTTTCCACAACACGTCCTAGTGGGGCCAACGCCGCGACTCCCCATGTCAACCTCAAATAGTTTAGAGGTAGCTGAGTAGCACCTAGTTGGAATATCACTATCATAGGAGGCATTCCCTGAGTATCTGTAGAGAAGAAAACATCTCCAATCCCCCAAATACTGAATTATAAAACCACTAAGGAAAAAAATTAATGCATACAACTAAATACAACCAACATAGAACAATGAAAAGTAAAGTGTAGAAAGTAAATTTGGACAGAATAAAAGACCAGAAAAAACAAGAGTGTCTGCAAACTAAAAAGTAGAACATCTAGCTTAAATATATACTAGGACTGATACTTGTTGGCATAATAACACCTCGGCCTGTGGGGAACTCAGATTCTTGGTTTGGACTTCATCTACCCTGGACTCTGTCAGAAGGGTTCTCATCTGCACAAGACACGACACGTGTGGGCATAGACTGTGGAGGTTTGAGTATAACAATACTCAATAGGGATCCCAAAAAACCATAAAATGATACACAATGTAATGTTACAATCATATCTACACAATATAAGTATACTAAACATATAAAAAGTGAAAAAACTCCAGATATACTGAATCCTAGACCCATAGTCTACAACCACCACATACCCAAGCGTGGGATTCTGTTTGATGATTCCATGAAGCACTAAACATGGAAAAGTCACTTCACAAGTCAGATAGCTCTGATGTTGTACATCTGATAAGTAATTTTTGATGGAAAATCCATGGGCGATAGTTACACTCATTCTGGGATAACACAATCCATAGTGGGGAAAATCATGATACACAGATGAGGATCACTACTAGGGCCTTGGTAGCTACCGTGACTCACCAAGATTCACCTGGTAAGTATAGGATTAGCTTCTTATAGGATTAGTAATGTTGATACATGAATCTACCTAGGGTCATGATTGGATAGAGGGCCTCACTCTGGGCCTCTCAGAGGGATACCCGACTCTATCTACGAATGTCTTCCGATTGGGAACATACTCTTGTGAATGGAAATGATATCGGACCACTAGGGGAATGATAAAAAGGGGAACAAACCCAAAGAAAACATTTCCAAGGAATAATGGACATGATGATCCTTCCATTTTCTAGTATATACACGACATGTAGAAGGGTTTCACGCTGTGTCTCTAGAATCTGACGACTATCTGTGTAAAACGGCCTGAGTCAGAAGAACTTACTATGTTGATGGGGGTAAATACACTTCAGGTAGGACGGACCACACGCTGTGTCCAAGTAACTGGGATCCACACTATGTATGCTGGATGTATTCTCGTACATGGATTCATCGTGTTTGTGCCATCATATGTAACCAATACACAGGGTAACCCAAGAAGCTGGCCTGGTATGGCTGTGTGATGAAGTATATGGTAATGTACTCCATCTCGTGTATGTATCATCATAGACACATGCCAAGTCCTGTATAAGGAACCACACACTATGTTCTTCAAAGAAAACACCATTTTATCATTTCCCGCACCACGGAATGCTAACCAGCGCTGAGACTGTCCCACACGGTGTGTTCTTTTGGATACACATTTTATTCTTCAAAAAAATTCAGAATCAATGTTCTTCCACAGCGTGCCTCAAGTGTTCTTTCTGTACCTCTATCTAGCCATGTGATCATCTTTAAAATAAAGGGTTCAGGTCTTCGCGACATCACGATTCCAATTCTATCGGTTTCGGACCTCCAATTGGTCCCAAAAACACTTTGTGATCCACCCTCAAGAATAACGCTCAAAGAACAGTAACTCTCGAACCATGTCTATTCATCTATCGTTATCACCGTCAAAAATATGTGGGGTCATCATGGTATCAGATCTCTGTTTTCCAATCATTGTGCTAAGAAACCGGTGCACTATGATTCCTTATTTGTATCCCTGTGATGAACGCGAAGAACGTGACTTATGTGGGGAAGATGGATGAAGAAAAAATTAAACAAAGGAGGAATGGACCACCACCATTGTTCTTTATAGAGTTAATCCACACAAGTTATAAGGTTTAATTGATGAATATTCAAATCAACATAATGTGACAATAAAATTTGTGGAACAATCCTGATAAATCCCTCATGCAAGAACGATGATGTGCAAGACATCTAATTCGGGGTTGATATGCGTTCATCATTAAATTTAAAGAACTGGGGTGAAAACAATTTAAACATAACCACTACCTCATGAAATGATTGAACGCTGATGAAGGGATCATTTTTACATCGTCACTGAGATCCTACAACTCCGTTGGTGAAGAGATTCACACTTTTGATTCGTCTTCATTCTTTATTGAGAGTTCTCTCCAATGATCTAAGAATTATCTATATTTTCTCTCAATTTTATACCCAAAAAAGCATTTTATTAACCCTTTAAAAGTAGGGAATGCATTTCAGTGTTCTTCTATGTTGTGGCATTAATGAGTCAGCGTTGCTATTTCTATGTCATTATGTTGGGTCGTTAATCAATGAAATAGATTCATCATCATTGCATTATAGTGACTATTTCAAAATAAAATAAAATAAAAATTTAATATTATTTTATTTTACTAAAAAAATCCAAAAATTATTTTCTTCCCTTGACCATCATTGTTCATGATTAGGATCGTCCGTAGATAATGTCATCGACCTGGTATCAACAGTACCCTTGGATTTTTAATCTAGGATTCCATTTGGAAAATTCTACGACCGCACACCCACACAAACTCACATAACTTAAAAAAAGTTCAAACCAGCATTCTAGGATGACTAGGCGTCAAAATGATGTTCCATATGCACTCTTTGTCTCGAAATAATTGCACTTTTTTTAATAATAATATATAGATGATCTGAGACAATAAATTTTCCCCACCTTGGGACTTTGCATCACCTAAAATCCAAAACAAGGGCTACTCAAAATGATTTTTGTACTGGGCATGGATCTGATCCTCCCACTCCCATGTGCTATCTTGAAGGTTATCGTGCTACCAGCAAATGCAAACCAAGGGAAATGATTTCCCATGAAGGATCCTCTCCTGCTAATCCTCGATCTCCACCCGGTACTCAGAAAATGTCACCCCTTATTCGATGTACATCTCTCTCTAGTCGATGATGTGTGATGGGTCATGCACACACCTCCTTAGATGTGAAACATGGATGACAACATGTACCCGATGCAACTACAGAAGTCGAGGTAGGCGTTATGCTACCTCACCAACTATGTGTAGTATTTTTAAGGTTTAGATGTACCTCAGAGATTGATTTCAACCCTGGACAAATCTCCATAAACCTCATCGAGGTGAGACCCAAATAGACATGGTCTTTCACCCCAATCTCCAAAGGTATCCATATTCTATCTTCGTAAGACTTATGTCAGCTCTATGCACTATTCATCTTCTCCTGGATGATCTGAACCTTCTCAGTTGTAGGTCGCACCAACTCTGGACTGATGAGTGCTGACTCTCCGAGGTCAGTCTAGCTAAAGGTTGGCCGGATGGCTCTCCCATTTAAGACCTTGAATGGTTCCATTCGAATGGTGGAGTGGTAGGTATTTTTGAACGCTAACTCCACCAGTGGTAGGTGGTCCTTCTAACTATGACCAATGTCCATGACTCAATCTCAAAACATATCCTCCAAAACATGAATGGTCATCTTTGTCAGATCTTCTTTCTACGGATTGAACACTGTGCTCTAGCATTGATGAGTCCAGAAATCCCCCTACAATCCCTTTCACAACCAAGATGTGAAGAATGTATCTCAATCCAAGACTATTGTTGAAGGGACTCTAGGAAGCTGAACTATCTCTTGCACATAGAGTCATCACATGATCTCCACGGATCTCTGCTCACTGATAGATAGGAAGTGGGATGACTTTGTGAGTCAGTCAATTATCACCCAAATAGAATCATGCCCCATGGACATTCATGGAAACCCTATCATGAAGACCATAAATATTCCATCCAACATCCACATTATCAATTCCATGGGTGAGTGAACCCCACTAGAACCTGGTTCTCATCGTTCACATGCTGTCATGTAAGTCATCAAGAAATGAACTCTACTACAACCTTCTTCATGCCTGACCACCAGAATGAAAGTAGGAGGTCTTGGTAAATTTTCTCCTCTCAGGGATTTAACTCCAATTAGGTTGTATGAGACACCCTCCTAATCTTCTACCACAATTCCACAAGCATAACAGTACATCCTCTTAAAATGAAGACATTCTCCCCACCTAGTGAATATCCTTCTAGAACATGTCCTATGGGTAACTGAGAATTTATTATCTTTGATTAGATATCCCCTAGTTGTTCCTCCATAAATAAAAATAAGAGTGAGGGTGAAAACCATCAACTAAAGGAAAGATTCATCAACTATGTCCTCAAATGATAACTATATTAAGTCCAACTGCTCTTATTTAGAGCTCAGCTGTTTCAAACTCGATCTCATGTTGAGAGTATCTTGCACCTTGTTTCCCTTACCAGGAGTATAGATGATCTCAATGTCATAATCCTAGAGGAACTCTATCAATTGCGTCTAACTCAAATTATGATCATTATCTGATAAGATATACTTAAGGCTCTTATGGTCAGAGTAAATGAAAAATCATTCGCCCAACATGTAGTGTCACCAAATCTTAAATGCAAAGACTACCACTATCAACTCAAGATCAGGGGTCTGGTTGTTCTTCTCATGTGGCCTTAGCTGGCGTGAAACATATGCAATCACATCCTATCTCTGCATCATGACACAACCATGCACGGTCCTTGATTCATCATAGAAAAATACATAGTCAAAACCCTCTTCTAGAAATATCTTGATCGGTGTGCTCATCAAACTCTTCCCCATCTGCTGGAAATCATACTTTCACTACTTCATCCTGAAGAAAGGTTGTCCATTTTGGGTCAAGGCTATCATCAGAGCCAATATCTTGGAGAAATTACAGATAATGCTTCAGTAGTATCCTACCAGCCCAAGGTTGCTCTGCATCTCTGTCACACACTGAGGGGGATCCCATGCTAACACTACCTCAACCATGGATGGGTCCAATGCTCCTCTATATTATTTGATAAACATTCCCAAATATTTGACCCTCTGTATCGAGAACTGGAACATCAAGAGCTTTCCATAAATCTTCTACTCTCAGAGTTCCTCTTAAACTATCCACATGAGTCTCTTGTTATCCTCCTTTATCACCGAGAACACAAGGTTGTCATCGATGAAGACCCCTATGAACCGGTATAAATTTGACTGGAAGATGCGTTTCATTAGTCCCATGGACACCGCTGGGGTGTTCTTCATGCTGAAAGGCATCACCAAGTTCTTTTAGTGGCCATATCAGCAACTAAAAGCTGTCTTTGTTATATCCTCATCACGTACTCATAAATAGTGGTAACCTAATCAAAGTTCAACCATCTAGAACCATTGCTCCCCTCTAAGCTGATCATAGAGGTCATTGAACCACGGTAGTGGATTATTTTTCTTCATCCTCAACTGGTTCAGACGTCAGTAATCCACACACAATCTCAAACTACTATCTTCCTGATAAGAAAATAGAATTGGGGATTCCCTTGGTGAAACACAGGGTCTTACATAGATCTTACACTACAAATCATCCAACTGCACCCCATCCCTCAATGATATACAAAATCCATCCGATATAGTGGTAAAGATAACAATTTCATCCTTAGGTACATTTCGATGTAGAAGTTGATCTCTCGGTGGGGAGGTAATCATGGAAAATTTTCATTAAATACATCCTCGTACTCCTAAACTACTATTGGAAACTAAATGATCAAAAAATCAGCTTCTACAAGGGCAAGGCAAGCCAACTCATGAGTAATTAACAGAACTGTCTTATGCGTAAGCCCATTTTGTGCTACCTGGGTCTCATTTTCACTGACTAAGGAAAACCCGGTCCCATCACTGTGGACACACAACACTCTTCTAATAAACATTTCAATCTAGGCTTGGACCAGGGATAACCAATCCATACTGATAATGACATCATAAGGCCTCGATGCTACCACCATGAGGATCCAACCAAAACCCTCACATCCAAGGGAAAGAGCACATTTTCTACAATGGTGTGTGATCTTCAAGTCTCCTCTAGTAGGTGTATCAATGCGTAAGGGTCGAGTCAAATGTTCTACTAGAATATCTAGTTTTATCACAAGACATGTGTCCTGGATGAATTGACTGGAACCTGTTTCTATAAGTACAAAATATAAAGTTGAAAAGAGACATATCGTATCTTAGATCATCCCTAGAATCCCTCGATCATACACCTCGTCCACATGACATTTTCCCTACCCCTATCACTCATCTCCCTGAGGCTAGTATAGTCCTCATGGGGTTGGTGGGGGAAGTCGATCAAAGCAACTACCAACACTTGAAACTCTCCCTGCTTATCTTCCACGTCCACCGCCTGGCTAGTCTTCCTTCAAAAAATATCTTCCTCTAGTTTTTTCTACTCCACCAAGATGATATAGATCACCAGGGTAAGATCGAGAACTCTAGTATAATTCATAATTCATAGTGTAACGAGCCTAGCCTAGATGTCCCATAATAGACCTCAATCAAAGGTCTGATCTCTAAAGTACTGATCCCTGACCGTATCAATCGAGTACCTAGAAAAGTTTTTGAACCATGATGAATATTCATCCACCATCCAACAGCCATGAAAGAGATGATGAGGCTATGGGATATGAACTAATATCAGTGTAATCAGAGAGAACGTCTCCCTAAAGAGTCACTCAAACTCCGTCAACAAAAGAGTCTCCTCATTTTGTGTCAGGGTGGTCAAAATCCACTATTGTCCCAGAGAAACATGAACAAGGATCACTTCCAGGATCACCATTTTATCCTCTAGTGTCCTCATTACTCTGAAAATGCTGGTCACCACCTCATGAAAGTCCTTAGCTTCCTGGGGGTCAGGCTCACCTTGGAACCAGAGTGGTATCTATATCTAAAACACAAGGTGCACGCTCAACCTGTTCCCCTCATCTGTCGGTACTATAGGTACAATGGGAAAATCTGCTGGTGGTGGTATAGTAGGTGCACCACCTGGATTTAAAATCTAAGAACTGGTCCCAATATAAAAGACTCATCACTGAGGGGGTCATTCTCGTGATCGAGCAGATAAATCCTTGCGAGTATGCGTCGTAGAGGCATTCTCAATGGAAAAAAGATTTACCTTGTTCAATGATTATATCTGGATAGCTAGCATTACATCACATTGAAAATGAAACCCATTACTATATGATGCACGTATCATTAATTTATTTCCCCAAAACTAGTGTTTTCATGTATGTAGTCAAAACCTAGGTTATCAGGATCCTGTTGTATGGATATGTTGGTCATCCACACCAACACATGATTCTCTAGCCTGATTTTCAAGCTCAAAACACTTAACATTGTTCCCAAAACCAATCACACAGACTCTTGGTCCCAATGTTGAACTGAATACACTGATACAAATCTCTCACATCTCGTCCCAGGGGGGCCCACGTCGCGTCTCCTCAGGCCCACTTCTAATAGGCCAAGGGCTGGTGACTAGCACCAAGTATGCATATCACTAACATCAGAGACATTTCCTATGTACATGTAAACACGCATACATCTAAAATCCCAAAAATTCTAAATTTTATAAACCACAAAGAAAAAAATGCATGAATACTACTAAACCAAACCAACATAGTATAAGAAAATTAAAGTGCAGAATGTCAATTGGGCCAGTATACAAGCCCACTAAAAACAAGAGAGTCTAAAAACTAAAAAGTACAAAATGTATCACAAAGAGTTATTGGGACTACTACTTGTAGCCGTATGAACATCTCATCCTCTAGGGAACTCAAAAT
Source organism: Viscum album (assembly GCA_963277665.1). Lineage (NCBI taxonomy): Eukaryota > Viridiplantae > Streptophyta > Magnoliopsida > Santalales > Viscaceae > Viscum > Viscum album. Next base: position 1,503,874,573 of record OY728151.1, on the reverse strand, counting down.
CTTGTTCCTGTCCAAGTCCACCCTAGACTTCGTCAAAAGGGTGCTCTTCTGCACAAGAAATGACACGTTCGGGAAAAGTATATGTAGGGGTGAGTATAACAATACTCAGTTTGGGACCCTGAAAACCATAAAGTGATACACATGGTAATGGTATAGAAATCTCAACATTGTATATGTCTACTGAACATATAATAAGAGAAACACATCCAGATATACTCAAACCCATACCTGAATTCTACAAAAACCACATCTCCAGGAGAGGGATTCAGTTTAATGATTCTATGATGCACACAATTGGGAGAACTCACTCCAATAGTTTTATAACTATGACGATGTCTGTCTGAGAAGAAATATTCATCAGAAAACGCTATGAGAGATAGGTACACTAATTCTAAGATAACGAACTCCTAAGAGGGGAATGATCATGATACAACGATGAGAGGATCAGTATCTTATAGGATTAGTAATTTTGATACCTGTCTCTACCTAGGGTCAATAATGGGTAGAGGATCTTGCTTTGGGACTCTTAGAGGAATTATAGACTCTATCTTGGAATGTCCTACTGAAGGGACCATACACCTTTGGATGGAAATGATACCTGACCTCTAGGGGAACGATAAAAGGGGGAACTTACCACAATGAAACATGTCCATGGAAAATAGGACAAGAGGATCAGGCCATGATCTAGGATATATAAGGCATGTAGATGGGTCATATGGAATATTTCTTGACATCGGGTATTATCCGTGTTAAATTGCCCAGGTAAGAAGAACATGTCGTGACGTAGGGGGTAAGTAAACATCATGTTTGATAGACCACATGTCGTGTCTGTGTAACTGGGGTCCACATTGTGTATGATGGCCATGTGACCATATACGTATTCAACCCATGTGTTCCGCCCCATGTAACCGGTACATGGGGTAACCCAATTAGCTGGACTAGTCTGGATATGTGGTGGAGTACACTGTCGTGTACTCCACTCCGTGTTTCTATATCATCTGATATAAAAATCGAGACCCGTGAAAGGACCCACGTGACAGGTTCAATGGAGAACAAGCTGTGTCATCACTTCCTGGCCTATCAATCTCTATCCACCACTAAGTTAGTCCCATACTGAATGTTCTTCTGGATATTTTTCATGTTCTTTATAAAATTCAAGAATCATTTTTCTTCCTTCATGCTCCTCTAGGGTTCTTCTGGTCCTTGATCTAGTTTCCTGATCATTGCAAAACTCCAGGTTTTAAGTCGCCATGACCATGAAAAGCTGAATTCATCGCTTTCAAGCCTCCGACAGGACCTGAAACACATTCTATTTTACCTACAAAAAGAATGATTGAAGAACTAGAACTCCTGAACCCCGTCAATTTGTATGCCGCTATCATCGTCGCCCCTCTGCATAGTCATCATGATGCCGGATCTCCATTTTTGGATTGTTGCACACAGAAATGGCCGGGCAATGATTCCCCATTCGTATCCCTGTGAAGTATGCAATGAATGTGAAGAAAATGGGGAAGAGTGAAGAATAAATAAGTCAAAAGGGGTAATAGACATCCATCATCTTTCATCATGGCATTAATCCACTCTCGTTAGACGGTTTAAATAGGGAATATTAAAAACACCAAAACGTGACAAACAAATTTTCGATAACAGACCCAATAAATCCCTCTCGCAATAATGACAATGTGCTGGTCAACCAATTCATGGAATGATATTTGTTCATCATTAAATTCAATGAACGAGGAAGAAAACAACATTAAAAAAACCATTCCTTAAGAAGGGATCGATCAATGATAAAGGGACCATGCCTCCATCATCAACGGGATCCTTCAACACTGTTGGCTTAGTGATTAGAACTTTTGATTCGTCGTCATTCGTTATCGAGATTTCTATCAAAATATCCTTGAATTATCCAGATTTTCTCCCCATTTTATTACAACTACCAACATTTGATAAACCCATTAAAGGGAGGGAATGTGTTTCGGAATTTCTCTATGCTATGATATTATTGTGTCTACACTATTGTTTCATGTTCATTATGTTGTTTCATTAATGATTAAAATAGTTTCCCCGTCATTGTTCTATAGAAGTTATTTCCAAATAAAATAAAATAAAAATTTCAAATTGTTTTATTTTATTTTATTTTACTACAAAATTATGAAAAATAAAGTTATCACTTGAACCTTTTCAGTCAAGGTTAGGCATGTTAATAGGAAATTTTGTTGTCCCGGATGCAACAGTGCCCTCAGATTTTTAATCCAATCATCCTTTTGAAAAAATTCCACAACCGCACAAACAAACCAAATAACTTAATATAAAAATGGTCAAACCACCATTTTAGGCTCATCAGGCCTTGTAATGATGTTCTGTCTCTGAACAACATCTTAAAATAATTTTATATAATATTTAAATATAATACACTAAAAATATGATACATTAAAAAATTTTGTTTAATCAATGTATAGAACCCAAAGGAATCATGTTAACATGGAATATGAATAAAAACAACATTTCTATGAGAAACCAAATGAGATGAAGACTGGAGTGAATGATATTGTGATTATTCCTAATCAGTTTTCTTAAAATATTATTACCTATAAATACATAAACTATGCTTTGGACTCACCAAATAAGATAATGATTGATGTTTATAAGAACATGAATGGTGGAGACTACATAGTAAATAAGGCTCATTTTCTATAATGTTAGATATGGGGAAATATACAATGAGGAGAGTGTCTCAATGGATCACTAAAATTATTTATGTGTATAAAATAATGACATAATGAAAATAATATTGAAGGAAAAAATAAATATATAAGGTTTGGAAATATATCTCATCTTATGATTCCATTTATAGATCATTGACATAAATGTAGGGATCCTGTAAATTATCTAAATAAATTCCCTCAACACAACGTTATCCCCATGACCATGTAAGGACTAATTTTCAATGAAAATGATTGTATTAACTATGTATTGGTTTTGAAGAAATATATTTTAAAATCATTTTACCTCTTGTATTTGGGTATTAAGAAATATGAGACATCCAAGGATTGTGTTAAATTTAAGAGGTGTATATGTATATATTAAAATAAGTGTTATGGATACCATTATTCTTTATGAGTTTATGATTGATCGAAAGACCAAAATAATAAACAACCTTCTTAATAAAATTGTGTTAAAATAATGTCATCAGGTAAAGAATATTTTGTAAGATAATTATATCAATAAAACCCCTTAGTTTTGACCGTGTTATCGTGGAAAATTTGATTTCAAAATAATGCCTTTAAATTTTATATAAATAATATTAACGGTATTTATATCCTTTAGGGTTAATTTTATCATTATTGAAATTGTAATAATAGTAAAATAAGATTATAAGACCATAAAAAAGTTTTATTGAATTCCATAATAATAATTTTTTTAATGATAACTTTTATTAAAAGGATGTTAATCATTTTTATTTTGGGTAAATTATAGGAATCTGATTAATATAGTTTAGAAAAAATAAAAACATGTATTTCAAGTGATAAACCATCATATACAGAATGTATGCTGGACCTGAAACCATGTCCAAAGGATGATAAGTGTTCAGCACCTACCAATGTCCTAAATGATGTCCTGGTTAATATTTCATTAGTTAAAAAATCCGTAAAAATATATTAATGATGAACTAATGGTTTTATTTTTTTAGTGATTAATTTATTATAACTAATTCTAAACATATTGGTTTTGTTAAATATTTAGGGAAAATGGAAAGACATTCCACTCATTATGGATCTCATGATCTGTAAAAGAAATTTTTACTACATCATAAAGAAAAATCATTTTTGGATATTAATTTCATTGATTTAAAAGATAGAATGGAAATTTATTTAATCAAAACAAAAGGATGATATTTAATTAATGAAATATAATTTTATAAATTATATATATTTCCTTATACACATAAATAGTAAAATAATTCCCCAATATAGGGAAAAAGATATTAAAATATAAAAATGGTACCCCATTAAATTAATATTCAATGAATCAGATGGTATTTAAAATCATCATAGAGATATGTTTCTATCCCCATAAATTTACATTTATCATTAACCATCTTGTTACCAAGGATAAAAATCACTCTCTAAAAATATTTACGTTTTTTATTCCATGTCTATATCATCACATTCCCAAAATGTTCTCATATATATGTGTCTGGTGATGTGTTATTCTATTTAAACATGATTCTTTCTTACCACTATTACTAAGATGATAAGTTATTAACAATTTTTATGTATCATTTTTTCAACAATGGTATTTATAAATTTCAATTCCCAGATTTTTGAGATCACATTTAAATTTTGAGGATGCTATTTATTTAAGTTGGAGAGAATGTGATACCCCAAAATTTTAAAATATGAACATAATATTTAATTGAATGTATGACATGAAACACAAAGACTGTAATTTAATATAACATACTAATAATTTATAATCTATTTAATATTTTTCATTTAATATCTATCATAAAATCCACACCACCCTAATTTTATCTTTTTATACATACAAAATCGAGTTTTTCTAGACAAAAATATCTCATTTACATTATTACTTAATATGAAAGTTATCACCTAGCCATTAAAATGGATGGAATTGATTTTATTTACTACATTTTTAAAATATATTGTTTTATCATAATTATTCGTAATCTATTGATTGGTAACAAAATAAGAATCATTTAAAATAATGAAAATTGCATTCTAAAAAAATGAATTTTTCTAAAGGTAGGATTACTCACCCATTGTCCCGAAGATTTAAAATTAATTTTTAGAATTTTTTTAAAAACAATTTAAATAAATAAAATCAATTTTTGAAATTTTAATGCCCATATTATATTGTGTCGTATTTTTTGGTTTTTTTTCGAGAAGTTCCACTTTTTTGAATAGGGAATTTCTTAATTTTAATTAAAATCTACCTTTTAATTTAAATAATTTATAATGTAAAATTATATTTTAAATTATTTTTAATGTAATTTTAGTTCAATTGTATTTCAATTAATCCTATTAGGTCACTTAAAAAATTATATTTTGACTTTATAAATAAAAAAATTGCATGTTTTTAAACATTTTAACATTAAAAACTCGTTTTACTGTTCCATCTACAGGATTAATTTTTAAATTACAATTTTATAATTATGTGAATTTAATTTTTAAAAATTTATTTCATATATTTAATAATAAAAATTTTTAATTAATAATAGTTTTTAATTAAATATTTACCAAAATGAATAGTGATTGTGGTAAAAATTAATTATCATCGTTAAGGTAAAAAAAAAATTTCTTAAGGGGGATAAACTAAAATGATAAGGGTATTAAATACCTATAAACATGTATGAAAAATATTTTTTGGAAATAAATAGTCAATTACACCTATATGGTTTTGAAATAGTCTATTTTAGACCCTTGTGATATTTGAGAATCATAGGATCAGAAAATTATTTTTCAAAATATCAAGTTTGTCACCTCCCCAAGTTATAAAAGGTCACCCCCTCTCCTATCTTCACCACACCTTCATACCTATTTTTTCAATTATAGCCCAATTAACATTAAAAAATTTCTCCCCTCATATGTGGAGTCTTATTTTGGGCATGAATTAAACATGGTATGCATTTAGTTTGGAACTAAGGAGGATACATGAAGAAGAGGATGTGTTTTTAAATGGGAATATTTATTTTATATCTTTCCCCACCTCCTTAAATTTTTATTATAAAATTTTTATCTAATAAACTCACTATATTATATATAATAATATATTTATTTTAATAACTGGATCACATAAAACAACCAATTATTCCAAAAAATGGGTTATGAAATTAGCATTCATGTCTTAGGTGGACTACCGCCTCATGAACTGATGTCATTAATTTTTCCATTTCCACCCTTCATGGTAGTGTATGATGATGGGTATAAATATTATATTTGGTATTTATAATATATTCATACCTTTTTAGTAACTAATTTTTGTTTTTGTACCACCCATTCTATAGGAGATATGATAATATCACTCATGTGTTTGGAGGACTACATCCTTGCAAAGCAATGTGATTCGTCTTTCACTAACACTTCACATAGAAGGTCATAAAGATATTGTTAATGATTACATATGAAATAAAATAAATAATTATTATATTCAGGAAATTTTTATCATTAAATAATTATAATATATATCATTTTATTTCATTCTTTTTGAGTCACATATAGATGATAACATCATTCCTATACATACAGACTTCCGGCTTCACAAAGTAATGTGCCTCTCTTTTCATCACCACACCATATGGATGAAATATATAAGTATATAATATGGTATATTTTATATAATGATTATTTAGAAAAGGTATTATATTAACTAGATATTTTCTGTAATGATCATTGAAAAATGAAAATGTTACTAATGTATACATACAACCTATCGTCTCTAACATCATAATATACATTTATTTCATAACCATCATTCATGAATTTTACAAAAAATAAAATAAAGTATAATATTTTAATTAGGTCGTTATTATTATTCTTGAGTTTATTTAACAATATAATATGGGGAAGAGTATGGACATTATTTACAAAACATGCAAGGGAATATAAGGAAATTATCACATGAAACAATGAAAATAATGAATAATTATTAAATGATGGGTAATAAGATGTTATAAAATTATCATATATGATGTTATAAAAAAATATGGTTATGGAAGAAGTTAATAACCTTTCTAGATTCATTAGTCATTAGTTTAATTAATGCTCAACCAAAATGAAGTTTAAGGTAAGTGATATCATCTCAATTCCATTTCATTGAGTCATAATGTAATTTTAAGCACCGAATTTCTTTTATATGGTGTATATACTTCCCCTTTTACAGGTAATATCTTGAATAATTCATTATTAATGTTATTTTAAGCATCAATTTCAATTATTTCATCTATGTTGACTTTATTTGAAAATTACCAAATGGTAAGAGATGTTTTTAACTCAATTACCACTCATTGGGTTAAAATTATACATTGATGATGATTTCCTGATAATATATTTCGTGTAATGAAATTTTATAATATTTTATTTTATTTACACTTGTATTATGTTTTTTATAGTTTCATCATATAACTGATCCATTGAATAGTTTTCACTTCAATGATATCATAATTTTTAATGATTATTTTACAATCTAATTCAAATCGTGATTATTTATTATTGAATATAATTATTACTAAATAACTTAACCAATTCATAATAAACCCACTAAATTTTGTTCTCCTCTTTGTATTATTTTATTATCCATGTAATGTTACCATTTTTTCACATATTGGAAGTTAAATATCTTTTTAAAATGTTTTCAAAAAGTAAAACGTCAATTCTCTCATCAGTTGGAAATATTTTTTCTTCAAAAACCATATTCTCTTAATATATATTAAAAAATAACCTTTTAAAAATTATTTATCAAAAGAAATATAAGACATTTTTACAATATAATTTTTTTTAATGGATTCTTAAGTCATTCTCAAAACAAGGCATGTTTGGTTTTCTACTAAATTTTAAAAGGAATATTATCTTCATTTTACAAAAAAAGAACATTACATTACATTTTATACTGAAAAAACGAATATTATTTTTCACTTTTATTGGATGTATGTAATTACCTGTCGTTACAATCATCATTTCATTGAATCTTACTTTTCATTTTTATGATGATCATTAAAATAATTTTTTTTAAAAATTGATTTTCAATGAAAATTATTTCCATAATGTAATGGATATATTCCTCAAGAATGTATCATAAAGATAATTTATGTTATTTATATCCATAAATACATTCATTTAAATACAATATGTATATATATTTTTGATACAATCCCTAATCTTCCTCTGGATTTTTATAATCATTATGACTAATGAATGCTTGGAATTACTATATTTATATCATTTGTGAAGTAATTAAATTTTCCACGAATAATTCACTTTATGGTGGAAATTAAATTCACTCTAAATATCCGTATTATTTATCATGGAAATTATTACTACTTTGATAGTGAACCTTTTTTATATAGGGTGTTTACTATGAATGGTACTTTATTACATTTGGAAATATCAATAAATCTATATTCATTACACAATACATATATTTTATTAGAATCATTATATATATATTAAAAATCTATATGATATATAGTTAGTGCTTTTGATTCGTATGTCTTAGGTGGGGCCTAGTTAAAGATGGACCCTCGTTGTGTCGGTATAATTATTGGACAAATTGGTCATCTAGCCATAGTTAAGAGGGTTTCCATCTAGTATGTTTTAATCTGTCTTGTAATGGATCATGATGCTAAAGGAATCATGTACCTAGGAAACATGAAATCCAATAATTAAGCATTACCTTCTTTCAATATTATGTAATTATTAACCATGGTAATTCCATTATGACACTACCTCTAGTTTTATCTTATTATCTATTATTGATTAAATGTAATGGGTTTTATGTTATTAAAATTTTTATATTCATTATTCCTTATCTATTCATATATTCATGTTATTTAAATTGAATGTCGGACATGTTAATTTTCTTTTCATATTGATTTTGTTATTTATTTTTGGGTTCTTCTATTGTACATAACCCTTACTGAGCATATGAGCTCGCCCTTATTTTGATTCCTTTTACCAAAACTCCATGAAGTTTTTTATGACTAATATGTAGGAATATTTTAGATGGAATCTAGTAATTCTAAAAAAATTAGGTTTTGATATTTAAATTCAATTGTAATATTTTACTCAAGTATGTATCTATTTTACCATGACCACTTAACTATTTGATCCTTCGTGATGTGATTATTTATATCATATACAATTATAATTTATTAAACAATAACCCTGGGTTACTAGGGTTGGTGTATCTATTGTAAAAAGTATAATATGGTTTCTAAATAAATTATTAATTATTATTATTTTATTATATAGGAGGATAAAATTTACTAGACTGAATGATAATCAATAGTAAGGGTTTTTCCATCTCAATTTACCTTAATTTATACATGCTTCATAATATTGACCTATTTAACATTAAATGGATTATAAAAATTATCTTGTATATATTATATAATAAACACTTTTATATTTGGGGTATTTAATGTTTTATTTCAAGTTATTACTTAAATATATTCGAGTCAAAAGATTCTAATATTGTAAAGGATATTTTCAATCTCACATTTTTGTGGAAGAGAATGATTCTCTTCACTATACATATTCATTATATGAAAAAAATTATCTTATATAGACTTAAATGAATTTTTATGGTCTTTTTTCAATGTCCTTTATTTATTATACAATTTTTTTAAAAAGATGTTTTTTCCCAGATTTTATTTTACATTATTTATTCAAATATGAAGAGAATTTGATTTTATTTAATATTTATTGCATGAGGATATTTTTATAATTCTAAACCCATTATTATTTATCAATATTCCATTATAATTTTTTATCTATTTTTAAAGAAAATAATATTCTCATTATTCATTGATTTTTTATATTTTTAAAAAATAATTAATGATATAGCGAAATAAATAAAGAGATTTCATTCCACTAATGTATATTTTTATCGAACATTCAACATTTCCTGTTTTTAATTTAATTTAATTTTAATGATTTTGTGATTTTAATTTTTTTATAACAAATGCTTTCAATTTCCACATTTCGTAAATTGAAATATACTTTTCAATGTGACATGGAATTTGTTTAAAGGCATATTACAATGAATTTTTGAAAACTATTTTTTTAGTCTCTCTTCAACTTTCCTCTAAAAAATTAAAATACATATATCTATTAAAATCATATTTCATGTATTAACACTAAAATTATTTAATGAAATTAATGTTCATACCTAACCTTGTTTATAAGTGTTATATTCTCTATCACTCTCTGTCTCTCTACTGAATTTATTTTTCTCATTCATGTCCATATTCTTTAATTTCCAGGATATATTATATATCATTTTCACTATTTGAATATTTTGTTCGATATTATTGACATATGTGTATACCAATTACTATATATTGTGTTAGTTTTAAGTGTTTTTTAAAGAAAGTTATTTCATTTGATAACTATTGCAATATTATCATTTGGTATACATGGTATATCAATATTGATATTTATTAATTATTAAGTCTTAATGAATCTGTGTTTTAATTCAATGATTCATAATATTTTTGCATTAGACATATTTTGAGATGGGTGATCCATGATTTATATATCCCCTCAATGTGTTGTTAGGTCTCTTCAGACAAAATATTTGGTGTATTTGGTGTATGTCTACCATATATTTATAATGTTTTAGGACATGATTTTATGGTACGTTGATTATGGATTATTGATTGGTCGATACTAGAATTATATAGGCCCTAATTGCATTAGTAGGAGTCAGGAGACAAACTAGAATCGGTAATGGGAATATAGACTACCTATTTACATATGATGTGTTAGCAAGATTTCTTAATTATAAGAGCAATATATATGGATTTATGTATTTTATCACTATATAATTAATTATTTTTTCAATCTGATTATTTGCATTGTTTCAATATTCTTGGTTATATATCATACCAATTATTTTTGATATGTAATATTGATTATTATTATTATTCATCCCAAAAAAATATTGTTATTTTCATTTTATTACAACTTCTATTGTATACAATTCTTTACAGTGGATATATGATATCCCTTTTCATTTCATTTTAAATTCTATAGTAAACCAAAATGTGATCTATGAATTATATAAAGGATATATTATAATGAATAGTTATGTTCTCAATTGAATTTTAATCAATATTATATATATTCATATTTAATGTCTGGATCATGACTTTATATATTCTCCTATCTTTATTAAACTATTGAATGCATTATTATGTGACATTTTTTTATTATGTTCCAATGTAATAAAGTAACCACTATAAATGGGTTACTATATTCAACGATATTACATGTCATATTGGAGACTGTTTGTTAGAAACATTGGGAATTATATTTAAAAGTATAAATCTAGACAACACAAACAATATGAAATGATCATATAATAGTGATGAATGTTTTCCAGAATATTTCACCATCATAGAGGGATTCTATTCAACAATATGATAATCATAATTTTATAATCTACATTAGTGTATTCTATTGTTTACAAATAGATCCCTTTGGACAAAATGGAAACTTATTCAACACCCATAATTTCTGTAATAACATTGTAAATATAGGTAGAGTTTGATCTTAGAAGATTATAAATATATTGGAGATGGTTATGACTAATAACCATGGTTATATGGGAAACCTATTCCTTTATAATATGGTGTAGGAATATTGGGTCACTTCATAATAACACAAGCTCCATAATTTAATGGAACCACTAATCCATTAGTAGTCGAGTAATGTATTAATGCCATATAGATGATATTTAATGCTTTGGGAAGTAGTGAAAGGGTTAAAGTTATCATTGTGTCTTATCATATAAAAGGAGATGTAGATCAATGTTACTCGTTGAGTCAGATAGTAAGGAAGAAGTTATGATTAAGGGTATGGATTGGGAGAATTTTATAGTCAAATTATTTGAAAAATACATTCCTCGTTAGAAAGAAGAATATGTGTAAGGATAAATTTTTTTATATTAACACAATGGGATTATGAAATTTTTGTTGATTAGAGGCTAACATTAATTCATTATGAATACATGCTGTGAACTACATGCACAGTCCAAAAATATATATTGATTATTTCTTTGATGGGAAAATTGATGACATCAAAGGGTTTTACCCTCTTAATAATTTTCACTATATGAAGATATAGTATAAAATAACATCATGGTGTTGAAGGAATCAACCGAATCATATATTTTTAAAGAAAATTAAGAGAAGATGATGATATTTTAATTCTATGATAAAATAAATATGAAAAAAATAAAAAATGTAAGGGTGTAATTGTCAGTTTGTAATCGATATAGAAAAAAACCTTGGGTTTTTCATGATCGGTATTATGTTTTTCTCAATAATGGAGATAATGGTCATGAAACTCATGAATCTAAATGAAAAAAATGATAATTTTGAAAATTCAAAATTGTTAACTCTATGGAAATGTGCAACTCTGTAGGCTAATGGACCAATCATCAATTCAATTTTACTCATAAAATATCTTGGGAGAAAAAACATGGTTAAGGAGTTAATATAGCTAATTATTAGTCAAAAATTATAAAATATAATTTACAATGATAATAACTCAATGTTAGAAATAGATTTATTTGATTCTAGTTTTATCCTCAATTTTATATATTTAATTTTTATTATTAATATTGATTCATCCTTTAATAATCTGAGGAAAGATTTTCCTATCAATAAACACAGTGGGAATAAGTTTTCAAAAATAATTCATTCAATGAATAAAACTACATTTTTTTAGATATCATGAACCATTGAGAAATGATATTTTTAAATTAGGAATGAAAAAATAAATATAGGATTTCCCATTTATAATATTTTGTGAATCAGTAGGGGATGTTAATCTATATTCAAAATCTAAGGTTTCAATTGCTCCTTCGATATGAAAAAAATAAAGAGAAGTATATATTTACTCATACTCTCTATCATCATGGAAAATAATTCCTAAAAATAAAGGTAAATGTTTTGATGATTCTACTGAAAACATCATCTGGAAATCATGGATTGCATTTGGAAACTCATTTACAAGATTGAGTGAAAGGACTTATTATGGGCACTATAAAATGATGTTCTATTTTTTTTAAGTTTAGTGGAGTAAATTACCATGGTTTTCTCTCAAATGTGGATTTAATTAAAATAATATATTAAAGTTGTTTTGAATATGAAATAAAATACCATAAAAACACTACTTAAATGGATGGAGTTGATTAAATGTTTTAAATCATGATGATTTATGCTGGAAAAATATTCTATATTTTTCTTTTTGTTTTTGAAATGAAATTTGATTAATAATACACAATAAGATGATGTTTTATAGAAAATATTTTTTAAATAGTTAATGATTTAAATCTACATCTTCACTTAATTATCTTTAATTATCATTAAAATTAAAATCCACTTAATTATGATCCCTTAATATGATAATCATTGAACATTGTGATAATTTACATATCCATAATGTTGAAATGAATTAAAACCTAGGATTCCTTATGATCAAGAAATCAGAGAACCGATATATGACTAATGTAATAAGGATAGATTATGTTAAATGGAAAATAAATGAACATATCCATTCTATAAATGATGATGAATTAATTTTTGGGGTTTTATTAAATCTAAAAATTCATCCCGAGTTGTTTGTTTTACCGATTAAGATCACTCTTTCAGAATTCTCACATTACTCAACGTCGCATTATTTTATGTCAATAATTAATTTTAATTCATTGTTTTTATTATGTTAATATCACAATTATTAGATCATATTATGTGAATTATAGTGTCCCATTGATTCAAAATAATTTATTAAAAAAGGTAAGACGCAGATTGATTGCAATAAAAACTACTCTTCCATGGGAGATGTAGTTTTTGTATAAATTAATAGAATGCGAAAAGTTTTATAAAGGGTGTAACCCAATCACTATTATAATCTTTAGTTCCACCCCAAATAAGTAAATAAAATAAAAAGTAAATTTAAAATGACCAATCAAATGTAAGTGAGATTAATATTTTTTTTAAAAAAACACAATAATTACTACTTGAATAGGAAGAAGATTGACTCAATTAAGGGGAAATTAATTAAAGACATATACCTCTTGAAATTCCTGGATAAATGGTCTGAAACCAATTATTATATTCCCTCAATATCCTAATGCACATCCCAATACCTCTAAATGATAAATAATACATATTTATAGAGTGGATGGGAGTCTAGGTTTTTAGGTGGTTTCAAATGTAAATGGGGAAATTATGAATAATATTTTAATCCAACATTCACTGTGTTGTAGACCATAAAAATGTGTAAATATATTTTCATTCAAGAAGAATTATTTGTGTTGAATTTGTTCATTTACCTATTATCCAAATTTTTTCCAAATCCAATTTTGAATATAGAATTTATGTTCCAAAAAGTTAAGTGGATTCCAATCAGGAGACTTCATGGCCCATATACACTAATGAAATGAAAATTTTAGATTATATATCCTGAATTAAAGTTGAATACCATTGAGTTATGAACATAGTTTTAAAATTTATGTTTAAATTTGAAATTGAAAAATATTTTATACCTAAAATACAATAGTAATATTTAAAGGGAAAAATGGTAATTTCATCAAATATGAAAATTAATGATCTGATCTAAAATATTCTATAATGAACCAAAATCAACATAATATGAGGAAATTATATCATTTATTATCATTAAAATATTCAATAAAAATTTGTCTTGTCAACTCCCACACCCTTACCATTTTTCACTTGTGGGAAAAGTCACCTGTAATGTATTCCCAAAAAATTGAGGAAAAATATACTTGTTCATCTTCCCCAATCTGTAGTGACAATTTATTAAAAGTATGATTCCCTTAAATAGTCAATATTAATAAATTTTAATGTCATTGTATGTTAAATTATACCAAAAAAATTAATCAGAGTAATAACACTAATCATAGGGAAACAAGTTATGGGTCAATTATGCCATTAATTTTAATATGTGTGTGTCAACCATTCCAAGATCATATCTCCACCATTTTATTAGTATATTCAAGTAAATTAAAATATTTATTCTTACCTATTTTAATTCATAGTTCTCTTTCAACATCTTTTTCCAAAGAATATCAGGACCCTCTCACTAAACCATTTTCAAAATTCAACCCTTATCCTCTCTTCCTACATATCCATATATGTTATACATTTCATCACTCCCCTCTTTATTACAGAAATAAAAAATTATTATTGTGTTTTTATTTAATTTTATAGTGCATACAATTATTAGATATCATGTAAACATGTATAGGCAAATACTGTATAGTAATGCATCAGATCATAAGTGAAATGGACTTATGCATCAACCATTTATATATGATTAAAAATTTACCTTATTTGGTTATTCATTCAATTAAGTTGAAAAATTTTCATATGTTATGGTTGCGAGAAAATTTGTTTGGAGAAATAAATTAAAATTTCCTATGAACTAATATCACAATGAATGGTGTCAAAATCAAAAAAAATTATAATGACACAACCAATAATATCATAAATGTCTTATATTTTTATAAAAATGAATAGTTCATGATGAATTATTTCTCATAACAATCATGAAACTATTTAAATTTTATATCCTGCTTTTTCGACATGTTCAACATGTAAATGAGAATGTTTCATGATTTTTCTCTTTTTGTTTTTTTGTTTATAATTTAATTTTTTTTGGTATTTTGAATTTAACCGAAAAACAAAATGAAATCATATACAAAATAAACACATGAAAATCCAAAATAATAAACCGAAAATTTTGTCCACTCTCCTACACATAAAATATTTCATTTTCCTCAATATGAACCTATGAGATAATATGTTCATATAAAGCATATTATTTTTAACTGTAAAAATAAAATAAAAGTGAAATGGTTAAGAACTAATTGATATTATCAAGTGATGATAGGGTCATGCAGTTTGATGAGATCAACTGCATCGGTATGATGTCTCTCAATGTATTTCATCAAATGTTTCCCATTCACTAAAAAGATCCCTCTTATATTCCCTTGTGTGATATCCAACTCACCATATGAAAAAACATTAAAAATGACATAAGGACCAATAAATTTGGAAAACAATATACCAAGCATCATATTCAGTTTTTACTATATAGTATTATATTCTACCCTATATGAAACTCGATTTTTAGATCTATAACACCCCAAAACCACGCTTCCAGTTTTGGAACCTAAAATAATATGTATATTTTGTTATAAAAGGTAAATGAGACAATAAAGAGTAATTTATATAATAGACGTCCTTTTCTGGTATAGGTTATGGAAAATCATATGCTATTTTACAATTTATCTGATTGAAAACCAAATAAAACAATATGTATAATATGATTCTATGCGCGCAAACTCAAAAATTTAAGACATATAAATTATAATTTTTAAGATAACTATGAAGAATATTGAAAACATGGGATGAGTATTTATTTTCTTGCAAATGGTTTCTAAAATAAATGAAATAACTTGTACAAAATCATCCTTTGAAAATAACTCTTGAAAAACACATTTGAAATTTTTTTGATAATAAAATAAAATAATCCTAGAAATAATATTGAAATTAACTATGCATTAAAAATACTATATTTCTTTGAAAATTACTTATTCCCACAAATTCATATAAAAATAATCCAGTGAATTTTTTTGAAAATAATATTTATGCCTTTAAAAACAAAACTCTATGACTATTTGAAACATTTATAGTTGTATTGGGCATACCCCATAGAGGGATGGGTTCACTCCCCAAATCCTTATCATATTTAAAAATTTCAAGTGATGGATTATATAAAATTATTTTATGATTTATTTTGTATATTTACTTTTAAAGAATTTGTTAATCTAAAAACATATAAACATAAATATAATTAATTTATTATATATATATATATTGAAATAACAAAACATGATAAAAAAAGATCACATCTTCATTTAGAAATTTAACTAAATTAATAATTAAAATATTTTTAATATCCACATTAAAGATAATTTCCTATAAAATAATTAATTATTCAAATTTTATAAACAAAAACTCAACAAAAAGAATACTATTACATGCTTGAAATGTCATAGATTGTATTTAGTGGCCACATATAACATTTTTATTGACATAAATTAAGTTATAAATGATTTGTTCAAATAAAATTATTGTTTTAATTATTTATCACTGAACATAATTAAAATAAATAATATAGATTCATACATACGGTTATTATTTTTATTTCAAAAATAATAATCTCAAAACTCTTAAGATAATAATATATATAATATTTTAAATAAAAAATTTTATTTTTTAAATATAAATCTTATATAAATTGATATGAAATCTCTTTTGATCATTAAAATAGATAAATTCTTTTTTGATAATAAGACAAATGATGTTTTTCGAAATATGATTTTCCCTTAATTTTAATTCTAATGACATAAAATAAAAAAAGAATTAAACACCCGTAAAATATAAAATTTCAAATAAATAAATGCTTCAAAATATATGTATTTTACTTGCATTCAAAAAAATATTTAAATAGTATTTGTGTATAAAATATTCCATTACTAATTATTTTCAGAAGAGTCTTCTTGTTGATGATGGAAGAAGACTCAATATCATCATTTCTCTAAATCCAATAATAAGTAAGACAAATAAAATGAGCAATAAATGTATAATGTCGTTATCATACAGTATGCATTATGCATCTAAAACCTATGCCCCACCAACCCCTCTTTCCATCCATTTTGTACAACAATAGAACTCTCCTAATATCTAGAATGATCCTTTCCATTAATATAAGTACAATTTGAATCTTGATATGGTTCAACATTATTAATTTACCTAAAAAACTGATACCTTAAAATACACAGAGAAAAGTGATGTGATGTTCAACTAATAAACACCTATATTAATTTTCAGAAGATAGAAAAAGAAAAAGAAGAATAAAAATAAGGTCTAGTTTATATCTCAGCTGAAGAAATTAGGTTGATATATAAATTATCATAGACAAAATGATAGCTTATAAAAATTCATCATAACATTAATGGATTTTTTTCTGGGAGAATTCCTCAAAAAATATTGAAGTAAACCAAATGGATCAGAACCAAATGTTTGGAAAAAGTGGATTCTACATTTGACACAAATACAATCATGTCTAATGAGAAAAAGAATGATGAAAAAAATTCCATGATGATCTGAATCCAACCAAAAAATTCAACAACATGATTTCAATTAAATACAGAAATATATTGAAAACTATTAAACACAGACATTTGGTTAAATGAAAAACTTTTATTTTCATATACTGAAAATGATTCATGTTCTAATGAAAAAAAATTGAACCCACCTTGAGCCTATATAGAAAATATAAAAAAGGGGGAAGAAATACAACAATTCGACTCTGATATGGCTAGTGATGTTTTTCAGAGACCTCCATCTCATCTAGATCTCTTGAAACAAAACTCATCTGAATGGTTGAACCTAACAGCTTAATCACTCAACCTCAATGACATGGCTCATTCAACTACACCAATGCCCTCGACATAGCTCGATCATCTCTCACTAGAAGTCACGGTCGAACCCTTTACTAAATGCAACACCTAACAAAGTCAAACCATGTTGCCTCTTCTATTCAAGGATTCAT